>CM066031.1:1368341123-1369591123 GCA_033557465.1 Ichthyophis bannanicus
CCCTTTAAATTGGCGTTTTCTTTGGCCTTTCTAC
This sequence comes from Ichthyophis bannanicus, assembly GCA_033557465.1. Taxonomy (NCBI): domain Eukaryota; kingdom Metazoa; phylum Chordata; class Amphibia; order Gymnophiona; family Ichthyophiidae; genus Ichthyophis; species Ichthyophis bannanicus. Next base: position 1,368,341,158 of record CM066031.1, read on the forward strand.
TGTTGGGCTGGAAATAGCGTGTGAGCTTCCCCCCTTCTCCCCCCTCTCTCTGGGGTGCTGAACGTCCAGGAGAGTGTGTGGAGGATTGAGCAGGGGCGGGAAAGCGGGCGTTGAGGACGGTGCTGCGTGCGCGTGCCCCGGCCGCAATCAGGAGGCAGTGCTACGGCAGCGGGAGAAAGGCGCCGGACTGCAGAAAGAAGTCAGCACGGGGTAAGCGAGACTGCGTCGGGGCACAGGAGTAGTGCCGGCGGTTTCAGCGGTGGGTTTTTTCAGAGCGGAGCCAGGTGCAGGCGGCTTAGGCCCGGACCGCGTGGCAAAGCGCGGGAGCCGCGAATTGAGCGGGAAGCGCTTCAGGGGACCCAACGATCAGGCTGATTTGTGCGGCGGTGGCACTCCAGTTGTTTTAATTTTAGTTTTGCCGCCTCTGCCCTGCCTCTGCCTTCCCGCCACTTTATTTTCTTTTTGCTGCAAGCATTCTTGAGGAAAAAAACGCAGCAGGAGGGCAGAGGCGGCAAAATCTAAAATTCCTGATTGTCCATCCAGTCTAGTCCCGAAACCTCTGGGTTGTGATCCTCCTCCAACATCTTGAAGACTGAGAAACGTCACTCTTGTAATGTCACTTGTATATATGCACAGGAACCGCCTCCTCACTCCAGTTATCTCAGTCTCCAAGCAGTTGGAAGATTGGTGAGCCCGGGAGTTCAGGGCTCACTAGAAGAACAATTAAGGAGAGTTTAGGCTTAGAGTTAGAGTGAGGGGGTTAATTAATCCTTTCTTATTGAAAAAAAAAACTTCAGTTTTTCCCTTGATCGGGTGTTTTGGGTGCTCAGGTGCTCTTTCTCTCCAGTTTGTCTTTGGTCCTCTCCTCCCCTGTCCCTCCCCCCTCCCCGAGGGTAGCATAGTGTCCTTATGTTTGGCTGAAGGAGACTTGGGGAGAGGACAGGATCCGGTTACCGATCCCACCAAATTGGGTGAGGAACCGGCAGAGTGCAGAGCTCAGCGCATGCAGAAGGCTTTGCCTGCCAGCGCGATTGAGCCGACGGCTGGAAGTTCAGCTGCTCTCTGCAGCGTTTAACACTGGCTTTCTGAGCCGATAGTGGCAGTTCCAATTGAACGGTAGAGCGTGAGGGGAGAAGGCACCAGACACAGATTCAGTGGCTGACAAGGTAAGGGGGGTGTTTTAGGCGGGAACGGAAGCAGGGAAAGACCGGAGAGGCGCGGTTTTCAGCGGTGCAGGCCAGACTGCGTGTCAGTCACGCAGGAATCGCCGTTTGCATTTTGCTGACTATGAAGTGTTGTAAATCAGCCAGGGAGCCTCGTTTTTGCAGCCTTTCCTCAGGATTTGGCTGGAGGGGGGCTTTTCTGAAGGTACTACAGTTTAAAAAAAAATCAATCAACGGGGGCGTACTTGTCTCTGTTTAGGGACACAAGCAAACGCACGGCTGGGCTCCGGGAGTGATCAGGGGTAGCAGGACACGTCCGATCAGACAGGATGCCTTCTAGACCGCGCTGTTTGGTTTGCTGTGCTAGAAGGGGCTCCATGTCAGAGGCTGGGGTGTGTAGGGGCTGCAGTTAGGAGTCTGCAGCTATGGAGCAAGCCTCAGATGCAGTTGCGGGGGCTCAGGAGGGGATGTCTAGGGCCCTTCTAGAGCCAGTATTCCCCATGTTGCCATCTCTGGAGCTCGTGCCAAGTACGTCTTCTGCTCCGGATCTCCCGACTTCGCAGCCGCCTTTAGCTGGGGGTCTGGCGGCAATCTTTTTGCCAGATTTCGTGGCTCTGCTCCAGCAGGCCTTGGGCAGCTCTCAGAGTCTGCCTACAGCCAGTTCCACAGAAGCGGAGCTGGGAGAGAAGAGACCAAGGATGCCTTTGACGGCGGGAGCGACAGGAATAAGTGCAAAAAGGCCCAGGGGAGATAGGAATCGGTCGGAGCAGTCGGTCATATCGGAGGACCCTACGCTCTGAGGATTCCAGATCCTGACCTGGACTTGGACGACAATCTGGAGGAAGGCAAGATTACGGAACAGAAGGATCAAGCAAGAGTGGTTCACGTGTTTCGTAGAGAGGCGCTACCGGCGCTCATTGTGACTCTTAATATGCCGTCCGGGGGACCTGCGGAGTCTTCTACTCTGGAAGACCCGTTGTTGCAGGCCTTTCGAAAGACTCAGAGGGCTTTCCCAATACACAGAGTGGTTAGGGAGATGATTCAGGAAGAATGGGACATGCCAGAGTCCGCGCTTAAAGGGTCTAGAGTTATGGCGCGTCTTTACCCTCTGATAGACCAGGATCGGGAGTTGTTTAAGTCTCCGAGAGTGGATGCAGCCGTTTCGGCAATTACCAAGAAGACTACAATTCCAGTAGAGGGAAGTGCGGCCCTCAAGGATGCCCAAGACCGTAAGTTAGAGACCTTGTTGAAGCAAGTCTTTGAAGTGAATGCGCTCTCTTTATAGGCTTCTATTTGTGGAGCCTGGGTGACGAGGGCCTGCCTCGGATTCAGGGGGAGCACTCAGAGGAGACGACCGGGGAGGCATCCAGACTGGAATCAGGAGCAGCATATCTGGCCGATATTCATTATGACCTTATCTGGGGATTATCGAAGAGTATGGCTTCAGTAATCGCAGGGAGGCGGGGTCTCTGGCTGCGCAATCGGCCAGCTAATGGCTCTTCCAAGGCGAGGTTAAGTAAGCTTCCCTTCAGGGGAAAGCTACTGTTTGGAGAAGATTTAGATAAATTGGTAAAGGATTTAGGAGAGTCCAAGGGCGGTAGGTTGCCAGAGGACAAGCAGAGGACAAGCAGAAGCAGGGGCGCTCCACTTCCATGCTTAGGAGCCAGCAATGGGAGTTTCAGCGTTTCCGTTCCCCAAGGTTTGGCCAAAGTCAGTGTGGACATTTTCCCGGTAGAAGCCAGGGGTTTCGAGGATTTTGAAGAGCGGGCAGGGGATTTGCAACTTCCTCCGCTTCCTCAAATCTCAGAAAATGACAATGAAGTCAGGGGGACCCAGATGGGGTTGGTTCCTGTAGGGAGTCGGTTGCAGGAGTTTTACCCTGCCTGGGTCCAAATCACTTTAGATCAGTGGGTGATGGAGTTTCAGCGGCCGGTGACCGATTCTTTCGTTCAGTCTCCATGCAAGGCAAGCGCAAGACTCTGTGGGAGACGGTGCAAAGACTGCTCTCCCTCAAAGCGATAGTACCAGTTCCTCCTGACCAGTTAGGATGCGGTCGATACTCCATTTACTTCGTTGTTCCAAAGAAGGAAGGGACTTATCAACCTATTTTAGATCTCAAAAGAGTAAATCGCTGTCTCCGGGTGTCTCATTTTCGGATGGAGACTCTCAGGTCGGTCATCGTGGCTGTAAAAAAGGGGGAATTTCTTACATCCCTAGACCTGTCTGAAGCGTATCTTCACGTTCCGATTCGGCAGGAGCATCAGAAATTTCTCAGGTTTGCGGTGCCTATGGGACATTTCCAGTTCCAGGCACTTCTTTTTGGCCTAGCTACGGCGCCACGGATGTTCACCAAGGTAATGGTGGTGATGGCAGCGGCCTTGCGAAAGGACGGAGTGTTGGTACACCCTTATCTGGACGATTGGTTGATCAGAGCGAAGTCCCGAGCAGAAAGTGTGTCTGCTACGGCCAAAGTGGTGGCTTTCTTACAGTCTCGGTTGGGTAGTCAACATGGCAAAGAGCAAGTTGGGGCCGTCTCAGAGCCTGGAGTACCTGGGGGCGCACTTCGAAACGAGAGTGGGACGAATTTTTCTGCCTCAGCAGCGGGTGCTGGGGCTGAGGAAGTTGGTCTGCCAGTTTCTCAGCAAGCAGAGTCCCACGGCCTGGGATTATTTTCAGTTGCTCGGGACCATGGCGGCGACCCTCGAGTTGGTTCCGTGGGCGTGGGCCCACATGAGACCGTTGCAAAGAGCGCTGTTGAGGAGGTGGTCGCATCAAAGGGATCGGCTGTCTCAGAGGCTGCCTTGTCTGCCACAGACGTGCAAAGCACTTCAGTGGTGATTGCGTCCGGGGTGTATGGAAAAAGGGATGCCCTTGGAGGCACCTGCGTGGATATCTCTGATGACAGATGCCAGTCTTGTGGACTGGGGAGCTCACTATCAAGGAAGATTTGCGCAGGGGCAGTGGTCCGATCTGGAGAAGAGCTGGTCAATCAACAGATTGGAGTTTAAGGCAGTGGCGCTGGCTGTGCAAGTGTTTCGGCTGTATCTCCAAGGAAAGGCCATACGGGTATTTTCTGTCAACGTGACCGCGGTGGCTTATATCATCCGTCAAGGGGGCACCAGCAGTGTAGCACTGAAAGCCGAGGCCGAGTGTTTGTTCAGATGGGCCGAGAAGAACCTGGTGGCTTTGTCGGCAGCGCATATAGCAGGGGTGGACAATGTGGAGGCCGACTTCTTGAGTTGTGTAAAACTTGACCCAGGAGAGTGGGTCCTGCATCCAGAAGTGTTTGCGATGCTGATGCGTCGCTGGAGGGCGCCGATAATGGATCTCATGGCAACTTTCCAGTCTGCAAAGGTCAATCGCTTCTTCTTCAGAAGAAGGGAGAGAATGGCGGAAGGCCTAGATGCTCTTATACAGGCCTGGCCGGAAGAGCAGCTCCTGTACGTGTTTCCACCTTGGGTGTTAATAGGTCGGGTGTTGCAGCGCATGTTGTTAGGTGCCGTTGAGTCGGAGTCGACTCATGGCGACCCTCTGGATAGCTATCCTAAATTGTGTTCGGTCTTGAGTCAGGCAGCTCATTGTTGACAGACTGGTACCCGTAGCTGCTGTTATTGTCTTGATCCATCTCATTGCTGGCCTTCCTCTTTTGCGTTGACCTTCTATCTTGCCAAGCATGATGTCTTTCTCTAATGATCTCTCTCTTTGCATGATGTGTCCAAAGTATGAAAGGCGAAGTCTTGCCATCTGAGCTTCTAAAGAAAGCTTAGGTTTGATCTCCTCTAATACCGACTGGTTTGTTCTTCAGGCAGTCCATGGTATACACAGTATTCGCCGCCAGCACCATAATTCAAAGGCATCAATTTTCTTCCTGTCTATCTTTTTCACTGTCCAGCTTTCACATCCATATGATGTTATTGAAAATACCATGGCTTGAACAAGTCAAATCTTTGTATGGAGAGAGACATCTCTACTCTTGAGAATCTTATCTAGGTCTTTCATAGCCATTCTGCCAAGAGAAATGCGTCGTCTGATTTCTTGACTGCTTGTTGCTTCTTTATTGATAGTTGATCCAAGTAGGTTAAAGTTGTTCACGATTTCAATTTCTTCTCCTTCAACGATGAGCCTGTTGATTATGCCAGTTGTCATGATCTTTGTCTTCTTTACATTAAGGTGCAGGCCCATTTTGAGACTATGTTCTTTGATTGTGAGAAGCAAATGTTTCAGATCATCTTCACTTTCAGCCAGTAATGTGGTAACATCAGCATAGCGAAGGTTGTTGATGAGTCTTCCACCAATCTTCACACCTCTGTTGTCTTCATACAATCCTGCTTCTCTGATGATTTGTTCTGCATATAAATTAAACAGGTAGGGGGAAAGTATACAGCCTTGTCTTACACCTTTGCTTATTTTAAACCATTCTGTTTCTCCTTGATCTCCAGGAACAAGCAGGAATAAGTCCTCACATATGGGTACGTCGGAACCGACGGAGCCTGCGCGGGAAAGCTCCCCAGCTTCCTAGAATGGAAGCTTTTGGGACCTCCCACTGCACATGCGCGCTGCCTTCCCGCCTTCCTGAACAGCTCTCCTCAGTTTCTCTTTTTCCGCGGAGCCAGCAGGTCGTGTATCCTGTCACCGCTGAAGAAATTGTAGTTTTTTGTTTTGTTTCTTTAGACCGCGTACCTGCCTTCCCATACCGATACCGGTATCGCCGGTCTTCCTTTTTCTTTCTTGAAAAATTATTTTCTTTTTCTTTTATTATTTTTCAGCACTTGGTCACTTCAGTTAGGCCTTCAGGCCTACTTGAATTCTCCACATGGAGAAGCCAGCCCCTGGATTTAAGAAGTGTACCAAGTGTACTGCTGTAATATCAGTCACAGACACCCATGAATGGTGTCTTAAATGTTTGGGGCCTGACCACTCCATTCCGGACTGCCCTTCCTGCTCCCAAATGTCTAAGCGTGGGCTGCAGAACCGGGCCAACAAATTCCATGTGCTGTTTGCTTCAGAGAATCCAACATCACAGTCATCCAGGTCATCCTCTCCGGATGGATCTCAGGTAACCAAACCTTCTGTGGGCAAGTCCTCAAAGGGCAAATCTCCTTCAAAGCATCGAGAGGCTCTTAGTTTTGAGGACCCTGCCCCAGCCAAACAGCCCCGGCGGGAAGCTCTGCCTTCCAAAACGCCAATTCAGGGGCTACAGGTTGACATCGATGGCACAGCCTCGACAGATCACCTGTTGGACTGCTCTGGGGTACCGGCCCATACCGGTACCGACATCCAGGCAGCCGTGGCGTCTATGGGCGATACTGTCCAATCCATGCAGCAGGCCGTCATGGCTTTCATTAAAGCTGCAACGCCATCGGTACCGCTTCCAGCGGTTCCGGGCCCGGTTCCGGTATCGTCCGCCATGCCGGAACCCAGGCCTTCCTCTTCTAAACGCAAATCGGTACCGTATGGGCTTTCGCTCCATACCGCTTCCATACCCGGTACGCCCGATGTCGATACCGATCGGTATGCGTATCGTGCGTTGGAGGAAACTAGAGAATACACCGATTCCTCTGAGGATTTTGGATCCTCTGATGAGTCTGCAGAGCTCTCCCTTGACCTTCCTGAGGAACCTTCTTCTCCAAAAAGGAGAATGTCTCCTCCAGAGGATTTGTCCTTTCAGGACTTTATTTTAGAAATGGCTAAAGGCCTTTCTATCACTACCTCCTCTGAAAGGGAACCAAGGTCAAAAAGGTTGGATATTTTAGGATACTCTAAGTCTCCTAAAGAAGCAGTTACCCTGCCTATCCATGAAATCCTTCAGGAACAATTGATGGATTTCTGGGAGAACCCTTTAACTCTGTCTCCTTATTCCCGTAGGTTGGACACCATGTATCGGGTCCCTCCTTCTCCTGGTTTTCAGAAAACTCAATTGCCTCACCACTCCATTGTGGTAAAGTCTGCAATGAAAAAATCAAGAGTACTAAAAGGCACTCTTCTACACCTCCAGGAAGGGAATGTAAGACACTGGACTCTTTTGGTAGGAAAATCTTCCAGGCTAGTATGCTTATAGCCAGGATTAATTCCTACAGCCTCTATATGGGCATGTTCCTAGGGGAACTTGCCAAGAAAGTGCGGCATTTTGCCCCCTTTATCCCTGAGGATAAACAGGAGGACTTCCTTTCTGTAGTGAAACAACTTTCAGATGTTTCTAAGTTCTCCAACAGAGCTGCCTTTGATTCCTTCGAGGGAGCCAGCAGAGCTTCTGGCATTGCTATTGCAGCCAGACGTCTGGCTTGGCTCCAGGCTTCTGATCTGGAACCCTGGGTTCTAGATGGCTTACGGAATCTGCCCTGTACAGGTGAGAACTTATTCGGTGCAGAGTGGCAAGTTAAAGCCACTCAAATGGACGCTGAAAATGCCACCTTAGAGAGACTTTCTAAGTCCACTTCTACTCCCACTAAGAAGAAGTCTTTCAAGAGGCCTTATTATAAGAAGGCCAGATATGCTTCCAATACTGGCCAGCAATCTTCTCAACCTCGTTTTGCGGCTAAACGTCAGCAAACGAAACAAGCAAGAGCAAAGCCTGCAGCAGCTACTGCAGCTCAACAGGCTCCACCCCCTCAGGGGTTTTGACTTGCCCCTAGAGAACTTGCCATTCCTGGTTCTGGACCAACCAGAACCTCTCACCATACCTGGAAGGTTAGCTCACTTTGCTCCCAGATGGGAACAAATCACAACAGAGCAATGGACCCTCTCTATCATCCGAGAGGGTTACAAACTTCATTTCTCCAACCTTCCTCCTCATCACATGGTGAGACCCTTCAATTCTCCATCTCCTCTCCTAGCCCTGTTGGATCGGGAGATCTCTTCTCTGCTTGCCCAAGGGGCCATAGAAGAGGTTCCTCTTCATCAACAAGGGTCAGGTTTCTACTCCCCCTATTTTCTCATTCCAAAGAAGACAGGGGGATTCAGACCAATCCTAGATCTGAGAGAATTGAACAAATTTCTATACAAGGAGAAATTCAAAATGCTCTCTTTGGGCATTCTCCTTCCATACCTTCAGAGTCAGGACTGGCTTTGTTCTCTAGACCTGCAGGATGCGTATACACATCTACTCATCCATCCATCCATCCCACAGAAAATATCTTCGCTTTCTGTTCAGGGGAAGTCATTACCAATACAGAGTACTTCCCTTCGGTCTCGCCTCTGCCCCAAGAGTCTTTACCAAATGCATGGCAGTCGTAGCCGCATTTCTCAGAAGCATGGGAATTTTCGTATTCCCATATCTGGACGACTGGCTCATTCGAGCTCCAACTCAGTCGCAGGCCCAGATTTCCCTAGACCGCACAAGGAGCCTTCTGCAGTATCTGGGACTGGTGGTAAACCTTCCCAAGTCTCAACTCAGCCCTACTCAGTCTCTAGAATTCATAGGGGCCCAGTTGGACACCACCACTGCAAGAGCCTACCTTCCACTGGTTCGGGGTCAGCGTCTGCTGAGCTTGGCCTCCCAAGCCCAGTCCAGTACTCACTTGACAGCCAGGGAAATGCTACGCCTCCTGGGCCATATGGCCTCCACAGTACATGTGGTGCCCTATGCTCGTCTTCATATGAGAGCAGCTCAATGGACCCTGGCCACCCAGTGGACTCAGGCGTCGGGAGCACTCTCAGACCAAATACAAACCTCAAACCGTCTGTCTTGGTCCCTCCATTGGTGGATATCCACCAAGAATCTGTTGTTGGGGGCTCCCTTTCAGCCCTTGCTACCCCAAGCAACCCTCACAACAGATGCCTCCCAATTGGGGTGGGGAGCCCATCTGTTAACTCTCTCCACTCAGGGCACTTGGTCTCCACAGGAGGCCACCCTTCATATCAACCTCCTGGAACTGCGAGCAATTTACCTTGCCCTCAAGGTCTTCTATACCCTCCTTGCCAACCTGACTGTCCTGGTTCAGACAGACAATCAGGTGGCCATGTTTTACATAAACAAACAAGGAGGGACGGGCTCTCTGTCGCTTTGCAACGAAGCTCTCAGATTATGGGCCTTCGCCAGAGAGCACCAAATTCATCTGCTAGCAGTGTATCTTCCAGGAGTTCAAAACTCTCGAGCAGACAGGCTCAGTCGAGTTCTGCTGCCACACGAGTGGTCCCTACACGTGGACCAGATAAGCAGAATCTTTCAGGAATGGGGGACCCCAGACATAGACCTCTTTGCAAGTCCGTGGAATGCCAAACTTCCCCGGTTCTGTTCCAGGACTCCGTGTCAGGAAGCTCAGGCCACGGACGCCTTTCTCCTCCATTGGGGTCAGGCGTTCCTATATGCCTTTCCACCCATTCCGCTGATTCCCAAGACTCTGTTCAAACTCCAGAGAGATCACGGCTCTATGATCCTCATAGCTCCACGCTGGCCACGCCAAGTGTGGTTCCCTCTGCTTCTACAGCTCTCCCAGGGATCCTCCCTGGACTTAGGAGCTGCACCAGACCTTCTGTCTCAGGAGGAGGGGACTTTGTGGCACCCAAACCCCAAATCCCTACATCTCCGAGCTTGGTTACTGAAGGCTTAAGTCTTCAAGACTTTAATCTTTCTCAACCTGTGAAAGATATCCTTCATGCCTCTAGGAAACCTTCCACGAGGCGGTCTTATGCTTTCAAATGGAAACGTTTTTCCATTTGGTGTGCTCAGCAGGGCCTTGACCCTCTGGCACTTCCTTTGAATTCCCTCTTAGACTATCTCCTGCATCTTTCCAATGCAGGCCTTAAGACGAATTCTGTAAGAGTCCATTTAAGTGCTATTTCAGCATCCCTGAAACCTATAAATGGACAACCTATCTCCTCTCATCCTCTTGTTGCAAGATTCATGAGAGGCCTGACTCTCACTAAACCTCCCATCAGACCCCCCCCGGTCGCATGGGATTTGAATCTAGTGCTTGGTCAGCTTATGAAGCCACCTTTTGAGCCGTTATTTTCTACCTCCTTGAAATTTCTTTCCTGGAAGGTACTATTCCTAATTGCAGTCACTTCCGCTCGCCACATCAGCGAACTGCAGGCTCTAGTGGCTAATCCACCTTATACAAGATTTCATCATGACAAGGTGGTCCTTAGGACGAATCCCCACTTTATGCCCAAAGTGGTCTCGCCTTTTCATCTTAATCAAGAGGTATATCTACCTGTCTTTTTTCCGGCTCCTCATGCATCCAGTGCAGAGAGGAACCTTCATACTCTGGATTGTAAAAGAGCTCTAGCCTTTTACCTTAATAGGACTCAGCCACATCGAAAGTCTTCTCAACTTTTCGTGGCTTTTGATCCTTCACATTTGGGACTTCCAGTCTCCAAGCGTACACTTTCCAATTGGATTGCTCAGTGTATTTCCTTTGCTTACCAGAGTAAAAACATTTCTCTGGAAGGCCATGTCACAGCTCACAATGTGAGAGCCATGGCAACTTCTATGGCTCATCTGCACTCTGTTTCCATTGATCAGATCTGTCGAGCCGCTACCTGGGCCTCGGTTCATACCTTTACAGCCCATTACTGTTTGGACAAGGACTCCCGCCGGGATGCCTTGTTTGGCCAGGCTGTCCTCAAACACCTGTTCCATTCTTAGACAACTCCTGCCCACCTTCCCAGGATGGATGCCTGAGATCCATACGAAGATGGCGAACCCTTGGAGGGGGATCTCCCAGGCATCTCAGCTAGGGAGTCCCCATATGTGAGGACTTATTCCTGCTTGTTCCTGGAGATAGCACAGTTACTTACCTGTAACAGGTGATCTCTGGGAACAGCAGGAATTAGTCCTCACAACCCACCCACCTCCCCTAGGAGTTGTATCTTCTATCTATCTGTCTTCCTGTCCTCTCTCTATTGTCTCAGCTATAAACTCGAAACTGAGGAGAGCTGTTCAGGAAGGCGGGAAGGCAGCGCACATGTGCAGTGGGAGGTCCCAAAAGCTTCCATTCTAGGAAGCTGGGGAGCTTTCCCGCGCAGGCTCCGTCGGTTCCGACGTACCCATATGTGAGGACTAATTCCTGCTGTTCCCAGAGATCACCTGTTACAGGTAAGTAACTGTGCTTTCCGTTCGAACTGTTGCTTCTTGATCAATGTACAGATTGAGCAAGAGTACGATCAGGTGTGTTCTGGTATACCCATGCTTCTTAATGTGGCCCAGAGTTTCTCATGGTTTACACAATCAAAAACCTTGCTATAGTCGATAAAGCACAAATAGATATCCTTTTGGTATTCTTTAGTCTTTTCAAGGATCCATCTTACATCCGCAGTGATGTCTCTCGTTCCTCGCCCTTTCCTGAACCCTGCTTGCACTTCAGGTAGTTCTTGTTCCAGGTATGGTTGTAGTCTCTTTTGAATAATCTTCAGTAGAATCTTGCTGGCATGTGGGATCAGAGCGATTGTGTGATAATTTCCACAGTCAGTTGGATCACCTTTCTTTAGTATTGGTATAAACACAGATCTTTTCCAATCAGTTGGCCATGATGTTGTCTTCCATATTTTTTGGCAGAGCCTTGTAAGTACGGTAACAGCTGCATCAGATTGCTGTAATACTTCTATGGAAATGCTATCAATGCCTGGTGCTTTGTTCTTTGATAAGGCTTTCAATGCTGCTTCAACTTCTTCTTTCATCACCAATGGTTCCCAATCGTAAGGTACAGGTTGAAACGGCTGTTGGTCCACTTGATCTTTATCGTATAAAAACTCTGTATATTCCTTCCACCTTTTCTTGATCTTCTCAGCATCATTCAACATAGAACCTTGAGCATCTTGTAACATTCCAGTTCGAGGCTGGAACTTTTTCTTTAACTCTCGTAGCTTTAGGAAAGCCGATCTTGTTCTTCCTCTAATAGTTTCTGCTTCTATTTCCTTGCATGTGTCGTTGTAGTACTTTTCCTTGTCCTGTCTTGCTGCACGTTGGAAATCTCTGTTGAGGTCTGTTATTGTCTTTCTTTCTCCTCTAACAAATTATAAAATTGTCACTTTTCAGAGCTTTCTTTCTCCTCTGGCTTTAGCTTCTCTGCGTTTCTGGGCAATTTTCAGAGTTTCTTCCGTCATCCATTTTGGCCGTTTTTGCTTTTTCACCTTTTGTAGAGACTTCTCGCTTTCTTCCAACACAACCTTCTTGATGTCATTCCATAACTCTTCTGGAGCTCTGTCATTTTGTATCTAAAGCAGCAAATCGATTTTGCAGGCAGTCTTTAAATTCCAGTGGTATTTTCTCAAGGTCATATTTTGCTGCATTCATGAGTGGTTTGCTCTTTTTCAACTTTAGCTTGAGTTTGCATACTAGTAGTTGATGATCTGTACCACAGTCAGCTCCAGGTTTTGTCTTTGTTGATGTTATAGAACCTTTCCATCGTTGACTTCCACAGATGTAGTCAATTTGATTTTTATACAATCCATTGGGTGAAGTCAATGTGTACAGTCGCCGTTTGTGTTGATGGAAGAAGGTGTTTGAGATGAATAGGTCGTTAGTCTTGCAGAATTCTGTCAGTCTTTCTCCAGCTTCATTTCTGTTGCCAAGTCCATATTTTCCAACTACTTTGCCTTCTTCTTTGTTGCCAACTTTTGTGTTCCAGTCACCCATGACTATCAGGATATCCTGTTTGCATGTTCTATGCAGCGCATAGAGCTCCACAAAGGACAGGTGATTCTGATAGCGCTGGATTGGCCAAGAAGACCATGGTAGGCAGGCTTGGTACGGCTCTTGGTAGGGAAGCCATGGCAGCTTCCCCTTCGGAGAGACCTTCTAACTCAGGGTCCCCTGTGCATGCCTTAGGTGGATCGATTCTCGCTTACGGCCTGGCTGTTGAGAGGGTTAGGATGAGAGCAAAGGGTTATTCAGCAGCGGTGATTTCTACCTTGCTGAAAGCTCGTCAAAGGTCTACCTTTTTTTCTTATGTTAGAGTGTGGCATATCTTTGAAGCATGGTGTGCAGACAGGGATTTCATTCCCTTAAGAGCGTCGGTGCCGCAGGTTCTCTCTTTCTTGCAAGATGGGTTTCAGAAGGGCTTGGTGGCCGCTTCGTTAAGAGTTCAGTTGGCGGCACTGTCCTATTATAGGGGTAAGGTGCAGGGCGAAGCGCTGGGAGGACATGCAGATGTTAAACGTTTTTTGAGAGGAGTAGCTCTATTACTGCCGCCGCGTAGGCAAGTAGTTCCGATATGGGATCTCCCTTTGGTGTTGGGGTCGTTGGGAAATGCTCCGTTTGAGCCATTGGCAAGAGTGTCTCTGAGAGATCTTACTCTTAAGGTGGTAGTCTTGGTAGCAATTGCTTCGGCTAGACGAATCTCAGAATTGCAAGCGTTGTCCTGTAGGAAGCCTTTCCTGTCTTTCTTCGATTCTAAGGTGGTTTTGACACCAGTGCCGTCATTTTTGCCCAAAGTTGTCGGCTTTTTCATGTTTATCAAGTAGTTTCTCCAGGACCAAGCAGGAAATCAGTCCTCACATATGGGTGACATCGGCGCCGACGGAGCCCTCATGCGGAGCATTTCCACAGCTTTCAAGGAAAGCCTTTGGGAATGTAGCGCGCATGCGTGGTCCCCTTCCTGCCCAAGGGTGCCATCTTGCTCAGTCTTTCTTTTTCCGCGGAGCCCAACGGACGTGAGTTCGTGTCACCCGGGAAAAGTAGATTTTTTTTCTGCAATTTTTGCTTTTTTTCTTATCCGGTTTGACGGGGGTTCCCCTTCCCGCCTGGGCTCGGTACACCGGTATCGAGTCCGGAATTTCTTTTTTCGATTTTTGTCCTTTGTGACTAGCGTTCACGCCTTTTTTGTTGTTTTCACTGGCAGCCTGGTCTTTTGACCTTGCAGGGGCCCTTTCTCCCCCGGGTTCAAAAAATGTGATCGGTGCAAGAAACCTATGTCTCTCACCGACACACATGACTGCTGCCTCCGATGCCTTGGGCCCGACCATGACCTGCTGGTCTGTGGCCTGTGCGGCAAAATGTCGTCGAAGGCACTTTGGAGCCGTCAGCATCAACATGAAAGAAGTTTTTCAGAGTCCACATCCGGCCGGGCCCAGATTTCATCAGAGGCCTCGACATCTCTGGAGTCTGACCCCGAGCGCTGTCGTGGTTCCTCTGAGAGGGGGTCTCCCACCCAGGAGCACAAAAGGAAGAAGAAGCTCGTGAGGGCGGCGTCGGTGGAGGCCCCTGGGTCATCGAGGGCCAGATCGTGTAGCCCTGACCGCCGCTCCGGGTTCTCTGAGTCGGAGAGGCCATCCAAACTACCTTGCATGGAGCCGGAGTCACCGAGTCACGTAAGTTCTGTTGTCCTCGTGGACTCTCCGGGAGCGTCGGGCCCGAGTCGGGGGCTGCTGAGTTTCCTGAGCTTAGACTCAGGCTGATGGCCTTGGAGAGCAGTTTGGCTGCCTTCATAGAACTGCAGCGGGTGGTAATCGCCAGTCTGACCAGAGCATCTGCCCCGACCACTGGGCCCACTGGGACATCTAAGTCGACCCCGGAGGCCAAGCCGATCCTCGAGTCCATCAAGTCTCGCATTGATCCTCGGTCAAGGTCCCCCTCGACCTTCCGTGCTCGGCCGATGTCGTTGGCGCCGGTTCCCTCAACACCGAGGCCTACACGGCCGGAGCCGCTCGACTCCTCCTTGGAGGAGTGGAAGACGGAGGACGAGGAGTCTCTGGACACCTTCCGGACCCGGTGCGTCCCTTCGGACTCCCCGGAGTCTGAGCCTCGGAGAAGGTCCCCCCGGAAGATACCCGGTTCTCGGACATCGTGAGGGACATGGCCAAGGATTTGGCATTCCCTGCGGATGCCGAGGAGGAGCCTCGAGCCGAGGAGCTCGATGCCCTCCAGTATGATTTTTCTCCAAAGGAAGCCTTTACTGTACCAGTTCCTCCGATGCTGGAACGGCTGCTCTTCCGTATGTTCTTAGCAAATGGGTCGCTTCCATTTATCGAGTCCGTAAGAGCCCTGGGTTCCAAAAGGATCAGCTACCGCACAATTCCATGGTTGTGGAATCGGCCATGCACCGTCTGAAGAGTCAGAAGATGCACTCCTTGGTGCCCCCCGGCCGGGAGGCCCGGAACCTGGATGCCCTCGGTAGAAAGTGCTTCCAGGGCTCTATGCTATCCTGCTTTGTCCAGACTTACCAGCTGTACATGATCATGTACCTAAGAGACCTGGCAAAGGAGATTTCTGGGTTCTCGGCCTCTACGAGGAACCCTTGCAGAGGTTCAAGGCCTTGTTGACAGGGACCCGAGAGTGCTCGAAGTTTATCTCTCAAGCAGCCTATAATGGCTTCGAGGCTTCAGCCCGGGTAGCCGCAGCTGGCATCGGTGCACGCCGTCAGGCCTGGCTATAGTCATCGGACCAGGAGTCATGGGTGCAGGACAAGTTGGTCGATGTCTCGTGCCGAGGTGACAACCTATTCGGTAGGCCCATGACTGAAAAGGCTGCATAAATCGAGACTGAGACTCTCACCAGGACAAGGCTGTCCAGAAAGACTTCTGCCCCCTTCTCAAAAAAAGACGGGCTCGGTAAAAAAGCCCTTTTTCCCGTGGAAGGGTGTTGCCTACAAATCCTACCCTCAATATCAGGCTTCTCCAGCTCTCCAGCAGGCCAAGGGGCAGGGGCATGGACCCCATAGGCAGAAGACCACCCAAGCCGCCAGCTCTGGCTCCTGCACAGCAGAGAGCAGGGTTTTGACTCCCACAGCATAGCCTCTTCTCCGCCGGTGGCTCCACTCAGCACAGGAGGTCGGCTGATCCTGTACGCCTACAGGTGGCCAGCTATCACAGGGGATACCTGGGTACTGAGCATAGTCCAAAAGGGCTACATGCTCCACTTCCACCAGCTACCCCCCTCCTACTTCACAGGTGAGCCTCCAAGACTCCCTCTACACAGGAACCTCCTCCTTCAGGAGTTGGCAAGTCTTCTAAAGGAACAGGTGGTGGAACCGGTGCCTCACCACCTGGAAGGGCAAGGCTTCTACTTCAGGTACTTCCTGGTACCAAAAAGGACAGGAGGCCTCTGACCTATCCTAGAATTGCGAAACCTAAACAAGTTTCTGGAGAGGGAAAAGTTCAAGATGCTTACCCTTGGGATACTGCTGCCCTACCTCCAGCAGGGAGACTGGCTATGCTCCTTAGACCTAAAGGATGCTTATACTCACATCCTCATTCATTCAGACCACAGACAATATCTCAGATTTGTGGTGGGAGGAAAACATTTTCAATACAGTGTACTTCCCTTTGGCCTAACCTCTGCCCCCAGGGTTTTCACCAAATGCCTGGCGGTGGTGGCGGCTTATCTCAGGAATCAGGGGATTTTTGTCTTCCCATACCTGGACGACTGGCTCATCAGGGGCCAGTCTCTCCAGGAGGCCAGACAAGCCACTCTTCACACTGTCTCTCTTCTTCAGCATCTGGGCTTTGTCATAAACGACGCAAAGTCCACTTGGCTCCCCTCTCAGAATCTAGAGTTTATAGGGGCAAGATTAGACACTCTGCAGGCAAGAGCTTACTTGCCCGAAGACAGGGCCCACATATCTCTGCCAGGCACTACCTGTGGCTCCTGGGCCACATGGCATCCACGGTACATGTGACTCCGAATGCCCATCTACACATGTGGGCTACTCAGTGGTGCCTCAGAGATCAGTGGACGCAGGCCACAGGCGATCTACGAGACAGAGTAAAGGTGTCCAAACCACTTTTGGACTCTTTACAGTGATGGCTATATCTCCCAAATCTTCTCAGGGGAGTACTTTTTCAGGCCCCAGCACACACAAGGGTGCTGATGACGGATGCTTCCTTAAAGGGCTGGGGTGCACATTGCCAGGGCATGTGCACTCAAGGCCTCTGGTCTCCTTGAGAGGCCATGTAGCAAATCAATTTATTTATTTATTTAATTTATTTAACACTTATTTCTATACCGCTCTTTCCCAAGTATCAAGTGCGGTTTACAAAGAACAGTAAATTATATGGTATGTGGAAGCACATACCTAGTCGTATTACATAGAACAGGTGAAACTATTTACAAGTAACAATATAAAATTTGAACGGTAAAAAGTTAGAACGTATTTATATTATGGGTACTTACAAATTATATCATAGGGCAAATTGGTACTTTCAATGGGTACTTACATATTATATCATAGGGCAAATTGTGATGTGTAAAAATATTTTGTGTGTTTTGTTGTATTGTAGCATGGTTGCTAACCTGTGTCTCTGTGTATTCTGATTAGGTAGTGTATTGTAGTGTAGAGAGAATAAGTGGGTTTTTAGTTTTTTTTCTAAATTCCTTTAAGTCTGATAGTTGGCGAATGTTGTCAGGCAGCGTATTCCATAGAATAGGTGCCGAATGGGAAAAGGCCCTCTTGTTGGTTTGTTTTCTTGCTTTTGTGTAATCTTTTGGAACTGCTATAGTGTTTGTGTTTCTGCTCCTTTGTGATTGTTTATCTAATTCTTTGTTAATGAGTGTATTGAGTACAGATGGTGCTAAGTTATTTATTAGTTTAAATGTGGTTAAAATAATTTTATATTTTATTCTGCAGTAAATGGGTAGCCAATGAAGTTCAGCCAGGATCGGTGTGATATGTTCTGTTGATTTTATATTCATTATTATCCTTGCTGCTATGTTCTGAGTTAGTTGTATCTTTTTCATATTTTGCTTTGTGATGCCATTAAGGATTATATTTGCATAATCGAAGTGTGGAGTTATGATGGCTTGAATTATTGTTATGAAGTCTTGTAAGTGTATCAATGGTCTTAATTGTCTCAATGTCTTGAGTTTGTAATGTATGTTTTTTGTCAGATATTTTATGTGTGAATCCATGTTAAGTTTATTGTCTAGTATCACACCTAGGTATTTTATTTCTTTTTTTATGTTGATCTCGTGGTTGTCTAGTGTAATGGTGCTTGAAGGTGTATATGTTTGATTTTTAGTGATATATAGTACATCAGTTTTTGAGAAATTGATGTGTAGGTTCTGATCGTTAAGCCATATTGTTAGTTCTTTAAAACATTCTGTTATTTGTTGTAGTGGAGGGTGTGGGATTTTAAATGGGAGGTAGAACATTATATCATCGGCGTATATATGGTAATATACGCCATGACGTTTAAAGATGCTACAGACTGGTTGTATGTAAATATTAAATAGTAATGCTGATAGCGCGGATCCCTGTGGAAGGCCTTGTGTTTGATTGAAAGTGGTAGATGTTTGGTTGAGGATTCTCACTGTTTGTGTTCTGTTTGATAGGTAGGATTTGAACCAGTTATAAACCGTAGATGTTATTCCAATTTGTTGAAGTCTGTTTAGCATTGTTAAGTGATTGACACTGTCAAATGCTGCAGAGATGTCGAGGAATACTAGAATAAATGCTTGTTTAGTGTCATCAATTCCCCTTAGTAAAGTGTCATAAAGTACTGTTAGTAGTGTTTCTACCCCATGGGATGGTCGGAAGCCATATTGGTGTTCGTCAAGGAGGTTCAATGTATCAATGAATTCCTGTAGTTGAGTTTGGACTATTTTTTCTATAAGTTTTGCCATGAAAGGAATACTCGATATTGGTCTGTATGATTTTGGTGATAGTTTGTCTAATGTGTTATTTTTAAGTATTGGTCGTATTTGAACATGTTTGAGAGATGGTGGTAAATATCCTTTTTCTAATGATAGGTTGACCATAGGGAGGATGAAAGAAGAGAGTATTGAGAATGTCTTTTTATCCAATCCACTGGGCATGGATCAAGATATGATGTGGTTGTGTTGATGTTAGATATAGTAGTTTTGAGAGTGGCCTTTGAAATTAGGATGAAGTTGGACCAGTTATCCAGTGTAGTGTGCGTCATTTCAGTGTGTGTTATTGGGGGGGTCATTTGTAGTTTTGTTTTATTAATATAGTATTGTGCTAATTCTTGTGGAGAAATATCTATGGAATTTTCGTCTGAGTTGTATGTTTTGTTTGTTAGGTTCTTTATTATGCTGAACAATTCCCTTGGTCGGTTAATGGAATTATTGATAATGTTAGAGTAATAGTTTCTCTTAGTACTGTCTGTTGTTTCCTTATAAATATGTAGGGTATTTATGTATTTTTTGTAATTTGTTGGTGTTTTGGTTTGTCTCCATTTCCTTTCTTTGGTTCTTAATTGTCTTTTTAATTTTTTGAGTGTCATATTAAACCATGGTGCATGCCTTTTTTCAGTTTTATTGTCATTGC
Organism: Ichthyophis bannanicus; assembly: GCA_033557465.1. Lineage (NCBI taxonomy): Eukaryota > Metazoa > Chordata > Amphibia > Gymnophiona > Ichthyophiidae > Ichthyophis > Ichthyophis bannanicus. The sequence goes on from CM066031.1 coordinate 1,368,360,485, forward strand.
TATTATGTGGTGATGGGACTGGTTTTCTTTCAGCAGCCATGGAGATAGTTTTGTTCCAAGATTTGATAGATTCCTCAAGATTTGTGGGTGTTAGGGTGAGGTGTGGAATAATTTGATCTAGCAATTCTTCTTCATTGAACTTTATAAATCTCTTAGTTTGTGGGGGTTGTGGTCTTTTAGTTTGATAGTTGTCAGGGATGGTAATATTGAATTTCAGGAGGTAGTGGTCAGACCAGGGGACAGGTATGTTTGAGAGTGATTCAGTGTTATATAAATTGTGGAGTGAGTTTGGTAGGAAGACCATGTCAAGTGTTTTTCCTTTATTATGTGTTTGTTCTGTTATTATTTGGTGGAAGTCCAAATTGCTTATTGCATCTAAGAAGTGAGTTGATTGGTTGTTGGGTGTTGAGGGGAGATTAAAATCACCCATAAGTATTACTGGGTTTGTATCTGTGGATGAGGCTAGTAGTTCAATTAGATTGTCAGTATTATCCATATTGTATTCTGGTGGCCTGTATATTAGGCATATTCTTATGTTTTTAATTTTTATAGTTAGCATGTCGACATTATCAATGTTACTAGATGAGATTAGTTTTGCATTGAGGTTTTTCTTTACTATTATGAGCACTCCTCCACCTTTTTTAAGTGTTCTATGGGTATGGAAGATCTCATATTCAGGTGTCATTAGTTGGTTCATGAAGACAGAGTCTGTATCCTTGAGCCAGGTTTCAGTTATACAGACAATATCTGATTTATTGTCATTGATGATGTCTGTAAAGATTGGCAGTTTGTTTTTCATGGATCTTGCGTTAATGAGTTGACAGGTGAGGGTTGTGTATTTCTGTGTATTGGGTGGTTATTGTGTTGGGTTATATTCTGGTGCGGTTGTTATATATATAAGTCTAGATTGTTTAGGTCTGGGGATGGGTCCAAGTTTGAATGGAGATATTAGGTTGTCATAACGTGATGTACCTTGTATTATAGGGATTGGTCTATTATAATTGTTTTTTTTTATACATTTTGTTAGATCTAGCAGTGTGAGGATAGTGACACTAATCAGTATAATCCTGATGGGAGAGGGGGATTGAAAATACATTGTTTGATTATTAGGTAGGTTTTGTAGCTTATTGCTTGATAAAGGTTCTTAAATGTTATTGTGTTAATAGGTGGGTTATATTTCTAAAGCCTATATCTTACTAATGTTAAGTGCAGGAGGAACTATTTGGTTGCAGTATATTAAACCTGTAACTTCAGCCTTAGCAAAATTGTAATGTTAATCATGTAGCATTGGCAATATTTGTGACAGGGTTCAAATTACTATGTGTAATTGTGAGTACTTGCAACAGTAATCCTGATGGGTCAGTAACATTAATAGCAGTATAATGGTCGCATTTGTAACATTAATAGCAGTATAATGGTCGCATTTGTAACATTAATAGCAGTATAATGGTAGCATTTGTAGCATTAGTAGCAGTATAGTATTTGTAGCATTAGTAGCAGTATAGCATTAGTAGCAGTATAATGGTAGCATTTGTAGCATTAGTAGCAGTATAGTGGTAGCTTTTGTAGTGAATCCTGCAACAGTAATCTTAGTAAATCAGTAACATTGGTATCAGAATATTAGCTACATTTGTAGTAGGAATCTTAACTACTATTTATAAATGGGGATTCAGTGTAAACTATTAGCAGGGTATCATATATTATATACAGGTGTATATATCAATCTTTTGGAGCTGCAAGCAATCCACTTAGCTCTACAGACTTTTTCTCATGCCCTCTCTCACCAGTCTGTCCTAGTTCAGACATACAATCAGGTGGCAATGTTTTCTGTGAACAAACAAGGAGGCAAGGGGTCCAGGCTCCTATGTCAGGAGGCGCTGGCCCTTTGCAGTCAGACAAAGCATGTTTCTCAAAGCAGTGTATCTACCTGGTCAGGAGAATTTCCTAGCAGACAAGCTAAGCAAGATTCTCCAGCCTCACGAATGGCAGTTGAATCCATGGGTGGTCCAGCAGATCTTCCTCCGCTGGGGACTTCTATCCATCGATCTCTTTGCAAGTCCACAAAACCGTCAGCTGTCCAGGTTTTGCTCCAGACAGCCGCATCCTCTGAGGATGGCAGCAGATGCTTTTCTGATCTCTTGGTCTACGGGCCTCCTATATGCGTTTTCTCCCACGCTCCTGGTGACCCGAACTCTGTTCAAGATTCTCCGGGACAAGGCCTCGGTGATTCTGGTAGCCCCCAGATGGCCGAGGCAGCCGTGGTTTCCACTTCTGCTGCAGTTGGCGGTGGAAACTCCATTCCCTCTGGGGTTGCAACACTATCTCCTGTTTCAAGATCAGGGTTCCCTTCTGCACCTTAATCTCAGATCCCTCAATTTGATGGCCTGGCTGCTGAAAGGATAGTGCTAGCTCCCTTACTTCTACCTAAGTAGGTTGAGAGGAGGTGGTCTTGGCCTCTAGGAGGCAGTCCACCAGAAAGTCCTATGCCCTCAAGTGGCGTAGGTTTACGGTATGGTGTGCTCAGCGCAATGAAGGTCCTTTCTCTTGCCTTGTGCTAGTAGTACTGCAGTATCTACTTCACCTGTCAAACCTAGGCCTTAAGTCTAACTCTGTTCGGGTCCACCTCAGTGCTCTATCAGTACACCACTCACCGGTGGAGGGACATTCTGTCGGTTCACCCCTTGGTGTCCCGCTTTCTCAGAGGTCTGCTTCTTCTCAAGCCTCCGGTTCGTCCACCGGCGACTGAGTGGGATTTGAACGTGGTCTTGCAGCAACTTACTTGCCCACCGTTTGAGCCGATGGCTACTTGCCATTTGCAATTCCTTTCTTGGAAAGCGCTCTTCCTGGTGACTCTTTCCTCGGCCAGACGTGTGAGTGAACTTCAAGTTCTGGTTTATGATAGACCGTACACATGGTTCTACAGGAACAGGGTGGTGCTACGGACCAATCCGAAGTTCCTTCCAAAAATGTTCTCCTCTTTCCACCTTAACCAGGAGGTGGTTCTTCCGACTTTCTTTCCCAGGCTGCATACCAGCCTGGCTGAAACAATTTTGCATACCCTGGACTGTAAGATGGCGTTGTCTTTTTACATAGAACGTACGCGGGGGCATTGAAGGGCTACTCAGCTCTTCGTCTCCTTTGACCCTAATAAGATGGGGTTACCTGTCTCCAAGCGTACATTGTCCACTTGGGTAGCAGATTGTATCGCCTGGGCGTACAAGACAGCTGACCTCCCCTTGCAGGGTCAAGTCACGGCCCACCGTGTCAGGGCGAAAGCCGTGTCAGTAGCTCATCTCTGCTCTGTTCCGTTGGCAGACATCTGCCGGGCCGTGCTTACGCCTTTAAGTGGAGAAGGTTCTCTATCTGGTGTTCAGAAAAGGAACTTAATCATTTTTCAGTTCCAGTAGAGGATTTACTGGAGTATCTCCTCCATCTTTCATTCTCAGGACTTAAAACTAATTCAGTAAGGGTCCACCTTAGTGCCATTGCGGCTTTCCACAAGCCCTTTGCTGGACAACCTGTCTCCTCTCAGCCGCTTGTAGCGCATTTTATGAGAAGTCTGCTCTTCACTAAACCTCCCATTAAGCCACCACCCGTGGCATGGTATTTAATCTTGTCCTTGGACAACTTATGATGCCGCCCTTCAAGCCCTTAGCCACTACATCCCTAAAGTTTCTTTCTTGGAAGGTAATCTTCCTAATTGCCCTCACTTCTGCAAGACGCATCAGTGAGCTACAAGCTTTAGTGGCTGATCCTCCTTGCACAAGGTTCCACCATGATAAAGTAGTCCTTAGGACTCATCTTCACTTTATGCCAAAGGTGGTTTCGCTTTTCTATTTGAATCAGTCGGTTTACCTTCCTGTCTTCTTTCCTAGACCTCATGCCTCTAGTGCAGAAAGGAATCTTCACACTCTAGATTGTAAATGGGCTTTAGCTTTTTACCTTCAGAGGACTAGGCAGCATAGAAAGGCTTCACAGCTTTTTGTTGCCTTTGATTCCAGTCACCTGGGTTTACCAGTTTCCAAGAGAACACTCTCCAAGTGGATTGAAGACTGCATATCCTTTACCTATGAGAATAAGGGACTTTCTCTTGAAGGTCATGTCACAGCTCACAACGTGAGAGCAATGGCTGCCTCTATGGCCAACCTTCGCTCGGTGTCGATTGACGACATCTGCAAAGCAGCCACTTTGGTCCTCTGTCCACACTTTTGCAGCACATTACTGCTTAGACAGGGACTCCCAACAGGATGCCTCGTTTGGCCATGCTGTGCCCCAGCATCTCTTTCAGACTTAGAATAATTCCTACCCCCCCCCCCCCCCGTCCCGGGTTTTGATACCATAAATCCTTGGAAGGAAGCATGACCCCCACCTCAGCCTGGGTTTCGATGCTTTCTGGGGTCATCTCCCTGTTATCTCTAAGCTTCAGAGTCCCATAAGTGAAGACTTCATTCCTGCTCATTCCTGGAGATAGCGTAGTTCCTCACCTGTAACAGGTGATCTCCGGGAACAGCAGGAATTGTCTTCACAACCCACCCACCTCCCTTAGGAGTTGAATCTCTCTCTCTCTCTTATCTTCTTCTTTCCTTCTCTCCTTTTGTCTCAGCTACAAACCCAACTGAAGAGGGAGATTTGGAAATTCGGGATGGCAGCAGTGCAGGCACAGTGGGATGCTCCCAAAAGCTTTCCTATAGGACTCTGGGGAGCGTTCCTGCGCGGGCTCTGTCGGAGACGACGATTTCCATATGTGAAGACTCAATTCCTGCTGTTCCCAGAGATCACCTGCTACAGGTGAGTAACTACGCTTTATGGTCCATCTAGTCTGCCCAGCAAGGTGAATAGAGTGGTTATACCTGCCACTCCATTCAAGTCACCCCCCTCTATGCCTTTGTTCAGGGTTGTACCCGCCGCTTTGTGTAGTTCACACCCTCTAATTTTTTTTTTATTGAAAGACTTCCAAAAAATACAAAGATACAAGAACCACAAAGATCTTCAAAGAGAATGCATCATTATCAACACATCAGGTCACGATAGTAACCTACAATATGTCTTCATTTTTACACGTTTATAATAAAGAAACCAGGATCCCCACCCTCCCCCCAACCTCCCTTCCCCCCCCCAAAGTCACCCCAATCCCGGGGCCCCCCACCCCCCCCCCCCCAACTATGGCTTGCTACTGCTAGGGCACAGAACGATGGTGGGCGAGGGGACACACATAGGGAGCAAACCTTCTGAGGGGTCGGCATATTACCTCCACTGTTCCAGCGCAGTCACGCGCCATAGCGAGAAACATGCGTTGCCCTGCCCATACCAATTCAAAACGAGCCAAACGCATCCTACTAACCGCTACCCCCCGTTCCATAGAGTATGTATCCCACATGCGTTCCAGCCACACCTGGGAGGAGGGGGGCCAAAGCACGCTTCCACGCCGCCGCCAGGGACAGTCGGGCCGCATTCAAACCGTGCCGGAGTAAGGCAAGGTGCAAAGCCCGGGCTCCCGGCACAGGGGCCCCAAAAAGAAAAATCCCCGGATCCCAAGGGATACTCAGTCCCAGAAGCGACTGAATCCGAAATTGTACACCTCTCCAGAAGGCACAAATACAGGGACACGTCCACCAAATATGTCCCAGGGTACCCCGTTGCCCACAGTTACGCCAACATAGGTCCCCAGCCCTGGGATACATGCGAGCAATCCGCACCGGAGTCATATACCACCGGTACAGCAATTTATAGTTCGTTTCTCGGGCATTAGTCGCTACCGAGCTCTTCCACAGGCGTGTTTCCACTGTCTCCCACTGCTGGTCAGTATAAGAGAGGTTCAAGTCAGAGTTCCAAAGCACCCTATGACGTGTGGGGCATGCCTGGGACCCCTGTAAGTGAGCATATAATGTCGCCACAAGACCCTTTGTAGTAGTGCACCCCTCACAGTAGCGCTCCAGATCCGTCAGGTCCCGAGCAACCTGGGGCCGAACGGTCTTAGAATTGACCCAGTGCGTCACTTGCATATAGTGATAAAGATGCCCAGCCGGGAGGCCAAATTCGTCCCGCAGGGCACTGAAGGATTGCAGCCGACCATCAGCAAAAAATTGGCCGACCCGGCTGAGGCCCAGGTGCCCCCAACGCCGAAATATTACGTCACTCAAACCCGGTGGGAAAGAGGCGTTATCAACTATAGGGGCTAAAGGGGATAGCTCCACATCACAGGGTCGAAAGTGCTGATCCCAGCAACGGAGGGTATGAGAAACATAGGGATTGCTGGTGCATTTGCCACGGCGAAGTTGTGGGCCAAGCCACAGCCAGTCTCCTAACCCCGCTCCCCCCGCCAAAGTCATTTCCATCTGCACCCAACGCTTAGTGCTATCGGCTATCATCCATTCCACCCCCGCCCGACATTGCGCCGCCGCGTAGTACCAATGCAAATTGGGCATTCCCATACCGCCAAACGCGTGCGGGCAAAAAGAACTTGCCGCGCTAATCGCGGTCGACGATAATGCCACACGAACTTCATAAGCAACTGTTGCCAGGTCGCCAAGGTAGCCCGCGGGATGGAAAGCGGGAGAACCTGAAAGAAATAAAGGAAGCGGGGGACAATCACCATTTTGACTACGGCTATACGCCCAAACCAGGAGAGGAGTAAGCCGTTCCAAACCTCTAGGTCCCGCCGGACCTGACGAAGCAGAGGATCATAGTTAGCTTTAAAAAGAGCCGCCCGATCCGCAGTTAGGTTCACCCCTAGGTATCGCAGGGCTCCTGTCACCCAGCGAAGAGGATAAGCCTCTTGGAGCTCCGCACAAACCGCCCCAGGGACCCCAACATTCAAGATCTCCGATTTAGTATAATTGATTTTGAAGCCGGAGACGCGAGAGAAATCCGCGAACAGCTGCATCGCGATTGGGAGGGAGGTCGACGGCTCCACCAAGGATAGAATGATATCATCCGCGAAGAGCGCGATCCGATAGTCCGCTGGACCAATGCGGACCCCTCGCAAACCTGGGTGATCTCGAAAGCTCTGAGCCAGAGGTTCCATTGCTAGGGCAAAGAGCAGAGGCGACAGGGGGCAACCCTGTCTTGTGCCTCTCTCCAAGAAAAAGTGTCTCGAGTATCCCCCGTTAATCCGAACGCGCGCCTGAGGTCGCTGGTAAAGGCTGCGGACCCAACCAATATAGTTAGGTCCAAAGCCCATTATCTCTAGAACACACCATAGATATCCCCAGTCCACCCGGTCGAATGCTTTTTCTGCGTCAATTCCCACTAGCAACGCTGGTTGTGGGTCCCGTTGAGCCACATGAATAATCTGCAACATACGCCGAATGTTGTCGGCAGCCTGGCGACCCGGCACAAAGCCAACCTGGTCCGGGTGAACCAAGCCCGGGAGAACTCGATTCAAACGTGCAGCCAGCACGGAGGCAAAGATTTTAACGTCAACGTTTAACAAGGAGATGGGGCGATACGACGCCGCATCGTGCAAGGGTTTACCGGGTTTGGGTATCATCACCATCAATGCCTCACGCTGGGACGGGGGAAGGGGAGCCGCCCCCAGGACCTCATTAAACAAACAGGTCAGGGATGGTGCTAGTTGCGTTCGAAACTTCTTATAGTATTCTGCCGGAAAACCATCACTACCCGGTGCGGCCAGTTTTCAGGTGCCGGATTGCATTTTCCACTTCGTCAATCGTAATTTCCGAGTCCAACTGAACCCGATCAGAGTCAGAAAGACGCGGCAAAGCGACCCTCTGGAGATAATCCTGCACGTGATCCCTGCCTGCTGGCTCTGCTGTATAAAGTCGCTCCAAGAAATCGGCAAAAAGTTCACGGATCTCCCGGGAAATAACCCTTTTCTGTCCCCCAGCGTCGCGTAATTCGCGGACCACTCTCGAGGACTGCTGTTGACATAGGCGCAGAGCCAAAAGGCGGCCAGTTTTGTTCCCATGTTCATAAAACGTTTGCCTTAATTTCCGTCGTTTATCTAATTCTCTCTGCATACACGCATCCAGGTTCGCTGGAACCTGCCGCCACTGACGTAGGACCTGCCTCGACCCGGTTCGGGCATGCTCCAAACCTAGGCGAGCAGATTCCCTCACCAAGTGAGCATGTTCACTCGTCCACATTTTGCGCGTGCGGGTTGCCTCAGCTATAAGTTGACCGCGAGCTGTAGCCTTATAGGCATCCCACACCGTGGGGAGGGGAACATCCCCAGTATCATTAAGCTCAAAGAATTCCTTAATAAAGCGGGCATGATCCTGTACTGCACCCTGCCGCCGCAGAAACCCTGCGTCTAAGCGCCAAAGACGGTGATTCTCACTATGCATGCCGTCCGGGAGGGCAAGCCAGCACGGGGCATGATCTGACCAAGTCAGTGCGCCAAGTCCAGCCTGTGCTCTCCCGTCCATCAGGCACTGGTCCAGTAAAAAATAATCAATGCGAGTATGGACCTGATGGACCGGAGAGTAGTAAGTATAACCCCTCTCTTCCGCATGTGTGTCTCTCCATATATCTCGTAGACCCAAGTCAAGCATCAATCGTTGAAGGGCTCTTGCCGATCCCCCCATTCCCCCCCCAGCGCGACCCGTAGAATCCAAGTGGGGCACTAAATGTGTGTTGCAATCCCCACCCAAAACAATGGGACCCTTTGCAAAATCCGCCAGTAGAGCTTTCAAGCGTGTAAAAAAGGCCCCTTGACCTGTATTTGGTGCATAAACATTAGCTAAGGTTAGCAGGTGTCCGTCTAGGCGAACATTCAGGAAAAGCCACCTCCCCAGGGTATCGCGCTTTATCTCTGCAATCTGCAAGGAGAGGCTCTGGTGAAATAGTATAGCCACTCCCCGTTTTTTCCTACCCTGCGAGTCGGAGGCCACCCGCAGTTCGGTATATGGGGATCGCTTCAGCCAGCCCTGCTTGGAGTTCTGAAGATGGGTCTCCTGCAGATAAACAATGTCCCCTTGCAAAGTGCGCAATTCTGAGAACAGCAGGGACCGCTTCCTCGGGGAGTTAAGACCTTTAACATTTAAAGAGATAAAGCGCACCATTAAGAATTACAACCTAACCCCACACACCCACCAGCCACCCAGAAAATCCCAGTGAGGACTCCCCCCAGCAAACCCAGGAAATTAGTTAATCTGACCCACCTGTGCCACCCTCTAAGAGCAAAGGCCATAGACCCTCCTCCCCAACCCAAACATATCCCCCAGCTCCTTATTAGAAAACCCCCCTTCCCATCTATCACCCCCCCCCTTCCCGTCAATACCACCTGCCTGTATGGGTTAATACAGGACACGGTAAATTGACCACACACCCCGCACCCTCCAGATCCCCACAAAGTGGAAACTCAACCTAAACATAAAAAAGCATTCCCCCCACTGTTCCCCCACCCACCCCGGATCATCAGTCCCTTCATGACCCCCCATCAGAACAATAACATCAATATAACATTTGCAGATCAACCGCCGCCCCCCATGGATAGTGAGGTGGGGACCCCAATCTAAGCCTTGCCACCGTTTATCCAAAAATCAGGGGACCAACTGGTTTAGACTCCCTAAAAAAAGAAAAGAAAAAGTTAGGGGAGCTTTGCAATTCTGTAAAAGTGTCAGGCGGGCTTGCCCACCCGGGTCCACTTAGAATGCTGGGGCTTAGGGGGCGGCGGATGAGGCTGAGCATTATCATCATAGAAACATAGAAACATGATGACAGAAAAAGACCACAAGGCCCATCTAGTCTGTCCTTCCATAACAACAACTACAACAGTCCACTTTTTACCTTTAGAGATCCTCTGTGTTGGTCCCATGCTTTTTTGAATTCAGTTACTGTCCTCATCTCTACCACCTCCACTGGGAGACTATTCCACGGATCCACTACTCTTTCCGTAAAGAAATATTTCCGCATATCACTCCTGAATCTATCTCCCTTCACCCTCATCCCATGTCCCCTCGTCGCAGAACTTGCTTTCAATTGAAAGAGGCTCTCTCCCTGAACATTTATGCCACGGAGGTATTTAAACATCTCAATCATATCACCTCTATCCCGCCTTTCCTCTAAGGTGTACATATTAAGATCCTTAAGTCTGTCCTCATATGCTTTATAAAGAAGACTACTAATCATCTTAGTAGCAACCCTCTGCACCGACTCCATCCTGTTCACATCCTTTTGAAGGTGCGGTCTCCAGAATTGCACACCATACTCCAAATGAGGTCGCACCAAAGACTTATACAGAGGCATTATCACCTCCTTTTTTCTGCTAGCCATTCCTCTCCGTATGCACCCAAGCATCCTTCTAGCTTTTGCCGTCGCCTTTTCTACCTGTTTAGCTACTTTAAGATCATCGGACACAACTACGTCTAGTCCCGCCTGGCGAAGAGCTCGCCAAGCTTCTGAGCAGTCCTTTGCAGAAATCTTTTTGTTGCCCTAAAGGAAGTTCATCCTAAAGGGGAAGGACCAAGAATAGCGAATCCCCTTGCTGGTCAAGACCGCCGAGACTGGTTTCATCTCTCTCCGGCGCGCCAAAGTGAACGTCGAGAGGTCTTGGTAAATGGACACTGTTGCGTCCTGGAAGCGGAACGTCTTCTTCTCACGGCCTCGACGTATAAGAAGCTCAGCATCAGTATAGCGCAGAAATCTCGCAATGACATCGCGTGGTTGATTATTGGGAGGTTTTCCCAGAGCGCGGTGAACCCGCTCAATTTCCATTCCAGAAGCGTTCATAGCCAGCTCCTCTGCCGGAAGCAACTCCGCTATTAGCAGCTTGAGCACAGTCGGCAAGTCTTCCCCGCCGCCCCCCGCCTCTGGAATTCCACGAAAGCGCACGTTGTTGCGGCGGGAGCGGTTTTCAATGTCATCAATTTTATATGTTAACTCCATTGCCTGTGCACGCTGCCTGTCAAGAGCGCATTGTAAATCCATCAGAGTTCCATCATGATCAACCACTTTGGTCTCCACGTCCTCTACTCGGACTCCCAGTTCTTTAATGTCAGTCCGGAGTTCTGCGACATCTTTCAACAAGTCTTCCCGTAGTGAGCGGAACTCGTTGGCTAATTCTGCGAAGCCCCGGCGGAGCTCTTGTTTAATTTGAGCTGAGGAGAGTTGCTTATGAGAATCCATTTCCTCTTCACTTACAGTCTCATCATCGGAGCCCAATGGGGGAGATTGGTCACGTGGGCTGCTTGAGGCTCCGGACTTATTCTGCAGCCGTTGGGAGGAGCGCATCCCCTCCCGAGTTTCAGAATTTTTAATTTTAGCAGCCATCACATAGTATCACTCAGCTCACACAGTGTTAGGAGAGAGGTAGAGCCAATGTCAGCAACAATGAAGGCACCAGAAAGATAATGGTGCTCGAGGACAGGCCAGTCCGCAAAGTTGCCACCGTTACACAGTGTCAGGAGATGTATTCAGGCAATGTCAGCAAAGCAGGAGACACTGTTGCTACCGGGAGGCAGAGAGTGATAAGCTGCCCCCAGCCCCCTTGGGGAAACAGCCTGGCACAGGTGAAGATCAAAAAGCGCCGAAAAGCAATGTGGAGCTGTCCCAGCTAGGGCCCATAAGTGTAAATTGGGGAGCTTCAATGAGGTGCCCGGGGCCCAAGAAATCGCACTTGCAGGCCTGCAGGGCACCCCGGATTCACACAGGAGAGCGGGAGCCCCGCCGCGACACTGGGCCGCTGAAGAAAGTTAGTCCCGGACACCAGCCCCAACTGCAGTTTGAAGGGCATGCAGGAGAAGGGGCAGCACTTAAACTTATCCCCCTCAAGTTGGCTCACGTTAGCGAGGCAGGATGACAGGTGCCGGCAATTGCCGCGAGGATACCACGCGGTCTCGGCAGGCCTCCCCGACTGATCTTCGGCGTTGCCGCCAAACACCACAGGCTGGAGAGTGCGCCCACCCTTCCAATGAACGGAGCTCCGTTCAGTCCGCAGGTTGCAGGAAAGGACCCAGCCCGGATGCCTTGCAGGAGTGTGTCAGGCAGTCTTCAGCCGCGCCGGATCCAAGGTGAAGAGAGCTGCTCTGGACCCTCCCGGCGGGGCGAGTTGTCAAGGAAAGTGCTCCAATCACACTTGGGGATGGTGTTCTGCCCGGCAGAGGTTCGTGGCACGTTCTCCGATCCGGCGCAAAGGGTCCTGCAGCGCAGCCCCGAGAGGGCCTGCCCAGAGGCCGTCCGAGTCCCTCAGATCGTGAAGAGTCAGCTGCGGGGGTATTCAGGCCCGAGACAGGCGCCGCCACGAGGCTCACAGCAGGCCACGCTCAGGGGAATGGACACCTCGACTTCTCGGCCTCCAAAGTGCTTACCGGGCGGCTTTCCCGGGCTTCGATGAACACCGCGGGTTTGAGCTGATCCGGGGCAGGCAAAGGTGGGGAAAATCGCTGCTGCTAGCGCATGTTATCTTAAGGTTTGTGGTATTTGGAGCGGGAGCTCAGTTAAAGTGCGGCCATCACACAGCGGGCTCACGAGCGCCCCCCCCCCCCCCACACCCTCTAATTTTTTAAAGTATAAAATATATTTGTTTGCTTTGATTTCATCCTCTTGCTATAAAGGGGTCTATAGCTTTGATGTGGTTTTTTTTTTTTTTCTTTTTCTCCAGGAACAAGCAGGAAGTCAGTCCTCACGTATGAGTGACATCGGCACCAACAGAGCCCACGCAAAGCATTTCCCCAGCTTTCAAAGAAAGCCTTTGGAAGTGCCATCACGCATGTGTGGTCCCCTTCTTGCCCAAAGGTGCCATCTTACTCCGTCTCCCTTTTTCCGAGGAGCCCTTCGGACATGTGTCTCGTCCCCGAAAAAGGTTTTCTCTGTTTCCAACCGGTTTTTGTTATCCTTCGCCGGTCCTCTTCCTGCCTCTGAAGCACCTTTGCTTCGGTCTTGGTCTCGGGGTTTTGCCCTTTTTGTATTTTAGTGTGCTTCGCGTCCCTTTTAACTGCTGGCCACTTCGAGTGTCTTTGACCTCGCAGGGATCCCTTTTCTCCCAATGTCCTCTGGTTTTAAGAAATGTGATAGGTGTTAAAAAAAAAAATAAAATAAAATGTCGCTCATGGATACCCATGACTGTTGTTTCAGGTGTCTAGGAGCTGACCATGAACCGGAGCTATGCTTCCTCTGTAAAAATATATCCTCCGAGGCCATCCAGAGTCGTAAGCAGAAGCTGGATGATCTCTTCCGTAAGGCAGCCCCAGTATCCCTGGTAACCTCCCGCACTTCGGCCCAGCAACCTCTGAAGTCTCCCAAGGCTCCTCCCTGGGCCTGGTGGAAATCTGACCAGGGGTCGCCTGAATGCGAACGGAAGAAGGAGGCCATGAGAACTCTGTCGGGAGCGCCAGACAAGTGTGAGAGGTCACATGCCCAGTCTCTCAACCCCCCTCACCAAAAACCGAAGTCTGAGAGGGAGCGGCCCAGTAAGGTACCTCGAACTGATACAGAGGCCTCCGGCAAAGGCGCCTGGTCTCCCTAGAGTCATCCTGGTGAGGACCCCCCCCCCCTTTCCTCCTCGAACCTGACCTGGTCACATCGGTGTCACAGGGCCCCACTCCCGAGTGGGAGGCTCGGAAGCTGGCCTTGAAGCGCAGCGTTTCTGCATTCCTCACTGCCCAGCAGGCGCTAGTGCCCAGCTCCACCAGCATATGCCTTAAGACCGCAGGGCCCTCAACCTCGAGGATTCCCCGGGCCACCACTGTGACCTCCAAGAGCCAGAAACCTCTGCGCAGAATCCTTGATCTCTGTCCCGGTCCTTGGGCATGAAATCTTCTCGGGCTAGTGCTTCCGGCTCCCATCTCAACCGCCCGAGCTCGAGTCCTCCATGGACTATTCAGAGTGGGAGTCTGACAGAGAGACCTCCCTGGAGACTCGGTCCCACCAAGACCTCCCCTCGAGCCCCTCTCCACTGACCCAGAGGTGGCGGTCACCTCCCAAGGACACCTCCTTTCTGGAGTTTGTCCGGGACATGGGAATGCCCTAGCATTCACCACCAAGTCAAAGGAGGAGCCCCGCGCAGAGGAGCTTGATATTCTGCAGTATGAGGCCCCTCTGTGGGAGGTGCTCTCGGTGCCAGTTCCTCCTATTCTGAACCGACTCCTCCCTCCGCATGTGGGAGACCCCGGCCTCAGTCCCTATCATGAGCAAGCGTCTGGACGCTGTGTGTAGGGTTCAGCAGGGTCTAGGGTTTTGGAAAGCCCAGCTTCCCATACTTCAGTGGTGGTCATATCGGCCATGTGGAAGCTAAAGAGCCCGAAGACTCATTCTTCGGTCCTGCCGGGCAAAGAGTATCATACCCTCGATGCTCTCAGGGCTCCATGCTGTCATGCCGCATCCAAGTTTACCAATTATACATTGGTATATTCCTCCGTGATCTTGCTAGAGAGCTCAGAGGCTTTGCAGCGGGCCTTGACGGAGACCATCTCTGGCGTTTTCAGGTCCTCTCAAAGTCCGTCAGAGAATGCTCAAAGTACCTCTCGCGAGCAGCGTATGATGGCGGCTGGCATCTGAGCCTGCCATCAGGCTTGGCTCCAGTCTCTGGACCTGGAGCAGTGGATCCAGGAGAAGCTGCTGGTCATCCCTTGCCTCGGAGAGCAACTATTTGGCAATCCCATGGAGGATAAGGCAGCGGAAATCGAAACGGAGTATGTGACTCGTACTCGCCTCTCCCAGAAAGCTTCCTCCCTCCCCAGGAAGAAACAGCAGAGCAAGAAGCCTGTCTTCCACTGAAAGGGACTCCAGTATAGGGGCCGGCGTCAACCCCTGGTCAGGGCAAAGCCAGGGTCCCAAGACCCAACCTCCAGTGCCGGCTCAGGTGTCCTTGGGGTTTTGACACCATTGGCATAGCCTCTCATCCGCTGACAGGACGGCTGTCCATCGGGGGGCGTCTGGTCCACTTCTCCCACAAGTAGGAGTCCATTTCCACAGATGCCTGGGTCCTCCAGGTCGTTCAGGAGGGCTGTCTCCTCCATCTGGACCAAGTCCCCTCCTCCATACTTCCCCGGGGAGCCATAAGAACATAAGATTTGCCATACTGGGTCAGACCAAGGTCCATCAAGCCCAGTATTCTGTTTCCAACAGTGGCCAATCTAGGTCATACGTACCTAGCAGTTTCCCCAAGGGACACAGGTTCCACAATGCTTGTATTGCTTCAAGCATTGATATCCTGGGTCCCTTCTTAATAATGGTTTATGGACCTTTCCTCCAGGAACTTGTCCAAACCTTTTTTAAACCCAGCTACACTAACAGCCTTTACTACATCCTCCGGTAACAAATTCCAGAGTTTGATTACACGTTGAGTGAAAAAATATTTACTTTTATTAGTCTTAAATAGTTTACCCTGTAGCTTCATTGCATGTCCCCTAGTCTTTCTGTATTCTGATAAGGTAAACAATCGATCTACGTTTACCCGTTCCACTCCGTTCATTAATTTATAGACTTCTATCATATCTCACCTCAGCCGTCTCTTTTCCAGGTTAAAGAGCCCTAACCTTTTTAGCCTTTCTTCATAGGAGTATCCTTCCATTTTCTTTACCATTTTGGTGGCTCTTCTCTGAACCTTTTCTAAAATCGCTATATCCTTTTTAAGATACGGCGACCAGAATTGCATACAATATTCAAGGTGCGGTCTCACCATGGAACGATATAAAGGCATTATAATATCTTTTGTTTTATTTTCCATTCCTTTCCTTATCATACCTAGCATTCTATTTGCTCTCTTGGCCACCGCTGCACACTGGGCCGAGGGTTTTAACATGGTATCCACAATGACGCCTAAATCTTTTTCCTGGGTGGTGGTTCCTAATGTGGAACCTTGCATCGTGTAACCATAGTTTGGGTTGTTCTTCCCTAGTTGCATAACCTGGCACTTGTCCACATTAAATTTCATCTGCCATTTTGATGCCCAGTCTTCCAATTTATCAAGATCCTCTTGCAATTTTCCACAATCCTCTTGGGTTTTAACAACTTTAAATAGTTTTGTGTCATCTGCAAATTTGACAACCTCACTCGTTATTCCACTTTCCAGGTCATTTATGAATATGTCAAAAAGCAGCGGACCCAGCACAGATCCCTGGGGTACACCAGTATTCACCTTTCTCCATTGGGAAAATTGGCCATTTAGCCCTACCCTCTGCTTTCTATCTTTTAACCAGTTCCTGATCCACAATAGTACACTGCCTCCTATCCCATGACTCTTTAGTTTTGCCAAAAGTCTCTGATGAGGGACCTTGTCAAAGGCTTTCTGAAAGTCCAGATACACATTATCAACCGACTCACCTTTGTCCACCTGATTATTCACTCCTTCAAAAAAACATAACAGATTAGTAAGACAAGATCTTCCTTGTCTAAAGCCATGTTGGCTGTCTCCCATTAGGTCATGACAATCTACATGCTGAGTAATTTTATTCTTTATGATGGTTTCTACCATTTTTCCCGGTACTGATGTCAGGCTCACCTGTCTGTAGTTTCCCGGATCACCCCTGGAACCCTTTTTAAAAATTGGTGTTACTTTGGCGATCCTCCAATCTTCAGGTATTAGAGATGATTTTAATGATAGTTCACAGATTACTAATAGCAGGTCTGCAATCTCATATTTCAGTTCTTTCAACACCCTTGGATGTATACCATCCGGCCCAGGTGATTTGCTACTCTTCAGTTTATCTAATAGTTGTAATACATCTTCCCGATGTATCAATATTTCCTTCAATTCTTCCGCACCTTTAAATACCACTTCAGTCATGGGTAACATCCCTACATCTTCCTCAGTAAAGACTGAAGCAAAGAATTCATTCAATCTCTCCGCTATCGCCTTGTTACCTCTTAGTGCTCCTTTAACCC
Source organism: Ichthyophis bannanicus (assembly GCA_033557465.1). Taxonomy (NCBI): domain Eukaryota; kingdom Metazoa; phylum Chordata; class Amphibia; order Gymnophiona; family Ichthyophiidae; genus Ichthyophis; species Ichthyophis bannanicus. The sequence goes on from CM066031.1 coordinate 1,368,377,270, forward strand.
CTTTATCATCTAATGGACCAACTGACTCTCTCACAGGTTTTTTGCTACGAATGTACTTGAAAAGGTCTTTACTTCGCGTTTTTGCTTCCGCAGCAAGCTTCTTCTCAAATTCTCCCTTTGCCTGCCTTATCAATGCCTTGCATTTGACTTGCCAGTGCCTGTGCTGTTTCCAGGTTTCGTCGTTTGGCTGTTTTTTTCCATTTCCTGAAAGATGCTTTTTTGGCAACAACAGCCTCTCTGACCTCACCTTTAAACCATGCTGGCAGTTTTTTGGACTTCCTTCCACTTTTCTTAAAACGTGGAATACAGCTGTTCTGGGTTTCCAAGATAGTATTTTGCAACAACAGCCAAGCCTGATGTACGTCTTTAACCTTTGCAACTGCTCCTTTTAGTTTTTTCTTAACTGTTTTCCTCATTTTATCATAGTCTCCCTTTCCAAAGTTAAAAGGTAGTACTGTGGATTTCCTTACTATCCTTCCTCCACTAATTAAATCAAAGGCGATCATGCTATGATCACTATTGCTAAGTGGCCCCAACAACCTTATCTCTTGCACTTGATCTGGTGTTCCACTAAGGACTAGGTCTAATATGGCTTCCCCTCTGGTCGGTTCATGAACCAGCTGCTCCAAGAAGCAGTCATTTATTTCATCTAGGAACTTTATCTCCCTAGCATGTCCTGAAGTAACACTGACCCAGTCGATACCGGGGTAGTTGAAATCATCCATTATTATTACTGCACTGTAACGTTTGTTAGCTTCCTTGATTTCTTTGAGCATTTCATCATCCATTTGGTCATTCTGGCAAGGTGCTCAATAGTACACCCCCACTGCCATTGCATTCCCCCTTTTACATGGAATTTCAATCCATATAGATTCTACAGCAGATTTTGTTTCCTGCAAAACTTTAATCCTTTCTGACTCAATGCCCTCTCTAACATAGAGAGCAACCCCTCCACCAATTTGATCAGCTCTATCATTACGATATAGTTTGTACCCAGGTATCACAGTGTCCTACTGGTTGTCCTTCTTCCACCATGTCTCTGATATTCCAATCATATCTAACCTTTCATTTAGTGCTATATATTCTAACTCTCCCATCTTATTTTTTAGACTTCTAGCATTTGTATACAAGCATTTTAGAGAATGTATTTTACTCATATTAATTTGGCTATTGTTAGACATGGGTAATTTGGGATCTTTAAGCTCAGTCTGCTCCATACTTGAGGGCATTTGGGCTACTTTACTCTTTTGTGGAACCTCTCTGCTTTTGGTAGTATCCTTCAAAGATACATTCTTCCGAACCATCCGCTCTTGGGCGACTGTCGGCTTTCCCCTAATATCTAGTTTAAAATCTGCTCTATCTCCTTTTTAAAGGTTAATGCCATCAGCCTGGTTCCATCCCGGTTAAAGTGAAGCCCATCCCTTCGGAAGAGCCCCTCCTTTCCCCAGTTCCTAACAAATCCAAAACCCTCATTTCTGCACCATTGTCTCATCCACGCATTGAGACTCCGGAGCTCTGCCTGCCTTTTGGGTCCTGCGCGTGGAACAGGAAGCATTTCGGAGAACGCTACCCTGGAAGTTCTGGATTTCAACTTCCTACCTAAAAGCCTAAATTTAGCCTCCAGAACCTCCCTACCACATTTTCCTATGTCATTGGTACCGACATGTACCAAGACAGCAGACTCCTCCCCAGCACTATCTAAGACCTTATCTAGGTGGCGCGTGAGGTCTGCTACCTTCGCACCAGGCAGTCATGTTACCAGGCGATCCTGACGTCCACCAGCCACCCAGTTATCTACATGCCTAATGATCGAATCACCAACTATAACGGCTGTCCTAACCCTTCCCTCATGGGCACATGGCCCTGGAGAAACTTCCTCGGTGCAAGAGGGTTTTACATCACCTGGAGGACAGGTCCTAGTTACAGGATCACTTCCTACCACACCAGGGTGATGCTCTCCTGTCACGTGACCTCTCTCCTCCATGGCAACAGGGATGCTGCCAGACTGGAGGTGGGACTTCAGGACTATATCCCTGTAGGTCTCGTCTATGTACCTCTCTGTCTGTCTTATGCTTTCCAAGTCTGCTACTTTAGCCTCTAGAGAACGGACTCGTTCCCTGAGAGCAAAGAGCTCCTTGCACCTAGTGCACACGTAAGACCTCTCACCAACTGGGAGAAAATCATACATGTGACACTCAGTGCAAAAGACTGGAAAGCCCCCATCCCGCTGCTGGACTGCTGTCTGCATCTTAGTTTTAAGTTTGTGTTTAGATCTAAGTTCTTTACTTACTAAGGGTTGCTATGGATATTTATACTAATAAAACTGTACCTAATACATGTAATATACCTTGTTCACCTGAAGCTTAACTAATCTCAGGTCCTTAGTGTATGACTGATTTGGGTAATGAGCTTCACCTGAGAGCACCTCCTGTCTTTTAAGAGGTGTAAGTACTTATAAAGCTACGATTATCCCAGGGGTGGGTGGGTGTGGGGAGGGAGGGAGGGTAATAACCCATTAAAAGAGGGCTGCTACACAGTACCCTGTCTTGTGCTGCTGAGGTAAGCTAAAGTCTGATTTGATTTAAATTATAGCTCTTAGCTGCTGCTAGGCTCTAACTTCTTATGAAATTTAAACTACAAGCTCTCTGCTGGTTCTAAATGTAACCAGAAAGCTCTCTTATGTGTTTTAAATTTAAGCTAAAAGTACTTTGCTGATGCCAAGCCCTGAGTGACTATTAAATTTAGACTACAAGCTCTCTGCTGGGTTCCAAATGTAACCAGAAAGCTCTCTTCTGTGTTTTAAATTTAAACTAAAAGTACTTTGCTGATGCCAAGCCCTGAGTGACTATTAAATTTAAACTTCAAGCTCTCTGCTGGGTATGAAATGTAACCAGAAAGTTATTCTCTGTGTTTTATATTTAAACTTAAACTGCTGCTACTAGGCCCTGACTGATTTAACAAAAAACAGTGGGTTCACAGATTAATTAGCTTTAATACAAAGAATTCCTTTTAGAAAATTACCAGAAGTATATACTCACAGTTGCAGATCTCTCTTCAGAAGTAACAGCCAAGTCAGCTTCCCCAGCACCAGGCCCTCTTGAGTCAGGAGCTCGCAAGCCTCCTCGAGGATGGGGCGGTAGAACCAGTCCCACCGCACTTCTAAGGATGGGGGTTTTACTCCTGATACTTCCTCGTCCCAAAGTGGACAGGGGGCCTCTGGTCCATCCTTGACCTGCGAAACCTAAACAAGTAACTCGTGCCCCCTACCCACCCGCCTCCAGTGGAATGGGACCTGAGTGTGGTCCTCATGCAACTGACCAAGCCACCCTTTGAGCCCATGGCTACTTGCCCGCTGCGACATCTGCTGTGGAAGGTAGCCTTCCTGATGGCTGTCACCTCCACCCCGAGAGTCAGCGAACTGCAGGCACTGATGGCTGAGGCACCGTTCACGAGGTTTTATAGGAACAGGATGGTCCTGTGGACTCATCCCAAGTTCCTTCCTAAGATTGTCTTGGATTTTCATCTCAATCAAGCGATAGTGCTGCCCACTTTCTTCCCGAAGCCCCATGCCGACCGAGCGTTGGCGATTCTCCACACCTTGGATTGTAAGAGGGCTCTCTCTACCTGCAGCAGACTCGGACCACCGCAGATCCTGGCAATTCTTCGTCGTCTTTGATTCCAGCCATCTGGGGCTTGCAATCACTAAGTGTACCTTGTTCATCAGGTTGGCGGACTGCATTTCCTTTGTCCAGGCCCAGGCAGGGTTTCCCCTGCACCGCCAAGTCACAGCTCACAATGTCCAAGCGATGGCGACATCGGTCGCCAGCCTGTGCTCTGTGCCACTGGCAGACATCTGCCTGTCCTCCATTTACCTGGTCCTCCACTCATACCTTCGCGGTGCATTACTTCCTGGAGAGGGATGCTGCCTTCGGCCAGGCTGTACTCCGTAATCTGTTTGGGTTTTAAGCAACTCCTGCCCTTTGACCTTTCTTGTTCCAGTTACCGGGAGCGTGGCCATTAATGGACCCGGGGTCCTCGGGCTGCCTGTGGCTTTCACTGACGACTGCTCATGGCGCTGCCGTGCTTTTTCCTACAGGTTCTCGGTAGCCTGTAGCTAGGGAATCCCATATGTGAGGATTGACTTCCTGCTTGTTTCTGGAGAAAGCATAGTTACCTGTAACAGATGTTCTCCAGTGACAGCAGGAATCAGTCCCTCACAACCCTCCCTCCTCCCCTTGAAGTTGCTCTATATTTTTGCCATCTTCTTGAAGGGGCTATAGCTATGGCACCTTACTGAGTAAAATGGTACCTTTTGGGTGGGAAGGGGACCACGCATGCTTGGTGGCATTCCCAAAGGCTGTCTTTGAAAGCTGGGGAAATGCTCTGTGCAGGCTCCATCTGAGCCGACGTCATCCATATGTGACGACTGATTCCTGCTCTCCCTGGAAAACACCTGTTACAGATGAGTAACTACTCTTTACATATAGTGTCTTATATCTGCATGTTATGCTTATTTTTCCCTAATTTGCATTTTTTTTCCTTTTTGGCTCCAAAAACAATTTTTTTTTTCAGCCATCCAGGCCTGTGTTGGTGGTTGGGGAAGTCCTTCTTGGGTTTCTCTATCAATTACCCCGGTATCGACTGGGTCAGTGTCACGGCATGACATGCTGGGGAGATAGTTTCTAGATGAAATAAATGACTGCTTCTTGGAGCAGCTGGTTCATGAACCGACCAGAGGGGAAGCCATATTGGACCTAGTGCTTAGTGGAACACCAGATCTAGTGCAAGAGAATAAGGGTGTAGGGGCCACTTGGCAATAGTGATCATAGCATCGTCGCGTTTGATTTAATTAGTGGAGAAGGGATGGTAAGGAAATCCACAGTACTACCTTTTAACTTTCAAAAGGGAGACTATGATAAAATGAGGAAAATAGTTAAGAAAAAACAAGGAGCAGTTGCAAAGGTTAAAGACTTACATCAAGCTTGGGTGTTGTTGAAAAATACTATCTTGGAAGCCCAGACCAGCTGTATTCCACGCTTTAAGAAAAGTGGAAGGAAGTCCAAAAAAATGCCAGTATGGTTTAAAGGTGAGGTCAGAGAAGCTGTTGCTAAAAAATATCTTTCAGGAAATGGAAAAAAGAGCCAAATGAAAACTGGAAACGGCACAAGCACTGGAAAGTTAAGTGCAATGAATTGATAAGGCAGACAAAGAGAGAATTTGAGAAGAAACTTGCTATGGAAGCAAAAACGCTTAATAAAGACTTTTTCAAGTAGATAACATGTTAAAATCCTCTGCCCAGTGTGCAGCGGCTTCCAAGAGAGCAAATAGAATGCTAGGTATCATAAGGAAAGGAATGGAAAATAAAACAAAGGATATTATAATGCCTCTGTATCATTCCATGGTGCAACCACACCTTAAATATTGTGTGCAATTCTGGTCGCAGTATTTTAAAAAGGATATAGCGTTATTAGAAAAGGTACAGAGAAGAGCCACCAAAATGGAAAAGGGGATGGAAGGCTACTCCTATGAGGAGAGGCTAAAAAGGTTAGGGCTCCTCAACCTGGAAAAGAGACAGCTGAGGGGAGATATGATAGAGGTCTATAAATTAATGAATGGAGTGGAACGGGTATACATAGATCGATTGTTTACGTTATCAGAATATAGAAAGACTAGGGGACATGCATTGAAGCTGCAGGGTAAACTAAGACAAATAAGAGAAAATATTTTTTCACTCAACGTGTAATCAAACTCTGGAATTTGTTTCCAGAGGATGTAGTAAATGCTGTTAGTGTAGCTGGGTTTAAAAAGGTTTGGACAAGTTCCTGGAGGAAAGGTCCATAAAACATTATTAAAAAGGGACCCAGGATATCAGTGCTTGACCCAATACAAGCATTGTGGAACCTGTGTCTTTTGCGGAAACTGCTAGGTACTTGTGACCTAGATTGGCCACTTTTGGAAACAGGATAAAGGGCTTGATGAACCTTGGTCTGACCCAGTATGGCATATCTTATGTTCTTATAATTCCCTTACTGATCAGGGATTCCTTTTTTACCACAATTTTCTTTTTATTTTGTGCCCCTCTGTCCCAGTTCTGGCATTTCCTTACTGAACGAGCATAGGGTTTTGCAAGGGTTCTGGGAGGAGAATGAAGCTGGAATAATGCCGCAATCCCACAAATACAGGGTCCACTTGTGAAGCCTCCATTAGAGAGGGCAGCATAATGCACAGAGCCATCATGGTGTCCTGAATAAGGAGAGAAAGACTCTCCCTCTAAAAAAACAAAAACAGATTACCAAGGGATCCTCTCCCTTCACCAGGGGAGGCTCCCCTTCCTCTGGCGACTCACTAGTAGTAGACATAGTCCGCTTTTCCCCAGCCCCTCCAGGGCTGGGCTCTTTGAAAAATGAATAGGCAAAAATGAAGGATAGAGGTGCTTAAACCCCTTTCCACAGAAGGAGGAGATACCAGAGGGCGATGGATCCCTAACAGGAGAGTCAAGGCCTCTGACTCCCACAAGGGAGGCTACCATACAGCTACCAGAGATTGAAAATATCCCATGAGCTGTTTCAGGAGCTGCTGCTCAAAGCTGGCCGAGAAAGGGCCCTGGAGCTCCAGAGGTCCTTCAGGAGCCTTCCAGCATGCATCTGTGTCCATCTCACCATATTGTTTCAACTGGGACCATGCAGTCATCCAAAATGGCTGCTAGTCCTACTGGTGGGAAAACTGTGGGAGCAAAATTGACAATGGGCCTCTTGTCCCCCTCCCCCTTTGAGAAGTCCCAATATTGCCAGAAAAATGTGCCCAGAGGCAGCATCATCACACTTGGGGCAAAAAGAGCCAGGTGTGGAGCTCACTCGATAGGAGCTGCAAGTAGCACATCTCCATACACCTGGCAACATGGCAAAACTCAAATGCAGTCAAAGAAAATAAAACGTAAAAGTAAAAAACTCAAAAAGAAAAAGAAAATCTATGGCTTCCAAGGCTGCATCAGATGCTAGCAGTGCATCAAAATCAAGGGGCTCTAGGGCTTAGTCGGAGCAGAGCACCCCTAGTGCCCCAGAGTATTGGCAATCAATTGATCTCCACCCAAAGATGTGGAAAGATTTGGCTTCGTTGTCTTAGATATCGCGGGATAATCGCACCAAGTGAAGGCTCTGTTGCGTCAAAACCTATTTGATGCATGGCGTCGAGAGCAATGGGGGTCCACATGAGCGCCCCTTAAAGATGCCTCGAAGAGAAGAGAGTTCATCCTCCAGGACATCGGAGGTTCACCAACGGCCGAGACCTAGCCACCGATACCCTTGTTCAGATACTGGGATCATCGGTCAAAATAGCTCAGGTCCCGCAGCCTTCAGAATCGGCAGCCATGGAGAAGCATCTTCTGCAAGCACTTCTGATGGAACTCCTAATCCCCTTGGGGTTGGAGAGAGATGCAGATCAAAACTCAGAAGTACTTCAACTTCCTCGCTGAGTCTGACTCAGAAGGCTGGGTCACTGATGTGTAATCAAAGAACTTGACGGAAGGCAGGTTCCCTGAGCTCTCATTGTACCCTTCTCTACATCATGAATGGCATAAATACCCTTCTGAGGACATGACCTTCCAAGAGTTTGTACGGTTCATGGCCAAGGCCATACCATTTTCTTTGGAAACTGAGGATGATTCCAGGGCAGAAAAGTTGGAGATCCTACAGTACTTCTCGGCCCCTAAAGAGGTGGTGACAGTGCCTGTGCACCATATCTTGGAGAGAGTACAGATGAGAATATGGGAGAACCCTCTCACTGTACCTCCTGTTAGTAGAAGGCTTGACTCCATGTACAGAGTTCAGAAGGCTCCCGGATTCGAGAAGCCTCAGCTTCCACACCATTCCTTGGTGGTCAAAACCGCCCTAAAGAGAATCATGAGTACCATGACTCATTCCTCAGTGCCCCCAGGGAGGGAGGCTTTGACATTGGACTCTTTAGGGAGAAGATGTTTTCAGATTTCTATGTTTGTAGCCCGCGTGGCCTCTTACCAGCTCTACATGGGCATGTTCTTTAAGAACATCTTGTGTGACCTGGCTGACTTGGCTCAGTTTCTTCCTCCAGAAAAATTGGATCAATATTGTTCCCTAGTAGGCCATGGCAAGGATTGCTCGAAGTTTATGGTCCAGGCATCCTATGACACCTTCAAAAACTGCTTCAAAAAATGCTGTCATAGGTATTAGTGCCCAGAGACCCACCTGGCTGCAGTCATCAGACCTGGAGCAATTAATACAGAACAAGCTGGCAGACGTCCTGTGCTGTAGAGAGAATCTTTTTGGTGAACAGGTCGAAGAGAAGGCAGGCTATATTGAGAAGCAGCATGTCATTCTCACTAGACTCTCAAGATGCACATCTGAGCAGGCCACCTACCATAGGAGTTACAAGGGTGGGAGCCAGAAAAAGACCACCTACTCTCATAGGCATAGGTACTTCCCTGGGCTCCAGACCTCCGAGCCCAAACAGGTTCCTCGCAACAGCAGCATAAAGATGCCTCAGAAGGCTCAGCCGGCTCCTCAGCCAAAACCAGGGGGACAGGGTTTTATTCCTTTGGAGTATAGCCACTCTTCCGATGACTGCAGTAGGAAACCCTCTGGTTGGGGGAAGACTTATTCTTTTTGCACAAAGCTGGTCCCTCATAACCTCAGACTCATGGGTCCTACAGATCATCCAAAACAGTTACAAACTTCATTTATTGGAACTGCCACCGAAGTGCCCCCTGAGGGTGCATCATCTCGACCCTCTGCATCAGGAACTACTTCAGAGAAAAATCATTGCCCTTATGGCAGATCTCGCGATCGAGCTCATGTCACCAGAGCAAAGAGGCTGGGATTTTATTCCAGGTTCTTCCTGATCTCCAAGAAAATGGGAGGATACCGTCTCATCCTAGACCTAAGAGACCCGAAACTGTATTTGGTAAGAGAAAAGATCAGAATGATTTCTCTAAGTACCCTACTTCCTTACCTTCAGAAAGGAGATTGGTTGTGCTCCCCTGGATCTGAAGGATGTGTATATCCACATATTGATACATCCTACTCACAGAAAGTATCTCCAATTTGTCCTGGGGGAACAACACTTCCAGTACCGAGTGTTGCTGTTGAGCCTGGCCTCAGCTTCTCTCGCACCTTTTCAAAATGCCTCATGGTAGTAGCTGCTTACCTCCGGACACTGGGAGTGTTTGTCTTCCCCTATCTGGACAATTGGCTGATCAAGAATACCTCTCCAGAAAGGGTTAAAGAATCAACACAATTGACCAGTCAGGTGTTAGAAGTACTAGGGTTCATTATAAACTACTCAATGTCCCATCTTCAACCCACCCATCAGTTGGAATTCATTGGAGCCCTGCTCAACACAACTCAGATGAGAGCCTTTCTTCCACATGACTGCACAGGCTGATAGCACTGGTGCGGGAGACTCAACTGAGTAAGCAGGTGACAGTTTGCAAGATGTTCATCATACTAGGCCACATGGTCTCTGCAGTGCATTTTTCACCCTTGGCACGCCTCCAGATGAGACTGACTCAGTGGACTCTGAGAACACTGAACCCAGGCCATGGGTCAACTCAGGGATCATCTGTATGTCACCACCCCTCTCGTTCAGTCATTGCACTGGTGGGCAGTCCACCACAGTCTGCTCAAAGGTCTTCCTTTCCAAATTGCTCCACTCTAGAGAGTCCTAACGAAAGACGCATCCAAGCTGGGGTGGAGAGCTCATCTCAGTGGGTTGCACACTCAGGGCGATTGGTCCATCCAAGAAAGTCTCCATCAGATCAACCTCTTGGAACTAAGAGCAGTGGCAAATGCCCTGAAGACATTCCAAGATCGACTAGTCAACCAAATTGTTCTGATTCAGACCAACAATCAGGTAGCCATGTTCTAAATCAAGAAGCAGGGAGGAATGGGTTCATACCTCCTGTGTTGGGAAGTAGTCAGATTATGGAAGTTTGCCATCGCCATGGGATGGAATTGAGAGCCACGTAGCTGCAAGGCACTCTGGCAGACAGACTGAGTCGAGTTCTCCAGCCACACGAGTGGGCACTGGACAAGGAAGATGCGACTCGCATCTTTCGAGAGTGGGGCATCCCCTTGATAAATCTGTTCGCCACCCCACAGAATGCCCAGATGGATCAGTTCTGCTGCCGAGTAAGATCACACAGCAGACTGGCGTTGAATGCTCTCCTCCTGTTCTGGGAGGAGGGTCTTCTGTACACTTATCCTCCAATACCTCTCATTGTGAAGACTCTCCTGTAGCTCAAAATAGACAGTGGCATGATGATTCTCATCACTCCCTACTGACCTAGACAGCCTTCATTTTCCCTCCTACTGCAACTCTCTGGTCTGGAGCCACTAGGGCTTGGCCATGCACCAGATCTGATATCGCAGAAGAGCGGGACAATGTTGCACCCCAATATTTGTTCCTTGCCCCTCACAGCACGGATGTTGAGAGGATAATGTTGTCTAAACTCAGCCTGCTGGATGGTGTAACCAAAGTCCTTTTGACCTCTAGGAGGGCCTCTACAAGATAGTCTTACTCTTGCAAATGGAAAAGGTTTGCTGTCTACGGTCAGGGGCAGGTCCTAGATACTTTCATCTGTTCCACACAAAAACTGCTTGAAAGTCCAAATCCATCAGTGTCCACCTCAGTGCACTTGGAGCGTACCATTGAGTGAGGACGGCAAGTCCATCTCGGTACAGCCTTTAGTTGTTTGCTTTATGCGGGGGTTGCAGCTCTTGAAGCTTCCCACAGTGTCTTGGGACCACAGTGTGGTTCTTGTGCAGCTCATGAAAGCTCTCTTTGAGCCTCTTAATTCCTGTCCTCTGAAGTTCTTCACCTGGAATGTATTTCTTATGGCAGTCACTTCAGCCTGCAGAGTGAGCGAGCTTCAGACCCTAGTGGTTTATCCACCTTACACCAAATTCTACCATAATAGAGTGGTCCTTCGTACTCATCCTAAATTCCTTCCAACATTGCAACATTTTTCCTGAGACCTCATGCCCACAAAGGGAAAACCGTGTTGCACATGTTGAACTGCAAACAAGCCTTAGCCTTCTACTTTGTGTGGACAAAGGCCAATAGAAAGTCCATCCAGCTTTTTGGGGTCTTTTTATCCCAATAAGCTAGGAGCTGCCGCTTCCAAACCCTCTTTCATTTTGGCTGGCAGACTGCATCTCTTTCTCTTATGCTCAGGCAGGCCTTAGCTTTGATGATCATGTCACAGCTCACAATGTCAGAGCTATGACTACTTCGGTGGCCAACTTACGCTCTGTCTCCATGGAAATCTGTAAGGCTGCAATGTGGTCTTCAGTCCACACATTCACTTCTCACTGCTGCCTAGATGGAGATTCCTGACGCAACAGCAACTTTGGCCAATCTGTACTCAAGAAACTGTTAGGGGATTAGAATCCAACTCAATCCCCCCCCCCCCCCAACTCATTCTATTTTATTCAGGCTACCAAAAAAAGGGAGAAGAGAGAATCACTGCTATAGTGCATAGTTGGTCTCATGACCATTAAGGCCTGTTGCCATGCCACAGTTGAGTTTGCCTTTGTTGGGCTTCTCGGTAGCCTCCTTGGTTTTCGGTAGTGAATAACTTGGTAGTCCCATACATGAGGACTCATTCCTGCTTGAACACGGAGAAAAGATAGTTATTCACCTGTAGCAGGTGTTCTCCATAGACAGCAGGAATTAGTTCTCAAAACCCTCCTACCTCCCTGAGGGAGTTGTCTTTGGCTACAGCTATGTTATCAGACTGATTCAAGATGGCGCTGCAGCAGCAGGCGAAAAGGAGGCATGCGGGCATGGTGGAGCTTCCCAAAAGCTTCCAATAGAATCTGGGAAGCTTTCCTAGGTGGGACTCTTGGAGATGTCACCCATACGTGAGGACTAATTCCTGCTGTCTACAGATAACACCTGCTACAGGTGAGTAGCTACCTTTTCTCCCCAAGGTGCTGTCTTCCTTTCTTCTTAATCAATCTGTGATCCTGCCTTCCTCCTTAGAGGAAAACCTTCAGACAGATGTGTCTGTTGGAGATGAAGTGTACGTCAGTGAAGTATCTGGAAATTACAGTACTAATTCCTTCCATTGGTCAGACAATGTCTTTTGTCCTGTTCAGTGGTCTGAGGAAAAGACAGACAGTGGCCAAGTTCTCAATTGCCTGCTGGATTAAGGAGACTGTTTGCTTGTTCATCCTAACTTCTGTGTGGGAAATGTATGTCGAAGGGAGCCAGAGTTCACTCCCCTACGGCACAAGCCTCCTCCAGAGTCTGCCTTGATGCCTCCAGAAGACATTTGTAAGGCAGCTACTGGTCGTCTCTGAGCAGCACTGTGAAGCACTACAGGTGGCACATAGTAATTGGAGTGGATGGCACCTTTGGCACAACAGATCTGTTTAGGGCATTGTCTTCCTGAGTTCTGACTGCTTGGGTACATCCCACTCATCTGGACTTGTCTAGCAGGATGATGAGGAAGGAGAAATGTCTGTACCTGTTAGTTGTCTTTCCTTCAATCCTGCTAGACCAGTTCAAGATCTGCCTTGGAAGGCTACTACAGGTTTTGGGAGCCCTGCTGCTTTTCAATCTTCCAAGCCTTAGTTATCCCACATCTTGACTTCGCTAACGTCATCCTACATGGACTTTCACAGTCGACTCTAAACCCGCTCCGACTTGCCATGAACTCAGCCGCGAGGGTACTGGTAGGACTTTCAAGGTCAGACCATATAACGCCAGTCCTGAAGAACCTACATTGGCTACCTCTGCAGGCCAGAATCCACTACAAGATCCTAGTCTTGACATTCAAAGCCCTCAAGAACCACCCCCCCCCCCCCCACGCCCATCAGTAAACTTCTCCACAGCACACCAGACAACAGAGTCAGGAGATCTACGTTGATGAACACACTTGAAGTCGCTAAGTTGCTGATAAAATGTACAAAGTCAACAGCCAGTAGAGCCTTCTCCATTTTCGCACCTATTGCCTGGAATGCCCTCCCTGCTGAAATCCGGGCCATCTTGAATCTAGCATTATTCAGAAAAGCCCTCAAACACCATCTGTTCCTACAGCATTACTCTGATTCCAATCCCGTAAAGCACACCGCCACCAGCTTGCCTTCCTACCCAGCCCGTCCCATAGATCAGCCTCCCGCAGATAATGGCTAATCAACTTTCCCCTCCCTCCTCTCACTGACCCATGAGCATATGCCTCTATTCAAAGACCCTTATATGTCCTTCATATGATTATTCATATTTTGTATAATTTGTATATAGTTCCCCCGGTTTCTTCCATGTTTTTACTACCCTGTTCTATGTAAACTCAATGTGACCTGTTACATTGTAGTATGTTTTTGTTTCAACTGTAAACCGCACTGATTATAATAGTGCGGTATATAAGAAATATAAATAAATAAATAAAATCTGTGCCTGATTTAGAGCCAGATATGGTAAGAGCCAGCAGTTTTTACAAAGTTATTGTTGATACTTTTTTCCTGAGTTTTTCAGTCTTGCTTTCTGCTTGGAAAGTGTCATACTGGCTTCTCTCAGTGCTGCACCAGCATATGTACAAGTGATGACATCACTGTAAGCTGTTGTAGTCTGCCTCCACCTGTTGGCAGGGGAGCATAGCCCACTCCTAGCAGCATTCAAGAAAAGGAAATTAGCAGGTATGGAAAATTACTCCTCCTACCCTCAACCAATGTAAGCTATCCAACATGTGTTTTCTGAAACAATAGTCAGTCAAAACCTGAGCTACCATATTTTGGACCATAAGTTCAAAAGCTTTTAAACTATGTTGTTGTTAAGTGCCGTCGAGTCGGTGTCTACTCATGGCGACCCTCTGGATAGTTGTCCTAAATTGTGTTTGGTCTTCAGTCAGGTGGCTCATTGTTGGCAGACTGGCACCTGTAGCTGCTGTTATTGTATCGATCCATCCCATTGCTGGCCTTCCTCTTTTGCATTGACCTTCTACCTTGCCAAGCATGTTGTCTTTCTCTAATGATCTCTCTCGTCGCATAATGTGTCCAAAATATGAAAGTCGAAGTCTTGTCATCTGAGCTTCTAAAGAAAGCTTAGGTTTGATCTCCTCTAGTAATGACTGGTTTGTTCTTCGGGTAGTCCATGGTAGACGCAGTATTTCCCACAAGCACCATAATTCAAAGGCATCAATTTTCTTCCTGTCTATCCTTTTCACTGTCCAACTTTCGCATCCATATGATGTTATTGAAAATACCATAGCTGAATGAGTCGAATCTTTGTATGGAGAGAGACATCTCTGTTCTTAAGAATCTTCTCTAGGTCCTTCATAGCCATTCTGCCAAGAGCAATGTGTCACTGGATTTCTTGACTACTTGTTGCTTCTTTATTGATAGTTGATCCAAGTAGGTTAAAGTTGTCCACAGTTTCAATTTCTTCTCCATCAATGGTGAACTTATTGATTTTGCCATTTGTCATGATCTTTGTCGTCCTTATATTAATGTGTAGGCCCATTTTAAGACTACATTCCTTGATCTTGAGAAGCAAATGTTTCAGATCATCTTCACTTTCAGCTAGTAATGTGGTATCATCAGCATAGCGAAGGTGGTTGATGAGTCTTCCACCAATCTTCACACCTCTGCTGTCGTCATTCAATCCTGCTTCTCTGATGATTTGTTCTGCATATAAATTAAAAAGGTAGGGGGAAAGTATGCAGCATTGCCGTACACCTTTGCTGATTTTAAACCATTCTGTTTCTCATTGTTCCATTCGAACTGTTGCTTCTGGTTAAATGTACAGACTGTGCAAGAAAATGATCAGGTGTTCTGGTATACCCATGCTTCTTAATGTGGCCCAGAGTTTCTCATGGTTTACACAGTCAAAAGCCTTGCTGTAGTCAATAAAGCACAAATAGATATCCTTTTGGTATTCTTTAGTCTTTTCAAGGATCCATCTCACATCTGTGATGATGTCTCTCGTTCCTCGCCCTTTTCTGAACCCTGCTTGCACTTCAGGTAGTTCTTGTTCCAGGTATGATTGTAGTCTCTGTTGAATAATCTTGAGTAGAATCTTGCTGGCATGTGGGATTAGAGTGATTGTGCAATAATTTCCAAAATCAGTTGATACACCTTTCTGTAATATTGGTATAAACACAGATCTTTTCCAGTCAGTTCGCCATGATGTTGTCTTCCAAATTTCCTGGCAGAGCCTTGTAAGTATGGTAACAGCTGCATCAGATTGCTGTAATACATTTATGGGAATACCGTCAATGCCTGGTGCTTTGTTCTTTGATAAGGCTTCAATACTGCTTCGACTTCTTCTTTCATCACCAATGGTTCCGGATCATAAGGTACAGGTTGAAACGGCTGTTGGTCCACTTGATCTTTATCATATAAAAACTCTGTATATTCTTTCCACTTTTTCTTGATCTTCTCAGCATCATTCAAAATAGATCCTTGAGCATCTTGTAATATGCCAATTCGAGGCTGTAATTTTTTATTTAACTCTCATAGCTTTAGGAAAGCCAATCTTGTTCTTCCACTAATAGTTTCTGCTTCTATTTCCTTGCATGCGTCATTGTAGTACTTTTCCTTGTCCTGTCTTGCTGCACGTTGGAAATCTCTGTTGAGTTCTTGGACTGTCTCTCTTTCTCCTCTGGCTTTTGCTTCTCTGCGTTTCTGGGCAATTTTCAGAGTTTCTTCCATCATCCATTTTGGCCATTTTTTGCTTTTTTCACCTTTTGTAGAGACTTCTCGCTTTCTTCCAACACAACCTTCTTGATGTCAATCCATAACTCTTCTGGAGCTCTGTCATTTGTATCTAAAGCAGCAAATCGATTTTGCAGGCAGTCTTTAAATTCCAGTGGTATGTTCTCAAGGTTATATTTTGCTACGTTTATGAGTGGCTTGCTCTTTTTCAACTTTAGCTTGAGTTTGCATACTAGTAGTTGGTGATCTGTACCACAGTCAGCTCCAGGTTTTGTCTTTGTTGATGTTATCGAGATTTTCTATCATTGACTTTCACAGATGTAATCAATTTGATTTTTGTACAATTCATTGGGTGAAGTCCATGTGTACAGTCGCCGCTTGTGTTGCTGGAAGAAGGTGTTTGAGATGAATAGATCATTGGTCTTGCAGAATTCTATCAGACTTTCTCCAGCTTCGTTTGTTGCCAGGTACATGTTTTCCAACCACTTTGCCGCCGCCTTTGTTGCCATCTTTTGCGTTCCAGCCACCCATGTCTATCAGGATATCCTGCTTTCATGTTCTGTCAATTTCAGCTTGTTCATAGAACTCATCAATTTCATCCTCTTCTGTAGCTGTTGTTGGGGCCTATACTTGAATTATAGTTGTTGATAGGAATTCCTCATAGACGAATATGGATTAAGTGTTCACTGACTGCATTGTATTTCATTACAGTTCTTGCACGTTTCTTCTTAATTATAAATTAAACAACATTTCTTCTTTGTCTTTCATTTCCAGCATAGTAAACCATGTGACCATCTGATGAAAAGTGCCCAATGCCAGTCCATTTCAGTTCGCTGATACCCAACAGATCAAGTTGTACATGTTCCATTTCATTCTTGACCACCTCCAACTTCCCTTGGTTCATGCTTCGTACGTTCCATGTTCCAATATGTGAGACATCTTTGAAACTTCTGACTCTCATTTCATGCACAGCTACATCAGCAGTCAGATGTCCCGAGGGCTTTGATCCAACCACATCATAAATGCTGGCTTTAATCTGAAAAGTCTTCAGCTCCTCCCCAGTAGCCAGTTGAGTGCCTTCCGACTTGTGGGTCTCATCTGCCAGCACTACAGTGTAATTTGTTTTGTTGTGACTATCCATTGGGTTTTCATGGCAAGATACACAAGTAGATTGCCAGGCTTTTCTTCCGTGCAGTTTGTTTAGTGGTGTTGCCATTGTCACAGAAATGTGATCCTCTGCCATCAACACCGTCCCATTCTGCTGCTGCCCAGATGGGTGGTTTGTCTTGATCTGGCACCTCAGCTGAGACACCGGTCCCTTGGTCGGACCACCACGTAATAAAAATCAAAATACTCTCAACTAGCCCAAATGTTCGTCACGGGATGACTCACACAGATAGGAGATTTAAAAGCTTCAACAATGACACATTCCTCCAGGACATAATACCCAACCTGAGCACAATGGAAAATGACTCAAATAGACAAATAGAAAACTGGAATGATTTCATATCTTCTGCTGCCAAAGCCCCAGAACTCAAGACCTCAAGAAATCACCGATTGAAAGCCAAGAATGCCCCCTGGTATTCCCAAGAGATTCGGAAAGCAAAGCGAACACTACGGAGACTGGAACGACACCAGAGACGCACCAGATCAGACACCACTCAGAAGCTCTACCAGACAAAACAAAAAGAATACAACAAACTCATCAGCCAGCAGAAAAAAGAATACTACACAAACCTCATCCTCGAGTCCACCAACAAATCCAGAGAACTGTTTGATATGGTGCGAATCCTCACAAATGAACCAAAACCTGACAAAGATGAGATGAGACATCCTCAGACCTTCGCCGACTATCTCCAAGTCAAATTCTCGACTCCCACAACACCAACATCAAACACCCCTTCCAAGCCCGCAGCACCCAACGAAAGATGGGACAAGTTCAGCATCCCATCGACAGAACAGATTTCTCAAATAATCACCAAGCTCGACACCAGTACTGCTCCGACAGACCCATGCCCAGTATCATGGATCAAATCAGTGAAAGACGAGCTTATACACATCATCCACAATATAGTGCACAGTTCCCTCACCCTCAGGAAAATGCCAGATGCACTAAAACTAGCAACCATCCGCCCCATCCCGAAGAACACCACACTGAGCAAGGAAAACCCAGCTGCCTTCAGACCTATATCTAGCCTTCCCCTTCTGGCTAAAATCATTGAAAAAATGGTACAACACCAGCTCCAGGACCACATCGACAACCATGCCCTGCTGGACCCACATCAACACGGGTTCCACCCACAACACAGTGTCGAAACCCTCCTGATATACCTCTTCGATAACCTGCTCAAGACGATAGACAACATCAAAAGAGGGGTTATCATCATCGACATCAACTCAGCGTTTGACACAGACGACCACAACACTCTTCTATCAAGACTCCAAAGTCTTGACAACCTGTAAATATGTACATACTTGTGAAATCAATGTCTTGCAATCAAGTGTAAACCTGTAATCTGAATGTTTGTGTCCTGTACTGAATCATTATGTATGTTTTTAATCCATGGCCTGTACAACCATACTATTATGTATAGCAAACCGCTGCTGATCGCTGGAAGTAGCGGGATATAAGTGTACACTAAATAAATAAATAAATAAAAAATTGGGCTACACGGCACCACGTTGAACTGGTTTACCTCATACCTCACAAACAGACAGCTACAAGTTAAATGCGGCCCTGTAACTTCCCGACCATTCTCAGCCAAACAAGGCGTACCACAAGGCTCCGCCCTCTCTGCACTGTTATTTAACCTGAACATACAGCCCATCTGTGACATCATGAATTCTTTGCTTCGGTCTTTACTGAGGAAAATGTAGGGATGTTATCCATGACTGAAGTGGTATTTAAAGGTGCGGAAGAATTGAAGGAAATATCGATACATCGGGAAGATGTCTTACAACTATTAGATAAACTGAAGAGTTGCAAATCACCTGAGCCGGATGGTATACATCCAAGGGTGTTGAAAGAACTGAAATATGAGATTGCAGACCTGCTATCAGTAATCTGTGAACTGTCATTAAAATCATCTCTAATACCTGAAGATTGGAGGATCGCCAATGTAACACCAATTTTTAAAAAGGGTTCCAGGGGTGATGCGGTTAACTACAGACCAGTGAGCCGGACGTCAGTACCGGGAAAAATGGTAGAAACCATCATAAAGAATAAAATTACTCAGCATGTAGATAGTCACAACCTAATGGGAGACAGCCAACATGGCTTTAGACAAGGAAGATCTTGTCTTACTAATCTGTTATGTTTTTTTGAAGGAGTGAATAAACAGGTGGACAAAGGTGAGTCGGTTGATATTGTGTATCTGGACTTTCAGAAAGCCTTTGACAAGGTCCCTCATCAGAGACTTTTGGCAAAACTAAAGAGTCATGGGATAGGAGGCAGTGTACTATTGTGGATCAGGAACTGGTTAAAAGATAGAAAGCAGAGGGTAGGGCTAAATGGCCAATTTTCCCAATGGAGAAAGGTGAATAGTGGTGTACCCCAGGGATTTGTGCTGGGTCCGCTGCTTTTTGACATATTCATAAATGACCTGGAAAGTGGAATTACGAGTGAGGTTATCAAATTTTCAGATGACACAAAACTATTTAAAGTTGTTAAAACCCAAAAGGATTGTGAAAAATTGCAATAGGATCTTGATAAATTGGAAGACTGGGCATCAAAATGGCAGATGAAATTTAATGTGGACAAGTGCAAGGTTATGCACCTAGGGAAGAACAACCCAAACTATGGTTACACGATGCAAGGTTCCACATTAGGAACCACCACCCAGGAAAAAGATTTAGGCGTCATTGTGGATACCATGTTAAAACCCTCGGCCCAGTGTGCAGCGGCGGCCAAGAGAGCAAATAGATTTCTAGGTATGATAAGGAAAGGAATGGAAAATAAAACAAAAGATATTATAATGCCTCTATATCGTTCCATGGTGAGACTGCACCTTGAATATTGTGTGCAATTCTGGTCGCCGTATCTTAAAAAGGATATAGCGATTTTAGAAAAGGTTCAGAGAAGAGCCACCAAAATGGTAAAGGGATGGAAGGATACTCCTATGAAGAAAGGCTAAAAAGGTTAGGGCTCTTTAACCTGGAAAAGAGACGGTTGAGGGGAGATATGATAGAAGTCTATAAATTAATGAACGGAGTGGAACGGGTAAACGTAGATCGATTGTTTACGTTATCAGAATATAGAAAGACTAGGGGACATGCAATGAAACTACAGGGTAAACTATTTAAGACTAATAAAAGAAAATATTTTTTCACTCAACGTGTAATCAAACTCTGGAATTTGTTACCGGAGGATGTAGTAAAGGCTGTTAGTGTAGCTGGGTTTAAAAAAGGTTTGGACAAGTTCCTGGAGGAAGGGTCCATAAACCATTATTAAGAAGTGACCGAAGATATCTTTGCTTGACCCAGTACAAGCATTGTGGAACTTGTGTCTCTTGGGGAAACTGCTAGGTACATATGACCTAGATTGGCCACTGTTGGAAACAGAATACTGGGCTTGATGGACCTTGGTCTGACCCAGTATGGCATATCTTATGTTCTTATCAGAAAACACAATATCCAATACTCGATCTATGCTGACAACATGAAGATATACACCCGATCAATCTGGACAACCCAGACTACTCAAAAATAGCAGACTGCCTACAACAAATGACAAACTGGCTTCTGCAAAACAACTTGACCATAAATTACAGCAAGACACAAGCTCTACTTATAACCAGAAACACTGCCTTTATCTCCCCACCCACAATCGAACTCAACAACATCACAATACCCATAAAACCAGAAGTAAAATCCCTTGGAGTCACTCTTGACAGAGAGCGAAACTTCCAGTCTCACATCAGCAAAACTACCAGGAAACGCCTACCTTAAGATGAGAATCATCAGACGCCTCAAACCAATTCTCTCCCAAGACCACTTCCGGACTGTTTGTCAAGCCATCATCACACCCATATTGGATTACTGTAATCACATCTACCTGTGACTCCCAAAACAAACACTCCGGCCCTTGCAGTTAGCACAGAACACTGCTGCTCGCATAATTACTTGAGCTGCAAGGCATGATCACATCACCCCTATCATGAGCCTCCTGCACTGGCTTCCAATCAACTCTTGCATCCAATATAAAACTATACTGAACATTTTCAAAGTCAAACAGGGACTTTCAGCGAACAGTCTTCAGCCCATCATCAGTTTCGACCCAAACAATAGACCCAGGAGAAGAAGCACTACCGACAACATCACAACCCCAAAGACTTCAACAAAACGAGGCAAACCACATCAAGGAGATCAACATCCCTGGCAGCACCAGCCATATGGAACTCCCTACCTGCCAGCTTAAGATCAATGGTTGACATGAAGGACTTCAGAAAACTACTCAAGACCACACTCTACATAAAGCATTACGGCGACATCATGTAAACTGTCCAGAGACCCCAGCCACCGCCTGCTCCTGTCTCCTCGCGTCTCCTACCTGAGCCCCCTCCCCGCCCTTCCACCCTAGCCTACTCCTCCTCTCCACTGTATATAGCACCTTGTAAATAGCTCATGCTGTATATATTGCCTCTATTAATTAAGCTACACCTGTATACACCCACACAAACACTACTATCCTACCACTACATGCAGACACTCCTCACCTATTAAATTTGAATCACTTGAAGTGAAAACTGCTTTGATTTTAGGAGAAAGTGGGATGCAAATCCATTTAAGTAAATAAATAAATCTTGGGAAACCCTGCTAGTATTTAAATTACCAATAGCTTAGCCCTCAGCAAAACTGATGCACACAAGCCCTCACAGCACGACAAGCTACAAACCAAGTGATGGTTTAAACCATATCAGAGGTTTACTTTATGGCAATGCTATAAAGTAAACCCCCCTTTAAACCATATCAGGGGTTTACTTTATAGCATTGCTGATACGTATGTATACATGTATCCATTCATCCAATGAGAGAAGGCACACCTGGGGCCCATCAGGAATCTGTAGGGTCCCTGGTTCTTACATGGCACATGTTTGAAGGTAGAATATTGTGTATGCCGACAACATTCAGTTAATAACATATGCTAAGACTGATGAGAGGGAATGGATGAATAGCCCAAGTAAGTATCAGGATATGGTGTCGGCCTGATTTAAACGAATGCCTTTTCTGTGGATGTGGGGAATTCTATGATCATATGCGTCACAAAGGTGAGAAACCTGTTACAATGATATCCTTGTATTTCTAATTAGCCTCTCAAGCTGCTTGACTCCTCAGTGAATTCAGGAGTGAGCTTCAACTGTCAGATCAAGGTTGAATAGTAAGGGGTTGTTTCAATAAGTTTTGATAGATCCAGAGGCTCAAAGCCTATCTGACTAAGGAGAATCTGATCTTACTGGTGTTATTAATGATTAGCCCATTACTGCAGTTTGTTTGTGGACCTCTTCCAGGCAAACATAAGACATCTGCAACTTATGCAGAGTATTGCAGCTAGCTAGGCCTCTTATTGGTGGGCAGAAGCTGGAATTTCCGTTTATGGGACTATAAAGTTTTATATTGGTTTTCATGGTCTGCTGTATGCATTTAGTGTAAACTGCTGAATATCTCTGGCATTTGAATGGAGGAGTAGCCTAATGGTTAGAGCAGTTGCTTGGGAATCAAGAGACCAGGGTTCGATTCCCACTAGCACTCCCTTGTGGCCTTGGGCAAGTCACTTAACCCTCCATTGCCTCAGAAAAATCCATTATCAATGTGCTTGTTTAATGTACATTACCAAGTTTAAGTTACAGTGAAAACTGCTTTGACTGAAATGATAAAGGTATTAAAAATCCTGTTAAATAAATAGAGTCAATAAATCAAATCAAATTGGGGGCCAACTTCCAAAAAGCATGCTTAAAAATAGTCGAGTACCTACAAATGTTTCATCAATTTGAAAATTGACCTGGGAGAAATAAACATGCAAATCTGCACCTACTAATTGTGCGGGTGCTATTCTCTGAAAATCTATGTACATACTTCTGGAAGTACTGAAGTGTGCATGTAATTGCACTCTGTCCCAACCTGTCCCCTGGACACACTGCTCAGATATACTTGTACACTATACACTTTTGCATAGGTGTTGGGCAATTTCTAAACACCCTATTTTTATGTATGGAAGTTATTTTGCAAATTGTGGTCTGTCTGAGAATATCAAAAACTAACCCTTCATTAAAACTGGGGAGTTTATTTTCAAAGCGCCATAGAAACAGCCACATAGCAGGAATATCTTGTCAAAATTACTGTTTTTGTTGATTTTTGTTTTGTTTTGTTTTCCCATTACTACTGGGGCTTTGACTCACACAAGGGTTGAATTAGAAAACTTTGAATCTTATGAGCAGTACCATCAAGGCTTCAGTACGGGCTACTGACCATTTGCATTTCTTTCCTTTACTGTACTTTCATAATTTAATTACCTTATTATCTCCAGTTTAGATATTTTTATGTCACATTTACATATCTCATGCTTAACAGGTAGGCATTCAGGCTACAAACTTGTAAGAGGTTTTATACAGAAATGTGCATATTAATACAGGAACGGATTTGCAGGTGGATATGATTGCCTAGGGATGGGATGGTAATTACAGAGTCCCTGTAATGAATCTGCAGTTCGAAGTACCTTTTTTTTTTTGTTTTACAGTTTGACCAGATTTTAAGAGATTTTTTTTCTTTGTTGATGAGAGTTCATAGAATCCAGATCAATATGGATAATTACAAAAACAAAAATTATGGAACTTGGGTGGTAAGAAAAGCATTTATTACTCTGAAGGCGTATCTGTTGGCTCAGCTGGTTTTCCACTCCCTAGTTTGGCTGAGGGTGCTGTGGCAAGAATTTTCACAGTCCTTTTAGAGGGGTAGGATTTCAGTCGTTACACCATAGCCATGCAGAGTAGCTGAATTAAGGGCCCATGATTTACAAGTTCCTGGACGAAGACCTGGTGCATGATCCTCTTCAAGGACTGTCACTCCAATGACTGAACTAAAGTGACTTATGGAGATAGGGACATGAAAATAAAATAAAAAATAGGAAGAACATTCTCCAGGAGGCTGTGAATGGAAACTTATGGCAGCAGATCCAATCCCTGATTCCAGAAAGCCTAAAAGAGAAAAGGAAAGTGCCAGATCCCAAAAAGGGATGGGTCGATATTCAAAAGGACTTAACTGTATAGTGGATGCAGCTATATGGATAAGTCTCCTATCCTTGAATTTTCAGTGACACCCCTATATTGCCACTGAAAATGTTTACATACCGCATTACCCCAGATAATGCCTGGAGTGCAATGAGGGCAGAACATAGGGGTTCCACCTAACTCTGCAAATAGTCAGTGATATTCAGCTGCTATCCATTTAGCTATGTGACTGAATTTAAGACAGCAAAAAGGCTGTCCTAAATTAAACCACTTCACTAAAATAGATAGCCATTGAATATCGCAGACTGTTCGTAGAGCAGCAGCAATCACCACTCTATCCAGATAGCAGTACTGAATGTATGGGGATAATTCAAATACTATAGTTAGTGTTTGAAAATGCTGACCATGGCGGCTCAATACTGACCCGAGAATAACTTAAAGGAATATGCCCCTTTCTGTAACAGGATATTTTCTGATAATTAATGACCTGCCTGGATGAGTTGATGACTAACGACAAAGTGGGAGATCGCTTATCTTTGTTACCCTGAAAATCATCTCCATTTACAGAGCTCAAAGATAATCAAATTACCTTTTCCTCACCTTGCCCCTCAAAAAAACCAAAACATTTTTTGGACTGTTCATTGTGACTCTCCTGGACATCATATCCATTCTAAGTTGACCTACACAAAGTATTACATGAGCTGTCTTATAGAAATTCTATTATAAACCAAAATTTGTTAACATTTATATTTTTAAGATATGACCAAAAATGTCACAATTATGAAAAGGGAGAATTCCATGAAAATAATGATACTTGGCCACCCAATCAGGTTTGTGGGAGACTGATTATAAACGTAATAAACACGGGCTTTCAAAATATTGTTGAAATTAGTTGAATTCATAGAGTCTACTCAAGCTGCTGCCATATATGTAATCAAAGGTAATCGCAGACACCGAGTGGTCAAATTATAGTAGAGTAGTAGCATTCTACTATTACAACAGTCTGTTTATACTTGTGTACAGTGAAGCATATTAAAATTAGTAAATAAAATTACTTTTGCCATGCAATGTAAATTATATATTCTTAGCATAAAATCTTGATGTGGAGCTTGCACAGGGCCTTTGCTCAAATAGAACTTGGTTCTTGACACGAGATTCTGTCTCACTTTTTTTTTTAACATCTCCTTTGGTCATCCATTTATTTCTCTTACTTTCCTTCTTCCAAGGTTAGAATACCAGTAAAGAGCTTGCTTGTAAAATTAAATATCTGCTAGTCCGGTGAAGGAAGCATGGTTTGAGTCATTTATAGGTAATACTTCATTGCACTAACCGGTTTCTGTGATTTTTCTTGCTTTAACTTTGTTTCTGTATCATCCTGCTAGACCAGTCCAGACAAGTGGATTGTGTTCCTCTACCAGCAGATATGGAGACAGAGAAAAACATTCCAGAGGTGGCTTCTGACATTACCATGCCATTATCAGCTGAACCTCTAGGGGCATGATTCAGTAATTCTGTGTCCAGCAGATGATGGATGCAAGTCTTTCAGCTCTGGTGAAATCTGAACAAAGGAAGTTTGAAGAAGGAAAGATAGATTTCACTTGTGAATGACCACCTGCAGATGATTCTCTCACAAGCACAATGCGGAAGGCTCTACTAGATACCCTTCAAGCCGGTGTTCTTTTGGGAAGCCACAAGAAGAAAGGGAATTGGTTCAGTGCCACATCTTTATTCTGCTAAGGACCTGTTGAGCAGTCAGATAATTGGAAAAGAAATTTGGAAAGGATTCTTCACAACTTCAGTGCCCTCTTCCTCCTCCTTTCCCCTACTCTCCCCTGAAGATTGAAGAAGGCTCTTCAGAGGTATGTGACTGCAAAGCCGGCGACTGGGAAATAGCACTGAGCCTGGCAGTTTTTCCTGCCTTTGGGAGCTCCCTAGAGGGATTGCCAAGACTGAGTCTGTCTGTTTGACCTTTGTGGGAGCTCCTGCGCTCATCCGTAGCTGGGGCGTTAGTCGGGTTGGGCCGCTTGGATTGGCCATTGGTGCATTGTCTGTGTTTCCTGCCTTGCCCAACTGCCGGCACACACTTTGTGCTTCTGAAGCTTTGCCATGCCACTTATGTGCCTCCCCTGGTGCACATCTGCAGGGCATGGTTTCTTGCCCGCGTCCTAGCGCTCAAAAGAATGATTGCACAGCCTTAGCATGCGGCACTCATGTCAATTGGGCATGCCTTGGGTTTGCATTGCACTTTCAGGGGAGATTCATTTGCTGACTTCTAACAGGTGCCATCTGGTCTGTGAAGAGCAGAGCGCCTTGTTGAATTTCAGTATCTGCACTTCTTGCGTGAAAGTCTCTGATGCGCCCTTGCAGGACCTGCCTCCCCATCTCCCAACAAGGGGACATGGGTGCCCCAACCTATCAGCCTTGCTGCAGGAAGCAGCAGCAGCACCACAAAAAAAAAAAATGACTAATGAGTTTTGAGCGCCAGCACTTGTTCTTTTACCCGCTCCCTTTCTCATAAGGGCCCGGTGACTGCTGCTTTCCCTGACGTTGAGGGCCATTTCCTGGCAGGAGAACTCCTGATGTCCAGGTTGTCCTCCCTGCAATTCTTCTACTTTCTGCAGCAAGCTTGGTCTTTCTGGTGTGGTAACTTGGGCACTGGAGCCTCCAGGTTCTTTTGATCTCTTTATACTCACTCAGAAGAGAGGCAGGCAGCGAGTCTAAGCCTAACTTGGGTGCCACTTTTTAAACATCCACGGCAAAGGTTGAAATCTCGAGCTTTGGATCAGTTGTCTTTTGGCAAAGATCTGGAGTCCAGTCCCATTGTCTTCGAATGGGTGATTCCAATGTAAAGGAAGAGGTACCTTCTCCTTCAGATGATCACAACGAAGCTGGTATTATCCGCCTATTCAGGAAGGATGAGCTGGAGGCTCTGATTGCTCAAGTTTCGTCCGCTTTGTGTTTGGCCGATCCTCCAGTAGCGGAACAGGGGCTACTAGTCCACCCACTTTTGCAAGGAGTTTGATAGTTTACAACAGTCTTCCTCTTTCCAGAGGTTATCAGAAACATCATCCATTTGGAGTGAGACTCGCCCAACTCCCTGACAAAGGGGTGAAAGGTGTATAAGAGACTATATGCCCAGACAGAGATGGATTGCACCACATGGTTCAGCACGCCAAAGAGGATCACCATTCCGGTGGAAAGCAGAATGGCCTTAAAGGACTCTCTGGATCGTAAGGTGAAGAATCAGTCTGCAGCTGCTGCTATCCTCCAGTTGGCTGTGTGGAGGCTTGACAACTCGAGCCCTTCTCCAGTGGATCCAGTCCCTCACCCTGGAGGATATTACTTCCCTCTTGGAGTCAGCCACAACCTTTCTGTCCGATGCTGTGTATGATTTCGTCTGCTTGGCAGTTAGGGACATTGCCCTCTTAATGGTGAGGCAGCGTTGGATATAGCTTTGCCACTGGGCCATGGACATGTACTCCAAGACCCAATTGAGTCAGCTAGTCTTTAAAGGGAAGCTTCTGTTTGGGGCCAAGTTGGTTAAGGACTTGGGTGAATCCAGGCCTCAATGCCTCCTGGAGGATAGGCCAAAAGAGCCCAGAAAGTGTATGAGAGCATTCTCCTCCTCCTCCTCAACATATGCTCATTTTCCTTGTTTATGCTTCTTGGATACCTGGGACTCCTATAGATATTGACCCGGAAAATCCTCCTCCTCTTCCTCTTCAGATTTTTAGTCCCAGACTTGCTCCTTTCATGATGCATGCGGGCCCTGAGATTCTACCTCCTCCATAAGTGCCACCTCCCTTTCAGCGAAATGATGAATTGGGGCCCTATTCTGGGACGCCTCCAGTGGGCAGCGGGTTGCACCTTTTCTACCAGAAGTGGCCCAGGTCACTGGGTGCTGGACACCTTTCAGCGAAATGATGAATTGGGGACCTATTCCGGGATGCCTCCAGTGGGCATCAGGTTGCACCTTTTCTACCAGAGGTGACCCAGGTCACTGGGTGCTGGACACCATTCAACACGGCTATGTCCTGGAATGCAGAGAGCCTATCCTGGATGCCTTCATTGTCTCCATGTGATTCAGTGGCCAAGAGAACAGCCGTCCAGATCATGTTGGACAAGTTGCTCTATCCGTGAGCAATGGTGCCAGTTTCCCTGTCAAATGGGGCAAGGGCCAGTACTCCATCTACTTTGTGGTGCCAAGAAAAGATCATTCTTTTCAGCCATTCCTCAACCTTAAAGGGATCAACGCTCACCTGCACATACTACACTTCCATATATAAACCATACGGTCAGTGATCCACATCCAAGATGATCAACAGTCTTTGCTATTTTGCCATGCCTGGCTCTCATTTTAAATTTGCCACTCTTCCCTATAACCTCTCTGCCACCTCAAGGATGTTCTCAAAAGTCATGGTGGTGTTGGTACTGAGATGCCAAGGGATCCATGTTCATCCATATCTAGATGATTGGCTCATCTGGGCCAGGTCTCAGTTTGAAGCGTCTCTTTTTTGACCCATGTAGTACAGTTCCCAGAGAGTCTTGGCTGCGTGTTCAATTGAGAAAAGAACCATTTAGAGCCTTCCTAATTTCTGGACTATCTGGGAGTGCATTTTGACACTCAGTCTTTTTGTCTGAGGAGAGTGAAAAAGCTGTTTGGCCAGCTGGCAGCCTTCCAATCTTAGCAGGCTCTTAGGATTTGAGATTATCTACAGCTTCTTGGCTTAATGGCAGCAGCAATCAAGATGGTGCTGTGGGCATGAACCCATATGAGGCTTTTTCAGAGGTCCTTGCTGACTCTGTGGCTCCAAGCTCTCAGGAGTTCAAGGTCAGGCTTCACCTCCAGCCCTGCCTTCACTACCTGTTCTGTTTTTCCTCCATAGCTCTTGTGGGGCATGTAGTTTGATGCATAGAGTGGCATCCAGGCTGCATTGTCCTGATGGCGCCGGATTGGCTGCAGAGATTGTGGTTCGGGGATCTGATACGGCTCATACAGGAACCTCCTCTGTGACTGCCCCCAGCTCGGCGGCTGTTACATCAAAAGCCGGTCCTTCTGGATGACCTGGCTCCCTTCTCTTACAGCTTGGCTTTTGAGAGGCATAACTTAATGGGTAAAGGCTATTCTCATGCAGTGATTTCCAACTCCTCAAGGCAAAGAGAGATTCTACCAGTCTGGCCAATGTGTGTGTTTGGTGTCTTTTCGAGCAGTGGTCCTCTGCGCATCAGATTGGACCTGATACGGCAGACTTGCTGACCTCACTTGCCTTTCTCAAGGATGGCTTGTCAAAGGCCTTTCCCTTAGCTCCCTGAAGATTCAGGTTGTGGCTCTATCCTGCTTTAGAGAACTGGTGGTGGTGCAGTCCATAGCTACGCACCCAGATCGATTGATTTGATTTATTTATTGATTTGATTTTATATACCGCACTCTTTCAAAATCAGCATGGTTTACACCGAACAAGAATAAACGGTTTACATTGAAGAGGCATCACAGAACAAAACAATAAACATCTAGCATTGTGCAATAAACAGTAAACATATTACAATGAACAGGGGCGTCAACTTGGGTAGTAACAGGAGAAACTAAGTTACAAGCTGGTATGTGGGCCGTAAGCAGCTGGGGTGGTCAGACCTAGGGCTGGCAGGCAAAGTCTATAGCTATGGTATATGGTCATAGTATAGTTGGATGTCTCCCATTTCCTTCAAGGAGTTCAGCATCCTGCCCTGTGTTTGGTCGTTCCCTCATTGGATCTTTGTCTGGTGCCCTTGACCTTGATATTGGAGCCCTTGAAACAGTCTATTCTTAAGGATCTCTTGGTTTCAAGCTACAGGTGTTATCATGTAGGAACCCTTACTAATCTTTTTCAGAGGAGGCTGTATACATTCGACCTGTTTCTTCCTTTTTGTTTAAGGTAGTATTGTCCTTCTATGTAAATCAAGTGGTCTGTTTGCCCTCCTTTTCTAAGGAGCCATGCCATGGGAAGGACAAGATCATTTGCTTGGTGGATGTCCAGAGGGTGTTTCTCCTTTTTCAAGTCAGACCATCTGTTTGTCCTGTTTGTGGGCCCACATAAGGATGATGTGGTGGTTAAGTCTACCTTGGAGTCCTTGATCAAGGAACCCATTGCCTCAGTGTATTGCAGAACCAGCCAGTTCAGGAGGGTTTGTATGCGCATTCCACTTTGTGCGCAAACATCCTCGTGGGAGGAGCAAAGCTCAGTAGCCCCTTCAGACATTAGTTGGGCGGCAACATGAGCAATACTTTCCACCTTTGTCAAATATTACTGCTTGGATGTCTTCACTTGGTTGGACATGGCCTTTGGCTCTGAGGGCTTAAAGCTGCCATGCCTTCTTCCCACCCATTGGAGGAGCACCCTTGCTATGCCCCACTTGTCTAGACTGGTCTAATGGGATAATAACGAAGGAAACCTTTTGCTTACCAGATAATGTCCTTTCTTGAGTCCTGCTAGACCAGTCTAGGACCCACCCCTGGGACATGTATTGGTCTGCTGTATTCTCAGTGGTTGGCCCTGTAGGCTCTTAACCTTTTGACAAGCCTTCTTTTGAAGCTGATCCTATACATAGTTATGCTTCCTGTTCTATTGAATGTTGTTAATTTCACTAAACTTGTGTAAAATAGAGATTCCTTACTATATGCTTGGCTATGGATACTGAACCATGGCCCTAGAGGCTCAGGCTGATAATTGCATGATTGATGTTGTAAGAAACCACTGGAATGTTTTCTCTGTCTCCACCTCTGCTGGTAGGGGGACACAACCCACTTGACTAGACTGGTCTAACAAGACTCAAGGAAAGGGACAGTATCTGGTAAGTAAAATATCACCTTATACTAATATAGCTCCCACAGTTTCTTTTGTACTAGTTAATGAATTGTATGATTAGCTGAATGTTTCACCTGTTTTATAAGAGTGAGAAAAAAAATCATACATACACCTAGTACAATAGTTACATATTCTTATTATTATAAGATTAGCCAGTTTTGTTTTTCTACACACACCTCAGGAAAATTAATAATAAGAAATGAATCTGCATAAACCATGAAAGATGTCTTTCTGTTTTAGAAGTACAGGGAAAAGAAAAGACCAAATCCCTGATTAATTGTAGATGGGTGCTATTGATTTATGGTCTCTAATTTTCTATACAAAAGAATGGCTGATTGCATGAAACATGCTTGTGTAATATCAGAGGAGATTCATTTTATTTGGGAGGGAAGTAGCTTGTGCAGAGGGAAGAGGTTTTGGAGCAATATCATTTACTATATTCTTTCTATTCAGTTTGTAATAAACCAGCTTTTGTTCTGTCACACCTCTGCTATTTGATATTACAAAATAAATGACTTGGAGATTACTTCTGTGTGTCTTTATTTGAAGCTAATATTCAAGAAATCTGCTAAATATGATGAACCTAACAAATACCAAAAAGTTCTTATATAGTAGGTACCACTTTGCAAAATTTGTTAGAATATAATTTGGTTTATTTTTATACTTATATTGCATTACTGTGCTTTTTATTAATTTAATTTCCTTTTGCACTTTAAAACATGGTTTTATTTAGTAAAATAATTTATATGTACTTCTAGGTATGTTCTTTTAGGCACATCATTAAAGTAAATAAAGGGGTGGGGTGAGATTTGCCTCTGTCGTTCTCTTTATTTTGCACTAAACACTAATGGTTAAAATATTCAGGAAAGATGCTCTGTTTCTCCTGGCCCCTCTGGATACCTTGGTTTTGTATTCTTCCTCAAAACATATGGCAGTCTGTGCAATATTGCTGCGCCACTGATACCTGCAGTAGCAGTTTTTTCCGTGTGGAATGGTGGACGTTTCTTTTGTCTTTCAGGAAATATTTTGTAAATTTTTATTTTTGGGCAATTTATACTGACTCGGTGACTTTGTTTTGCGTTGTATGTCGTAGGCCGAGAGTGACCGACTCCTAAATCTTCAAGTCTTATGAATAATCTGCAGCTTTAAACTGCAGAACATTGACATGCAAAGCAAGACCTGAGCCCCTCTTCAGGGAAAAAAATGAGGTCTGCTAAGAATTGGGGTGACCTCATTCTTATCTGTTTACAACGTAAACTACTACATCCAGGGGATGAAGACCACCACCAGCATGGGGATTCAGAAATCAAGTTATTTTAATGTATTGTCAAGTGTTTTTCTAATACTTGTATTAACTGTAGAAATATGTCAAAGAGATTAGAAAAGGATACTTTGTATAACACTGCCATTCTCATTGTATTTTTATACTTTTGGCAGCATTAAATATTTTTTTTAAATTTGACAGCCTGCAGTTTTCTTGTTTGTTCAAAAGCACATGTTCATATGATATATTAGCTTTTATATTTAAAGATGATAAATTATTCTTTCAAAAAATCTTCTCTTGAATGTTCTATTCCAAGGCTAAATTTAGTCAGACATATAGTAGACAACAAATGACAGAAAAGGACTTCTAGCCCGTTGTCCAGTCATTAACACCACCAACATGCTGTGATCCTTGTAATTATAAAATTCAATGTGTTTGTGGTGCTGTGCAAAAGAAGACAAATATTTTGAAGAAAGACATGATGGCGATACTGATGCTTGGTACTATACAGGACTAGAATTGCTGAATATCCATGGCTTCAGTTCCAACTCCATGAATGCTTGACTTGCTCTTCTACTCTGTTAAGAACCCCCATCTTTAATATTATTCATTAACACACATACATTCCAACTAAGAGGTGTACTTGGTGGCCTTATTATATGCAGCAAGCAGCACTGGTTGCCCCACAGTGATACATAAAACTTACTAGCACATTGGTGTCTTGTTATAAAATTACCACCTATGTAAGAAGTCCTATTTTATAACCACATCAAACACTGAAGAAAATCAAGTGTCATCAAATTTTTTGTCTAACCAAAAAATGACAAGAGGATATCCAAACTTAAATGCCCTCTATGCACGGGTCCTTTTATTTTAATTGAATTTAAAAGCACCACTACTCAAAGCATAAAAACATTTCTGGTGATGTCACTGATAGAGATGGTGGTGTAGCGTTGGGCTCTGCTCTACCCACCTAGGAAAAAAGCAAACAGAAGCAACCCTCTGTGGGAAAACAAGGGAAAATAAAATAAAAACAGAAGCAGTGGAAGAGAACCCTCTGGAGAAAAGATAGCAGAGAAAAAAAACCAGCAGATCTCATGGACTTTGCATTCAAATGGGCAGCAGATACGAGGAAGGAGACAGCTAAATTGGCGCCGGGTGAGATCCTGCCCTGCCGACAAACCAGCGAAACAGCAGAATCCAGACAGCAAAAGGCAAACTCGGGAGGCTCTGAAATTCAAGCAGGAGAGAAATAAATATTGAAAATGGAAGCCGACACAATAACCTAAGGTTTAGAGGGCACCGCAGTGGCAGAGAAGAGACGAAGGCAAGTGGCTAAAAAAACAGCACCACACAATAGTGGAACCAGCAACTACTTTTGAGAGCGGACCCTCCAACCTGAAAAGACTATAAAATGCAAAGGACTGGTACATGAGGGAAAAGTGTGGTTATGGTTAAAAAGGGGAAAGAATGATTGAAGGATAGAGGTGGGTAAGAGACTATGAGGGGAACAGGGGATATGAATGAATGGGCATCTCAGAAAAGAAGAGGGTGGACCAGGGGGGATGTTGGAGCAGGAAAGGGGGGGGGGACTGGGAATAGGGGATCTCAGTAAAGTGAAAGGGCAGGAGGATTCAGGGGAATAAAGAAGGAAATGGAAGCCAAGGGGAGAAAAAGAAAGGAGGGGAAGGAGAACATATAAAAGGTGACATCCTGGGATGCTACAGCTAAGCTGCCCAGAAATCAAGGGCAGCAATCTGAAGGAAGTGGGGCAGGGGGGATTGGGAGGGGGGAGGGAAGGGAAGGGTAGGCACAAAATAAGAGGAGAGCAAAGGGAATTAAACAGCGAGAATGAAAATGGGTAGTTTAAGGATAGGATCTATAATTGCGAAAAGCTTTAACATCCCTAGAAAGAGACTTTTTTGCTTTAAAGAGGCACAAAGATTGGACTTAGCAGTGCTATGTGTACAAAAAACACACTTGAGCCCAAGAGCCAAAAACACCTGGTACACATGCAATTTCGAAGAGTATATTGCACTTCTCCAAGTGGGGGCAAGAAAAAAGGAGGGGGTGTCTATTATTATCAGAAATTCAGTACCATGGGAAGAGGAAGAAGTGAAGGATAAAGAAGAGATATGCATAGCAATGAGAGGGAAAATACAAGGGAAATCAGTTATAATAAGAAATATTTACACTCCTAATAGGCAAGGACAATTCTTTGATAAAGTAAGGACCAAGCTATCAGGATTTTTGTCCAGCTCAATAATGACAACAGGAGATTTCAATACGGTAATAAACCCCAGTCTGGACCACTCCCAAGGAAAGAAAGAGGGGGGCAAGGGCAATAGGAAAAGGCTGATAGAGCTAACGGCAACTGTTGGATGGATGGAGGGAAAAACTACCTAAAAGTAGGGTGTACTCCTTTCACTCCATACCACATAATATAAGCTCCAGGATTGATATGATCTGGTTAGGTAACCAACTAATGCAGAATAAGACTGGAGCAGATTACGAACCAATTACATGGTCAGACCATGGAATGGCATGGGTGGAATTAAACGGATGGGATCAAAACTCGGGGAGAAGATACTGGAGAATGAATGATAACTTACTATAAGATCATAAGATATGCCATACTGGGTCAGACCAAGGTCCATCAAGCCCAGTATCCTGTTTCCAACAGTGGCCAATCTAGATCATACGTACCTAGCAGTTTCCCCAAAAGAGACAGGTTCTGCAATGCTTGTACTGGGTCAAGCATTGATATCCTGGGTCCCTTCTTAATAATGGTTTATGGACCTTTCCTCCAGGAACTTGTCCAAACCTTTTTTAAACCAAGCTACACTAACAACCTTTACTACATCCTCCGATAACAAATTCCAGAGTTTGATTACACGTTGAGTGAAAAAATATTTTCTTTTATTAGTCTTAAATAGCTTATCCTGTAACTTCATTGCATGTCCCCTAGTCTTTCTATTTTCTGATAACGTAAACAATCGATCTGCGTTTACCCGTTCCACTCCGTTCATTAATTTATAGACATCTATCATATCTCCCCTCAACCGTCTCTTTTCCAGGTTAAAGAGCCCTAACCTTTTCAGCCTTTCTCATAGGAGTATCCTTCCATCCCCTTTACCATTTTGGTGGCTCTTCTCTGAACCTTTTCTAATAACACTATATCCTTTTTAAGATACGGTGACCAGAATTGCACACAATATTCAAGGTGCGGTCTCACCATGGAACAATATAGAGGCATTATAGTATCTTTTGTTTTATCTTCCATTCCTTTCCTTATGATACCTAGCATTCTATTTGCTCTTTTGGCTGCCACTGCACACTGGGCCGAGGGTTTTAACATGTTATCCACAATGACGCCTAAATCTTTTTCCTGGGTGGTGGTTCCTAATGTGGAACCTTGCATCGCATAACCATAGTTTGGGTTGTTCTTCCCTAGGTGCATAACTTTGCACTTGTCCACATAAAATTTCATCTGCCATTTTGATGCCCAGTCTTCCAATTTATCAAGATCCTCTTGCAATTTTCCACAATCCTCTTGGGTTTTAACAACTTTAAATAGTTTTGTGTCATCTGCAAATTTGATAACCTCACTCGTTATTCCACTTTCCAAGTCATTTATGAATATGTCAAAAAGCAGCGGACCCAGCACAAATCCCTGGGGTACACCACTATTCACCTTTCTCCATTGGGAAAATTGGCCATTTAGCCCAACCCTCTGCTTTCTATCTTTTAACCAGTTCTTGATCCACAGTAGTACACTGCCTCCTATCCCATGACTCTAGTTTTGCCAAAAGTCGCTGATGAGGGACCTTGTCAAAGGCTTTCTGAAAGTCCAGATACACTATATCAACCGACTCACCTTTGTCCACCTGTTTATTCACACTTTCAAAAAACCATAACAAATTAGTAAGACAAGATCTTCCTTGTCTAAAGCCATGTTGGCTGTCTCCCATTAGGCCATGACTATCTACATGGTGAGTAATTTTATTCTTTATGATGGTTTCTACCATTTTTCCCGGTACTGACGTGAGGCTCACCGGTCTGTAGTTTCCCGGATCACCCCTGGAACCCTTTGTAAAAATTGGTGTTACATTGGCGATCCTCCAATCTTCAGGTATTAGAGATGATTTTAATGATAGTTCACAGATTACTAATAGCAGGTCTACAATCTCATATTTCAGTTCTTTCAACACCCTTGGATGTATACCATCCAGCCCAGGTGATTTGCTACTCTTCAGTTTATCTAATAGTTGTAATACATCTTTCTGATGTATCGATATTTCCTGCAATTCTTCCACACCTTTAAATACCACTTCAGTCATGGGTAACATCCCTACATCTTCCTCAGTAAAGACCGAAGCAAAGAATTCATTCAGTCTCTCCGCTATCGCCTTGTCGCCTCTTAGTGCCCCTTTAACTCCTCTATCATCTAATGGACCAATTGACTCTCTCACAGGTTTTTTGCTACGAATGTACTTGAAAAAATCTTTATTTCGTGTTTTTGCTTCTGCAGCAAGCTGCTTCTCAAATTCTCCCTTTGCCTGCTTTATCAATGCCTTGCATTTGACTTGCCAGTGCTTGTGCTGTTTCCAGGTTTTGTCGTTTGGCTCTTTTTTCCATTTCCTGAAAGATGCTATTTTGGCAACAGCCGCCTCTCTGACCTCACCTTTAAACCATACTAGCAGCTTTTTGGACTTCCTTCCACTTTTCTTAAAGCGTGATCTGGGCTTCCAAGATAGTATTTTTCAACAACACCCAAGCTTGATGTAAGTCTTTAACCTTTGCAACTGCTCCTTTTAGTTTTTTCTTAACTATTTTCCTCATTTTATCATAGTCTCCCTTTCGAAAGTTAAAAGGTAGTACTGTGGATTTCCTTACTATCCCTCCTCCACTAATTAAATCAAAGGCGATCATGCTATGATCACTATTGCCAAGTGGCCCCAACACCCTTATCTCTTGCACTAGATCTGGTGTTCCACTAAGGACTAGGTCTAATATGGCTTCCCCTCTGGTCGGTTCATGAACCAGCTGCTCCAAGAAGCAGTCATTTATGTCATCTAGGAACTTTATCTCCCTTGCATGTCCTGCCGTCACACTGACCCAGTTGATACCGGGGTAATTGAACTCACCCATTATTATTACTGCGCTGTAATGTTTGTTAGCTTCCTTGATTTCTTTGAGCATTTCATCATCCATTTGTTCATTCTGGCCAGGCAGTCGATAGTACACCTCCGCTGCCATCGCCTTCCCCTTTTTACATGGAATTTCAATCCATAGAGATTCTACAGCAAATTTTGTTTCCTGCAAAACTTTAATCCTTTCTGACTCAATGCCCTCTCTAACATAGAGTGCAACCCCTCCACCTACGGTGTCAAAAACATACAGAACAGAATATAACTGAGTTTTCTGAGATAAGTAACAATGGGGAAATGGGAATAGTAATAATGTGGGTTGTTTTTAAAGCATACCTAGGAGGCCAATGTATCGGCTGGGGGGCCTATAACCCCCCCCCCCCCCCAAAAAAAAACAGTCCCAGCAAGAATACGAAAGTGGCATTGGCTAGTTAAAGGAATTAGAGTCCAGGCCCAAAAGGGGAATAGGGAAATTAAGCAAGCAGTAGACAAAGCTCGAACAAAAATGAGGGATAGGCAGAGAGATGCATTAGCATTCCAATTGGTGAGAGTAAAACAAAAGATATGAGCATGGGAACCATCCAGGTAAACTGCTAGCGCAAAGCTTAAGATCACAACAAGGGCTATATGCAGTACTCAAGCTCTGCACAGTAACAGGGGAATGGATCTGGGGATGTGATGAACTAAGAAAGGAATTTAGGCTTTTATAAGGAACTCTACAAAAATGAACAAGAGATCTCAGAAAAAGAAGTGATCAACTATCTAGAACATGTCCAACTACCCAAGCTTTCTGAATCAGTGAGGAAAAACATTGAGAGGGACCATAAGCCAAGAAGTGGAGAGAGCAATAGGCACACTAGCAAATGACAAGACCCCTGGCCTAGATGGACTAACAGCTAGAGTTTGTAAAATTTATAAAGCAAAATTAAGTCCATGGCTGGTGGCACTGTTTAACTCGGTACAAGAGACAAGAGAGAGGGGAACTACCAGCCACTATGGGTCAGGCGTGAATATGTGTACTGCCCAAAATAGGCAAAGATCCAACTAAATGTGCATCTTATAGGCCTATTATATCTTTGATAAACTTAGATGCAAAGATCTTGGCAAAAATATTAGCGGCTAGAATAAGCGCCCACTTCCCAAAGGTAATAAATACAGATCAGACGGGATTCATACAGAGTCACCAAGCAGAGGATAATGTAAAGAGAGTGGTGAACATTAAGCCAGCTATAGCGGTGGCAGTAAACACAGATAAAGCATTCAACAAGGTAAATTGAACCTTTTTGTGAGCAGCTATGGAGAAGATAGGGATAGGAGAGCGGTACATTAGATGGGGGTTAAAGCATTATATGCTAAATCAGAAGCAGTGGTGAAAGTTAATGGGTGGCTACTCAAATAGCTTTCATCTACAGAGAGGAACTAGGCAGGGATGCCCCCTTTCCCCCTGTTATTTGCAATATCCTTGGAGCCCTTTGCAGAAAGGATCAGCAGGAGGGAGGAGGTGATGGGGTAAAAATTGCAGGTGAAAAATACAAAATCTCGCTGTTTGCAGATGATATTTTGCTAACTCTCACTAAACCAGACAAATCCTTGTGAATAGTTCACGAGGAACTGAAGTCATA
This sequence comes from Ichthyophis bannanicus, assembly GCA_033557465.1. NCBI lineage: Eukaryota > Metazoa > Chordata > Amphibia > Gymnophiona > Ichthyophiidae > Ichthyophis > Ichthyophis bannanicus. The sequence continues at coordinate 1,368,416,056 of CM066031.1, forward strand.
TCAGACAGTGTCTGGATTTAAAGTATCTCCAGGAACAAGCAGAAATGTAGTCATCACATGCGGGTGACATCGGTACCGATGGAGCCCACGCGGGAATGCTCCCCAGAATCCAATAGGAAAGCCTTTGGGAGCATGACACTGTGCCTGCATAGTTGCCTTTCCAGCTCTCCCTTCTGAGTTCTTCGTTTTCCGTGGAGCGGACAGGAAGAAAATGCTGTCACTGCAGAAAATTCCTGTTTTTCATATTTTTGTGGTTCGCGTCTGCCTTCCCGTTAACACTGGTACTGACTTCCGTCAGTACTTTCTTCTTTCAAAAAAAAAATTGTGAAGAAAGTTCCACTTTCTTCAGGTGCATCGACGCCATCTTAGGCCTACGCCTTCCATTTGTCTTTGACACAATGGAAAAGCCATCCAGTGGTTTTGAGAAGTGTTCCAAGTGTGGCGGTACTATCTCGGCCACCGACACCTATTACTGGTGTCTAAAATGCCTAGGGCCTGATCACCAACTGTCAGAATGTCCTCTCTGCAGAAAGATGACGAAGAGAGGCCTACAGATTCGAGCTGCAAAGCTTGGCACCCTCTTCGCCTCTGATGCAGTCCCTTTAGCATCAACGTCATCAAGAGCTTCATCTTCCTCCCATGGATCTCAGGTATCGAAACCTAAGTCTTCATTGAAGACTGGCCACCCCCCCAAGGGTAGATCTTCTTCTAAGCATCGAGATGCCTCGGGCATTGCCCTGGAGGGGGACACATTGGCCAAACAATCCCGGTAGGAGGACCTTTCCTCCAAAGCCTTAGTGGGGTCCCAGGATGCTCCGAGGCCTCCACCTTCGGAGAGCTCCTTGTGCCATGCTCAGGGATCGTGGCTTGCAATTCCAGTACCAATACCCAAGCATCAGCAAAATCCATGGATCAATGTATCCTTGCCATTGAGCAGAGCTTAGCGGTCTTACTGGCAGCCTCTGTTCCAGTGAAACCCTTACAGTCTGTTCCGCAGACATCAGTACCGATACAGACTGCATCAACTTTCTTGCCGCTTTCCACACTGCTGCCCATGCCGGCCCTTGAATCTGTTTCCGGTACTAACATTCTGACTGCACAAATTCCAGGTACCAGTTTCGACCAGTATCAAGTTCGTACGGAGCGGGAACATCCTGCCCGTCGATACTTTGAGTCTTTGGATTCTGATTCCTCAGACAATGAATCGGCCAATACTCAAGACATACAAACTCTACCAGAAGACCTGTCTCCATCTCCACAAAGCCGCATGTTCCCACCAGAGGACATGTCTTTCCAAGACTTTATTCGCGATGTTGCCAGGGACCTGTCCATAACAGTAACATAAGCGAGGAGAGCCTAGGGCCGAAGAATTGGAAATTCTTCAATACCCAATAGCTCCAAAAGAAGCGGCTATGCTTCCTATCCATCGGATACGTCACAACCTCATGCTTCGTATGTGGGAGACACCTCTTGCTATTTCTCCCCATACCAGGGCTCGATACCAGGTACCGGAGTGTCCCGGTTTTCAAAGACACAATTGCCGCGCCATTCCATGGTAGTGGAATCGGCAGTGCGTCAAATCAAGAGCAATTTGGAGTTAATGGCTCCTCTTCTCCCCGATGCCAAGAGGGCAGATTCTGAGCATGCTTTACAAGGGTGAAATAATGTTTCAAAATTTGTCAATAGAGCAACTTTTGATTGCTTTGAGTGCATCAGTAGAACTACATCTATCTGCATTGGTGCACACAGGATTGCTTGGCTCCAGGCATCAGGTCTTGAACAATGGGTTCAAGATAAGCTGGGTAATATCCCTTGCACCGGATTGGCAAGACAAGGCTCTCATTAAGAGTCTGAGAACACTACCCTGAATAGGCTCTCTAGATCTACTGCCAATCCAGCTAAGAAGGCAGCAACAAAGAAAGCCGCCTTTAATAAAAAAAGTATTATCCTTCTTATACTCCTGCTGTTCAATGTTGGCATCATGCTCTTCAGAAGGGACAACAACCTCCAAAACATCAAAAAAAAGGCTCAGCCGGCTCAGGCTGCTCCAGGTTTTTGACTCCTTTCTACAGAACATAATTGTCCTGGCTCTGAAGAATCCCGAACCTATCCATATTCTTGTCAGACTCTTTCATTATGCCCACAGAGATGGCATCTCATCACCTCGGAGCAGTGGATATTAACAATAGTACAGGAGGGATACAGACTTCATCTATGAAGCCTATCCTCCCCCCCCCCCACGGACTTCACCAAGAGAGTTCCATTCTCAGCCCCCTCTCGTTGCTCTGTTACTATAAGAAGTCACCTCCCTTCTACTGCAGGGCGCAATAGAGGAGATTCCAACATCCCAGCAGGGAATGGGCATCTATTCTCCCTACTTTCTTATTCCAAGGAAATAGGGGGATATAGGCCCATTCTGGACCTCAGGGACCTAAACAAGTATCTCTCGTACGTGAGAAGTTCAAGATGGTCTCCCTGGGGACCCTTCTTCCCTACCTCCAGAGTCAGGATTGGCTCTGTTCTCTGGGTCTAAAGGAAGTGTACACTCATGTTCTTATCCATCCAGAACACAGAAAATTCCTGCACTTCATGTTTCAGGGAAGATACTATCAATACAGAGTCTTACCTTTCGGCCTTGCCTCTGCCCCAAGAGTCTTCACAAAATGCATGGCGGTAGTAGCTGCATTTCTATGGACTTTAGGGATATTTGTCTTCCCTTACTTAGACGACTGGCTTATAAGAGCAAGCACCTCTCAAGAGGCCAGTCTGTCCCTCTCACGCACCATGCAGGCGTTACAACACATGGGATTTGTCATAAATCTTCCAAAGTCCCAACTCGTCCCCTCTCAAACTCTAGAGTTTATAGGGTCTCTCTTAAAAACTCAGCAGTCAAGGGTATTTTTGCCCCAACTCCGCTGCACTCGTCTCAATCAGTTAGCATCTCAGGCATGTCTCAAGAACTATCTTACTGCTCGAGAAATGCTACAACTTCAGGGTCATATGGCATCAATGGTGCATTAGTTCCATATGCCAGTCTACACCTGCGCACAGCCCAATGAACACTGGGATCCCAATGGTCTCAGGTCGCCTAGGGGACAAAATAAAAGTCTCTACCTTTCTGGTCTTATCTCTCCAGTGGTGGTGTTCCCCAGAATATCTCCTTGTAGGGTAACCGTTTCAGATGCCTGCACATCAATGTACCCTGACGACGGACACATCCAAACTGGGCTGGGGAGCCTATCTGGGGTCTCTGTCCGTCCACTCAAGGCCTCTGGTCTCAGCAGGAATCACAACTCCACATCAATCTGCTGGTGGCGTCGGACAGCCTACAGGTGGATGCTTTTCACCTCCACTGGGCACACGGCTTCCTATATGCCTTCCCTTTCATTCCCCTAATTCCCAAGACTCTTTTCAGACTCCAAGCAGTCAGGGGCTGTATCATTCTTATAGCCCCATGCTGGCCGTGTCAGGCGTGGTACCCTCTCCTGCTATGTCTATCTCAGACTCAACCCATAGATGTGGGGCCTGCTCCAGATCTCCTTTCTCAGAAGGAAGGGAAGCTGCTCCATCCCAATCCTCAGTCTCTCCATCTCACAGTATGGCTGCTGAAGGCATAGCCTTCCAAGGTATTAACCTTCCCCAGGAGGTTAAGGACATCCTCTTAGGTTCTAGAAAGCCATCCACCAGACTGTCCTACACTTTCAAGTGGCGTAGGTTTTCTTTCTGGTGTTCTCAGAAGAATCTCAATCCCCTCTGAGCTCTGGTTGTCGCTGCTTGAGTATTTCCTCCACCTATCTTCTTCTGGACTCAAAACCAATTTGGTAAGAATACACCCAAGTGCAATTGCGGCCTCTCATGTGCCCTTAGATGGCCAACCCATCTCCTCTCAGCAGCTCGTAGTTCGCTTCATGAGGGGTCTTCTATTAACCAAACCTCCCATTAAGCCACCACCAGTAGCAGTGGACCTCAGTGTTGTTCTAGGGCAGCTTCTCAAGCCACCTTTTGAACCTCTAGCTACTACGTCACTTAAGTTTCTCCCATGGAAGGTCATCTTCCTCACTGTCCTCACTTCAGCAAGGTGCATTAGTGAGCTCCAGGCCTTGATGGCTGACCCACCTTACGCATGGGTTCCACCATGATTTATTTATTTTATTTATTTATTTAGCTGTATTTATATCCCGCTTTTCACTGGGTCAAAGCGGTCAATTGGGAGATACATTTAACACGAGGGGATATGACACACATATGCTAATACTTACAGGGAACATGGGCAATGGAGGGTTAAGTGGCTTGTCCAAGACCACAAGGAGTGCCTATAGGACTAGAAATCCCAGTCCCTCCGGCCTGAGATTGCTGTCCCCAGGTGGGACTTGAACCCCCGGCCCTCCGGCCTGAAGTACCTTGTCCTAACCACTAGGCCACTCCTCCTAATGATAAGGTAGTCCTTAGGACTTATCCTCATGTCATGCCGAAGGTGGTCTCGTCCTTCCTTTTGAATCAGTCAGTCTACCTTTGTGTTTTTCCCTAGACTACATTCATCTAGGGCAGAAGCAAAAATGTGCTTTAGCTTTTTATCTTCAGAGGACTCAAAAGCACCAGCAGACTTCTCAGTTGTTTATCTCCTTTGACTCTAGTCACCTTGGAGTGTTAGTCTCCAAACATACTCTCTCCAAGTGGATAGCAAACTGCATCACTTTTTCTTATGAGAAGACAGGACTCTCCCTAGAGGGTATAATGCCTATAATGTTCGAGCCATAGCTACCACTATGGCAAATCTACAATCTGTAGCTATTGACGAGATCTGCAAAGCAGCAACTTGGTCTTTGGTCCATACTTTTGCTGCTCACTACTTTCTGGACAAGGACTCCCACTGGGATGCCATGTTTGGCCAGGCTGTTCTCCAGCATCTCTTTCAGACTTAGAGCAACTCTTACCCTCTGTCCCAGACTTCGATACCAGACATCCGTGGAGGATACATGACCTCTTTAGGCATACCTGAGGCAAACCACTGCCAATTCTGAGGTCATCTCTCTGGCATCTTCTAGCTAGGGAGTCCCATATGTGAAGACTATGTACATTCCTGCTTGTTTCTGGCGATAGTGTAGTTACTCACCTGTAACAGGTGATCTCTGGGAACAGCAGGAATTAAGACTAAATTCCTGCTGTTCCCAGAGATCACCTGTTACAGGTAACTACACTATCACCAGAAACAAGCAGGAATGTAAAAGGACAGAAAGAAAAAGAAGACCTACAACCCACCCTCCTCCCCTAGGAGTTGTAGGTCTTCTTTTTCTTTCTGTCCTTTTATCTCAGCTACAAACTCAACTGAGGAAGGAGAGCAGGAAGGCAGCTATGCAGGTGCAGTGGGATGCTCCCAAATGCTTTCCTATTGGACGGTGGGGAGCGTTCCCGCGTGGGCTCCGTTGGTACCGTCACCGTATGTAAAGACTAAATTCCTGCTGTTCCCGGAGATCATCTGTTACAGGTGAGTAACTACACTATCGTCAGGACAAGACAGAAATATTAAATCTTTCGCTGAGGGAATAAGAGGTATCCAGGTTACGGAACATGTTTCCATTTAAATGGGCAAGGAAATCTATAAGATATTTGGGGGTTCAGTTATGTGCTGACCCACTGAAATTATACACATTGAACTATAACCCTTTATGGAAAAAGATAATCTTAAGAGTTGGAGAGATGGAAGCGAACACCATTATCATGGATAGGTAGGGTAGCAAGTATAAAAATGGTAACGCTCCCAAAAATTATATATTTATTTAAAACCCTCCCAATCGGGGTGCCCAGTAGGGATATAATACTTGCACAACGCAAGATTTTTCACTATATTTGGCAACATAAACCACCAAGAATAGCAAGAACAGTGATGTATAGACACAAAGTGGGCTTAGCAGTACCTAACCTGTGGTGGTTCAACTATCAAACCGTGGACTGGCATGAAATGCCAGAAAAGAAATGGATTCAATTGGCGAGTACTGGGAAAAACCACACTCCCTTAAAGTACATCCCCTGGATACTTAAAACCAGGGGAGAAACAGAATACCTCAGTGCAGTTGGTTGAACAGATCTAGCACAAAATTAAGGATAAATGCAAACAATTAAGAGGGAATACTCCCTATTACAACCAATAAGGCACAATGAAAGATTTAGCCCAGGGCTATACGACCCTTTATTCAAAAGATGGGAAAGTCAAGGTTTAAAATAGTATATCAGCTATGTCAAAGAGGGAGATTGGCATCCTTCACGGAACTGCAGGAGAAATATGGCATTAGACAACAAGACTTCTATGGCTATCCACATTAGACTTTGGCTACAGATGTCTTTATGGGCAGATGTAATACAAAAGGGGCTTTCTTATTTTAAAAAAATATGTCTGGTTATGGGAAACAAAAAGAAGCCTCTATTAAGAAAGAGTAGTTACTCACCTGTAACGGGTGTTCTCCAGGAGCAGCAGGAATCAGTCCTCACATATGGGTGATGTCGGCGCCGATGGAGCCCCCATGCGGAGCATTTCCCCAGCTTTCAAGGAAAGCCTTTGGGAATGCAGCGCGCATGCGCGGTCCCCTTCCCGCCCAAGGGTGCCATCTTGCTCAGTCTGATGACGTAGCTAAAAGACAGCAAAAAACAAAATAAATGATATGACTGCAACTCCCAGGGGAGGAGGGAGGGTTGTGAGGACTGATTCCTGCTGCTCCTGGAGAACACCTGTTACAGATGAGTAAATATACTTTCTCCAGGACCAAGCAGGAAGTCAGTCCTCACATATGGAACTCCCCAGCTTCAGGCTACCGGGGACCCAAACAATGAACAATGAGCTCCCTCTAGAGCCCCAGCATGCGTAATAGAATCTTCTCTGAGAACGCCCCCGTACGGTAGCCCAACACCAGGGCCGGAGGGTAGGAGTTGCCTATACCTCAAAGAGATTACGGAGTACCGCCTGTCCGAAAGCACTGTCCCTGTGGGACTCCCTCTCGAGGCAGTAGTGGGCCGCAAAAGTCTGGCTTGAAGACCAAGTAACATCCCGGCAGATGTCTGCCAACGGAACAGAGCGGAGATGAGCTACTGACGCAGCCTTCGCCCTGACATGGTAGGCCGTGACGAGACCCTGCAAAGAGAGGTCGGCTGCCCTGTATGCCCAGGCGATACAGTCTGCCACCCATATGGACAAGGTATGCTTGGAGACAGGTAACCCCAGCTTATTAGGGTCAAAAGAGACGAAGAGCTGAACAGCCCTTCGATGTCCCTGCGTACGGTCAAGGTAGAAGGACAATGCACTCCTACAGTCCAGAGTATGCAAGACCATTTCAGCCCGGCTGGTATGCGGCCTGGGAAAGAAAGACGGAAGAACCACCTCCTGATTGAGATGGAAGGAGGAGACAACCTTAGGAAGGAACTTTGGGTGAGTCCGTAAGACCATCCTGTTCCTATAGAACCTTGTGTATGGTGGCTCTGAGACCAGAGCTTGCAGCTCACTGACTCGCCTGGCTGAGGTAAGAGCTACCAAAAACAACGCCTTCCAGGAAAGAAAGCATAAAGGACAAGTAGCCATAGGCTCAAATGGTGGGCAGGTAAGTTGTTGCAAGATCACATTCAAATCGCACTCAGCTGCTGGTGGACGAATCGGAGGCTTGAGCAAAAGGAGGCCTCTGAGGAAGCGAGCCACTAAAGGGTGGCCTGACGGAGACTGACCTTCCACCGGTGAGTGGTGCGCTGACAGAGCACAGAGGTGGACCCGAACAGAGTTGGATTTAAGGCCCAGGTCAGACAGGTGAAGCAAATATTGCAGCACCACTGGCACCAGGCACGAAAACGGATCCTGCTTGTGCTGAGCACACCAGGTGGAGAACCTATGCCAATTGAGGGCATAAGATTTCCTAGTGGAGTGCCTCCTAGAGGCCAAGACCACCTCCTCCACCTCCCTAGGTAGCAGTAAGGGAGCTAGAACTACCCTTTCAGCATCCAGGCCATCAAATTGAGGGACTGGAGGTTGGAGTGCAAGAGAGATCCCTGATGCTGAGATAGGAGATCGGGTTGCACCCCCAGAGGGAGTGGAGTGTCCACAGCCAACTGCAGAAGGAGTGGAAACCACGGTTGCCTCGGCCATCTGAGGGCTACCAGAATCACCGAGGCCTTGTCCCGAAGCACCTTGAAAAGGGTCCGGGCCACTAGAGGCGTGGGAGGAAACGCATACAGTAGGCTCGTAGACCAAGAGATTAGAAACGCATCTGCTGCTATTCTCAGAGGATGCGGTTGTCTGGAGCAGAACTTGGGTAGTTGACGGTTGAGTGGACTGGCAAAGAGATTGATGGTTGGAAGACCCCACCTTAGGAAGATCTGTTGGACCACCAGAGGATTCAACTGCCATTCGTGTGGCTGCAGAATCCTGCTCAACCTGTCTGCCAGGTAATTCTCTTGGCCGGGCAGATAAACAGCCTGAGAAGAATGCCCTGTTGGACTGCCCATGAGCACAGGACTTCAGCCTCCTGACACAGAAGTCGAGATCCTGTGCCTCCTTGTTCGTTCACATAGAACATGGCGACTTGATTGTCTGTCTGAACCAGAACAGACTGGTGAGAGAGGGCATGAGAGGAAGCTCGGAGAGCCAAGCGGATAGCTCTGAGTTCCAAGAGGTTGATCTGCTGTGCGGCCTCCCAAGGAGACCAGAGGCCTTGGGTGCATGTCCCCTGGCAATGTGCACCCCAACCCTGAAGAGAAGCATCTGTTGTCAGTTCTTGTGTTTGTGGTGGTGGCTGAAAAGGCACTCCGCGCACTAGATTCGGAGATGCAGCCACCATTGCAGGGAGGCCACCAGCAGTTTGGACACCCTTACTTTGTCGCTCAAGTGTCCTGTGGCTTGTAGCCACTAAGTTCTGAGGCCCCACTGAGCAGGTCTCATGTGCAGACGGGCATTTGGAGTAACATGGACCGTGGATGCCATGTGGCCCAATAGTCTCAGGAATTGCCTGGCGGAAACCAGGGAATTGCTGTGGAACTGTCCGACCACGTCCATCAGTCTGTGGGCCCTGTCCACAGGCAGATAAGCCTTTGCCTGAAGGGTATCCAGTCTTGCTCCTATGAACTCTGTGTTCTGTGAGGGGTGCAAAGTGGACTTTGCAAAGTTTATGAAAAAACCCAGATGCTGTAGAAGGCAGACAGTGCAGAGCGTGGCCTGTCTGGTTTCTAGTGGAGACTGACGCCTGATGAGCCAGTCGTCCAGGTATGGAAAGACAAATATGCCCTGGACTCTTAGATAGGCCGCTACCACCGCCAGGCATTTGGTGAAAACCCTGGGTGCAGAGGTTAGGCCAAAGGGAAGTACTCTGTACTGAAAATGATTTCCTCCCACTACAAATCTGAGATATTGTCTGTGGTCTGGATAAATGAGGATGTGAGTATAAGCATCCTTTAGGTCTAAGGAGCATAGCCATTCTCCCTGCTGGAGGTAGGGCAGCAGTATTCCAAGGGTAAGCATCTTGAACTTTTCCCTCACCAGGAACTTGTTGAGATTTCGCAAGTCGAGGATGGGCCTGAGGCCTCCTGCCCTTTTTGGTACCAGAAAGTACCTGGAATAGAAGCCTTGCCCTCTCAGGTGGTGGGGCACCGGTTCCACCGCCTGCTCCTTTAGCAGACTTGTCAACTCCTGAAGGAGTAAGTCCCTGTGCAGAGGGAGTCTTGGAGGCTCCCCTGGAAAATAGGTGGGGGGTACCTGGTGGAAGTGGAGCAGATAGCCCCTCTGGATTATGCTGAGCACCCAGGTATCCCTTGTTATGGCTGACCACCTGTGGGCATACAGGGTCAGCCGGCCTCCTGTGCTGAAAGGGGCCAGCTGAGGAGGAGAGGCTATGCCACTGGAGTCAAAACCCGGCTCCCTGCTGTGCAGGAGCCGGAGCTGGTGGCTTGGGGGTTTTCTGCCTATGGGGGCCCATGTCCCTGCCCCTTGGCTTGCTGACCCTGTTGGGGAGCTGTTGAGGCCTGGTATTGAGGGTAAGATTTGTAGACAGATGACTTCCTCGGGTAAAAGGCCTTTTTCCCCGAGCCCTTCTTCTTTTGAGAAGGGGCAGAGGTCTTTCTGGACAACCTTGTCCTGGTAAGAGTCTCGGACTCGAGTTCTGCAGCCTATTCAGCCATGGGCTTGCCAAAGAGGTTTTCACCTCGGCAAGGGACATCGACCAACTTGTCCTGCACCCATGGCTCGAGGTCCGATGACTGTAGCCAGGCCTGATGGCGTGCACCGATGCCGGCCGCGGCTACTCGGGCCGAAGCCTCGAAGCCATCATAAGCTGCTCGAGACATAAACTTCGAGCACTCTCGGATCCCAGTTGACAAGCTGTGAACCTCTGCAAAGGTTCCTCGGAGAGACCAGCAGAGAACCTGGCAATCTCCTTTGCCAGGTCTTGAAGGTACATACCCATGTACAGCTGGTAAGTCTGCACACGGCAAGCAAGCATAGAGCCCTGGAAGCACTTTCTACCGAGGGCATCCAGGTTCCAGGCCTCCCTGCCTGGAGGCACCGAGGAGTGCATCTTCTGACTCTTCAGACGATGCATGGCTGATTCCACAACCATGGAGTGGTGCGGCAGCTGTGCCTTCTGGAACCCAGGGCTCTTGCGGACTCGATAAATGGAATCGACCCGCTTGCTAAGTACCGGCGTCGAGGCCAGCGCCTCCCACATGCGGAAGAGCAACCATTCCAGCATTGGAGGAACCGGTACAGTAAAGGCCTCCTTGGGAGAGTCATACTGTAGGGCCTCGAGCTCCTTGGCTCGAGGCTCTGCCTCGGGGTCCACAGGTAAGGCCAAGCCCTTGGCCATGTCCCTCACGAAATCCAAGAACCGGGTATCCTCCGGGGGGGACCTTCTCCGAGGTTCAGACTCCGGTGAATCCGAAGGGACGCACCGGGTCCGAAAAGTATCCGGGGACTCCTCGTCCTCTGTTTCCCATCCCGACCCCTCTGAGGAGAAGTCGAGCGGCTCCGGGCGGGCGGGCACCGATTCCATCCACCCCGACGCCGAGGGCACCGGCGTCGACCTCGGTCCCGCACGGGAGATCGAGGGTGACCTCGGCCGAGGATCGACTCGAGATCTCATGGACTCGAGGATCGGCTTGGCCTCCGGGGTTGACTTGGACGTCGAGGTCCCGGTGGTCGGGGCAGATGCACCGGTGAGACGGGCAATCAGTACCCGCTGCTGTTCCATGAAGGCAGCCAAACTGCTTTCCAAGGCCGTCAACCTGAGTCCGAACTCAGGAGACCCAGCAGCCTCCGACTCGTGCCCAGACGGCGGCTCCACCGGAGGAGGGTCCACAAGGACTACAGTACTCAGTGGCCCGGGGCCTCCGTCTCCACACGAGGGGTTGTTTAGCAGGCCTCTCCGACTCCGAAGACCCGGGACGGCGGTCGGGGCTATGCGACCTGACCCTCGAGGAGCCAAGAACGTCCACTGATGACGCCCTCGTGGGTTTCTTCTTCCTGCGGTGCTCCCGCAAAGGAGACCCCCTCTCAGAGGAGCCCCAACGACGCTTGGGGTCGGACTCCCGAGACATCGAGGCCTCTGACGAAGTCCGGGCTCGGCCAGACGCGGAATCAGAGAAGATCCTTTCACGTTGATGCTGCCGGCTCCTCAATACCTTGGAGGACATTTTGCCACACGGGACACAGACCAGCGGGTCATGGTCGGGCCCAAGGCACCGGAGGCAGCAGTCGTGTGTGTTGGTGAGAGACATCGGTTTGTTACACCGATCACACTTCTTAAACCCGCTGGCAGCCATCGTGGGAAAAAGAGCCCCTGCAAGGTCAAAAGACTGGGCTGCCATGGAAAAATGAAAAAATGGCGCGAACGCTAGTCTCTAAGGACAAAAACCGATAAAATGAAATCCGGGCTCGATACCGGTGTACCGGGCCCAGGTGGGAAAGGGAACCGGCATCGACCCGAGAGAAAACATGGGTCCACACCGAAAAAAATCAACTTTTTCACGGGTGACCATGACACACTTGCGTTGGGCTCCGTGGAAAAAAGAAGACTGAGTAAGATGGCACCCTTGGGCGGGAAGGGGACCGCGCATGCGCACTGCATTCCCAAAGGCTTTCCTTGAAAGCTGGGGAAATGCTCTGCATGGGGGCTCCGTCGGCGCCGACGTCACCCATATGTGAGGACTGACTTCCTGCTTGGTCCTGGAGAATCTATAAGATGTTGGTAGAATACCACATGAAAGAGAAAGCGTCATACCAGATACATTGGGAAGGAAATATTGGAAGGGAAGTAGACAGTCAAACTTGGAAGGAAATCCATAAAGGATTAAGGGAAAGCATGGGAGCAGCTAAACATATTGAGCAAAACTACAAGGTAGTATTGCAGTGGTATCACACCAGTCCGCCTACAGCAAATGATAAAAAAAGAGAAGTCCTGTTATGGGGGATGTGGGGAGCAAGAGATTACATACATATGTGGTGGTCCTGCCCATTTGCAGCAGACTTCTGGGAGATAATACAAAAAGAAGTGGAGGACTTAATGGGACATATAATAGAATGGGAAATTCTCAATGTGCTACTAGGAATGAAGGGAAAATTGATAAGAATTTGTACGATGGCTGCCACAACTGAGATTGCCAAGGGCTGGAAGAAAGCTCATACACTACCAAAGACGACTGGTGCGTGAGAATGAGATTTATATATATATGATGGAAAGTATAACTGCAAGCCAAAAAGGAAGGGATAAACAATGTAAGGAAATCTGGGCTCTGTTTATAACCAAATACATAACATGACGAAGATAGATCCAAGAGAATTAAATAGATTAAAATAACAAGAAGTGTCAAGGAGAGGGGGGAAGAAAGTTGGGAGGAAAATGGAGGAGGAGACTGCAACAATTTCCTTTAAAAGAACACCAAGCAGAATGCTAAAAATCAATGGGAATAAGGATTTTGACTTTCAATTTCTTTTTACTTTTGTATTGTTTTTGCGTACTTTTGAAAAACTATATATACTTCATGTTTGGGGATCACCAAATAAAGGCATTTATTTAAATTTAAAAAAAAAAAGCATAAAGAAGAGAGATTTCAAATAAATTTGTGTGCCATAGAACCTGAAAAAGTTTAGGTTCAACAGTCCTTTGCAGTTCTCCAGGATCAAACAGGAAGTCAGTCCTCACATATGGGTGACGTCGGCGCCGATGGAGCCCTCGTATGGAGCATTTCCCCAGCTTTCAAAGAAAGCCTTTGGGAATGCAGCGCGCATGCGTGGTCCCCTTCCCGCCCAAGGGTGCCATCTTGCTCAGTCTTCTTTTTTCCGCGGAGCCCAACGGATGTGTGGTGTTGTCACCCAGTAAAAAGTTGATTTTCCTGCGTGGATTCGTGTTTTTTGCCCGGTTCGACGCCGGTTCCCCTTCCCGACTGGGCACAGTACACCGGTATCGAGCCCGGAGCTACGGTTTTTTTTTGGGGGGGGGTTTCTCTTTTTCACTGGCAGTCTGGTCTTTTGACCTTGCAGGGGCCCTTTTTCCCCCGATGGCTGCCAGCGGGTTCAAGAAGTGTGATCGGTGTAAGAAGCTGATGTCTCTCACCGACACACATGACTGCTGCATCCGGTGCCTCGGGCCCGACCATGACCCAGTGGTTTATGTCCCGTGCGGCAAAATGTTCTCTAAGGCGCTGAGGAGCCGTCAACATCAGCGTGAAAGACTCTTTTCTGACTCCGCGTCCGGCTGGGCTCGGACTTCGTCAGAGGCCTCGACATCTCGGGAGTCCGACCCCGAGCACCGTCAAGGCTCCTCTGAAATGTGGTCTCCTTCGAGGGAACACAGAAGGAAGAAGAAACCTGCGAGGACGGTGTCGGTGGATGCTTTTGGCTCCTCGAGGGCTAGGTCGCATAGCCCCGACCGCTGTCCCGGGTCCTCTGAGTCGGAGAGGCCTGCCAAGTTGCCTCGCGTGGAGCCGGAGTCCTCGTGAGTGCTGTTGTCCTCGTAGACTCCCCTCCGGGGGAGCAGGCGGCATCGGTCCCAAGTCGGTGGCTGCTGAGTTTCAGGTTGACGGCCTTGGAGAGAAGCTTGGCTGCCTTCATGGAGCAGCAGCGGGTACTGATCGCCGGTTTGATCCGAGTCGACCCCGGAGGCCGAGCCGATGCTCGAGTCGATGCGGTCTCGAGTCTATCCTCGGCCAAGGTCCCCCTCAGCCTCCCGCTCAGGGCCGAGGTCGTCGACGCCGGTGCCCTCGGCGTCGAGGCAGATGGCATCGGTGCCTGCCCAGCCGGAGCCACTCGATTCCTCCTCGGAGGGGTCAGAGTGGGAGACGGAGGACGAGGAGTCCCCGGATACTTTCTTGATCTGGTGCGTCCCGTCAGACTCACCGGAGTCAGAGCCTCGAAGGAGGTCACCACCAGAGGATACCCGGTTCTCGGACTTCGTGTGGGACATGGCCAAAGCCTTGGCCTTCCCCGCGGATCCCGAGGAGGAGCCTCGAGCCGAGGAGCTCGAGGCCCTCCAGTATGACTCTCCGCCTAAGGAGGCCTTTACTGTACCGGTTCCTCCAATGCTGGAACGGCTGCTCTTGTGCATGTGGGAGGCATTGGCCTCAGCGCCAGTTCTCAGCAAACGGGTCGATTCCATTTATCAAGTCCGTAAGAGCTCTGGGTTCCAGAAGGCACAGCTGCCGCACCACTCCATGGTTGTAGAATCGGCCATGCATCGTCTGAAGAGTCAAAAGATGCACTCCTTGTTGCCCCCTGGCCGGGAGGCTCGGAACCTGGATGCCCTCAGTAGAAAGTGTTTCCAGGGCTCTATGCTGGCGTGCCGTGTCCAGACTTACCAGCTGTACTTGGGCATGTACCTTCGGGACCTGTCAAAGGAGATTGCTGGGTTCTCAGCTGGCCTCTCCGAGGACCCTTTGCAGAGGTTTAAGTCTTTGTTATCTGGGATTCGAGAGTGCTCAAAGTTTATCTCTCGAGCAGCCTATGATGGCTTCGAGGCTTCAACCCGAGTAGCGGCAGCCGGCATCGGTGCACACTGTCAGGCCTGGCTAGTCATCGGACCTTGAACCATGGGTAGAGGACAAGTTGGTCGATGTCCCCTGCCGAGGTGAGAACCTTTTTGGCAAATCCATGGCTGAAAAGGCTGCAGAACTCGAGTCTGAGACTTTCACAAGGACAAGTCTGTCCAGGAAAACCTTTGCCCCTTCTCAGAAGAAGAAGCAGAAGGGCTCGGGGAAAAAGCCCTTTTACCCAAGGAAAGCTACTGCCTACAAATCCTACCCTTATTCTCAGGCCTCTGCAGCTCCCCAACAGGGTCAGCAGGCCAAGGGGCAGGGACATGGGCCCCATAGGCAGAAAACCCCCAAGCCATCGGCTCCGGCTCCTGCACAGCAGGGAGCGGGGTTTTAACTCCCATTGCATAGCCTCTCCTCCTCAGCTGGCTCCTCTCAGCACAGGAGGCCGGCTGACACTGTATGCCCACAGATGGTCAGCCATAACAGGGCATACCTGGGTGCTGAGCATAGTCCAAAATGGCTATTTGCTCCACTTCAACCAGTTACCCCCCTCCTATTTTCCAGGGGAGCCTCTAAGACTCCCTCTTCATAGGAACCTCCTCCTTCAGGAGTTGGCAAATCTTCTGAAGGAGCAGGCGGTGGAACCGGTGCCTCACCACCTGAGAGGCCAAGGCTTCTATTCAAGGTACTTTTTGGCACCAAAAAGGACAGGAGGCCTCAGGCCCATCTTAGACTTGCGAAATCCCCAACAAGTTCCTGGAGAGGGAAAAGTTCATGATGCTTACCCTTGGGATACTGCTGCTCTACCTCAAGCAGGGAGATTGGCTATGCTCCTTAGACCTAAAAGATGCTTATACTCATAGCCTCATTCATCCAGACCACAGACAATATCTCAGATTTGTAGTGGGAGGAAATCATTTTCAATGCAGAGTACTTCCATTTGGCCTCACCTCCGCCCCCAGGGTTTTCACCAAGTGCCTGGCGGTGGTGGCGGCGGCGGCCTATCTCAGGATCCAGGGCATCTTTGTCTTTCCATACCTGGACGACTGGCTCATCAGGAGTCAGTCTCCACAGGAGGCCTGCCAGGCCACCCTTTGCACTGTTTCTCTTCTCCAGCATCTAGGCTTCGTGCTAAACTTCGCAAAGTCTACTTTGCTCCCCTCACAGAACATGGAGATCATGGGGCAAGATTGGATACCCTCCAGGTGAAGGCTTATTTGCCCGAGGACAGGGCCCACAGCCTGATAGCATTGGCCGATAAGTTCCACAGTGGTTCTCTGGTCTCTGCCAGAAACGTCCTTAGGCTCTTGGGCCACATGGCATCCACGGTCCATGTAACTCCGAATGCCCGCCTGCACATGCGACCTACTCAATGGTGCCTCAGAGCTCAATGGGGGCAAGCCACAGGCGACTTGAAAGACAAGATAGGGGTGTCCAAACTGCTGGCAGCCTCCCTACGGTGGTGGCTATATCTCCCAAACCTGGTCCAGGGGGTACCTTTTCAGGCCATTCCTTAAACACAGGTGCTGACAACCGATGCTTCCCTTCATGGCTGGGGTGCACATTGCCAGGGGGCTTGCACTCAAGGCCTCTGGTCTCCTTGGGAGTCCACACAGCAGATCAATCTGTTGGAGTTGCGAGCTATCCGCTTAGCTCTACAGACTTTCTCTCATGTCCTCTCTCACCAGTCTGTCTTAATTCAGACAGACAATCAAGTGGCAATGTTCTACGTGAACAAGCAAGGCGGCACAGGCTTCAAACCTCTGTGTCAGGAGGCACAGGCCCTGTGTTCCTTGGCAATCAAACACAACATGTTTCTCAAGGCAGTTTATCTGCCTGGCCAGGAAAATTGCCTGGCAGACAGATTGAGCAGGATTCTACAGCCTCACGAATGGCAGTTGAATCCTCTGGTGGTCCAAGGGATCTTTCTAAGATGGGGTCTTCCAACCATCGATCTCTTTGCGAGTCCACTGAACCGTCAGCTACCCAGGTTCTGTTCCAGACAACCGCATCCTCTGCGAATAGCAGCAGATGCGTTTCTAATCTCTTGGTCTATGGGCCTACTGTATGCGTTTCCTCCCACGCCTCTAGTGGCCCAGACCTTGTTCAAGGTACTTCAGGACAAGGCCTCGGTGATTCTGGTAGCCCACAGATGGCCGAGGCAACCGTGGTTTCCACTCCTCCTGCAGTTGGCGGTGGACACTCCACTCCCTCTGGGGGTACAACCTGATGATCTGTCTCAGGACCAGGGATCTCTCCTGCACCCCAACCTCAAATCCCTCAATCTGATGGCCTGGCTGCTGAAAGGGTAGTTCTAGCCCCCTTACTTCTTCCTAAGGAAGTGGAAGAGGTGGTTTTGGCCTCTAGGAGGCAATCCACCCTGAAATCTTATGCCCTCAAGTGGTGTAGGTTCTCTACCTGGTGTGCTCAGTGCCAGGAGTATTCTTTTTCGTTCCTGGTTCCAGTGGTGCTGCAGTACCTGCTCCACCTCTCGGACCTTGGCGTAAATTCAACTCTGTTCGGGTCCACCTCAGTGCTCTATCGGTACTACCACTCACAGGTAGAGGGCCAATCTCTGTCGGGCCACCCCTTGGTGTCCCGCTTCCTCAGAGGCCTGCTTTTGCTCAAGCCTCCGATCCGTCCACCAGCCAGTGAGTGGGATTTGAATGTGGTCTTGCAGCAGCTTACTTGCCCACCGTTTGAGCCGATGGCTACCTGTCATTTACGCTTCCTTTCCTGGAAGACGACGTTCTTAGTGGCTCTTACCTCGGCCAGGCGTGTGAGTGAGCTACAAGCTCTGGTTTCTGATAGACCGTACACACGGTTCTATAAGAACAGGGTGGTCTTGCGGACTCACCCTAAGTTCCTTCCGAAGGTTGTCTCCTCCTTCCACCTCAATCAGGAGATGGTTCTTCCAACATTCTTCCCCAGGCCGCATGCCAGCCGGGCTGAAACAGTCCTGCATACCCTGGACTGTAGAAGGGCGTTGTCCTTTTACATTGACCGTACGCAGGGACATCGAAGGGCTGCTCAGCTCTTCGTATCTTTTGACCCTAATAAACTTGGGTTGCCTGTCTCCAAGCGTACGTTGCCCCTTTGGGTAGCGGATTGTATCTCCTGGGCATACAGGGAAGCCGGTCTCTCCTTGCAGGGTCGAGTCACGGCCCACCGTGTCAGGGCGAAGGCTACGTCAGTAGCCCACCTCCGCTCTGTTCCGTTGGCAGACATCTGCCGGGCCGCTCATTGGTCTTCAAGCCAGACTTTTGTGGCTCACTACTGCCTCGAGAGGGAGTCCCATAGGGACAGTGCTTTCGGACAGGCGGTACTCCGTAATCTCTTTGAGGTTTAGGCAACTCCTACCCTCCGGCCCTTGTGTTGGGCTACCGTGCGGGGGCGTTCTCAGAAAGGATTCTTTCATGGATGCTGACGCTCTAGAGGGAGCTTATTTTTCAGCTTGGGTTCCTGGTAGCCTGTAGCTGGGGAGTCCCATATGTGAGGACTGACTTCCTGCTTGGTCCTGGAGAAAGAGTAGTTATTCACCTGTAACAGGTGTTCTCCAGGAGCAGCAGGAATCAGTCCTCACGACCCTCCCTCCTCCCCTTGGAGTTGCAGTCCTATAATTCATTTTGTTGTTTTGCTGTCTTTTAGCTATGTCATCAGACTGAGCAAGATGGCACCCTTGGGCAGAAAGGGGACCGCGCATGCGCGCTGCATTCCCAAAGGCTTTCTTTGAAAGCTGGGGAAATGCTCCGCACGAGGGCTCCGTCGGCGCCGACGTCACCCATATGTGAGGACTTATTCCTGCTGCTCCTGGAGAACACCTGTTACAGGTGAGTAACTACTCTTTCCGACGTAGTCCATTGCATGCACCCACGTTTTGATGGTAGGGAACCACCATCTGCATCAGGGAAGGGTTTTCCAAAACTCCTAATCCGATAGTAAAATGTGCTTTTAATTTTCATCCATTCTTCGAAGTGGCTGGTTCTCCAGGACCAAGCAGGAAGTCAGTCCTCACATATGGGTGACATCGACGTCGATGGAGCCCCTGCGGGTGACATCGACGTCGATGGAGCCCCTGCGGAGCATTTCCCCAGCTTTCTATGAAAGCCTTTGGGAATACTGCACGCATGCGCGGTCCCCTTCCCGCCTAAAGGTGCCATCTTGCTCAGTCTCTCTTTTTCCATGGAGCCCGTCGGACGTCTGTCCTAGTTCACCCGGAAAACAGATTTTTTTCTTGCTATTTCCTGCGATTTCATCGCGGCTTTTTGCCCGGTTCGACGCCGGTTCCCCTTCCCGCCAGGTTCGGTACACCGGTATCGAGCCCGTATTCATTTTTTCGGTTTTTGCCCTTCGTGGCTCGCGTTCGCGCCCTTTTTTTCTTTTTCCCTGGAAGGCCGGTCCTTTGACCTCGCGAGGGCTCTTTTTTCCCCGATGGCTTCCAGTGGTTTTAAAAAGTGTGATCGGTGCAAGAAACTGATGTCTCTCACCGACACACACGACTGCTGCCTTCGGTGCCTCGGTCCTGATCATGATCCCCAGATCTGTGGACCGTGTGGCAAAATGTCCACTAAGGCACTGCGAAGTCTCCAGCATCAAAGGGAAAGGCTTTTCTCTGATTCGGCCTCCAGCCGGGCCCGGACCTTATCTGAGGCCTCGAGTCTCGGGAGTCTGAGGCCGAGCATCGTCGGGTTTCCTCGGACAGGGGTTCCCCCCAGCAGGAGCGAAAGAGGAAGAAGCGGCTCGCGAGGGCGGCATCAGAGGAGGTCCCTGGCTCCTCAAGGGCTAGGTCTCGGACCCCCAAGTGCCGTCCCGTGCCCGTGGAACAGGAGAAGCCGTCAAAAGTGCCTCGTGTGGAGCCGGAGTCTGCTGGACACGTAAGTCCTGTTCTCAAGGACTCTCCTCCCAGGGAGCCGAGTCGGTGGCTGCTGAGTCTCCTGAGCTTGGGTCTCAGGCTGACAGCCTTGGAGTGCAGACTCTGCCTTCATGGATCAGCAGCAGGTGCTGATGGCCAGCCTTGCTGGCGCATCTGCCCCGACTACCGGGACATCGACGTTGAAGTCGACCCCGGAGACCGAGCCAATACTCGAGACCATGAAGGCTCGAGGTCGTCCTCGGTCACGGTCAGCCTCGACCTCCCGGTCGGGACCAAGGGTGTCGACGCCGGTGCCTTCGGCATCAGGGCGGGTGCTGCCGGGCCCCGCGCGGTCGGAGCCCGACTCCTCTTCGGATGAGTCTGCCTGGGAGACAGAGGACGAGGAGTCCCCTGATACCTTCAAGACTCGGTGCCTCCCGTCGGACTCACCGCAGTCTGAGCCCTGGAGTAGATCCCCTCCGGAGGATACCCGGTTCTCGGAGTTCATTCAGGATATGGCCACTGCTTTGGCAATCCCCGCGGACCCCGAGGAGCCTCGAGCCGAAGAGCTCGAGGCCCTCCAGTATGACTCTCCTCCGAAGGAGGCCTTTACTGTGCCGGTTCCTCCGATGCTTGAACGGCTCCTCTTCCGGATGTGGGAGGCACCGGCCTCAGCGCCGGTTCTGAGCAAGCGGGTTGATTCCATTTATCAACTCCGTAAGAGCCCTGGTTTTCAAAAGGCGCAGCTACCACACCATTCCATGGTGGTGGAATCGGCCATGCATCGTCTGAAAAGTCAAAAGATGCACTCCGCGGTGCCCCCTGGCAGGGAGGCCCTAAATCTGGATGCGTTTGGTAGAAAGTGCTTTCAGGGCTCGATGCTTGCTTACCAGCTGTACATGGGCATGTACTTACGGGACCTGGCGAAGGAGCTTGCCAGGTTCTCTGCTGGTCTCTCTGAGGAACCTTTGCAGAGGTTCAAGCCATTGTCCTCGGGGATCCAGGAATGCTCAAAGTTCATGTCCTGCGCAGCCTATGATGGCTTTGAGGCCTCGGCCCGTCTTGCGGCATCCGGCATCGCGGCTCGACGCCAGGCATGGCTGCAGTCATCGGTTCTCGAGCCATGGGTTCAAGACAAGTTGGTTGATGTCCCTTGCCGAGGTGAGAACCTTTTTGGCAAGTCCATGGCCAAGAAGGCTGCACAGCTCGAGACCGAGCACCTCACAAGGACAAGGCTGTCTAGAAAGACTTCTGCCCCTTCTCATAAAAAGAAGGGCTCGGATAAGAAGTCCTTTTACCCAAGGAAGGTGACTGCCTACAAACAGTTCCCACCTTACCAGGCCTCCCCAGCTCCCCCACAGGGTCAGTAGGCCAAGGGGCAGGGACATGGGCCCCGTAGGCAGAAGGCCCCCAAGCCTCAGGCTCCTGCTCCCACTCAGCTAGGTGGGGGTTTTTCACTCCCAAGGCATAGCCTCTCTATTTCTGCTGTCCCATTCCTGCACAAGATGTCGACTGTTTGCCCACAGGTGGCCACCCATTACAGGAGACAGTTGGGTCTTAAGCATAGTCCACACGGGCTATATGCTTCATTTCCATCAGTTGCCTCCTCCTTACTTCCCTGGAGAGCCTCCAAGGCCTCCTCTCCACACAGACCTTTTCCTTCAAGAGCTTCAGGGTCTGTTGCGAGACAAGGCGGTGGAGCCTGTGCCTCCCCACCTCCAAGGTCACGGTTTCTACTCCAGGTACTTCCTCGTACCAAAGAGAACAGGAGGCCTCAGGCCTATTCTCGACCTCAGAAATCTCAACAAGTTCCTAGAGAAAGAAAGTTCAAGATGCTTACTCTTGGAACACTTCTGCCCTACCTCCAGCAGGGAGATTGGCTATGCTCCTTAGATCTAAAGGATGCGTACACTCACATACTCTAGATGTGGTGTATTTAGATTTCAGTAAAGCCTTTGACACTGTTCCTCACAGGCGACTTATAAACAAACTGAGCACCCTAGGGATGGACTCTAAAGTTACTGCTTGGGTTAGAAATTGGTTGGGTGGGAGGTGACAAAGAGTACAAGTAAATGGAGCTCACTCTGAGGAGAAGGATGTTACCAGTGGTATGCCCCAGGTTTCTGTCCTTGGTCCAATTCTTTTTAACATCTTTGTTGGTGATATAGCGGAAGGGCTGTCGGGTAAGGTTTGCCTCTTTGCAGATGATACCAAAATCTGCAATAGAGTAGACACCCAGGAAGGTGTAGATAACATGAGGAGGGATCTAGCTAAGCTTGAAGAATGGTCTAGAATTTGGCAGCTGGGATTTAATGTTAAAAAATGTAAGGTCATGCATTTGGGCTGCAGCAATCCAAGGGAGCAATACAGTATAGGAGGTGAAGTACTTTTGTCCACTAAAGAAGAGCGGGACCTAGGCGTGGTTGTGTCTGATGATCTTAAAGTAGCTAAACAGGTAGAAAAGTCGACGGCAAAAGCTAGAAGGATGCTTGGGTGCATACGGAGAGGAATGGCTAGCAGAAAAAAGGAGGTGATAATGCCTCTGTATAAGTCTTTGGTGCGATCTCATTTGGAGTATGGTGTGCAATTCTGGAGACCGCACCTTCAAAAGGATGTGAACAGGATGGAGTCAGTGCAGAGAGTTGCTACTAAAATGATTAATGGGCTTCATTATAAAGCATATGAGGACAGACTTAAGGATCTTAATATGTACACCTTAGAGGAAAGGCGGGATAGAGGTGATATGATTGAGATGTTTAAATACCTCCATGGCATAAATGTTCAGGGAGAGAGCCTCTTTCAATTGAAAGCAAGTTCTGCTACGAGGGGACATGGGATGAGGGTGAAGGGAGATAGATTCAGGAGTGATATGCGGAAATATTTCTTTACAGAAAGAGTAGTGGATCCATGGAATAGTCTCCCAGTGGAGGTGGTAGAGATGAGGAGAGTAACTGAATTCAAAAAAGCATGGGACCAACACAGAGGATCTCTAAAGGTAAAAAGTGGACTGTTGTAGTTGTTGTTATGGAAGGACAGACTAGATAGGCCATGTGGTCTTTTTTGTCATCATGTTTCTATGTTTCTATTCATCCAGACCACAGAAAGTATCTCAGGTTCATTGTGGGAGGAAACCATTATCAATACAAAGTGCTGCCTTTCGGCCTCACCTCCGCCCCCAGGGTCTTTACCAAATGCCTGGCGGTGGTGGCGGCCTCCCTGAGAAATCAGGGTATCTTTGTCTTCCCCTATCTGGACGCCTGGCTCATCAGGGGTCAGACGTGTCAGGAGGCCAGGCAAGCCACCCTCCAAACTATTTCTCTTCTTCAACACCTGGGTTTTGTCATAAACTTCGCAAAGTCCACTTTGCTCCCCTCCCAGAACTTGGAGTTCATAGGGGCAAGGCTAGACTCTCTGCAGGCAAAGGCTTTCTTGCCAGAAGACAGAGCCCAAAGACTGATAGACTTGGCAAACCAGTTTCTCCACAGGCCACTGGTTTCCGCCAGACTCTGGCTGCAGCTTCTGGGCCACATGGCTTCGACAGTGCATGTGACTCCCAATGCCCGACTCCACATGAGGCCTGCACAGTGGTGCCTCAGGACTCAGTGGACACAGTCCACAGGACGCCTCAGAGACAGAGTAAGGGTGTCCAGATCATTCCTGAACTCCCTACGCTGGTGGCTGCACCCCCCCCAATCTACTGCAAGGGGTGCCTTTTCAGATTCCTGGGTTCACAGTGGTGTTGACCACAGATGCCTCTCTGCAGGGATGGGGAGCACATTGTCTGGGCAAGTGCACCCAGGGCCTGTGGTCTCCCTGGGAGGCCACGCAACAGATCAACCTATTGGAACTCTGGGCTATTCGTTTAGCCCTCAAGACTTTCTCTCAAAACCTGGCTCACCAGTCTGTCTTAGTACAGACGGACAACAAAGTAGCCATGTTTTTTGTGAACAAGCAGGGCGGCACTGGGTCCAGGCTCCTTTGTCAGGAGGCACAGGACCTTTGCTTGTTTGCGCTCAAGCACATGTTTCTCAAAGCTGTTTATCTCCCTGGCCAGGAGAACTGCCTGGCAGACAGGTTGAGCAGAGTTCTGCAGCCCCACGAATGGCAACTCCACCCATTAGTGGTTCAGAAGATTTTCCTGAAATGGGGACTTCCATCCATAGATCTCTTTGTGAGTCCCCTGAACAAGCAGCTGCCCAGGTTCTGCTCCAGGCACCCGCCTCCCATGAAGTGGGCAGTGGATGCTTTTCTGATTTCCTGGTCTCATGGCTTCCTATATGTGTTTCCTCCCACGCCTCTGGTGGCCCGAACCCTGTTCAAGGTTCTAAAGGACAAGGCCTCGGTACTCCTAGTAGCTCCCAGGTGGCCGAGGCAGCCTTGGTTTCCACTTCTGCTTCAACTGGCAGTGGACCCCCCACTGCCTCTGGGGTTGCAGCCTGACCTTCTCTCTCAGGATCAAGGTTCTCTTCTGCACCCAAATCTCAAATCTCTCAATTTGATGGCCTGGAGGCTGCAAGGGTAGTTTTGGCTCCCTGGGCCCTACCTCCAGAAGTTGAAGAGGTCGTCCTGGCCTCTAGGAAGCAGTCCACTAGAAAAACCTATGCCCTGAAATGGAAAAGATTTTCTGTGTGGTGTCAGCTGCATACAGAAGATCCTTTCTCCTGTGCTGTACCCAGTAGTGCTTCAGTACCTGCTGCACTTGTCCAATCAGGGCCTTAAGTCCAATTCTGTTCGGGTCCATCTCTCAGCTCTGGCAGCTCACCACTCTCTGGTGGAAGGACACACTCTGTCGGTTCACCCCTTGGTGTCCCGGTTCCTCAGGGGCTTGCTCTTGCTCAAGCCTCCTGTCCGTCCTCCAGTCCCTGAGTGGGAGTTGAATGTGGTCTTGCAACAACTGACTCGCCCACCTTTTGAGCCGATGGCTACTTGTCCTCTCCGCTTCCTTTCCTGGAAGACACTCTTCCTGGTAGCCTTAACCTTGGCCACACGAGTGAGTGAGCTTCAGGCTCTGGTCTGTGACAGGCCTTACACCCGATTCTATAGGAACAGGGTAGTCCTTAGGACTCATCCAAAGTTCCTCCCAAAAGTTGTGTCCTCTTTCCACCTCAGCCAGGAGGTGGTTCTTCCAACATTCTTCCCTAGGCCTCATGCAAGCCAGGCTGAAGCGGTCCTGCATACCCTGGACTGTAGGAGGGCCTTATCCTTCTACCTTGACCGTACGCAGGGACATAGAAGGGCTACTCAGCTCTTCATATCTTTTGACCCTAATAATTTGGGGTTAGCTGTGTCCAAGGGTACCTTGTCCATATGGGTGGCTGACTGTATCAACTGGGCTTACAAAGCGGCTGACCTTCCCTTGCAGGGTCAGGTCACGGCCCACCGTGTCAGGGCAATGGCTGCCTCAGTAGCTCATCTCTGCTCTGTACCGTTGGCAGACATCTGCAGGGCTGCAACTTGGTCCTCAAGCCAGACTTTTGCAGCCCATTACTGCCTGGAGAGGGAGTCCCGTAGGGACAGTGCTTTTGGCCAGGCAGTACTCCGGAATCTCTTTGAGGTTTAGGCAACTCCTGCCCTCCAGCCCTCCGTTGGGCTACCGGTGGAGGTTCTTTCAGTGCAAAGCCTTTCTTTGATACTGGGACTAGAGGGAGTTCTCTTGTTCAGCCTGGGTTCTTGGTAGCCCAGAGCTAGGGAGTCACCCATATGTGAGGACTGACTTCCTGCTTGGTCCTGGAGAAAGAGTAGTTACTCACCTGTAACAGTTGTTCTCCAGGAGCAGCAGGAATCAGTCCTCACAACCCTCCCTCCTCCCCTGGGAGTTGCAGTTGTATATAGTTCATTTTTACATTTTTTTGTGTGCTCTTTTTTAGCTATGTCATTTGATTGAGCAAGATGGCACCTTTAGGGGGGAAGGGGACCGCGCATGCGTGCAGTATTCCCAAAGGCTTTCATAGAAAGCTGGGGAAATGCTCCGCAGGGGCTCCATCGATGTCGATGTCACCCGCAGGGGCTCCATCGACGTCACCCATATGTGAGGACTGATTCCTGCTGCTCCTGGAGAACACCTGTTACAGGTGAGTAACTACTCTTTCATTCCCAACAGCCACAAGTCCATGAAGACCATACGACCTATCCAGTTTGCCCTTCCATGAAGACATGTGGCTGTTGGACTCTGTTTCAGTGGCTTCTACTTCATCAAAGGCATTGACGACTTCTCAGGCTTCTTAAAGTCTAAACACAGAAGTAAGTCAGAGTCCCCTAGAGGTGCTTCCGATGCAAACCAGCTAGCCAAACAGCCCCAGCAGGAGGATCTCTCTTCCAAAGCACAAGTGGGACTTCAGGACGTTACTGAGGCATCAACCTCCGGAGAGCTACCAATTCTGTGTTCTGGGATGATGGCTCAGAGCCCAGTACATGATTCCACCTGGACATCAGACATCTCCCTAGGCCAGTATATGCTGGCTCTTAAGAGGAGTTTGAAAGCACTCCTGGCAGCCTTGGAACAGATAACATTGAGAGTTTCAGGAGTGTAGGCTTTGGCATTGAGCCTACAGCTAGGTGTATCGTGCCCGATGCCATCCCTCAAACAGGCATCATCAGAGCACCTGAGGCAGATTCTTCCATTGGAACTTGTCGATGCCCCTGGTATCCAACAGACTCGGGCTCCCATGCCTCTCTGTTCCGATACCTCCGAGTATCGGTATAGGCATCGACCATTGCCTTCCATGAAGCATCGAGGTCTAACCTAAGACCGCCGATATTTTGATTTCTTGCTGGACTCTCATTCAAGTTCTTCAGAATCTGACGGGGAGTCACTCGATTCCCAAGAACTTACCAACATTCCTTTGGATGCATTGCTGCCTCAGAAAAGGCATTGGTCCCCACCAGAAGTTATGTCCTTTCAGGACTTCATACGTGACGTGGCAGCAGGGCTGTCCATCACAGTAGCTTTGGAAAAGGAACCGAGGGCAGAGGAATTGAAGATACTCCAATACCCTCCCATGCCTAAAGAGGTGGCTACCTTACTGGTGCATCGTATTCTGCATGATATTATGCTTTGCATGTAGGAGGCCCCACTCACAGTTTTGCCAACATGCATGCCTGGAAAAATTGACGCCCGAAGGCATCGAGTGTCCTTGAGTCTCTGCCGGGAGGCATGGATGAATGGTTCTTTGAGCTCTTTATTCAGCATATTGCTGATTCCACCACCACTGAGTGGTGGGGGAGCTGAGGTTTTTGGAAGCCTGGTACCATGCACAGAGTACCAGGTTCTCCCCTTTGGTCTAGCCTCTGCCCCAAGGGTCTTCACAAAATGCATGGCAGTTGTTGCTGCCTACCTACACACCTTGGGGGTATTTGTCTTTCCTTAGATGATTGGCAGATCAGAGGAGACTCCCCCCAAGAGGTAAAACTCTCCTTGCATTGCACCTTCACAGTGCTCCAACACCTGGGGTTTGTCATAAACCTCCCAGTCTCACCTCACTCAAAACCAACATTTGGAATTCTTCAGAGCGCTCTTTGATACTCAACAGGCCCAAGTTTTCATCCCACAGGATCGCTGTGCCTGCCTCATTGAGCTGGCAAAAGGGATACAACAGCAAAGCCAGGTAACAGCTGGAGAGATGCTACGACTATTAGGACACATGGCCTCTACAGTCCATGTCGTCCCCTACGCTCAATTACACATGTGACAAGTGCAGTGGACTCTATTTTCCCAATGGACACAAATGAAGGATCAACTCGGAGATAAGATTCACATCACCTCTCAACTAATCAAGTCCCTTCAATGGTGGTGTCTCCCACAAAACCTACTTGTCGGGTCATCTTTTCAGATGCCTCCACCTCGATGCACCCTGTCAACAGATGCTTCCAAGCTGGGTTGGGGGGCGCATCTGAATGACCTGACCACACAGGGACTGTGGACACAAAAGGAATCTGCCCTGCAGATCAATCTGCTCAAACTGTGGACACTAACAAATGTTCTTTGGGTTTCTCAACCCCAACTATCGGGACAATCTGTTTTAATCAGAATAGACAACCAAGTAACGATGTTATAAGTAAACAAACAAGGGGGAACGGGATCCCATTCCCTCAGAGTAGAGTACCTCCCAGGCGAACTCAATGTCCTAACAGACAGGCTAAGCTGTATCCTTCGGCCCCACAAATGGACCTTGCATCAGGAGATGACTGCTCAGATCTTGCAAACGTGGGGAACCCCATTCGTAGATCTTTTTGCCACTCCACAAAACACGCACCTTTCGCTCTTCTGCTCCAGTGTTCTGTCGCTGCACAAACAGGCCCCGGATGCCTTCCTTCTCCCTTGGGGACAGGGACTGCTCTACGCATTCCCTCCCATTCCCTTGATACCTGACGCTGTTCAAGCTACAGGCCAACAGGGGCTCGATGATTCTCATAGCCCTCTTTTGGCCCCATTAACCAGGGTTTCTTCTGCTTCTTTGCCTTGTGCAGACTCACTCAACCAAGAATGTGTGTCTGACCTCCTCTCTCAGGACCATGGGATGCTCTTCCATCCTGATCTTCACTCCCTACGCCTGACAGCATGGCTGCTGAAGGGCTAGTGCTCGCCATCCTCTACCTACCACAGGTGATCAAGGATGTCCTCTTTGCATCTCGTAAGGCTTCCATCAGGTGATCTTATGCCTTCAAATAGCTTAAGTTTTCCCTTTGATGCTCCCCAAAGGACCTTGACTCCTTTTCTTGCCCAGTGGAGTCACTTCTACAATATCTCCTCCACTTATCTTTGATAGGTCTTAAGACTAATTCAGTGAGAGTTCACCTTAGTGCCATTGCAGTCTCTCACAGACCAATGGATGAACAGCCTATCTCCTCACACCCCTTAGTAGCATGCTTCATGCAGGGCCTTCTGCGATTCAAGTCACCCATTAAGCTGCCTCCAGTGGCCTGGAATCTGAATGTGGTTCTGGTACAGCTTCTAAAGCCACCTTTCGAACATTTAGCCACCAGTTCACTGAAGTTTCTATCTTGGAAGGTCATCTTCCTTATTGCCCTCACTTCAGCTCGCCGCATTAGTGAGCTTCAGGTTCTAATGGGGGATACCCCCTATACTTCGTTCCACCATGACAAGGTGATTCTGCATGTTGTTAAGTGCCGTCGAGTCGGCGTCAACTCATGGCGACCCTCTGGATAGCTGTCCTAAATTGTTTTCGGTCTTCAGTCAGGCGGCTCATTGTTGACAGACTGATAGCTGCTGTTATTGTATCAATCCATCTCATTGCTGGCCTTCCTCTTTTGCATTGACCTTCTAACTTGCCAAGCATGATGTCTTTCTCTAATGATCTCTCTCTTCGCATGATGTGTCCAAAGTATGAAAGTCAAAGTCTTGTCATCTGAGCTTCTAAAGAAAGCTTAGGTTTGATCTCCTCTAGTACCAACTGGTTTGTTCTTCGGGCAGTCCATGGTATACACAGTATTCGCCGCCAGCACCATAATTCAAAGGCATCAATTTTCTTCCTGTCTATCTTTTTCACTGTCCAGCTTTCACATCCATATGATGTTATTGAAAATACCATGGCTTGAACAAGTCGAATCTTTGTATGGAGAGAGACATCTCTGCTCTTAAGAATCTTATCTAGGTCTTTCATAGCCATTCTGCCAAGAGCAATGCGTCGTCTGATTTCTTGACTGCTTGTTGCTTTTTTAGTGATAGTTGATCCAAGTAGGTTAAAGTTGTTCACGATTTCAATTTCTTCTCCTTCAACGATGAACCTTGTTGATTATGAACAAGGTTCATCGTTGATGAACTGTTGATTATGAACAAGGTTCATCGTTGATGAACTGTTGATTATGCCAGTTGTCACGATCTTTGTCTTCTTTATATTAAGGTGCAGGCCCATTTTGAGACTATGTTCTTTGATTGTGAGAAGCAAATGTTTCAGATCATCTTCACTTTCAGCCAGTAATGTGGTATCATCAGCATAGTGAAGGTTATTGATGAGTCTTCCACCAATCTTCACACCTCTGTTGTCTTCATACAATCCTTCTTCTCTGATGATTTGTTCTGCATATAAATTAAACAGGTAGGAGGAAAGCATGCAGCCTTGTCTTACACCTTTGCTTATTTTAAACCATTCTGTTTCTCCTTGTTCTGTTCAAACTTTTGCTTCTTGATCAATATACAGATTGTGCAAGAGTACGATCAGGTGTTCTGGTATACCCATGCTTCTTAATGTGGCCCAGAGTTTCTCATGGTTTACACAGTCAAAAGCTTTGCTATAGTTGATAAAGCACAAATAGATATCCTTTTGGTATTCTTTAGTCTTTTCAAGGATGCATCTCACATCCGCAGTGATGTCTCTTGTTCCTCGCCCTTTCCTGAACCCTGCTTGCACTTCAGGTAGTTCTTGTTCCAGGTATGATTGCAGTCTCTTTTGAATAATCTTCAGTAGAATCTTGCTGGCATGTGGGATCAGAGCGATTGTGCGATAATTTCCACAGTCAGTTGGATCACCTTTCTTTAGTATTGGTATAAACACAGATCTTTTCCAGTCAGTTGGCCATGATGTTGTCGTCCATATTTCTTGGCAGAGCCTTGTAAGTACGGTAACAGCTGCATCAGATTGCTGCAATACTTCTATGGGAATGCTATCAATGCCTGGTGTTTTATCTTTGATAAGGCTTTCAATGCTGCTTCAACTTCTTCTTTCATCACCAATGGTTCCGGATCATAAGGTACAGGTTGAAACGGCTTTTGGTCCACTTGATCTTTATCATATAAAAACTCTGTATATTCCTTCCATCTTTTCTTGATGATCTCAGTATCATTCAACATAGAACCTTGAGCATCTTGTAACATTCCAATTCGAGGCTGGAACTTTTTCTTTAACTCTCGTACCTTTAGGACAGCCAATCTTGTTCTTCCTCTAATAGTTTCTGCTTCTATTTCCTTGCATGCGTCATTGTAGTACTTTTCCTTGTCCTGTCTTGCTGCACGTTGGAAGTCTCTGTTGAGTTCTCTGATTGTCTTTCTTTCTCCTCTGGCTTTAGCTTCTCTGCGTTTCTGGGCAATTTTCAGAGTTTCTTCCGTCATCCATTTTGGCCGTTTCTTCTTTTTCACCTTTTGTAGAGACTTCTCACTTTCTTCCAACACAACCTTCTTGATGTCCTTCCATAACTCTTCTGGAGCTCTGTCATTTGTATCTAAAGCAGCAAACCGATTTTGCAGGCAGTCTTTAAATTCCATTGGTATATTCTCAAGATCATATTTTGCTGCATTCATGAGTGGTTTGCTCTTTTTCAACTTTAGCTTGAGTTTGCATACTAGTAGTTGATGATCTGTACCACAGTTAGCTCCAGGTTTTGTTTTTGTTGATGTTGTAGAGCTTTTCCATCGTTGACTTCCACAGATGTAGTCAGTTTGATTTTTATACAATCCATTGGGTGAAGTCCATGTGTACAGTCGCCACTTGTGTTGCTGGAAGAAGGTGTTTGAGATGAATAGATCATTAGTCTTGCAGAATTCTATGTCTTTCTCCAGCTTCATTTCTGTTGCCAAGTCCATATTTTCCAACTACTTTGCCGCCTTCTTTGTTGCCAACCTTTGCGTTCCAGTCACCCATGACTATCAGGATATCCTGTTTGCATGTTCTGTCAATTTCAGCTTGTACTTGTTCATAGAACTCTTCAATTTTCATTCTCTTCTGCAGCTGTTGTTGGGGCATATACTTGAATTATAGTTGTGTTGATAGGCATTCCTCGTAGATGAATAGAGATTAAGCGTTCGCTGACTACATTGTATTTCATTACAGTTCTTGCAAGTTTCTTCTTTATGATAAATGCAACACCATTTCTTCTTTGTCTTTCATTTCCAGCATAGTAGACCATGTTATCATCTGATGCAAAGTGCCCGATGCCAGTCCATTTCAGTTCGCTGACACCCAACAGATCAAGTTGTACACATTCCATTTCATTCTTGACCACCTCCAACGTCCCTTGGTTCATGCTTTGTACGTTCCATGTTCCAATGTGTAAGACATCTTTACAGCTTCTGACTCTCATTTCATGCGCAGCATACCCATCCGCATTTTCTCCTGAAGGTGGTTTCCTCCTTCCATCTAAACCAGTCGGTAACCCTCCCAGTTTTCTTCCTTAGACCACGTGTCTTGGGTTGAAGCAGCACTACACATTCTAGACTGCAAGCGAGCGTTGGCCTATTTTTATTTATTTATTTAACAAGTTTTATATACCGCTTTATCATTTCAATCAAAGCAGTTTACATTGAAACTTAAACTTGGTAATGTACATTAAACAGTGACATTGATAACTTGGATTTTTCTGAGGCAATGGAGGGTTAAGTGACTTGCCCAAGGCTACAAGGAGTGCTAGTGGGAATTGAACCCTTGTCTCTGGGTTCCCGAGCCAGTGTTCTTAACCATTAGGCTGCTCCTCCTACTACTTGGATAGAACTAAAGATCACAGAAAATCCTCTTGATTGTTCATTTCCTTTGATCCTATTCACCTGGGCCTAATGGTGACAAAACATACTCTATCTAGATGGATAGCAGATTACATTTCTTTTTCTTATGCACAAGCAGGACTCTCATTGGAGGGTCATGTTACTGCTCATAATGTGCAGGCTATGACAACATCCAAAACCAATCTCTGTTCAGTAGCCATTGAGGCAGCTACCTGTCCTCCATTCATACTTTTGCTGCACACTACTGTCTGGACAAAGACTCCCATCAGGATCCTGTCTTTGGCCAAACTGTACTACAGCACCTCTTTGGGTCCTAAACTCAACACCTACCCTCCGTTCCAGACTTCTACAAGATACTAGACTATCATTGGGGGAGTATCTGTCTCCTGGAATTGAATCCAATGGCCCACAACTCTCCCAGTCTCTTTGACTACACATTCTTTGCCTCAAGGATCGTACTACTCTCTCCCCCATACCAGTCTGGTACCTGGGAACTAGTGAGTCTCATATGTGAAGACTGTATTCCTGCTTGTTCCTGGAGATAGCGTAGTTACTCATCTGTAACAGGTGATCTCCAGGAACAGTAGGAATCAGTCTTCACAACACACCCTCCTCCCTTAGGAGTTCTAGGGTTCTTTTATTTTTTTTTCTTAGCTACATACTCAATCATGGAGAGGAGTTGGGAAGGCAGGCACACAGGCAGAGTAGTGCTCCCAAAGGCTTTCCTACTGGATGCTGGCGAGTGTTCCCATGCAGGCTCCGTCACTGAAGTTCACCCATATGTGAAGACTGATCCCTGCTGTTCCCGAAGATCACCCATTACATGTGAGTAACTGTGCTTTTTTCATTATCGGAGTAGGTGTTTCGGAAAACCCTTCCCTGATGCAGATGATGGTACCCTACCATTGAAACGTGGATGCATGCAATGGAGTATGTCGGGACTGTAAGGGACTGTTGAATCTAAGCTTTTCCCGGGTTCTACGGCATGCATGTTTATTTTGAAATCTCTCTTCTTTATGCTTTTTGAGTCATGGTGCTTTTAAATTCAATTAAAATAAAAGGACCCGTTCATAGAGGGCATTTAAGCTTTGATGTCCTCTTGTCAGTTTTTGGTCAGACAAAAAATTTGGTGACACCTGATTTTCTTCTATGTTTGATGTGGTTATCCTGTTTAGGGTGTCTGGTGGACTTCTATAGTTATTATTTTATAAGGACAACATAGGCATCTATGTGCCTTTTTAAAACATGCTCCCAGAACCAGCTCCAATAGCGTGGAAATGCCCATACACCAATTTACTCCTGCTTTCAAAAAGGTGTAAATTGTGTGTATGCAGGTACATAGAAATATTACAGCAGATAAAGACCATACTGCCTAACCAGTCTGCCCTTCCACACCAACTACTAAGCTTTATTAGTTCCTTTATCTGAATTCAAGAAAGTTTGGGACAAACACAGATGATTTCTAAAGGAATACTTTCCTCGTATCTACTATCTCCACTCTGTTCCATGCATCTACCACACTTTTCATAAAGAAATATTTCCACTAATTACTCTTTTGAGTCCAGGGCCGGCCCGTCCATTGAGCAAGAATGTTTTTTGCACAGGGCCCCGCGCAAAGAACATTTTGCTTTAAAAGTACATTTTAAAATTTAAAAAAAAGCTGTCTGCTGCCGCCACGGCGGCAACGGCAGAATCAAATATCCCGCGGGCCCCCCCCCCCGCCCGACAGAGCCTGCCCTCCCTGCATCAGCTCCCTCTCTGTAGTCACACCGGCTGTCAGAGCGCGAAGGGAGACTAGTTTCCCTTTCGTGGCTTTGTTAAGCCCACAGGGGCTGATGGGACTTTCCCATCAGCCCCCGCGGGCTTAACAGAGCCGTGAGGGAGAAACTCTCCTTTCGCGCTCTGAAAGCCGGTGCGACTGCGGAGACGGAGCTGATGCAGGGAGGGCAGGCTCTGTCAGGTAGTGGGGGGCCCCGTGGGATATTTGATTCTGCAGCGGCAGCAGACAGCTTTTTTTTTTTTTTAAATTTTCCCTGGGCTGTTGGGGTGGGAGTTAGGACTGGAAATGGGCTAATGGGGTTAGGACTGGAAATGGGCTGATAGGAGGTTAGGACTGTTAATGGGCTATGGGGAGCTAAGTCTGGAAATGGGGTGATGGTGGGTTAGGACTGGTAATGGGCTATGGGGGGGCTAAGACTGGAAATGGGCTGATGAGGTTAGGACGAAGTGAGCTGATGGGGGGGTTAGGACTGGTAATGGGCTATGGGGGGCTTAAAATGAAAATTGGGTGATAGGGTTTAGGACAGGGATTGGGATGATGGGTGGTAAGGACTGGTAATGGGAAATGGGGGGGCTTAAACTGAAAATTGGGTGATGGGATTAGGACTGAGAGTGGGCTGATGGGGACTTAGTTGACTGGTAATAGGCTATGGGGGGGCTAGGACTGGTAATGAGTTCGGGGGTCCCTAGGACTGGAAATGGGCTGAGTGGAAGGGAAGGCTTTAACTGAAAATAGCTGATGGGGAGGGGGGCTTGGAATGGAAATGGGCTGAGTGGAAGGGGGGCTTGAACTGCAAATAGCTGATGGGGAGGGGGGCTTGGAATGGAAATGGGTTGTGAGGGGAGGGAACTAGAACAGGAAATGGGCTGATGGAGGGGGCTAGGATAGGACTGGGAATTGGATGTTGGGGGAGCTAAGATTGGAAATGGGCTGTGGTGGGGGCTTGGATTGAAATGGACTCATGGAGGGGCTAGAACTGGAAGTAGGCTCATGGGCTTGGATTGGAAATGGGCTGAGTGGAGGGGAGCTAGGATTTGACATGGGCTGATGGGAGGCTGGTATTGGAAATGAGCTGATGGAGGGACTTGGATAGGACTGGAAATGGGCTGATGGGGGGCTAGGACTGGAAATGGGCTGATGCGGGGAATAGAAGGGAGCAGATACTGGCTGGGGCTGGAACTAGAAGGGAGCTGATGTTGGGGGAGATTAGAATGGGAAGGAGCTGGGAGAGTGAAATGGAGAGGGGAAAATATTTTGTGTGGGAAGGAAGAAAAATCTACAATTGGCTGGGTATTGGGAGAGTAAGTGGGGATTGAGGATGGAGCAGTAAAATTTGAGTGGATGAAATAGGAATGAGGAAAGAGCAAAAGAAGAAAGATTAGCATGTTAAAGCAGATGTAGAGAGAGAATGGAAAACAATTAGAAGAGAGAAGAAAGG
Organism: Ichthyophis bannanicus; assembly: GCA_033557465.1. Lineage (NCBI taxonomy): Eukaryota > Metazoa > Chordata > Amphibia > Gymnophiona > Ichthyophiidae > Ichthyophis > Ichthyophis bannanicus. The sequence goes on from CM066031.1 coordinate 1,368,451,568, forward strand.
ACAAATGGACAGCAGACGATGGAGAGTTAGCAGAAGACACAAAGAAACCAGAAGAAAGTGGCTGGAGCAATTGCAACTGAAAAAAATGCACAAAAGGTAGAAAGATATCTCTTTATTTTGAATTTATTAACTGGAATATGTCAGCTCTGGAAAATGTGCATCATTAACGTCTGCGTTTGTTTAGTACAAGAGGAAATTAATTTATAGTTTTATTTCTACAGTGTTGTTGTACATTCCAGGTTTGGCTTTTGGGGTTCCCAGTTTAATTGTCTTCCTCTTTCTAAATTGTGATTCCTTGTTTGGTGATGGTCTGTGTTCTGCATGTGTAAGTGAGCTGAGGTATTCTGTTTATGTAATTCCTATTTGACATTGCCACTTGTTCCCTTTCCCCAGTAGGTCATGTATTGTTATTCTCTGAAATGTATTGGTTTAATATTTGCAGTGTTGCCTTTTGATAGGTAGGGTATGTTGTTTGTGAGTCCTGGTAGTGCTGTTAGGATACGGCGGGTTTGCTATGGGTTCTAAATGGGCAGTGTTTGTAGTAGTTCCTAATGTGCCTGGCAGTTGGCACTGGATTATAGTAATGTAGAAATCTTTTAGTCTTTCTTTATCCATACACTCATTAAGAGGCATGTTTACTAAAAGTTAGTCTATGGTAACATTATGCAAATATTTATGCAAATGAGGCCCCGCACCGAGTCTCCGCACATGGCCCCGCACCCCCCTTGGGCCGCCCCTGCCTGAGTCTATCCCCTTTCACCGTCATCCAGTGCTCTCTTATTGCAGAGCATTCTTTCAATTGAAAGAGGCTCTCCTGTGCATTTATGCTATGGAGGTATTTGAAATGTCTCTATCTTATCTCCCCTCTCCCACCTTTCTTCCAAAGTATACATATTGAGATCTTTAAGTCTACCCCATATGCCTTATGGCCAAGACCACTTACCATTTTGGTAGCCATCCTCTACACTGACTCCATCCTGTTTTTATCCTTGTGAAAGTGTGGACTCTAGAATTGCACGCAGTATTCAAGAGGTCTCACCATAGATTTATACAGAGGCGCTATCACTTCCTCCTTCTGGCCATTCTCTCCCTATGCACCCAAGTATACATATGGCTTTCACGGTCACCTTTTCTACCTATTTAGCCAGAAAGAGTCGCCCCCGGGTCCTGCTCTTTTGTGGACAGAAGTATCTCATCCCCTATACTGTACCATTCTCTTGGATTTTTGCAGCCCAGAGGCATGACCTTGCATTTTTTTTAAATCTCAGCTGCCACAGAGAGTCAGATCTTACCCAACAGCCCTTCCACAATATCACTTATAAAAATGTTAAAAAGAAATGGATTAAGGACAGATCACTGCAGCACACCACTGGTAACATCCTTCTCAGAGTTTTATGGTTTATTAAAAATTTGATATACCGCTTTTACTTCAAGGTGGTGTACAATAAAAAACATCTAAATTAAGAAAACAGAAAAAGAATGCCATAAAATCGATAGGAAAGGAGGCAAAAACAAAAAGGGAAGAGGAGAAATGGGAGGAGAGCAGAACCCTGAGAAAATTGAAGTGAGACCCTATGGAAATTGGGCAAAAGGGGTTTAAGGGATCAGAGAGGTAGTAGTGGGAAGGTCGAATGCTAATTGAAATAAATGTGTTCTCCAGGACCAAGCAGGAAGTCAGTCCTCACTTATGGGTGTCATCGACGCCGATGAAGCCCCAGCGGAGCATTTCCCCAGCTTTCCATGAAAGTCTTTGGGAATGCTGGAACGCATGCGCAGTTCCCTTCCCGCCTAAAGGTGCCATCTTACCTCAGTCTCTTTTTTTCTGTGAAGCCCATCGGACGTGTGTCCTGTTTTCCCGGTTAAAAGTAGATTTTTTTCTAGCGTTGTTTCGTTTCTTTTCTTCGGATTCGACGTCAGTTCCCCTTCCGCCGGGATCGGTACACCGGTATCGAACCCCCTTTATATTTTTCGGTTTTTGCCCTTAATGGCTCGGCGTTCGCGCCTAAACTTTTTTCTCTTTCCCTGGAAGGCCGGTCTTTTGACCTCGCGGGGGCCCTTTTTTCCCCCATGTCTTCCAGTGGTTTTAAAAAGTGTGATTGGTGTAAGAAGATTATGTCTCTCACCGACACACACGACTGCTGCCTTCGATGCCTGGGCCCGGACCACGACTCTAAAACGTGTGGGCCATGTGGAAAAATGTCTTCCAAGGCCCTCCGAAGTCGTCAGCAGCAAAGTGAAAGGCTTTTCTCCGACTCGGCCTCTGCTCGTGCCCGGACCTCGTTTGAGGCTTCGACATCTCGGGATTCCGATCCCGAGAGGCGTCGGAGCTCCTCGGACAGGGGGTCCCCCGAGAGGGAACGTAAGAGGAAGAAGCGGCTCGCGAGGGCGGCGTCGGAGGAGGTCCCTGGACCCTCGAGGTCCAGGTCTCAGACCCCCGTCCGTCGTCCCGGGCCCGTGGACCAGGAGAAGCCGACCAAAGTTCCTCATATAGAACCGGAGTCTGCTGGACACGTAAGTCCTGTTGTCCTCGAGGACTCGCCTCCCCGAGTACCGACGTCTGGCCTGGCGCCGCAGGGGCCCAAGTCGGAGGCTGCTGCGTCACCCCAGCTGAGTCTCAGGTTGACAGCCTTGGAGAGCAGAATGTCTGCCTTCATGGATCAGCAGCGGGCATTGATGACCAGCCTGTCTGGCGCATCTGCCCCAACCACCGGGACATCGACTTCCAAGTCAACCCCAGAGACTGAGCCGATACTCGAGTCCCTTGCGGCTCGAGGTCATCCTCGGTCGAGGTCTCCTTCGACCTCCCATTTGGGACCGAGGGTCTCGATGCCGGTGCCCAGTGGCCCCTCGGCGTCGGACCCCGACTCAACATCGGACGAGTCTGCATGGGAAACCGAGGATGAGGAGTCTCCTGACACCTTTAAGACTCAGTGTGTCCCTTCGGCCTCACCTGAGTCTACCCCGGAGTAGATCCCCTCCAGAGGATACTAGGTTCTCGGAGTTTATCCAGGATATGGCCGCTGCCCTGGCTATCCCGGCTGACCCCGAAGAAGAGCGTCGAGCCGAGGAGTTCGATGCTCTGCAGTACGACTCTCCTCCGAAGGAGTCCTTTACTGTCCTGGTTCCTCCGATGCTAGAGCGGCTCCTCTTCCGGATGTGGGAGGCACCGGCCTTGGCGCCGGTTTTGAGCAAGCGAGTCAATTCCATTTATCAGCTCCGCAAGAGTCCTGGCTTCCAGAAAGCACAGCTGCCGCACCATTCTATGGTTGTGGAATCGACCATGCATCGTCTGAAAAGTCAGAAGATGCACTCTGCGGTGCCTCCCGGTAGGGAAGCCCGCAGCCTTGATGGAGTCGGCAGAAAGTGTTTTCAGGGCTCCATGCTTGCTTGCCGTGTCCAGACTTACCAGCTGTACATGGGCATGTATTTACGAGACCTCGCCAAGGAGTTGGCCGGGTTCTCTGCTGGTCTCTCCAGGGAACCCTTGCAGAGTTTTAAGTCCTTGTCTTCGAGGATACGGGAATGCTCTAAGTTCATGTCCCGCGCCGCCTACGATGGCTTTGAGGCTTCGGCCCGAGTTGCGGCTGCCGGCATCGCGACTCGACGCCAGGCGTGGCTGCAGTCATTGGACCTTGAGCCATGGGTTCAGGACAAGTTGGTCGATGTCCCTTGCCAAGGTGAAAACCTTTTTGGCAAGCCTGTGGCCGAAAAGGCCACACAGCTCGAGACTGAGCACCTCACCAGGACAAGGCTGTCCAGGAAGACCTCTGCCCCTTCCCATAAAAAGAAGGGCCCAGGTAAAAAGCCCTTTTACCCAAGGAAGGGCACTGCCTACAAACAGTACCCACAATATCAGGCTGCCCAACCTGCCCCACAGGGTCAGCAGGCCAAGGGCCGGGGTAATGGGCCCCGTAGGCAGAGTGCCCCCAAGCCTCCGGCCCCTGCTCCCACTCAGCAGGGTGGGGGTTTTTGACTCCTTGAGTACAGCCAAACCTCCCTTGCAGACCCAGCCCTGCACAGGAGGCCGCCTAGCCTTGTTCGCCCACCAGTGGCCCCTGATAACTCAGGACAGTTGGGTGCTGGACATAGTCCATCGAGGCTATGCCCTGCATTTTCACCAACTCCTCCGCCACACTATCCAGGGGAGCCTTTCAGGCCTCCCCTGCATACAGCCCTTCTCCTCCAGGAGCTAAAGGGTCTGTTGCTGGACAAGGCGGTGGAGCCTGTGCCTCCCTACTTCCAAGGTCACGGGTTTTACTCCAGGTATTTCCTGGTGCCAAAAGGAACCGGTGGTCTTCGACCCATTTTGGATCGAAGAAACCTAAACAAGTTTCTAGTGAAAGACAAGTTCAAGATGCTTACTCTTGGAACACTTCTGCCCTACCTCCAGCAGGGAGATTGGCTTTGCTCTTTAGATCTAAAGGATGCTTACACTCACATCCTTATTCATCCAGACCACAGAAAGTACCTCAGGTTCATTGTGGGAGGAAACCATTATCAGTACAGAGTACTGCCTTTTGGACTGACCTCCGCTCCCAGGGTGTTTACCAAGTGCCTGGCAGTGGTGGCAGCCTACCTGAGGAATCAGGGCATCTTTGTGTTTCCTTACCTAGATGACTGGCTCATCAGAGGCCAGACTTCCCTGGAAGTTCAACAGGCCACCAACAGGACCATAGAACTACTCCAAAAGGTGGGCTTTGTCATCAACTTCGCAAAGTCCACTTTGCTCCCCTCCCAGAACTTGGAGTTCATAGGAGCAAGGTTGGATTCTCAGCTGGCAAGAGCATTCTTACCAGTGGACCAAGCTCAAAGGCTCATGGACCTCACCAGCAAGTTTCTGCACAGGTCCCTGGTCTCCGCCAGACTCTGTCTCAGGCTTCTGGGCCACATGGCGTCGACGGTACAGGTGACCCCCAATGCCAGGCTCAATATGAGACCTGCCCAGTGGTGCCTTCGGAATCAGTGGTCACAAGCCCCAGGCAGTCTCAGAGACAGGATCAGAGTGTCCCACCGTTTCCTGGCCTCCCTCCACTGGTGGTTACACCCCCCCAATCTGCTGGTAGGGGTGCCCTTTCAGATCCCACCTCATACAGTGGTCCTAACCACCGATGCCTCTCTACAGGGTTGGGGAGCACATTGCCTAGACAAGTGCACCCAGGGCCTGTGGTCTCCTTGGAAGGCATCCCAGCAGATCAATCTACTGGAACTCAGAGCTATCCGCTTGGCCCTCAGGGCCTTTACTGCTTCCCTGGCACAACAGTCTGTCTTGATCCAGACAGACAACCAGGTAGCCATGTTCTATGTCAACAAACAAGGCGGAACTGGTTCCCAGCCCCTTTGCCAGGAGGCCCAGAACCTCTGTTCCTTTGCCCTGAAACACAACATGCTCCTCAAAGCAGTCTATCTTCCAGGCCAGGAGAATTTCCTGGCAGACAGATTGAGCAGGATTCTGCAACCACACGAGTGGCAGCTACATCCTTTAGTGGTTCAAAAGATTTTCTTGAGATGGGGGCTTCCCTCCATAGACCTGTTTGCCAGTCCACTGAACAACCAGCTGCCAAGGTTCTGCTCCAGGCAACCGCATCCTCTGAGAGTAGCAGCAGATGCTTTTCTGATTCCCTGGACTCAGGGCCTACTCTATGCATTTCCTCCCACCCCTCTGGTGGCCCGAACACTGTTCAAGATTCTCCGAGACAGGGCCTCAGTCCTCCTGGTAGCTCCCAGGTGGCCAAGGCAGCCTTGGTTCCCCCTCCTGCTTCAACTGGCAGTGGATCTGCCTCTGCCTCTGGGATTGCAACCCGACCTTCTCTCTCAGAATCAGGGCTCCTTGCTGCATCCCAATCTCAAAGTTCTCAATCTGATGGCATGGAGGCTGCAAGGGTAGTGTTGGCTCCCTGGGGCCTGCCTCCCAAGGTTGAGGAAGTTCTCCTAGCCTCCAGGAAACAATCCACTAGGAAGACCTATGCTCTCAAGTGGAAAAGGTTCTCTGTGTGGTGTCAGCTGCATGCTGAGGATCCTTTCTCCTGCTGCACTTGTCCTGCTGCATGCTGAGGATCCTTTCAGTACCTGCTGCACTTGTCCAATCAGGGTCTCAAGTCCAACTCTGTTCGGGTCCACCTCTCTGCTTTGGCAGCTCACCACTCCCTAGTTGAGGGCCATTCCTTGTCTGTGCACCCTTTGGTGTCTAGGTTTCTCAGGGGGTTGCTTCTGCTCAAACCTCCCATACGTCGTCCTGCTCCTGAGTGGGAGCTTAATGTGGTCTTGCAGCAACTGACTCACCCACCTTTTGAGCCTATGGCTACTTGCCCTCTACGCTTCCTTTCCTGGAAGACTCTCTTTCTGATAGCCCTTACTTCGGCTAGGAGAGTGAGTGAGCTTCAGGCCTTGGTCTATGATAGACCTTACACCAGGTTCTATAAAAACAGGGTGGTCCTCAGGACTCACCCTAAGTTCCTTCCTAAGACTGTCTCCTCTTTCCACCTCAACCAAGAGGCGGTTCTTCCTACTTTCTTCCCTAGGCCTCATGCAAGTCAGGCTGAAACAGTTCTCCATACCTTGGACTGTAGGAGGGCCTTATTCTTCTACCTTGAACGTACGCAAGGTCACAGGAAGGCTTCTCAGCTCTTTTTTTCTTTTGACCCCAATAACTTGGGGAGGCCTGTGTCCAAGCGTACCTTGTCCATCTGGGTGGCTGACTGTATCACCTGGGCTTACAAGGCGGCTGACCTTCCTTTGCAGGGTAGGGTCACGGCCCACCGTGTGAGGGCAATGGCTGCATCAGTGGCTCACCTCCGCTCTGTTCCATTGCAAGACATCTGCAGGGCTGCTACTTGGTCTTCAAGCCAGACTTTTGCAGCCCACTACTGTCTGGAGAGGGAGTCCCGTAGGGACAGTGCTTTTGGCCAAGCAGTACTCAGGAATCTCTTTGAGGTCTAGGCAACTCCTGCCCTCCGGTTGGGCTACCTGTGGAGGGTGTGTCCTTGCAAAGCCTTTACTGTGTTGCTGAGACTAGAGGGAGTTCTCTTGTTCAGCCTGGGTTCCTGGTAGCCCAGAGCTGGGGAGTCGCCCATAAATGAGGACTGACTTCCTGCTTGGTCCTGGAGAAAGAGTAGTTACACTCCTGTAACAGGTGTTCTCCAGGAGCAGCAGGAATCAGTCCTCATTACCCTCCCTCCTCCCCTTGGAGTTGCAGTTGTACATAGTTTAATTTTTACATTTTTGTGTGCTGTTCTTAGCTATGTCATTTGACTGAGGTAAGATGGTACCTTTAGGCGGGAAGGGAACTGCGCATGCATGCCAGCATTCCCAAAGGTTTTCATGGAAAGCTGGGGAAATGCTCCGCTGGGGCTTCATCGGCGTCGATGACACCCATAAGTGAGGACTGATTCCTGCTGCTCCTGGAGAACACCTGTTACAGGTGAGTAACTACTCTTTTCAAGAGACTCCTTAAATTTGTGGAAGGAGGGCTCAAGACTGAGTTCAGTCGGGAGGTAGTTCCACAGGGATGGACCTATAAAGAAGAAGGCAGAGTGTCAGGTGCACTCCAAATGGGCCTGTGAAGAGGATGGGAGGGGTAAACGGTTTGTGTGTTCAGACCTAAGAACCTGGGTTGGTGCGTGTGGAATAAGGTATGAAGGCAGATATGAGGTGGATCCTGAGTGTAGGGTTCTGTGGATTTATTTATTTTCTTTATTTAACAGGTTTTATATACCACTTTATAATTTCAATCAAAGTGGTTTACATTGTACTTAAACTTGGTAATGTACATTAATCCTGGAATTACCAAGATTTTTTGCACACACTGAATACCGTTGGGGTCATAAATGTCCCCACAATGAATTTTAATTGTTAACCATGAAAAATTTAAACTAAACAGACAAAATATTATTCTGAATTAATTATTTATTATATAAAGGTTAAATGTTTTGAAATTTAATGTTTTATCATAAAATTACATGAAGAAGAGTTGCCATGAAAGCAGTTTTTGCATGCACTTGATGAACACAGTAAAGTACTACAGTCATTTGCATGAGACACAGACAATTTCTGAATGTTCTTTGCAAACATTGCGCTTGCAGGAGGTGCAAACTATGTTGCTTTTCTTGTCTTTTTCTCTGGAACAGCAGTGACACCTTGCCCTTTTCTTTGGGATCCCAACATTGCAAACAGCATCAGTGGCTTCTTCAATGCTAGAAGAAGTCTCGCTGCAATTACTCTGAAGCAGCTGCTTTCCTAATTCCAAGAGGAATAGACGACGTCTGTGCTTTGATTGGACTGCCATTCTGGATTTAGTGACATCCAAACAATGAAGGCGTTTAAAGCACTGATGTCCAACATGTTATAGAAGATTGTCCCTGGCCAGCGTCTTGTCATTCGTTTTGTGGTATACGTGCGCAACATTTGATCTGCCGTATCTACTCCACCTTTACTAGAATTATAGTCCAAGATCATGCGTGGTTTTTTGTCTGGATGTGTGTTATCTACTTCTTCTTGATCATGCAAACTGCTCAGAAGAACAACCACTTTTCCTTTCTTCGGGCAGTAGGAAACCAGAGTGGTGTCATCGTGAAAGGCAAACAGTGAAGTGAATACCTGTCGGCCCTCTGCTGTTACAAATTCTGGAGGTAATTCTTTTCTGTTCTTTCGAATTGTCCCCAAAAGTGTCATTTGTTTTTCTAGCAATTTCTGTGACAGGGATAAACTGCAGAAGAAATTGTCAACAGTAACATTTCTGCCAGATCGCGTCAATCCTTCAGTGAGTTGCAGCCACAACCCTTTCACCCTGATTCTGTTCCCTGTTTTGTCCGAGTTCCCTTCCTGTATATACTTGAAGACGCAGAACATATGACGTTGCACTGTCACACAACATCCATAGCTTTATGCCATATTTCCCAGGTTTGCTGGGAATATATTGTCTGAACGGAACACGGCCACGAAATGTAAGCAGTTGCTCATCCACGGTAACATTTCCACCAGGAACAAAGGCGTCACTTAGAGTTGCTTCCCAGGTATCAAAAACGTGTCTGATTGGAGCAAGCTTATCCATGCCTCGTTGTTCATGTCTGTTGGTTGCATCATCAAATCTGAGAGCACAAGAAATTTGCTGAAAACGGTTACGGGCCATATTTTTGCCAAAAACAGAACGACCATCTTCAAGGTTCCACAACTGAACTATGGATTCATTTTGTGGCTTGTACACGCCTGAGAGAATCAGAAGTCCAAGAAAACGTTGAAATTCTCCATCTGTCAAATCTTTCCAGGTGTCATCATAAATGTGTCTTCCTTGTTTGCTCATCCACATCATGATTTCATTCAATAAGTTCTTCCTCATGAACAAGTGGAATGCTGTGAGAGGGCCATCAACATTTCGTACAGCATATCTTGTTGATACGGGCATGACATAAGCTCTGGCGTATCTTCCAGCAGCTTGCTTTATAGATTTCCTGTTCCATGATGTGGCATCCTTAGATACATAGGCTTCAATGGCAACATTTGTGCTTATAGTTGATGACCTCTTAGCTCCTCTACGACCACAACTAAGATTCCTCACAGATGATACTGACACCGAGGACTCCTGCCTTCTTCCCCGTCCAGCACAACCTCAACCTTTGCCTTGACCTGTGACTTGACTCTTTGCTGCAGGCGATGTTACCGGCTTAACATCAGTCTCACATTCACTTGGCGACCAACTGCTGTCGCCATCTGAATCATGACTGTCATCGTCAGATTTATCGCCCAAACTTGGCTTATATGCTGCTTCGCTTGCTGAATATGCTGCATCATCAGACGACTCAGAGCTGTCACAGTCAGCATCTCTTTGCAATATTTCTCTTACTTGGACAGCTGAATACTTTCATTTTGACATCATAAACAATAACCTAAAATAAATAAACAAAGATAAAGTTGAATAAAATGCAAAGCAGTTTTACTATAGTTGTACAATAATCGTGATGAACGAGCTGAAAACCTTTAGATTTCATCAGAAATAATGAGAACGTATGATATCAATTACAGAAAATGTGTAATTTTCATAAAATAAGAGTACAAAAAATAAATGATACATAATTAATGATAAATACCTTTGTCAGATCAAAAAATTCACAAAACTGCAAATTGTATCATGATCCAAAGCGGACGTAAGCAACTGGGGTCAAAAATGACCCCACTGGTACTCTGTGCTGAAATTCAGAGTAGTTACTCACCTGTAACAGGTGTTCTCCAGGAGCAGCAGGAATCAGTCCTCACATATGGGTGACGTCGGTGCCGACGGAGCCCCTGTGCGGAGCATTTCCCCAGCTTTCAAAGAAAGCCTTTGGGAATTGCAGCGAGCATGCGCGGTCCCCTTCCCGCCCAAGGGTGCCATCTTGCTCAGTCTGATGACATAGCTAAAAGACAGCAAACAAATTAGCAAAAATAAATCATATGACTGCAACTCCAAGGGGAGGAGGGAGGGTTGTGAGGACTGATTCCTGCTGCTCCTGGAGAACACCTGTTACAGGTGAGTAACTACTCTTTCTCCAGGACCAAGCAGGAAGTCAGTCCTCACATATGGGACTCCCCAGCTTAAGGCTACCGGAGACCCGAAGCTGAAAAAATGAGCTCCCTCTAGCGCGTCAGTACGTAAGGAAGGAATCTTCTCTGAAAACGCCCCCGACCAGTAGCCCAACATCAGGGCCAGAGGGAAGGAGTTGCCTAAACCCCAAAGAGATTATGGAGCACTGCCTGTCCGAAAGCACTGTGCCTGTGGGACTCCCTCTCAAGGCAGTAATGGGCCGCAAAAGTCTGGCTTGAAGACCAAGTAGCGGCCCGGCAGATGTCTGCCTACGGAACAGAGCGGAGATGAGCCACTGACGCAGCCTTCGCCCTGTCACGATGAGCCATGACCCTCCAACGAGAGGCCAGCTGCCCCATAAGCCCAGGCGATACAGTCAGCGACCTATATGGACAAAGTACACTTAGAGACAGGTAACCCCAATTTATTGGGGTCAAAAGAAACGAAGAGCTGAACAGCCCTCCGATGCTCCCGCGTACGGTCAAGGTAGAAGGACAACGCCCTCCTACAGTCCAGGGTATGCAGAACTATCTCAGCCCGGTTGGCATGCGGCCTGGGAAAGAAGGTCGGAAGAACCACCTCCTGATTGAGGTGGAAAGAGGAGACAACCTTAGGGATAAACTTGGGGTGAGTCCGTAAGACTACCCTATTCCGGTAGAACCTAGTGTAAGGGGGATTAGACACCAGCGCCTGAAGCTCAGTTACTCGCCTAGCAGAGGTAAGAGCTACCAGAAATAACGTTTTCCAGGACAGAAAACGGAGAGGACAGGTAGCCATAGGTTCAAATGGCGGACAAGTAATCCGCTGTAAGACCACATTTAAATCCCACTCGGGCCGGTGGACGTAAAGGAGGCTTAAGCAGGAGGAGGCCTCTGAGGAAACGAGCCACTAAAGGGTGGTTGGAAAAAGGCCGCCCGTCCACCGGCGAGTGGTGCGCTGAGAGAGCACTGAGGTAAACTCTGACAGAATTGGACTTAGAGCCTAGATTGGAGAGGTGAAGTAAATATTGCAATACTACTGCTACCAAGCATGAGAATGGATTCTCGCTGTGCTGAGCACACCATGTGGAGAACCTACGCCACTTAAGAGCGTAGGACTTCCGGCTGGATTGCCTTCTAGAGGCTAAGACTACGTCCTCCACCTCTCTAGGCAGTAGTAGGGGAGCCAGAACTACCCTTTCAGCAGCCAGGCCATCAGATGAAGGGACTGGAGGTTGGGGTGTAAGAGAGATCCCTGTTCTTGAGACAGGAGATCGTGTTGACTCCCCAGAGGAATAGGAGTGTCAACCGCCAGCTGCAGCAGAAGCGGGAACCGCGGTTGCCTCAGCCACCTGGGGGCTATCAGAACTATCGAGGCCCTGTCCTTGAGGACTTTGAAGAGAGTTCTGGACACTAGTGGCGTGGGAGGAAACGCATACAGTAGGCCTTTGGACCACGGGATCAGAAACGCATCCGCTGCTACTCTGAGAGGATGCGGTTGTCTGGAACAGAATTTCGTGAGTTGCCAGTACAGAGGACTGGCGAAAAGATCCATGGTGGGGAGGCCCACCTGAGAAAGATCTGCTGAACCACCAATGGATGCAACCTCCATTCGTGTGGTTGCAGGATTCTGCTCAGTCTGTCCGCCAGGTAATTCTCTTGACCTGGGAGGTAGACGGCTTTGAGAAGGATTCCGTGATTGACGGCCCAGGAGCACAGCCGTTGTGCTTCCTGACAGAGAAGGAAGGAGCCTGTGCCTCCTTGCTTGTTCACGTAAAACATGGCAACTTGATTGTCCGTCTGGACCAGTACAAACTGGTGAGATGGGAGAAGGTCCTCAGAGCTAGGCGTATCGCCCGTAGCTCCAGGAAGTTTATCTGCTGAGCAGCCTCCCAAGGGGTCCAGAGACCCTGAGTACATGCACCTTGGCAATGCGCTCCCCAACCTTGAAGAGAAGCATCTGTCGTCAGCACCTGAGAATGCAGAGGGGACTGAAAGACCATTCCGAGCACCAGAGTCGGAAGATGAAGCCACCATTGTAGAGAGGAGACAAGCAGGGCGGATATTCTTACTGAGTCTGCAAGGCTTCCCGTGGCCTGATGCCACTGAGTTTGAAGGCTCCACTGAGCAGGCCGCATATGCAGGCGGGCATTGGGGGTTACATGAACCGTGGAAGCCATATGGCCGAGAAGTCTCAGGAATTGCCTGGCGGAGACCAGAGAATTGCTGTGAAACTGCCTGGCGAGATCCATCAATCTGTGGGCTCTGTTCACGGGCAGAAAAGCCCTCGCCTGAAGAGTGTCCAGTCTTGCTCCTATGAATTCCAAGTTCTGGGACGGGAGCAAAGTGGACTTTGCGAAGTTTATGACAAACCCCAAGTGCTGAAGCAGAGTCACAGTGTGAAGGGTGGCTTGACTGGCCTCCTGGGAAAACTGGCCACTTATGAACCAGTTGTCCAGGTATGGGAACACAAAAAGACCTTGAAGCCTCAGGTAGGCCGCCACCACCGCCAGGCACTTGGTGAATACCCTGGTGGCTGAGGTTAGGCCAAAGGGTAGTACTCTGTACTGGTAGTGATTTCCTCCCACAACAAACCTGAGATATTGTCTGTGGTCTGGATGAATAAGGAAGTGAGTATAAGCATCCTTTAGATCCAAGGAGCATAGCCAATCTCCCTGCTGGAGGTAGGGCAGCAGGATTCCAATCTTGAACTGTTCCCTCTCCAGGAACTTGTTGAGGTTGCGCAAGTCTAGGATGGGTTTGAGGCCTCCTGTTCATTTTCGGTAAGAAGTGCTTCCAAGGCTCTATGCTTGCTTGCCGTGTCCAGACATACCAGCTCTACATGGGCATGTACCTCTGAGACCTGGCAAAGGAGATTGCCGGGTTCTCTGTTGGTCTCTCCGAGGAACCTTTGCAGAGGTTCCAGGCCTTGTCCACTGGTATTCGAGAGTGCTCGAAGTTTATCTCTCGGGCAGCCTACGATGGCTTTGAGGCTTCGGCCCGAGTAGCTGGGGCCGGCATCGGTGCCCGCTGACAGGCTTGGCTACAGTTATCCGACCTTGAGCCATGGGTTCAGGACAAGTTGGTCGATGTCCCCTGCCGAGGTGAAAACCTTTTTGGCAAACCCATGGCTGAAAAGGCTGCTGAACTCGAGACAGAGACTCTCACCAGGACTAGGCTGTCCAGGAAAACCTCTGCCCCTTCTCAGAAGAAGAGGGGCTCGGGGAAAAAAGACCTTTTACCCGAGGAAGTCATCTGCCTATAAACAATACCCTCATTATCAGGCCTCTGCAGCTCCCCAACAGGGTCAGCAGGCCAAGGGGCAGGGTCATGGGCCCCGTAGGCAGAAGGCCCCCAAGCCACCAACACCGGCCCCTGCTCAGCAGGGTGGGGGGTTTTGACTCAGAAAGCATGGCCTCCTCTCCTCAGCTGGCTCATATCAGCACAGGAGGCCGGCTGGCCCACTTTGCCCACAGGTGGTCAGCCGTCACATCAGATACCAGGGTGCTCCGTATAGTCCAAAAGGGCTATCTTAAGAACATAAGATATGCCATACTGGGTCAGACCAAGGTCCATCAAGCCCAGTATTCTGTTTCCAACAGTGGCCAATCTAGGTCATATGTACCTAGCAGTTTCCCCAAGAGACACAAGTTCCACAATGCTTGTACTGGGTCAAGCATTGATATCTTCGGTCACTTCTTAATAATGGTTTATGGACCTTTCCTCCAGGAACTTGTCCAAACCTTTTTTAAACCCAGCTACACTAACAGCCTTTACTACATCCTCCAGTAACAAATTCCAGAGTTTGATTACACGTTGAGTGAAAAAATATTTTCTTTTATTAGTTTTAAATAGTTTACCCTGTAGCTTCATTGCATGTCCCCTAGTCTTTCTATATTCTGATAACGTAAACAATCGATCTACGTTTACCCGTTCCACTCCGTTCATTAATTTATAGACTTCTATCATATCTCCCCTCAGCCGTCTCTTTTCCAGGTTAAAGAGCCCTAACCTTTTTAGCCTTTCTTCATAGGAGTATCCTTCCATCCCCTTTACCATTTTGGTGGCTCTTCTCTGAACCTTTTCTAAAATCGCTATATCCTTTTTAAGATACAGCGACCAGAATTGCACACAATATTCAAGGTGCGGTCTCACCATGGAACGATATAGAGGCATTATAATATCTTTTGTTTTATTTTCCATTCCTTTCCTTATCATACCTAGCATTCTATTTGCTCTCTTGGCCGCCGCTGCGCACTGGGCCGAGGGTTTTAACATGGTATCCATAATGACGCCTAAATCTTTTTCCTGGGTGGTGGTTCCTAATGTGGAACCTTGCATCGTGTAACCATAGTTTGGGTTGTTCTTCCCTAGGTGCATAACCTTGCACTTGTCTACATTAAATTTCATCTGCCATTTTGATGCCCAGTCTTCCAATTTATCAAGGTCCTCTTGCAATTTTTCACAATCCTCTTGGGTTTTAACAACTTTAAATAGTTTTGTGTCATCTGCAAATTTGACAACCTCACTCGTTATTCCACTTTCCAGGTCATTTATGAATATGTCAAAAAGCAGCGGACCCAGCACAGATCCCTGGGGTACACCACTATTCACCTTTCTCCATTGGGAAAATTGGCCATTTAGCCCTACCCTCTGCTTTCTATCTTTTAACCAGTTCCTGATCCACAATAGTACACTGCCTCCTATCCCATGACTCTTTAGTTTTGCCAAAAGTCTCTGATGAGGGACCTTGTCAAAGGCTTTCTGAAAGTCCAGATACACAATATCAACCGACTCACCTTTGTCCACCTGTTTATTCACTCCTTCAAAAAAACATAACAGATTAGTAAGACAAGATCTTCCTTGTCTAAAGCCATGTTGGCTGTCTCCCATTAGGTTGTGACTATCTACATGCTGAGTAATTTTATTCTTTATGATGGTTTCTACCATTTTTCCTGGTACTGACGTCAGGCTCACCGGTCTGTAGTTTCCCAGATCACCCCTGGAACCCTTTTTAAAAATTGGTGTTACATTGGGTTCTTAGAGTCTTTCCTCAGACTCGCTTGCAGCTGCTCACGACTGGGCTGTTTTTCTACAGGTTCTCGATAGCCTGTAGCTAGGGAGTCCCATATGTGAGAACTGAATTCCTGCTTGTTCCTGGAGAAAGCGTAGTTACTCTCTTGTAACAGGTGTTCTCCAGGGACAGCAGGAATCATTTCTCACAACCCTCCCTCCTCCTCTTGGAGTTGTTGTGCAATTTTTGCCATCTTCTTTTGTCGGCTCTAGCTATGTCATCTGAGTAAGAAAGCACCTTTAGGGAGGAAGGGGACCACACATGCATGATGGAATTTTACAAAGGCTTTCTTTGAAAGCTAGGGAGATGCTTCCATGGGGGCTCCATCAGCGCCGATGTTACCCATATATGAGGACTGATTCCTGCTGTCCCTGGAGAACACCTGTTACAGGTGAGTAACTACGTTTCCGGTGCTATGAGAATCACTAGACCCGCATGTGCTTCAATGTCCTGTAGGACACGATTGGCCAATGCCCATGGCAGAAACACATAAAGAAGGTCCCGCCATGACCAAGGCTGAACCAGCATGTCCAGGCCTGCAGACATCCTCTCTTACCTGTGACTGTAAAAGTGCACTGCCTTCACATTCTTGCATGTCGCCATTAGGTCCAGGACTGGCTGTCCCCACTTTCGTATCACTTTGTCGAAGATGTCAGACTCAAGGGACCACTTGCCAGGGTACAGCCAATGTTGGCTGAGAAAATCGGCCTGCACCTTTTCTCTCCCCTCTGTGTGCTGCCGAGAGGGCAAGTGGATGGGCCTCTGCCCAGTCCAGAATTGGCGCAACCTCTTCCGCAAGCACAACACTCCTGGTACCCGCTTGATGACTGAGATGCACCATCATGGTTGCGTTGTCAGAAAACACTCACACCACCCTTCCCTGGGGGAGTGGGTGAAAATGTTGCAGGGCTAGAAACACTGCCCACCTCCAAGCAATTGATGGACCACGCACTCTCCTCGCTGGACCACTGCCCTTGCATTTTCTGTGCCAGGCATTGTGCTCCCCAACCCATCAGGCAAGCATCCGTGGTTAGGGGAGTCCACTCAGGTGCCTCCAAGGGCATCCCTGCCATCAAATTCGCTGGCACCAGTCACCACTGGAGCACCCTCCTTGTGGCCAGGGGACACACCAGCCTGGTTCACAGCTCCTGTCTTTGCGGAGACCAGTGTTTCAGGAGCGCTCGCTGTAGGGGTCGCATATGCGCCCAGGCCCAATGCACCAACTCCAACATGGCTGCTATGTATCCCAACAGTTGAACATAACACCATGTCGATGGAGCAGAGAGACAAAGGAACTGGAGCACCTGGAGCCACAATTTCTATGCATGGTGGGAAATTGATCACCTAGCCCAGCTGTTCAAAGCAGACCATAAGCCGTTGGGTGGCCTTTCTGCTCTCCTTGGCAGACTTTGCGTGAATTAGCCAGTCTTTGAGATAGGGGTGAACGAGAACCCCCTCCCATTGTAGCAGCACAGCCATGACCACAATCACCTTGGTGAAGGTCTGAGGCGCCATGGCGCGCCCAAATGGCAATGCGCAAAACTGAAAATGCCCCATCGGAATCAGAAACCACAGATACTTCTGATGTTCCAGATATATTGGAATATGCACATATGCCTCTGTGAGATCGAGAGCTCTCAGAAACGCTCCCATGCACACCATAAGAACATAAGATACGCCGTACTGGGTCAGACCAAGGTGCATCAAGCTCAGTATCCTGTTTCCAATAGTGGCCTATCTAGGTCATAAGTATCTAGTAGTTTCCCCAAAAGACACAGGTTCCACAATGCTTGTTTTGGGGCAAGCAGTGGATATCTCTGGTCCCCTTTAATAATGGTTTATGGACCTTTCCTCCAGGAACTTGTCCAAAACTTTTTTTAAACCCTGCTATACTAACAAGCTTTAACTACATCCTCCGGTAATGAATTCCAGAGTTTGATTACACGTTGAGTGAAATTTTTTTTCTCTTATTAGTCTTAAATAGGTTATTCCCCTAGTCTTTCTATATTTTGATGGCGTAAACAATCAATCTACGTTTACCCTTTCCACTCCATTCATTCATTTATAGACCTCAATCATATCTACTCTCAGCTGTCTCTTTTCCAGGTTGAAGAGCCCTAACCTTTTTAGCCTCTATTCATAGGGGTATCCTTTCATCCCCTTTACCATTTTGGTGGCTCTTTTCTGTACCTTTTCTAATAACGCTATATCCTTTTTAAGATACGGCAACCAGAATTGCACACAATATTCAAGGTGTGGTTGCACCATGTAATGATACAGAGGCATTATAATATCCTTTCTTTTATTCTCCATTCTTTTCCTTATGATATCTAGCATTCTATTTGCTTTCTTGCCACCACTACACACTGGGTGGAAGGTTTTAACATGTTATCCACGATGAAGCCTAAATCTTTATCCTTGGATGGTGGTTCCTAATGTGGAACCTTGCATTGTATAACCATAGTTTGGGTTGTTCTTTCCTAGGTGCATAACTTTGCACTTGTCCACATTAAATTTCATCTGCCATTTGGATGCTCAGTCTTCCAGTTTATCAAGGTCCTCTTACAATTTTTCACAATCCTCATGGGTTTTAAAATTTTGAATAATTTTGCGTCATCTGCAAATTTGATTACCTCACTCGTTATTCCCATTTCCAGGTCATTTATGAATATGTTAAAAGGCAGCGGACCCAGCACAGATCCCTGGGGTACTCCACTATTCACCTTTCTCCATTGGAAAAATTGGCCATTTAGCCCTATCCTCTGCTTTCTTTTAACCAGTTCCTGATCCACAATAGTATACTGCCTCCTATCCTATGATTCTTTAGTTTTGCCAAAAGTCTCTGATGAGGGACCTTGTCAAAGGCTTTCTGAAAGTCTAGATACACTATATCAACCGACTCACCTTTGTCCACCTGTTTATTCACACTTTCAAAAAAACATAACAGATTAGTAAGACAAGATCTTCCTTGTCTAAAGCCATGTTGGCTGTCTCCCATTAGGCCATGACTATCTACATGCTGAGTAATTTTATTCTTTATGATGGTTTCTACCATTTTTCCCGGTACTGACGTGAGGCTCACCGGTCTGTAGTTTCCTGGATTACCCCTGGAACCCTTTTTAAAAATTGGTGTTACATTGGCCATCCTCCAATCTTCAGGTATTACAGATGATTTTAATGATAGTTCACAGATTACTAATAGTAGGTCTGCAATCTCATATTTCAGTTCTTTCAACACCCTTTGCCTACCTGTGGTGCTGTATACCATCCGGTCCAGGTGATTTGCTACTCTTCAGTTTATCAAATAATTATAATACATCTTCCTGGTGTATCAATATTTCTTTAAATTCTTCTGTGGCATTACCTTTAAATACCATTTCAGTCATGGGTAACATCTCTACATCTTCCTCAGTAAAGAAAGAAGCAAAGAATTCATTCAGTCTCTTCGCTATGACCTTTTCCCCTCTTACCCCTCTATCATCTAATGGTCCAACTGTCCCTCTCACATGTTTTTTGCTACAAATGTACTTGAAAAAGTCTTTATTATGCTTTTTCGCTTCCACAGCAAGCTTCTTCTCAAATTCTCTCTTTGCCTGCCTTATCAATGCTTTGCATCTAACTTGCCAATGCTTATGTTGTTTCCAGTTTTCATCATTTGGCTCCTTTTTCCATTTCCTGAAAGATGCTTTTTTGGCAACAGCCTCTCTGACCTCACCTTTAAACAATGCTAGCAGTTTTTTGGACTTCATTCCACTTTTTTTAAAGGGTGGAATACAGCTGGTCCGGGCTTCCAAGATAGTATTTTTAAACAACACCCATGCTTGATGTAAATCTTTAACCTTTGCAATGGCTCCTTTTAGTTTTTTCCTAAGTATTTTCCTCATTTTAGCATAGTCTCCCTTTTGAAAGTTAAAAGATAGTACTGTGGACTTCCTTACCGTCCTTCCTCCATTTATTAAATTAAATGTGATCATGCTATGATCACTGTTGCCAAGTGGCCCCAACACCCTTATCTCTTGCACTAGATCTTGTGTTCCACTAAGGACTAGGTCCAAAATGGCTTCCCCTCTGGTCGGTTCATGAACCAACTGCTCCAAGAAGCAGTCATTTATTTCATCTAGAAACTTTATCTCCCTAGCATGTCCTGCCGTGACACTGAGCCAGCCAATACCGGGATAAATTAAATTACTCATTCCTGTTCGGTAATCCAGTTTAGTCCTCCACAATCGGGTAGTGCCCCTCCTCCAGCAGCCGGGAGACTGGACCAATCAAATCTTCTGTAGTATATATGCAGACGGAGCTCCCAGAAGCCCCCAGTGTGTCCAGTCTCCTTGCAGCTGGAGGACTTCTGTGCCCTTTCTGGGCACGCTAAGTGACACTTGAAGGAGCAACACTAGTTAGTTAGTTCTTTTGGGGTTTCTTTCTGGTCCTTTATTTTCTATTTCTTTGCTAGGTAGCTGTATCTTTAAAAAAAAAAAAAAAAAAGCCACAGGGGACATCCTGGGGGAAGCCAGACCTGCCTTGGGCTCCTGCCTTCCTGCCTGGGAATCTCTGAAGCCTGGGTTGAGCTCTCCCCAAGGCTGTACGGGGAAGAGCCATACCGGCTGCAACATTGCCTGTCACTTGGAGAAGTGGGCTGAGTTCCTTGCTGTTCCCTGAGCTGGTAGGAATTTTCCTTGCTTTAACTTTTCAGCTCTCTGTTCTTTGCATTGTCAGAGGCTCTGTCGGCTCCCCTGGCTTCCAAATTGCACTTTTTCCTGATTTTTTTCGCTTGCCCTGTATTAGAGGGTCGTTTTCTTTCTTTTCCATATTATTTGGTTACCTTTGTATTTTCGCGCCGTTTTTTACCGCGGGTGAAAAAGTGCGGCGGCCATTTTGGATTTCTAAAGTGTGCTTTTTAAGGGCACTTTTTAACACTTGTGCACGGGTTCCCCTGGTGTTTTTGGGGTTTATTTTCCTGGCGATTTTGCTCAGGGCACCCCTAGGATACTGGGGAGTGTTTTGTTTTCTGTAAAAAAAAAAAAAAAAAGTTTTAAATTTAAAGCTGTACTGATTTGAATAAGGTTAGTCCCCTTGGTGTGGGCTTCCCTGTTCCTGTTGCCTTCTTTCTCCCTGAGAGCAGGTTGCCTTAGTATGGCTGCCAAACCTCAGTGTGTAATTTGTGGGTCCCGCAGAGGTACAATGACTGACTCTGGAATCTGCAAGAGCTGTGCTGCAGTTTCTTCAGACCTGGAGCTTCCTATTGAAGTTAAGGAACAGCATGTGCCCGGGGAACCTTCTCTTTCGGGGGACATTGTCCCTTCACCGAGCATCCTCCCTTCTGGTTTGGGCCCGGCGTCTAATACGTCGGTCCCTGAGCTCCAGCAGGCGGCTGTGGTAGCGTCGCCTATAGACTTTTCCCCAGATTTTGTTCTTCTCATGCATCAGGCCTTCCGCTTAAGCCGGTCCGGTCACTTGCCGGAGGCTTGGCCCGCCTCTCTCCCCCCAGGAGCCGCAGGGGGGTTCAGCGGTCTTCCCAACCCGCTGTCAAGCGGCCCAGGTTGGGGGACCAGGATCAGGACACCCTTTGTCTTCCGGATTCCGAGGCTGAGGGGGATCCTGAGACTGAGGCGGAGGAGTTAGAAGACGGGGAGCTCCCGATCAGGCTCGAATCATTCGGGTGTTTCGAAGGGACGAGCTGGTCCCTTTGGTCACGGAGTCTCTCCAAGCAACACACCACACCTTGTACATAGCTCACCCCAATCTAGCACACGATACAACACACACTCAACTAAATTGCACCCTCACTGCATGATTAACACACTCACTTTACCCGATTGTTTGCTGTGATACCACCTTGATTAATAAGATAAGGCGGTTTAAAAATACTGTTAAATAAATAAATAAATAAAATAAATAAGCGCTTAACCTCTCTGCGGTGCGGCCGCTGGAGGAGGAGGGTCTCGAGGATCCTCTCATTCAGGCGGTCAGGGATGCCCAGGTAGTTTTTCCTGTGCACCGCGTGGTTGAGCAGATGATCCATGCGGAATGGGAGCAACCGGAATCCGGTTTGAAAGGGATTCGGACCATGAATCGTCTTTACCCCCTTGCCGACAAGGACAGGGACTTGTTTAAGTCTCCACGGGTGGATGCTGCCGTTTCGGCAGTGACCAAGAAAAGCACCATCCCGGTTGAAGGGGCCGCGGCCCTGAAGGATGTTCAGGACAAAAAGGTTGATAATTTGTTGAAGCAAGCTTTCGAGACCAACGCCTTATCGTTGCAAGCTTCTATATGTGGGGCGTGGGTAGCTCGGGCTTGTTTGCGGTGGTCGCAGCACCTGCGCTCGGGGTCCGGTATGGACCAACAGGGGCTGTTGGACATTACCCACGTGGAGTCGGGATCAGTCTACTTGGCGGATCTGTTTTATGATTTAATCCGCTCCCTAGCTAATAGTATGGCCTCCATGGTAGCGGCACGACGGTCCATCTGGTTGCGCAACTGGGCGGCCGACGGTTCTTCCAAGTCTCGCCTCAGTAAACTGCCCTTTAAGGGCAGGTTGTTATTTGGTGAGGCTCTGGATAAGTTGGTGAAGGATCTCGGTGAGTCTAAGGGTGGTCGGCTTCCGGAGGATAAGCCTAAGCTTAATAGGTTGTCCACCTCAGCGCGCGGCCAGTTTCGGGATGTTCGCAGATTTCGTTCTTCCCGGCTGTGGACATCGCAGCGCGGTCGTTTTGGAACCCGTCATCAAGGGTTTCGTGGTTTCAGAGGAGCGGGAAGGGGCTTCTCCGGAGCCGCCTCTTCCTCGGCCTCTTCCTTTAATCGCAAGCCGCAATGAAACGAGGCGGGCTCTAGAGGGAGACCCGGTTATCGGGGGTCGTTTGCGCGACTTTCTTCCTTCTTGGGCCCAAATTACGTCAGATCGGTGGGTGCTGCAGATTATAGAAGAAGGTTATGCCCTGGAGTTTGCGCACCCACTTCCGGATTCGTTTGTTCTGTCTCCCAGCAAGGGAGCTCAAAAGGCGCGGGACATCCGCGTGACCCTGGATCGGCTGCTCTCTCTGGGGGCCGTGGTTCCGGTCCCGCCTTTGGAAAGAGGCGCAGGTCGCTACTCCATCTATTTTGTGGTTCCCAAAAAGGGCGGTTCTCTTCGTCCGATCTTGGATCTCAAAGGCGTGAATCGCGCTCTCAGGGTGCCGCACTTCCGCATGGAGACCCTGCGGTCAGTCATCGTAGCGGTGCGTCAAGGGGAATTTTTAACGTCCCTCGATCTTACCGAGGCCTATTTACACATTCCCATCCGGCCCTCCCATCAACGGTTTCTCCGCTTTGCGCTTCCGTGGGGCCATTTCCAATTCCGGGCCATGCCGTTCGGACTCGCCACGGCTCCCCGCACCTTCACAAAGGTGATGGTTGTAGTCGCGGCGGCGTTGCGCAAGGAGGGCATCCTGGTCCATCCGTATCTCGACGACTGGTTGATTCGAGCAAAGTCCAGTCGGGAGTGTGTGCAAGTCACGAGCAGGGTGGTGGATCTCCTTCGGTCCCTCGGATGGGTGGTGAACGAATGCAAGAGTTGTCTGTCTCCGACACAGGATCTCGAGTATCTGGGAGTTCGCTTCGACACAGCACGGGGCTTGGTGTGCCTTCCGGAGCGACGCGTGCTGGAGTTGCGGGCTCTGGTCCGTCTCTTCCGGGGGATGCCAGCTCCGTCGGCGTGGTGGTACCTGCGGCTCCTCGGAACGATGGCGGCGACTTTGGAGGTGGTGCCTTGGGCGCGCTTCCACATGCGTCCGCTGCAGAGTGCTCTTCTGCGACGTTGGTCCAACCAGTTCGACTCGTTGAACAAGAGATTGCCTTGTCCAAAGACGGTTCGTCGATCCCTCCGGTGGTGGCTCTCCGCCAAGAACCTGACGCGGGGGATTCCCTTGGAGCCTCCACTGTGGGTTCCGTTCACGACGGATGCGAGCTTAACCGGCTGGGGGGCTCACTGCGAGTCCCGCTTTGCACAGGGGGAATGGTCTCCCCTGGAGGCCTCTTGGTCGATCAACCGTCTCGAATTGCGGGCAGTCCGGCTAGCCCTGGTGGCCCTGGAGACCCTGGTTCTCGGCCGGCCGGTGCGAGTCCTGTCGGACAATGCGTCCACCGTAGCTTACATCAATCGCCAAGGGGGTACCGGCAGCGTGACCCTGGAGGCAGAAGCGGCGGCCTTGTTCAATTGGGTGCAAACTCGCCTTCCGGCAATCTCGGCGGCACACATTGCAGGCATAGACAATGTCCAGGCCGATTTTCTCAGCAGAGTGCGGGTGGACCCCGGAGAATGGGAGCTAAACCCACAGGTTTACGCGCAAATCACCCAGCGGTGGGGTCCACCCATCATGGATCTCATGGCGACCTTTCAATTCAGCCAAGACAGGGCGCTTCTTCAGCAGGCGAAGGGAGCGCATGTCCGAGGGGCTCGACGCTCTCATTCAGCCGTGGCCAACGTCCGGTCTTCTTTATGTCTTTCCTCCGTGGGCTCTGATCGGCCGGGTCGTGCAACGTATCGAGAGCCATCGGGGTCGTGTGTTACTGGTGGCCCCGGATTGGCCCCAGAGGCCCTGGTATGCCAATCTGGTCCGGCTGCGCGACGGCGTTCCTTGGCTCCTGCCCGCGCTACCGGATCTTCTTCTTCAGGGTCCCTTGTGGATGCCCCAAGTGGATCGATTCTCGCTTACGGTTTGGCCATTGAGAGGGCTCGGCTGAAAAGGAAGGGCTACTCCCCCGCGGTGATTTCTACCCTTCTGCGGGCGAGGGAAACGTCCACTTCTCTTACTTACGTTCGGATTTGGAGGATTTTTGAAGACTGGTGCTCCCGGCGGGGAGTCCGGGCGGCGACGGTTTCCGTGCCCGTCGTTTTAAGTTTTCTTCAGGATGGTTTCGATAAGGGCCTTGCGGCTAGTTCCCTAAAAGTCCAGTTGGCGGCTATCTCGTGTTATCGCGGCAAGGTTTTGGGTCGTCTGCTCGGGGCTCATCCGGATGTACGCCGATTTCATACGGCTGTTTTTTTCATTTGCGGCCCTCCCGCAGAGTTTTCGTTCCTCCTTGGGACTTGAATTTAGTTCTGAGGGCCCTGGTTCGTGAACCTTTTGAGCCCCTGCGCAGGGCGTCTCTGAAAGATCTCACGCTGAAGGCGGTTTTTCTTGTAGCTATCTGTTCGGCACGGCGCATTTCGGATCTGCATGCATTGTCCTGTCGAGAGCCTTTCTTGTCTTTTTCCGCGGATCGGATCGTTCTCCGTCCGGTTCCTTCCTTTCTGCCAAAGGTGGTGTCTCCCTTTCACATGAATCAGGCAGTGTTTCTTCCAGTGCTTTCTTCGCAATCTGTCGGGTCAACGGACAAAGGTCTTCTCCGGCTCGATGTGGGTCGTACGCTCCATCGTTATTTAAAGGTTACCGAGTCTTTTCGGAAATCTGACCGGCTTTTCGTGCTCTTCGGGGGTGCACGTAAAGGGGAAGCGGCGGCTAAAGCCTCCATTGCTAGATGGCTCAAAGAGGCGATCGCGTCCGCGTATCTGTTGCAACAGCGGTCTATTCCGGAGGGTCTGAGGGCTCATTCCACTAGGGCTCAGGCGACCTCTTGGGCGGAGTATAGCCTGGTTCCGCCGGCAGATATCTGTAGGGCGGCCACTTGGTCGTCTCTGCATGCTTTCAGTAGACACTATCGCTTAGATGTGTCAGCGGCTCGGGATTCCTGTTTTGGTTCGGCGGTTCTGCGCGCCGGATGGCAAGGTCCCGCCCGGTCTTAACTGCTCTGTTACATCCCGATTGTGGAGGACTAAACTGGATTACCGAACAGGAAATGGAAATTACACTAACCTGGTAATTGTAGTTCTTGGAGGGTCCAGTTTAGTCCTCCTTCCCTCCCGACGGTCTGATATGATTATGCGGCGCGCTTTCCGAACGGTTGCTCATAAGACGGTTCCTCTTGCCGTTCGGTCCCTCTGTTGCAGCCGCGTTTTTTGCTAAGGCTCTTCCCTGTCTCGGGGGTTCAGGCAGCTCCTGAGATGCTGGTGGGGAGCGGTGTTTTGATTTCTGGGGCGTCGGTACCGGCGCAATGCAGTGTTCTGACTTCCTCGTTTGGGGAGGGGGTTGGATATTTCTTGGGGGGAACAAATTGTTCTTTAATTATGTCATTTTGTATATTAATCTAATGTGTTGCTTCGTTAAGTATGCTTTGTTACTAGTACACTGGGGGCTTCTGGGAGCTCCGTCTGCATATATACTACAGAAGATTTGATTGGTCCAGTCTCCCGGCTGCAGGAGGAGGGGCACTACCCGATTGTGGAGGACTAAACTGGACCCTCCAGGAACTACAATTACCAGGTTAGTGTAATTTCCATTTATTATTACTGTATTGTAACTTTTGTTAGCTTCTCTGATTTCTTTGAGCTTTTCATCATCCATTTGTTCACTCTGGCCAGATGATCAATAGTACATCCCCACTGCCATCTCCTTCCGCTTACCTTTTTTTTACATGGAATTTCAATCCATAGAGATTCTACAGTGAAGTTTGCTTCCTGCAAAACTTTAATCCTTTGTGACTCAATGATCACTCTAACAGAGTGCAACCCCACCACCAATTTGATCTGCTCTATCATTACAATATAGTTTGTACCCAGATATCACAGTATCCCACTGACTGTCCTCCTTCTACCATGTCTCTGAGATACCAATCATATCTAACCTCACATTCTGATTGTCCTCTTTCTACCATGTCTCTGAGATACCAATCATATCTAACCTCACATTTAGTGCTATATATTCTAACTCTCCCATCTTATTTTTTAGACTTCTGGCATTTTTATACAAGCATTTTAGAGGCTGTATTTTATTCATATTAATCTGGCTGTCGGTAGGCAGGGGTAATTTGGAATCTTTAAGCTCTGTCTCCTCTGTACTCAAGGGCATTTGGGCAACTTTTGTCTTTATTGGAACCTCTCTGCTGATATGCCCTAACGTCACTCTTTTTCTACTATCCTTCAAGGATACATTGTTCCGAAGTATGCACTCCTAGACGACTGTCAGATTTCCCCTGTTATCTAGTTTAAAAGCTGCTCTCTCTTCTTTTTAAAGGTTAATGCCAGCAGCCTGGTTCCATCCCAGTTAAGGTGGAACCCATCCTTTTGGAAAAAAACCCTCCTTTCCCCAAAATGTTTCCCAGTTCCTAACAAATTCAAAACCCTCTTCCTTGCACCATCGTCTCATCCACGCATTGAGACTCTGGAACTCTGCCTGCCTTTTGGGTCCTGCACGTGGAACAGGAAGCATTTCAGAGAATGCTACCTGCAAATTCTGGATTTAAACTCCCTAACTAAAAGCCTAAATTTAGCATCCAGAACTTTCCTACCACACTTTCCTATGTCATTGGTACCAACATGTAGCAAGACAGTAGACTCCTCCCCACCACTATGTAAGACCTTATCTAGGTGGTGCATGAGGTCCACTACCTTTGCACCAGGCAGGCATGTTACCAGGCGATCCTCATGTCCACCATCTACCCAGCTATCTACATGCCTAATGATTGAATCACCAACTATAATGGCTGTCCTAACCCTTCCCTCATGGGCACATGTCCCTGGAGAAACCACCTTGGTGTGAAAGGGTTTTACATGACCTGGAGGACAGGTCCTAGCTACAGGATCACTTCCTGCCACACTAGGGTGATGCTGTCCTTTCACAAGACCTCTCTCCTCCATTGCAACAGGGATGCTTCCAGACTGGAGGTGGGACTTCAGTACTATAACCCTGTAGGTCTCGTCTATGTACCTCTCTGTCTTCCTTATGTTCTCCAAGTCTTGTATTCTATCCTCCAGAAATCAAACTCATTCCCTGCGAGCAAAGAGCTCCTTGCACCTAGCGCACACGTATGACCCCTCACCATCTGGGAGAAAATCATACGTGACACAAGTGCAAAAGACTGGAAAGCCTCTATCTCGCTGCTGGACTGCTGTCTGCATCTTAGTTTAGGGTTGTGTTTAGGTATTTAAGTTGTTTACTTACTAAGGTTTGCAGGGGATACTTATACTACTAAAACTATACCTAATACATTTAATGGACTTTGTTCACCTCAAGCTTTATTAATCTTGGGTCCTTAATGTATGCCTGATGAGGATAAACAGCTGCACCTGAGAGTGAATTTGGCCTGAGAGGTGATTTTGACCACCTTTTCCCCAAGATTTAGAAAAAATTCCCAGAAGTAAATACTTACAATTGCAGATATCTCTCCAGCAGTAGCAGTCCCTTTTTGTAGTCCACCACGATGACGGTTTGCAACGTCTCCATCCAGAAGTGTGAAATGCAGAAGGTCCTGTTCACATGTTTGAGGTCCAGAATAGGGCAGAAAGTTCCCTCCTTTTTGGGGATCACAAAATAGACTGAATATCGACCACTTCCACACTGCTCCTCAGGAACCGGCACCACCGCCTCCAGCTGTAACATCGCCTGGACCACCACTGCCTTTCCTGTGGCCCGGCACGGGACTGCAGAAAAGCTTCGACCAGCAGCCTCATGAATTCCAGCACGTATCCCTCTCGCATGACTTCCAGCACCCACTTGTCGGAGGTTACCTGGGCCCAGGCTGGCAGAAACCCCTGAAGGCGCCCCCCCCGGGTACTGTTGCATCCTGGACCCTCCTCACTTCATTGGGGTTTCTTAGGGGTCACAGCAGGGGCGGTGTAATAGCCCCTGCTGACCTGAAAGGATGGGCCCCCTACCTGGGTACCGCATCCTCTGAAAGGGAGCAAAGTCCGAAAATGACAAAAATCCCATGGCTGCTCTCACCCCTGCACCAAGCCCTTGGGCGGCTTTGGCTTATCCTTGGGGAGTTTGGCTCCCTTTAGTCTCCCCGAGTTCCTTCACAAACTTCTCCACCCTCCCCAAACAGAAGCTTTCCCTTAAAGGAAAGCTGAGTAAGCCGAGTCATAGAGGAAGCATCAGCTGCCGAATTTCGCCGCCACAGGAGACGCCATGCCACAACCACTTATGCCATACTCTTGGAGGGTGCCCCAATCGGATCATAAAATGCATTCATCAGGAAGGCGGCCCCTGGCTCTAGCCGAGCTGCCTCCAGGAAGGCTGACTGTACCTGGTCCGTTGACTCCGGTAAGACCTGAGCCCAACGCAGACACGCCCAAGCTCCACAAATGGAAGTCTGCAACTTCAAAGCATTGATGTCAAAGGCCTACTTCAGAAGGGATTCCAACTTCTTATCCTGGGGTTTCCTCAACATGACACCCCCTTTTACTGTGATGGTAGTCTTCTTCATGACTACCGATACCACCACATCTACTTTTGGTGACCTCAACTTTTCCTCTTACTGTTCTGGAATTGGATACAATTGGGCCATTGCCCCACTGCCATGCAGACCAGCCTCCGGCACCTCCCATTCACACTCCACCATCTGCGTGATCATCCTATGTATGGGGAAGGTTGTCTGTGACTTCTGAAAGGCATGCACCGGCTCCTGCCCTGCCTGTGCCGACTGCACAATATTGAGGGCCACCAGAAAATGCGCTATAAGCGCTGCCAGCTCCTCATAGAAATATGACGACAGAAAAAGACCATATGGCCTATCTAGTCTGTCCTTCCATATCAACAACTACAACAGTCCCCTTTTGACCTTTAGAGGTCCTCTGTGTTTGTCCCATGCTTTTTTTAATTCAGTTACTGTCCTCATCTCTACCACCTCGACTGGGAGACTATTCCACGGATCCACTACTCTATCCGTAAAGAAATATTTCCGCATATCACTCCTGAATCTATCTCCCTTCACCCTCATCCCATGTCCCCTCATCGTAACACCCAGACCAAATTGGGGTCTTCTCCTGCCAGGGTGTCCCCCTTGTCTGGGTCCAGGGAAGAGACCTTCCTGAACACTCTGAGGTCCCTTCCAAAGGATCTTCTGAGGCATCCGAATGCGCCCCCCCCCCCCCTGGAATCCTCCCAGACTTCCAGCTCCAAGCAGGGACATTTTGCCAATGGCTCCTCTGCACTTACCTTTCCCTGCACTGGGGTCCCTACCTGTGGGCCAGGGGCTTTGCAGACCACGGATGATCTTGCCCACTGCCTAAGGCAAAGGATCTGATGCAGGAGCAAAATGAATTCCGGCAAAATTATGCTCCTATCTCATTCCTCCACACCCTCTAAGGACACTCCTAGATCCAGCAGGGCGAAATCTGGACCAGATGCCATCTCAGAGCTCTTCTGCCCCACAGCTCCCAAGATGGCCTCCATTCCCGCTAAAACCGTGGAAGGGGAATCCAGACCTGCCTACTGTTTGCGCTGTGGTGAGCCATTTCCCTGCACCATGTCCCACTTGGAAGTTCTGCCTGAGGAAATGGCTTCCTCATTGGTCCAAGCCTCTTTTTCTCACAATTTGCAAATCCTGGCCACCGAGAGGCTGCTGCAGCAGGAGCCACACACAGCACACATGCTCTTCACTGATGGCATGGCATACACCGCCACTCATACAAACTCATCTCACGTTCTCTCTCGTTGCCAAAGAGGAAGCACAGAAGCTGGCAGCCAGGCTGCCGATCAGGCCCTATTCCAGTCCCCACTGGCAACTCTCTACCACGTGCATGCCCTGAGCAGGCCGAACCCTCTCCCCTCTGTGCACACACACTTCATACTACTGCGACTCACCCACTATAGCTCATACCATGTCCGGATACTGACCAAACCCCGGCGCTCCTCCATTTTCAACAGACCAGTGCCTTTCTCTGTTGGGGAAGGGACCTGAAGCTCTTCCCATTTGTAAGTCCAGTCTGATTAAATGATTCCAGACCCTCAGTATGTCCTCCCCTCCCCCCCCCAGCCCTTCTGGTTGGCTCTCAACACTGTTGCAGACCAGTCAACCTCCTACTGAAGGGATCAGCCCGATCTCTGAGCCCCTTACACCAATTCCTGAAAACTCCAATGCATATCTTTTTTTTTTTTCTCTGCATTTTTTTATCCTGTTTTGCTATTCCCAAAAACAACCGCAAACCAATCTCCAAACCTGACAGGTCACCTCAGTCCGTCCAGAACTGAACAGATGCTTCTCACCGGCTGCTGGGGACTGAGATACTGGCTATAGTAGGGAGTTGGGAGGCAGTGTATGGATGATGACAGTACTAAAGTTGGACATGCTCAGTCCCCAACTTCTGGTGGGGGAAGACGACCCGCTCATCTGGTCTGGACTGGACTGGAGGGAGGATAAAGAAGATTTCATTTCTTCTGTGATCTTTTATGGCAATGTGTGTGACTGAATATATGGCTAAGAAATATATATACTTTTTTTACTTACTAAAGATGAAAGAGCATTTTAGGGTGACTGAATATTGTGTAATAATTCGTATTTCCCCCACTCCCACTTTCTTGCAGTGAAATTGCTATGGTTTTACAAGTAGTCAGACACTTGTATAAATAATTGCAGACAGGCCCCAAAACTATTTTCTATCTGATGGCCCCCCCCCCCCCCCCCCCCGTAGGGGTTATTGCGCGTAGGGTGGACCCCAGGGGAGGTTGAGGGTTGGGGATGGGCTGCCAGGGGAGTCAATAGGGTAGGCCCCGAATGGCGGTGAGGCCTATATCCGGGGGCTCTGAGGGAGGTGGATGAAGAGACCCCAAAGTCAGCGGCTTCGCACCTTTCTATCCGCGAACCCGGCGTGACCGGAGCACTAGGTGAGTTACCAAGCCTTTGGCAGCTGTTTAGCGCTATTGGGTCGGGGGGAGGCAGCCCTTAAGTAGGAAGTCATCCCGGGTGTTGGTTGTTTGGATGGGGGGGAGAGGTGGGGGTAATGCCCCCCGTTAGAGGCCCTGGATTGGGTGGGATGATTTTCGGGGGGGTGGTGGTGCTCCTTTTCTTTCAGCCCTGCTGCTAGGGTCTGGTGATGGCTCCACGTGGCTTGGGCCCACCCCCCCCCCCCACCCCCCGGTCGGACATGCAGTCACCCTGGAGTTTTTCACGCGGGATGGGTCGGATTGTATTAGCATCGGGAGGCAGGAGGGGGTCTGTTTAGATAGATGGGGGGTATCTGAATGCGGGGGAAGGATGGCTACATGCTGTGACTTCGGGTGTACCTGGGGTGACTGACACGTCCTTTAAAGCTTTCTGTAAGGATATGTTTGTTCAGAGATACTAGGGTGGGATGCAAGTATAAGTATAATTTGCTGTGGAGGGAATAGACTCCCACTTAGCTGCTATTATAGGAGGGGTTTCAACTGTTTAGAGTATTGATATGCCCTATAGTATTGATTTTAAACTTCTCTGTTAACTAATGGTTTAACTGTTCCTAAAGGAATGGGGTGC
Source organism: Ichthyophis bannanicus (assembly GCA_033557465.1). Classification (NCBI taxonomy): domain Eukaryota; kingdom Metazoa; phylum Chordata; class Amphibia; order Gymnophiona; family Ichthyophiidae; genus Ichthyophis; species Ichthyophis bannanicus. The sequence goes on from CM066031.1 coordinate 1,368,483,477, forward strand.
TTACTGATTTTTGGGGGGGGTACTGGGGCAGTTTTTTCTGTGGCTATGTCCAGGATGCAGCTAATGCAAATATATCTTAGGTTAAGAAGAGGGAGGAGGCTAAATCTCTATTGATGATAGGCCCAGTGCCTATGTACAGTTGGGATTGTGGGAGCGCTGAGCTGGGAAGGGATTTTACGGGAATGAGGGGGATATAGGGCCCGGTTGTCACAGGAAGTCGACAGGCCTTATTAGGCTGGGTGGAGCAGGACAGGTTGAAGGGAAGGTAATGGATGGGAGGGCGCGGGGCGGGATATTAGGAGAGGGGGCGGGGTATAGGGATAGAGATGGGGCATGGGATAGGTATAGAGGGGGAAGACAGCGAGAGGGTAGGGGGGGGAGGAGGGAGGGGGGGGAAGGGGTGGGAAAGGGTGGGAACAGCCAGGGTGGTGCTACTGTTTACATGGGAGATTGTTCCGTGGACCCTTTGGAAGGTTCAGGGGACGGCCGCAGGCTGGGACGGCCGCCCTCTTCTTGGTTGGTATTACTGCTTGGGTAAACATTGTACTGCGTGTTAAACACTGAAGCTCATATCTTGGAATGTATGTGGGATAGGGAACCCCGTCAAGAGATATAAGGTATTGCAGGCCCTAGCCCGCTTTCGCTGTGATGTGGCTATGCTGCAAGAAACTCATCAAACTGCAGTAGAGCACACTAAGTTGCAACGGGATTGGGTGGCAAAGGTCTGGGGTGCACCGGCCCTTGGGAAAAAGGGTGGGGTAGCTATCCTAATTCATAAACGCCTTCGCTTTGAGGCAATACAAGAATACGCCGACCCGGGGGGTCGATATTTTTTGTTATATGGCGCCATCGATGGGAAGCCTATTATTCTTGGAACGTTGTACAGTCCCAACATATTAGATAGAGCATTATATGCCCGATTGGCCTCCAAACTGGAGCAGTGGCCCGATGTCCCTCTGGTACTAGCGGGTGACTTGAATGGGGTACTCGATACAGATTTGGATACTTCGACAGGTGCAGGGGAGAGGTTCCGGATGCAGACTACTAAGGCGTTGTGTGCTATGTGTAAGCGCTTAAGACTCGTAGATCCATGGCGCTTACTACATCCGATGGAACGTGACTTTACCCATCAGTCCCGCGCCAATGGCTCCCACGCTCGGATAGATTATACTCTAATCTCTGAGCGCTTATTCGCACAAGTTGAAGATGCGCGAATAGGTCCGTTAGAAATTTTCGATCACACTCCAATCTGGGTTAGCCTCACCTGGGGAACCCGGGCCCCGCGATCGCAGACATGGCGTTTCCCGATGGACTTGTATCGTGACCAGGCCTTTCATAGTTATCTCAAACAGCGTTGGTTGGATTTTCAAAAAAATCACGAGCGGCAAGTGGTGGATCCAGAGTTGTTGTGGGAAACCGCAAAGGTGGTGTTACGGGGGACATTATCGCGTACGCTGCCAAGAAACGGAGGGTTCTGGCTTCTCGAATCGTTCATTTAGAAAGACAGACTACGAAGGAGAGGAGGAGGTGTGCGGGTGATCCTAATCCAACTAATAAAAAACGACTTTGGGAAGCCCAGGCGGCCCTTAATGAGCTATTGCACCAATGAGCTAAAAAATCTCATTTGTATTATCGCTACCAATTATATCGGTTTGGTGATAAACCGGGGAAACTTCTCGCGCGCTGTCTTCGGGGCAGTCAGGGGACTCGTGCAATTGTGGCGGTGCGGGACGAGCGGGGGCAGTTACAAAAGGAGAGTCGGGAGATAGCGCGCGTTTTTCAAACTTATTTTCAAGATTTCTATGCTAGTCGGCCGGGGTCCCCGGAAGACATGGTTAACTACCTCCGGGAGGCACACCTCCCTCAGGTGACTACAGCTCAGCGGGCCCTCCTTGACTCACCGGTGACGGTGGAGGAGGTGTTTCGAGTGATTCAAGGGGCCAATTGTTGTCGGGCACCAGGACCCGATGGGTTTGGGGCGGAATTCTATAAGTTGTTAGGAGAGCAAGTGTCCCCTGCCTTACAGGGAATGTATCATCGATGGGTTGCTCAAGACACCTTTACCTGGGGTACAAATCATGCTCACATTACGTTGATCCCTAAGCCGGGCAAGGATCCAACGCATACTACTTCCTATCGGCCCATCTCCCTGATCAACTTCGATTTGAAAGTGTTAGCCAAAATACTGGCAGACCGACTGGCTGGCGTATTGGGCGAGCTGGTGCATGAGTCGCAAGTGGGGTTCGTAAAAGCTCGTTATGCGGTTCGGAACTTGCGCAAAATACTGGCCTCGCTCGAATGGGTCCGTGAGAGGGAATTGCAATCTTTGTTGATAAGTTTCGACGCCGAGAAGGCTTTTGATCAAGTTCACTGGGACTACTTGCAATTTCTTTTGCCCAAGTACGGCCTTGGGCCGTTGTTTTGTCAAACCATGGATTTATTGTACACGGGTCCTACGGCGAACATTCTCTGCAATGGGGTACTCTCGGAGTCTTTCTCATTGGGGAGGGGTACGCGACAGGGCTGTCCCCTCTCCCCACTGCTCTTCGTACTGTCACTAGATCCGTTGGTGCGTAGAATAGAATCTTCTCTGGGTATAGAGGGGGTCCGGCTAGGGGCTCAGACATTTAAATTGGCGGCCTTTGCCGATAATATGCTAGTGCATGTACTATCGCCTCAGGAATCACTTGCTAACCTCATTGCGGAGTTTGCCCTTTTCGGGAGGTTCGCAGGCTTGCTCATCAATAAGGACAAATCTGAGGCTTTGGATGTCGTGGGTTCGCTGCGGGGAATGTGGCGAGGGGAATTCCCACTCCGTTGGGCGGACGAATCTTTTGTGTACTTAGGTATTCTGCTGCCACGTGATCCCCGGATGCTTTAGAAACTTAATCTGGATCGCTTTTTCTCCAAGTTGCGGACACAGCTGCAAGCCTGGAAGCCCCTGCCGTTGTCACTCTCTGGCAGACTAGCGGCGATAGGAATGGTTATCTTCCCTAGGTTATTGTACTGGCTACAGACTTTGCCAGTGTGGTTGCTCCGCCGGGATGTCCGAAAGATAGAGCGGGAAGTCCGGGGGTTCCTATGGGGGGCGGTGAGGGCCCGGATTCCGCTAGGTCGACTACGAGGGGGCTGGAAAGAAGGGGGGATGGGTTTCCCGGATTTGTCTCAGTATGCTCTGGCCTGCCAGGCCCGGCACTTGGGGGATTGGCTAGGGGAGACTGATTATTATACGCCTAGGGCTTATGAGGAGGCTCTTTTGACACCACATGCGCTTCCGGCAGTGGTTCATCTTGAAAGTGCCCTGCTGCCGACTAGGGTGAAACAAAGTGTTTTGGTGTCCCCGCTTCAACATGCCTGGCAATGTCTTAATCGCATGTGGGGCACCTCTCCGAGAGTTTCCAGTTGGCTCCCCTTACGAGGTAACGCTGCCTTTCTGCCGGGAACTGAGTCCACGCGATTTCGGCATTGGCAGGGGCAGGGGATACAGTGTCTAGGACAGGTCGTTACGCTGGAGGGTTGCTGTAAAACCATCGATACACTTTGTACAGAATTTGATTTAGTACGGGGCACTTCCTTCTTTGCATATCTTCAACTTAAACACTATGTTGATTCGTTGCCACGGGTGGGACTACATGGAACACACTCCGCACGTATTATAGCTTCATTGGGCTTGGGGACGGATTGTCCGCCGAGAATAGCGGTACTAAAGAAGGGGCTAGCACAATATGTTACCCCAGTGGACTACTCGGGGGAAGAGGCCGCTTGGGCGAGGGAACTGGGTAGCGAGGTTCCACCGGGCTCGGTTGGGGCGGCTCTCAGGCGGATTGCTCGGTTAGTAGAGGGGGCTAAATGGCGGGAAATGCAGTTTAAGTGCATTACACGGGCCCACTTCTCTCCGAGGCGGGCATTGCGCACAGGGCTTACGGATTGAGGGGGGTTGCCCCAAATGCACCCTACCCCTGGCTGATTTGGGACATATGTGGTGGGGCTGCAGACCCATCAAGGCCTACTGGCGGCGTATTGAGACCTACTTGGGTGCTTTATTGCTACACCCTGTTCAGTGGTCGGGTGTATTAGTTACCCTGGACTATCTAGGCCCATCACAGCTTAAGGGGCGATGGGGACGCATTTTGGTGCGAAAGGCTTGTTTGGTGGGGAAGGGTCCTATCCTTCATAAATGGCGAGAGTCATCAGCACCCACATTCTGGGAATGGCGGAATAGATTTCACCATCTCATGTTAATGGAATGTAGGGCAGCTAGGGGGACCCTGCAGCGCTGGGCCTCCTTTTTTAATGGTCTGGATGCCTTATATACAAAGCTTGGGCCCTAAAGCCCGCAGTGAAGTCCTAGCGCTGGGGTAGGGGTACTTCTGGTGCGGCTAGGTGAGGGAGGGGCATATTGGCGGAGGGAGGATAGGGGGATAATACTCTCCTTGTGGTTAGTGGTAGGGCCCTGGCTGGGGGTAGGGGTGGGTGGGAGGGTTGGGAGGGAGTAGGAAGGGGGGAGGGGGGGTTAGGGTATACACCCCTCTGAGGCCTCCTTACACCATTTTGTGATTGGGGGAATTCTCCCCCTTCTCTTTATCCTCCTGTTTCCCTCCGTTGCTGGGGGACCTCTGGGTAGGGATCAGAAACCACCCTGCCTAGAAGATTGATATGAACGGGCTGTGGATACATAGATGCCCCTGGTGGGGAAGGGGGAAAGGGGGGGGGTGTGGGGAGAAAAGTGTGAAAATATGTTCTTAAACTCGTTGACATTGTTGTAATGATGTTATGTTGTTTAATAAAAAGATTTTGAAAAAAAAAATAATTGCAGACAGTTTCTCAGGAAGTAGTATTGGGGAAAAAATAACAAAAATAAACAGATGGATTCTTGTCCTCGAAAGATCATGTCTTAATAAATTGGTTAGACTATAATGCGCCACCTCCCTCTGTCATTTTTGTCCCAGCAATAAGTTAATAAATGTAGACGTGTCTGAATATCATTTACATGTGGAGTGAGGTTAGAGAGAGGCTACTAGATGTCTATATGACTTCTCTCCAGTGCTATCATGTACATAAGAGACCACTCAGAGCCCATAGCAAACCTGCCATAACAATAATACAATGACACACACAGCACAAACCCTACCTACATAAGAACATAAGATATGCCATACTGGGTCAGACCAAGGTCCATCAAGCCCAGTATTCTGTTTCCAACAGTGGCCAAACTAGGTCATATGTACCTAGCAGTTTCCCCAAGAGACACAAGTTCCACAATGCTTGTACTATTGTAGAAATGGACCAGAAGGGGGCTAGAGTCTAATGGAGAAAAATTTAGAGTGTGAGAACATCTCTGAATATGCTGACAGTTTCACAGGGTGTGTGTATGAATAAGTGAGACAGTTGAGGTTACATCTTGCAAGACAGGGTGCTTCTGTTTGCAAGAAGCTTGTTTTGATTATGAGTGAGCAATATGCTTATGCTTGGCATGACCTGTAATGTAGATATGTGGCAGGTGTAGGCCTGTGACCCACGGTGTCTGACATAAGCAGGCCAGCATGGCTAGCTTGACCTGTAAATGAGGCCTGTGGAGAGGCATATAGGATTGCACATCCCCCAATATGCTGCTATTGTAAGATAGAACTCAGTAGAAGTATTGAATTAGCTTAGGTAGGCAGAACTGTAGAGCTGAAAGATGGAAAAATACAGAAAGACATGTTTAAAAGTTACTGATAAGAAAAAGTACATCTGCAAAGAAATAATTGGGAGTGCTGACAGATGAGTTGCAGAGCCCTGCTCCTCTGCATGCACAAATTGGTTCTATGGCCTTGAGAGTGTGAAAGTAACAAGTTGATGAACTGACCATTGTAATTGGGACTAGAAGGGGGGCATGCAGGTGTCATGCCCACAGAAGGGACATAATTGGATAAACTTATCAGTACCGGGACCAATGGAAGAGGTACGGGAGGTACGGGAGGTTACCGGGACCAATGAAATGTTTTTCTATACCTAGAATGGAACAGAAGTCTATAAAAGTTGTTGTAATGCTTGAAAACTTTGCTCAGCCATTTTGAAATTGACTGGTTCGAGACTTGTGCATAAATAAATGATTTGGACCTTCTGAACAGACTCCTGGTATCATTGGTTTGTCTGCGCTTTGCTGCTACATATTCTTGGTGCGTTGGCCGGGAAGTTGTGGAATCAAAGTGTATATAGGGCAATATAACACGACTTTCCGCCTCTATAGGCTTGGTCCTGCCGGGATCGCGCCCTTCCGACGAGGGCTGCTCCCTGGCGCCACCGGTCCCTTGTATCGGAGGGAGCTGGCCGGACCTCGGCGGGTGCCGGGCCCGGTTGGAACCAACGCCTCGAACCCGAGTGAGGGGAGTCCGAGGTCCAACTCATGCGCCTGCTTGGGAAGTTTGAGGACCGGATCCGGTGAGTATAGTTTTGATTTTGGTGTCTAGACAGAAATAGAAAGAGCAGTACTGCCATTGGAACTTGGAATTTGGAATTTGTAATCTCGAGATATTGGGAATTGGTAAGAGAGCATGATCACCTCTCAAGGAAGGGCCGAGTAACCCCGCATGGGAATTCGCCGGGTGAAACCCTCATCCTTTTTGTAATTGGGAAAAAGACTAGTCAGAATAGATAGAAACGAATGCATTCTGGGATACGTTGCTAGCATGATTGTGTGAACGAAGTGTGAATGAGAGGTCTGGCAGCACGGACCAAGTGAAGGCGGACCCCTGAGTAGCGCATTTCCTGACCGGGGCGACCGCGTTCAGGTCGCGAAAAGGGGGAAGCGATTGTCGTCTTGTCTTGTTATTTGTATTCCTTATACGTTTCCAGGACCGTGAGGACCCCTTACCCACGGTCCGCCCTCCTTTTCCCTTCTGTCTGTTGTTGCGCGCACACATCGAAATGGGAGGGGCGGGGTCTACTAGAAACACTCCATTAGAATGTATGATCGCACATTTTAAAGAGGGATATTCAGGAGATTATGGTATTAAAATGACAGCAGCCCGTTTGCAGATTTTGTGTACTAGGGAGTGGCCCGATCTAGACCCCATCTGGCCCGAGAGGGAACGTTCAATGTAGAGATTATTCAGTCAATACACCGTAGAGTGCGGATAGCGCACCCCGATCAGTACCCCTATATAGATTCCTGGTTAAGTATTTGTGAAGATCCGCCCCCCTGGGCGCAGCGCTGTTATGAGGAACAGTGCAGAATAATGTTAGCTAAAACAGATTCTAGACAGAAAACGGAACAGCCCAAAAATGAGAGAGCAGGATAAGAAAGCCAGAAAGAAGCCCATCCTGGTAGATCCTGATTCCCCAGAAATAATTCTCAGGCAGCCCCGAACCCCAGGTCCAATAAGAGTAGCCCGGCGTCCTGCCCCAGAACCCCAGAGACGGCCGGAGCGGGACCCAACCCCTGATCCACCTCCCGGAGGGGAGGAAGAGGAGGAATTAGTTGAAAGAGAAGAGGAGGACATAAATAAAGAAGTCCCGGGAGTGCCCGTAAAGAATGATAATGATGAAGTGGTAGCGGGACCCCTAACTTATGTGTATATCCCTTTCTCTACAACTGATTTATTAAATTGGAGGTCGCATTATGCCTCCTATACTAGTAAACCCCAGGAGCTGACAGAATTAGTAACTACTATTATGGAAACTCACCAACCCACTTGGCCAGATTGCCGCCAGCTCCTGACCACCCTATTCACGACAGAAGAACGAGCAAGAATTAGAAAAGCAGCTATTGAGTGGATGGCAGATAACCCTGTAGCTCCGAGACAGGGGCAGAATATAATAGACCGTCGGGAAGCAGCTCAGAGAGAATTCCCGAATGAAGACCCCCAATGGGATCCAAATACAGATGAAGGATCCACAGCCCTAGCCCGTTTTCGCCAAGGCTTTTTACAAGGCCTGAAAAGGGGGGGCCAAAAAGCTATGAACCTTTCCAAAGTTGCAGGAGTTATCCAAGGGATAGATGAGAGCCCAGCAGATTTTTATGAAAGATTAACTGAAGCATACAGAATGTATACTCCCTATGATCCCGAGGCACCAGGAAGTTTATGTATGGTGAATTCTGCTTTTGTAAACCAGTCTCAACCAGACATTAGACGTAAATTACAGAAATTAGAAGGGTTTGCGGGCATGAATGCAACACAGTTATTGGAAGTCGCTCATAAAGTGTATGTGAATCGTGATAATGAAAGACAGAGAGAATGTGATAGAAAGATGAAGAAGAAAGCAGATTTTTTGGCTGCGGCCATAGTTGAACAGAAAAGGGGAGGTGTCCCTAGTCGAAGGAGCAGAGGAAGAGGGCGGGGTCAAGGCGGAGGCCGGACCCAGAGGTTAGGCGTGAACCAATGCGCCTACTGCAGAGAGGAAGGACATTGGAGAGATACGTGCCCGCAACTCGAAGACGCCCAGCAAGATGACGACAGCAGTCATCAGTGGCGAGAAGAAAGACGAGGCTATCTCCGAAGCCGAGGAAGAGCCAATCGAGAACAATTCCAGCGAGAGAGAGGAGGAGCCATTCAAGCATTGGCCACACCAGCCCATGATGAGAATGACGTGGATTAGGACAGACCGGGCTCCAAGTTTGCTTTAGGTCTCCAGGAGCCTATGGTCGGAATACAAATAGGAGACCAAATTATGGACTTTATGGTTGATACTGGAGCACAACATTCAGTAATAGACAAAAAGATAGCCCCATTTTCTACAAAAGCAGTCACCATTATAGGAGCAACTGGTGCCAAAGCCACAAAGTCTTTTCTTCAAAATCGAATATGCAGTCTAGGAGGACAGCAAGTAACTCATCAATTCCTTTACATGCCCGAATGTCCAGTACCATTACTGGGACGAGATATGCTAGCCAAGCTTCAAGCACAGATATCTTTCTCTGAACAAGGAGAAATGCAAATGACAGTAAATTCCCAAGCCAAACCAGCAGGAGTAATGCTGCTGACAGTGCCCCGAGAAGAAGAATGGAGGTATTACGTTGATGACTCCATCCAAGATACCTATTTTGAACAAACTTTAAAGAACATCGATGCACCACCTGGAGTATGGGCAGAAGGCAGTCCCCCAGGCCTAGCCAAGCATATAGCTCCAGTGATTGTAACCCTCAAGCCTAGTGCTACACCAGTGCACGTCAAACAGTACCCTCTCCCAAGAGCTGCAATTGAAGGCATTCATCGCCACCTACAAAGATTGCTCGAGTATGGCCTACTAAAAGTATGTCAATCCCCATGGAACACTCCACTTTTGCCAGTAAAGAAACCTGGGACAGATGATTATCGCCCAGTACAAGATTTGAGAAGAGTAAATGATGCAGTTGAAACCATACATCCAGTTGTACCCAATCCTTACACTCTTTTAGGACTGATACCTGCTGAAGCTACCCATTTCACTGTACTGGATTTGAAAGATGCATTCTTTTGCATAAGATTAGCCCCTGTAAGCCAAATATTGTTTGCATTCGAATGGCAGGACCCCATCTCTGGAAGAGGGGGCCAACTCACGTGGACAAGATTACCCCAAGGATTCAAGAATTCGCCTACCATCTTTAGCGCTGCACTGAATCAAGACCTTTCAAGCTATCCAGTAGCCCCGGGGAAGAGAGTGCTTCTCCAATACGTGGATGATCTGTTGATAGCTGCCATATCAGAAAGTGAATGCATACTAGCCACCAAAGACCTCTTGCAGTTACTAGATGAAGCTGGATACAAAGTTTCCAGAGCCAAAGCACAGCTATGCCAAAAAGAAGTGAAATACTTGGGTTTTCGTATTACCCAAGGAAGCAGAAGATTAGGCAGAGAAAGAAAAGAAGCAGTATGTAGAATCCCAACTCCAACAACCAGAGCCTTTCTGGGAGCGGCAGGATATTGCCGAATCTGGATACCTAACTTTGCCCAAATTGCCAAACCACTGTATGAAGCTACAAAAGGAGAAGAGAAGTCGCCACTGGAGTGGGGACTTGAGCAGGATACAGCCTTCAAGACGTTAAAGGAAGAATTGATGTCATCACCAGCACTTGGACTACCAGATGTCCACAAACCTTTCCACTTGTTTGTACATGAAGCGCAGGGAAATGCCTTGGGCATGTTGACTCAGAAATTGGGAAATTGGGAGCGACCTGTAGCATACCTATCGAAACAATTGGACCCTGTGGCCAAAGGATGGCCACCTTGCTTGAGAGCAGTTGCAGCTACAGCGCTACTAGTGAGCGAAGCAGACAAGCTCACACTAGGACAGAACATACGAGTCACTGTGCCACATGCAGTCCTTGCCCTTATGGAACAGAAAGCAAATTATTGGCTCACCAATTCCCGAATGTTGAAGTACCAGAGCATGTTATGTGAAAACCCACAGATACAACTTGAAGTGAGCCATGCCTTGAACCCAGCTACCTTGATACCCATCAGTGAAGAACTCCCAGAACATGACTGTATCAAAGTCATGGAAACTGTGTTCTCCAGTCGACCTGACTTGACAGATGTACCCATAGACAATCCTGACCAAATCTATTATGTTGATGGGAGCAGTCTCATCCTTGATGGACGACGCTGTGCCGGATATGCAGTCGTCACTCAACACGAAGTAGTTGAATCATCAGCTCTAGCCTCAGGCACATCAGCCCAGAAAGCCGAATTGATAGCACTTACCAGAGCATTGTTGTTAGGAGAAAAACTTGTGCTGAATGTATATACAGATTCCAAATATGCCTTCACTACCTTGCATGCCCATGGAGCTCTCTATAAAGAAAGAGGACTCATCACATCCGGAGGAAAATCAGTCAAGTATGGTCCCGAGATATTGATGTTACTTGATGCAGTTTGGGCCCCAACACGTGTAGCTGTCATGCATTGTAGAGGACATCAAGCAGGAAAAGGAGAAGTTGCCCGAGGAAATAGATTTGCAGATGCCTCAGCACGACAAGCAGCTATGACAGGACAGATTGCCCCACAAGCTATGCCAATGCAAGCAGCATTGTTTCCAGTACCTTTGAATCTATGGACCCCACGATATACCACCAAAGAATTGGATTACTATTGTAACAGAGAAGATGGAATACTGAAAGATGGATGGATTGAGCTGCCACCAGAAGAGGGCAGTCAACCTCCTGGACGAATAGTAATTCCTGAACTATTAGGACCATCTTTTGTCAAAGCTTTCCATGAAGCCACCCACTATGGGAAGAGTGCTATGGAGAAAGCACTCAGACCACATTTTTACATCCCTCTGATGACAACCATATCAGCTTCAGTAGCACGTCAATGTCTAACCTGTGCCAAAAATAATGCCAAGCAAGGCCTTATAACGGCACCCCAAGTTCAGTCAGGAGGTGTCACCCCCATGCACAACCTCCAAGTTGATTTTACTGAAATGCCAAGAGCCAATGGATACCATTACCTATTAGTATTAGTTTGTACTTTCTCTGGGTGGGTAGAAGCATTCCCAACCAGAACTGAGAAAGCCCGAGAAGTTACCAAAGTCTTAATGAGAGAGATTGTCCCCAGATTCGGAATCCCAGCAGTAATAGGGTCAGACAATGGACCCTCATTTGTCTCCCAAGTTACTCAGCAGTTAGCAAAAGCCTTGCAGATACAATGGAAACTCCACACTGCATACAGACCCCAGAGTTCAGGGAAAGTTGAGCGAATGAATCGTACCTTGAAAGCCCAAATGTCCAAGCTTTGTCAGGAGACACACTTGAAATGGCCCCAAGTGCTCCCCATAGCTTTACTCAGAATACGCTCAGCTCCTGTAAAGTCAACAGGATTTTCCCCTTTTGAAGTTCTGTATGGTAAACCCCCACCAATAGTGCAGGAAGTCAAAGGAAGTTTAGCCCAGATTGGTTCAGAAGTAACCAGACAAGAACTCCTAGCTCTTAGTTTTGTTCTGCAGACTCTCCATACGTGGATCCAAGATCAGTTGCCTATCAACTTGACGGAACCCTTGCATCCCTATCAGCCTGGTACTTCGGTGTGGATCAAAGATTGGAAGAAGACACCGTTGGAACCCCATTGGAAGGGACCGTACACCGTCATCCTGTCTACCCCAACTGCAGTAAAGGTAGCCGAGATCGACGCCTGGATCCACCACAGCAGAGTCGAGCCCGCCGCTGATCCTGAACCAGAGCAGTGGACAGCAGAACAGCATCTTGATGCACCCTTGCGAGTTACTCTGAGACGGCAACCAGCAGCTTAGACACTTCATCACAAGTGCTTTGCAGTAGCCAAGTCTTTCGAAGAGGATTGCTGTTTTCCATGCAGCAACAGTTTTGTTTCAACGAACCCAATTTGTGTGCGATTTGACACACTACTTTGAGACTACATTGACTAAGCCAGACTACACAAGCCAACTGAAATTGCTAAAAAGTTGGTCAATGTGTACTGGACAACCTGAGGATCTTCAATCAACACTCAGCACCCGTTAAATTGCTTCATTAGCAAACGGGACGAAGAATAAAAAGACCGTCGTGATCAAGATCAGCAAGCTGAGGATTCAGAAGAACTCCAATCAACATCAACATGTATCTTTGTTTTTGCTTTACCTTGGTTGCCTTCTTTGGAGGTTTTGAACTGACTTATGCTTTACCTCCATGCACTGCTTGCATTACTTCTACTAGAACTGGACTGAAAGTAACTCAGACTTTGCTTTATCATTCTTACTATACCTGCAAGGGAACAGTAACTCGGTGTATCTATAACACCACTGAACTAAATGTTTGCACTCATGGCAAAATCAAAGCATGCTATAATCCGCATCAGAATCCATCCTATTACATGTTGGAAATAAGATGGAAGGATGCAGATGGACCTATATTAGCTGCTACACCACCACTTAAGGACATTACTAAACCTGCTGTTTTGAATTTTGATGCATGTAATGCCATTAATAGAGATAGTCATTCCACCTGTGGTACATGGGAAAAAGCGTATCGAAATGACCATAAGTATATGTGTCCAGAAGGTGCCACAAATTGGTGGAAGTGTACAGGTAAAACAGGATCAGGCTATAGTACTGCAACAGCGGCAGATTACTATTGCCCGTATTGGGGATGTGTTTTTTATGCTACCTGGAACACTGGTATAACTGATGAGAAAATAGATAAACGGATGGCTACTCTAACCAAGCCAACCACAAATGATAAATGTCAGAAAGATGCTTGCAACCCCTTACACTTACGTATACACACGATTACCATGTTTAATCCCATGTTGTATGCGTTTCATTCATAACACTATTGATAGTACAGTAGAGCGGAAGACCGCCACTAAAATAATGGCTTTATACAAAGCTAGTCCTAGTCGAAATCCTTCAATCATGATGTGATTCTAATAAAAGTGATTTAATTCTCACACCTTATTGAGTAATAGGGTGAGATTAATCAAAGGGGGGAATGTGGCAGGTGTAGGCCTGTGACCCACGGTGTCTGACATAAGCAGGCCAGCATGGCTAGCTTGACCTGTAAATGAGGCCTGTGGAGAGGCATATAGGATTGCACATCCCCCAATATGCTGCTATTGTAAGATAGAACTCAGTAGAAGTATTGAATTAGCTTAGGTAGGCAGAACTGTAGAGCTGAAAGATGGAAAAATACAGAAAGACATGTTTAAAAGTTACTGATAAGAAAAAGTACATCTGCAAAGAAATAATTGGGAGTGCTGACAGATGAGTTGCAGAGCCCTGCTCCTCTGCATGCACAAATTGGTTCTATGGCCTTGAGAGTGTGAAAGTAACAAGTTGATGAACTGACCATTGTAATTGGGACTAGAAGGGGGGCATGCAGGTGTCATGCCCACAGAAGGGACATAATTGGATAAACTTATCAGTACCGGGACCAATGGAAGAGGTACGGGAGGTTACCGGGACCAATGAAATGTTTTTCTATACCTAGAATGGAACAGAAGTCTATAAAAGTTGTTGTAATGCTTGAAAACTTTGCTCAGCCATTTTGAAATTGACTGGTTCGAGACTTGTGCACAAATAAATGATTTGGACCTTCTGAACAGACTCCTGGTATCATTGGTTTGTCTGCGCTTTGCTGCTACAGATATACTGTAGATAAGCAAAAAGCATGATACAGAATGTATGATGTGGCAGTTTTTCCTAAATACAAGTAGATACTGCAGCAAAGCAAATGAAGGGAATTACAGGTGATTTTGTCTGCAGCTCTGTGACTTTCTTCCTAAAGCTTTAGCAGAACTTTATTGTTTTTTTTTTTAGCATATTTGTTTTCAAATTAACAATAATAGAAGTGGAGTAGCAGCCTAGTGGTTAGAACACTGGTTTTGGTAACTAGGCAACCAGGGTTCAATTCTCACTAGCACTCCTTGTGGCCTTGGGCAAGTCACTTAACCCTCCATTGCCTCCAAAGAAAGGCCTGGCAATCTACTTCTGGTCACACTGCCAAGAAAACCCAGGAGCTTCTGGGTTGCCAGGAGTCAGCAGGTACACATTGCATTGCAGAAACAATACAAATAGAGTAATTACAAGCATCTGATTTTTAATTCCCCCAGCCCCCCCCCCCCCCCGCAAAAAAGGCAGAGGTCTATACCAGAATAGGATCAGATATCGGCCAAATACATATCCAAAGATCTCCAAATTCTCTCTACTTTATCAATACAATTAGATGATACAGATGCAGCACCTTCCAATTTTATAGTAATACAGATCAGATGCCACCAAAAGGTAACATTTAACAACAATGTATCCTTCCAATTGTGCAAAATGTGTTGTATAGCAATTGATGATATAATATCAAACAGTGCCCTATCATGTTTAGCAAGAACATCTTGCATATATAAGGACCTAAATAAGATTAATGTTAAAGTTGATTTCAGCCACTACAATATATTAATAGCTTATAGAAATATGAGGTTAACTTCCCTTTTATTTTAGCTTTATGGCATACATCATATAGATCAGAAGTAGGACATGCCCCTTCTGACCATAGAGAGTCCTGTGTCAAGCTCTGAATCAGGCAGTCCCACTTAGCAGCCTGTGTTACTGATAGTCCAAAAACCTCAATAAGATTCTCTTGATTAACTGTTACCCCCATTGAAGAGCTGACCAATACGATATATACTTTTTTCCATCCATTCTTTGCAAAAAATCTTTCCCCCGTTAACCTGCACCAATTTGTTATACCAAAGGGAGGATGCTGCTGATGTTGAATACGGTCTCTCACAAACAGATTCAATCGCCTTAATAGTGCTGTTAATAAGTGGAAAACCCAGTTTAGAGTCTAGAATATTCATTGTAGGCAGAGTAGACAATCTAAAAGGAGAGACAAGTACATTCTCCATTTCGACCCACAGTGAAGACAACTCTCCTAAAATCCATTCCACCCCATAGGTGATAGTGTTGCAGCATGATAGGTTTTAGAATCAGGGAAACCCCCCCCCCCCCCCTTTTTCAATGGCAACTTCAGCTTATCGAGAGCTATACAAAAAAGGTAGTGAGAATCTTGTTTAGTTGAACATAGAAACATGGCTTGCAAAAACCCAGCAAGATTCCCAGTTTGTAAACTATATTTCGAAGCACCATCATTTTAATTGTGTCTAATCTCTCTTTAACCTATGCCTCGCCAAAGACCCCTACATGTCTCTGATAAAGTTCCTTATATAAAAATGTACTATATTTTGTAAATAGTTCCCCCTGCTTACCTCCAGGTTTTAACTACCTTGTTCATTGTAAGCTCAATGTTCCTGTGGCATTGTAGTATGTTTTGTTCAACTGTACACCGCACTGATTATAATAGCGCGGTATATAAGAAATATAAATCAATAAAATAAATAAACCAATGTTGCAAAGAACTCTAACTCTGCAAGAATAATATTACAATTGCATTTAATTGTTTCTTCTGAGGAAGGGCAAAATTGCATTCCCAAATATTTAATTCCCTGAGATACCCATTGAAAACTAAACTCCTCCATATCCCCTTGCTTGATAAGGTTATTAAGAGGAAGTAGCTCATTTTTCTCCCTATTAACTTTAAATCTAGAGAACATTCAGAAATTATTATCTGCATTTAAAGGTAGTCTAGCACAAATAGAATAAACCAAAAACCATACCGGCTGCCTTGATTAAGATCTACAGATACCGGAACAATTGAGAACTGCATGAATGCAGACCAAAGCTTCTCCTTACGAGTGACTCCTCTGAAGAAAGGCTAGGCAATCAGCTTCTTCCCTTCTTGACATTCTAGGCCTTCTTAACATATGATGCCTCTTCTGTGTGACGATGCAGATGCCAACATAGAATACTTGATCCTGGAGCAACTCAGCTTTGACTTCCTTCCATAAAAGACTGACCTGAGGGCCTTAAAACTGACTGGACCATGCTGGCTCCTGCTCACCATACCACAGTGTAATGAAGAGACTTTGGAATACTGGAAACAGCCATGTCCTTAAAGAAACTGAGGTTCCATGTTTAGCAAGGATGACACCAAAAACACATTATATACTGCACTCTTGACAGAGCTCACTTAATCCTGATTGGTGGCTGTAATAGCTGGGAATAAGGAATGGATATTTTCTTAGCTCAACAAACATGAAGAATTAATAAAGTCACTAGTGCAACACGAAAGAATTCAGGCCAAATGAAATGCAGGGCCTTCCCTCAGAATAGATAGCCCCTGTGCTCTCCAAACACTGGGGGGAAGGGGGAAAGGGCAAAAGGAGCCTCTGAAGAGAACTAGTCCCCAAAAGCTCCCTGGCCTGATGCTGCACTCTTTCCTCATACTTAAACCATTTGACTATCAAATAGTTTAACATTTAAACACCTGGAGCTCTAACCATAAGTGAGCAAACTAGTAAACATTTGAGACCCTAACAGCTTCTCCCATTGATTGGGAACCGCTATCTTTCCAAATAATGTGTTCAGAAAACATACCTGAAAAGGAGAGGCTCAGTCAATGGAGAAACAGCCTACCGTGCAGAAGCAAATATGGTGGTTTTTCCTGTTCAAAATGAAGCCTCTCCAACCCATGGTCATCATGCCACCTGACACTGATCTTGCAGTTGTGGCTGGGAGTGCAGGCTCCTTCCACGGCCTGGCTGTCAAGGACATCTCCAACACTGCTTTTGCTGCAGCCGTGGCAGGCAACTAATCTGACAGGAAATTCTTTCACCCCTATAGGTAGTGCTGTGTCAGGTACAGTGAGTGTGAGAGGCTGTGCATTGATTACTGCCCCCCAAGAACCACCATGGCAGCAAGTCATGGGAAATCCTTTCCTTCCTGTAGGCCATACTGTGTCAATTACCGCAAAGGTGGGGAACTGCACTGCTTACCAACTCCCAAGAGCTGCCGTGGTAGCACACAACAGTAGCAACAGAAAACCCTTTCACTACCATAGGCCATGCCATGTCAGGGATAGAGAGTGTGACAGCCTGTGTACCGTTCACCCCTTCAAGAGCCGCCACTCACCACAGCCACTCGCTGGTGCCAGCAGCCTCTGCTGCCCAGAACCCCTGTGCTGAGTCAGCAAAGGCCCCAGTGCTTTGTACTGTTTTGTTCTGTTTGACTTAAAGTGCTATCGGCAAAGACTTCTCTCCTGGCCCCATCTCAAAAATTAGAGAGGAGGCAAGGAGGGACCTCAATTGCATCTCACCATTTTATGAAGATGCCTAAACCAAGAACCAACTGAGAGGGGAAGGAGAAAGACCATGTTCTGCACTCCAAATGTACTAGTGCACCCTTTTTTTGGTCCACTATGAAGGGGGGGGGGCAAGTACCACTGGTTTCTGCACCCCAGGTTGTTGTAGGCAGCAACTGCTATCCTATGCCCATTGCTCTAAGAATCCTCCTTTCCAATCTACTTCAGACTGCACAGATTTTAGATAACCTCCATCTGCTGGAGACTGAGAAATGTTGGTGAGTGGCAT
The DNA here is from genome assembly GCA_033557465.1 of Ichthyophis bannanicus. Classification (NCBI taxonomy): domain Eukaryota; kingdom Metazoa; phylum Chordata; class Amphibia; order Gymnophiona; family Ichthyophiidae; genus Ichthyophis; species Ichthyophis bannanicus. The sequence goes on from CM066031.1 coordinate 1,368,501,371, forward strand.
GCACAAGATAATTATACCATGACATCATCAAACCAGTGGTTCTCAGTCTCCATCTGCTGATAGGAAGGCATAAACCCCCGTGACTGGACTGGAGAAACAATGAGGAACCTGATAATAATGGTCAACTGTAAAGAAAAGGTTTAGACTAAAGAAGAAGATAAAGTGGTTAGAAAATATGGACTAGGCAATAGAAATGAAGCTGGAGAAAGACTGATAGGATTCTGCAAGACCAATAATCTTTTCCATTTCATTCCTCCAGTCCCAGCACCTTTGGGCATTCATGCACTTCCAGCAGCTTGGAGACTGAGCATGTCATGATCGTCATGACTTTCACTTCTTAGATAGCTGGCTCCACCCCCAGCCCTTCAGTATCTCAGTCTCCAAGCAGCTGGAGAGAGGTGAATCCCAGTACTGGACTCACTGAAGAAAGTTTTTAAATTGATTTTAAATGGATATACATTAATTTAAATTGGTTTTAAAGCCTGCAGCAAGAGCACCGATATACAACAGTGGGGGCAGGGGAAGCTGGGGCTGCCCTTCAGCTGTGAGAGTACTGCTATGCTGAGGCTGTGAAAAGAAAAAGAAAAAAAGAGTTTGAAGGTTTCGGCTGGAGGTGTGCGACTCCCCTTTCGGGGGGGAGGGGGTAGTGCAGTGGTGCATGCTCAACAGTGCGGGTTGTCACACCCTTGCCCCTGGCCACTGGCTTAGAGGGGCGAGATAACGGAGAACTTCTCTTGGTGAGCTCAAATAAACTAGCTTTTCCTCAGGTGGATTCTGGGACATGTAGTTTGGCTCTTAAGAAGAAGTGTAGTAATGGTCCGATGTTAAGTCAAATGACAGAATTTATTTTAAAGTAAAGGTTCAAGTAAACTGTACATAGGAATTTTGTCCATTCAGGATTGTTTGCAACAGAGCATTCAGATCAGTATAACTGCTTCATAGTCTTTTAAACACATGCAGCTGGTTAACAAGGTTGCTCAGTCTTAGAGAAACTGCTCTGCTCAGCAAGGTAAAAATACTTCTTTTTAACCTTGTGTTTGTGAAGCACTTAACAAAAGAATAACTCAGTTCCTCTGGAACAACCTCTTCTTTCCCTCCTTCCTTTCAGGATAGGTTTTAAACTCAAAATAAGAAAACAAATAACAAACATTCACCAGCTTTCTCTTCAGCGTGACTCAGCACTTTGCCTGAGAAATGCAAACACGTGGAGTTTTCTTCAAACCCAATTCCTGGCTCAATTCCAGTTACCTGCTTCTAGGAGACTTTCTCATTCAATGCTAGCCTTTAGCATAATGATTCCTTGCTTGTAGCTTGACACAGGGTACAGTCCATGGGGATATCTAGATCTTGCAATTCCTCCCCTGCCAACTCAATCTGCATATCCTCTGGTGTTGTTAGGGCAGTGTCCTGTTCTGAGCTCTGGACACAGTGCTCAGAATACAGCCTCCCTGGGGGTTCTAATGTCTCTCCTGAGCTCTGCTCTCCCCGATAAAGACAGTACCTGAAGCACTGAGCAGTTCTCCCTGGTTGTGCTCGCTACGGTTCCTTATCTCCTTCCAGCCTCTCTGGAACAGCTCTCTGTATTCCTCTCTGGGTTCTCTCCTGGAGATCTGCAGGTGCTCCTGGTTCCACTCCTGATTCCCCTGAATCCTCTTAGTCTTCCGAACCTCCTGAGACCTCTGCCTCCCCAGAACTTCTTCCTTCCTCTGAGTTTCTCCTTTCCTCTGAGCTTCCCCTTCCTCTGAGCTTCCCCTTTCCTCTGCTTTAGCAGAGGTTTATATTTCCCTCTCCAGGGCTCCAGCCCTTCCTTCACTCCTCTCCCAGGTGATTGTAATCACCTCTCAAGCCTGCAGTTATGTCATAGGAGTTAGGGTGTGGCTGCCTGAACTTTCTCTCCCTCAGGTTTCTTTCTCTATGAGAGGCCTGAAATCCATGCCCTGCAGGGATTTCTCTTTTCTCTAAGTTAAAGTCATTGGCCTTTTCTATACTCATAGGCTCAAAACAGGCTTCCTTGTCACATACCCCCCTACTAAAGATATTACAGGCTGGCAGAAGTTCCTCCGAACAGTCCGTAATCCTTGATAAGGCATCTGCGTTCTGATGTAATTTCCCTGCCCTATGTTCTATCTTGGATAGACTGGCCGCTGCCAATCTTTCCTGCCAGGGCCTAAGTACATTTATATGATAAACTTGTCTGCGACCTGTCCTACTCTCCACCTCATAAGACACTGGACCTACTTGTCTGATCACTTTACATGGTCCCTTCCACTGGACCTCAAATTTTGGTGTGGCGCCTGCCACCATTACTAGGACTTTCTCTCCCAGGACTAACTGGCGGGGTTTTGCCCCTTGGTCATATCGCTCCTTTTGGCGAGTTTGACTAGCCTGTAAATTCTCTTTGTCTAAAAGAAATCTCGGAAGGGTCTCTCGCACAACCTGAGCGTATTCAAATGCTCAGGTGAGTGCCGGGTCTGCCTGCTGTTCCTTTGGAAAAGTCGGAAACTTCGCAATCAACTCTGCAGGCACCCAGGATAACCCTTGGCTATTTACCACCCCAGTCTTCCCCTGAGTCCTACCTCTCCCCCCGCGACGTTTCACAGCTTTCCCCTTCTTAATCCTAGAAGATGGGGAAGCCATTAGGTCATCATGGGAGGGCAAAGCTCCTAGGGAACCCTCTGGGGACCCGTCCCTTTGGTCATTGGTCATAGTCTGGGACCGGGTAAACACAAGCCCAACCTTCTGTCCAAGTCCCTTCTTTATCCCTTTTCTAAATTGGGGCCAGTCTCTTTCTAATACTAGGTCATGGGGAGATTTGGGAGCACTGCCATGGGGATTTCCTTCTGTACCCCTAACCCTTTTATCACTACCTTATATATGGGGTAGAAAGAGGCAGCCCCATGGATGCATCTAATTTGGACTCTACCCTCTGGTCTCCTCGAGACCGACTCATCCTGAGCGTCAATTGCTCGCCAAAGCCTCCGTGATACCATGCTTTGGTTGGCGCCCGAGTCGAGCAGAGCATTGGTACTGATCCCGTGGATGTTAACAGCTAAGAGGAAACCCTCTCTGAGATGGTTCACATTAGCACCCATCAATCCTATGCGGGATTTGCACCCCCTCTGTAGGTGTCCCATCTTCCCACACCGATAGCATTTTTTCTCAACCCACTTTTCCTTCTGAAGAGGTATACTAGTTTTCCCACATTCTGCATTGTTCCCTTGTCTCTTTTCCGATTGACCAAAACTGGCCTCTGCCCCTGCTTTTGGAGCGCCCTCTTTTGGATGACGAGCTAATTCAGCTTCTAAATAGTGCTCAGTCAGAAGGGTTGCCTCTCCTGTGCTCTGGCAGTTTTGCTGTATCAGAAAAGATTGTATGTCCTTAGGAACTGCAGCCAAAAACTGTTCCAATACAATTGTATCCACCACCATGTCAACAGTTTTTCCCTCTGGGACCAACCACTTTAAGGCTAAGCCTCTTATCCTTTGGCTTAAGGCCTTAGGTGTTTCTCCAGCTTTCAGGGACGCGGCTCTGAACATGCAGTGATATAGCATTTTGGTTAAACCTAAGCGATCTCTTATAGCATTTTTCACTTCAGAATAATTCGTGGCTAGGGCAGCCGGCATGGCCCTATAGGCAGCCAATGCTTCCCCTGTTAAAGAGGTGGCTAGCCTTACAGCCCATTGCTCAACTGGCCATCCTACAGGGTAAGCGACTCTGTCAAAAGACTCTAAATAGACATCAATGTCATCCTCTACAGAAAGTTTGCCAAAAGACAATGTCCCACTTGTTTGTGGTCCTACCATACAAACATTCTGTGACACTATTAGTTCTGGCTGGGCTGGCAAACCTCCAGCTCCTGCTTGCTGGCTGGCAATCAGTGCCTCTACCAAGTCTAGCACTGGCTTTTGCTGTGCTTGTAAAGCAGCTGCTGCTTGCTCTTGCACTTGTTGGGCCATCTCTTGCTGTCTCTGGAACTGTAGGGTCATCCATTGGATTAGCTCCTTGGGCTCCATCTCAGCGACTACCTGCAAGAGAAAAGAGAAAACCACCAAGCGCGGTACCACGCTACAGCTCTAATGTGCTCTTTTTATCAGAACGCTTTCACATTTCCTCTCCTTTTACTCTGATCCAGGCTGACCTCCTCCTAGGTACCTTTTACCTGGGTCAGGTGCTGACTCTGGCCTTAAAAAGGAAGGGTGTCTCCATGGAACCGCTCCGTCGTCCTGGTCGACCTTGCCAGCGAATCTCAGTGAAGCTCGCAACCCAGATCTCCGCTTATGATTTGTAAATCCTGTGGCTGTATATCCTGATGCAGACAACAAGATCCGTACAACTACGCCACTGTCACGCCCTTGCCCCTGGCCACTGGCTTAGAGGGGCGAGGTAACAGAGAACTTCTCTTGGTGAGCTCAAATAAACTATCTTTTCCTCAGGTGGATTCTGGGACATGTAGTTTGGCTCTTAAGAAGAAGTGTAGTCATAGTCCGATGTTAAGGCAAATGACAGAATTTATTTTAAAGTAAAGGTTCAAGTAAACTGTACATAGGAATTTTGTCCATTCAGGATTGTTTGCAACAGAGCATTCAGATCAGTATAACTGCTTCACAGTCTTTTAAACACATGCAGCTGGTTAACAATGTTGCTTAGTCTTAGAGAAACAGCTCTGCTCAGCAAGGTAAAAATACTTCTTTTTAACCTTGTGTTTGTGAAGCACTTAACAACAAAAGAATAACTCAGTTCCTCTGGAACAACCTCTTCTTTCCCTCCTTCCTTTCAGGATAGGTTTTAAACTCAAAATAAGAAAACAAGTAACAAACATTCACCAGCTTTCTCTTCAGCGTGACTCAGCACTTTGCCTGAGAAATGCAAACACGTGGAGTTTTCTTCAAACCCAATTCCTGGCTCAATTCCAGTTACCTGCTTCTAGGAGACTTTCTCATTCAATGCTAGCCTTTAGCATAATGATTCCATGCTTGTAGCTTGACACAGGGTACAGTCCATGGGACTATCTAGATCTTGCAATTCCTCCCCTGCCAACTCAATCTGCATATCTTCTGGTGGTGTTAGGGCAGTGTCCTGTTCTGAGCTCTGGACACAGTGCTCAGAATACAGCCTCCCTGGGGGTTCTAATGTCTCTCCTGAGCTCTGCTCTCCCCGATAGACAGTCAGTACCTGAAGCACTGGGCAGTTCTCCCTGGTTGTGCTCACTATGGTTCCTTGTCTCCTTCCAGCCTCTCTGGAACAGCTCTCTGTATTCCTCTCTGGGTTCTCTCCTGGAGATCTGCAAGTGCTCCTGGTTGCACTCCTGATTCTCCTGAATCCTCTGAGTCTTCCGAACCTCCTGAGACCTCTGCCTCCCCAGAACTTCTTCCTTCCTCTGAGTTTCTCCTTTCCTCTGAGCTTCCCCTTTCCTCTGCTTTAGCAGGGGTTTATATTTCCCTCTCCAGGGCTCCAGCCCTTCCTTCACTCCTCCCAGGTGATTGTAATCACCTCTCAAGCCTGCAGTTACGTCATAGGAGTTAGGGTGTGGCTGCCTGAACTTTCTCTCCCTCAGGTTTCTTTCTCTATGAGGGGCCTGAAATCCATGCCCTGCAGGGATTTCTCCTTTCTCTAAGTTAGTCATTGGCCTTTTCTATACTCATAGGCTCAAAACAGGCTTCCTTATCACAGGGTCTACCTGGGGCAAGAGAGCAAGCGGCTTACCAGGGGTCAGAATCTCTAGCATGATGACTCCAAAGAGATAGGCAGTCGGGAGTTGTCACGCTGGCAGGAGACCAGGTATTCCCAAGGCCTCTACCACCCGACGCCGAAGCCTGGAGGTGGCTGAGTGTGCGGGATGGTGACTCAGACACTGGAGATCCTTAGCAGGTTCAGGAGGGGTAGAGAACAATAGTGGGAACCCGGCAGCTGAGGGAACTGTGTGGTGCAGAGACAGCAAGGAAAGGCAGCAGCCATTTTAAAAGCAGGGAGCCGTTGTGCAGCGCGGCAACCGCAGAGGCATTAAATTGTTAGCTCTCCTTGCAGGTTTTGCCACTTTGCAGCAGCTAGTTGGGAGCTGAGGGGCAGGAACTGAAAGGAACTAAGGCAAGGGAGACATAAAAAGAAAAGAAGAGTAAGCCTCAGTGCAAGACAACACAGAGATGCCAGCAAGACAAAGCTGTGTGGCCTGTGGGTCACACAGGGGCTCAGTATCTGTGGCTGGGTTCTGCAGGGGGTGTGAGGCAGAATCCCAGTCCATGGAGGCAGAGTTGCAGGGGGACGAGCCAGACAGATCCTTGGACACAGGCATGGATCATGAAGCTGTGGGGCCCTTGGGAGTGCCCATTGCAAAGACAGGAGGTGGGGAAGAGAAGAAGCCTCTATCGATTAAGGCACCAAAGGGCAAAGGGAAGAAGGAGGCGAAGGTGAGGAGCTCTAAGGAGCAGCAAAGCATATGCGATCTGGGTGGCTTCTCATGGGAGTTTGTGCTCCTGCTGCATAAAGCCTTTTGTTTGAAGCAGGGAGCAACAGAAAAGATAGCAGCTCCAAAGAGGGGGGCTAAGTGCTCCATGGACACAAGCTTGGTGCTGGAGGAGACGGACAAGGAACCTGGTCACAGTAAGCGATGTGTGGAGGACAGTCTCTGGGAAGACACTCCACGGGAGGTGGAAGACTGGGAGGAGGAAGACCTCCAGGATGCGGAGTTGGAGAAAGGAGAGATCCTGCAGGCAGAGGAGTCTTGCATTATCTGACTTTTCTGTAGAGAGGAATTGGCGGCATTGATAGCACAGTCCGCAAAAACTTTGAATTTTCATATGGAGGCATCAGTGGAAGAGGAGCCTCTGGAGGACCCACTGTTCCAGGACATTTGGTCAACACAGGTGGTCTTCCCTTTGCATAGACTCGTGCGGAGCATGATTCAGGAAGAATGGGACATTCCAGAAGGGCCGCTTTAGGGTACACGGACGATGGCTCAGCTGTATCCCCTCCCAGAGCGAGACAGAGAACTATTTTGCGCACCTAGAGTAGATGCAGCAGTCTCGGCAGTGACGAAGATGACAACGATACCAGTAGAGGGTAGTACTGCCCTTAAGAACATTCAAGATTGCAAGTTGAAGATGCTCTTGAAGCAGGCATTTGACACTTATGCTCTGTCCTTGCAGACATCTGTGGTGGGCACATGGAATCTGCAGACTTGGAAGCTGAGCAGAGGCAGAGAAGCTAGAGTCCAGAGTGGTGTATCTGGCAGATACCTTCTATGACCCGATTAGGTGTATGTCCAAAGGTATGGCCTCGGTAGTGGCTATGAGACGCTACTTCATGGCTCCAGAATTGGATGACATCTGCTGACCAAGTCTCGGCTGAGCAAGCTATCAATCAGAGGTAAGCTCCTGTTTGGTGAGGACCTGGAGAAGCTGGTCAAGGACCTTGGAGAAACTAAAGGAGGGCGTTTGCCAGAGGACAAGCAGAAGTTGGCTCACTCATTGGGACCAAGAAGAGGTCAGCCGAGAGAGATTTGGAGGTTTCGGCGATAAGGTTCGCTCCATACCAGAGGGGTTGCTTCCCAGCGAGGGGGCCTTCCTTTCGGGGCTTCAGGGGCTCAGGAAGAGGATTCTACTCTTCTGCTTCTGTGGAGCCTAAGAAACAGCAATGAGGCGAGGACAGGCCAAGCGGACCAAGTTCCTGTAGGAGGTCAGCTACGGGAATTTTACGACGCCTGGACCAGAATCACAACCAACCAGTGGGTACTAGAAGTCACCAGGGAAGGATATACACTGGAATTCACCCGGCCCCTCCGAGACGCCTTTATCAACTCTCCCTGCAAGGCTTGTGGGGGGGGGGGGGAAGCGGAAGGCCGTGCAGGAAACCCTGCCGTGATTGCTGGATCTGCAGGCAGTGGTCCAGGTGCCTCAAAGCCAATGAGGATATGGTCGATACTCCATCTACTTCATGGTGCCAAAGAAGGAAGGTACTTTTCAGCCAATCCTGGATCTCAAATATGTCAATCGAGCCCGGAGGGTGCCACACTTTTGCATGAAGACTTTGCAGTCCATGATAGTGACAGTTCGAGAAGGGGAGTTCTTGACGTCCCTCGACTTCAGAGAGGTGTATCTCCACATTCTCCAGGACCAAGCAGGAAGTCAGTCCTCACATATGGGTGACATCGGCGCCGACGGAGGCCCCGTGCGGAGCATTTCCCCAGCTTTCACAGAAAGCCTTTGGGAATGCAGCACGCATGCGCGGTCCCCTTCCCGCCCAAGGGTGCCATCTTGCTCAGTCTTCTTTTTTCTGCGGAGCCCGACGGATGTATATTCGTTTCATCCGAGGAAGAAGTTGATTTTTCTCTGCGTTAACCTGTTTTCTTTGGTTTGACACCAGTTTCCCTTTCCCGCCTGGGCCCAATACGTCGGTATCGAGCCCGGATCTCTTTTTCAGTTTTTGTCCTTAGTGACTAGCGTTCGCGCCATTTTTTCTTTTTTCACTGGCAGCCCTGTCTTTTGACCTTGCCGGGGCCCTTTTTCCCCTGATGGCTGCCAGCGGGTTTAAAAAGTGTGATCGCTGCAAGGAGCTTATGTATCTCATCGACACACATGACTGCTGCCTCTGGTGCCTCGGACCCGATCATGACCCGATGATCTGTGGTCCATGTGGGAAAATGTCCTCTAAGGCATTACGGAGTCGGCACCAAAAGGAAAGAATCTTCTCTGACTCCGCATCCGGTCGGACCCGGACTTCGTCAGAGGCCTCGATATCTCGGGACTCCAGCCCCGAGCAGCATCGAGGCTCCTCTGAAAGGGGGTCTCCCTCGCAGGAGCATCGGAAGAAGAAAAAACCCGCGAGGGCGGCGTCTGTGGATGCACTTGGCTCCTTGAGGGCCAAGTCGCATAGCCCCGAGTGCCGTCCTGGGTCTTCGGAGTCGGAGAGGCCTGCAAAACAACCTCGTGTGGAGATGGAGTCCACGGGTCACGTGAGTACTGTAATCCTCGTGGACTCACCTCCAGGGGAGCCGCCACCGGGGCCCGAGTCGGGGGCTGCTGAGTCTCCTGAGCTCGGACTCAGGTTGACGGCCTTGGAGAGCAGCTTGGCTGCCTTCATGGAACAGCCGATCCTCGAGTCTATGTGAGCTTAAGTCGATCCTCGGCCAAGGTCTCCCTCGGCCTCCCGTTCGGGAACGAGGTCGTCGACGCCAGTACCCTCGGCATCGGGGTGGATGGCATCGATGCCTGCCCGACTGGAGCCACTCGATTCCTCCTCCGAGGAGTCCAGCTGGGAGACGGAGGATGAGGAGTCGCCCGACACCTTTCGGACTTGGTGCGTTCCTTCGGACTCGCCCGAGTCCGAGCCTCGGAGAAGGTCCCCCCCCAGAGGATACCTGGTTCTCGGATTTCGTGCGGGACATGGCCAAGGCTTTGGCATTCCCCGCGGATCCCGAGGAGGAGCCTCGAGCCAAGGAGCTCGAGGCCCTACAGTATGACCCTCCTCCGAAGGAGGCCTTTACTGTTCTGGTTCCTCCGATGCTGGAACGGTTGCTCTTCCACATGTGGGAGGCGCCGGCCTCGACGCCGGTTTTGAGCAAGCGGGTCGATTCCATCTATCGAGTCCTCAAGAGCCCCGGGTTCCAAAAGGCACAATTACCACACCACTCCATGGTTGTGGAATCGGCCATGCATCGTCTGAAGAGTCAGAAGATGCACTCCTCGGTGCCTCCTGGCCGGGAGGCCCGGAACCTGGATGCCCTCGGTAAGAAGTGCTTCCAGGGCTCTATGCTTGCTTGCCATGTCCAGACCTACCAGCTGAACAAACAAAAGAGCGAGCAGGATAAGAGGTCACAAGCACTTTATTAATGAACAACCCCAACGCGTTTCGGCAGGTGCCTTCATCAGGGGGTTAAAGGACTGCAAAACCAAATAAAAACATATAATAAAACAACATTAAAAACATAATAAAATAATAAATATAATAATTATAATAAACATATACAATAATGAATATAAATATCCATATGAAATCACAAGTAAAATATACTTACAAGTTGTACTTCTAGTCATGCATATAAAGAAAGCGCATAAACAATGTGTGACCAATAGTACACTAGAAACAGCTGAAAAAAACAATAAACGCGTTAAAATACAAAATTGCATACAGATACATATTGAAAATTGGAGAAAAATGGGTGACCCAGACCACAAAACACCATACTTTAAAAATATAATTGAATCATAACACTAACATATAAATATAGAAACAAAATTAATAATAACGATAAGAATGATGAATATAAAATAACACATAATAATGTGAATATATAAATATGAAAATGCCTAGTGAAATTACAAACAAATTGTTTAAATACATCAATAAGAATAAAAATATACAATTATAAACAAACAAGTCAATAATAAAAAAACTAAATATAAAAACATAAAAAATAATTATTTATTATATAAAATATGACTTTGCATCAAACTAAAAATGGAAAACAAATAATCACATAATAAGGATGGAATATAGAAAACTTTTATAACTACCATTAAAAGCATAAAGATGGAAAGCCCACAGTATTGTTAAAAATTGTTTTGAAACAAAAAAGAACCTAGTGTGGGCTTAGAAAATCTGACTATATTTAAATGGATGTATAAACACCCAATCTACTTATCTAACCTTTAAAAACAAAATGAACCTATTGCCAACTTCAAAACACAAAGGCTATGAAAAAAGGGGTGGTCAAAAAAATGCTCATAAAGGAGATGATCAAAAAACATGATAATACAATGTTTAAAAAGGGGGGAGGAAAAAGAGTATTGAATTCGGTCCATTTAAAATAAAGAGCCTTAAAGAAACCGTCGTATTCGATACATTCTAAAGGGGACAAAAATAACATGTCTCACATGTAGGCAGATGGCCCACAGCAATGAACCAGCTATGAGGTAAAAGATATATAAAATTGTTAAATGTAAAACGTTGTGTCATACTAACCTAATGGGGAATTGCACCATATTAAAATCAGAAAATATAGAGCTGAAATCGAGGAAACAGATTGCAGCCCGATGTCAGTGCATTGGGTATATACAGAAAGTAAAAATGTGTCTGAAGGTTTGTGTCCCTCTATGCAAGGTTCCTATTCCCTTTTTAAGCTGCTATCATATTCTTTTTAGTTCTTTTTTTAAATGCATCTTCTTTGGTTTGTAAATGCAATTTGTTATGTTTGAGTTAGACACGATTTAGATTTCTTTACAAATTGTTCATGTACAGACGCAATACATTTTTACTTTCTGTATATACCCAACGCACTGACATCGGGCTGCAATCGGGTTCCGTGATTGCTTTTAAACGCGCCAAAATCTAGCGCGTCGATCTAATGCCTGCTCAGTTCCCTTTGCCGGTCTGAAGGTTTGCATCTCTCTATGCAGTGTTTCTATTCCCTTTTTAAATTGTTACCATATTTATTTTTAGTTTTTTTTTAAATGCATTCTGCTATGATTGAGTTAGACACGGTTTAGATTTTTTTACAAATTGTTCATGTATAGACGCGATACATTTTTACTTTCTGTGTACACCCAATGCACTGACATCGGGCTGCAATCTGTTTCCTCGATTTCGGCTCTATATTTTCTGATTTTAATATGGTGCAATTCCCCATTAGGTTAGTATGGCACAACGTTTTACATTTAACAATTTTATATATCTTTTACCTCATAGCTGGTTCATTGCTGTGGGCCATCTGCCTACATGTGAGACATGTTATTTTTGTCCCCTTTAGAATGTATCGAATACGACGGTTTCTTTAAGGCTCTTTATTTTAAATGGACCGAATTCAATACTCTTTTTCCTCCCCCCTTTTTAAACATTGTATTATCATGTTTTTTGATCATCTCCTTTATGAGCATTTTTTTGACCACCCCTTGTTTCATAGCCTTTGTGTTTTGAAGTTGGCAATAGGTTCATTTTGTTTTTAAAGGTTAGATAAGTAGATTGGGTGTTTATACATCCATTTAAATATAGTCAGATTTTCTAAGCCCACACTAGGTTCTTTTTTGTTTCAAAACAATTTTTAACAATACTGTGGGCTTTCCATCTTTATGCTTTTAATGGTAGTTATAAAAGTTTTCTATATTCCATCCTTATTATGTGATTATTTGTTTTCCATTTGTAGTTTGATGCAAAGTCATATTTTATATAATAATTATTTTTTATATGTTTTTATATTTAGTTTTTTTATTATTGACTTGTTTGTTTATAATTGTATATTTTTATTCTTATTGATGTATTTAAACAATTTGTTTGTAATTTCACTAGGCATTTTCATATTTATATATTCACATTATTATGTTATTTTATATTCATCATTCTTATCGTTATTAATTTTATTTCTATATTTATATGTTAGTGTTATGATTCAATTATATTTTTAAAGTATGGTGTTTTGTGGTCTGGGTCGCCCATTTTTCTCCAATTTTCAATATGTATCTGTATGCAATTTTGTATTTTAACGCGTTTGTTTTTTTCAACTGTTTCTAGTGTACTATTGGTCACACATTGTTTATGCGCTTTCTTTATATGCATGGCTAGAAGTACAACTTGTAAGTATATTTTACTTGTGATTTCATATGGATATTTATATTCATTATTGTATATGTTTATTATAATTATTATATTTATTATTTTATTATGTTTTTAATGTTGTTTTATTATATGTTTTTATTTGGTTTTGCAGTCCTTTAACCCCCTGATGAAGGCACCTGCCGAAACGCGTTGGGGTTGTTCATTAATAAAGTGCTTGTGACCTCTTATCCTGCTCGCTCTTTTGTTTGTTTTGGACTCTCTGCGAGGTTGGTGCTCTCCTTTTGTGTCTTCAGACCTACCAGCTGTACATGGGCATGTACCTTCGAGACCTAGCAAAGGAGATTGCCGGGTTCTCTGCTGGTCTCTCCGAGGAACCTTTGCAGAGGTTCAATGCTCTGTCCTCGGGTATTCGTGAGTGCTCGAAGTCTATCTCTCAAGCAGCCTATGATGGCTTCGAGGCTTCGGCCAGAGTAGCCGCGGCCGGCATCGGTGCATGTCGTCAGGCTTGGCTACAGTCATCGGACCTCAAGCCATGGGTGCAGGACAAGTTGGTCGATGTCCCCTGCCGAGGTGAAAACCTCTTTGGCAAGCCCATGGCTAACAAGGCTGCCGAACCCGAGACCGAGACTCTTACCTGGGCAAGGCTGTCCAGAAAAACCTCTGCCCCTTCTCAGAATTAGAAGGGCTCGGTGAAAAAGACCTTTTACCCGAGGAAGTCATCTGCCTATAAACAGTACCCTCATTATCAGGCCTCTGTAGCTCCCCAACAAGGTAAGCAGGCCAAGGGGCAGGGTCATGGGCCCCATAGGCAGAAGGCCCCCAAGCCTCCTACTCCGGCTCCTGCTCAGCAGGGAGGGGGATTTTGACTGCATTGGCATAGCCTCTCCTCCTCAGCTGGTTCCCATTAGCACTGGAGGCAGGCTGGCCCTGTTCGCCCACAGGTGGTCAGCCGTCACAAGGGATACCTGGGTTCTAAGTATAGTCCAGAAGGGCTATCTCCTCCACTTCCACCAGGTACCCCCCTCCTATTTTCCAGGGGAGCCTCCCAGACTCCCTCTGCACAGGGACTTACTCCTGCAGGAGTTGGCAGGTCTTCTAAAGGATCAGGCAGTGGAACCGGTGCCCCACCACCTGAAAGGTCACGGCTTCTATTCCAGGTACTTCCTAGTACCAAAGAGAACAGGAGGCCTCAGACCCATCCTAGACTTGTGAAACCTGAACAAGTTCCTGGAGAGGGAAAAGTTCAAGATGCTTACCCTTGGAATCCTGTTGCCCTACCTCCAGCAGGGAGATTGGCTATGCTCCTTAGATCTAAAGGATGCTTATACTCACATCCTTATTCATCCAGACCACAGACAATATCTCAGATTTGTAGTGGGAGGGAACCATTATCAATACAGAGTACTGCCTTACATCCACCCCCAGGGTATTCACCAAGTGCCTGGGGGTGGTAGCGGCCTACCTCAGGGTTCAGGGCCTCTTTGTCTTTCCATATCTTTACGATTGGCTCATCAGGGGTCAGTCCCCTCAAGAGGCCAATCAAGCCACCCTTCGCACTGTCGCTCTGCTTCAGCACCTGAGGTTTGTCATAAACTTCGCAAAGTCCAGTTTGCATCCCTCCCAGAACATGGAGTTCATAGGAGCTCAACTAGACACATTTCAGGCAAAGGCCTTTCTACCAGTGGACAGGGCCCACAGATTGATGGCTCTAGCCAGGCTATTCCACAGCAATTCTCTAGTCTCTGCCAGACAATTTCTGAGACTCTTAGGCCACATGGCATCCACGGTCCATGTGACTCCAAATGCCCGTCTACACATGAGACCAGCTCAGTGGGGCCTCAGGACTCAGTGGCACCAGGCCACAGGAAGCCTCGCGGACAAAGTGAGGGTGTCCAGCCTACTACAATCTTCTCTGCAATGGTGGCTTCATCTTCCGAATCTAGTGCAAGGGGGTGCCTTTTCAGGCACCTCCACACTCTCAGGTGGTGACAACCGAAGCTTCTCTTCAAGGTTGGGGTGCACATTGCCAAGGGGCATGTACTCAAGGCCTGTGGACTCCTTGGGAGGCCGCACAGCAGATCTCTCTCTTAGAACTGAGAGCTATCTGCTTAGCCCTGAGAATTTTCTCTCATCTCATCTCTCACCAGTCCGTCTTAGTTCAGACAGTCAAGTGACTAGGCTCTATGTGAACAAACAAGGGGGCCCAGGGTCCCGCCTTCTATGTCAGGAAGCGCAGAAACTGTGCTCCTGGGCAGTCAATCATGGCATTCTTCTCAAAGCAGTCTACCTCCCAGTTCAGGAGAATTACCTGGCGGACAGATTGAGCAGGATTCTGCATCCGCACGAATGGCAGTTGAACCCTTTAGTGGTTCAACAGATCTTCCTGAGATGGGGTCTTCCAACCATAGATCTCTTTGCCAGTCCTCCGAACCATCAACTTCCCAGGTTCTGCTCCAGACAACCGCATCCTCTCAGAGTAGCAGCGGATGCGTTTCTCATTCCCTGGTCTACAGGCCTCCTATATGCGTTTCCTCCCACGCCTCTAGTGTCCAAGACACTATTCAAGGTGATCCGGGACAAGGCCTCAGTGATTCTGGTGGACCCCAGGTAGCCAAGACAACCCTGGTTCCCACTACTGTTGCAACTAGCGGTGGACACTCCTCTTCCTCTGGGGATGCAACCCGATCTCCTGTCTCGGGAGCAGGGATCTCTCTTGCACCCCAATCTCCAGTCCCTCAATTTGATGGCCTGGCTGCTGAAAGGGTAGTCCTAGCGCCTTTACTACTGCCTAGGGAAGTGGAGGACGTAGTCTTGGCCTCTAGGAGGCAGTCCACCAGAAAGTCTTATGCCCTTAAGTGGCGTAGATTCTCTTCCTGGTGTACTCAACACAACGAGAATCCCTTCTCATGCCTGGTACCAGTGGTGCTGCAGTATTTGCTTCACCTGTCCAACTTAGGCCTTAAATCCAATTCTGTTAGAGTTCATCTTGGTGCTCTTTCCGCACACAACTCACAGGTGGAGGGTCAGTCTCTCTCCAGCCATCCTTTGGTGGCTCGCTTCCTCAGAGGCCTGCTTTTGCTTATGCCTCCAGTGCGTCCACCTGCCCCTGACTGGGATTTAAATGTGGTCTTGCAATGCCTTACTTGCCCACCATTTGAACCTATGGCTACTTGCCCTCTGCGCTTTCTGTCCTGGAAAACGCTGTTTCTGGTAGCCCTTACCTCAGCTAGGCGAGTGAGTGAGCTTCAGGCCCTAGTCTCAGAAGCACCTTATACTAGGTTCTATAGGAACAGGGTTGTCTTACGGACTCACCCTAAGTTCCTCCCAAAGGTTGTCTCCTCCTTCCACCTCAACCAGGAGGTGGTTCTTCCGACTTTCTTTCCCAGGCCTCATGCTAGCCGGGATGAGATGATCTTGCATACCCTGGACTGTAGGAGGGCGTTGTCTTTCTACCTTGACCGTATGCGGGAGCACCGGAGGGCGGTTCAGCTCTTCATCTCTTATGACCCCAATAAGTTGGGACTGGCTGTCTCCAAGCGTACTTTGTCCATATGGGTAGCTGACTGCATCGCCTGGGCTTACGGGGCAGCCGGCCTCTCATTGCAGGGTCGAGTTACGGCTCACCATGTCAGGGCGAAGGCTGCGTCAGTGGCTCACCTCCACTCTGTTCCGTTGGTAGACATCTGCCGGGCCGCTACTTGGTCTTCAAGCCAGACGTTTGCGGCCCACTACTGCCTTGAGAGGGAGTCCCGCAGGGACAGTGCTTTCGGGCAAGCGGTACTCCATAATCTCTTTGGGGTCTAGGCAACTCCTACCCTCCGGCCCTGGTGTTGGGCTACCTGTCGGGGGCGTTATCAGAGAAGATTCTGTTCTTGCATGCTGAGGCTCTAGAGGGAGCTCATTTTTCAGTTTGGGGCCTCTGGTAGCCCTAAGCTAGGGAGTCCCATACGTGAGGACTGACTTCCTGCTTGGTCCTGGAGAAAGAGTAGTTACTCACCTGTAGCAGGTGTTCTCCAGGAGCAGCAGGAATCAGTCCTCACAACCCTCCCTCCTCCCCTTGGAGTTGCAGTCATATGATTTATTTTTGCTATTTTTGCTGTCTTTTAGCTATATCATCAGACTGAGCAAGATGGCACCCTTGGGCGGGAAGGGGACCGCGCATGCGCGCTGCATTCCCAAAGGCTTTCTATGAAAGCTGGGGAAATGCTCCGCATGGGGGCTCCGTCGGCGCTGACATCACCCATATGTGAGGACTGATTCCTGCTGCTCCTGGAGAACACCTGTTACAGGTGAGTAACTACTCTATCCGGTATGAACAGAGCACCAGCAATTCCTCAGATTTGCGGTGCCAGGAGGGCATTTCCAGTTTCGAGCCTTGCCATTCAGGCTGGCAACTGCACCTCAGACTTTCAGCAAGGTCATGGTGGTCGTGGCAGCGGCCTTAAGGCAGGAAGGCATTCTAGTTCACCCTTACCTCGACAATTGGCTAATAAGGGCAAAGTCCCTAGAAGGAGAGTGTGAGGGTGACCAACCAGATCATCCAGTTCCTCCAGAGCTTAGGATGCATGTTGAACTTTGCCAAGAGTCAAGTCACGCCATCGCAGGATATCTGGTATCTGGGCATGCGATTTCAGATGGACGTGGGATGAGTGTCTCTTCCGGTAGCCAGAGCTCACAAGTTGCAAAATCAGATCTAGCAGTTCCTGCAAATACAAAGGCTGATAGCGTGGCACTACTTGCAGGTGCTGGGGTCCATGACTGCGTCGATAGACATAGTCCTGTGGGCACGGGTGCACATGCAACCGTTGCAGAGGGCACTGCTGCACAGGTTGTCGGTGCAGATTCACCCCCTATCATGCTACCTTCCTTGCATGAGGGAGGTGAGGACTGTGCTAAGATGGTGGTTGCGGAACGATACACTTCTGAAGGGCATGTCGCTGGAGATACCGCACTGGGTGCAGCTCACGATGAATTCCAGTCTAGTTGGCTGGGGAGCTCATTGCGAGGCTCAGTTTCTGCAAGGGCTGTGGACGGTTCAGGAAGCACAGTGGCCCATAAACCAATTAGAATTGTGAGCAGTGTTTCTGGCCCTGCAAGACTTTCAACACCGGTTAAAGGGGAAAACCGTGAGGGTGTTCTTGGACAACGCGGCAGTGGTAGCATACATCAACCGCCAGGGTGGTACGGGCAGTGTACAACTGGAGGAGGAATCTGGAGTGTTGATGGAACGAGCGGAGAAGAATCTCTTGGCACTGTCGGTGGTGCACGTGGCCGGGCGATAAAACGTGGAAGCAGACTACTCAGCAGAGTAAGGATTGACCCAGCGGAATGGAGGCTCAATCAGAGCATATTCAACCAATTGGTGAGTCAGTGGGGGCAGCCATGGATCTGATGGTGAGCTGCAAATCAACCAAGGTGGCAAGGGTTTACAGCAGAAAGAGAGCCTATGTTGGGAGGGCTCAATGTGCTAGTGCAACCATGGCCCACGGATGGTTGCTGTATGTCTTTCCTCCCTGGTTGCTCTTCGGAAGAGTAGTGTAAAGGATAGAGACATGTGTGGGTCGCATGCTACTAATCGCTCTGGATTGGCTGAGGCGGCCATGGTACGCAGTCTTGAGGCGCATGACGGTCGACATGCCGCATCGTTTACCACTGCGGGAGGATCTGCTGAGCCAGGGTCCTATCCGGATGCCACAGGTGGATCAGTTCTCGCTTACAGCATAGATCTTGAAGGGCACACTTAAAGAAGAGGGGCTATGTGCCTGCTGTAATAGCAACACTGCTGAAAGCGCACAGACTGTCGACTTCGCTGGTGTACATCCGGGTATGGAGAGTGTTTGAGCACTGGTGTCAGGCACAAGGACTTTCAGCTCTGACGTGTGGGGTGCTGGACATACTTTCTTTTCTTCAGGCGGGTCTGGATAAAGGCTTGGCCTGCAGTTCTTTGAGAATACAGGTGGTGGCCCTTTCATGTTATAGAGGCCATGTGGGTGGAATGACCCTAGTTTCACATCCAGACGTAGGGCATTTTCTTAGTGCAGTGAAGCAGTTATAGCCATCAGTGCGGTCGATCGTCCCACCATGGAATCTGAATTTGGTTTTATCTGCTCTGACAGAGCTGCCTTTTGAGCCTTTGGGAGAGTGCACATTGAAGGACTTGATGTTGAAGACAGTCTTTTTGGTAGCCATCTGTTCGGACAGAAGGATTTCGGAGCTCCAAGCATTGTCGTGTAGGAGCCGTACCTCATGATGTTGAGGGCTAGGTGGTGTTATGGATGGTTCCCTCCTTTGTACCGAAGGTCAGCTCAGCCTTTCACCTGAACCAATCTGTTTCCTGCCTGTCTTCTCGGGGTCAGAGGGAGAGACGGTATCAGATCCTTCTTTATGAAGCTTGGATGTGCGTCGGGTGTTAAAGAGATACCTGAAGAACACCAGATCCTTTCGCAAATCCGAGCGCTTGTTTGTATTATTTGGAGGACCACCAAGGGTGAGGCGGCATCCAAGGTGCCCATTTCCAAATGGATTATGGAAGCCACCTGCTGAGACGGAAACCAGTGCCCATTGATTTGAAAGTGCATTAGATGCGGGCCCGGGTGGCACCGTGGGCAGAGTTTGGCCTGGTGCTGCCTATCGACATTTGTAAAATGGCTACTTGGGCCTCTTTGTCTTCCTTTTTGAAGCATTATCGGTTAGATATACAGGCTTCAGAGGAGGCTTGTTTTGGCTCAGTGTTACTGCAGACTGGGTTAGTGGATCCCTCCTGTGGTTAGTACTGCTTTAGTACATCCCAAAGGTGCCAGGACTGAACTGGAGGAACAAAATGGAAGAAAAAATTAGATCTTACCTGCTAATTGATATTCCCTGAGTGACTCCAGTCCAGTCCCAAATCCCTCCCTGAGGCTAACTGTTAATATATGGTTCCCAGGCTGCAAGAATTACACCTACTTTAGCTTTCACAGGGCTGGGGGTCAGGAAAAAAAAGGGGTAGGTTGAAAAGGAGCAGTGTGTATCTTGCTATACTTTAGCCCCCAGTTTTGTGATTTTTTTTTTTCATCTTGATTCGGTTGTAAGCTCTGATGAGCAGGGACTGTGTCTTACATCTATATGTACAGCACTGCGTAAGCCTTTGTAGCACAATATTTTATTTATTTATTTAGACAGTTTTGTATACCACCTTATCCTTCAGTCAAAGTGGTCACAACATAATTGGGGGTTACATTTAACACGAGGGGATATGAGACACACACACTAATACTTACAGGGAACATGGGCAATGGAGGGTTAAGCGGCTTGCCCAAGACCACAAGGAGCACCTGTGGGACTAGAAACCCCAGTCCTTCCGGCCCAAGGTTGCTGTCCTCTAGTGGGATTTGAACCCCCAACCTTCTGGCCTGAGGTAACTTCCTCCAACCACTAGGCCACTCCTCCCATGATTAGTAGTAGTAGGCACAAATGATGCTGCTTGCTAGGTATCCTTCCGAGCATATCAAGAGTGACTTCATAGCTCTGGGACAGAGGGTGAAGCAGATAGGTGCACAGGTGGTGTTCTCTTCAATCCTTCCTGTTGAGGGTAAAGGCCAAGGAAGAGAAGCTAATATCCTGGAGATGAATGCATGGCTATGTGGATGGTATCATAGCGTTTTAGTTTTCTGGACCATGGGATGATTTTCCAAGGACTGCAGAGCAGAGATGGCATCCACCTATCCAAGAAGGGTCAAAGTGTCTTCCGCAGCAGACTGGCTAACCTACTAAAGAGGGCTTTAACCTAAATTCATTGGAGATGGGTGAATAAAGCCCTCAGGTAATAAAGTGGTGTGCATAAATGCCTGTAGTATGGGAAATAAGATCCCAGATATTGAGGCTTTAATGGAAGAGGCTGACTTGGATTTAGTGGCTGTTACGGAAACATGGTTCATGGACAACCATGACTGGGAAGTAATTATGCCAGGCTATATTTTATTCAGGAAGGACAAGGGAGGAAAAAGGGGTGTGGCACTATATGTAAAAAATCATATTAAAGCTATAGAATTACATAGCTTAAAAGGGAGCAAGGAAGCACTGGGAGTTAAACTTGAAAGAGAGAACGGGAAATCCATTTGCATTGGTGTGATATACAGATCTCCTTCACAGGGAGAAGTGGACAGAGATTTAATTAGACATTCGCAGTATTGCCATGAAAGGAGGAGAAGTACTACTGATAGGTGATTTCAATATACCGGATGTTGACTGGCACCTCCCTGCTGCAGTGTCATCTAGAAGTAAGGAGATTCTGGATTCGCTACAGGGAGAACCATTCCAGCAATAGGTAATAGAACCAACACATGAAGGGGCCATACTGGACCTGGTGTTTACCAATGGGGAAAGTGTTTCTGATATTATAGTGGGAGATCATCTCGCATCCAGTGATCACCAGATGGTGTGGTTTAGTATTAGGATTAGGGCTGATAAAGTCCATTCAAAAGTGAGGGTCTTAGATTTTAGGAAAACTAACTTTGCCAAGAAGAGACAATACCTCAAGGAGGGTTTAGCGGGATGGAAACAGCTGGGGGATGTAGAAAAATAATGGGCATAACTGAAAGGGGATATTTTAAGCGCAACAAAGCTTTTTGTTAGAAAGGTAAATAAATGTAAAATGAAAAGGAGGTCACTATGGTTCTTGAAAGAAGTAGCTGAAAAGGTAAAGAAAAATCTCTTGTATATTATGGCCTTCATAAAATACAAGAGATCACAGAAAGAGGAAGACAAGCATCATTATTTGGAAAAACTTAAGAGAAGCTAGGAAAGCAGTCAGAAAAGCAGAGATACAAAAAGAAAAAATAGCAAATGCAATAAAATGGGGGGACAAGACATTTTTCAGATATGTTAGCGAGAGGAAGAAGTGCAAAAGTGGTATGTCAGACACAAGGGTGAAGGGGAGGAATATGTAGAAGCTGATAAAGATAAAGCAGAATTACTTAAATATTTTTATTCTATGTTCAAAGATCAAGGGCCAGGAGCAGGATCTCAGAAAACACCTATAAATAGGAACAGAAGAGAAAGGGTATCTTGAACAATTTTCAGAAGACTGTGCTCATGTGGAACTAGCTAAACTAAAAATAGACAAAGTGATGGGGCCAGATGGCATACATCCGAGAGTACTGAAGGAACTTGGGAACTTTCTAGTGGCACCATTGATGGACCTTTTCAATGCTTTTTTGGAGTTGGGAGGGTCCCAGAGGACTGGAGAAAGGCACCTGTAGTCTCTTTACACAAAAGCGGAAGAAAGGATGAGGTTGAAAACTACAGGCCGGTTCGTCTAACCTCTGTGGTGAGTAAATTATTGAAAGCACTGTTAAAAGAGAGAATAGTGAGGTTTCTAGAATCCAAAGGATTGCAGGATCTGAGGCAGCATGGATTTATCAGAGGCATGTCTTGTCAGACAAATCTGATTGATTTCCTTGACTGGGTGATGAGGAAGTTGGATCGAGGGAGAGCCCTAGATGTGGTGTACTTAGATTTCAATAATGCCTTCAATACTGTTCCACACATGCAACTTATACACAAACTCAGCACTCTAGGGACGGACCCTAAAATTACTGATTGGGGTAGAAATTGGTTGACTGGGAGGTGACAAAAGATACAGGTAAATGGAGCTCACTCTGAGGAGAAGGAGGTTACCAGTGGTGTTCCACATCGATCTGTCCATGGTCCAATTCTTTTTAACATCTTTGTTAGTGATATTATGGAAGGGCTCTCGGGTAAGGTTTGCCTGTCTGCAGATGATACCAAAAGCTGCAATAGAGTAGACACTCAGGAAGGAGTAGATAACATGAGAGAGATCTAGCTAAGCTTGAAGAATGGTCTAGAATTTGGCAGCTGAGATTTAATGCTAAAAAATGCAGGATCATGCATTTGGACTGCAAAATCTAAGAGAGTAGTACAGTGTAAGGAGTGAAGTATTTCTGTCCACAAAAGAAGAGAGGGAGGAAGAGATATCACTGCCCAGGATGGCTGCCTGAGAGATGGGCTCCCATCGGCATGGCAAAATACTTGTAAAAGCTGTCACACCTAGATCATGAGTAGCAGGCCCAAGGGCAGAATAACGAAGGGCAATCCCCGACCATGTCAGCCACGTAAGAAACTAGAGCAGTATCGATCCCCCTATGTGACTAAAACACAAGCAATGCTAGGGCCGGGTGAGCAGGCCGACACAGAAATGGAGGACGAGCCTGAGCTCACAGAAGAGCTATTTTATTTATTTATTTATTTAACATTTTTTATATACCGCACTATTCATCATCAGTGCGGATTACATTGAACATCAACATACCTGTCAATCCATGACTGATCTAGGTTTACAGATAACAGGGAAGATAAACTGGGTGTTAACTGGGGAATAACTATCTACATAATTATACATAATTATATATACATTGAATAGGTTACATCAAGTTTTGATATTTGATAAGAATATAGTGTTTTCACATTTTGATCCTTTGTTCTGGATTGTTGTTATGTGTAGTAGTTATCTGAGTGATGCGGGAGACGGATTCTATTGTGTGTATGGTAGCTTGAAGTGTAAAGTGAATAGATAGTGCTTGATGGACTTTCTAAATTGGGTGATATCCCTGATTGATCTGATGTTTGGAGGTAGTTTGTTCCAGCACTTGGGAGCATAGTACACAAAAGCTCTGTTTTTTTTTTTTAAACTTTATTTAGATATAAGCCAACAAATACATAACCTTCGGTACAGACAAACAATATATACAACACGCCACTGCGGAGTGGAATCTTATCTCCGCCGCGGCACAAATCACAAACAGTCATGTATGCCAAACAGAACTCAGAGCGCCCGTGATTTTCATTCATTTTTTGGTATAAACTTAGTCTAGGGTGCCCCCTTTAACATCCCCAACTACCCCCCCCCCTTACCTCCCCCCCCCCTTTTGTCGTCGCACCTCCTAACCCCGCCTAGCTTAATAGCCTATATTTACTATTTCGTTCCGGCAGCGGGAGCCTAAGCTCTGAATGTAGGGTCCCCATATCAACATAAAAGTGGACCATCGTTTTACGGAGCCCCGGGCCAGCCAACGCTCTACAAGCATCAGCTGATGGAAACTATTGCGCCACTCCAAGAACGTGGGTGGGTGCTGATCTCTCCATCTATGGAGAATCGGACCTTTCCCCACCAGACAGGCCTTACGCACCAATAACCGCTCCCATCTCCCCCCAGGTAGGGTTGGGTGCAATTGATCGAGAGTGACTAGAATACTAGTCCACGGGAATCTTTGCTCTAGCAACCCCGTAAGGTATCTGCGAATACGGGACCAGTAGGGAAGGATGCGCCTGCACTGCCACCACATATGAGTTAGGGTGGCTAAGGGTAAGGAACATCTAGGACATGACCCGTCTTGTGTGATGTGGCTCCTCAACGCTCGCCGAGGCGAAAAATGCACGCGCGTCAGGGCCTTATATTGAACCTCCCTCCACCGCGCTCCCCCCACCAATGCTGTTATCCGTCCCACCGCCGCACAGATAGTGCCGGGCTGCACCACCCGCCCCAGTTCCTCTGCCCAAGCTGTCTCCACTCTCTCATAATCCGGTCGTACCCCAAAGCACTCCAGCCGAGATTTCAGTCCCCTTATTGTTGGTGGTGCATCGCCTCCAATGTCAAAAAATTCAAGAAGCTGCGCCGATCTATCCACCCCCAGTTCCTCTTTAGGCAACCTTGCCACGTAGTGAGAGAGTTGGAGATACGCAAAATATTGAGTGGGGGATAAGCGAAACTCCTCTTGAAGCTCTGAAAACGACTTACATTTACCAGTAAGGTCCACTACATGTCCTATATACCGTAAGCCCTTTCGATACCATAACTGGAACGCCTTGGAATCAGATCCCGGCAGGAAATGTACGTTTCCACGAATGGGGAGCCAGCTAGTCACCTGCCAATTCCTTCGCCAAAAGCTATTTAATTGTCGCCAAGTACGACGCAGCGCATTGATCATAATATTTCGCGTTAACCGCGTTGGTAGTTGCGCACTGTCCGCATGCAGGACTCCCACCAGTGAGAGGGGAGCTACAAAAGCCCCTTCTAAAGCCCGTGGCGTGTATACGTTGGTGTCGCCCAGACAATCCCCGAGGTGACGGGCTTGACACGCCAAAGCATAAAGCCGTATATCCGGGAGTCCTAAGCCTCCTCTGCTCCATTTGCCTATCATACGGGATATTGGGATCCGCGCTCTAGCCCCCTTCCACAGGAACCGTTGGATCTCCTTTTCCAACCTAAGCAGATCCCGCTGCAATAGCCACACAGGTAGGGTTTGCAGCCAGTACAGTATACGACTAAATACTAGCCTCTGTCTCTTTAAACGGTTGATCTATCTATAAATGCACACACCGTTCAATAACTCTGCAACTTCAAAGCCTTTACAGATTCACATCGGCAAATGGTCTCAGAAAAACTGACGGCACTGAAAACTGGAGCTAATAGCTCGTGGACTGTGCCAGTTTCACATCAATGACCCTATGCCTTACGTGATCTTCTATTTTTTGTTTTTTATATTAAAGACTCTCTTTAAATGTCCATTCTTGTTCGTAAAATGTTTATCATCCTCACTTATAATAACTTGCCATTAAATCAGTATTCACGACGTGAGGAGATATCAAAAACAATTTAAACTTAACTTCTGCCAACTGATCGTGGAGGGCAATTCCAACGCTCGCAGCAAGGCACCCCAAGCGTTTCACATAAAGAATTTCATCAGGGAATCGTCCAAAATGAACTGTGAAAATGTAAAGATGTATAATTAATAATGTAACCAGTTGCTTCATTACTTTTTAAAAACTAACGCTAAAAAGCAAACCTGAATATTTGATGCTGCCGGCGCTTCTATTCACAGCTGAATGTTCTCATTCTCTAAAGCTCGCCATGAGGAACAAAGTCCTGAGTTGAAAAACGCCGCGCATGCGGGATCTGAATAAGATCTCCATTTTTAAAGGCACTGCTACACACGTGTCCATGCTTTTTACTATTGGAATGAATACCTCCATAATTGAACTGATTACTATCACATTCATATTTTCAATGTCCTCATTAAAAAATCAAGGAGTATTCAAAATGTTGATCCATAGCATTAAGCGAACTCGTGGTATTCTTGCAACCATACCTAATAATTGTGATAGAAAACTTCAATGATGTTACTCTCAAAGGCAGAGCGCCAAATTCAATCGGACGTTTAGTCCTCTTGGACTTACAGTGTTTAAAATAAAGATCCATTTCTGCTCTTTCCAGAGGAGTGTATCTCCGATGGTCTTACCTCGCATACCAAACCTAACATGGTCAATGCAAAAACACCGCAGCTGCTCAAAAATGTGCTGATGACTTAAACAATGTTGCACTATTGGCGCTTCTAATGTTTTGCATTTTAGTCGACTGCTATGTTCACGCATGCGGATTCGGAATGGCCGTTCCGTCTTTCCTACGTATAACATGCCACATGGACAGACTATGATATATACTACATTAGAAGACTCACATGTTGTCCTGTGCTGAAAGCGATAAGAGATAGCTTTGTGAGTATACTGTGTGATCTCCATAGTGACGTCACAGATGTTGCAACTCCCGCATTTATAATGGCCCTTTTCTACTGAAGAACAACTCATTTCTGCAGAAATGGAAGGTAGAATTGCAGGACAGAGATATTCCTTAAAGTTTTTATTACGTCGCCATACACATCGGATCTTTCTACCTTGTAGTCCTGGGACCATTTGTAGAATGTTACTATGTTTCTTTATTATCTTCTTGATGTCTCTACTCAAGGGGGAAAAATTGGTTACAAAATTTATGACCGACTCGTCTGTCTCTGAGGTAGAGCTCGTACTAGATGATCGGTACGATAACAGAGTGCTACGATCTCTATATAGCGCTCTCCAATAAGCTTGTTTTATTACTGTGGGAGGGTAACCTCGATCTTGAAAATCTTGTTGTAAAACTTTAGATTTTTTAATAAACTCAGCCCTACTCGAGCAATTCCTTCGATACCGTAGAAATTGCGACATTGGGAGACTGTCTTTTAAATTACGAGGATGTGCACTCGCATAATGCAAAAAGGTGTTGCGGTCGGTTGGCTTTTTGTACACTGACGTTTCCCACTCATGTATACCCCGTGTGATTAGAATGTCAAGGTAAGTAATTTGCCTGACATGATGTTGATAAGTAAACTGTATGGAAGGATCACACGTGTTTAATCTTTGAAAAAAACAATGTAACTCTGCTTCAGTGCCTTGCCATATGAGAAAGATGTCATCTATGTATCTGTTCCATGTTCTGAGTTGATCCCGAAACGGTGAAACTTTTAACCAATGATCTTCAAAATCCCCCATATACAAGTTCGCAATGGACGGCGCACATGTGGCGCCCATTGCGACCCCGGAAATCTGTTGGTAAATGTCTCCCTCAAAAATAAAGAAATTTTGAAAAATAGCAAGTTCTGCTAAACGTAGCAAAAACTGTAATAAGGGGTCACTCACATCCCCTCTTCTCCTCAATGAACGTTCTAAGGAAAAAGCAGCAGACTGTGGTATACTGGTGTAAAGTGATACCACGTCAAACGTAGCCAACAATGTATCCGGTTGCACGGCCCATTGAGACATCCCGTGAAGGAGTGTTAAAAAATGTATAGAGTCCTGCACATACGACGGGATTAACCGTATTAAAGGTCTTAAATAAGAATCCAAAAATGTGGAGACCGGTTCCAAAACCGATCCTCGTGCAGAAACTATGGGACGGCCCGGTGGATTTATAATATTCTTATGGATTTTAGGTACGAGATAGAAAGTGGCTAGAATAGGTGCCGGAGGGTTCAAAAATTGATGTTCCTTTCTGCTCAGTAAATGGTCCGTGAGTGCTACTGTAGTAAGAGAATTAATTTCTTTCTGGATGGATTTAGTGGGGTCCTGTGGAAGTCACTTGTAGGTAGCCTCTTCGTACAGTTGGCGGTGAGCTTCCCTAACGTAATCCAGGCGATCCATTATAACCACGGCTCCCCCTTTATCGGCACGGCGGATGACGATATCTTTCCGCCTTTGCAAAGCATTAAACGCTTGTCGTTCTACATGAGTCAATCTCGCATGTTGAGTGCGTTGAGAATTTTCCAACTTCTGAATGTCCTGTATTATCAACTTTTTAAACATCATTAATGCTGCGTGAGGGGGATCCGGGGGAATCCATTTAGACCGTAATGGTAACTTGATACGAGCTAGCCCTTGTGCAGGATGCTCAGCCGAAGCTGACAATTGAGACTGCTGTACTCCAGACTCTGCTAATGACAGAGGAGGAGTTTCTTGTGAAGCGAAATAATCTTTCAAAACAAGCTTCCGCTTCAAACTCTCTACATCTAAATGAAACTGAAAAGAGTCATATATCAAAAAAGGCACAAAGGACAAACCTCTGTTTAACACAGAAATTTCCATGGTTGATAGTTGTGCTCGAGAAATATTAACAACTGAGGGCTCTGTAGAGTGAACATGGATTAACGCTGTTCCTTGCGGCGTGGATTGCGACGTTCTTGTTGATGATCCTTTTCGTCCGATTTTTTCTTTTTCTTTTTCTCTTCGGTATCCCCTGTTAAAAAATCATCACCTGTGGATTTCAAAGATTCAGTACTGCCCTCAGATGTGTCTTCGAACATGACCCGTTTCCTGTTTTGTGATTTTCGCTTCGGATTCTGCCACGGGTATACGTACCCTGAGGTATAATCCATGTTATCTCTCTTTAATTTATTAATCTTCTTAGTCATCACTTCTCGACGAGTTGATTCCACCTGTTTTGACACTTCTTCAGACTGTTTAATATATTTGTCTTCAAGTTCAACAGCTTTCAACTTTTTAAGGAGATCCTCAATTTCTGCCGTCAATTTTTCTACCGCCACTTTAGTATGCTGTATAATCAAAACCATTAGGTCACATGAACATTTATTAAGCACTTTATTCCACTGCGTGATGAACTCTACTTCCATATTAGGCATGCGAGGCTCTTTGTAAATACGCAGCCCGCGTGGAATCTGCTGGCGATTAATGTATTCTATCATGGAATAACGATGTAGCTCAATTCGTACACGTCGCTGTTGCAACTTTAGTAGAGTTTCCCAAATCGATGAAATATCCTCTACTGGAGTGTCTGTCTCAAAGGTGGAAAATGGAGTCTTTTCCTTAGTCAGATCCTTAATAAATTCCGATGAAAAACTTAATGTGCTGTCCCAATTTGCCAGGCTATCCATTTTCTGTAGATTACAACTAAATACTAGCCTCTGTCTCTTTAAACGGTTGATCTATCTATAAATGCACACACCGTTCAATAACTCTGCAACTTCAAAGCCTTTACAGATTCACATCAGCAAATGGTCTCAGAAAAACTGACGGCACTGAAAACTGGAGCTAATAGCTCGTGGACTGTGCCAGTTTCACATCAATGACCCTATGCCTTACGTGATCTTCTATTTTTTGTTTTTTATATTAAAGACTTTCTTTAAATGTCCATTCTTGTTCGTAAAATGTTTATCATCCTCACTTATAATAACTTGCCATTAAATCAGTATTCACGACGTGAGGAGATATCAAAAACAATTTAAACTTAACTTCTGCCAACTGATCGTGGAGGGCAATTCCAACGCTCGCAGCAAGGCACCCCAAGCGTTTCACATAAAGAGTTTCATCAGGGAATCGTCCAAAATGAACTGTGAAAATGTAAAGATGTATAATTAATAATGTAACCAGTTGCTTCATTACTTTTTAAAAACTAACGCTAAAAAGCAAACCTGAATATTTGATGCTGCCGGCGCTTCTATTCACAGCTGAATGTTCTCATTCTCTAAAGCTCGCCATGAGGAACAAAGTCCTGAGTTGAAAAACGCCGCGCATGCGGGATCTGAATAAGATCTCCATTTTTAAAGGCACTGCTACACACATGTCCATGCTTTTTACTATTGGAATGAATACCTCCATAATTGAACTGATTACTATCACATTCATATTTTCAATGTCCTCATTAAAAAATCAAGGAGTATTCAAAATGTTGATCCATAGCATTAAGCGAACTCGTGGTATTCTTGCAACCATACCTAATAATTGTGATAGAAAACTTCAATGATGTTACTCTCAAAGGCAGAGCGCCAAATTCAATCGGACGTTTAGTCCTCTTGGACTTACAGTGTTTAAAATAAAGATCCATTTCTGCTCTTTCCAGAGGAGTGTATCTCCGATGGTCTTACCTCGCATACCAAACCTAACATGGTCAATGCAAAAACACCGCAGCTGCTCAAAAATGTGCTGATGACTTAAACAATGTTGCACTATTGGCGCTTCTAATGTTTTGCATTTTAGTCGACTGCTATGTTCACGCATGCGGATTCGGAATGGCCGTTCCGTCTTTCCTACGTATAACATGCCACATGGACAGACTATGATATATACTACATTAGAAGACTCACATGTTGTCCTGTGCTGAAAGCGATAAGAGATAGCGTTGTGAGTATACTGTGTGATCTCCATAGTGACGTCACAGATGTTGCAACTCCCGCATTTATAATGGCCCTTTTCTACTGAAGAACAACTCATTTCTGCAGAAATGGAAGGTAGAATTGCAGGACAGATGTATGTCGTATGTGCAGGACTCTACACATTTTTTAACACTCCTTCACGGGATGTCTCAATGGGCCGTGCAACCGGATACATTGTTGGCTACGTTTGACGTGGTATCACTTTACACCAGTATACCACAGTCTGCTGCTTTTTCCTTAGTAGAACGTTCATTGAGGAGAAGAGGGGATGTGAGTGACCCCTTATTACAGTTTTTGCTACGTTTAGCAGAACTTGCTATTTTTCAAAATTTCTTTATGTTTGAGGGAGACATTTACCAACAGATTTCCGGGGTCGCAATGGGCGCCACATGTGCGCCGTCCATTGCGAACTTGTATATGGGGGATTTTGAAGATCATTGGTTAAAAGTTTCACCGTTTCGGGATCAACTCAGAACATGGAACAGATACATAGATGACATCTTTCTCATATGGCAAGGCACTGAAGCAGAGTTACATTGTTTTTTTCAATGGTTAAACACGTGTGATCCTTCCATACAGTTTACTTATCAGCATCATGTCAGGCAAATTACTTACCTTGACATTCTAATCACACGGGGTATACATGAGTGGGAAACGTCAGTGTACAAAAAGCCAACCGACCGCAACACCTTTTTGCATTATGCGAGTGCACATCCTCGTAATTTAAAAGACAGTCTCCCAATGTCGCAATTTCTACGGTATCGAAGGAATTGCTCGAGTAGGGCTGAGTTTATTAAAAAATCTAAAGTTTTACAACAAGATTTTCAAGATCGAGGTTACCCTCCCACAGTAATAAAACAAGCTTATCGGAGAGCGCTATATAGAGATCGTAGCACTCTGTTATCGTACCGATCATCTAGTACGAGCTCTACCTCGGAGACAGACGAGTCGGTCATAAATTTTGTAACCAATTTTTCCCCCTTGAGTAGAGACATCAAGAAGATAATAAAGAAACATAGTAACATTCTACAAATGGTCCCAGGACTACAAGGTAGAAAGATCCGATGTGTATGGCGACGTAATAAAAACTTTAAGGAATATCTCTGTCCTGCAATTCTACCTTCCATTTCTGCAGAAATGAGTTGTTCTTCAGTAGAAAAGGGCCATTATAAATGCGGGAGTTGCAACATCTGTGACGTCACTATGGAGATCACACAGTATACTCACAAAGCTATCTCTTATCGCTTTCAGCACAGGACAACATGTGAGTCTTCTAATGTAGTATATATCGTAGTCTGTCCATGTGGCATGTTATACGTAGGAAAGACGGAACGGCCATTCCGAATCCGCATGCGTGAACATAGCAGTCGACTAAAATGCAAAACATTAGAAGCGCCAATAGTGCAACATTGTTTAAGTCATCAGCACATTTTTGAGCAGCTGCGGTGTTTTTGCATTGACCATGTTAGGTTTGGTATGCGAGGTAAGACCATCGGAGATACACTCCTCTGGAAAGAGCAGAAATGGATCTTTATTTTAAACACTGTAAGTCCAAGAGGACTAAACGTCCGATTGAATTTGGCGCTCTGCCTTTGAGAGTAACATCATTGAAGTTTTCTATCACAATTATTAGGTATGGTTGCAAGAATACCACGAGTTCGCTTAATGCTATGGATCAACATTTTGAATACTCCTTGATTTTTTAATTTATTTAATTTATTTATTTAAAGTCTCTTTTATACCGCGCTATTCAGCATCAGTGCGGTTTACAATAAACAACGAACATACACATTTCCAATAGTACTTTGTGTTTACATATGAACAGGAGAATCAACTTGGCTAACAGGGTAACTATATACAATAACAATATATACAATTTACAGGCTGGTCATGTGTTCTTATGGTTTCAGACAGAGGAGATTTCTGAGGTTTCGGTACTTGGTGCTGAGCTTTCATTGGTTTCTGGGTAATGTAGGAGGAAGAGGTAGTGTTTCACAGCCTTCCTGAATTGGAATATGTCTGGGATTGTTCGGATGTTGTGAGGGAGGCTGTTCCAGATCATTGGTGCATAAAGTTTGAATGCCCTGCTGGATGTTGACTTGGTGCATTGAGTCATTGATCTTGGGACTATCAAGGTGTTTTGTGCTACTGACCTTCTGTCCCTATTGTGGGGTGTCTTCTGGACTATCTCTGATAGTGATGTTGACGAGAGACCGTTGTTGGCTTTGAAGGTGAGTAGCAAGGTCTTGAATGTAATCCTACCTTGAATCGGGAGCCAGTGGAGCTGTTTCATAATGGGTGTGACATGGTCTTTCCTGGATGCTCCATGTAGTACTCTTGCTGCGGTGTTCATTGCCATTTGCAGTGGGTTCAGAGTGGTTTGGGGGAGTCCTTGCAGTATTGCATTCGCATAATCGAAATGCGGAATTATTAGTGCTTGAAAGATGGTCCTGAAATCGTCAGGCTGCAGCAGCGATCGTAGGTATCTGAGGGATCTGATTTTATGGTATACTGCCCTTACAGTGTTACTTATATGCGCCTGCATATTTAGGTTCTGGTCTAGTGTGACGCCAAGGTATCTGATCGCGGATTTGATCTGGAGGTCAGCTTCCTTCACCTTTAGTACTGTAGGCGCAGTGAAGTTACGATTTCTTGTAATGAACATGACCTCCGTCTTCTTGTGTTGAATCCGGAGGTTTTGGGATTGTAGCCAGTTGGATATTTCATTTATGCAGCATGTTATTGGTGAGAGGTCTGGGTTTTCTGTTGCAAAAGGCATGTATAATAGCACGTCATCTGCGTATATCATGCAGTTCACGTTGAAGGACCGGATAAGGTTGCAGAGAGGTTGCATGTATATATTGAACAGCAAGGCAGAGAGGGAGGATCCTTGTGGGACACCTTGGCTTTGGTGGAATGGTTCTGAAGATGTGTCTTTGGATCGAACCTGCTGCCATCTGTCAGAGAGGTAGGACCTGCACCACTCGAGCGCTTTACCGGAGATTCCTTTTTCTTTGAGGCGTTCTAAGAGGCGTTCATGGTTCACGGAATCAAACGCCGCCGCGATGTCAAGGAAGACAAGGACAAAGCCTTGGCGGGTATTGTTGATGCCTGATATTATGCTGCTGAAGAGTGTGGTAAGAAGGGTCTCAACCCCGTGTGCTTCTCTGAATCCGTGTTGGCATGGATCCAGTGGTGCATTGGAGTCAATGTGGTCTTGTATTTGTCTCTGAACTTCCTTTTCCATTATTTTTGCTAGCATCGGTATGCTTGCTATAGGTCTGTAGGATTCCGGTTTCTGTTGGTCGAGTTTGTTGTTTTTTAGTAGAGGTCTTATTGATGTGTGTTTGAGGGTGCGTGGGAAATCACCTGTTGTGAACGATTGTTGCATGAGTCTGGCTATGATGGGACTGAGGTCTGTTCGTAGTTCTTTGATCCAGAATGCTGGGCATGGATCAGATTGTGCTGTAGTCGTGTTGATAGCTGCTATGGTGTTTTCGATGCATTGTTTGGATGGGGTCATGAAGGTAGTGAGTGATGTTTGGTTGTAAGGCTGAAGGATAGTATTGGACGCAGAGTTGTTGTTTATCTGACATAGTTTGGTTTGTAGATAGTCTGCATATATTTGAGGATGGATTCCATTTGCTTGTTCTGATGCAGGTTCTGTTGTAAGTCGCTTAACAAGGGCAAACAGGTCACGAGGTTTGTTGAGGGATCTCTTTAAGGTGTCAGCGTGGTAACGTTTCATGGTTTCAGTTACTGCGGTACGGTGCACTGTGAGCTGTAGGTTGTATGAGGTTGTATGTAGGTTTAATGAGGACATTGAAAATATGAATGTGATAGTAATCAGTTCAATTATGGAGGTATTCATTCCAATAGTAAAAAGCATGGACACGTGTGTAGCAGTGCCTTTAAAAATGGAGATCTTATTCAGATCCCGCATGCGCGGCGTTTTTCAACTCAGGACTTTGTTCCTCATGGCGAGCTTTAGAGAATGAGAACATTCAGCTGTGAATAGAAGCGCCGGCAGCATCAAATATTCAGGTTTGCTTTTTAGCGTTAGTTTTTAAAAAGTAATGAAGCAACTGGTTACATTATTAATTATACATCTTTACATTTTCACAGTTCATTTTGGACGATTCCCTGATGAAACTCTTTATGTGAAACGCTTGGGGTGCCTTGCTGCGAGCGTTGGAATTGCCCTCCACGATCAGTTGGCAGAAGTTAAGTTTAAATTGTTTTTGATATCTCCTCACGTCGTGAATACTGATTTAATGGCAAGTTATTATAAGTGAGGATGATAAACATTTTACGAACAAGAATGGACATTTAAAGAGAGTCTTTAATATAAAAAACAAAAAATAGAAGATCACGTAAGGCATAGGGTCATTGATGTGAAACTGGCACAGTCCACGAGCTATTAGCTCCAGTTTTCAGTGCCGTCAGTTTTTCTGAGACCATTTGCCGATGTGAATCTGTAAAGGCTTTGAAGTTGCAGAGTTATTGAACGGTGTGTGCATTTATAGATAGTACAGTATACGAGGCAACACCACCATTTTAAATGCTGCGATTCTCCCCAGCAGTGATAAAGGTAGCGGATTCCACGCCCTTAATTGGCTCCGTACCCCAGACAAAACTCTCTCGAAGTTCATATGATAAAGGTCCTGCGGTACCCTCGTCAAAACAACACCTAAGTATTTGAATGTCCGCTCTGCCCATTTCAAAGGGAACCTCTCCGCCCCCCATAGCCCTCGTAACTGCCCTGAAACGTCCAAGGCCTCTGATTTCTCTTCATTGATCCAGAGACCTGCAAAACTGCCAAATAATCGAAATTCCATTAACAATCTAGGCAAAGAGTCCCGTGGAGCTAGGAGGTGTACCAGCATGTCATCGGCGAAAGCCGCCATCTTAAACCCTTGCTTGCCAATCTCAATTCCACGAATTTGTGGGTCAAGTTCTATGCGCCTTATTAGGGGATCTAGGGACAGAACAAACAAGAGAGGGGATAATGGACAGCCTTGCCTAGTACCCCTATACAGGGGAAAGGGATCCGATAAAACCCCGTTACAAAGTATTCTAGCCGTCGGTGTATCGTAAAGGCTCTTAACCATGTCGCAAAAGGCCGGTCCCAAGCCGTACAGTGGTAACAGGTGCTGCAAATACGTCCAATTGACCCGATCAAACGCTTTTTCAGCATCAAAACTCACCAGCAGAGATTGAAGCCGATGAGCGTGCACCCATTCTAACGAAGTTAAGATTCTGCGAATATTACGGACTGCATAACGACCTCGCACAAATCCCACCTGTGAGGCATGAACAATATCCTCCAATAGTCCCGCTAGTCTTTCCACCAAAATCTTGGCCATCAGCTTCATGTCAAAATTTAGCAGGGAGATCGGCCTGTAAGAAGCCGCCTGCAGCGGGTCCTTGCCCGGTTTGGGTATCAACGTAATATACGCCTGATTTTCTCCCCATCGTCTACCCCTACCTTCTATTCTTTGCCGGTAAGTATCCACTAACAGAGGACTGACCCAGTTCAACAATAGTTTGTAAAATTCGGCCCCATAGCCATCTGGTCCCGGAGTTTTATAGCAGTTAGCTTTCATAATCACAAGTTGCACCTCCTCTAGGGTTATCGGACGCCCCAACATGGCCCGTTGTTCGTCAGTTGCCTTAGGGAGCCGCAGCCCCTGAAGGTAATTTTCCATAATAGCGGGGTCAGTCCCCTCCGCTGAGTACAATTTCTGAAAGAAACCCCTAAAGATTTCACTTATCACGTCCCTCTTCTGCTGTAGTTTTCCTCTCTCATCCCGCAGTGCCACTACCCCCCGCCCGCCTCTCTGACCCTTCAAACAGCGTCCCATCAATTTCCCCGTTTTATTGCCAAAACACTGTAAGCGATATTTGTAGTACATTATCGATTTCTTGGCTCTCTGATGGAGTAATTCATTTAAGGCAACCTGTAACTCCCATAATCGTTTTCTATTGGACACGGTAGGGGCGCGGCCACTTAGTACCCGCATCTGTGATACCTGCTGTTCTAGCCGGATGATTTGTTCTGCCAGCAATCTCCGCTTCCGAGCCGCAAATCCGATAATATCCCCACGCAGCACCACTTTGGCAGTCTCCCAAACCAGCTCCGGATCATCCCTGTGGACCTGGTGGTTTAATTCAAAATCACACCAGCGCTGACTCAGAAACTGCCGAAAGTGGTTATCGTGATACAGCTCAATGGGGAACCGCCATATGCGAGATGTTCCGGACCCGCTCCCCCATTGCAACTCAAACCAAACCATAGCATGGTCGGAGATTTCTAAAGGTCCTATTTGCGCCTCTTCCACTTGTGCAAAGGTAGTAGTGGAGAGCAAAAGGTAATCTAATCTCGCGCTAGTCCCATGCGCCCGCGAGATATGTGTAAACTCTTTCTCAGAAGGGTGCGTCAGTCTCCAGGGATCTACCAAGTTTAAGCGCGCCCGAAAACGTTGCAGCAGTTGAGATCCCAGCACCCTTTCTCTCGTCTCCTTAGCTGCAGAGGTATCTAAACTCACGTCGAAAACACCATTAAAATCCCCCCCTATAAGCATGGGCACGTCCGGCATTTGTTCAATTTTGGCTGCAATGCGGTTAAGAAAATCTCGATCTAATACATTAGGGCCATATACATCACCCAGTATGATATCCCGGTCTTCCAGTAGTCCATGTAATAGTAAAAATTTCCCATTGGGATCGGCCCACTGACGATGCAGCGTTAAAGCGGACACGTTTATGAATAAGTATAACCACCCCTCCTTTCTTTCCCAATGCAGGCGCACCCCATGTCTGACCCACCCAGTCCCGACACAATTTAGCATGTTCTTCGGCCGTCTGATGGGTCTCTTGCAATAGCGCAATATCACATTGCTGTCGAGCCAATGCCTTAAGCACTTTATAGCGCTTAATTGGGTTACCCAGTCCGCAAACATTCCAGGTTATTACTCTCAGAGGGTTCCTGTCTGTTGATGCCCCCGCTGCCAGCACACCCTCCCAGCCTGGGGTCTCCCCAAATATCTACTGAGATAAATTGTATTAACTCCTTGCAGAGATTGTAATGTGCGACGACTTCCCCCCTTTCCCCCCCCCACCTAACCCCCTACCCCGTATCCCAATGGCCTTCCCCCTAACCTCCCCCCCCAACCAGGAACTTCCCCCCTCTATCCCTACTCGCTGCCTCCTATCTACAGGGCTCCCTACTCCTACCCCCTCCTAGAAAGCCCTCCCGAGACCCCTCTGAGCCCATCCCCCTTTCCCCTTCAGACCCGCAGGCCACTTCCTACCGCCAGCCTTCCCACCTTTAATACCCTTTAATTATGGGTGTGGGCCCCTCCCTACCATCTCTAGGCACCCCCCCCCTTACCGTCCAGATTTCCACTCCAGGGAGAATCCGCCGCCAGGGCTGGCCTGCAGGAGGTGTTCCTTGCCATACCATGAAAGTGGAGTCCCTTCCCCTCAGGGGTCTTCCACCCCCATTCCCCCATCACGGCTCACTGCTAGAGGATGCAATCAAAAGGAGGACACTCCACCCTCTCCCCACCGTACTATAGCACACAAACAAAGGACATATTTAAGCTAAAAATAGCATAGTTCTGTTTGTGAAATCATAAACAACTTGCACTCAGAAAAATCCCATTAACAAAAACTGTTCACATTAACACAATATTTAAAGTACCAGATCAACTTATGTACATTAAAAGACATGACGAAAGGCAGTTGACAATAACTCCCAGGGGGGATGCAACGGGGTGGGTACATTAACATCATAGTGATTGACCCAAAAATGCCAATTGAAGGGTTAAGATGACATTAACGTTTGTCTGCCTCTCATAAGCGACTAACAGGGTAGCCTGAACGGTACACAAGCCTCCTTTAACTTAAAAATAAAATAAAGATGGCGAATAGTAATGCCAATCATGGGTGTGGCGTCAAAAGGAGGAAATTGATACAAAAGAGTAAGTGGGCCAGGGTATACATGGGAGGGGCATAATTATAAGCAGAAGCGCCTAAGGCGTTACAAAGATAATTGACCAGGAAATCCGAAACAGTTTAAAAGTTTAGCTAATGTATTAGTGGCCAACTAGTCCCACCCATAGTTGAAACAAAAATAGAACCTCATGACGGAATTTTGAATCTTTAATATACGGAAAATATACTCTGCTCTATACACTCCCCCCCCCCCCCCCCCCGATCTCCGGGAGCAAACGTTTTTTGAAAAATAGCCCCAGCAGAGAATGAGATCTTACCGGGTTGTGCAGCGTGCGTTGAGACCACCAACACAGCTCCCCCCAAGGAGAGAGGCGGAGCCCCCACCCGTTTAAATCTTGCTGCCTCGATATCTGTGGGAACCTTACAGGCATAGTTTCTGCTGCTTTAAGCTATTCTAGTGAAAAGTGAAAGTTTCAGGGGAAGCATAGTTCTTTCTCCGGACTACCTCATTCCCCCTGGCCCCTTCTCATCACCAAATGGACCGTATCTACCTGGCTTTGATGCATTTGAAACTTCCCCCGGCACAGGTGGAGGAGAAACCCTCCCTCTCAAGTAAAAGAAATTCCCCCGACCTCTCCCGAAGGCCATGTCTTCTTTCCCTCCAATGGCAACAGCTGGCACATCCGGGGGAGACCCTCCCCTTCCGGAACAGGCCAACTCACCCCCCCTAAATATTCAACCTGTCGCCATGTTGGATCTTCCATGCCGTTCAAAATATTAGCCAAAAAGATCCCCCAGGACCCAAGTTCGCTGTTACAGACAGATCATGGGGAGATCAAAGGAAGAGGTTCTTGGTGACTAAATACTGTGTTGCCATACAAAACAATTTGCAACTGTTACTGTAGACAGAGGATACAAAGTTACTAGGCAGCTGCAAAACACTCCATAGCCGATGCTACACTGTATTTCCCCTTTGTTACTTTCCCAAAGAAGGGTTCAGCACAGTATAGTGTTAGAGCAGAGTAGATCATGATGTAGGAGTCACTGCCACTGCTGTTTTTTGAAGATAGAGCCGATTCACATATTCTTCTGCTGCAGAGGCTGAGTCGAAGGTACGGTGAGCTCCCTCACTAAGCACATGGAGCTTAGCAGGGTATTGCACGGAGAACCTAATGCCTGCATCGATCAGCTTTCCCCAAAGGGGGGCATACTCTTTCCTTTTTCGGCTCAGGGCAACTGAATAATCTTGAGCTACACGAATTTTGGTATTATTAAACACCACCTCCCCTTTCTGCCGTGCTGCCTTGAGGATCAACTCCTTCTGCGGGTAGTGAAGGAATTTGGCCAACACAATTCTGGGGCGAGAGTCGCGAGGTTGTTTAACACCGACCCGGTGTACTCTTTCTATACAGAGGTTACCTCCCAGTGCGCTTTCCTCCACTGTCTGCCGAACTAAGGCCTCTAGGTATCCTCGCAGGTCCTTATCCAAGGTAGTTTCAGGGATCCCCAGAAAGCGCAGGTTATTGCGCCGAGACTTGTTCTCCAGGTCGTCAAGTTTTGCTTCGTGATGAGATAATTGAGACCGCAAGCCCTCCACCTCCGCAGTCAGTGTCTCCACCTTTTCCTCTGCCCGCCCCACACGATCTTCGGCTTCT
The DNA here is from genome assembly GCA_033557465.1 of Ichthyophis bannanicus. NCBI lineage: Eukaryota > Metazoa > Chordata > Amphibia > Gymnophiona > Ichthyophiidae > Ichthyophis > Ichthyophis bannanicus. The sequence continues at coordinate 1,368,541,062 of CM066031.1, forward strand.
TGCTGTCTCTGACTCAGCGTGTCAAATGCCGATTTCAGCCCATCTATTTTCTCGTGGAGGGCTTCAAATTGAGGCAGTAAGGCTGTCTTTATAGCCGCTGACATCTCGTCGATAGAGGCAGGAGACTTCGGCGACTGCGGCGATGCCGGCCTCTGGGCTAACTCCGCCATCTTAGTTGAGCCGGTCCCCCGCTCCCGATCTCTCCGCATCGATTTTACCGCAGTGGCCATGCGATCAGGCTTCCAACTTGCACTATTAGAATCTGCCGGCAGTCTGATTCAAATAGTTGCGTTTTCGGCGGATAATGGCAATGATAAACGGCTCTAAATCGCCGGTATAGTCTGAGGGTTCAGGGGCTAGCTCAGGATGCGACCTCTATGGTGTGCGCATCACATGGTCTCTCCAAAAGCTCTGTTAATAGTTTGTTGTGTCCATTTTGTGGAGATACTGGGAGTAACTAGTGTGTTTTCTGCTACTAGTCTCCTGGGTCTGTTGTTTGGTGTGTGTGTGATGAGATTTGAGATCGATGCAGGAGATAATTTATTAATAGCCTTGAATGTGATGAGGAGGGTTTTATATGTTATTCTGCAGTTTATCGGAAGCCAGTGCAGATCGATCAGTATTGGTGTTATATGATCTCTTATAGAAGCTCCAGATAGGATGCGGGCTGCCGCGTTCATCGCCAGTTGAAGTGGATTTAGTGTATTCTTGGGGAGACCATGAAGGATGATATTCACATAATCGAAATGCGGTGTGACTATTGCTTGGAAAACTGTGCGGAAGTCCTTGGTCTCCATCATTGGTTTCAGGTGGCGCAGTGTTTTTAGTTTGTAGTAAATTGACCTTACTGTGTTCTTTATGTGCTCTTTAAGATTGAGTTGTTGATCGAGTATCACACCGAGGTACTTTATGGAGGCTTTGATAGGGAGTTCTGCATCTCTTATGCACCCAAGGGGATCTGTGGTGATGGCGCAGAGAGATCAAATGCAAAATGATTGCAATCAGAAATAACGTGAAAGAGGCGATGGCGGAGTTGAAGGAAGATATGCAGTATCTGAGACAGCGCATGGCACAGCTTGAGGAGCAGGCGAAACCAGCAACACAGTGCAAGAAAAGATACAGCAATGGCAGTGGAAACAGGACTTAATGCAGGACAAAATTGAGGGCTTGGAAAATCGATCCTGCTGCTGGGTCTGGGGGGTATCGGAGGAGAAATGCTTTCAGTAGGCTGACCGCGTGGTGAAAGAAGTAAGTATACACCTGTTGCAAAATGGAGAAGATGGGGCTGAGCAGGGAACACACGCGATCGTTTTGGAGCAGGCCTATAGGGCCTTGGGGACCCCTCCGGGCTCAAAACCAAGGAATATAGTGGCATGCTTTGCTAGTTTCCAGCAGAAAGAAACTATTATGCGGGCAGCTGCCAAGAAGGGAAAATTTAAGTGGCAGTACTATGAGCTGGAAATTTATCAGGATTTTGCCCCCACCACTTTACAATGCTGCTGAGCCATTCACCCACTTACCTCCTACTTGCATCAAGAGCAGATTACATACAAATGGCTCTTCCCCTTTGGGCTTCAATTTAATTTATTTTATTTATTTAACATCTTTTATATACCGCGCTATTTGTTATCAGTGCGGTTTACATTCAACAAAGGTTGCACAATTTAGTCAAGACTAGTTTGTGTTTACATTATAACAGGGAATAAAACTTGGGATAAACAGGGTAACTATATACATATTAACATATTAACATAGAGCATAAGATTATAATTTGGCCGGTGTTGTCATAAAACTATAGGCGGGGCAACATTTACTTGAGACCCCTTTGTTTATGAAGTATATTGAGATAAAAGGACAAGTTAAGCATGTACAGACTGCCACAGAGGCCTGGGAGCAACTTAGGAAGGCAGGGGCCTCAAATCTGCCTAGCAACTCTCAAGGACCGACAGGAGGGAAGGACCAACATATTGAGCGACTGAAATAGCAGTGGAACCCAGAGAAGGGGCAGTGATTAAAATGCCCGTCAAAGGGGTTGAACAGAAGAGGAGAATCCCGCTCAGGAACACTAGAATCAGCAACTTGAAAACACTTGGGGGGAAAGAGCTTCACTATATACTGTGCTGGTACAAGGACTGTGAGGGGAGAATGGAGAAGGCGAAGAGGGGACGACTCCTGCACAGTTGACTCCCTTCCACCTTTGTTGTGGTTGTTTAACCCTTTCAAGGCCTACTTTAAATTTTTAATCCACATTCTGCAGCCGGGTTAATTTTTGCATATTTCAGGAAAATTGTACCCGTCTTATTCAATATGTTCTAATAGTGATTTTCCTTCTGCTATGGTCATATATTATATACCATTTGATAGGAATATTTAGTCAGAAGTTTGGATCCCAAGAGTTTTGGGCTCGGCCTGGAAAGGGTTAAACTGTTTGTTCCAGTTTTGGTTAACATGAGGGGAAGAAGTGGAAATCAGGGGGACCTGTATTTATAAAAGGAATGGTGGTGGAGAACAGCGAGTGAGGGTATAAGAATGAGAGCAGCTCAGAAGGGAGGGGAGGGAGGGCTAGGAGGATAAGGATACAGAGTTTTGGGGGGGAAGAGTGTGGGGTGGAGGATTGGAAAACACAGAGAGAAAGGCAGAGGAGGCTTTTCTAACCAGGGCTCCACACATCAAACAGTAGGTAAGGATTTGAGGGTTTCTTTGTTTGGTTTTTTTATTACATTGCTAGCTCTCTGACTGGGAGCTCTTAAAAGGGTTTTCTGTATATTTTTTAAAAGCAAAGTTACTTTCATTTTTGCTGTTTTAGGGGAACTTTACTTGAGCACAGAAGGTTGCTGAACTCTGTAACCTCCTCAGGTTCAGAAACTGCTAACACCTAATCAGGTGTTAGTTCCCTCCCTACCCACCCCGACTCCCACCCACCCCTAGTGAGCAGTCTTGCTTTATAGGGCACCTCCCCCTTTAACAAATCACAGTGAATTGGACCAGCACATTTTGAATATAATTAAAGAGATTTAACTGCTTTTTCTCTGAAAGGACAGCTGCGAAACCAGCTGGTACTTGGTAGATCTCTCTCTTTTGCTTTAACAGATACCTAAGCTCCACAAACAGAACAATGGCTGGGAAAAATCGTATTGCTAAAGCTGTTGCCCCCGTTACAGCTTCTGCCTCAGTCCAGACAGAGGTCCTAATGCCAGTTGAAGAACCGGTTCCATGTGCAGGGTGCCTGCATGCTGAAGCTCTGAGGAAACAAGTGGAGGAACTCAGAGAGGAGGTGGCGAGACTGAGGAGCATTCAAGACAGTGAGAAGTACATTGATGAGATGCTTCTTGCAGCAACCAGGCTCTCCAGCACAGGAGAAGATGGGTGCCAACAGAATGTCGATGGTTGGACAAAAGTCACCAGAGCCTGCAAAATCACCAATCCAACTTCTCCAGCCCTTGAATTGAAGAACCATTATGCAGCCCTGGAAGTGGAGGAGGTGAAAGCATCCCTGGAAAGGGAAGAACCAGAGTTCAAGTACCCCATAGTTGCGGAATCAGTGACCAGAAGGAAACGAAGGGTAGTGGTGGTTGGAGACTCTCTTCTGAGGGGTACTGAGGCATCCATCTGCCGACCAGACTTGATGTCCAGAGAGGTATGCTGTCTGCCTGGTGCCAAGATCCAAGATGTTACGGAGAGTTTGCCGAGACTCATCAAGCCCACTGACTATTACCCAATGTTGCTAATCCATGTTGGAACAAATGATACTGCCAGGTATACCTCGGAACGTATCAAAAGTGACTTTATGGCTCTGGGACAGAGGGTGAAGCAGGTCGGTGCACAGGTGGTGTTCTCTTCAATCCTCCCTGTTGAGGGTAAAGGCCAAGGCAGAGAGGCTCGCATCCTGGAGATGAATGCATAGCTGCGTGGATGGTGTCTTCGAGAGCGTTTTGGTTTCCTAGACCATGGGATGCTCTTCCAAGGGTTGCAGAGCAGAGATGGCATCCATCTGTCCAAGAAAGGTCAACGCATCTTTGGTAGTAGACTGGCTAATCTACTGAAGAGGGCTTTAAACTAGATTCGTTGGGGATGGGTGAAGAAAGCCCCCAGGTAAGTGAAAGCCCCCAGGTAGGTGATACATTAAATACTTTTATGGAAATGGGTAACAGGGGTAATATATGGAAAGCAGTGTGTATTAATGCCCGTAGCATGGGAAATAAGATCCCTGAAGTTGAAGCTTTGGTGGGAGTGGCTGACTTGGATTTAGTGGCAGTTACAGAAACATGGTTCACAGAAAACCATGACTGGGATGTAACTAGACCTGGCTATACTTTATTCAGAAAGGACAGGGTAGGAAGAAGGGGAGGAGGAGTGGCACTATATGTAAAAATTACTATTAAAGCTTTGGAATTACAGAGCTTAAAAGGGAGAGAGGAGGCATTGTGGGTTAAACTAGAAAGAGGGAAAGAGAAATCTATTTGCATTGGTGTGATATACAGACCTCCCTCACAAGAGGAAGAGGTGGACAGAGAGTTAATTGAAGACATACGCAGCATTGCTAGGAAAGGGGAAGTGCTACTGAAAGGAGATTTCAATATGCCAGATGTTGATTGGCACATTCCTGCTGCAGTATCATCTAGAAGTAAGGAGATCCTGGATTCTCTACAGGGAGAACTATTCAGGCAATTGGTAACAGACCCCACACGTGAAGGGGCCATACTGCACTTGGTGCTTACCAATGGTGAAAGTGTTTCTGATGTTGTAGTGGGAGATCATTTTGCATCCAGTGATCACCAGATGGTGTGGTTCAGTATTAGGACTAGGGCTGTTAGAATCCATTCCAAGGTGAAGATCTTAGACTTTAGGAAAACTAACTTTGCAAAGATGGGCCAATACCTCAGGGAGTCGTTAGTGGGATGGGAACAGCTGGGGGATGTAGAAAAACAGTGGGGAAAACTGAAAGGGGGTATTTTAAAGGCAACCAACCTTTTTGTTAAAATGGTAAATAAAGGCAAAAGGAACAGGAGACCGCTATGGTTTTCGAAGGAAGTAGCTGAAAAAGTGAAGAAAAAGAGGGAGGCCTTCATGAAATACAAGAGATCACAGAGAGAGGAAGACAGGCATCTGTATTTGGAAAAACTTAGAGAAGCTAGCAAAGTAGTCAAGAAGGCAAAGATTCAAACGGAGGAGGAAATAGCCAATGCAATAAAATGGGGGGATAAGACATTTTTCAGATATATTAGTGAGAAGAGGAAGGGCAAAAGTGGTATTGTCAGACTCAAGGGTGCAGGGGGGGGAATATGTAGAAGCTGATAAGGATAAAGCGGAATTGCTTAACAAATATTTTTGTTCTGTGTTCACAGATGAAGAACCAGGAACAGGACCTCAGAAAACACCCACAAATAGGAACAGAAGCGAGGGACATCTTGAACAATTTTCAAGAGACTGTCTTCGTGAGAAACTAGCTCAACTTAAAGTAGACAAAGCGATGGGACCGGATGGGATACACCCTAGAATACTGAGGGAACTTGGGGACGTTCTAGCAACTCCACTGACTGACCTTTTCAATGCCTCGTTGGAGTCGGGAGTGGTGCCAAAGGACTGGAGAGAGGCTCATGTGGTGCCTTTACACAAAAGCGGATGTGGTTGAAAACTACAGGCCGGTTAGTTTAACTTCAGTGGTGAGTAAATTCTTGAAAACGCTGCTGAAAGAGAAAATAGTGAGGTTTCTGGAGTCCAGCGGATTACAGGATCCGAGGCAGCATGGATTCACCAGAGGCAGGTCTTGTCAGACAAATCTGATTGATTTCTTTGACTGGGCGACCAGGGAGTTGGACCGAGGGAGAGCCCTAGATGTGGTGTATTTAGATTTCAGTAAAGCCTTTGACACTGTTCCTCACAGGCGACTTATAAACAAACTGAGCACCCTAGGGATGGACCCTAAAGTTACTGCTTGGGTTAGAAATTGGTTGGGTGGGAGGCGACAAAGAGTACAAGTAAATGGAGCTCACTCTGAGGAGAAGGATGTTACCAGTGGTGTGCCCCAGGGATCTGTCCTTGGTCCGATTCTTTTTAACATCTTTGTTAGTGATATAGCGGAAGGGCTGTCGGGTAAGGTTTGCCTCTTTGCGGATGATACCAAAATCTGCAATAGAGTAGACACCCAGGAAGGTGTAGATAACATGAGGAGGGATCTAGCTAAGCTTGAAGAATGGTCTAGAACAGGGGTCTTAAACACGCGGCCCGCTACGGCGGAAAACCAAAAATCCCCCAAAACCCTGGCTTCTGCTGCTGCCGTTGCCGCCGTGGCAGCAGCAGAATCAATTGTTAAATTAAAAAAAAAAACTGACTTCTGCTGCTCAAGCAGCTGTCCTGCGGCCCCTTTCCCTCTGCCCGGAGATCCGACTCTGCTCTCAGCGGCGTGCTTTTCAAGCCGCGAAGAGAGTATTCCCCTCTCGCGCGGCTTGAAAAACCGCGCGAGAGGGGAATACTCTCGTCACGGCTTGAAAAGCACGCCGCTGAGAGCAGAGTCGGATCTCCGGGCAGAGGGAAAGGGGCCGCAGGACAGCTGCTTGAGCAGCAGAAGTCAGTTTTTTTTTAAAATTTGACAATTGATTCTGCTGCTGCCACGGCGGCAACGGCAGCAGCCAGGGTTTTGGGGGTTTTTTTGTTGGCCGGTAATGAGCTATGGAGGGGCTGACTGAACTGGAAGTGGGCTATTGGCAGAGGGGTGAGGGGGGGGTTATGACTGGTAATGGGCTGGGGGGGGGGTTATAACTGGTAATGGGCTATGGTGGGGGCTATGACTGGAAATGGGCAGATGGGGGTTAGGACTGGAAGTGGGCTATTGGCAGGGGGGTTATGACTGGTAATGGGCTGGGGGGGGTTATAACTAGTAATGGGCTATGGTGGGGGCTAGGACTGGAAATGGGCAGATGGGGGTTAGGACTGGAAGTGGGCTATTGGCAGGGGGGTTATGACTGGTAATGGGCTGGGGGGGGGTTATAACTAGTAATGGGCTATGGTGGGGGCTAGGACTGGAAATGGGCAGATGGGGGTTAGGACTGGAAGTGGGCTATTGGCAGGGGGGGTTATGACTGGTAATGGGCTATGGTGGGGGCTAGGACTGAAAATGGGGTGATGGGGGATATGACTGCAAGTGGGCTATGGGGGGGACTAGGACTGGTAATGGGCTATGGGGGGGGGGTAAGACTGAAAATGGGGTGATGGGGGGTAAGACTGGAAGTGCGCTATGGGGAGGTTAGGACTGGTTATGGGCTATGGGGGGTCTAGGACTGGTAATGGGCTGGGGGGGTTGCTAGGACTGGAAATGGGCTGAGTGGAAGGGGGGCTTGAACTGCAAATGGCTGATGGGGAGGGGGGCTTGGAATGGAAATGGGCTGTGAGGGGAGGGAGCTAGGATTGGAAATGGGCTGATGGGGGGCTAGGATTGGAAATGGGCTGATGGTGAGGCTAGGATAGGACTGGAAATGGACTGATGCAGGGACTAGAAAGGAGCAGATGCTGGGTGGGGCTGGAACTAGAAGGGAGCTGATGTTGGGGGAGGATTAGAATGGGATGGAGCTGGGAAAGTGAAATGGAGAGGGGAAAAATATTTTGTCTGGAAGAGAAGACAAATCTACAATTGGCCAGGTATTGGGAGAGTAAGTGGGGATTGAGGATGGAGGGGTAAAATTTGAGTGGATGAAATAGGAATGAGGAAAGAGCAAAAGGAGAAAGATTAGTATGTTAAAGCAGATGTAGAGAGAGAGAATGGAAAAAAACTAGAAGAGAGAAGAAAGGACAAATGGACAGCAGACGATGGAGATAGCAGAAGACACGAAGAAACCAGAAGTGGCTGGAGCAATTGCAACTGAAAAAAAATGCACAAAAGGTAGAAAAATATCTCTTTATTTTGAATTTATTAACTGGAATATGTCAGCTCTGGGAAATGTGCATCATTAATGTCTGTGCTTTGGTACAAGAAATTATTTATAGTTTTATTTCTACAGTGCTGAGGTATTCTGTGTAATTCCTATTTGACATTGCTACTTGTTCTCTTTTCCCAGTAGGTCATGTATTGTTCTCTGAAATGTATTGATTTAATATTTGCAGTGTTGCCTTTTGATAGGTAGGGTCTGGTGCTTTGTGAGTCCTGGTAGTGCTGTTATGATACGGGGGGTTTGCTATGGGTTCCAAATGGGCAGTGTTAGTAGTAGTTCCTAATGTGCCTGGCGGTTGGCACTGGATTATAGTAATATAGAAATTTTCTAGTCTTTCTTTATCCATGCACTCATTATGCAACATTATGCAAATATTTATGCAAATGAGGCCCCTTATGCAAATGAGGCCCGTGTCTTATGCGGCCCCCGGGTTACTTTACAAGTCCTCATTCGGCCCTCAAAGCAATTTGAGTTTGAGACCCCTGGTCTAGAATTTGGCAGCTGGGATTTAATGTTAAAAAATGTAAGGTCATGCATTTGGGCTGCAGCAATCCAAGGCAGCAATACAGTATAGGAGGTGAAGTACTTTTGTCCACTAAAGAAGAGCGGGACCTAGGCGTGGTTGTGTCTGATGATCTTAAAGTAGCTAAACAGGTAGAAAAGGCGACGGCAAAAGCTAGAAGGATGCTTGGGTGCATATGGAGAGGAATGGCTAGCAGAAAAAAGGAGGTGATAATGCCTCTGTATAAGTCTTTGGTGCGACCTCATTTGGAGTATGGTATGCAATTCTGGAGACCGCACCTTCAAAAGGATGTGAACAGGATGGAGTCGGTGCAGAGGGTTGCTACTAAAATGATTAATGGGCTTCATTATAAAGCATATGAGGACAGACTTAAGGATCTTAATATGTACACCTTAGAGGAAAGGCGGGATAGAGGTGATATGATTGAGATGTTTAAATACCTCCATGGCATAAATGTTCAGGGAGAGAGCCTCTTTCAATTGAAAGCAAGTTCTGCTACGAGGGGACATGGGATGAGGGTGAAGGGAGATAGATTCAGGAGTGATATGCGGAAATATTTCTTTACGGAAAGAGTAGTGGATCCGTGGAATAGTCTCCCAGTGGAGGTGGTGGAGATGAGGACAGTAACTGAATTCAAAAAAGCATGGGACCAACACAGAGGATCTCTAAAGGTAAAAAGTGGACTGTTGTAGTTGTTGTTATGGAAGGACAGACTAGATGGGCCTTGTGGTCTTTTTCTGTCGTCATGTTTCTATGTTTCTATGTTTCTAGGCAGTCGGGAAGTGAGGCGGCCAGATATGTGAACGATTGGAGGTGGAGGCTGAAGAGTAAAGAGAGGTCTAGGGAAGGTAGGGAGTGGTTCTCTAGGGGTGAGATACTTCCTCGTGGCAAGGAGAGGCAGAAGGGAGTTCTGTGAGTACATCATCATAAGGAAGGGGAGGGCATGCAAGGTTCAAAAGGGAAGTTCTGGAGGGTGGAAGAGGGGGGATAGGAGGGATGGCTGCCATTAGAGTAGGCACATTAAATATCCGGGGTCTTAATGCACCACAGAAGTGCTAATCTTTATTCCGTGATGTGCAGCACTGGTGGTGGCAGATGGTTCTCCTACAGGAGACACACCTGCTCCCAAAGGACGAGCAATTACTACATCATGGAGCTTGCAACCAATATTATTTTAATGCTGAGGGATCCCACAAGAAAGCAGGGATGGAGATTCTGATTAGAGGGGATGTCCCATTCCAGCTAGGGGTAGTGGATAAAGGAATGGCTGGCAGGGTGTTACTGGTGTGGGATGAAATACAGGGTTAACAGGTTACTTTCTTGAGTATCTATGGGCCCAGCAAGATATCGGAAAGGTTTTGGGATCAATTGGCGGCTTGGTTGGGAGGCAGGGTTCATGGATCTCTGCTATTGGTGGGGAGGGGTGGATTTAATTGAGGTGCTAAATCCTTCATTGGACAGGACTGGAGGAGCAGATAGATGGAGGAAGGGACCTGACAGGGATTCGGGGGATGACGGGACGGTATGGGCTATATGACTTGTGGCATCAGAAGCATCCTTATGAGAGGGATTACACATATTACTTCCCAGTGCATGGGAGTTATATCCGTATCGATTTTCTGCTAGGGGACTCGGGGTGGACTCGGTCAGTCGGGCGGGTGATGATTGAACCCATCACTTGAGTAGAGTTTGATGTATCCACAGATACGGAAGGGCGCACATTCTGGCGCCTTAACAAACGTTTGCTGCGCGACAAGGAGGTGGTGCGTAGTCTGGAAGAGGCCATTGCGGAATACTTAAGATATAATGATACAGGCAAGGTTGTTCTAGGTATATTATGGGACAGGTTAAAGGCAGTCCTTACAGGGAAATTACTTCAGTGGGTGGCTCGGAAGAAATGGGACAGGCTGGCAAAGGTGGAACGCCTGCTAGGGAAAGTAGCGGAGCTGGAGCATTTACATAAAAGGACAGGAGAGAGGAAGATCCGGACCCACTTGGAACAGAATTAGCTGAGACTCAGTTGGAGACGATCCAACATCAGCTACAATGGGTGAATCAACATTACTATGAATTTAATAGGGCAAGCAGGCTATTAGCCCATAAAATGAGGGAGCAGGAAAGGCGCTCTACTATAGTGAAGATTAAGGGACAGGCAGATCAGCTCTTATTTCACAACATGGAGATAAGGGGAACATTTTTGCAATATTATCAAGACTTATATGGTTGGGAAAGGGACATCTCAGAGGAGGCAGTAGACAAATATTTAGGAGGGGACAGCGGACCAGGCCAACTACGAGAAGCCGATTGGGAGGTATTAGACAAAGTGATTAGTGCAGAGGAGATTACCAGGGTTATAAAAGGCTTGGCTCCACATAAGTCGCCGGGACTGAACAGTCTACCGACGAGCTTTTACAGGACAATGGCACCTTCGGTTATTCCATTGCTGGAGAGGTTGTTTAACGGACGAGATCCTACTGTGTGTGGCTCATACCACCCTATTTTACTTTTGAACACTGAAAGGAAGATGTTGGCAAAAATATTGGCCAATTGCCTGGGTGCAGTCTTGCCTGGATTGGTGCAGCTTGACCAGACTGGGTTCATTCAGGGTCAGAGTACAGGGGATAATATCAGGAGAACACTCCAGGTGATTTTGGTGGCACGACAAGAAAGGTAAGACATGATACTTCTCGCAATCAATGCTGAGAAAGCATTTGATAGGGTTGAGTGGGGTTCATGTTCGAGGTGCTGAGGAAAGTAGGAATAGACCCTGGTTTGCTGGCATGGATCCAGGCACTATACAAGGATCCGGAAGCCACAGTGAAGATTAACGGTCGTTATTTCAAGTTCTTTCCTCTGAGACAGGGGACACAACAGGGGTGCCCCCTTTCACCTCTCCTTTTCGCATTGGTTATGGAGCCTCTGGCGGAGGGACTGCGGGGTAATAGAGATGTAATGGGGGTGACAATAGAACAGGAGATTCATAAAATTGCTTTATTCGCAGATAATATCCTGCTGTTTGTGACCTTGCCGGTAACTCCTTCAAGAGTTTGAGCAATTTGGGGCTTTATCAGGCTTCAAAATCAATTTGTCAAAAACGAAGCCTCTGAGCATCAATCTGCCGGAAACTTTGGTCTGGCGGTTGCAGGAATATTATTCCTTCCGATGGGCCACTAAGTCAATTAAGTACTTAGGGATTCATATTACCAAGAACCCTGAGGGCATATTCGCAGCAAATTATCCTACCTTGTTAGCACAAATTGAGAAGGAGTTAGAGAGATGGAATAAGGAGAATATTTCATGGCTAGGCCGAATAGTGGCCTTAAAAATTACCATCCTTCCTCAGCTCCTCTACTTCTTTCAGTTTCTCCCACTCTGGGTCCCCCAGCTGTAGCTGTGTCGTCTTCAGCGGAAGTTATTTCTGTTCGTGTGGAGACATTGACCACTGCGAATAGCACGTAGGGTATTGCATGCCACAAGACGTAAATGAGGGCTGGGGATGCCTGAAGTGTCAGTCTATTACTTGGCCGCCCAGCTGTGGCAGGGAATAGAATGGCAGAAACAGGGGAAGACGAAACGGTTCTGGGCTCTTGGAGCAACACTAGGTACTGGGCCCAAGGCTCCACCATCTCCCGTGGTTAGGATGAGGGGTGGTGCGAGGGCTTGGACAGAGAACCCTTACATTCGCCATTTATCGATGGAGTGGCAACGAGGTCAGAAGAGGGTGGCTCCCAACCAAGCCTTTTCAATATATTGGCCCTGATAAGAGCGACCCCAGATTTTTGCCTGGAGAGAGAGGGAACATTCAACAATGGGCATAGCAGGGATTGGACACCTTTGACAAGCTCCTGGAGACTGGGGAGCAAAACCTTTTGTAAAGCTCAAGAAACAATTCTCCTTGGGGACCAGAGACTATTTTGCATACATGCAAGTTGCCCACTTTCTCCAATAGGGGAAATGTCGACTCGTTTATGAAGACTGGTTCAATGATTTGGAGGCCTTATGGTTGGGCCACCACAAATCTTGAGGGTTAATTCGCCTCCTGTAAGCTGGCCTGCACATCCAGAAGGGGAAAGAAAACAAATTTTCATATAAGCGAGAGTGGGAGGCCGATTTGGGAGGTAGTTGGGAGGAGAGGGATTGGCAGTTGATATGCACGGGAGCGGCCAGATCAGCTGTGTGTGTGACAATTAAGGAAAATGCATATAAGCTGTTGATGCACTGGTATTATACTCCAGTATGGTTAAACAAGATGTTCCCGACAGCCTCAGACCACTGTTGGTGGGGCTGTGGGGAGTTGGGTACCCTTTTTCATATATGGTGGGAATGTCCTGGGACTTATTGGGCACAGATCCAAAGGCAGATGCAAGCTATCTTTAACGTTGAAGTGGGCATGGACCCATCTTTTATCTTTTAGGTGCCTGGCTGGAGGACCTGCGAATGAGGTGGTGCCAGCTGATACGGGCATGTATCATAGCAGCCTGCTGCGAAATAGCCTGGAACTGGAAACAGCAACAACCTCCAGAGCTGGAGGCATTGGTACACAGACTTTGGAAGATGATCACCATGGAGCAGTTAACAGTGCTCCGCAGAGGCAAGGCAAAGGGGACACCTTCTATAAAAGTGAAAACCTCTATTGGACTATTTACGGACTCATTGAACCTTTTGTGAGGGAGGGTAATGGGAGGAAGGAGTGGGAAAGCTGGGAGGGGGGTAAAGGGAAAGTTTGTTATTGCTAATGGTTCTGTAGCTCCTCAAGAACAGAGGACAGATTAAGATATGCTTGGAGATATTGTCAAATCTGGTTATAAAAATAAAAATATAAAAAAAAAGAAGAGCAGGACCTGGGCGTGATTGTGTTTGACGATCTTAAAGTAACTAAACAGGTAGAAAAGGTGACGGTAAAAGCAAGAAGGATGCTTTGGTGCATAGGGAGAGGAATGGCCAACAGAAAAAATGAGGTAATAGTGCCTCTATATAACAAAGAAACGTGGTGGCGGAAAAAGACCACATGGCCTACCTAGTCTGCCCTTCCATATCAAGTATAATAGTCCCCTATTTTCCTTTAGAGATCATTTGTGTTTGTCCCATGCTTTTTTTAAATTCAGATACTGTTCTCGTGTCTACCACTTACACTGGGAGACTATTCCACGCATCTACCACTCTTTCCATAAATAAATATTTCCCCATGTTACTCCTGAGTCTATCCCCTTTCACCCTCATCCTATGTCCCCTCATAGCAGAGCTTGCTTTCAATCGAAAGAGACTCTCCTCCTGTGCATTTATGCCACAGAGGTATTTAAACATCTCTATCATATCTTCTCTATCCCAGCTTTCCTCTAAAGTATTCATATTAAGATCTTTAAGTCTGTCCTCATATGCTTTATAACAAAGCCTACTAACCATTTTAGTAGCCATCCTTTGCACCGACTCCAGTCTGTTTATATCCTTTTGAAGGTGTGGTCTCCAGAACTGCACACAATACTCCAAATGAGGTTGCTTTTAGTACGGTTTCCCCCACCTCATCTTTTTAATGTACTACTTATTTATACTCCTCCTTCTCTTTCTTCTGGGTTATGGGATTCTCTTCTCACTTTGGCTGAAATGACTATTGTGTATCCTGATTTATTAGTACTTGGAGACTTTAACATTCATGTGGACCAGCCTTCTCGAGCCAAGGATAAATGTTTTCTCTCATCTCTCTGACCTTGGTCTTATACAACATGTGCCTTTCTCAACTCATGTAGCGGAACACACACTTGAACTTCTCATTTCCTCTTCTTGTTTGCTTTTCTTTTCTGGTGTCCTGGGGTGTCCTGTTTCCTTGGATGAACCACCTTGGTGTTCTGTTTTCCCTTTCCCATTCTTTGGGGTCCTGGTCTGTGACGTCTATGAAACCCCCTTCACTTCCCAGGCGTCATCTTTCTAATGCTACTTTGCAAGCATTTCCTTCTGCTGATCAGCTCTTTCCATTTGACTATGACTCTGCATCTGCTGATGTTCAGGCTGTAATCTGGAACACTGTTCTAGAGAAGGCTATGGATCAAATAGCCCCATTCTCTGTAGATTCCAACTCTGAACATCCTCTGTTTTATTCCTGGTTCCGTTCAGGATTGCGTGTTCTCCACCAACTGTGTCACACTGAATGCATCTGGCAGTGTTATCACACTGTCTCATGCCTTGCTGCTTTCCAGGAGGCGCACGCTACTTATCGTCATGCTATTTTATCAGCCAAACAGGTTTACTACGGTTGTCTAATTTTTACAGCTCATAACAGACCAAAACGCCTTTTCTCTCGTTTCATATCTTTTTTTCTTCATCCTCGTCCTCTGTGGCGCCTACTGCTCCTTCGACTTCTCTCACTGCTGAACAGCTTCCTCAGTATTTCACCTTGCTTCATCCGTTTCAATGAGTTTCTCTCACTCTCAACCTCTGCCTTCTATTGAGATTGTTCATTCCTGTTCTGAGACTACCATTTCTCACACTTGGATATGCTTTAATCTCATTACAATGGCTAGTCTTTCTAAAGTTCTTTTGTCGTCCTCAAAAACAACCTCCCCGGCAGATCCTATTCCCTCAACTTGGGTCTCAGAACCTTCTTTAGTCCTTCTTCCTTTCATGCTAATGCTATTTAACATCAGTCTCTTGTCTGGCACATTTTCCCAGTGTTAGAAGTCAGCCACTGTTTGACTTTTTTTGAAGAATCCAAGACTTGATTCTTCTAGTTCTACTAATTTCCGACCTGTCTCAAACCTACCATTTCTTTCTAAAGTCCTAGAAAATTTGGTTTCTCTACAGCTTTCCATTCACTTAGAACATCCTAACTACCTTCACCCTCAGCAATCAGGATTTAGACAGGGTCATAGCACTGAAACTATCTTACTTTCGGTTCTGAATGAAACTCTGATCTCTTGAGAAAAGGGTAATATTTCTTTGGCTATCTCATTGGATCTTTTGATTTAGTTGATCACTCCCATCTTCTGTCTCATCTTTCATCTAGTGTTCTCGGTCGGTGCTACTGTGTTGCACTGGTTTCACTGTTCTTTCTGGTCGCTCTTATACTGTTTTATTTCAGGGCTCCTCTTCTTCTCTCTTCCTTTTATCTTGTGGTGTTCCCCAGGGTTCGGTGATAGCTCCCCTCTTCTTTAATGTTTTCCTGGCTCCTCTTGCAACTTTGATTCAACAGCAAGGCGTCTCTGCATATTTTTATGTGGATGACATCCTGTTTTTGTTTCACACTTTCACTGTCACATCTGACCTTACAGCTGTAAACTATTGTCTGGATTTAGTTGCCTTGTGGCTCTGCACCAGTTGTTTGGTACTCAATCGGGAATCTCCATCCAGACAATAATAGGCTGTGAAGGTGTTGATGGAAGACCATGTAGCAGTCCTACAGATCTCCACCGTGGAGACGGAATGCAAGTTGGCTACCGAAGCAGCCATAGCTCGAATGTTGCGAGCTGTGACATGGTGTTCCAAACTCAGACCAGCTTTAGCATAAGCAAAGGAGATGCAGTCCGCAACCCAAAGCGAAAGGGTAGGCTTTGAGACTGCCACACCCAGCCTATCGGGGTCAAAAGAGACGAAGAGCTGGGAAGAATGGCGGGGAGCTTTCATATGTTCGAGGTAGAATGCCAGTGCTCTCTTACAATCCAATGTGTGTAGAGCAGCCTCAGCCCTGTTGGCATGAGGCCTGGGAAAAAAAGTGGGCAGTACCACCGACTGATTAAGTGAAAGGCAAAAACTACCTTAAGAAGAAACTTAGGGTGAGTCCAGAGGACCACTCTATTTTGATGAAACCTCGTGTACGGAGAATGTGCCACTAGCCCCTGGAGTTCACTGACTCTGCACGCAAAGGTGAACACTACTAAGAAAATTACCTTCCAAGTGAGAAATTTGAGCAGACAAGAGCAGAGTGGCTCAAAAGGGGCAGAAATCAGCTGCCCAAGCACCACAGGCAGGGTCTTTATCAGAGGCTGAAAGAACAAGAGGCTTCTCATAAAGTGACTTACAAGGAGATGCGTAGAAATGGGCTTACTATCTATCCCGTGATGGTAGGCTGCCACTGTGCTGAGATGCACTCTCACAGAGTTCGATTTGAGGTCCAGGTTGGACAAGTAGAGACGGTAAGTAAGCAAAGACTCCACCAAACAAGAAAAGGGGTTCAGCGCCTTGTCTGCACACCACAGAGAGAATCTGTGCCATTTAAAAGCATAGGAATACACTATGGAGTCCTTGCAAGAAGCCAGAAGGACATTCTCCACATTGACTAGTAGGTGGAGCTCTGCGAGAACTATGTGCTCAGCATCCACACTGTGAGAGCTAGGGAGCAGATGTAAGGGTGAAGAAGAGATCTGCCATCCTGGGATATCAGATCCAAATCAGAACCGAGCCAGATTGTCTTGGAGGCCACCAGACGGAGGAGAAGAGGGAACACAAGGTTGTCTGGGCCAGTGTGGGGCAATGAGGATCATGGTAGCTTTGTCCTTCTGGAGTTTAAAGAGGGTCGTGGCTACCAGAGGAGTTAGTGGATAGGCATAAAGCAATCCCTTACTGCAATGCAGCAGAAAAGCATCGGAAGCCATCCAACTACTGCATGGAATCCTAGAGCAGAACTGTGGCACCTGGGCATTGTCCAGTGATACAAAGAGGTCTATGCTCAGGATGCCCCACACATCCAGAAGATGCGGCTGACAACTCGACTGTTGAGGGTCCACTTGTGTGGCTGGAGGACTCGGCTGAGTCGATCCGCGAAGGCATTGAGTTTCCCCAGCAGATACACCGCTCAGAGATGCATGCTGTGTGAAATGGCGAACTTCCAGAGACATACTGTCTCCCAGCAGAAAAGGTATGAGCCTGTGCCCCACTGCTTGTTGATGTAGAGCATCGATACTTGGTTCTTGGTCTGGATGAGGACAAACCTGGTTGGTGAGCTGCTTTTGAAAAGCCCTGAATGCTTTGGAGATGGCATGGAGCTCCAGGAAGTTGATCTGGTGGAGGCTTTCCCCAGCTGTCCAGAGGTCTTGCATTCAGAGACCACTGAATGGGCTCCCCTGCCCATCTTGGGACAGGTTACCTCAGGCCGGAAGGCCAGGGGTTCAATTCCCGCATGGGGACAAGCAACCTCAGGCCGGAGGGACTGGGGTCTCTAGTCCCATAGCCACTCCTTGTGGCCTTGGGCAAGCCACTTAACCCTCCATTGCCTTCGGGGACAAGGGAATAAAAAGTACCTGTTAGTATACATGTAAACCGCACTGATTCTATAAAAAAGAAAGAAATAAAATAAAAAATAAATAAATCTTGGAAGCATCCGTAGTCAGAACCCATTGATGCCGTAGGGCCTGGAAGGGAAATCCCTGGTGCAGATTTTGTGGTTTGAGCCACCAAGAAAGGGAGAGCTTGAGTGGTTGAGTTACAGTCACCTTGTCTCGGAGGCGCTCCGTAACAATGTTCCCAGGGAGATCTTAAACTTTTCTCACAAGAGGAATCTGTTGAGGTCCCAAAGATTCAATATGGGGCAAAAGCCTCCCATATTTTTGGGAACCAGAAAATAACAGGAGTAGAACCCCTTCCCGACCTGCAAAGGAGGGAATAGTTCAACAGCCAGGTCAGCCAAGAGAACCTAGATTTCCTTCTGGAGGGGTTCTCCGTGGGAAAAAAGGGGAAAGAAGTTGATCGAAGTGCAACAGGTACCCCCTCGACCTATTTGGAGGGCCCAGGAGTCTGAGGTTATGGATGGCCACCTATGGGCAAAATGGATCAATCTGCTTCCCACCTGAGGTGGAACTGTGGTTGAAACGGGAAGGGAGGCCATGCTCCTTAGGAAGGAGTCAAAATCCTCCACCAGGCTGTGGTTGCAGTGCAGACTATGACTTCTGGGGCTTGGGGCGGTGGTGCTGATGCTGGCCATCAAGCCCAGTATCCTGTTTCCAACAGTGGCCAATCCAGTTCACAAGTACCTAGCAGGATCCCAAAAAGGCACACAGGTTCCACAATGCTTGTGCTGGTGCAAGCAGTGGATTTCCCAGGTCCTCTTTAATAATGGTTTATGGACCGTTCCTCCAGGAACTTGTCCAAACCTTTTTAAACCCAGCTACACTAACAGCTTTTACTACATCCTCTGGTAATGAATTCCAGAGTTTGATAACGTGTTGAGTGAAAAAATATTTTCTCTTATTACTCTTCTATTTTTGTATTTAAGTTTGTATTATTCAATATCCATATTTTCAATACTTATACATTGCCTTGTAACATTTATACAAAAACTGTAAGAACATCTGGTGAATCAATGTGTGCAACAGGGGGTCAAAGCGGTGTCCAACAGCTTTTTTAATTGATGTACATCTCTTAGGAGGAGAGAATAAAGTTCCCTCCTCAAGTTTTGCTGAGTACCTGCATGTAGTGACCCCGTTGTTTAACATCTATACCAAATCTCAGGAAGGCGACACTACAACTGAAGTATGGTAGGAACGAAGAAGAAAAATACATACTGGCTGCACTTTGCCCAGGATAGAAAGGTGCCCACCCGTAGCTTATGCACTAGGATAATTGATAATGGTTGCGATATTTGTATCTGCAGCACTTGCACTAACATCCCTGCCACAGATAAAGGCCATGGTGAGCCTGTTCATGGACCCACTGTGGCAGGAGATAAACCACAGAAATTAATAAAAAAGTTAAGAGGATTAACTACGGTTAAGTGAAATTCTGCAGATAAAAAGGAGATAATGTACTGCTATTTTTATGCTACAAACCCTATAAGCATTGGCAGTAAATTTGAGAGATTAAGATCATACTCCACATACCCTAGCTTAGAAGTGAGGTTCACGACTGTCATAGTATCTGCAAAACTGACCCATTTGGAGAAACTGCCCCAAGTAAATTCAATGTATGATCAATTATAATTATACATATTAAGCTGCCATTGAATAACCACTTTTGTCTGGACCCAAACTGAATCTTCTCCATTCATTCTTTTGTTGTTATCCTTGATATTACTGCTATCGGCATATGCTGTGATAACTTTAATTTTTGTTAATAAATTTCTGTTTAGCAAGTCATTGGACACCATAAGCGCATACATTTGGTATTTCAAATTCTTTATTCCGCACAATGTTCATTGTTATAGTTTCATAAGAAACCAATCCTGCCCTGCCCTCCTCTCCCATCTCAGATAACTTAATACTGCCCCCATTCCTTCTCAAAACACCCCAAGCGCTGTCTGTGGTGCGCTGTCAGCTTTTCCATAAGAACCACTTGTCGCAACCTCCCCTCACAATTTTTCCATGAAGATGACTCTAGTTGTTTCCATTTATGAGTGATTTCACACTTAGCCACAAATAGGTGGGCCATGATCTGTTTCGGTGCATTCCGCAACTCTGTAATTCCCCCCCCCCCAAAAAAAAATACAGATAGGGTAATCGTAAGGGTGGAGCCCTCACTAAATCATATATCCAAGTTTTCACCATATACCAAAACTGTGCCACCTTAGGACATGTCCACCAGATATGGAAGACCAACCCTTCCCCACCACACTCCCACCAGTAGCTTTTTCAGGTTCCTGGGAACATAGCATGTAATCAGAGTGGTGTGTAGTACTATCACATGAAAACTTTATACCAGTTTTCCCGAATGGCTACTGATATGGGTGCCCTCCTAACCTGATCCAAGATGCCCTTCCACTATTTCTGATCCATTTCCACCCCCAAGTCTCTCTCCCAGTCCCCCCATATACCTATGTTTATGCAAATTGGTCCCCCTTAACACTCTATATAGGGCTGAAATGAACCCCCTAGAATTCCTCTTCCCAAATCATATGACCTCCAGCTCAGTATACTCTTTCTCCATGCCCTCCTTCCCCAACTTATGACCTAGGTATCACTTGCTTGTATTGGAACAGGTCATCCCCCATGTAGTCTGTAATCCTGCAAATATTCAAAGGGAACCCATTCCCCCCATCTAAAACTTGGTAAAACCATTTTAATCCTGTCCTCTCCCAATGTTGGTATACCCCTGTTCCACTCCTAGCTTGAATTCCTTTGTATAGTGTATGGGCCTCATTATCGAGAACTTTCCCCTCTCTGACCCTCTATTTTCTTGCACACTCTTATCCTATACCTGCAATATATGATGCACATATGGGTTCCCCTCCCGGATAAGGGCTCTCTCACCTGGTTTAAGCTGGGGCGGCATCCCTGGCATCCCACTGGACAACTTCCAACTGTGGCCTGTTCCATGGTCACATAGTGCCTCCATTCTCCCCTCTCTCGCCAGCCATTACGTGTCGAATTTGGGCAGCCCAGAAATATGCTTGAAAGTCTGGGAGCCCCAGCCCATCTTCTTTCCTGGATCTATAGAGCACTGTCCTGGCTACCCTTGGTGGCTTCCTCTTCCAGATAAAATGAAACACCTTCCGTTGGAACTCCCTTAAGCGCCCCATGGGGACTTCTAATGGTACAACCTGAAATACTTACAACACTCTCGGTAGAATATTCATTTTAATAATTGCAACTCGTCCCAACCAGATATTTCCTGTCCCATCCACTCTTAGATCCCTCTCAATAGTTCACCACACCTACGGATAGTTAGCCTCATACAAGTGAGCAGGATTTACCGTTATGCGTACCCCCAGATATTGAATAGATCTTGGGTCCACTTAAAGGGGAATTGAGCCTTCAATCTGCCCAGCAACTCCCTGTTCAGATTTATACTTAAAGCCTCTGTCTTAATGATGATAATTTTGAAGCCAGACACTGCCCATACTGTTGCAGGGTCTCTAGTACGCTAGTTAATGTCTATGTTGGACTGACCACCATTATCATGAGGAAATCTGCAAATAATGATGTTTTATGCTGTTTTCCAGCCACTTCCACCCCCTTAATGGCCCCGCTATCCTGTATCATCTGCACTAGCGGTTCCACTACCAAGGTGAATAGCAATGGTGACAGGGAACACCCCTGACGTGTGCCCCACTCTAGAGGGAAGGGAGGCGTGTAACGGCCATTAAGTTTCACTTGCGCCTTCGGGACCTTGTATAGGGCCTGAACCCAGTCAAGGTATCGGGGCCCAAATCCCATCTTTTTCAAAACTAAACATAGGAATCCCCCAATCCACGCGATCAAATGCCTTTTTGGCGTCAATCAATAGTAACATCGCCCCCTCCTTCTGCTGACGGGCCCACCACACCCATTTACTGCTCTATTAATATTGTTTGATGCCTGTTGCCCTCCAATAAACTCCATCTGAACTGGGTCTATCAATTGTGGCATCCACCTGACTAATCTATTCACCAAGACCTTGGTGAATATCTTGACATCCACATTTAAGAGGGATATGGGGAAGTAGGATCCACACTGCACGAGGTCTGTGCCTGCTTTTGGGAAGATTGTAATCCTTGTCATTAATATGTGAAATGACAAATTCTCCCCTTCCCCCCCCCCCCCCGACGCTGTTGAAGACCCTTATCCATCATACCCACCAACTCACCCTTCCCGCCTACCATCCCTTATCTTCACCCAGACTGGAGCATGATCCAGACCACATATGATTCCTATGTTCATCTCGCCCATCTGCAGTTCCCTCCCCCTGTCCACCAGTATGTAATCAATTTGGGTATATGTGTTGTGTGGATGAGAGAAAAAGGTATAATCTCGTTTCTCTCTATTCTGTTCCTTCCAAACATCTGCTAGTTGGTATCACCTCATTATGCTTGTTAGGAGCCGCCTACTCCTACGCGTCCCCCCCCCCCCCACCTCCCATGTGCTTTTTATCCCTCCGGGGCTCCTGGGCCAAATTGAAATCCCCCACATCAATAGCTTCCCCTTTGCATAACTTTCTATCAGCTGGCATACTTCGCTCCAAAATGGGGCTGCTTTTCATTTGAAGCATACACATTTAACATTGTCACCTTTTCCCCTTGGAGCTCCCTCTGCAACAGCACCACCTGGCCCCCTTCATCCCATGCAACCTCCTGAACTTGTAAGGCGCACCCCTTCATAATCCGTATTGCCATCGCTACCTTTTTCCATCCCCTCCCTAACCCCTAGGATCTCAGAAAAACTGCTGAGGGTATATGGATCTCTGTAACAAGCACTCATCTTTCTTCTTAAGGTGAGTCTCCTGGACTAATATTATGTCCCACCTAAGCCTCTCTATCTCCCGGAAAAATTGCTGCCACTTTTGTGGGATATTCTACCTTTTCACATTAAGTGAGCCGACCCGCACCATCTTTAGATCGGTATGGTGTTGTGCACATTGTCTGCATACTGTTGCCTTCCCTCCCTTCCCTCTTCATCCCCTACCCCCAATCCTCCTTCGCTCCCCCTCTTGCCCCTCACCCCCTTGCAGAACCACTCCCATTGAGTGAGATTATGGAAGTTAAGGCCAACCCCAGGCTTCCGCCTCCAGGCACCAACATTCATCTGCGGATCCAGACTTAGGCCAAACAGCCCCAGTGGGAGGATACCCTCTCCAAAGCCACAGAGGAGCTCCCAGGACCCATGTCCTCAGTGAATCCCCCAATACCTTGCTCAAGAACAGTAGCTCAGGCCTCCAGGCCTGAAGTCACCCAGTTCTCTCCACTCACCCTCGATGAGCATGTACAAGCCATTGAGTGTAGTCTGACCACAATCCTGACAGCTGTTTTGCTGGGGCCTTTGAGGCCCTCTTTTTTCACCTCTGAGTTCACTGCTCCGATACTATCCCTTGATGTCGATACACCCGGTACTTCTGGAGGGCAGCTCGATGCACCAGTCCTGCCACTCTTGGAACCTCCACCAACCCTAGTTCATTTGGGATCATCATGCACCGCGCATTCCAGTTCCGATGCTGCATGTTATGTGCATCAACCTTTGACATCAGGGACAGAGCATCATCGGTACCGGGATAGCGAGAGGCATTACTTCAGTTTTCTTCTGGAATTGGATTCAGTTTCCTACAATTCCAAACTGGAGTCTATTGACTCTCCCATCAAAGACATTCCATCAGATCTATCTTCGCCACATGAGAGCCATCGATCTCCACCCGAAGACATGTCCTTTCAGGACTTTATCAAGGGGATGGCGGCAGCCCTCTCAATCTTGGTGACAACAGAAGCGGAACCAAGGGCAGAAGAGTTAGACATCCTACAGTATCACTCAGCACTGAAGGAAGTGGCTACCCTTCCCATCCATAACATCCTGAAAATCTTGTTGATTCAGATATGGGAAGTACCACTCTCAATTCCTGTCATCAGCAAGAGGTTGGCTACGCTGCATTGGGTTCCTTCTTGCCCAGGCTTTCAAAAAACACAACTACCACACCACTCTATAGTAGTGGAATCAGCCATGAGGAGGATTAAAAGTACCAAAAACAATTCATTGGTTTCTCCAGGCAAGGACGCTAGAACCCTTGATGCTTTTGGCAGGAAAGCATTCCAGGCTGTCATGCTGGGGGTCCATGATCAATTCCTTCATGCTCTACATGGGCATGTTTTTAAGGGATGTCTCCAGTGACTTATCTGAATTCAGCTCTCTTCTTCCAGCAGATAAGCAGGTCCCTCATGAGGCTGTTGTTGCTGATTCTCAAAATACCTCCAAGTTTTTGACTAGGGCAGCTTTCAATGCCTTTGAAGCTACCAGCAGGACAGTAGCAGCCTGAGAGCAGCTGAGGCCTGCATAAAAGGCTCCAGTGCCCTGGGGCTCTACAGATCAACCAACAGTAAGGATTTGAGGGTTTATTTTATTAAATTGCTAGCTCTCTGACTGGGAGCTCTTAAAAGGGTTTTGGTTTATTTTTAAAGCAAGGTTACTTTCTTTTTGGTGCTTTAGTGGAACTTTCTTGAGCAGAGTAGGTTGTTGAACTCTGGTAACCGCCTCAGCTTTGGGAACTGCTAACACCTAACCAGGTATTAGTTCCCTCCCTACCTGCCCCAACTCCCACCCACCCCAAGTGAGCAGTCTTGCTTTATAGGGCACCTCCCCATTTAACAAAGCACAGAGAATTGGACCAGCACATTTTGAATATAATTAAAGAGATTTAACTGCTTTTTCTCTGAAAGGACAGCTGGGAAACTTGCTGGTACTTGGTAGATCTCTCTCTTTTGCTTTAACAGATACCTAATCTCCACAAGCAGAACAATGGCTGGGAAAAATCGTATCGCTAAATCTGTTGCCCCCATTACAGCTTCTGCTTCGGTACAGATAGAGGTCCTAATGCCAGTTGAAGGACCGGTTCCATGTGCAGAGTGCCTGCATGCTGAAGCTCTGAGGAAACAAGTGGAGGAACTCAGAGAGGAGGTGGCGAGGCTGAGGAGCATTCAAGACAGTGAGAAATACATTGATGAGATGCTTCTTGCAGCAACCAAGCTCTCCAGCAGAGGAGAAGATGGGTGCCAACAGAATGTCAATGGTTGGACACAAGTCACCAGGGCCTGCAAAATCACCAATCCAACTTCTCCAGCCCTTGAATTGAAGAACCATTATGCAGCCCTGGAAGTTGAGGAGGTGAAAGCAGCCCTGGAAAGGGAAGAACCAGAGCTCAAGTACCCCAAAGTTGCAGAATCAGTGACCACAAGGAAACGAAGGGTAGTGTTGGTTGGAGACTCTTCTGAGGGGTACTGAGGCATCCATCTGCCGACCAGACTTGATGTCCAGAGAGGTATGCTGTCTGCCTGGTGCCAAAATCCAAGGTGTTATGGAGAGTTTGCTGAGACTCATCAAGCCCATTGACTATTACCCAATGTTGCTAATCCATGTTGGAACAAATGATACTGCCAGGTATACCTCGGAACGTATCAAAAGTGACTTCATGACTCTGGGACAGAGGGTGAAGCAGTTAGGTGCACAGGTGGTGTTCTCATCAATCCTCCCTGTTGAGGGTAAAGGCCAATGCAGAGAGGCTCGCATCCTGGAGATGAATGCATGGCTGCGTGGATGGTGTTATCGAGAGCGATTTGGTTTCCTAGACCATGGGATGCTGTTCCAAGGATTGCAGAGCAGAGATGGCATCCATCTGTCCAAAAAAGGTCAACACATCTTCGGTAATAGACTGGCTAATCTACTGAAGAGGGCTTTAAACTAGATTTGTTGGGGATGGGTGAGGAAAGCCCCCATGTAGGTGATACATTAAATACCTTTATGGAAATGGGTAACAGGGGTAACATATGGAAAGCAGTGTGTATAAATGCCCGTAGCATGGGAAATAAGATCCCTGATGTTGAAGCTTTGGTGGGAGTGGCTGACTTGGATTTAATGGCAGTTACAGAAACATGGTTCACAGAAAACCATGATCGGGATGTAACTATATCTGGCTATACTTTATTCAGAAAGGACAGGGGAGGAAGAAGGGGAGGAGGAGTGGCACTATATGTAAAAACTACTATTAAAGCTTTGGAATTACAGAACTTAAAAGGGAGAGAGGAGGCATTGTGGGTTAAACTAGAAAGAGGGAAAGAGAAATCTATTTGCATTGGTGTGATATACAGACCTCCCTCACAAGAGGAAGAGGTGGACAGAGAGTTAATTGAAGACATACGCAGCATTGCTAGGAAAGGGGAAGTGCTACTGATAGGAGATTTCAATATGGCAGATGTTGACTGGCACATTCCTGCTGCAGTATCATCTAGAAGTCAGGAGATCCTGGATTCTCTACAGGGAGAACTATTCAGGCAATTGGTAACAGACCCCACACGTGAAGAGGCCATACTGGACTTGGTGCTTACCAATGGTGAAAGTGTTTCTGATGTTGTAGTGGGAGATCATTTTGCATCCAGTGATCACCAGATGGTGTGGTTCAGTATTAGGACTAGGGCTGTTAGAATCCATTCAAAGGTGAGGATCTTAGACTTTAGGAAGACTAATTTTGCCAAGATGGGCCAATACCTCAGGGAGTCGTTAGTGTGATGGGAACAGCTGGGGGATGTAGAAAAACAGTGGGGAAAACTGAAAGGGGATATTTTAAGGGCAACCAACCTTTTTGTTAAAATGGTAAATAAAGGTAAAAGGAAAAGGAGACCGCTATGGTTTTCGAAAGAAGTAGCTGAAAAGTGAAGAAAAAGAGGGAGGCCTTCATGAAATACAAGAGATCACAGAGAGAGGAAGACAGGCATCTGTATTTTGAAAAACCTAGAGAAGCTAGCAAAGTAGTCAGGAAGGCAAAGATTCAAAAAGGAGGAGGAAATAGCCAATGCAATAAAATGGGGGGATAAGACATTTTTCAGATATATTAGTGAGAAGAGGAAGGGCAAAAGTGGTATTGTCAGACTCAAAGGTGCAGGGGAGGAATATGTAGAAGCTGATCAGGATAAAGCGGAATTGCTTAACAAATATTTCTGTTCTGTGTTCACAAATGAAGAACCAGGAGCAGGACCTCAGAAAACACCCACAAACAGGAACAGAAGCGAGGGACATCTTGAACAATTTTCAGAAGACTGTGTTTGTGAGAAACTAGCTCAACTTAAAGTAGACAAAGCGATGGGACCGGATGGGATACACCCTAGAATACTGAGGGAACTTGGGGACGTTCTAGCAGCTCCACTGACTGACCTTTTCAATGCCTCGTTGGAGTCGGGAGTAGTGCCAAAGGACTGGAGAGAGGCTCATGTGGTGCCTTTACACAAAAGTGGAAGAAAGGATGTGGTTGAAAACTACAGTCCGTTTAGTTTAACTTTGGTGGTGAGTAAATTATTGGAAACGTCGCTGAAAGAGAAAATAGTGAGGTTTCTGGAGTCCAGCGGATTACAGGATCCGAGGCAGCATGGATTCACCAGAGGCAGGTCTTGTCAGACAAATCTGATTGATTTCTTTGACTGGGCGACCAGGGAGTTGGACCGAGGGAGAGCCCTAGATGTGGTGTATTTAGATTTCAGTAAAGCCTTTGACACTGTTCCTCACAGGCGACTTATAAACAAACTGAGCACCCTAGGGATGGACCCCAAAGTTACTGCTTGGGTTAGAAATTGGTTGGGTGGGAGGCGACAAAGAGTACAAGTAAATGGAGTTCACTCTGAGGAGAAGGATGTTACCAGTGGTGTGCCGCAGGGATCTGTCCTTGGTCCGATTCTTTTTAACATCTTTATTAGTGATATAGTGGAAGGGTTGTCGGGTAAGGTTTGCCTCTTTGCGGATGATACCAAAATCTGCAATAGAGTAGACACCCAGGAAGGTGTAGATAACAGGAGGAGGGATCTAGCTAAGCTTGAAGAATGGTCTAGAATTTGGCAGCTGGGATTTAATGTTAAAAAATATAAGGTCATGCATTTGGGCTGCAGCAATTCAAGGGAGCAATATAGTATAGGGGTGAAGTACTTTTGTCCACTAAAGAAGAACGGGACCTAGGCGTGGTTGTGTCTGATGATCTTAAAGTAGCGAAACAGGTAGAAAAGGCAACGGCAAAAGCTAGAAGGATGCTTGAGTGCATACGGAGAGGAATGGCTAGCAGAAAAAAGGAGGTGATAGTGCCTCTGTATAAGTCTTTGGTGTGACCTCATTTGGAGTATAGTGTGCAATTCTGGAGACCACACCTTCAAAAGGATGTGAACAGGATGGAGTTGGTGCAGAGGGTGGCTACTAAAATTATTAGTGGTCTTCATTATAAAGCATATGAGGACAGACTGAAGTATCTTAATATGTACACCTTAGAGGAAAGGCGGGATAGAGGTGATATGATTGAGATGTTTAAATACCTCCGTGGCATAAATGTTCAGGGAGAAAGCCTCTTTCAACTGAAAGCAAGTTCTGCTACGAGGGGACATGGGATGAGGGTGAAGGGAGATAGATTCAGGAGTGATATGCGGAAATATTTCTTTATGAAAGAGTAGTGGATCCGTGGAATAGTCTCGCAATGGACATGGTAGAGATGAGGACAGTAACTGAATTCAAAAAAGCATGGGACAAACACAGAGGATCTCTAAAGGTAAAAAGGGGACTGTTGTAGTTGTTGATATGGAAGGACAGACTAGATAGGCCATGTGGTCTTTTTCTGTCATCATATTTCTATGTTTCTATGTATTGGAGCAAGGAGGACAGCATGACTGCAGGCCTCCGATCTTGAGCAGTGAGTGCAAGATAAGCTTATCAACATACCTTTGCAATGGAGAAAATCTCTTTGGGAAGGGCCAGCGTGAAAAGGCATGTGAAATCGAAACAGACGATCTCACCATGAAGTGCTTGTCCAGAAAGACTGATCAGACCAGAAAGAAGACTTCTGCAAAAAGGCCCTTCTACCCCAAAAAGAAGAGGTATCCATCTTACCCCTCCTACTCTTTCTATCACCGTTAGCAGTCACAGCAAAAGGAGCAGGTACTTGTCAGCCCAGGAAGCCTAAAGCTCCTAAGGCCCAGCCAGTTTTTGATGCCTTCCTGGAGGGCATAGCCAGTTGACCTCTCAAACCTCCCTTACCCTCACATATTCCAGGAAGATTAACTCTCTGCCTACAGATAGTCGTTCATAACTTCAGAACACTGGACCTTGCAAATGGTCAGTGTGAACTATCAACTCAATTTCAAGGCTCTACCCCCCACTTTCTTTGTGGGCGAGACCCATATGGATCTCCATCACTCATAAGAACATAAGAAATGGCATATTGGGTCAGACCAAGGTCCATCAAGCCCAGTATCCTATTTCCAACAGTGGCCAAACAAGGTCACAAGTACCTAACAGTTTCCCAAAAAGAGACACAGGTTCCATAATACTTGTATTGGGGAAAGCAGTAGATTACCTGGGTCCTCTTTAATAATAATTTATGGACTTTCCTCCAGGAACGTGTCCAAACCTTTTTTAAGCCCACCTACACTAACAGCTTTTACTACCCAACCACTAGGCCACTCCTCCACTCCAGCTGGAGTGGACGAGTGGCCTAGTGGTTGGGGCAAGGTACGTCAGGCCGGAAGGTCGGGGGTTCAAATCCCACTAGACAGCAACCTTGGGCCGGAAGGACTGGGGTTTCTAGTCCCACAGGTGCTCCTTGTGGTCTTGGGCAAGCCACTTAACCCTCCATAGCCCACGTTCCATGTAAAATAGTTATCTCCAAGTTATAATGCCCTGTTCAATGTAATTTCAGTTTGTTCAATGTAAACCGCCTTGATATCATGAAAGGCAGCATATAAGAAATGTTAAATAAATAAATACATCCTCCAGTAACAAATTCCAGAGTTTGAGCAAATGTTGAGTGAAAATATATTTTCTCTTATTAGTCTTAAATGTTCTCCTGCATCTTAATGTAAAGAAGATAAAGATCATGACAACTGGCAAAATCAACAAGTTCATCGTTGAAGGAGAAGAAATTGAAATCGTGGACAACTTTAACCTAGTTGGATCAACTATCAATAAAGAAGCAATAAGCAGTCAAGAAATCCAACGATGCATTACTCTTGGCAGAATGGCTATGAAAGACCTAGATAAGATTCTCAAGAGCAGAGATGTCTCTCTCCATATAAAGATTCGACTTGTTCAAGCCATGGTATTTTCAATATCATATGGATGTGAAAGCTGGACAGTGAAAAAGATAAACAGGAAGAAAATTGATGCCTTTGAATTATGGTGCTGGCGGCAAATACTGCGTATACCATGGACTGCCCGAAGAACAAACCAGTTGGTACTAGAGGAGATCAAACCTAAGCTTTCTTTAGAAGCTCAGATGACAAGACTTCGACTTTCATACTTTGGACACATCATGCAAAGAGAGAGATCATTAGAGAAAGACATCATGCTTGGCAAGATAGGTGAACGCAAAAGAGGAAGGCCAGCAATGAAATGGATCGATACAATAACAGCAGCTATGGGTACCAGTCTTTCAACAATGAGCTGCCTAACTGAAGACCGAACACAATTTAGGACAACTATCCAGAGGGTCACCATGAAGCAACACCGACTTGACGGCACTTAACAACAGTCTTAAATGGGTTACAATGTAGCTTCAATGCATGTCCCCTAGTTTTGCTACTTTTTGATGGCATAAAGAATTGATCTACGTTTACCCG
Organism: Ichthyophis bannanicus; assembly: GCA_033557465.1. NCBI lineage: Eukaryota > Metazoa > Chordata > Amphibia > Gymnophiona > Ichthyophiidae > Ichthyophis > Ichthyophis bannanicus. The sequence continues at coordinate 1,368,571,462 of CM066031.1, forward strand.
TTCCACTCCATTCATTAATTTATAGACCTCAATCATATCTCCCCTCAGTTTTCTCTTTTCCAGGCTGAAAAGCCTTAACCTTTTACGCCTCTCCTCATAGTGGTATCCTTCCATCCCCTTTTCATTTTGGTGGCTCATCTCTGTACCTTTTCTGCTCTATCTTTTTAAGATACGGCGACCAGAATTGCACACAATGTTCAAGTGCGGTCGCACCATGGAACAATACAGAGGCATTATAATATCCTTTGTTTTATTCTCCATTCCTATCCTTATGATTCCTAGCATTCTATTTGCCTTCTTGGCTGCCGCTGCACACTGGACGGAGGGTTTCAACGTGTTATCCACGATGATGCCTAAATCTCTTTCCTGGGTGGTGGTTCCTAATGTGGAACCTTGCGTTGTGTAACCATAGTTTGGGTTGTTCTTTCCTAGGTGCATAACTTTGCACTTGTCCACATTAAATTTCATTTGCTATTTGAACTTCCAGTTTATCAAGGTCCTCTTGCAATTTTTCACAATCCTCTTGGGTTTTAACGACTTTGAATAATTTTGTGTCATTTGCAGATTTGACTACCTCACTTGTTATTCCCATTTCCAGGTAATTTACAAATATGTTAAAAAGCAGCGGACCCAGCACAGATCCCTAGAGTACTCCACTATTCACCTCCCTCCATTGGGAAAATTGGCCATTCAGCCCTAACCTCTACTTTCTACCTTTAACCAGTTCCTGATCCACTGCCTCCTATCCCATGCCTTTTTAAGTTCGCCAAGAATATCTCATAAGGGACCTTGTCAAAGGCTTTCTGAAAATCCAGATGCACTATATCAGTCAGCAAACCTTTGTCTACCTGTTTATTCACACCTTTAAAAAAACATAACAGATTAGTAAGACAAGATCTTCATTGGCTAAAGCCATGTTGGCTTTCTCCCTTTAAACCATGACTATCGACATCTTCAACAATTTTCATTTTGCCTGGTACTTATGTCAGGCTTACCAGTCTGTAGCTTCCTGGATCACCCCTGGAGCCCTTTTTAAAAATTGGTGTTACATTGGCCATTCGCCAATCTTCAGGAACTACAGATAATTTTAATGATAGTTCATAGTTTACTAATAGTAGGTCTGCAATCTCATATTTCAGTTCTTTCAACACCCTCAGCTGTATACCATCCAGTCCAGGTGATTTGCTACTGTTTAGTTTATCAAATAGTTGTTATGTATCTCCCCGGTTAATCAATATTTCTTTCAATTCTTCTACAGCATCACTTTTAAATAACATTTCAGTCATGGGTAACGCCCCCTACATCATCTTCAATAAGGACCAAAGCAAAGCATTCATTCAGTCTCTCCACTATGGCCTTGTCTCCTCTTAGTGCCCTTTTACCCCTCTATCATCTAATGGTCCAACTGATTCTCTCACAGGTTTTTTGCTACAAATGTACTTGAAAAAAGTCTTTATTATGCATTTTTGCTTCCACAGCAAGCTTCTCAAATTTTCTCGTTGCCTGCCTTAATAGTGCCTTGCATCTAACTTGACAGTGCTTACGTTTCCAGTTTTTGTTATTTGGTTCCTTTTTCCATTTCCTGAAAGATGCTTTTTTGGCTACAACAGCCTCTGTGACCTCACCTTTAAACCATGCTGCCAGTTGGACTTCCTTCTACCTTTCTTAATAAGTGGGATACAGTTGGTCTGGGCTTCCAAGATAGTATTTTTAAAACAATGCCCATGCTTGATGTAAATATTTAACCTTTGCAGCTGCTCCATTTAGCTTTTCTTTCAAGGTTTTCCTCATTTTATCATAGTCTCCCTTTAGAAAGTTAAAAGGCAGTACTGTGGATTTCCTTGCCGTCCTTCCTCTATTTATTAAATCAAATGCAATCATGCTATGATCAGTATTGCCAAGTGACCCCAACACCCTTATCTCTTGCACCAGATCTTGTGTTCCACTAAAGACTAGGTCCAAAATAGCTTCCCCTCTTATCGGTTCATGAACCAGCTGCTCCAAGAAGCAGTCATTTATTTCATCTAGAAACTTTATCTCCCTAGCATGTCCTGCCATAATGTTGCTCCGTCTCTGGTCCAGTCTGGCATCGTCTATCTCCAGGTACAACAGGCAAGCATCGGGTAGCCCTTTCAGGTCCCTCCAGTGGTCCTCCTAGCTTAGTCTGCTCTTAAAGAAGAGTCCAGGAATCAGACAACATTATGGCTTCCCCCTAGCAAAGAGGTCTATCTCTGTGGCTCCCCTGTACATTACGGTGATAGACCCAGTGGTCCCAAAGTCCATGTATAGTAATATCCCCTTGTGGCTGGGGTCTGTCCCCCCTTCTGGGCAACTGCCCTCACCAGGGTCTTTTGTAATAGCAGAAAAATGAATTTATTTATTTTTTTAATTTACATTCTCTTATATACTGCGCTATTCTGCATCAGTGCGGTTTACATTGAACAAACTGAAATTACATTGAACAGGGCAAATAACTTGGAGATAACTATTTTACAGGGAACATGGGCTATGGAGGGTTAAGTGGCTTGCCCAAGACCACAAGGAGCACCTGTGGGACTAGAAACCCCAGTCCTTCCGGCCCAAGGTTGCTGTCCTCTAGTGGGATTTGAACCCCCGACCTTCCGGCCTGAAGTACCTTGCCCCAACCACTAGGCCACTCCTCCACTCCGTACCTTGCCCCAACCACTAGGCCACTCCTCCACTCCAGAATGATATTCAAATTATCAGTAATATGCAAATGTTGTCTTCCCAACATCCTTCAGTTCAGACATACATACATAATGAACAATACAATAAATTCCCCCTCCTTTAAGTCTCGGATTTAGCCGGGGTGCATCCCAGGTGTGGAAGTACCTGGGCACCCTGCTACCTCCCACGTAGCTGTCTATTGCTACTACAACCCAAGTCTGGCAAGTTATCCACCGGCTGAATGTCCATGGGTGTTTTTTCAGGGACTAGCTGTAGCTCATTTCCCAGCTCCATCTTCTCCTCCCACTGGGAGTCTCCTAAATTCTCCCTAAGGGGGGGGTCCACTTACTTTGGTGGTCTGGACCACCTCCCTCTCATCCCAGGTGTTGTCAGGGAGCTGGGCCCTATGTCTCCTGGCCAGGTGAGAAGGGGAAGCAGGGGCTCGGGCCCTTCGTCAGACTCGGTGTCCTCATCTGCCGCTCCAGGGGCCCCCTCCCAGACGGGTCTATACTCCCAGAGCAGGGACTGGCTGGGGTCCCGCGGGACTCTGGCGGTAATGGGATGTACACCCCGTCACAGTGACACTGACCCGGTCAATACCGGGGTAATTGAAATCACTCATTACTGTACTGTAACTTTTGTTAGCTTCCCTGATTTCTTTGAGCATTTCATCATCCATTTGTTCATTCTGGCCAGGCAGTTGGTAGTACATCTCCACTGCCATCACCTTCCCCTTTTTACATGGAATTTCAATCCATGGAGATTCTACTATGTATTTGTTCCTGCAACACTTTAATCCTGTGTGACTCAATGCCCTCTCTAAAAGAGCGCAACCCCTCCACCAATTTGATTTGCTGTCATTGCGATATAATTTGTTCCCAGGTATCAGTGTCTCACTAGTTGTCCTCCCTCCACCAGGTCTCTGAGATACCAATCATACCTAACCTCTCATTTAGTGCTATATATTCTAACTCTCCCTTCTTATTTTTTAGGCTTCTGGCATTTGCATAGAAGCATTTTAGAAGTCGTACTTTATTCATATTAATCTGGTTATCGGTAGGCAGGGGTAATTCGGAATCTTTAAGTTCTGTCTGCTCTGTACATAAGGGCATTTGGGTTACTTTTGTCTTTATCAGAACCTCTCTGTCGATATGCCCTTACTTCAGTCTTTTGCTAGTATCCTTCATGGATACAATGTTCTGAACCATGCGTTTTTGGGCGACTGTTGGCTTTCCCTTATTATCTAGTTCAAAAGCTGCTCTATCTCCTTTTTCAAGGTTAATGCCAGCAGCCTGGTTCCATGCCGGTTAAGGTGAAGTTCATCCCTTTGGAAAAGCCCCTCCTTTCCCCAGAACATTCCCCAGTTCCTAACAAATCCAAAACCCTCTTCTCTGTATCTTCTCAGCCACACATTGAGACTCTAGAGCGCTGCCTGCCTTTTGGATCCTCCACGTGGAATGGGAAGCATTTCTGAGAATGCTATCCTGGAAGTTCTGGATTTCGACTTCCTACCTAAAAGCCTAAATTTGGCCTCAGAAACTGCCTATCACATTTTTCTATATCACTGGTACCAACATGTACCAAGACAGCAAATTCCTTCCCAGCACTATCTAATACCTTGTCTAGGTGGCGCATGAGGTCCGCTACCTTCGCACCAAGCAGGCATGTCACCAGGTGATCCTTACATCCACCAGCTACCCAGCTATCTACCTGCCAAATAATTGAATCACCAACTATAGCGGCCATCCTAACCCTCCCCTCATGGGCATATGGCCCTGGAGAAACCTCCTCAATGCGAGAGGATTTTACATCACCTGATGGGTAAGTCCTAGCTACAGGATCACTTCCTAACACACCAGGGTGATGCTCTCCTGTCACGTGACCTCTCTCCTCTATAGCAATATGGAGATTGCCAGACTGGAGGTGGGACTTCATTACTATGTCCCTGTAAGTCTTGTCTATATATTCTCTGTCTTCCTTATTTCATCCAAGTCTGCTACTCTAGCCTCCAGAGATCGGACTTGTTCCCTGAGAGCAAAGAGCTTCTTGCACTTATTGCACACATAAGACCCCTCACCAACTGGGAGAAAATCATACATGTGGCACTCAATGCAAAAGACTGGAAAGCCCCCATCTTACTGCTGGGCTGCTGTCTGCATCTTAGTTTTATGATTTTGTTCAGATATTAAAGGTGTTTACTTACTTAGATTGCAGGGGATATTACAACTCTACCTTATATGTTAAATGGACTTTGTTCACCTAAAGAATAATTAATCTCAGGTCCTTAATAAATGTATTCCTGATGAGGCTAAACAGTTGCACCTGAAAGTGATTATTGGCATCTCCTCCCTTTAATAAATTTAAGAGCCTATAAAGCTAAGATTATCCCAGGGGTGGGTGGAAGTCGAGGTGGGAGGGAGGGAAAGAAGACTTACAAGCTAGCTGCTACACATTGCCCTGACCTGTGTTTCTAAGGTAAAGTCTTACCAATTTCCTGGGTGGTTCACACACCCTTGGTTTGATAGAAGGGTCTTTTCAAATTGCCCTTTGATCTGTTACTTGCTTTAAACACCTATTTAAGACAACTTCACAGATCATTTGCTTTCTAACTGGAAGGCCTCTTTGTAAAGGTCACTAGAAACAAGTTCAGTTCTTTGTACTGAGAGACTATTAATTCTACTTGTATGCTAAGCTATACTCTGATTTTATTTAAATAAAAAGCTCTCTAGAAACAAAGTTATTTCAGTAACTATTTACTATATTTTTCTTTCTATGCTGAGCTATAATCTGATTTGATTTAAATTAAAATCTCTCTGGTGGTACTAAGACCTGATTGACTCAGCAAACACACTGAATTCTAAAATACACAGATTTATCTGCTTTAACCCAAAGATTACCCTTTCCCCCAAGATTTAGAATATATTCCAGAAGATAAATACTTACTAGTGCAGATCTATTTCCAGTTGTAGTAGTCCCTCCGGGTAGTCTTTCAAGATTCCACTTTACTACAGTTGGAGATCATGAGTCTTACATCTCAAGGAACTATCGAGGAAGTTCCTACACTTCAGTAAGGCCTAGGGTTTTATTCACATTACTTCCTCATTCCAAAAAGGACAAAAAGATTTAGGCCTATCCTCAACCTGAGAAATCTCAACAAATTCCTAGTGAGGGAAAAATTATATGATTTCACTTGGCACGCTCTTCCCCTACCTTCAAGAAGAAGACTGGCTCTGCCCTCTGGATCTCAAGGATGCTTACACACACACACATCTTCATCCACCCCCTATACATAAAATATCTCAGATTTGTCTTCCAAGGACACCACTATCAATACTGTGTTCTCCCCTTCGGACAGGCCTCAGCTCCAAGGGTCTTCATGGAGTGTTTGGCAGTTGTAGCAGCCTACCTGTGCACCTTGGGAATCTTTGTCTTCCCTTTCTTAGACAACTGGCTCATTAAGGGAGATACCTCTCAAGTAGTTGCCACATCACTTCATTATACCATCCTGGTTCTTCAACATCTGGGGTTTGTGGTAAATTATCCAGGATCACACTTAACTCCAACTCAAACTCTGGAGTTTATAGGAGTTCATTTAGACACGACAAGAGCTCGGGCCTACTTGCCGGAAGAATGCCTTCACCGTCTCATCTCCCTTGCAACCCACTGTCAACAACAAACCACCCTCACTGCTCGAGAAATGCTACGTCTCCTCGGCCACATGGCCTTCACAATCCAGGGTGTTCTATATGCCTGTCTCAACATGCGAATGGGACAATGGATCCTTTCAGAGCAGTGGACACAGTCTAGAGGTCATCTCCCAGACAGGATCACCATCTTGTCTCAACTAGTGAACTCCCTCCAGTGGTGGCGCAGAGCTCAAAATCTTCTCTTTGGGTTACCTTTTCAAAGGTCTATTTATTTAGCATTTCTTCTATACTGCCTTTCCATGTTATCAAGGCAGTTTACATTGAACAGAACAGTTTTACATAGAACAGCTGACATACATCACAAAGTTAAACTAAGTAACATTTATCGCAGTGTACCCTGACCACCGATGCATCCACACACGGCTTGGGCGCACATCTCTGCAACCTCACCACACAGGACCAATGGACCCCTTGAGAGTCCTCCCATCACATATATTTCTTGGAACTCAGGACAATTGCAAATGCCCTCTGAGTCTTCTGTCCCTAGCTATCGGGACAAACTGTGCTAGTTCAAACTGACAATCAAATTGCCATGTTCTATGTCAATAAACAAGGTGGTACAGGCTCTCGCCTCTTCTGCAATGAGGCGATCCATCTTTGGGATTTTGCGAAAGCACATCATATTCATCTCCAAGCTGTGTATCTCCCAGGAGAGGAGAATCAGCTAGCCGACTAGCTCAGCTGGGTCTTTTGTCTGCACGAGTGGATTTTCCATCAACGGATGGCACAACGCTTATTCCGCTTATGGGGGACACCCATAATCGACCTTTTTGCTGCTCCAGTGAATGCCCAGCTATCTCAGTTCTGTTCGATACTAATTCCGTCTGAGTTCACTTGAGTGCAATCTTGGCCTCTCACCGCCAATTGGGGATCACCCAATTTCCTCTCATCCGCTAATAGCGCAGTTCATGAAGGGCTTCTTTTAACAAAACCACCAATATGCCCCCCTGCCATAGCATGGGACCTTAATGTTGTCCTTGCACAACTTTTAAGACCCCCCCTTAGAGCCTTTAATAACAGCTCCCAATAACTAAGCTAACTCTTCAATAATCCCAACTCTGGAAAAAAAACAGGGAGCCTGAGATTCTCTCCTTGTTAAATACTAACTCCTTTGAAGGCATTATTCCCTATCAGCCACGTTTTGCATCACTGTATTCCACTGTTGTACCATACCATCAGAGCTAGAATGAAAATCCCCTTCTTCAGGGACAGGCTGGCAATGATCTTGGTCACTAACCACCCATCAGACACAGATCACTAGTTCTGCATCTGTCACTTTAAAAAAATCGAATGTAGAAATAAACAGTCATTAAACCATGCTAGGCTTGAATATATATATTTCACTGTGAATAGAAAACATTTTAGTTATCATCATTATATAAACAAATTTGATATATTTTGTTACAATATGCTTATAAGCCTGTGACACATTTATAGCAGGTTATTTTAGAAGCCCTATTCATGCCTTGGTCATCTGAAAACAGGCAAAAAATCATCCAAAATACAGAGATGTCCCCAGAGCCATTTTAGAAACTGGTTCTGTGGACATCTCCAGCGCAAGGACATCTAAGTCTGAATGGGGGCATGGTGTAGCATGATCAGGACATTCCCAAGATTTTGGACATCCTCATCTAGTTTGAGAAACGTTCAACATCCTGAGCTATGTCCAAGGTTATACTTGCTGTAGGTTGCCCATCAGAGATATCTATGTTACTAAAATTGGGCAGAGATGTAGACATCCCTGGCATTTCTCAGCACGTTCTGCCCTGGACATCCTTTCTAAAATTCCACTTATAGTTTCATAAACAATTATACAAACTAATATCAGATTTTCAATTTCAAATTCCAGCACCGACATAAATTTATAGTTTTTTTACATGAACAAAAAATAGTGCCTTATACCACTTGTGATATAATAAATGTTTGTCCAGTAGTTTCAGAACAAATAATTCATTTTCTAGATTGAAATAATACTTTCCACCCCTGGCAATCCGTATTTGGAAATGGGCACAGTACAGAAACTGCCTTATTAGCACATTTCAATGAAATAGTCATGCATTAAGACGACTTCTGAGATGGTCTACTCATAAAGCTTGATTTCACCGTGGCCTTTGACATCATTGACCACACACTTGTTGGACTGGTTACAGCAGGTTAGTTTTATAGGGACAGTCTTGAATTGGTTCCGCTTGTACTTTTCTAATAGAGTTTTTCATGTTTCAGCAGGTAACAAATCTTCCACAGTTCTACCCCTTTATTATGTTCCCACCAAGATCAATATTTGTCCCTACTCTATTCAATATTTTTATTGCCCTGCTGGCCACATTCATTCAAGATCTGAGCCTAGGTTCCTACATCTACACTGATGTAATTCAGTTACTGATAACCAGAGCTATCCTGGGATGCTCAATTCAAAGCTGTTACATAATCATTTGCAAAAACTAATTACATGGATCAAAGATAATAAGCTTGTATTGAATCCAAAGAAAACTGCAGCCACCTGGATCTCTTTTCAGGAAAGCCTACTCCCTTTCATTCCACTAATAAAATCAATCCCAATAGAAATCAAGAACACCATGAAATTTCTGTGAGTAATCTGGGACAACAAATTATTCTTTGTCCCTCAGATCTCCCAAATAGTAAGAGGCTCATATGCTTCTTACTTACTTACTTCTTGGATCAACTTACTTGGATCAACAATCAATAAAGAAAGGACTAGCAGATAAGAAATCAGACAACGTATTACTCTTGGTAGAATGGCTATGAAGGACCTAGACAAGATTCTCAAGAGCAGAGATGTCTTTCTCCATACAAAGATTTGATTTTTCCAGGTCATGGTATTTTCAATAACGTCATATGGATGTGAAAGTTGGACAGTGAAAAAGATAGACAGGAAGAAAACTGATGCCTTTGAATTATGGTGCTAGCGACAAACACTGCGTGTATTATGGACTGCCGGAAGAACAAACCAGTCAGTACTAGAGAAGATCAAACCTAAGCTTTCCTTAGAAGATCAGATGACAAGACTTTGACTTTAATTAATACTTTGGACACATCATACGAAGAGAAAGATCATTGGAGAAAGACATAATGCTTGGCAAGGTAGGTGGTCACTGTAAAAGAGGAAGGCCAGCAATGAGATGGATCGATACAATAATAACAGCTGTAGATACCACTCTATCAGCAATGAGCCGCTTGACTGAAGATCAAACAAAGTTTAGGTCAACTATCCAGAGAGTCGCCAAAAGTTGATACCGACTCGATAGCACTTAACACCACCACCACCACCTGTTTCCCTTTACAGAATTAGAACCTTAAAACACTTCTTGGATTCTTGGGCTCTTAAAACTAACTCTTGTATGCCCTTGTTATAACACGGTTGGACTATTGCAACTCACTGCTTGGCAGTTTCCCATAGTACCAACTAAAAATGCGCCAGTTAATCCAGAATACCATGGTAAAATTACTTTATGGTACATAAAAAAAAAAGCACACATGACACATCTTCTTATAGAACAACACTGGCTTCCTGTGGTAAGTTGTATCAAATTCACTATTTAGCTAACTGCTCGCCAACCCTACTTTACTGGTTTTTGCATTTATCTCAATTCTTTATTGGTCACTTATATTTCTCAAAGGACAATAAAATTCTCACACACTAATTAATTATCTAGCAATGCCAACTAAGACAACACTTAATCTCCTATTTTTTTTAAAATTCCGCATTTCGTTATCAAGCCCCCATCTTTGTACAGTAACCCACTTCCCCAGGAACTCTGTCGAGAGAGCTTGTATACCAAGTTTAAGAAAGGGATAAAAACCTGCTTTTTTAAATGTCTTCTCATTAACACAATTAGCAATCTTCACTAATCTTGCTACCATAGTTTCTTCATCCTGTCTTTCTTTTCCAACCTATATCATTTCTCAGTTGCATGTATTGTCTAAGGTAAATGTTTTACTCATCCTCCCATCATGTTGTATTTTTGCATTTGTCATTGTTCTTGTTTTATTATCATTTTGAAATGAACTAGAACCACTATATTGTAAAATTTGAATAACGGTAAAACAAATCCTTTTAATAAATAATTTAATTATCATTCGCCAGTCATTATTTACATAAGATCTCAGAAACATTTTTACAGTCATTTACTTACAGCAGAAAAGTGAGCTCAGTTCACTAACTCCCGTCCTGACTACTGTAAACTACTCCCTGCTGGTCTTCCCTTCAATCTGTTCAACACTCTGCTGCACGGCTAATCTTCCGCCAGCCTCGACATGCTCATATTACCCTTCTTCTCAAGTCACTTCATTGACTCCTTATCTGTTTCCACATCCAGTTCAAACTTCTCCTGATGACCTATAAGTTCATTCACTCTGCAGCTCCTCACTACCTTTCCTCTCTTATCTCTCCCTACCCCCCCCCCCCCCCCCCCAGAAACTACGCTCTTCTGGCAAATTGTTTCTATCTGTGCCCTTCTCTTCTCTTGCTAACTCCAGACTTCGCTCCTTTCACCTTGCAGCTCCTTATGCTTGGCGACTAGAAAAACACATGGACCAACAAGAAACTATACTGTGCTGATGGACTACACCTCTCTGTCACAGGGAAAAGAATCCTACATGAAAAATTCAGGCAGTATGTCGATTTGCATTTAAACTAGAAGAAGGGGGTGACGGACGGGGAAGGTCAAGTTCTGGACGTCACCCCCTGCAAAAGCAGAACAACAGAAACAACCACACTTTTAAACACATCAAAAGCAACTGGGAAGAAGTGGGTAGAATAAAATCAAGGCAAAATGCACACAAGCCAGTTAAATACTGGAAAGCAATGAGCACAAATGCTCGAAGCTTAGCCAACAAACCTCCGGACCTGAAAGCCCTAATGGTGAAAAAGGACTTGGACATTGTGGCTATTACAGAAACATGGTTTAATGAATCGCATGATTGGGATATAGCCATACCTGGCTATAATCTATTCAGAAGAGACAGAGAAAATGGAAAAGGGGGAGGAGTAGCCTTGTATGTCAAAAGCAATATCAAAGCTACTGAAATGCAGGGTGCATGGGGAAAAGAAGAAGCATTCTGGATCATGTTGGAAAGAGGAGATGGCACTGTCATCCATACTGCTGTAATCTACAGACTTCTGATTCAAATTGAAGAGATAGATAATGAATTGATTATAGATATTGCCAAGATAGCAACAAAGGGGGAAACGATCATATTGGGTGACTTTAATCTACCCGATGTGGATTGGATTACTCCTTCTGCAAATCTGGAAAGAAGCAAAAAAAATGTGGACGTTATCCAAGATGCATTACTTAGACAAATGGTGATGGAACCAACCAGGGAAAGCTCAATGCTGGATTTGGTGCTCACCAACAGTGATAGTGTGTCTAATGTCTGGATAAGTGCCCCTGTGAGCAACAGTGATCATCACACGGTGTGGTTTGAGATAAAAGCCAAGGTTCAATCCAATCATAGCAAGCTCAAAGTCCTAAACTTCAAAAACACTGACTTCAATAAAATGGCTGAGTACCGAAAGGAGGAGCTGACAGGGTGGAAGGGGATAAGGGCAGTGGAATTGCAATGGGCTAAACTAAAAGGGGCAACAGATAAATATGTAAAAAAAGTAAATAAAAACAAGAGGAGAAGGAAACCTATTTGGTTTTCCAAAGAAGTGGCTGCTCAAATAAGGGCAAAAAACACAGCTTTCGCAAAATTCAAAAGCTTGCAAACAGAAGAACACAGAAATGAATACAGGATCAAACTCAAGGAGACAAAAAGAGAAATAAGGATAGCAAAATCAAAGGCAGAGGAAAAGATGGCTAAAGATGTTAAGTGTGGCGACAAAACTTTCTTCAGGTATATTCGGGAAAGGAAGCAGATCAGAGGTGGAATTGCAGGACTCAGAAGTGCTGGAAATGGACTCGTGGAAAATGACATTGATAAAGCGAAATTACTAAACAAATACTTCTGCTCTGTTTTTATTAAAGAAAATCCTGGAGAAGGACCACCTGTGACTCCCAAATATAAAAATGGGAATGAGGTAGATACCACACCATTCAGAGAGGATGAGGTTTTAGAACAACTTGCAAAACTGAAAGTGGACAAGGCCATTGGACCGGATGGGATACATCCCAGGATACTGAAAGAGCTCAGAGAGGTTCTTGCAGGGCCGTTAAAGGATGTTTTCAACAGATCCTTGGAAACAGGAGAGGTTCCTCAGGACTGGAGAATGGCTGACATCGTACCTATACACAAAAGAAGTGTCAAACTACAGACCCGTGAGCCTTACCTCGGTGGCGGGAAAGTAATGGAGACGCTCCTGAAAGAGCGAATAGTGAACTTTCTCAAAACCAGCGGGTTACAGGATCAGAGACAACATGGTTTTACTGAGGGATGATCTTGCCAGACAAATCTCATTGAGTTCTTTGACTGCGTGACCAGAGAACTGGATCAAGGACATGCGATGGATGTCATCTACCTGGAATTCAGCAAAGCCTTTGATACTGTCCCTCCTAGGAGGCTTATCAATAAACTCAGTAGTTTGGGGATGGGTCCCAAGGTGGTAAACTGGATCAGAAATTGGTTGACTGACAGACGACAAAAGGTGATGATAAATGGAGCTCACTCGGATGAAAGGAAGGTGATTAGTGGGGTGCCTCAAGGTTCGGTCCTAGGCCCGGCACTATTCAATGTATTTGTGAATGATATTGCTGAAGGACTGAATGGAAAGTCTGTCTTTCTGCAGATGACACGAAAATTTGCAACAGAGTGGACTCCCCTGAGGGAGTGCTTAACATGATGAGGGATCTGCAAAAGCTGGAGGAATGGTCTGATGCTTGGCAATTAAGATTTAATGTGAAGAAGTGCAGTGTCATGCACTAGAGTAGCAGAAATCCAAGGGAAATGTACACGATAGGGGGCGAGAAGTTGATGTGCATGGAGCAGAAGAAAGACCTTGGTGTGATTATTTCTGTAGATCTCAAGGTGGCAAAACAGTGCGACAAGGCGGTGGCAAAAGCCAGGAGGATGTTGGGCTGCATTTGAAGAGGAATTACCAGCAGAAAGGAAGGGGTACTAGTACCACTGTATAAGTCTCTGGTGAGACCTCACTTGGAATACTGTGTTCAGTTTTGGCAACCGTATCTTGCAAAGGATGTAAAAAGAATGGAAGCTGTTCAGAGGAAGGTGACCAAAATGATTTGGAGCCTGCATCAGAAGCCTTATGAGAAGAGACTTGAAGACCTAAATATGTACACTTTGGAGGATAGGAGGGATAGGGGAGATATGATTCAGACCTTTAAATACTTAAAGAGGAATAATGAACAAACAAAACTCTTCCAGAGACGGGAAAGCTGTAAAACTAGAGGGCATAACATGAAGCTGCAAGGTGGTAAATTGAAAGGCAATGTCAGGAAATACTTTTTTTACTGAAAGGGTGGTGGATGCTTGAAATGCCCTCCCCGATGGAGGTGGTGGGGACAAACACAGTGATGGAATTCAAAGTGGCCTGGGACAGACACTGTGGATCACTTTACAGCAACAAGATTAAATCAAAATAAACTGAACCATCTAATTTCTCAACAAATAGGGGTGTCCTATATGGAGCGATGGGGGGGAGGAGTGGTGTGTTCACCCCTAAACAAACAAGGAAACAAAGATTTGGGGAGGGGTGAAGACATGGGGAGGGGTGCACCACTAAGCAAAAACATGGGGAGGGGTGCACCTACTCCCTAAAAGACATAGGAAGGGGGTGCACCTACTCCTGTCATATTGCTGGGCAGACTAGATGGACCATACTGGTCTTTATCTGCCGTCATTTACTATGTTACCTGAGTCTGTACATCACGCGCCTTCTCTGTCCCTTTTCAAATCCAAGCTGAAAACTCACCTCTTCGCTGCCGCTTTCGGATCTTGACTCACCTGATCTCCTTTGTGTTTTTTTACCATTTCCCCTAGATGTATCCCTGTCTACACCCACTGTGTTGTCTGTCTTGACTAGACTGTAAGCTCTGATAAGCAGGAACTGTCTCTTACATGTCTGTGCAGTGCTGTGTATGTCTTGTAGTGCTATACAAATGATCAGTAGTAATAGTAGAAGGTTTTGTTTATGTTTTCTTTGTCCTTTTTTTTTTTTTTTTTTTTTTTTATAGTTTGGGCTGTTCCTTTTCAACTGCAGTGAGAATCTGTTTTTCCAGATGTTTTTGGGCGAGTGTTGATCAGAGTCTTGTTTTTACAGTCTTAAGTTTGGAAAAAGATTATTCACATGCAGGGTTGTACCAAGGCTATGTGAGCAGTGCAGCTGCACTGGGCATTAATGTCATCACTAGGCTTCCAGGAGACCAATAAGAGCAAGTTCCTGCATGCAGTTGGATGGGCATATGTGCATATGTACATTGTGTAATCAAATTTTTTATAAAGTATACAAATTTTCATAGGTTACTGAACACAATCACTACTGGCAAAGTAGTATGAATGCACATGATAAAAAATTTTTACAAGCCACTTCCTACACATGTGACTCAAGAGATTGTTCGGTCTTTTCAAAGCAGAGTCAATTTCAGTTTCACTTTCATACATATTTAAAATGTAACTGAAGTGTAGTGTGAGCTATCAAAAGGGATTGCTGCCTTGACAGTTGATCAAGCTAGATAGAGGCATGGGGGAGAGTGGTCCCCCTACTTCTGAGGGTCTTCGGGCACTCCCCATTGCCCAGCTGTTCAGTCTGCCCCTGCACTTTCCACACGATTTCCTTTAAAAAAAAAGAGTAGTTACTCACCTGTAACAGGTGTTCTCCAGGAGCAGCAGGAATCAGTCCTCACTTATGGGTGTAATCGACGTCGATGAAGCCCCAGCGGAGCATTTCCCCAGCTTTCCATGTAAGCCTTTGGGAATGCTGGCACGCATGCGCAGTTCCCTTCCCGCCTAAAGGTGCCATCTTACCTCAGTCAAATGACATAGCTAAGAACAGCACACAAAAATGTAAAAATTAAACTATGTACAACTGCAACTCCAAGGGGAGGAGGGAGGGTAGTGAGGACTGAGTCCTGCTGTTCCTGGAGAACATCTGTTACAGGTGAGTAACTACTCTTTCTCCGGGACCAAGCAGGAAGACAGTCCTCACTTATGGGTGACTCCCCAGCTCTGGGCTACCAGGAACCCAGGCTGAACAAGAGAACTCCCTCTAGTCCCAGCAACACAGTAAAGGCTTTGCAAGAACACACCCTCCACAGGTAGCCCAACCAGAGGGCAGGAGGGCAGGAGTTGCCTAGACCTCAAAGAGATTCCGGAGTACTGCTTGGCCAAAAGCACTGTCCCTACGGGACTCCCTCTCCAGACAGTAGTGGGCTGCAAAAGTCTGGCTTGAAGACCAAGTAGCAGCCCTGCAGATGTCTTGCAATGGAACAGAGCGGAGGTGAGCCACTGATGCAGCCATTGCCCTCACACGGTGGGCCGTGACCCTACCCTGCAAAGGAAGGTCAGCTGCCTTGTAAGCCCAGGTGATACAGTCAGCCACCCAGATGGACAAGGTACGCTTGGACACAGGCCTCCCCAAGTTATTGGGGTCAAAAGAAAGGAAGAGCTGAGAAGCCTTCCTGTGACCCTGCGTATGTTCAAGGTAGAAGGATAAGGCCCTCCTACAGTCCAAGGTATGGAGAACTGTTTCAACCTGACTTGCATGAGGCCTAGGGAAGAAAGTAGGAAGAACCACCTCCTGGTTGAGGTGGAAAGAGGAGACAACCTTAGGAAGGAACTTAGGGTGAGTCCTGAGGACTACCCTGTATTTATAGAACCTGGTGTAAGGTCTATCACAGACCAAGGCCTGAAGCTCACTCACTCTCCTAGCCGAAGTAAGGGCTATCAGAAAGAGAGTCTTCCAGGAAAGGAAGCGTAGAGGGCAAGTAGCCATAGACTCAAAAGGTGGGCGAGTCAGCTGCTGCAAGACCACATTAAGCTCCCACTCAGGAGCACGAGGACGTATGGGAGGCTTGAGCAGAAGCAAGCCTCTGAGAAACCTAGACACCAAAGGGTGCACAGACAAGGAATGGCCCTCAACTAGGGAGTGGTGAGCTGCTAAAGCAGAGAGGTGGACCCGAACAGAGTTGGACTTGAGACCCTGATTGGAGAAGTGCAGCAGGTACTGAAGCACTACTGACACAGTACAGGAGAAAGGATCCTCAGCACGTAGCTGACACCACACAAAGAACCTTTTCCACTTGAGAGCATAGGTCTTCCTAGTGGATTGTTTCCTGGAGGCTAGGAGAACCTCCTCAACCTCGGGAGGCAGGCCCCAGGGAGCCAACACTACCCTTGCAGCCTCCATGCCATCAGATTGAGAGCTTTGAGATTGGGATGCAGCAAGGAGCCCTGATTCTGAGAGAGAAGGTCGGGCTGCAATCCCAGAGGCAGAGGCAGATCCACTGCCAGTTGAAGCAGGAAGGGGAACCAAGGCTGCCTTAGCCACCTGGGAGCTACCAGGAGGACTGAGGCCCTGTCTCGGAGAATCTTGAACATAGTTTTTTAACTTTATACAGATAATATTTAGTAACTTGAACAGTGTTTGGGCCACCAGAGGGGTGGGAGGAAACGCATAGAGTAGGCCCTGAGTCCAGGGAATCAGAAAAGCATCTGCTGCTACTCTCAGAGGATGCGGTTGTCTGGAGCAGAACCTTGGCAGCTGGTTGTTCAGTGGACTGGCAAACAGGTCTATGGAGGGAAGCCCCCATTTCAAGAAAATCTTTTGAACCACCAAAGGATGTAGCTGCCACTCGTGTGGTTGCAGAATCCTGCTCAATCTGTCGGCCAGGGAATTCTCCTGTCCTGGAAGATAGTCTGCTTTGAGGAGCATGTTGTGCTTCAGGGCAAAGGAACAGAGGTCCTGGGCCTCCTGGCAAAGGGGCTGGGAACCAGTCCCGCCCTGTTTGTTTACATAGAACATGGCTACCTGGTTGTCTGTCTGGATCAAGACAGACTGTTGTGCCAGGGAAGCAGTAAAGGCCTTGAGGGCCAAGCGAATAGCTCTGAGTTCCAGCAGATTGATCTGCTGGGACGCCTCCCAATGAGACCACAGACCCTGGGTGCACTTGTCTAGGCAGTGTGCTCCCCAACCCTGCAGAGAGGCATCGGTGGTCAGTACCACTGTATGAGGTGGGATCTGAAAGGGCACCCCCACCAGCAGATTGGGGGGGTGTAACCACCAGTTGAGGGAGGCCAGGAAACGGTGGGACACTCTGATCCTGTCTCTGAGACTGCCTGAGGCTTGTGACCACTGAGTCCGAAGGCACCACTGGGCAGGCCTCATATTGAGCCTAGCATTGGGGGTCACCTGTACTGTCGACGCCATGTGGCCCAGAAGCCTGAGACAGAGTCTGGCGGAGACCAGGGACCTGTGCAGAAACTTGCTGGCGAGGTCCATGAGCCTTTGTGCTCGGTCCACTGGTAAGAATGCTCTTGCCAGCTGAGAATCCAACCTTGCTCCTATGAACTCCAAGTTCTGGGAGGGGAGCAAAATGGACTTTGCGAAGTTGATGACAAAGCCCATCTTTTGGAGCAGTTCTATGGTCCTGTTGGTGGCCTGTTGAACTTCTAGGGAAGTCTGGCCTCTGATGAGCCAGTCGTCTAGGTAAGGAAACACAAAGATGCCCTGATTTCTCAGGTAGGCTGCCACCACTGCCAGGCACTTGGTAAACACCCTGGGAGCAGAGGTCAGTCCAAAAGGCAGTACTCTGTACTGATAATGGTTTCCTCCCACAATGAACACTGAGGTACTTTCTGTGGTCTGGATGAATAAGGATGCGAGTGTAAGCATCCTTTAGATCTAAAGAGCAAAGCCAATCTCCCTGCTGGAGGTAGGGCAGAAGTGTTCCAAGAGTAAGCATCTTGAACTTCTCTTTCACTATAAACTTGTTCAGGTTTCTGAGATCCAAAATGGGTCGAAGACCACCGGTTCTTTTTGGCAGCAGGAAATACCTGGAGTAAAACCCATGACCTTGGAAATGGGGAGGCACAGGCTCCACCGCCTTGTCCAGCAACAGACCCTTTAGCTCCTGGAGGAGAAGGGCTGTATGCAGGGGAGGCCGGAAAGGCTCCCCTGGGAAGTGTAGCGGAGGCAGTTGGTGAAAGTACAGGGCATAGCCTCGATGGACTATGTCCAGCACCCAACTGTCCTGGGTTATCAAGGGCCACTGGTGGGCGAACAAGGCTAGGCGGCCTCCTGTGCAGGGCTGGGTCTGCAAGGGAGGTATGGCTATACTCAAGGAGTCAAAAACCCCCACCCTGCGGAGTGGAAGCAGGGGCCGGAGGCTTGGGGGTCCTCTGCCTACGGGGCCCATTACCCTGGCCCTTGGCTTGCTGACCCTGGGGGGCAGCTTGGGCTGCCGGATATTGTGGGTACTGTTTGTAGGCAGTGCCCTTCCTTGGGTAAAAGGACTTTTTACCCGAGCCCTTCTTCTTATGAGAAGGGGCAGAGGTCTTCCTCGACAGCCTTGTCTTCGTGAGGTGCTCTGTCTCGAGCTGAGCAGCCTTCTCGGCCACAGGCTTGCCAAAAAGGTTTTCACCTCGGCAAGGGACATCGACCAACTTGTCCTGAACCCATGGCTCGAGGTCCAATGACTGCAGCCATGCCTGGCGTCGGGCCGCAATGCCGGCTGCCGCTACTCGGGCCGAAGCCTCGAAGCCATCGTAGGCGGCGCGGGACATGAACTTAGAGCATTCCCGGATCCTGGAAGACAAGGACTTAAAACTCTGCAAGGGTTCCCCGGAGAGACCAGCAGAGAATCCGGCCAACTCCTTGGCCAGGTCTCGTAAATACATGCCCATGTACATCTGGTAAGTCTGGACACAGCAAGCAAGCATCGAGCCCTGAAAGCACTTTCTACTGACGCCATCAAGGCTTTGGGCTTCCCTTCCAGGAGGCACCGTGGAGTGCATATTCTGACTCTTCAGACGATGCATGGCCGATTCCACAACCATGGAATGGTGTGGTAGCTGTGCTTTCTGGAAGCCAGGACTCTTTCGGAGCCGATAGATGGAATTGACTCGCTTGCTCAAAACCGGCGCCGAGGCCGGTGCCTCCCACATCCGGAAGAGGAGCCGTTCCAGCATCAGAGGAACCGGGACAGTAAAGGCCTCCTTCGGAGGAGAGTCATACTGCAGAGCATCGAGCTCTTCGGCTCGAGTCTCCTCCTCGGGGTCAGCCGAGATAGCTAGGGCAGTGGCCATATCGCAGACAAACTCCGAGAACCTAGTATCCTCCGGAGGGGATCTACTCCGGGGCTCAGACTCTGGTGAGTCCGAAGGGACACACCGAGTCTTAAATGTGTCAGGAGACTCCTCGTCTTCGGTCTCGTCCGATGTCGAGTCGAGGTCCAACCGCGCCGGGCCTCTAGGCCCCCGCCCCGACGTCGGTGGCACCGGCGTCGAGACCCTCGGTCCCGAACGGGAGGTCGAGGGAGACCTCGACTGAGGACGACCTCGAGCCGCAAGGGACTCTAGTATCGGCTCGGTCTCCGGGGTCGACTTCGAAGTCGATGTCCCGGTGGTCGGGGCAGATGCACCAGACAGGCTGGCTATCAGTGCCCGCTGCTGATCCATGAAGGCAGACATTCTGCTCTCCAAGGCTGTCAACCTGAGACTCAGCTCGGGTGACGCAGCAGCCCCCGGACTCGGGCCCCGGTGGCGCCGGGCCCGACGTCGGTACTCAGGGAGGCGAGTCCACGAGGACAACAGGACTTACGTGTCCAGCAGACTCCGGCTCCATGCGAGGAACTTTAGTTGGCTTCTCCTGGTCCACGGGCCCGGGACGACGGTCGGGGTCTTAGACCTGGCCCTCGAGGGCTCAGGGACCTCCTCCGACGCCGCCCTCACGAGCCGCTTCTTCCTCTTACGTTCCCGGTCGGGGGACCCCCTGTCCGAGGAGCTCCGACGCCTCTCGGGATCGGAATCCCGAGATGTCGAGGCCTCAGACGAGTTCTGGGCCCGGGCAGAGGCCCAGTCCGAGAAAAGCCTTTCACTTTGTTGCTGATGACTTCGGAGGGCCTTGGAAGACATTTTTCCACATGGCCCGCACGTTTTAGAATCGTGGTCCGGGCCAAGGCACCGAAGGCAGCAGTCGTGTGTGTCGGTGAGAGACATTATCTTCTTACACCGATCACACTTTTTAAAACCACTGGAAGCCATCAGGGAGAAAAGGGTCCCCCGAAGTCAAGGGACTGGCCTTCCAGGGAAAAAGAAAAAGAATTGGCGCGAGCGCCTATCCACTAAGGGCAAAAACTGAAAAAGGGATTCGATACCGGTGTACCGAACCCGGCGGGAGGGGAACCGACGTCGAATCCGAGGAAAAAAGCGAAATAACGCCAAGAAAAAACTTCTCTTTTCCGGGAAAAAAAAGGACACACGTCCGATGGGCTTCACGGAAAAAAAGAGACTGAGGTAAGATGGCACCTTTAGGCGGGAAGGGAACCGCGCATGCGTGCCAGCATTCCCAAAGGCTTTCATAGAAAGCTGGGGAAATGCTCCGCTGGGGCTTCATCGGCGTCGATGACACCCATAAGTGAGGACTGACTTCCTGCTTGGTCCTGGAGAACTTCTCTATTTTCTCTGACCCTTCTCACCTCCTGCACCATCTTCTGCCTTGAGGGCTGACAGCACTCAAAGTCAAAAAATAGCCAATGATGATCTGACCAAGGCACTACCTTTGTCCTATCCTCTCTCAATCTAGAAGTAGGAACTTGGGGACCCCTTATAAAAACAATATCTAAAAATCTGTCCTTGCCTTGGGTCTACTCACAATCTGATTAAAACACAAATGCAAAAAAGCTTAGTGCAGCATGTTCTGGTGCTTTTCCCACGCTAGGCTTGCTCTCTGATGCAGAAAGCAAGCTAGTGCCAAAAAATGCCAAAAAAACAACTGTGCTACACTGCAGCGCACTTGGCATGCAAATTGCTGCATAAAGTAATTGCACCCGATGTAAAAAACTGCGCTGAAACTTAGCACAGTTTTTTACACTGTTTTTTAACGTTGGATCTTCATGCCAGCTTCGGACAGGTGAAAAGATCCAGCCGGGAGCAAAAGTATCTGAGGTGAAGTTTGACACTTCACCTCAAATGATCCAAGCATCAGGGAAAGCACCTGATGCCATCAGAATACTGTCAGGGGGCCAGTGCCCCTGACACCAATCCGACAGAAACCAAATCCTTGGCAGCCCTAATCTCCGTCCGCCCAATAAAAAAATCCCTGGTGGCCCAGTGACCCCGATCCCACTCACCTAATAACAAAAAGGCCTAGTAGCCCCCTCTCCCAGTACCTTTAATCTGGAGTGGGAAAGTTGCCCACGCGCTCCCACCCCTGCTCCATCTTGAAAAATATATCAGTTCTTACTTTAATTGTTCCACTTCAACATTCTACGTGGTAGAAACATAACAGTATGAACAAATTTAAATTTTTGACTAGAGAAGTCTCAGACTCAGTTGCGCAAGAGGTTAGCCTGTATAGCTGCCAACTACAGCGCTTGTAGCATCAATGACTTCTTTAGAGATTTTTTCTTTTTTTTAACATTCGTTTGTATTTAAAAAAAAGAAAAAATGTAAATTTTTTAACATTCGTTTGTATCAAATCTTCATACTCGTATCAAATCTGCACACTCTAAGAGAAATATAAAAATGCTTATCTTTCTCATAGTCCCCAACACCACCTTCAGGCGCCCATTCAAACGTTTCACTCTATTCAGTTTCTTCAGGGGGTCTAAAAATAAAACGAGCATTTCATTGAAACAAACTATTGCCCACAATTTCCATTAATTTATCAGTTACTCATTACCACGAGCTACATACCAGTGATTAAGCATTCTTGAAGATGCTGCCCACATTTTTTGTGTCTCCTACTGCTCTATATTTTTTGACAAAAAACGCTGCGCATGCGGATCTGAATACCATTCCTGGTTTTGAACTTGAAACGTGATGATGTCATCACCATCTAGGTTAATTCAGTCAAGATTTTCCAATTTAATTCAAGATGATCATACACATATCCCCCAATCTATACCGGAGTTTAAACCTGCCGGTATTATGGTTTTAACATTGAAAATCCAGCGCTGTTCATGTACGAGTAGTGTTTGTTCTTGTGTTTTACCATGCATTGTATGGTTTACTTGCTCTATACCGAAGCAGCGAAGATCTCCAAATTCATGAAAAATATCTTTGCAATGTTGCACAATAGGTGCTGTCAAAACATTACATTTAAGACGACTTTTATGTTCCATGATTCACACTTTCAACGGTCGTGTGGTTTTTCCTATATATAAAAGATTGCATGGGCAACGGATAGCATATACTACCGAACTAGAAACACATGTCGTCTTGGTTCTTAAACAATATGTTTGACCATGATAAATAAACTCTTATTTCTTCTGTTATGCAGCAAATCTCACAATGGCCACATCTCTGATGACCTTTCTCTGTCAGGTCATCCTCTCCATTGGTCACGGGTCTAAGAATTGCCGGGCTAAGGTGTTCCTTCAAGTTCCTATCTCTGGTCCACACACAACATATTTGCGTATCTTCCAAACCCGCCACATGTTTCAAGGTATTCATATGTCTCTTAAAAATCCTCTGAATTTTATAGCTGAGGGGTGAAAATCTAGTTATTAAATTAATACATTCTGAACCTTCACTTTGTCGAGTATAATTAACTGAACTGTTTAACCAGGATCTATCATTGAAAAGCGCCCGTTTATATGCTCATCGTACTATCTTCACCGGATAGCCCCTATCTATAAACTCCCTTTGTAGGGTCGTTGATTGTTTCTTGAAGTCTACTAGTTCTGAACAATTTCTCCGAAACCTCAAGAATTGTGAGAAGGGTAGACTGTTCTTTAATTTTTCAGGATGTGCACTGGTATATTGTAAAGAGGTATTGCGATCTGTTAATTTTTTATACACAGAAGTGTGCCATTGGTTTTCTCCCTTCCGTACCAACACATCCAAAAATGGCAGTTCCTTGTTGTCCATAGTGTGGGTAAACTGAATGGCAGCATCTACGCTATTGAGCCAAGTACAAAACATGTTAATGATTCCATGGATCCCTTCCACAACATAAAAATGTCATCAATGAAGCAATACCACATTTTTATCTGGGTGACATATTCCGAGGGGAAAATCCACCGTTGTTCAAACTGACCCATGAAAAAATTTGCAATCGATGGAGCACAACTGGCTCCCATCGCTACACCAGACACTTGATGATAAATGATTTTTTCAAAAACAAAATAATTATGAAAAATCACCAAACAAGCTAATTCAGACAGAAAAGCCAGCGACTTTTCCGATAGATCACCTTGACGACTTAACTCTACTAGCACAGTATCGTAGGCAGCTTCCTGAGGTATACTGGTATAAAGGGCTTTAATATCTAATGTAACCAGAACCAATTCTGGGTCTGCCACCCAACAAGTGTGTCGATCCAGTACTTCCAAAAAATGAGAGGTATCCCGTATATAGGAGGGTATATCAGTGAGCAATGGACGAAGATAAGAGTCCAAAAAAACCGACAAGGGTTCTAACACAGTTCCACGTTTAGAGACTATAGGCCTCCCTGGGGGTTTATTCAAATCTTTATGTATTTTGGGAACTAAATAAAACCATGCAGAGGGGGTCTTTACATTTAAATATTTCCATTCCTTCTTGGAAATAATCTTATTCTGTAGAGCTGACGTGGTAATTTCTTTAACCTGAAGCTGGAGATGCTTTGTAGGATCTTCTTCCAACACCTGATAAATGTCCAAATCAGATAACTGGTGCCGGGCTTCCTGAAAATAATCATCTCGAGCTAGAATAACCACCGCTCCCCCCTTGTCCGCCCTGCGAATCACAATGTCAGTCCGGGCTCGTAATTCTTGTAGAGCACACCGTTCTGAAATTGACAAGACACTCCTCGAGTGGACATACTTTTGCTGTATCTCCCCTATATCTTGTAGCACAGCTTCTTTAAAGACAGCAAAGGCAGGGTGTATTGAGCCTGGTGGTGACCAAGTAGATTTGAGTGGTAAAGGTGTTCTACGATTTCCTAATTGAGTATTCACATCGCCCCCAGTTATTGGCACCAAAGCAAAATAATTTTTCAAATTCAGTTTCCTCATCAGACCCTCAAGATCCAACCGGAATTGGAAGGGGTCGTGAGTAGCAGTTGGTACAAAGGATAAACCTTTCTCTAATATTTTATTCTGATCTGCTGTCAAAACTACTCCAGACAGATTGATGACTAAGCTAATTTCTTTATTATTAAGAGTTTTTACTAATTCTTCCGTTCGCGGTATCTCACTCGTCCTTTCGGTTCGTCGTTTTTCTTTTTCTTTTTTTTGTCTATATCGCTGTCTAAAAAATCCTCCCGAGATGACTTACTTGACTGAATCTCACTGGAGTCCTCTGATGCTGCATCAAAATTAACCTTTTTACACATTGCTCTATTCTTTCTTTTAAAATCCATCCAGGGATAGACATAACCAGAGGTACAATCATTATAGTCTCGCTGGAGTTTTTTGATTTTGATGACTTTTACTTCCCGTTTTAAGGTCTCTAATTGATTCTTGCTGCTTTCTATTTTTGATGTGAAAGTGTCTGGTGATTATTTTTCTTTTAAGCTGTCTAACATCTTCTCTTCTTCCTCATGGTATCCACTCAAGACATTCTTTGTGGTGTCCGCTATTAAAACCATCAAGTCAAGTGAACATTTGTTTAGAATACAATTCCACTTCTCAATGAAGACTGGATCGGAAGTGAAAAATAGCAATGCATCCTGGGATGCACTGTGTGGGGTCAGACTGCCATGTAAAGAGTTTAATGGCCCAGGAGATGAAGACCCTGAAGGAGCAAGTTGAATACTAACGGGCCAAGCCTAGAAAATCATAGGCACAAGAAAAATCTCTGTTTTGTGGGTCTATTGGAGTCAATAAAGGAGGCTAAATTAAGAGGCTTTCTGGAGACTTGGTTGGCTCCCAACCTCAAACTGGGGAACCATATGCAGAACCTATTTGAATTGCACATAATTTGGGCACCCGCTGGGAAGGGGAAAAATAGCCTGTGTGGAAATAGACAGGTTCCTCAGCTTTGAGGTGGTGTTAAGAGCATTTAAGAACAGCAGAAAGTCGAGCGTGACGGACAACAGATCCAGGCTTTCCAGGACTATTTGACAGCCGTTATCCTGAAACGTAAGGAGTTTTCTGAAGTTGTAGTACACTGGTACAGCACAGAATGAAGTTTGTGCTGTTGTACCCTGCAAGATTGCATGTGTTCCAAGATGGCCAGATGCATAGATTCGCCACTATTGGGAAGGCATATACTTTCTGTAAGGTCCATCTTAAACTCGCATGAGCTGGATATGTGAGCCCCCGTTACTGTTCTGGGGTCTGACAGTGGACAACTATTAAATGCTGAGCCTGTCAGATTGAAGGTTCTCTGAAGAGCGTGTGCTTTTTTTCTTATTATTTTTACCTTTTCTTTGGCCCTTTCACTGGAAGGGAGGGCTTATCTCCGACTTGTTTCTGGCGTTGCAGTGCTGGACAGTTGTGATTGTTTAGTTGGATGAAATCTTAGTAAATAATCCCAGCCTGTTCCTTTGACTACGGATTATGTAATGATAGACACTGCTTATCGGTCTGCATATTGTGGGTGACTACTGGGATCAGCTGAGACTGAGTCTGCGCTTCAAGATGGACACTGTTCAACTCTATTCTAAATTGTTTTTTCTCTTGCTTTCTCCCTCTCTCCTGCGCTATGTTGCAGCCCTCTTCTTTTTTCCTGTTTATGCTCTGGTCATTCGTCTACTTTCTCTGGAACCAAGCAGGAAGTCATATATGGGTGACATTACCAACGGATCCTGCATGGGAAATGCTCCCCAGCTTTTAGAGAAAGCCTTTGTTAGGTTGACCATGTATGCTTGCCCAAAGAAACCATCTTACCTAAGTCTTCCTTTCTTCCGCAGAGCCCTCCAGCCGTCCGTCTGTGTCCTGGAATCTAGTTGATTTCTCTTGGCTGGTATTCCAGCTTATTTCTTTCTTTTTTGGGTTGCGTGTTGTCTCAGTGTCTTCCTTCCCAACTCCATAAAGGTCAGTACCTTAGTGTCATGTTTTTTCGAGGTTCTCTTTTCTTTCATTTTTGGCCCGTAGGTTTTTTCTCCTGTGCCCCTCTGGTCGATAAAGATGTTGGGGTCCTTTGACTTGGTGGAAGCTGTCTCCCAGGCCATGTCAAAGCCATCCAGTGGCTTTAACAAGTTCGCCCAGTGTGGTCAGATTACTTCCATGATGGACTGCTACAAATGGTGCCTTCAATACTTCGAGCCTAACCATGAGCCCTCGACCTGCGCTCTGTTAACAGATGATGCACAAAGGACTGAAAAAACAGGAACAGCAATGGGAGTTGCTGTTCAGTTTCAAGGCATTGACCCTGGCTTTGATGCCCTCGAAGGCCCCCACCAAGGCTTTGGCTTTGCGTGGTAGTTGGGCTCACTCAGCCGAGAGGTTGCGAGGCACCAGAATGGTGTCTCAATTTCTAAGAGGAGCACCTCCAGAAGGAAGAGTGTTCAGCCCCTTCGCTGTCGAAGGGCAATATTGAGTCCAAGGCTAAATCCCATGCATATTGCCATTGCAGCCCTCGATGCAGTTCTGAGGTCAAGAGCCGGGAGCAGCCCTCCAAGCTGCCCCAGTGGGAAGAGTTGCCTCCCGAGGCCCAGGAGGGGCAGAGTGCGACTCCTGAAGCTGTTACCATCAAGAAGTCCCCTCCAAGGGAGCCGGCATTGGCGCCAACAGCTACAATGCCAGTTCTGCTGGCATCGGAGAACTTGCTCCTCGCAGAAAGGATGCATAGCCTCACTGTCTTCATGGCTCAGCAGGCTCCCAAAGAACTGATCACCTCCGGTTCTTCAGCACTGGTGCCATACCTGCTGAGGTGCAGCCCCTTTTGGAGATATTTGCCATCTCAGGCAGTTCCCGTGAGTGCTCTCACTCCCACTTGATACCTAGGGTATTGTCACTGAGTTCATTGAGGCTGAGGGTTCCCTCGACTCTCCCCAAGCACCATTGCCAGGGGCGTCAGTTGGGGAGATAATTTGAGTTCCTCTCTGACACCAATACTGAATGGGTGACTGAGGAGGAATTGCCAGAGACAGTCTGACACCATGACCTTCCCTCTGATCCCTTGCCCCCACTCGAGTGCAGGTGGTCCTCCCCCTGAGGACCACTCCTTCCTCATTTGAGACATGGGAAAGGCTCTGCCCTTCACCATAGAGGCAGAGGAGGAGCCTCAGGCAGAAGAACTGGAGATCTTCCTGTACCAGACCTCCCTAAAGAAGGCCATCACGTTGCTAGTCCACCCCATTCTTGAAAGGCTTCTCTTGCAAATATGAGAGACACTGCTTATGATGCCAATGGTCAGCAGGTGCCTTGACTCCCTCTACCGGGTGCATAAGAGCCCTGGGTTTGAAAAGGCGCAACTGCCTTACAACTCCATGATGGTGGAATCGGCCATGTGCCAGATTAAAAGTTCCAAAACACTCTCCTTGGTGCCCCTGGGTCAGGAGACATGCACCATGGACACCTTTGGCAGAAAGTGCTACCAGGGCTCGATGCTTGTGGCCAGAATCCAGGCATACCAACTGTATATGGGTATGTAGTTGTGGGACCTAGCAGAGGAGCTGGCCGGGTTTTCTGCGGATTTTTCTAGAGAACACCAAGTGCTTCAGGAGTCTGGTGGGGA
This sequence comes from Ichthyophis bannanicus, assembly GCA_033557465.1. NCBI lineage: Eukaryota > Metazoa > Chordata > Amphibia > Gymnophiona > Ichthyophiidae > Ichthyophis > Ichthyophis bannanicus. Next base: position 1,368,599,601 of record CM066031.1, read on the forward strand.
AAACTAAGGAGTGCTCCAAATATGTCATCAGGGCCACCAACAATGGCTTCGAGTCCATGGCCAGGGTTGCTGTGGTGGGCATCAGTGCCCGCCACCTGGCATGGCTACAATCCTCGGACTTGGAGCAAGGGGTTCAGGACAAGTTGGGAGGGGAGAATCTCTTTCAGCAAACCCATGATGGAGAAGGATGCTGAGTTGGAGACGGAGCAACTCACCATGACCCACTTTTCGAGGAAGACCGCTGAGCCAGCTAGAAAGAAAGCCTTGGATAAAATGTCTTTTTATCCAAAAAAGAGAAAGTACCATAGTACGTATACCCCATACCATTCATACCAACAGGAGCAACAACTTAAAGGTCAGGGCCAGAAGCTCCAGCCAGCAGTTTTTAGACTCTTGCATGAGAATCATGACTCTTCTTCCCTTTCTGGACTCCATCCACCTCAAGTGGGAGTGCGGCTGGTATACTTTGCACACAGATGGTCCATGGTAACTTCTAATGCCTGGGTCCTCTAGGTGGTCCGCGAGGGATACTGGCTGCATTTCCAACAGCTTCCTTCTACCTTCTTTCCAGGGGAGTACCCTCTTCAGCAACATCATCGCATGCTTTTACAACAGGAGATCCAGGCCCTCTTATCAGATCGGGCTGTGGAACTCGTTCCACCATCTCAAGTAGGAAGAGGGATCTACTGCTACTTCTTGGTTCCCAAGAAGACCGGAGGCTACAGACTCATTCTGGATTTCTGGAATCTCAATCACTTCCTCAAAAAGGAGACGTTCAAGAGGGTCTCCCTTGGGACATTGCTGCCCTACCTCCACCAGGAAAGGAGGAGTGGCCTAGTGGTTGGAGCAAGTTACCTTGGGCTGGAAAGCCAGGGGTTTGAATCCCACTAGAGGACAGCAACTTGGGCTGGAAGGACTGGGGTTTCTAGTCCCACAGGTGCTCCTTGTGGCCTTGGGCAAGCCACTTAACCCTCTGTTGCCTCAAGTACAAAAAGAAATAGATTGTGAGCCCTTCAGGGACAAGGGAAAAATATATATACAGTACTGCTTTGACTGATAGAAAAGCAGTATATAAGCCTAGTTAAATAAATAAATAAAGATTGGCTGTGCTCCTTGGATCTCAAAGATATCTACATGCACATCCTAATTCACCCCATGCACCGTCAGTACCCCTCAGTATCAGTACAGGGTTCTACCCTTCAACCTTGCCTCCGTCCCATGGGTCTTCACAAAATGCTTGGCAGTGATTACCGTCTTCCTTTGGACCCAGGGCATCTTTGTCTTCCCCTACCAGGGGCACAACACCGGAAGAGGTCCGGCAATCTGCAGCCCACACCACACAATGGAGCAACTGGGGTTTGTCATAAACTACCCAAAGTCCTACCTTCAGCCCTCTCAGTGCCTCAAGTTCATTGGAGCTCTCCTCAACATTTCTCTGGCTAACAAACCTTTCTCCCAGCAACCCGGACCAAGGTCCAACACTGCTCGTTGGTCACACCTCGACAAATGCTGTGCCTCCTGGGTCACATAGCCTCCACTATCCATGTCACTCCCTCAGCCCGCCTTCACGTGTCAGGCACAGTGGACGTTCTGCACTCAGTGTTGTCAGGTGACCGGCTGTCTCTCAGACAGCATCCCAGTAACTCCGCCGCTAAAGGAATCTCTTCCCTGGTGGCAGGACCAACAGTACCTGCTTGCGGGCCTTCTCTTCCAGGCCCTGCCACATCACAGTGCTGACAACAGATGCCTCCAAGCTGGGCTAAGGCGCACACAGGATCTGTGGAAGATATAATAAGATAAGAACATAAGACATGCCATACTGGGTCAGACCATGGTCCATCAAGCCCAGTATCCTGTTTCCAACAGTGGCCAATCTAGGTCACAAATACCTAGCAATTTCCCCAAAAGACACAGGTCCCACAATGTTTGTACTGGGGCAAGCAGTGGATTTCCCAGGTCCCCTTCAATAATGATTTATGGACCGTTCTTCCAAGAACTTGTCAATCTTTTTTAAACCCAGCTACACTAACAGCTTTTATTATATCCTCCGGCGGAAAGCCTCCATCTAATCAATTTCCTTGAGCTCCCGGGCCATTGCCAATGTCCTACAAATGTGCCGGCAACAGCTCTCAAATCAAGTCGTCTTTATACAAACGGACAACCAGGTGGCCATGTTCTACATCAACAAACAAAGCAGCACAAGCTTGTATCTCCTCCTCTGGGAAGCAGTCCATCTCTGGAAGTTGGTCTCTATGCACAACATGCTCCTCTGGGTGATTTATCTACCGGGGGAGCTCAATGTATTGACAGACAGAGTTCTCCAACTGCATGAATGGTCTTTCAATACCCGGGTAGCCAACTGCATCTTTCAGATGAGGGGCACCCCGTCCATGGACCTTTTCACCATTCCGCACATTGCCAAGCTGCTGCAATTTTGTTCCAGGGTCTCCTGCAGCAATCAGAGAGTCTCCGATGCCTTCCTTCTGGATTGGAGCAAAGGCCTTTTTTATGCCTAACTGCCAACTTCATTAGTGGCCAAGACTCTCTTCAAACTGCAGGCAGACAAAGACACCATGATACTCATAGAACCGCATTGGCCCAGACAGCCCTGCCTTCCTCTGCTGCTTCAACTCTCCCAGAGGCTGCTGATTCCTCTCAGCTGTGCCCCAGACCTGCTAACTCAGGAGGAGGGGACCCTCCTCCATCCCAACCTCAAATCCCTATCGCTTATGGCTTGGATGCTGAGCGGATAGCTCTTGCAAACTTCAGCTTACTGACAGATGTTAAAGATATTTTTCTTGCCTCTCAACAGACACATCCATGCTTTTAAGTGGTGTATATTTTCACTCTAGTGAGTGATCAGGGCTTTAGACCCCTTCTCTTGCTCTGTGGAGCTGGTACTCTCTTACTTGCTCCATCTCTCTAACTTTGGATTGAGATCTAACTCGGTCCGAGTGCATTTCAGTGCCCTGGCAGCTTACGATCATGCAGTAGCTGGTAAGCCTCTTTCCACCCATCCTTTCATTGGATGGTTCATGAGGGGTCTTTAGTTGTCCTGTCTCCCAATTTGGCCGCCATTGGTTGTGTGGGACCTGAATGTTGTCCTTGGTCAACTGCTCGCTCCACCCTTCCAGCAGCTTGCCTCCTGCCCTCATATTTCTTATCTGGAAGGTTATCTTTTTGGTAGTGTTCAGTTTGGCTCACAGAGTCAGTGAGTTACAAGCGCTGGTAGTGCATCCACTGTATACCAGGTTTCACAAGAATAGAGTGGTCCTCCGCACTCATTCAAAGTTTCTTCCTAAGGTGGTTTCTGCTTTTCACCTCAACCAGTTGGTGGTCCTGTCCACCTTTTTTCGCAAGCCTTATGCCAACAGGGCTGAGCCCTCCTCATACACTTTGGATTGTAGAAGAGTGTTGGTTTTCTATCCTGACCACTCTAAAGCCCATCTCCGCTCCCCCCAGCTCTACGTCTCTTTTGACCCCAACAGACTGCGTATCGCTGTCTCCAAATGCACCCTCTCCATTTGGGTGGCAGATTGCATTTCCTTTGCTTATGCCCAGGCTGGGCTCAATTTGGACTGCCATTCCATGGCGCACAATCAGGGGTGGCTCAAGGCAATCTGCTGCCTGAGGTGAAATATGAAAAGGCGCCCCCCCCCCCACACACACACACCTTAGAGGGGGCGGGGCTTTTTCATAAATCCAATCAGAGACTGGACCAAACCAAAAAGCCGATTAGATTATATGGAGGAAATGCAAGATGTTTGCACACAGGGCTGTACCAAGCTGCAATCACACCCTGTGAGACTTGCAGCTCGGGCGCACGCTCCCCCTCCCCCCACCATACCACCGTCCAGCACTGCCTGCTCTTTCCCTGCTGCCCTCTTTTTCACGGAGGCGCCAGCAGCAGGGAAAGAGCAGGCAGCGCTGGATGGAGGTATGGGGAGGAGAAGGTGGGCATGCGCCCGATCTGAAAGGCACCGTCACTTTAAGCAGATCTCTCCCTCCTTAACATCAAATTGGAGGAGGGAGGGACCAGAACTGCTTAAAGTGCTGCGAAAAGGCTTGGGGAGCGCATTTCGGCTGCCTGCTATTGTCCTGCCAGCGGCGGCAGGGCGATAGCAGACAACCGAAATACGCCTCCCAAGCCTTTCCGCCATATGCAGCTGCACCGCTTGCCCAGGGCTAGGTACGGTCCCATTTGCACACCAAGGAACTAAAAGATAGCAAGAACTAGCAGCACAGTTTATAAAACTAAATTATAACTAATTTTTATTTTGTTGTTATAAACTGCGTTATGGTTCTTGCTTTTTCTTTTTCAATATATATTTTGCATCCACAGTAGGTGCAGAGCAGAACCAGGACATTCACCCACGGAACTCAATATTTAAAAAAAAATCAGATTCTGATCATCTGATCACTCGCAATCACACCTTCCCCTCCAACCACCATGAGAAACGTATGCAGTGCCGCATAACTCATTATATTGTTGCATAAAGTAGACTGTATTTATTCATCGTGTCTCCTTGTTAAGGGACTGGTTATTTATACCCTATTTTACCTGTTATACCTGCTTAATGCATACCCAAGTTTAATTTTCCTGTTTAATGTATACCCAAGTTATTATACCTGTTTCACTGTAAGCACAAATCACGAAATTGAGATGTGCAACTCTTATGTTCATTGTAAACCGCACTGATGTCGAATAGCGCGGTATAAAAGAGACTGCAATAAATAAAAAATAAATAAATCTCACTAACAACAACAACAACAGCAACCACTATTCTCCAGTACCAGGCATATTGTGAACTAATACAAAACCCTAGAACAAAGAGCAAACCTACCATACCATACCATATCAGCACAAACTTCCAAAACTCACATAAGGAGCCCATCCTAAAAAAGCGTCACTGTAAATACTACAGTGGGCCCTGAAACATCCATACACCTATTTGAAAAGCTGAACAAGTCAAATTACTAGAGTACAGTATAGATCTTTATGTACAAACTCCATGTTAACAGAACACCTGAACTCAGTCACACACTGGCAATATCGACCCTCACCAAGTACAGAATAAATAACCACAATCTAAAGTAAAAATAATATGTAGACTAAATTTAAATTGAAACCCCAAGAAGCCAGAGTCCACATGCAGTACATCAGATAAATAAGAGTTGCAGTTCCCCAATACTGTGTAAAATATAACAATAGCACAAAGTCCAATCACTAAAATTAAATAAAATTATTTTTTCTACCTTTGTTGTCTGACCATTTTATTCTCTGATCATGCTGGTCCCAATCTGAGGCTTCTGCTTTCCTGTCTTCTCCTAGCTCTCTTTCTGTAGTCTATGGTCCATCTGCCTTTTCTTATCTTCTTTTGTTTTCTTCACTTCCTTCCATCAGCCCATTTCCAGTTCCAGTAACTCTCCCCAGTATCAGCCCCCTTTCCAGTCCTTCCCTCCCAGTACCTTCCAATGTCAACTGCCTTGCATTCCCACGACTGCAACTGGTGTCCATTCCCTTCCAGTCTCCCTCCTTCCCCACTGTCCAGCCCCTTCTAGTCCAAATACCATCCCAGATATTAGCTCACATCCACACTCAGTGCCACCCCCCCAGTCAGCTCCCTTCCAGTCACCCCTACCCTATGTCCATCTCTCTTCCAGTGCAATTTGCATGTCAGCTCCCTTCCAGCCTCCTCCCCATTACCCAGCCACCTACCACTCCCATCCCCAAGTGTCAGCTCCCTTCCAGTCCCCCTTCAGTACATCCCAGGTGTCAGCTCCTTTCCAGCCCCCTCCTTCCACGTGTCAGCTCCCTTCGTGCCCCCTCCTTCCCCTGGCAGACCCTCCCATTATCCGCTCCCTTCCAGTCCCATTCTGCCATCCTCCCGCATTAGCCCATTTGTAGCCCTAGCCCCTAGTTTTCTTCCAGAGCCAGCAGCACTCTCCTCCCCTCCCCCATTAGCCCATTCCAGTCCCAGCCCATTTCCAGTCCTATCCCCCTTATCAGTCCACTTCCAGTCATAACCTCCCCATAGCCCATTACCAATCCTAAACACCCCCAATCATCCCACCTCCAGTCCTTCCCCCCCCCATCAGCCCATTTCCAGTCCTAGCCCCTCCGTAGCTCATTACCAGTCCTAAACCTCCCCATCAGCCCATTTCCAGTCCTAAACTTCCCCATCAGCCCATTACCAGTCCTAGCCACCCCCATCAGCCCACTTACAGTTCTAACCCCCTCATCAGCCCATTTCCAGTCCTAAACCCCCTATCAGCTCATTTCCAGTCCTAGCCCCCCCATAGTCGATTACCAGTCCTAAACACCCCATCAGCACACCTCCAGTCCTAACCCCCCATCAGCCCATTTCCAGTCCTAGACCCCCCCCATAGCCAATTACCAATCCTAACCCCCCATCAGCCCATTTCCAGTCCTAGACCCCCCATAGCCAATTACCAATCCTAACCCCCCCAGTCAGCCCACTTCCAGTCCTAGACCCTCCCCATAGCCAATTTCCAATCCTAACCCCCCAATCAGCCCATTTCCAGTCCTAGACCCCCCCATAGCCAATTACCAATCCTAACCCCCCCCCCCACCCCGGGAAAAAAAAAAAAAAAGAACCTGACTGCTGAAGCTGAAGCCGCTGAACCTGCTGCCGCCGCTTAGCAGGAAATGCCCCGTGGCCTCCCCGGCAGAGCCCTCCTGTCTCCCTCAGTTTTAAATAGAAAGGAAATCGATGCGGACTCGGAGCCTTCCCACGCCTGTGAAGGACCGACCCTGTGTAGCTTTGTCCCGCCCCCAAAGGAAGTTACATGTGACTTCCTTTGGGGGCAGGACAAAGCTGCACGCGGTCCTTCACGGAGGTGAGAAGGCTCCGCACCAGTTTCCTTTCTATTTAAAACTGCAGATCACAGCGCAGTCACGGTTCTCTAAGAGGCAGGGAGCTGCGGCTGCCAGAAAAGGAGGGTGAGTTTGCTGCTGCTGAGAAGCAGACTCGGCAGCAACTTGTGCACTTTTTTTTTTTTTAAACTATGAAAGCGAAGTGAGGTGGCTGTTTTGGGATTGTAACATCCCCATAGTGTTCAATGAATAGTGTTGTCTTTAGTTGCTTCCGGAAATCTTTGATGTCTGTATTTAGTCGAAGTTCGTCTGGTAGCTTATTCCAAATTGTTGGTGCAGCCAGGGAAAAGGCTCGTTCTGAGGTGTCCTTCCGTACCTTGGTTATCTCCTTTGGTGTGTTGACGCGGTTGGATATGCCCTTTCTCCTTGGTCGAGTGCTGTTGGCAGGTTTTATGAGTGTCTGTAAGCTAAGGGCTAATGATTGTTGTTTAATTTTGAATATGTTTATGATTGTCTTATATTTGATGCGTGCGGTGATTGGAAGCCAGTGTAGGTCTTTCAGGATAGGTGTGATGTGGTCTTGTCTTGAAGTGCCTGCTATTATTCGTGCTGCCGTGTTCTGTGCCAGTTGTAGTGGTCTGAGGGTCTGTTTTGGGAGGCCAAGATAGATCGGGTTGCAGAAGTCTAGGAGTGGTGTTATTAGGGCCTGGCAGACAGTGCGGAAGTGTTCTGGGGCGAGGAGGGGTTTGAGACGTCGGATTAGGCTCATCCTGTGGTATGCATTCTTGGTGGTCTTGCTTATGTGAGATTGTAGATTCAGTTCACTGTCCAGGGTTACTCCCAGGTATTTTACTTCGGTTTTTATGGGTATGCTTGTGTTCTTCATCATGATGTTAGGTGGGGAGATGAAGTCGGTGTTTCGGGTGATGATTAGTGCCTCGGTCTTGCTGTAGTTTATGGATAGGTTGTTGGTCTGGAACCAGTCATTCATTTGCATGAGACAGTATGTTATTTTGGAGTAGTCCGGGTTGTCGATAGAGATGGGTGTATAAATCATTATGTCATCGGCATATGTGAGGACTTTCCTTCCAGAGAAAGTGTAGTTACTCACCTATAGCATGTGCTCTCCAAGAATAGTAGGAATCAGTGATCACTACCCTCCCTCCTCCCAGTGGAGTTGTTTTTCTTTTTTGAGTTTTATTAAGCTGTGTCATCATAATGAAGTAAGATGGCTCCTTCAGGCAGGAAGATGGGCACACATGTGTGGTTGACTTCCCAAAAGCTTTCTCTGAGAGCAGGGGGGCGTTTCCCGCGTGGGCTCGTCAGTGACATTACCCATATGTGAGGGCTGATTCCTGCTGTTCCTGGAGAACACCTGCTACAGGTCAGTAACTATACTTTTTGTGCCACGGATGTGTTTAATCGCAGGCTAATTCCCAACGTTGATAGTCTGCCAGGTAGTATGATGGGAAATATTGCTTCAATGAGTGCGTGTTGCTAGATGGGGGAAGCTGGGGACTGGAGGTGTGGGATTGGGTGCGGAAGTGTGGATGGCTGAGTATGAGAACTTCAGCAATAGTAGTAGTCAACCAGGCAAGCCCTCGCAACATGTGTCCCCAACAATGTAAAACACCAAACAGTATCCTTTTCTCGCTACACTTCTTATGTATATAGTTTACCCTGTTATCCAAGTTCCATATCCTGTTAATTGTAATGACCAGACATATGCAACTTGTCGGATGTTTCTGTTCCATGTAAACCGTGCTGATGTCGAATAGTGCGGTATATAAGAAATGTTAATAAATAATAAATAAATAAATGAGTGGTACAGACTACAATAGTTGATATGGAAGAGCAGACTAGATAGGTCATATGGTCTTTTTATGCTGTCATGTTCCTATGTTTGTCACGTTTTGGTACAGGACTCCCAGGTAGGATTTGTTAAAGGTCGACATATAGTAGTCAACATGCAGAAGATTTTGGCATCCATATAGTACAGTATAGCGTTAAGAATCAGATATTGTCTCTGCTCATAAGTTTCGACGTGGAGAAAGCGTTTGACCGTGTCAACTGGGATTATATGTATGTGGTATTGGATACCATGAGAGTTACTGAAATATTTTTGAATGTTACGAGACTATTATATTCAGATCCAAAGGAGAGTTTTAGTTAATGGCACACTTATGGAGGATGCGACAGGGGTGGCCGCTTTCTCCGTTGCTTTTTGTTCTTAGGTTGGAGTTGGTAGTGGTGCCAAAGGACTGGAGAGAGGCTTATGTGGTGCCTTTACACAAAAGCAGAAGTAAGGATGTGGTTGAAAACTACAGGCCAGTTAGTTTAACTTTGGTAGTGAGTAAATTACTGGAAACGCTGCTGAAAGAGAAAATAGTGAGGTTTCTGGAGTCCAGCAGATTACAGAATCCGAGGCAGCATGGATTCATCAGAGGCAAGTCTTGTCAGACAAATCTGATTGATTTCTTTGACTGGGTGACCAGGGAGTTGGACTGAGGGAGAGCCCTAGATGTGGTGTATTTAGATTTCAGTAAAGCCTTTGACACCGTTCCTCACAGGCGACTTATAAACAAACTGAGCATCCTAGGAATGGACCCTAAAGTTACTGCTTGGGTTAGAAATTGGTTGTGTGGGAGGCGACAAAGGGTACAGGTAAATGGAACTTACTCTGAGGAGAAGGAAGTTACCAGTCGTGTGCCCCAGGAATCTGTCCTTGGTCCAATTCTTTTTAACATCTTTGTTAGTGATATAGCAGAAGGGCTGTCAGGTAAGGTATGCCTCTTTGCAGATGATACCAAAATCTGCAATGGGGTAGACACCCAGGAAGGTGTAGATAACATGAGGAGGGATCTAGCTAAGCTTAAAGAATGATCTAGAATTTGGCAGCTGGGATTTAATGTTAAAAAAATGTAAGGTCATGCATTTGGGCTGCAGCAATCCAAGGGAGCAATATAGTATAGGGGGGTGAAGTACTTTTGTCCACTAAAGAAGAGCGGGACCTAGGCGTGGTTGTGTCTGATGATCTTAAAGTAGCTAAACAGGTAGAAAAGGCAATGGCAAAAGCTAGAAGGATGCTTGAGTGCATACGGAGAAGAGTGGCTAGCAGAAAAAAGGAGGTGATAGTGCCTCTGTATAAGTCTTTGGTGCGACCTCATTTGGAGTATAGTGTGCAATTCTGGAGACCGCACCTTCAAAAGGATATAAACAGGATGGAGTCTTACAGAGGGTGGCTACTAAAATGGTTAGTGGTCTTCATTATAAAGCATATGAGGATAGACTTAAGGATCTTAATATTGTGGTGGCGAGACAGGGTTAGAGCCCAAGGAAAGTGGGACAAAACAGTTTTTTTCCCTTGAGCACAGGACAGATTCAGGAAGTCTAAGTGTTAAAACTCTTACTAAAGAAAAAAACTCTATGCACCAAGAGGTAGTGAGGGAGCCACACCCTAGCTCCATGGTAACCAGGAGAGGTGATGAGGGAAGCCTAGGGGTGGAGTCAGAGGCTATAGGACAGCCTCAAACATATAAGCAAAGAGAAACTGCTAATGAGAGGCAGGCGGGGCAGGCAAAGCAGGAGAGGAAGACGGAGCAGGCAAGGCACACGAGGGAAGCAAGGAAGCCGGAGAGACGAAGGAGGCCAGAGAAGCTGGAGAGTCTTTCCAGGAGAAGGAAAAGTCCTTCCAGAGAGGTTTCCACAGAAGCTGCCCTGAAAGGAGATAAAGCAGAAAGAGGCAGGTGCTCCAGCAGAACCCTTAAAGGGGATTCTTATTGCAGGCAACGTTCAGAAAGCTCAAGCCTTGAATGCAGCTCAGCTGATAGAAAGAGGACAGCTGGCTGGAAACAGAGGGGAATTGATTCTGAGGTAAACACTGCTGAAAGGCATGGAACAGGAATCCAAGTGAGGGAGTCTCTGGAGAGAGTTTTACCTGTGGCACAGTCTGAGAGGAGACAGAGTGCTGGAAATAAGGTGAGCCCTTTATAAGCTTTTAAAAGTCTGCTGAGAAAGAAAAATCTCCTGGGTCCTTCCCCATAGTGAGGAGTCTCACTGGGGGCAGGTTCTGAAGTTGTTAGAACAATTGAAGCCTGAGGTCAGAGACACTGAGGCCAGCCAGGTGTTATCTGGATCTGAGCAAGAGAATATGGAAACAGAAGAATGTCTTTTTGAAAGCATGTCCTCAGATTTTGAAATGGATTGCTCTTACTGTAAAAGCCAGAAGCAGTAAAGCTATTTGAGTTTTAAAATAGTGGGAAAAGCCAGAAGCTTTGAAACTGCGTGACTTGAGGAAGGGTGTTGTTAATTAGAGCCCTAAATTGAGCTAGCCAGATAAGCTCAAGGAAGCTGAGAGTGCTAGAAGTGAAAGAGCCAGTACTTGCAAAACTTGAATGTGGAAAGTACAATTGCTTTAGGGATTGATGCAAACGTTTAGCAGCTTGTTAAGGAAGTCAAGGTGCTATGCAAAGCCCTGAATGCCGTGAGAGTGTAATCCCTGACAGAGGGGTTTGCTGCTCTGTTTAAACAAGCTAGCTGTGCTGTATCATTTGAGCTTTGTTTTTCTTTTGGAGAAAGTATCCTGTATTTTTATGTTTGTGCAATACCTGAACTGATGCCAAAGAAGTTCAGTGGGCAGTAGAAAATAATTCCTGTGCAAAAATAAATTTTCCTGTTAACCTTAGAAATCCTCGGCTGTCTGTTTGATTGACAACACAACTACAACATTGAGAAACTCTCAGCAATAAAAAGGGACATAAAGAGGTACGCCCTCCATGGTTAGGCAACTGCCTGACCAGTAGGAGGCCTTACAATATGTACTCCTTAGAGGAAAGGCGGGATAGAAGTGATATGATTGAGATGTTTAAATACCTCTGTAGCATAAATGCACAGGGGGAGAGCCTCTTTCAGTTGAAAGCAAGTTCTGCTATGAGGGGACATGGGATGAAGGTGAAGGGGGATAGATTCAGGAGTGATATGCAGAAATATTTCTTTATGGAAAGAGTGGTGGATCCATGGAATAGTCTCCCAGTGGAGGTGGTAGAGATGAGGACAGTATCTAAATTCAAAAAAGCATGGGACAAACACAGAGGATCTCTAAAGGAAAAAAGGGGAGCGTTGTAGTTGTTGATATGGAAGGACAGACTAGATAGGCCATGTGGACTTTTTCTTTTGTCATTTTTCTATATTTCTATGTTATTGGAGAGGCTGAGGTTGCACCCACAATTGGCAGGGGTTCTGATGGGATGGGGTTCGGAGTTCTGAATTGCAGCCTTTGCTGATGAGATACGCTGGTCTATTTGACTCAACCACAGTGCTCTATGAGCCTACTTCAAAAATTTGAAGATTTTGGTAAATTCTCTGGAATTAAACTTAATGTAGATAAATCTGAGGCATTGCCCACACAAGGAGGGCTGGGTGGATGAGTTTCCATTGAAATGGGCTGATGGAGCTTTCAAATATCTTGGGATCCAATTGCCAAGTGACTCTACTACACTGTATGAGAGGAACGTACCTGCTTTGCTTGCGGATATGGATAGAAAGTTCCAGGGATGGAATGTCTCCCACTGTTCTTTATAAGATGGTTCTCTTCCCGAAATGGCTCTATGTATTGCAGGGTCTCCTGATCATAATTAAACAGGAAGGCATGATGGATATAATGTGGCATGTGAATACATTTTTGTTGAGAGGACAAGGGGCTAGAATGCAGCTCGGAGTTTTACAACAGTCCTGGCAAAGGGGAAACATGGATCTCCTTGATCTTGAAAACTACAATATGGCTTGTGTGTTATGCCATATTAAGGACTGGCTATTCAATACTGTAGATTATTCGTCCCTCCAATGTGAGGAGTCCTTGGCAGCGCCCTTTGCGTGTAAGTACCTTTTACATACAACTAACTTTCATCACTTGGAGGATATTAAAAGAAATGATCTGTTTTACTCAGTGATAATAGTGTGGCAAGAACTGTGTTGAAAGTTGAAGTGGTCGGCTCAGAGTACTGTGTATTTGCTCCTCTATAGTAATGGCACTTTCCCACCAAGGCTTTGCGGATGCACCTTTTTAAAATGGAAAGGCCTCAGGGTCACCCAAAGAGAACAATTGGTTGAGGATGGATCTCTTCGCAGTTTTGAGGAACTGCATAGGTGCTATGGCTTCACAGAGCGGGATGTATTTGCATTTATGCAGGCCAGTAGCTATATTCATAGCCTTGATAAAAAGGGCTTGTCATGGGGCATTCCAGGATGGAGAACGTGGATTGCTGAGCACTTTCACTGATGGGTAAATGCAAGAGGAAAACTCAGGCTAAGGCTCCCTCGAAGCCTGAACTTACCCCGGCTGTTGCTTCTATTGCGACTTTCCTTTAGCACCTGGACATGCAGGTTTCAAGCTCTGGAGAGCAGCTGAAGCAGGGTCAGACTGCCGTTGGGAGCCCTGGTCCGCTCTCAGGCTCAGAGATTTCTTTGAGCCCACAGCAACAGGTTCTTTCCGTACAGCCATAGGCTTCCCCTGTGCCTTCCTGCCAGTCTGGTAATCGACTTCTGAAATGTGATTGGCATGCTGATGAGAAGGGACTGATGGTGGCAGTTTAGGAGCTACAGTGATGGACAAATGCATGACTGATAATGCGTGTGAGGGCCTGCAAGAAGGGATATTGATGTCATTGGAAAGGGCAGCTGAGGCTTCTTTCTTCTTCTTTATCTGAGCAATAGGATACTGGGCATCCTCCAGGTCAGTTGGAAGCTTCATTATCCCTGCCTGGATTTTCTTTGAAGCGTCAGAAGTTTTTTCTCTTGAGACTATTTGAGCCATGGGAGTTCACCACAGGAAAAGTGGTGACTACAGGGGCAAAGGCAGCATGTCTGATTGGAGCCTGGGAACCCCACAAAAAATATGCTGGTATGGCATGCCAACAAACTCATCTAACTCAAGGCTATTTAGTTACTAACATTTCTGTTATGTCAATCTTATAAAACCATCTTAATACTAATTGGATCACAATTGCATATAAAACATCCCTACCCCACTCAGACAGCCAGTGTGCCAAGCCTCATGACCTTTTTGGTGAGTTAAATGTCTAATGTAGCCCTTCTAATGAAAAATAAATAAATGTCAGGAATCCCCAAACTTAACAGGTGATCTGTACCGCCTTTTCTTTAAATCAAAGCGGTTTACATTGGAACTAAACAGAAGTTACATAGCAAATAGAACAAAAAGGGGGAGGGGCATGCAGGAAACAGTTAATAGTGCTAAATTACATTAAAAGGTATATACAGAATGTACAGCAGGTAAAATTATATAGTTTGAGACTGGTAGGATGCCCTAGGTTGGTGTTTCAAAGTGACCTCTGAAGAGTAGAGTTTTTAAATGCTTCTGAAATTTTTTGATGTCTGTTATAGCTCTCAAGGCATCTAGTAGGCTGTTCCAAAAGGTTGGTGCTGCTAGGGAGAGAGCTCTTACAGATGTAGCATAATTATTACTCACCTATAACAGGTGTTCTCCAGGGACAGCAGAAATCAGTCCTTACATATGGGTGACGTCGGCGCCGATGGAGCCCATGCAGAAGCATCTCCCCAGCTTTCACAAAAAGCCTTTGGGAGATACCACCATGCATGTACAGTCCCCTTTCCACCCAAGGGTGCCATCTTGCTCAGTCGGGTGCCATCGCTAGAGCCCAACCAAGAAGATGGTCAAAATAAACAGCAACTCCAAGGGGAGGAGGGAGGGTTGAGAGGACTGATTCCTGCTGTCCCTGGAGAATACCTGTTACAGGTGAGTAACTACGCTTTCTCCAGGAACAAGCAGGAAGTCAGTCCTCACATATGCGATGCCCTAGCTCCAGACTACTGAGGACTGGTAGAAAAAACACAACCCATACGTGAGCAACCGCAAGCGAATCTGAGGACCCCAGTGTCCAGGGAGAATCATGGCTCTGGTAGCCTGAACAAGAAGGGTCAGAGGGCAGGATTTGCCTAAACCCCGAAGAGCTTACGGAGTATGGCCTGGTCAAAGGTACTGTCCTGTCGGGACTCCCTCTCCAGGCAGTAGTGGGCTGCAAAGTGATGGATAGAAGACCAGGTGGCAGTCCGGCAGATGTCAGCCATAGGCACTGACCAGAGGTTCACAATAGAGGTCGCCATTGACCTGACATTCTGCGCCGTGCCTCTGTGCTCCAGCCTGGCTATGAGTGAAGGCGATGCAGTCTGCCACGCAGACAGATATTGTCTGCTTAGTGACAGCCTGTCCCATGTGGCTGCGGTCAAAGGAGATGAAAAGCTGCGAGGCTTGGCTTTGGCCCTGGGTCCACTGTACGTAGAAGGACAGGGCTCACTTGCTGAGGCTGAGGGAAGAAGGTAGGGAGAACCACCTCCTGCTTGAGGTGGAAGTCGTAGCCTACCTTCGGTAGGAATTTGGGGTGAGTGTGAAGCACCACCCTGTTCCTGTAGAACTTAGGGTAGGGAGGCTCGGCAAGCAGTGCCTGGAGTTCACTGACTCTGCGAGCCAATGTGAGTGCCACAAGGAAGGCAACCTCCCAGGACAGGTGGTACAGGGAGCAGGTAGCCAAGGCCCGAATGGCAGCTTGGTGAGTTGTGCCAGAACCACACTGAGATCCCATTTCACCAGTGGCGGCCGAATGGGAAGTCTGGAGAGTAAAAGGCCCCGCATAAACCTGGCGATGAGGGGCTGCATGGAGAAGGGCTTTCCCTCGATGGGGTGATGATTAGCCAAGAGAACGCTGATATGCACACTGATGAAGTTGGACTTAAGCCCAGACTGCGATAGGTGGAGGAGATACTGAAGGACTGAGTGCACCGGGCAAGAGAACAGTTCGAGGTGATACTCTGGGCACCACACGGTGAACCTCCATCACTTAAAAGCATCAGCCCGTCTCGTGGAATCCTTGCGAGAGACCAGGATGATTTCTTCCACCTTCCTGGGAAGGTTTAATGGAGCTAGGGTGACCTGCTCAGCTACCATGCTGTGAGGGATAGGGCTCCCAGGTTGGGATGGAGGATCGAGCCCTCCTCCTGTGTCAGGAGAGCTCCTGAGGGGAACTGGAAGCTCCAGTGAGAGATGGAGCAGCAGGGGAAACCAAGGTTGCCTGGGCCACCATGGGTCTCCGAGAATGATTGATGCCCTGTCATGCTGGACCTTGAATAGGGTCTGAGCAATTAGTGGTATGGGAGGGAAGGCATACAGGAGACCTCCTGACCATGAGAGAAGGAAGGTGTCTGCCGCCACCTGGGAGGGGTGGGACTAAGGGCTGCAAAACTGGGGCAGCTGAGCATTGGTCGGGCTGCCGAAGAGGTCCGTGCTGGAGGTCCTCCATAGCCGGAAGAGCCTGAGCGCCACCTCGGGGTCCAGACGCCACTCATTTAGTTGAAGAATCCTGCTCAGCCTGTCTGCCAGGGCGTTGTCCTGGCCCAGGAGATAGACAGCTCTGAGGAGCATCCCTTGGCTGGCCGCGAATGAATAGAGGGCCATGGCTTCCTGGCAGAGGGGATAGGAGCCCATTCCGCCCTGCTTGTTCATGTAGAACATCATGAACTGATTGTCCGTCTGGACGAGTACCGACTGGTGCTGCAGGCAGTGTCAGAAGGCCTTCAGGATGAGGAAGATGGCTCTGACCTTGAGCAGATTGAGGAGAGCCAGCAGCAGATCAAAGGACCAAGCCCCTTGGGTATGCATCTCCTCGCAATGGGCACCTCAGCCCGTCATGGAAGCGTCCATCGTGAAGACCCTCTGGGTGTTCAGGAGCTTGGAAGGGCATGCCCGGCTTGTAGGTGCTGGGCATCCTGCCACCAGGTGAGAGACTGTGAGCTGGCGAGAGACTGTGATTTTGTCCCAAAGTCCACCCTTGGCCTGGGCCCACTAGGACCGGAGGCACCGCTGAACCACTTGCATGTGGAGGCATGCATTGGGGAACTACATGGATCGTGGAGGACATGTGACCCAAGAGGTGGAGGAGCACTCGAGCTGACATGGTTCAGTGCTCTGCACCTCGGCCATGAGACAGTCCGTTCTGTTAAGAAGGAGAAAAGCCCTGGCCTGCGTGGAGGCCAGGCGGGCCCCCGATGAACTCCAGAACCTGTGCTGGGGTGAGATAGGGCTTCGTAATAAATCATCCGAAATCCAGGTGCTATAAAACCTGAACAGTGTGGCTGGTGGCTATCTTCCCCCCTTAACGAACCAATCATTGAGGTAAGGGAAGACAAAGGTCCCATGGAGGTGGAGATAGGCTGTCACCACTATGAGGCACTTGGTAAAGACTCTGGGGGTGGAGGCGAGGCCAAAGGGGGAGTACCCTGTACTGGAAGTGGTTGCCTCCTACCATGAAACTGAAGTACTGTCTGTGGCTTGGGTGGATCAGGGTGTAGGTATAAGCATCCTTTAGGTCCAAGGAGCATAGCCAATCTCCCTGCTGGAGGTAGGGCAGCAGTGTCCCAAGGGACAGCATCTTAAATTTCTCCCGCACCAGAAACTTGTTGAGGCCTCTGAAGTCCAGGATGGGCCTTAAGCCCCCTGTCCTCTTTCGAACCAGGACGTACGTGGAGTAAAACCCTTTGCCTTTTGTGTGGTGCGGAACGGTCTCCACAGCTCTGTCCCTGAGAAGTGCCGTGAGCTCTTGCCTCAGCATGGCCTGGTGCAGGGGAGACTGAATGGGCTCCCCGGGAAAGAAGGGTGGGGGGGGGGGGCTAGTCTAGGTTGAGGCAGTAGCCCTCTTTGACTACCTAGAAAGCCCAGGAGTCGGTGATGATGGAGGCCTATCGATGAACAAAGTGAACCAGGTCCCCCCCCTGTTGCAAGCTGACATCACCCATATGTGAGGACTGACTTCCTGCTTGTTCCTGGAGAAAGCATTGATAGTTTTAGTGTATGATAAGGGTGTCAATATAGTATCAATTTCACTGTGTCTCTTAGGTCTAGTGCTAATTAGTAATAATGAGTCTTGAGACTGTCTGCAGATAAGTTATGTTTAATTTTAAATATGATCATTACTGTTTTGAAGTGAATGCGAGATATGATTGGAAGCCAGTGGAGTTGGAAGAGGAGTTACATGTTCATGTTTAGAGAAGCCTAGAATGATGCGAGCCGCTGTATTTTGTGAAATCTGCAGAGGTCAGAAAGACCAAGGTATATGAAATTATAGTAATTCCACAAAGGAGTTATGATAGCCTGACATACTATTCAAAAGTGATCATGGCTGAGCAGGGGCTTGAATCTCCGTATTATAGCTATTTTGTGGAATGTATTTCTGGTAGTTTTGCTGATGTGGGATTGGAAGTTAAGATTGGAGTCCAAAGTAATTCCAAGGTATTTTATCTCTTTCCTTATGGGTATACAACAATTTGGCATGGTGATTAAGGGAGGTTAAAGGAAGTGTTATGTGTGATAATAAGGACTTCAGTTTTATTGCAATTGATAGATAGGTTATTGTGAGAGAGCCAGCTAGTCATTTCTTGTAGGCAGGTAATTATTGTTGTGTAGTCAGACTTTTCCAAATTGATTGCAGTGTAAATCATGATGTCATCAGCATTCATAGCATATAGGATGTTGTATCTTTTGATGATGTCACAGATGGGACAAATGTAGAGGTTGAAGAACAGAGCAGATAGACACAAACTTTGTAGTACTCCTTGTGTGGAGGTGAAGGTAGATGAGGTGATTGTGCCAGCTCTGACTAGTTGCTGCCTATTTGTAAGGAAAGAGTTAAACCATCTCAAGAGTCAAGTTTTTTAGTCCAATGTGACGGAATTTTTGCAGGAGGATGCTATGGGAAACAGTGTCAAAGATTGCTGATACATCAAGAAAGAGAAAGAGGAAGCCCATTTTTGCATCAATCCCTCTTATTAGATTGTCGTGGAGTACTATTAACAATGATTCCACACTGTGGTTGCAGTGGAACCCAAATTAGTAGGGGCATTAAGATCAACATGTTCCTGAAGCAGATAGTAGTCTATCTTCTCGAGTACCTTTGTGAGGAATCAGAGGCTTGAAACTGGGTGGTATGCTGAAGAATCATCTTTGATAGGGGAGGCAGTTTTGGGGACCAAGCGGACGGTTGCTAGCTTAAGAAACTGGGGCACATAACCCTTTATTAGAGAAGAACAGACTAACTTGTGGATGCATTTGGAAAGCACATCCTTAGTAGATTTTATCCATGGGACCAGTCAGGTCAGTTGGAGAGGTATTGGTGCTAAGTTTAGCTATAGTAGTTGTGAGTTGTTCAATGGTAGAAATAGTAAATTTCTCTTAAGTGAAACTGGTGGTTTGTATTCTGCGGGTGAATCAAAGACATAAGACTGTAACCAGTTATTTTGTGGCATAAGAGTAGACCTAATATTATCAAATAAAGGTGGGAATAGTAGAGTATCATGATGGCATGAAACTATATTACTCTACTTTTGGGGCTCTTAAAGGTGAAATTAGGCCTTGCCTGCTAATTGGCTTTCCTTGAGGAACTCCAGTCCAGTCCCGCACCTCAGGGTAGTGCACCTCTTCCAGCAGCTTGGGAGACTGAGCATGTCACAACTTTGATGACATCAGGATATTTAGGCAGCTGGCACCACCCCCAGCCTTCCAGTAACCTACTGACAAAGCAGACTCACAGAAGCAACAAATAAGAAGTGAATAATCATAAACCAAAACCCTGTCCCTTTCTTACTTCTTGTCATCTTTTTTTTTGTCAAAAAACCTTGCAAGGTAGAGTTCAACAACTCTGAGGAAAAAAACAATTGTAAACACCACTCTATCCACCCCCAGCTGGTGGTGGGAACAAAAACAACCCCAGCCAAGACACCATAATTGTACTTCTTTTGGCCCGGGATCGCTACAACATGCAGAATTACAGAACTACTGAAGGGAGGGTTCCGGGACTGGACTGGAGTTCGTCAAGGAAAGCCAATTAGCAGGGAAGCCTAATTTCACATTCCTTATCGTCCGTCCAGTCCCGTCCTGCATCTCAGGGACGTAACAGAGCCCCTTAATTACGGGAGGGACCCTTGAGCCCAGCCTGAATAACCACTGAGCCAAACTTTGCATCCTCCCTCGCCTGCACATCCAACTGATAGTGCTTCACAAAAGTATGCAATGAGGACCAAGTGGCTGCCCTACAAATATCCAATGGCGCCACCAAACTGCACTCCGCCCAAGAAGCCGCTTGAGCTCTAGTGGAATGGGCCCTCAAGCCGTGCGGTACCTGCTTTCCACGCAACAGATACGCCAAAGCTATCGCCTCCTTAATCCACCTGGAAATGGATGACTTTGCCGCAGCTTCTCCTTTGCGCGGCTCTCCAAACAGAACGAGCAACCGATCCGACTTCCGAAAAGAAGCTGTCCTCTTCAAATAGCATTTCAAAAGCCGCCTGAGATCCAGAGGTCGCAGCTGAGGGTCTGGCAGACCCTCTGTCAACCCTGTGAACACCGGCAACACTACTGGCTGACTCAAATGAAAAGGTGAAAGCACCTTCGGCAAAAAAGATGGTACCGTCCTCAAAGCTACCTTTTCCTTAGAGAAAACCAGAAAAGGCTCTCTGCACGACAAAGCCTGTAGTTCGGAAATCCTCCTTGCCGAACAAATTGCTACCAGAAACACTGTCTTCAAAGTCAAATCCTTTAACATACAAGTCGCTAACGGCTCAAAAGGCTCAACAAGAGCGCCGAAAGAACTAAATTGAGATCCCAAGCAAGAACTAAAGGCTTATGGGGAGGGCGTAACTGCTTTACTGCCCTCAGGAAACGCCGCACATCAGGCTGCCTTCCCAAGGAGTCACCGTGGATCCTGCCTCGATAACAGGCCAAAGCCACTACCTGAACCCTCAGCGAGCTCAACGCCAAACCTTTTTCCAGGCCTGCCTGTAAGAAATTTAGCATAATTGGCACTGAGGCCGACAGAGGACTGCACTCCCTCTGAACACACCATCCTTCGAAAACTCGCCATGCTCGAATATATGCCAGGGAGGTAGATCTCCTCCGGGCCCTAAGGAGAGTGGAAATCACCTGTGAGGAAAAACCACGCTTCCTCAACCTCGCCCTCTCAAGAGCCATGCTGTAAGCGAGAACTGATCTACCTGCGGCATCATGATCGATCCCTGCAGCAACAGGTCCTGTCTGACGGGAAGTCTCCACGGTTCGGCTGCTCTTAACCGTACGAGATACTCATTGGCCGCAGAGGCCATGGTATGCGGATCACCAGACCCCTGTGCACCTCCACGTGCTGCAGCACACGGCCGATGAGCGCCCAAGGCAGAAAGACATACAACAGACCGTGCCTTGGCCACATTTGAACCAACGCGTCCAGTCCCTCGGACATTCTTTCTCTTCGACGACTGTAAAACCAACTGGCCTTTGCAGACACAATGGTCGCCATCAGATCCATGATCGGTTCTCCCCACCGGCGTACAATCTGCTCGAAAACATCCGCATTTAACTGCACTTGCCTGGGTCCAAACACACCCGACTGAGGAAGTCGGCCGCAACGTTCTCTGTTCCGGCCACGTGCGCCGCCAAGATTGCTGGCAGATGCAGCTCCGCCCAAGATATCAGCAGCTCCGCCTCTGCCTCCAAACTGGCATTGCCCATGCTGCCCTGCCGGTTGATATATGCTACTGTGGTAGCGTTGTCGGAGAAGAACCATACCGCGTGACGTGAGCCTGAGGCAAAAACCCCTGCAGGGCCATCCGAACCGCCCTCATTTCCAGGCGATTTATGGACCATGTCCGTTCCTCCGGAGTCCAGCAACCCTGCGCTACCTGCCCCTCGCAATGGACCCCCCAGCTGGACAGACTGGTATCTTTCATCAGAGGAACCCAACATGGGGATTCCAAGGGGACACCCACCGTCAGGTTTGCTTCGCTCAGCCACCATCTGAGTGTCTTCCGTAACTCTATGGGACAAACTAGTATGTGATACAGAGGCTGTCGCTGATGAGACCATCTGCGCAGCAGAGACCTCTGCAATGGCCTCATGTGAGCCCGTGCCCAGGGAACCAGATCGATCGTTGCCGCCATGGTACCCAAAAGCTGAAGATAATGACATGCGTAGAAACTGCTGAACCAACTGCCGAAGAGCCAACACTCTCCTCTGAGGAAGAAACACCCAAGCTGAGCGGGTGTCGAATCGCACCCCCAGGTGTTCGAGATCCTGCAAGGGTGTCAAATGACTCTTGCCGACATTGATTATCCAGCCCAACTCGGATAAGAAACTGACTACCTGTCCCGTTACCTGCACACCTTCCTCCTTGGACTTTGCCCGAATGAGCCAATCGTCCAAATAGGGGTGAACCAGAATACCCTCGCGCCTTAACGCGGCTGCCACTACTACCATTACCTTGGTGAAAATCCACAGAGCTGTTGCAAGACCAAAAGGAAGCGCCCGAAACTGGAAATGACCCATCAGAACCGCAAAGCGAAGAAACTGATAGTTATCTGGATGAATAGGAATATGCAGATACGCCTCCGTGAGGTCTAGCGACGTCAAAAACTCCCCTTCTTGGACCGCCACCATCACTGATCGAAGAGTCTCCATAAGAAAATGAGAAACGTGAAGACACCGGTTTACCCACTTGAGATTGAGAATAGGCCGAAAGGAACCTTCCTTCTTCGGCACTATGAAATAGATGAAGTATTGACCTGTACCACACTGGTCTGCGGGTACCAGGACTACCGCCCTCAACTGCAAAAGGCGCTGCAGTGTTAGCCGCACGCCCTCCGCCTTGGCCCGTGCCCAACAGCGAGAGTGAAAGAAGGCCGACGACAGGGGTTTGGCAAACTCGTGTGCATAACCCTCTCGAATTACTCGCAGAACCCACTGATCCATCGTGACTCGAACCTAGACATGGTAAAAATCCCTCAACCGACCTCCCACGGAATTCACCACTGTCTGGGTCCCCCCTCGCTTCATTGTTGCTTTCGCTGGTTCGATGTAGAGGCAGTGGTACCATAATATCCTCTGCCCGCACCCCGAAAGGGCTGAGTCCTAGGCGCAAAATGTCCTCTCTGGAAAGGGGAAAACCTCACCGAGCCACTGATGCCGTTTGCAATGTCAGGATCACAAAGAAAAGGGCAAGGTGTCACTGCTGTTCCAGAGAAAAAGACAAGAAAAGCAACATAGTTTGCACCTCCTGCAAGCGCAATGTTTGCAAAGAACATTCAGAATTTGTCTGTGTCTCATGCAAATGACTGCAGTACTTTACTGTGTTCATCGTGCATGCAAAAACTGCTTTCATGGCAACTCTTCTTCATGTAATTTTATGATAAAGCATTACATTTCAAAACGTTTAACCTTCATATAATAAATAATTAATTCGGAATAATATTTTGTCTGTTTAGTTTAAATTTTTCATGGTTAACAATTAAAATTCGTTGTGGGGACATTTATGACCCCAACGGTATTCAGTGTGTGCAAAAAATCTCGGTAATTCCAGGATTAAGCACAGTTACTTACCTGTAACAGGTGATCTCTGGGAACAGCAAGAATTAGTCTTCACATATGGGTACGTCGGTACCGACGGAACCTGCACGGGAATGCGCCCCAGCATCCAATCAGAAAGCTTTTGGGAGCATCCCTCGCGCCTGCGCGCTGACTTCCCGCCTTTCCCACTGCCTCTCCTCAGTTGAGTTTCATAGCTGAGACAGAAGGAGAGAAAGAGGAAAGGAGATAGATAGATACAACTCCTAGGGGAGGTGGGTGGGTTGTGAAGACTAATTCCTGCTGTTCCCAGAGATCACCTGTTACAGGTAAGTAACTGTGCTATCTCCAGGAACAAACAGGAATGAGTCTTCACATATGGGGACTCCCTAGCTGTGGGTGCCAGGGGAGATCCCATAAAATGCGTATCCCTGGAACAGGACGGCATTTCCCAAACCTGGATCCCCGGCATCCCCTGAGGGATGGGGGGTAGGAGTTGAATAGAGAAGAGCTGTAGAGGAACAGAGAATCTAAAGACTACAGAAAAAATGAGTCTTTAGAATGTATGTCAAGTATCATTAAAATATTTAATGAACTAGTACAATATAGAGCTTACCTACTGGATTGTAGGAAGTAGAACTGTGATGGAGTGTACTGTAGATGCAGTAGCGGAATCCTCAAGGTAACTTCACAGCAGTGAGGATGAAGTTCCAAACCTGGAATGGGCAGGTGACCCAGGTGTCAACTGGGGTAGGAGAAGAACGGCAGGTCTTCAATGGAAAGCTTTATGGGAAAAAGCTGAAAACTCTTTTAGGTACAGAGTTATTAACATTGAGGACTAAAAGAAGAAGACTGACCAATCTGGAGAATTAGCCCAGTCCTTAAGGGAAGAGGGGGTATGGAAAAAAGCCCCTATTCCCAAGGAGAACAGAAGTGTACTCAGAAATACTGAAGATGTACACTGTCTTTCCTAGCTGGTAAGAGATAGGAAGACATTGAAGTTTGATACTTCATAGACAGGGAGATCTATAACAAAAATAGAAGCTGTTGACATCACAGCAGTAATTGTGTGTATAACCGCTCCCACTTACTGAGCCGTATGAGAATAGGCAAGTTGACTGTCTGGACCCCTTAAGAAGGTAAAAGCTTTATAGCACAGACAGTTAGGGAGATAGTAGGTAATACATAGCGTCCTATGGACATCTCCCAATGGGCACATATATATATATATATATATATGGAGATACATACATATCTATATATATGTGCATATATGTCTAGATATGTGTGATAGATATAGATATATAGATGGGCATGACTTATGCCTACACAGATTACAGAAATATGTATGTATAGGACATATACATACATGAATATAAGTCTGAGGATACATGCCTGCAACTGAGCCCCACAAAAACATTCACATGGGGAATGTGATTGGGAAAAGATTCATCTAATAAGGGGGTGAAAACCACCTGAAGATATATAGAGAATCTATTTCTGCGGTGCAGGAATGTAGTTCAGTGGAATAACCAGTATGGTTGCGTGAAAAAACAGAGGATAATAGCAGTCTGGCAAGAGCACGTCAGGAGTACTTTAGGACTCTGACATGTCCAAAGGACAAAAAAACACATAGACTAAGACACCAGGATGACCCAGCCAAGGGACACAGGGGTATCGTGTACACTAAAAGAGTATGCGTTGTCCAAGTGGAGCAGAAAAGCATAATGCCAAGCTGTAAGGAAAAAAGGGGTAGATTCCTGCAAGATTGGGAACTCCTTGGACATTCACGCAGAAAAAGCTTGTCTTCTGTATCACAACAGGAGACAAGAGGGTATAAAGAACCCATATAGCCATGGAATGATTATATAAGCTTTTTCTACTATATGGAAAAACCCTCAGAGACAAAGTTCAATGCTCTTTAGCAAGGGCCCATAGTAGAAAGCTTCTCTGAAGATTGCAGAGAGCATTGTGCAGGAGAATTATGAGATAAAACTGACTGAAGTCAGGTGTGTTGCCACATCCTAGGAAAGAAGATAACCTGCAGTGAGTAGTAGTATGCAAGATAGTTGAAAGTAGCTTGCAATGAGCATTAAAGTAATCACTGGAACTCCTGCATGCACAGCAACTGAACAAAACAGCAGAGGGGATTCTCCTGTATAAAAACAGAGAGAAAACAGACAAAGGGAGCGGAGATATTCCCGTCCCTGTCTGATGAGTTGTTCAGAGCATGCATTGAAGGATAACAAAAAGTCTACACTGGAAAGAAAGAGAAGTGTTTCAGTATGGTACCAACTCAAGCAGGGGAAAACCCTGGAAGAGAGGGGTTGGAAGGTGACTTACCATATGGTAAGTCAGCTGAAGGAAAAGATGTCCATGTGGGGACAGAAACTATCATGGGATAGTTGTAACCTCCCTTCGTAGTAGTAAGAAGGGAAGAATTCTGTAACCCATGGACAAAAGTATCCTAACAGCTTAGCATACTGAAAAGAAAAAAACAGTGTAGAGTTTGAAGAATACACTTCTGCTAAGAAGAAGTTAACTGTAGATTGCAACATACAGGAACCTATGGTTGCTGGTTATGATTAGACTGGTTAGAGTCTGGAGACTTCAGACTAGGATGAGATGTCCCTTGCTTGGGTACATCTGGAGGATGGGCAAGAGAAGGGTGAAACCTTCTTTTCTTAGGGAAAGAAGGTTTGGTAGGACATTTTATTTATTTTATTTATTTATACATCTCTTCTATACCGCCACTTCCAGCGATCAGTGGCGGTTTACAAGTAAACAAAGTTTAATAAGAGCATGCTATTATTTTACATAGAACGGGTTTAGAAACTATTTTACATAGAACAGGTTTTGAACTATTTTACATAGAACGTGTTTTAGTACAAAGAACAGTAAATGGAGAACAAGAGTTTTTACATAGAACAACATTATAAAAGTAAACATTTAACTATTAAATTGCAACTCAATAATACAGTGAAATAACTGGCTATCAATAGTAAATCATCGGCAATGGAATATATTACATTAGTTACACTTATTCACATTTTGCTTTCAAAGAGAGAATTTAATTAGGTGAACAATGTGAATGAGTGAGGGTTTTTATGCCTGTCTAGGTAGGGTCAGTGAGTGACTGTTGATCAGAAGCTTTCTCTGAGTTAGGGTTATCTTCCTTGTGGAGGTTATTATAGTATAGGGTGAATAGGTGGGTTTTTAGATTTTTTCTAAATAATTGAAGATCCTTAATTTCTCTGATTTCAGCTGGTAAGTTGTTCCATAACATAGGAGCAAAGTATGAGAACGCTGTGTTGCTTGTTTTTTTACTTGTTTTTCGGATAGAATCAGGTACTTGTAGCATGTGAAGGTTAATTCTTCTTCTTGATCTGTTTTCAAGCGGGATGTTGATAAGAGTGGATAAGAAGGAAGGAGCTATATTGTTAAAAATCTTAAAAGTATTGATTAAGGATTTGTAGGTGATTCTGCATGATACTGGAAGCCAGTGGAGAGAATAAAGAATCGGAGATATATGATCTGTTAATTTTGCTTTGGAAATAATCCTTGCGGTGACATTTTGGGCCAATTGAAGTGAGTGGATATTTTTCTTTGAGGTCCCTTGAAGAATACCATTACAGTAGTCTAAATGTGGTGTAATGAGTGTTTGTACTATGGTTCTGAAATCAGTGTTGTCTAGTAATGGTCTAAGTTGTTGGATTGTCCTTAGTTTGAAATAGATTGCTTTTACAGTTAGCTTTATATGTTTGGAGAGGTTGAGGGTCTTATCAAGAGTGACTCCCAAGTATTTGATCTCATCTTTAACAGGGAGAGAATTATTGCCAATGTTGATTTGCATTGGAGGGGTGAAGCTTGTGTTTCTTGTTATAAATAAAGCTTCGGTTTTTTAAAATTAATAGACATGTTAATAGATTTCAGCCACAGCTCAGCTTCAACGAGGCAATGACAAATGTTGGAGTAATCTGGGTTAGACACATCAAATGGTGAGTACAACATAATGTCATCTGCGTAGATGTGATAATTGATTTTGAAACGTTTAAATATGGAACCGATAGGTTGAAGATAGAGATTGAACAATAGGGCTGATAGGGCAGAACCTTGAGGGATGCCCTGCTCTTGCGGAAAAGGGGATGATGCATTTTGGTCAATTTGAACATATTGTGTCCGGTTAGTAAAATAAGATATGAACCATTCAAGAGTCTTATCTTTGATGCCTAGTTGAGAAAGTCTTGAAATGAGCGTGGTATGGTTTACAGTATCAAATGCCGAGGAGATATCAATGAATATGAGAATGAAGGCTTGCTTGGTGTTATCAATACCTCTTATGATTGTGTCAAATAGTGCCATCAGGAGCGTTTCTACACCATGGTGTGGTCGAAATCCATATTGATGATCATCTAAAGGGACCGTGGAGTCTATATAATCTTGTAGTTGTGTTTGGACAATCTTTTCAATAATTTTGGCGAGGAATGGAATACTTCCTACGTCCTGGGGAAAAAGAAGTCTTAGGATGGTTTCCAGAACCAGGGAAGTCAGTGGAGCAATGAGCAACCTGATGTAAAGCCTCTCTATTGAAGAGATTTTCTCCAGTACAAGGAGAATTACCCAGTGTATGTTGTGCCCATCTGCTCAAGTCTGAAGCTTGCAGCCAGGCTTTACGACGTGCTCCAATGGCAATAGCAGAGGATCTGCTAACAGACTCAAAAGAGTCTAGAGAAGCACGAGAAAGAAACCAAGAGATATTCCTGCTATGATTAAGAAGCAAGGAATAGTCAGTGGCCTTAGGCTCTGACAAAAAAGGGGACAAAAGAGATAATTTCTCTGTGACCTCCTGAAGTGTCAGACTCATATAAAAAATATATGAAATAATTCTTGAAGCCAGCATAGAAGTTTGGAAGGTTTGACGTCCAAAGGCATCAAGTGCTTTAGATGCACGACCTGGCAGATAAGAAGAATGCTTCTTCTTGCTTCTTACCTTCCTCATTGCTGATTCCACTACAATGGAATGATGTGGAAGTTGTTTTTTTTGAAACCCCGGAGAGGGAGGAACCTGATACAGAACATTAGTGGCTGTAGAAGGCGAAGGAACCTTTAAAGGTGATTCCCACATCCTCAGAAGAAGATCCTGCAAAGAATGATGTAAAGGAAGCATTATATTTTCCTTTTCTGCAGGATCTTGGTTAAGAGTAGAGCCAGAAATAGGAATGGCAAGAAAGGTTGCCATGTCAAGGAAAAATTTCTGAAAAGAAGGATCTCCAATGGGAACTATTCCTGGGTAAGCTGAGGTTGAAGGAGCAGCTTGAGCACCAGAAGACATACTGGACTGGTGCAGAAAAAGAATCCTGCTAGATGGACAGTGATACTGACAGTTCTGATTCGAGGCAGTTAGTACTGCATCGTCAGTGCCCGGTATAGATTCCAAGCTAGGCATAGAAAGGATCGATGGCACCGATGGAACTGCAGGAATCGACATCGATACCGATACCGGTATCGGAGACGGTAATGTCATCGAAGCAGTAATCGGGGGCTGCTGAAGTGGTACCGAGGTAGCCAGAGAGCCTTGGTGAATATCCTCGGTACTGCATAGTCGGAAATGATATGGATCGGTTCCAAAACGCGTCGGTACCAAGTCATCGAGACTGGATATCGATTCTAGACTCGGCATCGAAGGGAGCGAGTCTATCGATGCATGTCTAGAAGGTACCGACGTTGGTGGTGGTATCGGCGATGCCGATACAGGAAAGTCAATCGGAGTCGTATCGATCGGTTCCGAAGGTACTGAGGACGTCCGAAGACGATGCCTGGTGAAGAGAGGAACACTCGACACCGGCGCCGATGTCGGGGTATCGGTACCGCTCTAAGCCGATACCAACCCCGAGCATGGCGAAGATACAGGAAAGTCGATCTGGGTTGTATCGATCGGCCCCGAAGGTACCGAGGATACCAGATGACGATCCCAGGTGAAGAGTGGAACACTCAACACCGATGCCGAGGTATCGGTACCGCTCAAAGCCGGTACCAATCCCGAGCATGGCGGAGATACAGGAAAGCCAATCTGGGTCGTATCGATCGGCCCCGAAGGTACCGAGGATACCAGATGACGATCCCTGGTGAAGAGTGGAACACTCGACACCGGTTCCGATGCCGGGGTATCGGTACCGCTCGAAGCGGATACCACCCCCGAGCATGGCTCAGGTATGTTCTGTGAGGGGTGAGCCCCAGGAACAACCTGAAACCCCGTAAATGCTTTGGAGCCTGAAGTCTCCCGCCGGGGTTTTATTGCCAATGGGGTCTTGAGGGCAAGGCCGGAGCCGTCATCATGCTGGGCATGAGACTTACCCTTCAAGAATTGGCTAGTCTTAACAGACTGTTTGTGGGTTACCTGATCCTGGAGAGAAGAATAAACCGGTGTCCTCACCTCAGAAGGAAAAATGGCATTGAGGGAAACTCGAAAAAGGGAAGGTCTTCTCCCAATAATACAGCCTGATGGATCAGGGAAAAAAGGGTCAGGACCCAAACAGGTTAGACACCAAGCATTGGAGTCTAAAAAGAAAACTATGTTTCCACAGTGAAGGCACTTCTTAGGGGAAGAAGGCTCCATGTTGGAGAGGCCTGGTAGGCCCAAAAAGTTAAGACAAAAACTGAGGAGAAAAAATTTCTCTAAGTTTAGAAAAGAAAAGAATAAAGCACCGGCGGTACCGGTATCAGCGGGAAAGACAGCCGCGACCACAAGAAAACAAGAATTTTAAAGAAAAACGTTTCTGCGGTGACAGGAGGACGTCCTGTCGGCTCCGCGGAAAAACAAAAACTGAGGAGAGGAGGTGGGAAAGGCGGGAAGTCAGCGCGCAGGCGCGAGGGATGCTCCCAAAAGCTTTCTGATTGGATGCTGGGGAGCATTCCCGTGCAGGCTCCGTCAGTACCGACGTACCCATATGTGAAGACTCATTCCTACTTGTTCCTGGAGATAACTACTAATCACACAAATTTAAATAGCATCTCAGACTTCTGAAAACCCCTCACTTTCATTATAAAATCCATGTTAGTTTAAAGAGTAGAGTGAATACATTACTTCCTATACCTTAAAATTAGGCATAAGATAACTTCTAAATCTATCAATCTAGCAAAACTGTTCTGATAATGCAATGGCTAAAACTAGAGAAATGGTAGACTGTATAGGCAGACGCATAACCCATAGAAAAAGGAGGTGATAATGCCCCGGTGATGTCTCATCTGGAATAAGATGTTTGGTTTTGCAGGTCATATCTCAGTAAGGAAATGAAGAAGTTAGAGCCAGTCCAGATAAAAGCAACCCAATTAACATGAAGTCTGCAGCAAAAAAACATGAAATGAGACTTGATGACTTAAACATGCATACCCTAGCAAACAGGGGGGATAGGGAAGATATGATACCTTTCAAATATTTAAACATTTCTTTGCCTGGTGGGACTGTTTGTCTGTGTAGAGGTTTTGGGCTACAGATGACACCAAATTATTCAAAGTTATTAAAACACAAGAGAATTGTGAACAATTGCAAGAGGACCTTTATAAATGGGAAGACTGGACGTCCAAACAGCAGATTAAATTTTATGTGGACACATACAAAGTTATGTACCTAGGAAAGAACAACCCAAACTACGGTTAAATGATACAAGGTTCCATGTTAGGAACCACCATCCAGGAAAAGAATTTAGGCATTATTGTGGATAATATGTTGAAATCCACTGCCCAGTGTAGAGTTGCGGACAAGAAAGCAAATAGAATGCTAGGAATCATAAGGAAAGGAATGGAGAATAAAACCAAGGATATTATAAAGTCTGTGTATCATTCCATGGGGTGACCGCACCTTGAATACTGTGTGCAATTCTGGTGCCATATCTTAAAAAGAACATAATAGAATTAGAAAAGGTACAGAGAAGAGCCACCAAAATGGTAAAGAGGATTGAAGGATACCCCTATGAGGAAAGGCTTAAAAGGTTAGGGCTCTTCAACTTGGAAAAGAGACAGCTGAGGGGGAGATATGATAGAGGTCTATAAACTAATGAATGGAGTAGAACAGGTAAATGTAGATAGGTTTATTTCATCAAAAAGTAGAAAGACTAGGGGACACACAATGAAGCTACAATGTAACCCATTTAAGAGTAATAAGAGAAAATATTTTTCACTCAACGTCTAAATCAAAATCTGGAATTTGTTACTGGAGGATTTAGTAAAAGCTGTTAGTGTGCTTGGGTTTAAAAAAAGGTTTGGACAAGTTCCTGGAGGAAAGGTCCATAAACCATTATTAAAGAGAACCAGGGAAATCCACTACTTACCCCGAGACAAGCATTGTGGAACCTGTGTACCATTTTGGGAACTTACCAGATACTTGTGACCTGGATTGGCCACTGTTGGAAACTGCTGGGCTTGATGGACCTTAGTCTGACCAAGTATGGTATTTCTTATGCTCAAGTTACAAATATGGTACTCATCCACTCCTCTGAATTAGCTCTACTGAGACATCCGGCACAATTCATTCCCTCCACACTTAAATAATCTATCTCCCAAATGTAACTAGCTTCAAGTTAACATTGCCCAAGTTTTGAAGTCGTCTTATCACTGAGTGAGTGGCTCTCTTGGGGGGGAACAAGAGCACTGCACTGTTCAATCTGGAACAAATTTCAGTCTTACTATATGGTGTTTCAGTACTGATACTTAACTATAAGCTCTGTTTTTTCTTTCCGTTATCTCCCTTATGACTTTTTATGTTACATCTACCCCAGCTCGTGCTCGCCTGTTTAAATGCTTGATTTGCAGAACTGGGTGTAGGCTCTGGCTTCATCCTACCAAAGGTTGCAGATTCCTTTACAAATCAAGCATTTAAAAAGTATGTACATCTCTCAGTGCAGTAGAAGAGAAACTAAGAAAGCTGTAGAACTAAGGGACATAATGTAAGTACAAGGAGGAAGGACTCTGGAATAGCAGTGATAAGGAGATATATAAAACCTGTTAAATAAATAAAATAAAATAAATCTACTTTTTGGATCTGGTAGGTATTTGTGACTCAGACTAACTGCAGTCAGACAGAATACTTGTCTGGATGCAGCATGGCTTCTTTTATCGTTAGGAAATATTTCTTCATAAAAAGGGTTATGGTTCCTTAGAATACTTTCCTGGAAAAGTGATGGGATTCAGAAAGGCTTGAAATAAACATATAGGATCCCTTCATTATAAGAAATCAAGAGACTGATGCCCCGGGTTAAGTATTTACACAAACTGTTATTTACTGATCTAGCATTCATTAATAAGGTAAAATTAATTTGTGATGAGATTAGAGATTTTGCTGCCCTTCTGCCTATGGTTAGTGAGACTTGGTTGCAGCAGGGCTAGTTAGTGACTCCATCTCAGTTGTGTCCTGAGGGATATTCTTATTCACTGAAAAATTGGGGGACTAAGCAGAGAGGGGGTGCAGCTGTGATCTCTGCAGAACAACTGGGGATCCAGAGGATAATATTACAGCAGGAGCTGCTTTCTGGTTGTTTATCACCCGCCTGGAAACAATGAGGTGACTACTGATAAACTGCTACAACTTGTGGGTGAGGCTTTTCTCTTGGTAGACAATTTAGTGTTAATAGAGGATTTCAATGTTCATTATGGGGCCCCTGTTTGAGGATGGGAGGTTTATTTTTTGGATAGAATGGAATCTATCAGGCTGATGCAGAAACCCTGCACTAGAGCCCAGTGCTGAAAGCTCTAGCGCAGAGTTTCATAGCCTGACTTTAATGCTGACTCTTTGCGCTGGAATGCAATATTTAAATTACCCAATGAGCAAGCCAAACACATGCACACAGAAGATGCCGCAAGTTTGGCACGCTGTCCCAGAGAACAGGATCATCTGAGGGGAAGTTTGACACTTCCCCTCAGATGACTTAGGCATCAGAATACTGTCGGCAGGCCAGTGTCCCCAGCAGAAACAAAATCCCAGGCGGTCCCAATCCCTACCCACCCACTAAAAAAATCCTTGGTGACTCAGCAGACCCACCGATACACCCACCCAATAGTACTACTACTAAGTGTTTGCATAGCACTACAAGACATATGCAGCGCTGCACAGACACATGTAAGAGACAGTCCCTGCTCATCAGAGCTTACAATCTAGTCAAGACAGACAACATAGTAGGTATAGACATGGGATACATCTAGGGGGAATGGTAAGGAAACAAAGGAGATCAGGAGAGTCAAGATCCAAAAGCAGCAAAGAGTTGAGTTTTCAGCCTTGATATGAAAAGGGCCAGAGAAGGCGCTTAACATACAGACTCAGGTAGTTTGTTCCAGGCATAAGGAGCAGCAAGGTGAAAGGAGCAATAGAAGAGAAAGGCACAGATGGAAGCGATTTGCCAGAAGAGCGGAGTTCCCAAGGAGGGGTGTAGGGAGAGATAAGAGAAGAAAGGTAGTGAGGAGCTGCAGAGTGAATGCACTTATGGGTCAGCAGAAGTCTGAAATGGTTGCAGAAACGCATAGGGAGCCAATGAAGTGACTTGAGAAGGGCAATATAAGCATGATAAGGCTGGCGGAAGATTAGCAGAGTATTGAACAGATTGAAGGGGAGGAGAGATAATTCAGAGCAAGACCAGCAAGGAATAGGTTATAAGAGTCAAGACAGATAAGTGTCTTAGTAGTGTGTTCAGAAAGGAATGGACAGATTTTGTTGATGTTATAGACAAAGAAACAGCGGGTCTTAACTATCGGATGGATGTGTGTGGAGAAGGAGAGAGAGGAGTCAAAGACAACCCCAAGTTTGTAAGTCAAGGAAACAGGGAGGAGTAGAGAGTTATCCACAGAGGCAGGGGAGAAGAGGTTTTAGGGGGAAAAATAAGAAGCTCAGTTTTGGCCATGTTCAATTTCTAAATAGAAATTACACTTACCTGGTAATTGTTGTTCCTTGAGTAACTCCAGTTTAGTCCTCTACCTCTGGGTTGTGTACCTCCTCCTGCAGCTTGGAGACTGGGCGTGTCAAAGTCGTGACATAACTGGATATAGCCTGCTGGTACCTCCCATCAGCCCCAGTGTACTACTGACAAAGCAAACTCAAAGGAGTAACAAATAAGTAGAATAACTTAACCTTGACTGAACTATCCATCTGTCAACCTGAGGGACCTTTCTTAACTTTATTATTATTATTATTATTTACGTTCGTGTTTCACTTATTCTTTCACTTTCCCTGTGCTACCCCCTCACTTAAATAAGAGAGAAGAAAGGAACATATCAGAGAGGAATACTCACTGTGATCCAGAGTCTGAAAGGTTTTCTCATACCTTGAAATTGATGCTCCACTCCATCTGAAAATGAACTCTGAAAAAATCACCCCCCGGGCGGGAATGAGGACTAAACTGGAGTAACTCAAGGAACAACAATTACCAGGTAAGTGTAATTTATATTTCCTTATCGTTCCTCCAGTTTAGTCCTCTACCTCTGGGATGTATCAGAGCAGTAATTATTGGGAGGGACCTTTCCAACCGGATCGCTACTCCGCCAAGCCGAAACAGGCATCGCCCGCCGCCAGAACATTCAGGCGGTGAAGGTTACAGAAGGTAAGAAAAGAAAGGATGACCAGGTGGCCGGTCCAAAAAATGCTACCAGTGTAACCAAACTGTATTCCGCTCAGGATGTCGTTTGCGCTCCAGTAGAGTGAACACGTAAGCCCACTGGCGCTGGACAGCCTAGCAAAATATAGACTGATGCACCCGCCTCTTCCATTCCTCTGACGATGGACACCTTCGCCGTCGCTTCCCCTTTGCGGAAACTCATGCCTAGGCCCAATAGACGGTCGTACTTGCGGAGATTCTGAAACCTTTAAATATTGCCGTAGCACTTTCTCTATGTCCAATTGGCGTAAACTATGGTCCGAGATGCTCCCCTTCGCCGAACCTAGAGCTAAAAGAAAAACCACCTTTGACCAAAATGACGGAACTAGTCTCCAGAAAGGACAGAAAGAGTTCTCTACCCGAGAGGGACTGCAATTCTGAAATTTACCTCACCGAGCAAATATCTACCAAAAACACTGTCTTTAAGGCTAAATCCTTACCAGAAGCCTGGTGAAACGGCTCAAAAGGTTTCCTGAACTAACGCCCCGAAAACCACGTTGAAATCCCACGGTGGACCCATATTCTACACCACTGCCGCAGCCTGGATACCGCTATAAGCAACGCAGCTCATCTGTGTGAGATCCTAGGGTCACCCCCTGAACTTTGCCTCTATAGCAAGACAGAGCTGCTAACTGAATATTTAGAGAACTGGCTGCCAGCCCCTTATCAAATCCGTTGTGCAGGAAACTCAACCCTAAGGAACAGGAAACTGTCTCCGCGCCTATTTGCCACTGTGGACACAGTCCTTAAAATACACCATATGCGCTCATATGCTAAAGCCGAGCACTTATACTTCGCTCGAAGTAAAGCCACAATTGACCATGCCCAAATAACCTTATCTCCTTAACCTTGCCCCTTCTATGGCCAAACCATAAGCAAGAGCCGAGCCAAATGGGCATTTGAAGCGGACGCTGCCGCAACCGAGCCAGCGATACAGATAACCTCCAAGGATTCTCGTCGAGCTGCCGAACTAGATTGGCGTACCATGGGCGTGTCACCCAGCCCGAGACCACCAAACAGCGCTCTTCCCCAATGAGCTTCTATGCGCTGAATCGCTTGCTCTATGAGCGCCCACGGGGAAAAGTCCTAGAAGAGCCCTGACGTTGTCTACTGTTGCATCAGGAGGTTGATCCCCTCCGACCTCTACCGGAAGGTAGCCATGAGAGCCATCATCAGCGGCCCCCCACTTGCAGACAATTTTGTTGTTTTGGGTTTTTTTTTAATTTTTTTTAAAACACGGACGGACGCAGGTCCCATACCCCGGCATCCATCCGGGCCCTGCTGAAAAGGTCCTCCATCACATTGTCCTTTCTTGCCATGCACGCTGCCGAGATTGCGTGTAGTCGAGGTTCCAACCAAGAAAACAGCGTGCAGGCCTCATATGGAGCCGGGCATTGGGGGTCACATGTACTGTCGAAGCCATGTGGCCAAGAAGCCTCAGGCAGAGTCTGGCAGAGACCAGTGACCTGCTGAGAAACTGGTTTGCCAAGTTTATCAGTCTTTGGGCTCTGTCTACTGGCAAGAACGCCTTTGCCAGCAGAGAGTCCAACCTTGCCCCTATGAACTCCAAGTTCTGGGAGGGGAGCAAAGTGGACTTTGCGAAGTTTATGACAAACCCCAGGTTTTGAAGAAGAGCAATAGTTCGGAGGGTGGCTTGTCTGGCCTCCTGGCACGTCTGACCCCTGATGAGCCAGTCGTCCAGATAGGGGAAGACAAAGATACCTGATTTCTCAGGTAGGCTGCCACCACTGCCAGGCATTTGGTAAAGACCCTGGGAGTGGAGGTGAGGCCAAAAGGCAGTACTCTGTACTGATAATGGTTTCCTCCCACAATGAACCTGAGGTACTTTCTGTGGTCTGGATGAATGAGGATGTGAGTATAAGCATCCTTTAAATCTAAGGAGCATAGCCAATCTCCCTGCTGGAGGTAGGGCAGCAGTGTTCCAAGAGTAAGCATCTTGAATTTCTCTTTCTCTAGGAACTTGTTGAGATTTCTGAAGGAGAAGATCTGTGTGCAGGGGAGGCCTTGGAGGCTCCCCTGGAAAGTATGGAGGAGGCAGTTGTTGGAAGTGTAGCATATAGCCCTTGTGGACGATGCTTAGCACCCAACTGTCTCCAGTGATGAGTGGCCACCTGTGGGCAAACAGGGTAAGTCGACCTCCTGTGCAGGGTTGGGAGAGCAGGGACGGAGAGGCTATGCCTAAGGAGTCAAAAACCCTGTGATAAGGAAGCTTATCATAGCTCAGGAAGGAGCTATAGAAAAGGTGAAGTGACTCTGAACAAGCAACCTGTCGGTTCTGGTAGAAATAAGAAAACAGAATTTTCCCATAAAAGACTACCAGTCCCAGAATGCACCAGGTTTCCAACAGCCATTAGAGGAGCTGAAGTGGGGGAACGTGTGTTCAATCAGGAGGGCTATGAGGTAATCCCTAAGCACTCATCTCAAAGGGCAGGGCCTGATTCAGCACAGCTGCGCTGTGTTACGGAGGAGCACTCATCTAAGCAGAATAAAGGTAGAGTTTATTCTACAGAGAATCAGCTTGAGCTTGATCATCTTCATCATCAGGAAGATCATCAGAAGCAGAAGCCAAACCGGACAAACAGAGAGGGAAAGAAACCCTTTGGAAAAAAGAGGAGAAAAGCCTTTGAGAGGTCTAGAAGAGTCCAGAGCAGTACGTATACTGGGAGGCATTCCAAGGGCCAGCATACACCGTTGGACTGGGGAAAGCCAGAGGAATGCTGCTGCAGAGCTTAGAATCTCCAGACGGTACCTGTGAGGGAGACGGCTGCACGTGGAAGGGACCTTAAGACCCGTGCCAGAAGGTATGTGAAGAGAGATCCAGTGTCCAGGGATCTGGACTGGAAGGCTGGACATAAGAACTGGACTACATACTGGCCAGGCTATATAGAGAGGAACTCTAACAGCAATGGAAGCTCAGGTATGAACACTGATCTATGCCCTAGCTATAACCTTGAAAGACAGCAGGGAAACAAGTATTCTCCTGAAAGTGCTCCATTGGGAGATTCATCTGTGCCAATCCATGATATTGAACCCATGCTTGTTGAAGAAGAGGGGGTGATAGCAGATGAAGAATCTGTTTACATGGACTGCTCTCTGTCTAAACTCCTTTGGTGATTTTCTGTTATAAAGTACAGCAACCATCACAAAGAAATACAAACTTGTTCTTTAATCTACTCAGAAAAGCTCCTGTGTAGGATTTCTAGCCACGCAGTAGAAAGCAAGCCAGCTAAGGGGTTTCAGCTGGATAACTGCTAGCAATTGAGCCTTACCTAATTGCTTGTGTGCTCTGAGAGAATCACTTCTGAATCTATGTGGGAAGATATAAGAAGTTTACCTGAAAAGAACAGTTTTTTCTTTCTTTGTGGCTTTTGGTTTGTTGTTTGATACATTGCTAAGAGAATATTAGCTAAAGCCTACAGAAAAGACCAGTTTGTTGCCAACCAGGTCTTATTTCTTTTGCTTTGATTGCCTGACAAGTTCAAATGTTGTTTTCCTTATTTTGTTTTTCCAAGTTTAACACTGAAAGCAAGTAACCTGATTTATGTGCTACCAAGCATATCTGTGGTGGGAGAAATAACCCCATAAATAAATATCTTATTGGCTTTACACTTGAGCACAACTAAATTATTGTGAGCAGCTGTGTCGGGTGTGAATGGACTGCGTTGCCCACAATCCCTTGCAAATCATATTGACATATGCACT
Source organism: Ichthyophis bannanicus (assembly GCA_033557465.1). Classification (NCBI taxonomy): domain Eukaryota; kingdom Metazoa; phylum Chordata; class Amphibia; order Gymnophiona; family Ichthyophiidae; genus Ichthyophis; species Ichthyophis bannanicus. The sequence goes on from CM066031.1 coordinate 1,368,638,206, forward strand.
TGCCAAGACTGTGAACATTCTCACCCAGGCAGCCGTCTGACAACCCCCACCCTGCTGAGTGGGAGCAGGGGCCGGAGGCTTGGGAGTCCTCTGCCTACGGGGCTCATTACCCTGCCCCTTGGCCTGCTGACCCTGAGGGGGAGCTTGGGAGGCCTGGTAAGGTGGGAACTGTTTGTGAGAAGGGGCAGAAGTCTTTCTAGACAGCCTTGTCCTCGTGAGGTGCTCGGTTTCAAGCTGTGCGGCCTTCTCGGTCATGGGCTTGCCAAAAAGATTCTCACCTCGGCAAGGGACATCGACCAACTTGTCCTGAACCCATGGCTCGAGGTCCGATAACTGCAGCCATGCCTGGCGTCGAGCCGCAACACCGGCTTCCGCAACACGGGCCGAAGCCTCGAAGCCATCGTAGGCAGCGCGGGACAAACTTGGAGCATTCCCGTATCCCCGAGGACAAGGACTTGAACCTCTGCAAGGGTTCCCCAGAGAGACCAGCAGAGAACCCGGCCAGCTCCTTGGCCAGGTCCCGCAAGTACATGCCCATGTACAGCTGGTAAGACTGGACACGGCAAGCAAGCATCGAGCCCTGGAAGCACTTTCTACCAAAACCATCCAGGTTCCGGGCCTCCCTGCCAGGGGGCACCGCAGAGTGCATCTTCTGACTTTTCAGGCGATGCATGGTCGATTCCACCACCATGGAATGGTGTGGTAGCTGCACCTTCTGAAAGCCAGGGCTCTTTCGTTGTCGATAGATGGAATCGACCCGCTTGCTTAGAACCGGCACCAAGGCCGGTGCCTCCCACATCCGGAAGAGGAGCCATTCCAGCATCGGAGGAATCGGAACAGTAAAGGCCTCCTTCGGAGGAGAGTCATACTGTAGGGCCTCGAGCTCCTCGGCTCGAGGCTCCTCGTCGGGGTCCGCAGGGATAGCCAACGCGGTGGCCATATCCCGGATGAACTCCGAGAACCGGGTATCCTCCAGAGGGGATCTACTACGGGGCTCAGACTGCGGTGAGTCCGAAGGGACGCACCGAGTCCGGAAGGTGTCGGACTCCTCGTCCTCCCTCTCCCAGGCGGACTCGTCCGATGAGGAATCGGGCTCCGACCGCGCGGGGCCTGTGAGCACCGGCGTCGACGCCCTCAGTCCCGAGCGGGAGGTTGAGGGAGACCGCGACCGAGGTCGACCTCAAGCCTTCATGGTCTCGAGTATCGGCTCGGTCTCCGGGGTCGACTTCGATGTCGATGTCCCGGTGGTCGGGGCAGTTGCGCCAGATAAGCTGGCCATCAGCGTCCGCTGCTGTTCCATGAAGGCAGACAATCAGCACTCCAAGGCTGTCAGCCTGAGACCCAGCTCAGGAGACTCAGCAGCCACCGACTCGGGCCCCGGCGGCGGCTCTCTGGGAGGAGAGTCCACGAGGACTACAGGACTTACGTGTCCAGCAGACTCCGGCTCCACATGAGGTACTTTTGGAGGCTTCTCCTGTTCCACGGGCCCGGGGCGGCGGTCGGGGGTCTGAGACCTAGCTCTCGAGGAGCCAGGGACCTCCGACGACGACGCCCTCGCGAGCCGCTTCTTCCTCTTTCGTTCCTGGTCGGGGGACCCCCTGTCCGAGGAGCCCCAACGGTGCTCGGGATCAGATTTCCGAGATGTCGAGGCCTCAGAAGAGGTCTGGGCCCGGCCGGAGGCCGAGAAAAGCCTTTCCTTTTGGTGCTGACGACTTCGAAGCGCCTTGGAAGACATCTTTCCACATGGTCCACAGATCTTAGGATCGTGGTCAGAACCCAGGCAACGAAGGCAGCAGTCGTGTGTGTCGGTGAGAGACATTAGTTTCTTGCACCGATCACACTTCTTGAAACCACTGGAAGCCATCGGGGAAAAAAAAGAGTCCCCGTGAGGTCAAAGGACCGGCCTTCCAGGGAAAAAGAAAAAAAGGCGCAAACGCCAGCCACGAAGGGCAAAAACCGAAAAAATAAGATCGGGCTCAATACCGGTGTACCGAACCAGGTGGGAGGGGAACCAGCGTCGAACTGGAGAAAAAATAGCAAAGGAATCGCGAAAAAATCCAACTATTTTCCGGGAGGACTAGGACACACGTCCGACGGGCTTCACGGAAAAAGAGAGACTGAGCAAGATGGCACCTTTAGGCTGGGAGGGGACCGCGCATGCGTGCCTGCATTCCCAAAGGCTTTCATGGAAAGCTGGTGAAATGCTCCGCAAGTGCTCCATCGACGTCGATGTCACCCATATGTGAGGACTGACTTTCTGCTTGGTCCTGGAGAATGAAAGACTAAGAAGAAATGGTGTTGCATTTATAATAAAGAAGAAACTTGCAAGAACTGTAATGAAATACAATGCAGTCAGCGAACGCTTAATCTCTATTCGTCTATGAGGAATGCCTATCAACACAACTATAATTCAAGTATATGCCCCAACAACAACTGCATAAGAGAATGAAATTGAAGAGTTCTATGAACAAGTACAAGCTGAAATTGACAGAACATGCAAACAGGATATCCTGATAGTCATGGGTGACTGGAACGCAAAAGTTGGCAACAAAGAAGGCGGCAAAGTAGTTGGAAAATATGGACTTGGCAACAGAAATGAAGCTGGAGAAAGGCTGATAGAATTCTGCAAGACCAATGATCTATTCATCTCAAACACATTCTTCCATCAACACAAGCGGCGACTGTACACATGGACTTCACCCAATGGATTGTATAAAAATCAAATTGACTACATCTGTGGAAGTCAACGATGGAAAAGTTCTATAACATCAACAAAGACAAAACCTGGAACTGACTGTGGTACAGATCATCAACTACTAGTATGCAAACTCAAGCTAAAGTTGAAAAAGAGCAAACCACTCATGAATGCAGCAAAATATGACCTTGAGAATATACCACTGAAATTTAAAGACTGCCTGCAAAATCGATTTGCTGCTTTAGATATACATGACAGAGCTTCAGAAGAGTTATGGAATGACATCAAGAAGGTTGTGTTGGAAGAAAGCGAGAAGTCTCTACAAAAGGTGAAAAAGCAAAAACGGCCAAAATAGATGACGGAAGAAACTCTGAAAATTGCCCAGAAACGCAGAGAAGCTAAAGCCAGAGGAGAAAGAACGTCAATAACAGAACTCAACAGAGATTTCCAACGTGCAGCAAGACAGGACAAGGAAAAGTACTACGACGCATGCAAGGAAATAGAAGCAGAAACTATTAGAGGAAGAACAAGATCGGCTTTCCTAAAGCTACGAGAGTTAAAGAAAAAGTTCCAGCCTCGAATTGGAATGTTACAAGATGCTCAAGATTCTATGTTGAATGATGCTGAGAAGATCAAGAAAAGGTGGAAGGAATATACAGAGTTTTTATATGATAAAGATCAAGTGGACCAACAGCCGTTTCAACCTGTACCTTATGATCGGGAACCATTGGTGATGAAAGAAGAAGTTGAAGCAGCATTGAAAGCCTTAACAAAGAACAAAGCACCAGGCATTGATAGCATTCCCATAGAAGTATTACAGAAATCTGATGCAGCTGTTAACGTATTTACAAGGCTCTGCCAAGAAATATGTAAGACAACATCATGGCCAACTGACTGGAAAAGATCTGTGTTTATACCAATACTAAAGAAAGGTGATCCAACTAACTGTGGAAATTATCGCACAATCGCTCTGATCCCACATGCCAGCAAGATTCTATTGAAGATTATTCAAAAGAGACTACAATCATATCTGGAACAAGAACTACCTGAAGTTCAAGCAGGGTTCAGGCAAGGGCGAGGAACGAGAGACATCATTGCGGATGTGAGATGGATCCTTGAAAAGACTAAAGAATACCAAAAGGATATCTATTTGTGCTTTATCGACTATAGCAAGGCTTTTGACTGTGTAAACCATGAGAAACTCTGGGCCACATTAAGAAGCATGGGTATACCAGAACACCTGATCGTTCTCTTGCACAATCTGTACATTGATCAAGAAGCAACAGTTCGAACGGAACAAGGAGAAACAGAATGGTTTAAAATAAGCAAAGGTGTAAGACAAGACTGCATACTTTCCCCCTACCTGTTTAATTTATATGCAGAAGAAATCATCAGAGAAGCAGGATTGTATGAAGACAACAGAGGTGTGAAGATTGGTGGAAGACTCATCAATAACCTTCACTATGCTGATGATACCACATTACTGGCTGAAAGTGAAGATGATCGGAAACATTTGCTTCTCACAATCAAAGAACATAGTCTCAGAATGGGCCTGCACCTTAATTTAAAGAAGACAAAGATCATGACAACTGGCATAATCAACAGGTTCATCGTTGAAGGAGAAGAAATTGAAATCGTGAACAACTTTAACCTACTTGGATCAACTATCAATAAAGAAGCAACAAGCAGTCAAGAAATCAGACGACGCATTGCTCTTGGCAGAATGGCTATGAAAGACCTAGATAAGACTCTCAAGAGCAGAGATGTCTCTCCATACAAAGATTCGACTTGTTCAAGCCATGGTATTTTCAATAACATCATATGGATGTGAAAGCTGGACAGTGAAAAAGATAGGAAGAAAATTGATGCCTTTGAATTATGGTGCTGGCGGCGAATACTGTGTATACCATGGACTGCCCGAAGAACAAACCAGTCGGTACTAGAGGAGATCAAACCTAAGTTTTCTTTAGAAGCTCAGATGACAAGACTTCGACTTTCATACTTTGGACACATCATGCGAAGAGAGAGATCATTAGAGAAAGACATGCTTGGCAAGCTAGAAGGTCAACGCAAAAAAGGAAGGCCAGCAATGAGATGGATCGAGACAGTAACAGCAGCTACGGGTACCAGTCTGTCAAGAATGAGCCGCCTGACTCAAGACCGAACACAATTTAGGATAGCTATCCAGAAGGTCGCCATGAGTCGACTCCGACTCGATGGCACTTAACAACTTAACAAAGGGACAGTATGAAACCAAAAAAAAAAATATTGAAGGGAATAAAACAAATCTTAAAGCTAAAATGTGCTCCTTATCTATTCCACTAGTGAGCCTAGCACCTAGGCTCACTACGTCCTCCGGCTGCATAGAGACTGGACATACTGGGGCTGATGGGAGGTACGAGCAGGCTATATCCAGTGATTTCACGACTTTGACATGCCCAGTCTCCAAGCTGCAGGAGGAGGTACAGAACCCAGAGATAGAGGACTAAACTGGAGGAACGATGAGAAACAACAATGAGTCATCCAAGTAGCAATGTCAGATCTGGGTTTGGATTGCTGGAGAGATTTCAAGTGCAGAGAGGTATATTTCATTTCATTTCATTCATTAAAATTTGATATACTGCCCTTTGTGGATATAGACAAAGAAAAGGAGCAGACCCAAGACAGATCCTTGGGGTACACCAACTGAGAGTGGGATAGTAGCAGAGGAGGATCCATCACAACACACACCGAAAGAGCGATGGGAAAGTTAAGGAGAGAACCAGGATATTACAGAGCCCTTAAAACCAAGCAAGGACAAGATATCAAGGAGAAGGTTGCGCTCAACAGTGTCAAAAGCAGCAGAAAGGTCAAGAAGGATGAGAATTGAGTAAAGGCCTTTAGATTTTGCCAGGAACAGGTCACCGGAGACTTTGGCAAGAGCCATTTCACTAGAATGTAAAGGACGAAAGCCAGATTGTAAAGAATCCAGGAGGGCTTCAGAGGCGAGAACGTCGAGGCAATGGTGGTGAACCGCACATTCAAGTAGTTTAGAAACGAAGGGGAGGAGGGAGATGGGTTGATGATTAGGATAGGTAGGATCTAGTGAGGGTTTCTTGATGAGAGGTGTAACTACAGCATGCTTGAAGGCTGCAAGGACAGTTGCAGTGGAAAGTGATAGGTTGAGAACATGAGAGATGGAAGGGAAAACAGTGGAGGAGACAGGTGGGAATAGGATCAGAGGAGCAAGAAGTGAGACTGGAGGAGAAAAGAAGGTGTGTGGTTTCCTCCTTAGAGATCATAGAAAATGAAGACAGGGTATCAGAGGTAGAGGAGGAAAGGTGGAGTGGAGAGGGGGAGGAGGGGAAGTAGCTGACTTCATGGGGAATTGGAGGGTGATCTTGTGGATTTTGTCATGGAAATAGCCAGGATTTGGGCAGAAAGGGAGGGGGAGGAAGGCAGAGGCAGAGGGGAGGGAGGGGTCAGAGGCAGAGGCACCTTGAGGAAAGAGTTGAGAGTAGGAAAGAGACAGCGAGGGTCAGAGGCAAGAGAGTTAGTCAGATGGACATAATAGTCTTGTTTGGCGAGTGCTATGACTGACTGGAAAGAGACTAGCATGAATTTAAAGTGTAGAATGTCTGCAAGGGAGGGGGATTTGAGGCAAGCATGCTCAGCTGAACAGGCACAGGAATGTGGATAGTGAAAGACAGCCAGGGCTGGGATATAGTATGCCTTAAAGGACACTGCATGGGCAGAGCAAAAGCATCCAGAGCGAAAGAGTGCAATGTTATAGGAAGCTGCCGCTTCATCAACAGACTCAGATGACATAATGGAGGAAAGAGGTGATGAGACAGTGGAGGAGACAAAGGGTTAATAGCATGAAGATTTCTAAAGAGGAGACATAGCAAGGTTGACGCAGCAAGTGATGGTCTGATAAAGAAAGAACTGAGGTACAGAAGTTTGAGGGTAAGCAATTAGAGGTCAAGGCAGTGGCCGTGCTGGTGAGTGGAGGCAGTATTACAAAGCTGGAGGTCGAATGAGGAGGTAAGGGAAAGGAGCTTTAAAGCGTAAGGATTAGAGGGGTTATTAACATGCATGTTAAAATCTCCGAGAATAAAGGAGGGGGAAGAGGAATCCAGAAAAGAAAAGCCATGAGTCAAAGTCAGTGAGAAAGGTAGAGAAGGACTTATCAAGAGGTTGAAAAGTAACAGCTAACAGGAGAGGTAGTGGAGTAAAAAGGCAGATCGAGTGGACTTCAAAGGAGGGAAAAGAGTGAGACTGAGACAGCAGGACGGAGTTGGAATTGGCAGGAAGGAGAAAATAGAAGCCCAACACCACCACCACAGCCAGTGGGATGAGGCATGTGGGAGAATTGATAGTCACCATGACAGAGAGCAGCGACTGATGCAGAGTCTTTTGGGAGGAGCCAGGACTCAGATCAAGAAGATAGACAGCATTACAGATCATGAGTGAAGGCAAGTTTATTTGAGATGGAGTGTGCGTTCCACAAGACACATGAGAAAGAGAGAGAGGAGGGGCAAAGGAGAGGGATAGGAATAAGATTTAAGGTGTTACATGAAGATCTGTTCCCAGAGTGTGACAAAAATCTAGGGGGGGTCAGGGTTGGGGTTGACAGCCCCGGATGAGAGCAGAAGAAGTAGAAGAGTGCAGGGCAGAGAGGAGACAGCATGGCGGAAACAAGGGTGAGGTTGTTTTAGAGAGAGAGGGGAGATGGCTGAATGAGAGGGAGAAAGTGGTGAAGTTCAAGAGCTGATGACAGGGTACAGGACAGGATGGAGAGAGAAGTGAGGATGGTAAAGGGGAAATAAAGAGAAAATAGGAAGACAAAGTGATAAGGAGCAATAGAAGGGAGATGAAGAGAACAGAGGCCAGAATAAATAAGGATAGGTTGGAGAGAGAGCACACGGGATTAGGTGCATCTGTGTATAAGCATGGTAATGAGCAGAAGATGGCTATAAGAGATTGAATGCCATGGGGTGGGAGGGGGGGGGATAGAGGGGCAGGGGGCGGGGGCAGGGATAAAAGTTGTGAGGATATGTAAGAGACAGGTAGGAATGGAGAAAAACTGAACAAGCTTACAAATAAACAGAACACTAACAATGGAACAGATAAAGAAGCAGCACACTAATGATGATAAAATAAATATTTCAGTGAACACACGGGACTCAAGTAAGAATACCCAAACTGGCAGCAAAGCAGAGGAGAGAGAGGCAAACAGCTACACACAGGCTATACAATGCTTCAGGAGGGGGAGGGATTAGTCACTCTCCTAGATTCAGCAGGGACAGAAAAGTTTAAAACTTTGCAGCAATGGAGACAGAGTTAGGATAGGTATTGAATTAAATGTTAACTTGGACTCCACAGACAGACCAGATAGTAGAAGGAAAGTTGCAATTAGTTATGGAGAGGAGCAAGAGAGAGTGCTGAGAAAAGCAGAACAGTATTGCAAAAAGTACAAATGAGGTAAGAGAGCACACTAACAATGATAAATAGATAAATATATGCCCAGCAGCCTCCATTTCCCCATCCTCCAGGTTCGAGGTATGTTGTTCCACCGCCACAATCTGACCCTGAAACTGTGATAGGGACTGTGCCACAATCTCAATCTGTTCCAATGCTCACACTTCCGCAGCAGATACCTCTTCCATGGCTAGGGTTGTTTGGTCTGATTGAGGGCTATTTGCCCAGGATTCGCCATTTTGGATTCACCGAGACAGCTCCTTTCCTGACACATATTAACAATTTTGGTTGCCATTCAAACTGCCAAGTGTTCAGTATCAACAGGGAGGCCATTAAGCAATCACGTTCCACACAAAGGGGTGAAAATCCACAAAAATGTAAGCTAGATTAATGAATAATGTTCCGGGAAGCCCAAAAGCAATGAGGAAACACATCATCCTTAGCTCATCATGTCACATGACCCCCAAAAGATAAAATTAAATTCAGTATCACAGCACTATTGTCAGATTGGCCTACTTTGTGTCTTGCTGGGATGAATGAAAGATGGGGGATGGAAAAAGAGAGCAGCCTGCTGTTGCTCCTACAGCACACCAGTGTGTTCCAACACCTTGGGTGAGAACCACTGATCAGCACCTGTACTTAAAAAAACATGGCCAAGTCCTAATCTCATTAGTGGCGAGGTTTCAAAAATTCACTCCTCCAATTTTCAATTAATGAGACTGCCCCAGTGCAGAAAGCCCAGGAAACAAAAACAGTATCTGATCAAAGCCTGGAAGGCCAAGGAGGACTGCACTTGGGTGGGGTGGAGTGGGAAGTAGAAAAGAAGCATGAACAGGCTGAGGCAGTGTTCTCCCAAGGACCACCTGAATGGGTGTGGCACTCAGCTGATTTTACTAACCATCTGGCTAACAATCTGATGGTCTGACATGGCACAGTAATGAAAGGAAATGGAAAAAATTATTTAAGTGATTTTTTAAATTAATACTTAAAAAATTAACAGTATATGTAAATATATACTATGGATGAATTAGACAAATGAATTTGTAACAATAACAAATAAACTCATCATATATGGAATTTACTGATGGACAACTAGTTATGTAATCTGCTGCTGGCCAGCTTATAATGTAGCCCACTTGGCTGGCAAAATTTCTGGGAGAACGCTGCTGAGGGGTTATACAGTGGAGTGTGGCATAAAGAATAGCAACCTGTCCTTTTTCCAAAATAATGAGAAGTACATTTACGTCTTGGAGGAATTTTCAAACCTGATTAGTACTGATTAGACCAGTATCCATAAAAATGTGGAAATGAAGGAAGCAGTCAGCAATACTGGTATGTAAGTATATGTGAACATTTAAAGCTAAGCCTAATGAAGTAAACTCCAGCCATCCCCTACGTGTCCTCACACTGTCAGGTCTGAAGAAGATTACTGCAGCAAAGAGCTTCAGCCATGCTCAGTTAAGGCTTTGGGAAACTTAAGTTTCATAGGGAATGGAAATTTTTATGGGTTCTTTTATTTTATATGTGCTATTCATTTTATATATCACCTGGAATTCCCTCCAGAAGTTAAACAATTCAGATTTTTTTTTTTTTTTTAACAAACGAGTAAAGCTTGGAGAGCTGAAATCATGCAGGAGCCTTCACGACCACAATGTTCTCTTCTTCAGCAGTGACTACAATGCTGCAAAATGTTTTTAGACTGGAGATGGACATATCCTGAACAAACTGCTCCGGTGCCTACTGATGCAACTCTGCACTCCCCTCTCCTCCCAAGTCAGCAGGAAGAGAGCATAGGCACATACAGGATGGCTGCCATTTCTTCTGCAAGTGTTCAGAAACCTCACTGTTTGAGCAGTTCATACCTTGTGCACTTGGACCCAGGTTTTCAACAGTCACAGCAGCAGGAACTGGATTTATTATTCTGCACGCCTCCTTTGGGCTCGGGAAGGGGAACAGCATATCTATGTCTATTTCCCTGCCTTAATTTTGGAGTTGTCTCCTAGGTCTGAACCAGAATTATCCAGGTTTGTTTTACATCCAGAAAATATAAGTAAGAGGCAGCAAGTTAGCATTATAATTCAGGAAGACGCCAGTTTCTTCTAGGACTGCCATAACATTTCTCATTAATTTAACAAACCCATTAAAATGATCATGTTATATAATAAAATATTTAATTCAGGTTGCTCCATTGCTTGATTCGCATATGTAATTAAACTTTAGGGCCTTAATCAATCAAAGGTTTTTCTCCTGGGCAAAGCTGTGGGAGAAAACAATTGATGCAACAAGAGCCTTCATATTTTCCTCATTTATGATTAAACCAAAGGAAAACTCAGCTTTCTTACAGTATATCCACCTGATAACAGATCACATGTTCCTTCTTCCCCCTAGCAAATGGAATCTTTCATGCTGATTAGGTACCAATTAGTTGTCCAATGCTTCACTCCAGAGCTGGCTGTCTGATAGATTTATGAAACATAATTAAGCCCTTTAGGATCCTATTGGAACAGATTCTTGTGCCTGATGGATAAGCATCAGCTGACCCATACAAGAAACACAGTGATCCTCAGGGTCTCTCTGGCATGGATGTGGGTTAGCAGCACTCTGGCCTACTATCCCTAGAGCTGGAAGATTTCAAGAATACAAGTCCACGTGAGTGCAACAATGGTCAGAAGAGTGCAGGTGGAAGACCACTGCCAAAGAGTAACCGCCAGGAACTTGGAACTTTCCATTTGCTAGAGATCACTGTACTGTCACTGCTCTGTTAGGAGTAAACAAAAAAAAAACACAAAACAAAAAACATCTTTAGTTGTTACATTTCAAAATTACATGCCACCTCCAGCCATAAAAAACAAACAAACCATCTCCCTGCCTCCAACCCAGAACTACTAGACCTCACAAGCCATCTTTTCTGATACAGGAACCTACACTGGGCAGCAGCGATCTGGATGTGTGAACATATGGTCTGTAAGTTTTAGTTGCTATAGTGGGGGGGGGGGGGGGAGGGTTTTGAAAGAATCTTATGGTGACGATTAACAAAACAGGTATCAGCAATCTATGATAAATCAATAATTAGTCAAAAAACAGCTGTAGATGTCAGAAGCCAATCATCATGTTTGGAGATACATACATAAATCTTAATTTCCAGTCTAGATGATCATGCATAAGCGGTTTATGACAATTATGAATAAATTGTGACATTCTCCACACCTCCTTCTCACAAGCCAGCTTGCCCCCCCCCCCAAAGCAAGCCTCAGTCAGACCCTTCTTAAAGAATCCCCACTTAGACCCCAACTCATCCACCTCATACAGACCCATAGCTAGTGTACCCTTCCTTGCAAAGATCATAGAGAAAGCAGTCCAAATTCACCTGCAAGAATACAATTATCTACATGTGCCCCTTGACAAACAACATGGGTTTTGCCCACAGCACAGTGCCGAAACCTTGCTGACCTCCTTACTATCAACTCTCATCACTGGACCAGAAATAACCTCTAACGGCTACATATTGCTATTTTTGGACATTTCTGCTGCCTTTGACACAGTATCTCACCAAATGCTACTCAACCAACTTCATAGTATTGGAGTACAGGGCAAGTCTCTCATATGGATTCAATCATACCTCTCTCAGCCTTTCCAGCAGATAAAACTCGGTCAGCTCATATCAGCCCCCTATACCCTGCCTCGAGGAATACCCCAAGGATCCACGATCTCCTCCTTACTCTTTAATATATACATCTGGTCCTTGTGCACAACCATCCAGAACTTCAACGTCAGTGATCTTCACTCCATTCTCATAACCGCTCCCGAGTACTCGAAGCTCACTGCCTGCTTCAAAGAAATAGTCAGCTGGCTCAAGCTCCACAGCTTAGCTGTCAATTTCAGCAAAACGGAGATCCTCCATGTCACAAAGGACTCCACTTTCACACACCCCTCATCCATCAGACTTGATAACATGGATCTTCATGTCAAAACAGAGGTCAGATATCTCAGCAGCTGAACTTCCAAGCCCACATCTGAAACACCACCAAGTCAGTCTACTTCAAGCTTAGAATCCTATGCAACCTACGCCTCCCCCCCCTACTGTCCCCTGAACACTTCTGTTCAGTATGTCAGGCCTCCATTGCCCCCATTTTTGACTACTGCAACTCTATATACCAGGGGCTCCCCAAAACCACCATCTTACTACTACAGCTTCCTCAAAACACCATTGCTCACACCATCAATGAGCCTCCAGACACACCCACCTCACACCATACTAAAGGACCTCACCATCATACACAAGGCCCAGCACAACATCAGCTCCATTCACCTCCAGACACTTATCAGCATCTCCAAGACCAGCAGACCATGAAGACAGAACACCCAAAACCTGCTCAACCTGCCATCACAGATCTGCAGGAGCACCAATATGCTCGCCTAAGAGACTTTACGCTATACGCTCCTACCCTCTGGAATGCCTTACCCCCTTTACTATGAAGTATCCAATCTCCTCAGATCTTAAAAAAGAACCTGAAGACATACCTCTTCCAAGAACACTTCGGCATAGATCAACAGATAGCACACAACATCCCTCCCACTCCGCCACCCACCTTAGAACATCTCCCTCCCTCTCTACTAGTTGCACCACAAGTCTCCCTCCCTTCTAGAAAATCCTACCTTACCAATTTTGCCATAGACAAATGTTCTCTATGAGAATGTTCAATATTATGTTCTTATTTCTGCTGACTGTTGTAACCCGTTTGCACCCTAGCTCTTAAAATGCCAATGTTCTATGTATCCTGTTTGCACATTGTTTACTGTACACCATTTTGACTGGTAGAAAAATGGTATAGCAAAACCAGTTAAATAAATAATAAATTTGAATATATTTGAGTGGTTTCACAATTGTTTTACATAATGGAGGGGGTTTTTGGTTATGTTTTTTTTTTTTGTAAATTCCCAGTGAGGATTAGTCCTTAGTCTTATGTAAAACTGAAGAACTAAAAAGATAAAAAGGACATATTTTGAGGTTTCTCCCTTCTATTTTTCACTTTTTTAATATAAAAGAGATTCTTTATATGTGTGCGTATATATATATATTCCAAACATAATGTTTGGCTTCTGACTGATCATTGATTTAAAAGCATCAAGGCATCTTAATACAATTTTAAACTTTCTCACTCCATCCGATATAAGCTTGATGGCAGAAGAGCCTTGGTGAGCTACACTGCAAAAGCCAACATCTGTTCACAGTGGTATGGCGATTAGTCAGTCCTATTATTGTAATTTGGATGCATAGGCTGCTGCACCATGGCCAAAGATGAAAGGAACAGCAGCCTATATAAAAGCAATTCAATGACAGGAAAGGCAAATTTCTTTCCATTGTCTAAGCATAATAAAGAGACTTCTGTTTATTTTCTTCTGTGGTGCACACACACCACACTTGATCCAGGTTTTAGAGAACCACAGGGAATCTGCCGTCTCAGTTTACCTGCTTTTACAACTGCACACTACGGTTGTTAACAAATGTCAGCAGTTCTCATATTAACAAACCAGATAGTGTGCTTTAAACAATTTGTGGCTCCTCTTTTTGGTCTTTAGCACAAACCCTGGCTTTTAAACATGCCTCTCCCTAAAGGAGACCATGCTATCCCACTGAGAAGGAAAGATTCAAAAGGGACATAGAAACATGGCATAAAAAGACCACATGGCCTATCTAGTCTGCCCTTCCATATCGACTATTACAATAGTCCCCTCTGTTCCTTAAGAGATCCTCTGTGTTTGTCCCATGCCTTTTTTAACCTTTGAGAGGCCGCTCATAGAATCAATTGCTTCTAATACTTAATTTTAGTACACTACATGTAAATATGTCAAATATAAATTTTCAGCTAATTTGGATATGTACTTCCTAGGAAAAAGCATGTTCCATTTGTGGAACGTTGGCCCCTCCAAGCGTCATTTTTTCAAAAGTTTTAATTGCTTTTTTATTGAATATCGTAAACTGGAAACAAACAAATACTTAAATTAAGCAATTTTTAAAAGTAATTAGACACAAACGGAGATGACTGTACAGAATAAAGCTGGAAGGGAAAATTTCAGCGAGAGTGAAAATCTGGAAAACACTTCTCGTGCAGGCGCTTGCCACAAAACTGGCACCATTTTTTTGTATTCTTCGAACAAACAATGCAACGACCTTGGCTTGTAGAAGACAAATAGTGACTGGTGTTAGCTGAAGCTGTAATAGCAGAGGGAATCAAAGCTGTTGGGCCACCTTTTCGAGAACGATAGCCCTCGAGTCCAACTTTCATAGCCACCAAAGCAACCTCGCGGTGGAAATCCAAGTGACTCAGGGCTTGTTTGCCCAAAAGATGACATTGCAAACGCCAGGCAGCAACAACGGCCATATTTAGACCATTGGCAAACAAATTCCACCACCATTTTTTGCTTTGTAATTTAGGATGGTAGCTACCTAGCAAACGATCTAACAAGTCGACACCACCCATACTTTGGTTATAAGCTCCAATCAATTTTGGCTGCTTGATAATGATTTTTTGCTTTTTTTTGACAGAATATCGATTGGCATTTTGAAGAGGTTTTGGCTGCATCCAATTTGACATGACTGTAACCACACTGTTGTCATTCCAACGGACACACACCACATTACCATCACCACGGTAATCATATTCGCCACGAGGCTTTTTGGCAAGCTCCTTTGAAGAAACCAAGGGGCACTTGCTGGTACGGTTTTCACGAACAGTTCCAACAGCACGAAAGCCTTTTGCTTTCAGATCAATCATGAGATCATACGAAGTGAAATGGTTGTCAAAAAACAAGCTGTGATGATTTGGATTTTCAACAACTGATATCAAATCAAGAACAACTCTAGTGCCAAGTGGAACATTGTACTGAGGACCATCTTTTTCCTTGGCACCAGTGTAAATTTGCATCGAAAATGGATACCCAGCAGGGCAGCGCAACATCCATACTTTGTAACCGAATCAAATTGGCTTACCTCGAATAAACATTTTGCAACTGTGGTGCCCGTAATATGGCACCATTGATTCATCAATACTCAAGTTTTCACTGAACACTCCACTGACTTTCACAAACTGTGCTGTGAGGTGATCGTAAAATGGCTCAATTTTTGCTACTTTTCCAGATTGCAAATTGAGATTATCAACAATGTGGAAGTAAGTTTTCAAATCCCGGAAACGTTTGCGACTCATTATCTTTGGGACAATATTATTGCTCAAATCCTCGGCGGTCGACCAATAGTGACTTTCTTTGGGCAACTGGTGGTATCCACTGAGGAGCAAAATGCCAAAAAAACGAATCAACTCGTCCCCATTTGTATCAATATTTGCCAATTTCTGCTGAGCATAAATATTGGTCATACTGGCAAGATGATCAATGTAATCATCACCAAAAATTTGCATAAAGAGTTCAAAGGGAGATTTATCAATCTAATCAGTGCGAAGATCGGCTAATTTTTCGGGAGATGCTTCTGGCATTGGAGTCAAAAAGTCTTCCCTCTTCATCCATTTTGGGGTTGATTTTATCCACTTACGCTTTTTTGCTGGTTGAGCTGACTGATAATTAGATAGGAGCTCACTGTCACTGTCACTGTCACTTTCTACCAGCTGATCACTTCCTTCGGATTCCACATTAGAACCTTTTTGAATATCCAGATCTAATTCACCACACACGTTGCCAGGCTCAATAGACTCCAAATTTTCTTCATCAATTTCTTCAATGTCTGAAGCAGCCATTTCATCATTGGGTGGCAAAATCAAAATGTCGGCTTCTTCTACATCTGAATCTTCCGCAATGCGTGTTACTGCTTCTTGAAGCGTCAGGCAACGGTATTTAGGCATTGTAACTATATAGTTGAATAACAATCCTGCAAAAAATATGGCAGAAATTGTAAAATGAAAAAAATGACACCCGGAAGTCCCAACGCTCCACAAGTGGAACACACGGAAAGAAGTAATCACAAAAACATGAATAGGTTACCGACATGCATAAAACCTGACCAACACACTCATAAAACATTCCAGAGTATGAATCTCACCCTAATAAGACAGACGGACATGTGAGAACAAAATTGTAGAGGGATATATTACATAAACCATAAAGTGCCAACTTTGGTCTACTTTGGCATACTGTAGAAGGGGGTATATCGCCAATTGGAAAAAAAAAAATTATTGCTCAAGAGGGTCAATGTCTATAAACTCATTGACAAAGTTTCATCTAATTTGCTTGAAAATTGATAAAGCTATATCATTGCAAAAATATGTTCCACATGTGGAACGTTAGCGCCTAAAAGGTTAATTCAGATACTGTCCTCATTTCTACCACCTCTACTGGGAGACTATTCCATGCATCTACCACTCTTTCCGTAAAGAAATATTTTCGCATATTACTCCTGAGTCTATCCCCTTTCACCCTCATCCATGTCCCCTCATAGCAGAGCTTGCTTTCAGTCAAAAGAGGCTCTCCTCTTGTGTATTTATGCCACAGAGCTAATTAAACATCTCTATCGTATCTCCTCTATCCCACCTTTCCTCTAAAGTATACATATTAAGATCCTTAAGTCTATCCTCATATGCTTTATAACAAAGACCACTAACCATTTTAGTAGCCACCCTCTGCACCGACTCCAACCTGACACCACTGATAACCTCCCTCTCCTCAGAGTGAGCTCCATTTACCTGTACCCTTGGGACAGCCTGGGGTACCTTACTAGAACGAAAGCAGACTAACAGAGGCAGTAGCCACCACTCTTTCTTCCTTGGGAAGCCACCTATTTTTTAAAATTGAATCTTTACTGGATCTTATATCATTTACAGAAAAAAAGAGACAGGTAATCTTCAAAAAGATTCAACATTTTCAAATAAACTTGACATTACAGGGCCAAAACAAAGCCTAGCTATACTATTTCTCGTTAACTATAATCCCATAACCCTCAACCCTTCTTCTCTTCCCTACCCCCTCCTCCCAGAGATGTGCTCTCATATATTCCAGCAATATTTAGTACCAGATACCTCCATACACACTCAACTATTCATCTTGGCTTTGCTCTAGCCATGTAAAAAAGGGTTCCCATTCTCTCTCAACATTTCCTCAGCTTCGTATCTTGCCATATAACAATCATAAGAACTGCCATACTGGGTCAGAACAAACAAATGATCCAAGCCCAGTGTCCTTTTTCCAATAGTGGCCAAGCCAGATCTCAGGTACCTAACGTATCCCAAAAGTACTCAATTCCATGCTACTTATCCCTAAGGATAAGCACTGTTTTTCTCCAAGTATACCTTAACGGTTTTATGGACTTTTTCCTCCAGAAATGTGTCCAAATGTTTTTAAAAACCCAGCTACACTACCTGCATTTACCACATCCTCTAGCACTGAATTCCAAAGCTTAGACATTGAGAGGAAAATTATTTTCTCCTATCTTTTTTAAATATACTGCTTTGTAGCTTCATGGTGTGCCCCTTGTACTTTTTGAAAGAACAAAAAAAAAAAAAAAAAAAAATCAATCCACGTTACCCATTCCATTCCACTCAGGATTTTATACACCTTTATCAGAGTTAGTGGAGGCATGGCAGGGGCCAGTCCCCTTCTGGGGGGAATAAAAAAAGACCAAGTACTTGCGAATTTGGATTCCCACAAGGCTGGATTTTTTTAATATGCAGTGTATATTGCTGAGGCAAGGAGTGGTTCGTCAGCTGTCTCCATGGAAAGATCTTACCCTCTTATAGTTTGGTTGAGGGGTTTTATTTAAGATGGTAGTCATGCGTAAGCTTATGTATTTATTGCATGTATTGTTTTATTGGCCATTTCAAAAGGATGTGAGGAAATTAAAGGCAATGATGCAGGGGTTTTTGTGGAGAGGGCAGAGGACTTGGATGAGCTGGGAACGGTTGATTTTGCTAAAGGATAAGGGGGATTTGGGCATCCCCTATGTTCAGTTGTATAATGCAGCATGTCAACTATGGTGTCTTTGGGAATGGGCTGGGGGGGGGGGGGAATATAAATTGCATACTGAGGAGTTGGTAGAGGGATTGGTGGCCCGTTTCAGCCCACTGTTCTCAGTCCATTAGGCTATGCAACATCTAAGTAGGGAAGGTATGGGTTCCGCATTGTTTTGGTTAGGCCAGTAGTTCTGCTTGGCAGGTTTTTCATCGTAAAGTAAAGTAGTGTTAAATAATCTGGGATCATGCACTTCAGGGAAAATGGTGCCTTTTTACTTAGGTTGGAAAGGGGAGTGTTTAAAACATGGAATGCCAGAGGAGTGTCAATGGTGAAAGTCCTATCCCCTGAGGGCAAAACAATGTTATAACATGTTTGAACAACTGCAGGAACTTTGTGGGTTGGAGAGAAACCATTTCTTTGCCTTTTTCCAAGTTCAGCATTATATTACCTCTTGGAGACTGCAGAGAAGGGCAGTGGGAAGAGTGGGACTTTCTGGAGGAAATAACGTCCTCTCAAAATTATGGGTAACTATATCCATTGGTATGAACAGGGACAGGATAAGAAAGCTTGTCAGCTGGTATTCTGGAGCCCGGCTTAATACTGACTTAGAGTATTGGGGAGAGATATTTCTCCAAAAGAGGTTTGTCTTTGATTTTTAGAAATTGGGAAAATATGTCCAGATGTCGACTATCATGGCATACAAATTAAAATTTAGCACCAATACCACACTGATATGACTAAAAGGTTCAAGATGGAATTGGCTGCCTCAAATCTGTGCCTCAAGTTTAAAGCAGAGCCTGGGACTTACCTCTATGCATTGCATAGAACTATGCACAGACTTGCAAGGGTTTAGTATGAATATTCGCGGGATGATGGAGAACTGTATAGGAGTCAGGATGCCTAGAGAAGAGACTGTTCTGCTTCTATCGGGCATCTGAGCAGCAGATGCTCGATATAAAGGGAAATGTTTGTTTGTGAATAGAGACTTAATGGCACAGAAGTGTATTTAGTAAAATTGAATAGCTGAGCTTCCACCTATGGTGGGACATTGATTGGAGAGAATGACAATCTTATGTAGCTGGAATGGCTGAACGTGTTTTATGTGAATAAAGTAGTGCATGACTCATATGCGAGGGCTTGGTAAGGCCTGTACAATCTGTTAACCACATAAACAACATTTCAAGGAATGAGGATATGAGTCAACATTGGAGGTGGAAGGGAGAGGGCAATATATGTATACAAAAATGGCAAAAAGGAGAAGACTTGAATGGTGATAAGATATGTTGTCTTTCTTCATTGCTATTTTCTTTGATTTTTGGAATATTGTTGTTTTCTGAAATTTGGATGTATTGTATTGTTGGAATATTTGCCATTTATACTGGTATGAAATGTATTTTGTTCCCATACCATAAATTTAAAAAGCACCGGTCTCAGTACAGATCTCTGGGATACTCTACAATTCACCTTCCTCCATTAAGGAAATTGACCATTTATCCCTACTCTTTTGTTTTCTCTCTCTCAACCAGTCCACAAAAAGACATTGTCTCCTATGCCACGACTTTTTAATTTCCTCAGTAGTATCTGATATGTGGACTTTGTCAAATGCTTTCTGAAAGTCTAAATATACTATTATAAAATGGCTTACATTTAGCCACATGTTTATTCATGCCTTCAAAGAAATGGAGTAGATTGGTGAAGCAAGATTTCCCTTGGCTAAAATCATATTGACTTTGTCCCATTAAACCATGTCTGTCCATGTATTCAGCAATTTTGTTCTTAATAATAGTTTCTACTATTTTGTCTGGTTTTGTTAGGCTTACCAGTCTGTAGTTTCCTGGATCACACCTGGAGCCCTTTTTAAAAAGAGATGTTAAGTTGGCCATTCTCCAATCTACTGGTATCACAGACGATTTTAATGATATATTAAAAATCACTAACAGCAAGTCTGCAATTTCATCTTTGAATTCTCTAAGCACTCTTGGGGGTATACCATCCGGTCCAGATGATCTGCTGCTTTTTAGTTTATTAATTTGAATCAGCGCTTCCGACTCATCACTGTTAAATCTCTTTTCTGGCATGAATACTTTCCTCACATCTTCCTCAGTAAAGACCAGATCAAATGATTCATTTATTCTCTCAGCTATGGTCTTTATCCTCCATGAGTGCTCCTTTTATTCCATGATCATTTAATGGTCCAACTAATTTCTTCCCTGGTTTTTAGCTTCAAATGTACCTGAAAAACGTTTTTATTGTGAGTTTTTCTTTCTATGGCAAACCTTTTCAAATTCTCTTTTTGCCTTTCTTATCAATGCCTTGATTTAATTTGCCAATGCATATGCTGTTTCCTATTTTCTTAATTTGGTTCCTTTTTTCATTTTTTGAAAAATGTTTTTATGGCTCTCATAGACTCTTTCACCTCACCTTTTAACTATAATGACTGTTTAGCCTTCCTTCCACTTTTCTTAATGCGTGGAAGATATCCGATCATGGCATCCATGATAGCAGCTTTAAACAATGCCCATGCTTGATGTAAATTCTTGACCTCTGGAGTTGCTCATTTTATTTTTTTTTCTAACCATTTTCCTAATTTTATTGTGGTTTCCTTTTTGAAAATTAAATGCCGACACAGAAGATATCCTCTGTATACTCACTCCAGTTAAGTCAAATTTGACTACATTACTAATGCCAAGTGGTCCCAACACAGGTAGCTCTTGTACCAAATCCTGTGTTCCACAAAGGACTAAATCTAAAATGGCTCCTTCTCTAGTCTGTTCCCAAACCAGCTGCTCCATGAAGCAGCCATTTATTTCATCTATGAACTCTACTTCCCTAGCAGGTCTTGACATGACATTAACTCAATGAATATTGGACTAATGGAAATAATCCATTGTTATTATTGTGCCGCCAATTTTGTTAGCTTCCCTAATGATGACATTTCATCAACTGTCTGCTCATTCTGTCCAGGCAGATGGCAATAAACCCCTACCACTATTTTCTTCCCCTTCCCCTCAAAGCTCTCTCGTATATAGTGCTGCTACTCCACCAATCTGATCCATTCTATCATCACGATATCATTTATACCCCAGTATCAATGTTCCAGTGGTTATCCTCCTCCTACCTCTGAGATGCTCATAGCTATATCTTTATTTAGTATTATATATTCTAACTCTCCCATCTTAATTTTTTATGGTTCTAGCATTTGTATAAAGACATTTATTTCAAGGTATGTTTGAATTTACAACTTTCATAGCAATTGACAGGGATAATTTCTAATCTTTCAACTCTTTCTGCTCTGTATTTAAAGGTACCTGGGCTATTTTAGCTCTTATTGCAATTTCTCTATCGGGATGCCCTAACTTTCCTATTTTGATGGTATCTTTCGAAAAGATACATTACTCTGAACCATACATTCCTGAGCGGCTGTTGGCTTTCACTCTCCTTTTAAGCATTAGTGCCAGCAATTTGGTATCATCCTGGTTAAGGTGAAACCCATCTTTGCAGAATAGACTCTCCTTTCCCCAGAATGTAGCCAGTTCCTGAAACCATCAAAAACCTTCCTGACTGCATCATCGCCTCATCCAGTTATTGAGGCTCTGGAGCTCTGCCTGTCTCTTAGGTCCTGCAAGTGGGAACAGGAAGTATCTCTCAGCATGCTACCCTGGAGATCCTTGATTTCAACTTTCTAGCTAAAATCCTAAATTTGGCTTCCAGAACCTTCCTCTCACATTTTTCTATGTCATTGGTACCAACATATACTTAAGATAACTGGCTCCTCCCTAGTACTGCCCAAAAGCCTATATAGGTTATGTGTGAGATCTGCTATTTTTGCATCAGGCAGGCAAGTGATCAAGTGATTCTCACACCCACCAGACACCCAGTTATTTACGTGTCTAATGATGGAATGGCCAACTAGAATAATTGACCTAATCCTTCCCTCCTGAGGAAAAGACCCTGGAGACACATCCTCGGTGCAAAAGAATATACCGCATCCCTAGAGGGCATGTCCTAGATACAGGATCACTTTCTGCCAACCAAGGTTATGATCTCCTTCCAGGCGAACTCCAAAGCAGCCAGACTGGAGGTGGGACTCCTTTACTATATCCCTATAGGCCTTCTCTATGTACCTCACTGTCTACCTTAGCTCCTCCAAGTCAGCTATTCTAGCCTGAAGAGATTGGACTTGTTCTCCAAGAGCCCAGAGCTCTTTTCACCAAGTCACACATATGACCTCTTACCAACTGGGATATAAACAAATATGTCGTGCTCATTGCAACAGATTGGATAGTTAGACTGCTGCCTGCATCTTTGTATCAATGAGTTCTTTAGTTGTTTAGAATTGCTAAGAGGTGAGTGAGTATGCCCAGTGGAAAAATCAATATTATGACTGATAGGTGTGTGCGGGGAGCATTCGCCCTTCCCTCAACAAACACACCCTGTGATGTTTACATATCATAAAGGACACAATTTCAAATTTGTTACAACCCACCCTTGATAACCTAGGCAATCACAATGCACAAAATCATAATCAAGAAATTCCTAATATTATCAGCCGTCTTCTAAGAATAAAATTTGCTTGATCCAAGTGTATAATATCGCCTATAAATTTCTGTGATCTTGTGGTCAACACTATGGCCTGATATTACTATAAATACTACTACTGAGCATTTGTATAGTGCTACAAGACATACGCAGCGCTGCACAGACATGTAAGAGACTGTCCCACTCATCAGAACTTATAATCTAGTCAAGATAGATAACACAGTAGGTGTAGACAGGGATACATCTAGGGGAATGGTAAGGAAACATAAAAGAGATCAGGTGAGTCAAGATCCAAAAGTGGCAGCGAGGAGGTCAGTTTTCAGCCTGGATTTGAAAAAGGCCAGAGAAGACACCTGACGTGCAGACTCAGGTAGTTTGTTCCAGGAATAAGGAGCAGCAAGGTAAATTGAGCAAAGTCTGGAGTTAGCAATAAAAGGGAAGGGCACTGATAGAAGCAATTTTCCAGAAGAACAGTTTCTGGGGAGGGGTGTAGAGAGATATAAGAGGAAAGGTAGTGAGGAGCTGCAGAGTGAATGCACATATAGGTCAGCAGGAGAAGTTTGAACTGGATGCTGAAATGGATAGGAAGTCAATGAAGTGAGTTGAGAAGACGGGTAATACGAGCATGGCGAGGCTGGCAGAAGATTAGCCATGCAGCAGAGTATTGAACAGATTAAAGAGGAGAAAGATGATTCAGAGAGAGACCAGCAAGGAATAGATTACAATAGTCAAGACGGGAGGTGTTTAAGAAGTGGATAAGTGTCTTAGTAGTGTGATCAAAAAGGAATAAGCAGATTTTGTTGATGTTATAGAGAAAGAAATGGCAGGTCTTAGTTATCTGATGGATGTGTGTGGAGAAGGAGAGAGAGGAGTCCCCAGTGTTGTGAGCTGAGGAAACAGGGAGGAGTAGAGAGTTATTCACAGAGAATGAGAAAGGAGGAAGGGAGAGGTGGTTTTAGGAAGCAAAAAATGTAGTTACTCATCTGTAAAGCGTAGTTACTCACCTGTAACAGGTGATCTCCGGGAACAGCAGGAATTTAGTCTTCACATATGGGTATCGTCGGAGCCTGCGCGGGAACGCTCCCCAGCATCCAATAGGAACGCTTTTGGGAGCATCCCTCAGCACATGCGCGCTGCCTTCCTGCCTTTCCAACTGTCCCTCTTCAGTTAAATTTGTAGCTGAGTGAAAGGATAGAGGGAGAGAGGAAAGAGACAAAGAGATAGAGAGACAACTCCTAGGGGAGGTGGGTGGGTTGTGAAGACTAAATTCCTGCTGTTCCTGGAGATCACCTGTTACAGGTGAGTAACTATGCTATCTCCAGGAACAAGCAGGAATGTAGTCTTCACATATGGGGATTCCCTAGCTGAAGATGCCAGGGAGATAGCCCTAGGAAGGTACCACCCTAGAAGGTGGGATTCTTCCTCCCATGGATCTCTGGCATTCCACCAGGGTCGGTGGGTAGGAGTTGATTTAGGTTTGAAAGAGATTTTGAAGAACAGCTTGGCCAAAGAAGGCATCCCAACGGGAGACTTTATCCAGGCAGTAGTGGGCTGTGAAGGTGTGCACCGAAGCCCAGGTGGCTGCTCGACAAATGTCATCGATAGACACAGAGTGGAGATTAGCCATAGAAGTTGCCATGGCTCTCACGTTATGAGCTGCGACATGGTCCTGAAGAGGAAGACGCTTACTCTCATAAGCAAAGGATATGCATTGGTCAATCAAATTAGATAAAGTTCTTTTGGAAACCGGAAGTCCCAAATGACTAGGGTCAAAAGCTATAAAAAGTTGCGAGGACTTTCTATGTTGCTGTGTTCTCTGTATGTAAAAGGCTAAGGCTCTTTTACAATCCAAAGTATGACGGTTTCTTTCTGCATTAGAGGTGTGAGGCCTCGGAAAAAATACAGGAAGATAAACTGATTGATTTAAATGAAAAGGCGAAACCACCTTTGGCATAAAGCGTGGATGAGTTCGAAGAACAACCTTATCATGATGAAATCTAGTATAAGGAGGATCAGCCACTAAAGCTTGCAATTCACTAATGCGACGTGCAGAGGTGATTGCAATTAGGAAGATGACCTTCCAGGTCAAAAACTTAAGGGCTGCAGTAGATAAAGGCTCGAAAGGCGGCTTCATGAGCTGCCCCAGAACTAAATTTAGATCCCATGCCACTGGTGGTGGCTTGATAGGAGGTTTGGTTAATAGAAGGCCTCTCATAAATCTTGATACGAGTGGATGAGAGGAAATTGGTTGTCCATTCAGAGGCTTATAAGAAGCTGCAATTGCACTAAGATGGACTCTTACCGAATTGGTCTTTAGACCAGAATTCGATAAGTGAAGGAGATACTCTAGTATCGATTCTAAGGGTATGGCCAAGGGGTTTAATCCCTTCTTGGAGCACCATATCGTAAAATGTTTCCACTTGAAGGCATAAGATCTTCTTGTGGAAAGTTTCCTAGAAGCCTGAAGGATCTTTTACCTGTTGGGACAGGCTGAAATCTTGGATGTCTAAGCCTTCAGCAACCAGGCCGTGAGGTGCAGGGACTGGGGATTCGGGTGCCATAGCTTCCCGTTCTCCTGGGAAAGGAGATACGGAGCATGCCCTAACTCCAGAGGTGCCGCTTGAGAGAGATGTTGAAGCAGGGAATACCACGTTTGGCATGGCCATCATGGTGCTATGAGAATCATGCGTCCCCTGTCTCTCTGCAGCTTGAAGAGTGTTTTGGGGATGAGGGGCATGGGTGGGAAGGCATAAAGGAAGTCCTGACCCCAGTGAAGGAGGAAGGCATCCCTGGCCTGACAGTTGTGAGCCGGAATCCTGGAACAGAACCGGGGAAGTTTGGCATTCAGTGGACTTGCAAAGAGGTCTATGTCTGGAGTGCCCCAGAGATAAAATATCTTTGCCACCTGGTCTAGGTGGAGAGACTACTCGTGAGGCAGCAGTACTCGACTGAGTTTGTCTGCCCAAAAGTTTTGAATGCCTGGAAAATATACCACTAGAAGGTGAATTTGATGCTCTCTGGCGAGGGCCCACAGTCGTAAAGCTTCGTTGCATAATGACAGAGAGCCTGTTCCACCCTGCTTGTTCACATAGAACATGGCTACTTGATTGTCCATCTGGACTAGGACTGTCTTGTAGCTGAGCTGGGCGTGGAATACTCGAAGAGCTAAATAGATTGCTCTTAATTCCAGGAGGTTTATGTGTAAACCAACCTCCTGTGGAATCCAGGTACCCTGGGTAGAGAGATGATTCAGGTGTGCTCCCCAACCCACCTGTGATGCATCTGTTAGGCCTCTTCCTCCCTGCACTCCGGCAGACCATCTGCTCTCCTCCTGCTGAGAATCGAGCCCGCCGGAGCACCAGACCGCCCCTCCTGCACGAACTGCCCAATCAGGGCAGCCTGAACTCAGCTTTAAAGGAGCGCCATTCGGGCACATCAAGCCTCTTCCTCCCTGCACTCCGGCGGACCATCTGCTCTCCTCCTGCTGAGGATCGAGCCCGCCGGAGCACCGGACCGCCCTCCTGCACGAACTGCCCAATTGGGGCAGCCTGAACTCAGTTTTATTTCAAATCATTTTTATTAGTATTTAGCACACAAGAAAGTAGACCCACAATGAGAAGGACATAACCCCAAACAAGGGCCCTTCCCCTTTTAACATAGGCAAGGAAAGATGAGCGAAAACAACTGAAATACCGTACAGAGGGACCTACAACCTAGACATCATTAAGAAATACAAAGAGATGAGAGTACAAGCCCACAGAAATAAAGCAGGAACAGAGGCAATGGGGCCTAGGCCCTAGAATACCCCTAGGCGAGAACAGGCCTCAGGGGAAACACTTCACCAAGAAAATCCCTTTTACACAGTGCTAAATCAAACCCAACCCAACCCCCCCCCTCCCACCCTAGCAAGAGTCTATCACAAGCATTCAATATACCCAACAGTAGGAACAGCAATGGCATTGGTGGAAAACTACAACGGTGGGACTACAGAAAACAGCAGGTAAGAGAGACATTAGACATTAGGTAGAAAGAGAGCATCATATAGCAGAAGTCATATAGCAGAGGGAACATAACCCCCCGCCACAACACAAACCACAACCGCACACCTTCAGGGCAGGCTATTGCGGGAAACACGGGCACCCAGGTAGATCATTGTGGCTTAAACCTCTCCAAAGGAGCAAGAAGCCCTCATTAAACAGTTAACATACCCCCCTGCTCCCTGGGGGACAAATGAGAGATCATGGGGGACCATATTTCCAAACACCCCTCCCAGCTTTTACCCCCTCTTTGTTGCGCGGTCAGCTTTTCCATACACATCAGATCAATCATAGAGTTCTCCCAAAACGCCAGGCAAGGAGGGGAGGTAGACACCCATTGCGTCAACAGGACCTTTTTTTACCAACAAAAAACCACGCTCAAGCAGCGCTCTGTGCCAAAGGGGGAAACGTTCAAAACCCAAATCCCAATTATGAAATAGACAGACCTCTCTCTGCATGGCACACCCTAACCCCGTCCACCCTCGCAACTTAGCACAAACTTGTATCCATACCTCGCGCACCCTTGGGCAGCCCCAAAACCTATGTGTAAGGGTGCCCACTCCTCTTCCACAACACGCACAAGTGGCAGACAACTGTAAACCAACCTGACATGCCCATTTATCATTAGTATAGGCACACCACAAGAATTTGTACTGCATCTCCTGCAAATATACTCACACCGGTCCCTTCGATATCCTCTCAAAGGCCGTCTGTAATATCTCCACCGTCATTTCCTCCACTCCATCTCTTCGCCAGCGACACGCAAGGTCAGTAAGAAACATATTTCCTCCCGGCGGCCGAAGCACCCGCCTAGACATCTCTTCCCCCGGGAGGTGCTCCTCCATCTTCTCCAGAATCACTCGGGGGGACCCGGAGGCTAACCAAGCCCTCTCCCGCGCAGTAACTGCAGCCAGATAGTATCGGACTTGCAAGTATCCATAAAAATCATGCTGACGAATATGGTATCGCCGCTGCACCTGCTGAAAACTATCCAGTACTCCGTCCGCACTGGAATAGAAGTCTCCTAGACAAACGAGCCCTCTTCCAGCCCAATCACAGAATATATTCCGCTGTGAAAACCCAGGGTCAAAATCAGGATTACCCACCAAAGGCAGCAGGGGTGACTTACGCCAGTCCCAACCAAATCTCTGGCATAGCACTTTCCAAGCGGCGCGCAAGGCTCCCAAGTAACTCCCGCCCACTCCAGCCTTTATCGCCGGGGACAACTGACCTGCATGCAGGATATATAAACTGTGGTACGGTGCTGTCGCTTCTGCCAGCTGCCGGACCGGGGCACACCCCCCATCCCCCTCCACCAGGGCCCTAATATGTCGGGCTAGATACCGCAGATTATAATTGCGTTGCGAAGGCATCTCCAAACCCCCCTCCGCTCGCCTACTTAGTAAAGCCCTCAGGGGTATCCGAGCTCTATGGCCTCCCCAGAGAAACCCACGTAGACAACCTTCTAAGCGCTTCCAATCTTTGTCCAGGATCCATAAAGGCAACATACGCAACACGTATAACCATCTAGGAAACTCCACCATAACAAACAGCGCAAGCCGTCCCTTCAAGGACAGAGGCAGACTGCGCCAGCCCGACAAAGTTTTAATACTTCTAGCTATCAGCCCAGGTACATTAACACGGTAAAGATGCTCAGGCCGAGCAGGTAGCTGTATCCCCAAATACTTAATCTCCCCCTCCGCCCACACCAACGGAAACGCCCCTTCCCACCCAGGTCGCACCTTACCCCCAACATCCAAATCTACCGACTTCGTGGTGTTAACTTTTAACCCCGAAAATCCCCCATATTCCTGTATCAACTGAAGTGCACGCTCTAAAGACATGGGTAACTTCGTAAGACAAAGTAACATGTCATCGGCAAAAGCGCTAACTTTTAGATCTTCCCCTCCCATTCGTATACCAGCAATTTCAGGATCATGTTGCAGGGCCCGCAATAGCGGTTCCAAGGCAAGCACAAAAAGCAATGGGGACAAAGGGCAACCTTGTCGAGTGCCTCTTTCCAGCACAAAAGGGTCCGAGAAGACACCATTAGAGCCCACTCGAGCCACAGGCAGGGCATATAACGCTTGAACCCATTGCACAAAACTCCCTTGCAATCCAAAGGCAGACAAAACATCCCACATATAGACCCAGGCCACCCGGTCAAACGCTTTCTCAGCGTCCAGGCTAACAAGAAGTAGCGCCTCATCTCTCTGCAAACAATGTTCCATAGCCAAGAGCAGTTTAGCAATATTCCGGGTCGCCTCCCTCCCTTGCACGAATCCTACCTGATGAGCGTCCACAAGCGACGGCAACAAAGGAGCAAGTCGGGCGCCAAAACTGAGGCCAGAAGTTTCAAATCACAGTTAATAAGGGATATCAGTCGATAAGAAGCTGGATCCGTCAAGTCCCTCCCAGGTTTTGGAATTACGGTGATGTCCGCACACCGCATATCCTGCGGAAAGATTCCCTCGGCACGTGCCGCCTCAAACATCACCACCATAGAGGGGGCAAGGCGAGCAGCCAGTATCTTATAATATTCCATGCTGAACCCATCCGGGCCAGGAGCCTTATGAGACTTTCCCCGTTTGATGCCAGCTAGCAGCTCCTGTACCAACAACGGCGCATTCAGCCTTGCCAACTCTTCATCCGAGACCCTGGGGAGAGCCAACCTACGCAGGAAAGCCACCCCCTGCTCATAATCCCTCACCTCCTCACTGTACAACTGCTTGTAAAAGCCTCGGAAAATCTGCGCAATTGACGCAGGCTGATGCTGTAATGTGCCTGCCTCGTCTCTGAGCACAGGAATAAACCGAGTACCTCTAGGATCTCGTACAAGTTTGGCCAATAACTTCCCTGACCTATTACCAAAGCGATGAAACCGATGTTTATAATATTGCATCGAGAATGTAGCTCTCTTCTGGAGCAAGGCATTGAGCGCTGCCTGCAAGCGGGTATAGTCACTTTGGAGAACACCCCCCTCTGCCCCTACCCAACTGGCGCTGCACCTTGCGAAGATTGCGCTCCAATACCAAAATACTACGATCTAAATGTTTACGACGCATAATCGTGTACGAGATAATCGCTCCCCGCATTACCGCCTTACTAGCCTCCCAAAATAAAAACGGGGAACAATGCGGAGTATCATTAAATAAGACATACTCATCCCACTGCCTTGCAAGATAGCTTCTAAAGGCTTCATCTTCCCACAAATGTACTGGGAACCTCCACCCTCCCCTCGTCGGCCCCTTACACTCCCAAGTAATCCAGACCATCCCATGATCCGATATCGCTATGGGTTCTATTTCCGCCTGCATC
Organism: Ichthyophis bannanicus; assembly: GCA_033557465.1. NCBI lineage: Eukaryota > Metazoa > Chordata > Amphibia > Gymnophiona > Ichthyophiidae > Ichthyophis > Ichthyophis bannanicus. The sequence continues at coordinate 1,368,668,209 of CM066031.1, forward strand.
ACCCGAGAAATATTCCCTTCACTAACAAGAATGTAGTCTATGCGTGACCAGGTGAGATGCGCTCTCGATTGGTGTGTATATTCCCGAACCCCGGGGTGTAGAACTCGCCAAACATCCACTAGGTCCCCCATCCGACAAAGGTACCCTATCCCCCTCCGGGTCGAGGCCCCCTCCCCCCTGTGATGAGATTTGTCCAAACCCGGGTTGTGTGGACAATTAAAATCTCCAGCCACAATGATCTTAGCCCTCCCAGCATGTTTTAACAACCCCACCAGCTTAGAAAAAAAGGCATGGTCATAGACATTAGGTGCATAAACATTCAGTAACCACATTGGTTCATTATACAATTTACCCTGTAACAAAATATATCGTCCATTTGGGTCTGTTTGCACTGTATGGACTTCAAAATGGACCCCCCGCTTCACAAACACCACCACCCCAGCTTTCTTCGTACCCGACTCGGCCCCATAAGACACCTCCACCCAGTCCCGGGCCAGTTTCCTATGCTCAATGGCGCTCAAATGGGTCTCCTGTAACAATGCGATGTGTGTTCCCTTTCTTTTCAGCCCCTGCAATACCTTAGTGCGCTTAACCGGAGAGCCTATGCCCCCCACATTCCAAGAAATTATCTTAACCTCTGGCATCCCTCCAGGTTAAAGAATACCAATAGGCAATATAGCCAAACAACCACCCAGAGACGCCCAGCCTCATCTCCAGGCTCCCATCCCATCCCACCCACTGTTCCAAAACTTCCAAAGTTGGCTGACACCCCTCCCACCAACAGAACATCAAAAAATGGTGCTGTTCCCACCTACTCCCCCCCCCGAATCCCTCCCCCTTCTCCCTACCCCCACCCCGCCCCCCCATCCCTCCCCTCCTCCCCTCTCCACCTCCCCCCCGCCACTAATCCCCCTACCCTTCCCCCTCTCGATTTGAGAGCCTCTGTCATACTCCTCCAATGGGAAAGATCTCATTCCACACGTCCGGGCCGTTCCCCCCCAGCACTGCCAAAGTAGTAAGGGAGGAGAGAGAAGAAAATAGAGTGGGAGAAGGCCAGACTCATATGACCCCCTCACTTGGAACCACAAATCATAAAACCGTAGAAAATGTTCCTTTGGACAATAATCCACGCAACAGTTACCAGTCCAGCCGCTCGGGCAAGGGGCAACATCGCCTCAACCACACCAGACACCGCTCACCAGTCTGGGTGATACTGGCATTGCCCATGCCCTACAGCACGTGTAGATCTTACAGTCCCATGTCAAGTGTTAGGACTTCCTTTGTTCGCTCCTTGGCCTGTGAGCAGCGTTCCAACAAATTGCTTCGCAGCTCGGGAGTGTTCAAACACGTGCGTCTTCCCATCATGGAAAACTTTTAGCACAGCTAGGTAAATGAGCGCGAACCGAATTCCTGCTCCTGCCAACTCACTGCAAAGGGGGGCGAACACCTTCCGCCGTGCCGCCAATGTGGCTGAATAATCCTGAAACAGTAGGACCGAATGGTTATCCAATTTCAGTGAGCGCCGCTTTCGGAAGGCCTGAAGCAGCGCTATTTTATGTTGAAAATTTAGCAGCCTGGCCAGCACCGGCCGCTCATTGGGACCTCTCTTCGGGCCCAAACGGTGTGCCCTCTCCACTATTATGTGTCCTTTCAGTTCCTCCAGGCCCAGCTCCTGTGGCAGCCAGGTCTCAAACAGGCCAGCAAGCTGTTGGTCAGACCAGGCCTCAGGCACACCCACCAGTCGTAAATTGTTCCGGCGGGACCTGTTCTCTAAGTCGTCCACTTTAAGGAGCAGCGTTTCAATCTCCTTCTGATGCCGCTTAGCATCGGCGTCCCGCTGCATCTCACTCTCCTCCAACACTGTGATGCGCTGTTCCACCTCCTCCACTCTCCGAGTGACTTCAGCATACGTCTCCGCCATTTCCTCCAACTTCTGCAACATGGAGTCAAACTTAGGCTCCAAAAGCTTAGCCACCTCATAAGCCAGTTCCTCCGCCCCTGATTCTCCATTGCCAGAGCCCAGAGAGTCCGGGCTTTTGCCGGGACGCAGAGCAGCCGCCATTTTGGACTCGCAGGACCCATGCGGCTTCTCCTTCTTTGCCGCCGCACGCATGCCTATGCCACCACTTTCATCGCTTTAGGCACTCAAGGGTATCCGCACCACTCAGCCTTCTCTCCCCACGTATACACACCAAGATTAATGCAGTTTTCCTGCCGATCTAGGGCAACGGCCCGGGAGAGCGATGAGGACACGTCCTCACTCGCTCATGTGCTCACGTGATCTCCCCTGAACTCAACTTTAAAGGAGCGCCATTCGGGCACATCAAGCCTCTTCCTCCCTGCACTCCGGCGGACCATCTGCTCTCCTCCTGCTGAGGATCGAGCCCGCCGTAGCACCGGACCGCCCCTCCTGCACAAACTGCCCAATCGGGGCAGCCTGAACTCAGCTTTAAAGGAGCGTCATTCGGGCAGGCCTGCGCCTGAGGGCCTCGTCAGAGGGCCCTTTGGCGTGGCCCTTAGGCGTGAGCCCTCCTGAACCCTGAACACAACTGATCCAGCAGGCCCAGTCCATCATCCTTAACATTCCCGGAAGAATTCTCCACCGCCGCCTGAGCCGATGCATCTTTTACTGAACATAAAGAATAAACGCTCTTGTCCACGAGGTAAACCATCGCTTTAAAGAGGACACTGCATCCTGTAACTCTAACTAAACTGAACTCTAATCTGCTACTCTGAGTCCCTGTTAACTAAATTGCCTGTGCATGAATTCGTAGATACCCCTCTTATCCAATGGTCACATTGTTCGAACACCGTTGCTAATCTCTGCAACCTTCGGGTTAGAGCTACCCTAATTATCACAGTGCTGATACATTTCAGATTCATTGCTGATACATTAGACCTACCCTAATTGTCATAGTGCTGATACATTTTCAGATACATTGCTGATACATTTCAGATACATTGCTGATACATTGTCATATCTCTACAACCTGGCGTAAACCTGCCTTATTGTCCTGTTCGCTGTATCCCTGTAAATGCGGTACTTAAACCTGCTGTCCCTGTGCCTAGAGTAATTTGCCTTACATAGAACACCCCAAAATGCATCCAATCCTGTCCCTAACCCTTATCCTCCTTACCCCCTGGGCCCCCAACCTATCACATGCATTGAACCCTGGCATTAATCACATCTCGATCCTCCACAACAATGGAAGAAGATGGTCCGAAATCCCCCATCACACCACAACTAAAACTAATACATTCCATCCACACCTTCTACACATCCCTCTGCAGAGCATTAAGAAGAACCAAACCGAGAAATACAATTACCAACGCCTACTCAAGTGCGCACTTATTAAATGCTAGATCAATAAGCTCAAAATGGCCTATAGCCAATGACCTGATAACCCAACATGACCTTGATATTCTAATGATAACTGAGACATGGCTATCCAACTGTGATAACGTCCTCATCAATCAGATGTCACCACCAGGATTCTCTCTCTATGCCTGCCATAGGACCAACCAGAGGGGAGGCGGTACACTCATTTTTGCCAGATCCGAACAATTTATACTAAGCAACACCACCAGCACACCGCACCTGGATATGATCTCCATATCAAACGAGCACTGTACAATCAACCTACTGTACCGAGCACCAACACCATCACCAGACGATCTACCGTCAATAATCGACCTCGCCTGTAACTCAAACAACCCACGCTCTCTAAACTGGCTAATAGGGGATTTCAACCTGCCTTCCCTACAAGATACGCATTCCTCAGCCTTCCTTGAAGCAATGAACGAGCTTGGCTACGAGCAACTCATCAACTCTCCCACCCATAGTAAGGGGAGTATACTGGACCTGATCTTCGCTCCCCAGACTGCTGTCAACTCAACCAAAAGCCTTCTGATTTCCATAACACCTGTACCCTGGTCCGACCATAACCTACTCCTATTCCACATACCCAGTAAGTACTTCAGCAATAACAACAATAAAGCATATGCCCCTCCTAGAACCATAACACGCTTTCGGCCCCTCGTTAAGAATAAGGCCCTTGAGAAGATCTTACCTCTCCTTACCAACGCATCCCTTGACCCAGACGAATTGGTATCTAACTAGGATTTCTTTATTTATTTAGCTGCATTTATATCCCGCTTTTCACCGGGTCAAAGCGGTTGGGGGATACATTTAACACGAGGGGATATGAGACACATACACTAATACAGGGAACATGGGCAATGGAGGGTTAAGTGGCTTGCCCAAGACCACAAGGAGCATCTGTGGGACTAGAAACTCCAGTCCTTCCGGCCCAAGGTTGCTGTCCTCTAGTGGGATTTGAACCACCGACCTTCCGGCCTGTAGTACCTTGCCCCAACCACTAGGCCACTGCTCCCTCCAGGATGACGCTCTCAGAGCCGCCGCCTGCCTCCCATTCACTAGCAAGAGACCAACGAAGCGGGAACACGCACCATGGTACTCCCAAGACCTGCGAGCATTGCTTCTCCACCTACGCAAGCTCGAGAGACAGTGGTGCCACACCCGGACATCCATTGCACTCTGTGCATACTCCTCACACCTACAAACACACCAAGAAAAAACGATGGAAAAAAGAAAACAGTACCACTCAGAGATACTAAAGCGGTCAATGAACAGACCACATGACCTATTTAGTATTGTAAAATCCTTAACACGTGATCCAGCACTAGCTCAATCACCCATGCCCCAGCCGCAGGACTATTCCAACTATCTACAGTCGAAGATGATCCAGACTAACATGAATGCAACCACCATAATCCTCTCCACCCCGCATGAGACCTCCCACCCAGCCTCTCTGCTCAAATTCTGCGAGGTATCAAACAAAGAGATCGAAGATATTATCTCTTCTATTAATCTCACCACTGCACCCAACTACCCCTGTCCAGCCAGTTGGATTAAAGAGCTGCGCCATGACCTCAGCCCAACCATAAGTAGAATTTTGAACCAATCCTTCTCAACAGGGTCCTTCCCACAGAGCTTAAAGTTCACATCAAGCCGCCCACTGTTGAAAAATAGCAGACTCGACCCATCTAAAGTTGAATCCTTCAGACCAATTTCAAGCATCCCCCTGCTTGCCAAAATCATTGAGAAGGTAGTCCAGTGACAAATTCAACAGCAGGTCGACACCGAAGCACCACTTGACCAATCTCAACACGGTTTTAGAGAAGCACACGGTGTTGACACCATCCTTACGATCCTCTTTAACAACATCCACCAAGGATTTGTCCTCATCTTTTTGGACACTGCAGCCGCTTTTGAGTCGGTGAACCATGAGACACTATTACTTCGTCTCAAAGAAAAAGGGATACATGGCTTAGCTCTAGCCTGGTGTAAATCTTATTTGAGCAACAGATGGCAACAAGTCAGAGCAGGCTCCATGACATCAGAGCCTTTTCCACTAAAGCAAGGTGTACCCTCAGGGATCATCCCTATCTGCATTTATGTTTAACATCTACATGCAGCCCATCTGTGCCTTGATCCGCTCTTTCAATGTCCAGTGCCTGGCCTATGCAGATGACATCCTGATTTACACACCTTTCAAGATCGATCAACCAGACTTCTCACTGATATTGAGATGCTTTGAAGCAGTAGCAGACTGGCTCCTCACACAAAACCTACGATTAACCACAACAAAACTGACGTTCTATTTGTCACGAGAAATCAGAAGTTTACACCACCTTCCTCACTACAAGTCAACAACACCGAACTGAAGGCCAAATCCACAATTCGCTATCTAGGCATTACACTCGACCAGCGGCTCGACATGTCAGCACATGTCAAAAACACCACGAAAGCAATAGATCACAAGATCCAAACACTACGCCATCTCCGCCCATTACTTGACTTCACTGACTACCGATCAATCTTCCAAGCCTTGGTTATCCCACATCTTGACTTTGCCAATATCATCCTCCACGGACTTCCACAGTCAACACTGAGCCCGCTCCGACTCGCCATGAACTCAGCTGCGAGGGTACTTGTAGGCCTATCAAGGTCAGATCACATTATGCCAGTCCTGAAGAGCCTCCACTGGCTACCCCTGCAGGCTAGAATCCATTACAAGACTCTAGTCCTGACATTCAAGGCCCTAAAGAACCAGCCCCCCACACCTATCAGGAAACTTATCCACAGCACGCCGGTCAACAGAAACAGGAGATCTACATTGATGAACACACTTGAGGTCCCCAAGATGCTGACAAAATGCACAAAGACAACAGCCAATAGAGCCTTCTCCATATTCGCACCTAGGGCCTGGAATACCCTCCCATCCAAATTCCGAGCCATCACAAACCTAGCATTATTTAGAAAAGCTCTCAAACACCACCTGTTCCTAAAACATTACCCTGAAACTCACCCATCACCCTGCTCTCCTACCCAGACCGCTCCATAGCTCAGCCCCCCGAAGAGAATGGTTAATCAGCTCTCCCCTGCCCTCACTCCCTGACCCATGAACATATGCCTTGGAAAGACCCATATATGTCTCCTGTAAATGAGCAATTATAATTTGTAAATAGTTCCCCCGGTTACTTCCATGTTTACTACCCCTATTCATTGTAAACTCAATGCGGCCTGTTGCATTGTAGTATATTCTGTTTCAACTGTACACCGCACTGATTATAATAGCGCGGGATATAAGAAATGCAAATAAATAAATAAATAAAGGGTGGCCTGAAAGAGGGGTTGATGAAAAGGAGACCCCACTGTCAGATTTTCTAGTTATTGCCACCATTGGAGAGACAAAATTAGTCGTTGAGAGATTATTATCTTGTCCGACAAATGACCTGTGGCCTGTGTCTACTGTGTGGAGAGGGTCCACTGAGCTGCTCACATGTGGAGGCGAGCATATGGGACTACATGAACTGTGGATGCCATATGTCCCAGTAACTGCAGTAACTCTCGAGCAGTGAGGGAGGATTTGCCTACTGCTTGAGAAGCTAGTTGCATTATGTGAAGACACCGGGCTTGTGGAAGGAAAGCCCTTGCCTGTCTGGTATCTAGACAGGCTCCTATGAATTCTAGGCATTGGGAAGGAACTAGTTGAGATTTTGGGAAGTTTATTACCAATCCCAAGTATTGGAGGATTCACATTGTATGGGACAGTGCAGTACTGGACACTGCAACTGTAGGGGCTCGAATGAGCCACTCGTCTAAGTAAGGGAAGACGAAAATCCCCAGGGTTCGTAGAAATGCAGCTACTACTGCCATGCATTTCGTGAATACCCTTGGTGCTGAAGCCAGACCAAAGGGAAGAACCCTGTACTGGATATGTTTCCCCCTGAAAAGGAAACGTAAGAATTTCCTGTGATCTGGATGGATGAGAATGTGAGTGTATGCATCCTTTAAGTCTAGAGAGTAAAGCCAATCCTGGCTTTGAAGGTATGGCAGAAGAGTTCCTAGAGAAATCATTTTGAATTTCTCTCGAAACAGATATTTGTTCAATTCTCTGAGGTCCAGAATGGGTCTGTGTCCTCCTGTTTTCTTTAGAATAAGGAAATAGGGGGAGTAGAACCCTGCACCCCATTGAGGAATGGGTACTTCCTCTATTGCCCCTTGGGCAAGAAGTGTGGAGGCCTCGTGATCTAGCAGATTCTCTGCAGAGGTTTGAGAATTGAATTGCTTTAGAATTGTAGGAGGGGGCATGCTGTGAAAATGAAGCTTGTACCCTTCTCCTACAATGGACAAAGTCCAATCTTCTGCTGTTATCTGATGCCATCTGTTGGCAAAGTGGCATAACCTGCCCGGAATATTTGGGGGGTTGGGGACCCCTCAGAGGCAGGAAGGCAAAGCTCTCTAGGAAGGAGTCAAAGCCCTTGAAGGGGCTGAACCTGGAGAGCTGGTGGGCTCTCAGGCCTTTTGGCTTCTTTGGCTGTCTAGTTTGTCCCTTTTGGGCAACCTGACCTTGAGTTTGACTCTGCTGGGTATAGGAAGGATAAAACTTCCTCTTTTTGGTAAAAGAGGGTTTTTTTTATAAGGCTTCCTTTTGGCTGGAGTGGCTGTAGACTTTGACAATCTATCTAAGGTAGAATTGTCAGCATCTAACTCATTAGCCTTTTCCTGCCAATTCTTTCCGAAGAGATTCTCCCCCGTGCAAGGAATGTTGCCTGTACCCAAGTCTCCAAGTCTGATGCCTGTAGCCAGGCAATCCGTCGTGCGCCAATGGCAACAGCAGAGGTTCTGCTGATGCATTCGAAGTAGTCAAAGGCTGCACGATTAACAAACTTGGAGACATCTTGAGCATGCTTAACTAGAGCAAGAAAATCTTGTCTCTTGTCATCTGGGAGAAATGGGCTCATAAGTTCCAAGTCTCCGGTGACTTCCTTGAGGAACATTCCCATATATAGGATATATGAACTGATCCTAGCTGAAAGCATGGAAGCTTGAAAGGTTTGGCGCCCAAAAGCATCCAGAGTCCTGCATTCACGACCTGGAGGATTGGATGCATGCCTCTTTGCACTTTTCATCCTATGCATGGCTGATTCCACTACCATTGAATGGTGTGGCAGCTGAGTTTTCTGAAATCCAGGACATGGCGGAACTCTATACATAGTATCAAGTCTCCTAGAGTGAGGAGTAGTAGTCAGAGGTGTCTCCCACATTCTGAGCATCAAGCTATGCAGAATATCATGGATAGGCAGAGTGGCTGCCTCCTTAGGAGCTTTAGGATATTGGAGAATTTCCAATTCCTTTGCTCTGGGTTCCTCTTCAGGAGCAACTGTGATTGAAAGACCTTTGGCCATATCACGGATGAAATCCTGAAATGAAATGTCCTCTGGAGGTGACATTCTGCGTTGGGGAGAAGAGAGATCTTCTAGGAGAAAACCTCTAGTGCCAGCAGAATTGTCAGAGTCTTCGGAATCTGAGGAATCGAAGTATTCCTGACCCCGATGCTCTTGCAACGCACGATCCCGGTACCGATCGAAGTCGGTACCGAGCTGACCCGGTACCACTCTGTCAATTCCAGCCAGAGATGGCATGGGAAGAGTTCCCACAGAGGCCGGTATCGGTGTCGATGTCGGTACCGGTGCCCGTGGGACCACCGGTACCGCAGCTGAAAGAAGAGCTGCGATGCTGCGCTCGATAGCGAGGAACTTCTGGTCTATCGACGCTGCCGATGCCTGGGTGTCGGTACCAGTAAGGACGGCCGGAACTCCTGAGCATGGCACAGGTAGTTCTTGCGAGGTTGTGGCCTCGAGAACATCCTGAAGTCCCATCGATGCTTTGGAAGCCGAAGCCTCCCGCCAGGGCTGTTTTGCCGGTGTGGTTCCCTCAAGGGCAATGCCGATGGCCTCTCGATGCTTAGCAGGAGAGCTACTTTTTGAGGACCGGCTTTTATGTTTAGTTGCCCTTGATGATGTCGATGCAATGGATCTGGCATCTGAAGAAAAGAGGGTACCGAGTTTTGCAGCCTGGTTTTGTCTTCCTCTTTTAGTCATCCCCATACAGGAGAGACATTCAGTTGGAGAATGTTCAGGTCCTAAACATATCAGACACCAATCATGGGTGTCAGTGACGGAGATGGTACCGCCACACTTAGTACATTTCTTAAAACCACTAGTTGGTTTTTCCATGTTTTAGGAATATGGGGCCTAGTGCCCAAAATGGCGCCTAGCATCAAAGAGAAAAGTTTCTGAAAAGAAACAGTCTACGCGACCACAAGAAAAGAAATTTAAAGACGGAATTTTCTGCGGTGACAGGGAATAGATCCTGTCGGTTCTGCAGAAAACGAAGAACTGAAGAGGGACAGTTGGAAAGGTGGGAAGGCAGCGCGCATGTGCTGAGGGATGCTCCCAAAAGCGTTCCTACTGGATGCTGGGGAGCGTTCCCGTGCATGCTCTGTTGGTACCGACGATACCCATATGTGAAGACTACATCCCTGCTTGTTCCTGGAGATCAGGTGTTCTCCGGGTACAGCAGGAATCAGTCCTCACATATAGGTGACACTGGTGCAGATGGAGCTTGCGTGGAAGCATCTCCCCAGCTTTCAAGGAAAACCTTTGGGAGATGCACCGTGCATGTGTGGTCCACTTCCTGCCCAAGGGTGCCATCTTCCTTTAGTCTAATGACATAGCTAAGAAGGCAAAAATATAAGATGATAAAGAAGCAACTCCAAAGGGAGGAGGGAGGATAGTGAGGACTGATTCCTGCTGTCCCCGGAGAACACCTGCTACAGGTAACTACGCTTTCTCCAGGAACAAGCAGGAAGTCAGTACTCACAAATGGGACTTCCCAGCTATAGGCTACTGAGAACCTGTATCCAAAAGAAAAATGCCACAGCAACCTCCAAAGGGAGAGCCGTGACCAACAGCAGTCGAGTCCCGAGGGAGAGACTCAAGCAAGACCCAAGCGTCCAGTGAACATCAGCACTCCGGTAGCTTGAACACAGAAGGGTCGGAGGGCAGGAGTTGCCTACACCCCAAAAAGATTATGGAGTACAGCCTGACTGAAGGTGCTGTTCCACTGGAACTCCCTCTCCAGGCAGTAGTGAGCTGCAAAGGTATGGACCAAAGACCAGGTGGTGGCCCGGCAAATTTCCGTCATGGGGACGGAACACAGATTGGCCACAGAAATAGCCATGGCTCCTATACGGTGTGCCATGATTCTCTGGTTCTGTGGGATCCCTGCTTGCTCACAGGCAAGAGTAATGCAGTCCACCACCCAGGTGGACAGAGTTTGCTTAGTTATTGGAAGCCCCAGACGGCTGGGGTCATAGGATACGAAAAGCTGTTGAGCTTTGCGATGGCCCTGGGCCCGTTGCAGGTAAAAGGACAGGGCTCTCTTGCAATCCAGAGTATGGAGAATGGTCTCTATGGTCTCTGTCCTGCCGGTGTGAGGCATGGGAAAGAAGGTGAGGAGCACCACCTCCTGATTGAGGTAGAATGAGGACACCATCTTCGGCAGAAACTTAGGGTGTGTTCTTGTAGAACCTTCCAGGCGACTTTCCAGGAGAGGTACCGCAGGTGTCAAAGTAGCTAAAGGCTCAAACGGAGGCTTAGTGAGTTGCGAGAGCACCACATTAAAGTCCCATTCCACCACTGGGGAGCGGACAGGGGATGTGGACGACATGAGGCCCTGTAGGAACTGAGACACAAGGGGCTGAGCTGAGAGGGGCTTCCCCTCGACAGAGTGGTGATGTGCTGCCATGATGCTTAGGTATACTCTGACTGAGTTGGACTTCAGTCCCGCAAGTGATAGAGGGAGCAAATATTGGAGCACCATGGGCATTGAGCAAGAGAACGGGTTTGTCCATTTCTCTATGCACCACAGTGAGAAACGTTGCCATTTGAAGGCATAGGCCCTTCTCATGGAGGCCTTCTGACAAGCCAGGAGGATGTCTTCCATGTCCGTGGAAGGTTGAAGGGGGCTAGTGCTGCCCTTTCAGCAAGCAAAGCTACGAACGAGAGGGACCCCAGATTGGGATGAAAGAAGAGTGCCCTGCTCCTGCGAGAGTAGTCCTGGGGCTCAGCCCAGGGGAATTGGCAGTACCATCGATAAGGAGAGAAGCAGTGGGAACGAGGGCTGTCTGGACCACCGAGGGGCTATCAGCACTAGCAACGCTCTGTCACGTTGAGCCTTGAACAGGGAGCAGAAACGGGGAAACTGTGCGTTGTCTGGGCTGGCAAACAGATCCATCACCGGAACAGCCTTGAGGCCATTGCTGGGTCCAGGCGCTACTTGTGCAGCTGGAGTACCCTGCTCAGTTGTCCGCCAAGATATTATCCTGGCCTGGGATGTAGATCACTCTCAGGAGCATCCTGCTGCATGTGGCATAAGAACAGAGGGCTACCGTCTCCTGGCCTAGGGGCTACAACCCCATTCCCCCATTTGTTCATGTAGAACATTGCAACCTGATTGTCAGTCTGGATCAAGTACCATGTAGTGCTGTAGCTGGTGGCGGAAGGCCTTGAAGGCCAGCAATATGGCCCTAATTTCCAGCAAGTTGATCTGCATTTCAGATTCCATCTGGGACCAGCAGCCTTGTGTCTGGAGGCTGTCGCAATGCGCTCCCCATCCCCTTAGAGGTGTCTGTGGTGAGGACTTTCTGGGCGGGTGGGTGCCTGGAAGGGCATTCCAGCCTGAAGATGACCTGGATTCTGCAACCATCTGAGGGAGTCTGCCAGCTGGCAGGTCACATGCACCCTGTCCCTGAGCCTGTAGCTTGGGTCCACTGAGAGCAGAGGCACCACTGGGCTGCTCTTATGTATAGGCAGGCATCTGGGGTCACGTGGACTGTGGAGGCCATGTGTCCCAGCAGGCAGAGGAGAAGCCGGGTGGGTAGTGTCCTGTGCCATTGCATCTCTGTAGCCAGTTCCCTGAGGCATGCTGATCTCGCCTGAGGGAGGAAGGCTTTTGCCTGATGGATGTCCAACTGCGTTTCTATGAATTCTAGGCTCTGAGCGGGAATGAGGTGGGACTTGGGGTAGTTTATGATAAACCCCAGGTGCTGCAGGGCATTTATGGTGTGTCCGGTGGCGCATTGTGCCTCTGCAGCTGTTGCCCCCTTAATGAGCCAGTCATCCAGGTAGGGGAAGGCGAAGGCCCCTTGAAGCCTCAGGTGGGCTGCGACCACTGCAAGGCACTTTGTAAAGAGCACTCAGAGACGAGGCTAGCCCAAAGGGCTGTGCCCTATATTGGTAGTGTTGTTTCCCTACCACGAACTGGAAGTATTTTCTGTGGCTGAGGTGGATTAGGATGTGAGTGCAAGCATCCTTTAGGTCTAAGGAGCAAAGCCAGTCTCCCTGCTTAAGGAATGGCAGTAGTGTTTCAAGGGAGAGCATCTTTAACTTCTCCCTGACCTGAAACCTGTTGAGCTCTCGCAGGTCCAGGATGGGCCTCAGGCCCCCAGTCCTCTTTGAGGCAAGTAAGTACTTGGAGTAGAAACTGGTGCCCCAGAAGTGTTTTGGGATTGACCCGACTGCTTTGCCCCAGAGTAGTCCTGCTAGCTTGGTGAAGAGCAGGGTCTGATGAAGAAGAGGTCTTGTGGGCTCTCCTGGGAAGAATGGGAGTGGTATGTGATGTAGGTGGAGGAGGTAACTCTTCTTGACCACCTGTAACACCCAGACATCAGTGGTGTCTACCTATGGGCAAACAGGGCTAGGCACCCCCTATGGGTAGCAAAGGACCCCCCCTGGGGGTATCAGGGTCGTGCCCAGGTAGTCAATAGCCTCCCCCAGGCTTGGCCTGAACCAGTGCCTGGGGCTACAGGGCGTTATACTTTCTGGGACCATGTCCCTGGCCTTTTTGTTGCTGGGCCTGCTGAGGGCCCAAGAAGGCTTGGAAGTGCGGAAGGGTACTGAAGTCCCCTTTCCTCCTCGGAAAGAAGGCTTTTTCCCTGAGGTTTGCTTTCTGGGTTGCACAGAGTCTTTTTTGAGAGCCTGATTCTCGTCACATACTCGGTCTCTATCTCCGCTGCTTTGTCTGGTATGGATTTCCCAAAAAGATTTTCACCTGTGCAGGGGACGTTTTATTTATTTTTTATTTATCATTATTTCTATACTGCTCCTTTCTGAGATCAGGTGCGGTGTACATTGAACAACAGTATTACATAGAACCAAATTTTAACATTCTAACAGTCAGAACTATGTACAACCACTTTGTAAGCTTTCAGGTACATTTAACAATCAGAAACTATGTACAAGGGGTGGCAACAGAGACTATTTACAATTGGAGCAGAGGAGTATCATTGTATGGGTTGAGTATTGGGTGATTCGAGGGATGTGTTATTATCTTGGTTATTTTCTCCAAAATGTTGGGTGAACAGGAAGGTTTTTAATTTTCTCCTAAATGTTTTTATATCTTTGATGGCACAAAGGTAGCCAGGGAGATCATTCCATAACATGGGTGCAGTAAGGGAGAAGGCACGACGCTCAAAGAGGCCATCTATTTCCCCACCCTTTATACCACACACACCCCTCACAACTGTCTTGCCAAAATGCACTGCCTGCAAAAACTTGAACCTATCCTCAGGGGGCAGTTGGTACTCCTCCTGCAGGTCTTTGAATGCACCCCACTCCCTTCCTTCCCTCAGTTGCCCAAGGTACTTCAACCCCTTCAGGGCCCACCTTCTATAAGCTGGGTGGGGGGAACCCTGGGTTATCTACTAGTAGCAAGAACTTGGAGAATCCCTGATGGCTATACCACATGCCCTGCCACTTGCGCCAATATTGCAAAGTAAGATTTACAAAGGGATTCCCTTGCTTCCTCACCATATTGTCATTTCCCCAAACCCATATAACACCCCCAAGCTCAGTACACCCATGGCTGGATTTCTCTAGCTCCACCCATTCTGCATGCCCCCGGAGCCACCACTCCAGAACAGCCCTAAACCGGGCTGCTTCAAAGTATCTCTGCAATAGCGGCATACCCATCCCTCCTTCATTCTTACCAGTACAGAGAACACTCCTTGCCACTCTTGGCCTCCTCCCCTTCCAAATATACTTCATAAGCCGTTTTTGCAAGTCACTATGAAATTGTGAAGGAACCTCTACAGGCAGATTCATACACAAGTATAGAAACCTAGGTAGCATTACCATCTTAAGCAAGGCTATCCTACCCATCCATGACACCTCCAATTTATCCCACCTCTCCAGCTCCTTTAACATACTACTTTTTGCCGGGAGATAATTTGCTTGGAACAATCTATCCCTTTGTGCGGTAATCTGGATCCCCAAATACCGAATGCTATCCTTCACCCATCTAAAGGGGAACTTCTGTCTCATTCTGTCTACCCTCTCTTTAGTTATTGTTATATTTAATAATTCTGACTTAGAGGAATTTATACGAAACCCTGACACTTCACCGTATGTCGCCAGATCCTGTAGTATTGTGGCTAAGGATTGTTCCGGGTCAGTAACAAAAAATAAAACATCGTCCACAAATAGAGATATTTTATGATGGAGATCGTTTATCTGGAACGCCTTGTATATCCACTCGGTCCCAGATACGTTGCACCATGGGCTCCATTGCTAAAACAAACAGCAACGAGGATAGGGGGCATTCCTACCTAGTTCCCTTAAAAGCTCAAAGCAGCCCGTAATGGACCCATTAATTTTCAAACATGCCAAGGGCGACTTATACAGGATCTGAACCCACTTCAGGAAGGTCCCCGAAATATCCACTTTCTCCAGTGTTTTAAATAAGAATGGCCAACACGCCCTATTAAATGCTCTCTCTGCATCTACTGCTAACAGAGCTAACTCCTCCCCCCTACGCTCCCCATGCCACATCAAGTTCAGGGCCCTCCAAATATTATCAGAGGTATACCGACCTGCTACAAACCCCGATTGGTTTGGGTGCACCAATCTAGCAAGACTCAGCATTAGACACTTCGCCAACACCCTAGCAAAAATCTTTAGATCACTGCCCAGAAGCGAGATGGGTCGATATGAGCCGCAATCAGTCGGGTCCTTCCCCTCTTTATGCAGAATACTAATCCCTGCCAAATGAAGGGAATCTGGCATCTTGGGCTCCACTCCAAATGAGTTGAACATCCTAGTTAACGGGGTAACCAGGCCCCCACAAACATTTTATAAAACCGATTGGGAAACCCATCCATGCTGGGGGCTTTATGAGATGGGAGGCTCTTGATCACTGCAAGAACCTCTTGCTCCCGAATCAGACTCGAGAGTCCGTCCACTTTCTGGTAACGTAATTTTATCTAAGTACTCCTGTATTTTCACCTCGTCCACCGGGAGTTCCGGGGAGTATAATTTCTGATAAAATTGGATAAACCGTTCTTCAATATACCTTTCAGACCAAAGAACCTCTCCTTTGTCATTCCTAATATTTACAATTTGATTCCTAGTTGACATTTTCTTTACTTTCTTTATTTTCTTTATTTTTTATTTACATTCTCTTATATACCGCGCTATTCTGCATCAGTGCGGTTTTACATTGAACAAACTGAAATTACATTGAACAGGGCATTATAACTTGGAGATAACCCTCCATAGCCCATGTTCCCTGTAAAATAGTTAAGTGGCTTGCCCAAGACCACAAGGAGCACCTGTGGGACTAGAAACCCCAGTCCTTCCGGCCCAAGGTTGCTGTCCTCTAGTGGGATTTGAAGCCCCGACCTTCCGGCTTGAAGTACCTTGCCCCAACCACTAGGCCACTCCTCCACTCCACTTTGTGGGAAAGCAACTGCCCCGCTTTGTTACTGTACTCAAAGTTCTGTAGCTTCAACATATTAAGCTTGTGGTGAATTTCCTGTAGTTTTAATTCACTCAGGTCCTTTTGCAAGTTTCTTAATACCAGTTTGATCTTACCATTGGCAGGATCTCTCTTTAACTGATGCTCCATTTCTCTAATTGACATTATCAATTGTTGTTGCTGGCGTTCTCTCGTCCGCTTCCGATGCGCCCCAATCGCTATAAATTTCCCCCTTACTACCGCCTTCAGGCAGTCCCAGATGATGCCTGGGCACACTCAACCCTATCATTCAGGGACAAGTAGTCCCCTATCTCCACCACAATCTGCTGAACTACCGACTTATCATCTAACAGGGACTCATTCAATTTCCACCAAGCCCTATTATAGCCTTCTGGTTCTCCAACCCAAGACCACAAGTCACCGGAGCATGGTCTGACCACGTACACTCCTGGAAAACACTATCTCTCACCTCTGGCACAAGGGTCTTATCCACTAATAACAAATCAATCCGAGAGCAGACCTCATGAACCGGTGAATAGAATGAATAGTCCCTCTGGCCACTGTTTAGCTCCCTCCATATATCTACCAGGTCCAGACCATCTATCAACTGCTTCAACCGAAGTCTATGCAGTATAGGGGTTGAGGCCGCTCCTCTAGATGTGTCCACCAAGGGGTCCAGAGCCACATTAAAGTCCCCTCCCAGAATTAATTTGCCTTCAGCACTATGTAATAATATATTGTGGAGCTCTTGAAAATACTCTGCTTGATTAGAATTTGGGGCATACATACTGACCAATGTATATACCACAGCCCCCCACTTGATCTTCACTATCACATAGAGCTCTCCTTTATCCCTTAACACCTCCAGAATATGTCCAATCATCTTGCTAGATAAGAGAATCCCCAGGTCCCACTTCTTCTTCTCAATTTTATTTGATGCAAAAAATTGTTGGGGATAATGGGGATGACTCATTCGACATTAATCCCTAGTAAGGAGATGAGTCTCCTGAATAAACACAATATCACTCCTTAATCTCTTACACTCTTTGAGGAACAGCTGACGTTTTATATAGGAATTAAGGCCCTTGACATTAAGCATCACCAGGTTAGCCTCAGCCATTATGTTCTCAACCCCCCCCAAGCCACCATACCCAGTTCCAATCTACAATGCATCTCTCTACTCCCTCCCCCCAGTACCCTCCCACCTCCCCCTCCCCCAATCCACCTTCCCCCAACACCCCCATCCACCAGACCCATCGCAATAGGACCCGAGCTGTGCAAACCAGACCCGGACAGCCCAAAGGATGTTCACATCTATACAGCAATAATGACACCCTCCAACTCAAACCCCCCTCCACACTCCAACAATTCACAGACATGTACAAGATTAAATTAATAAATCTTGCCCCCACAGGTTATTAGTTTTAAACCCCTTATTAAAGCAAACTTCCTCCCCATACCCACAAGGCTATACTTATCAGGCCCCAAAGGGCTTCAAGAGATTTTTGGTTGCTGTCCTTTTAGAGTTCTCTGGCGTCGTAGTCGCTTATCACCACTCGGAGCCCGATGCCATTACAATTGTGAGCCTGTGGGCACACCTTCAAGACCCGAGCTCTCATTAGTGCGTGGAGGGCAGGCTGGAACATTCAACCAACCCGTCTGCTGCGGGCTCGTTATTGCTGCCTCAACTGAATTAGCCACAGTAGTTTTCCCATTGAAAAACCTGTGAGAGAGTCAGTTGGTCCATTAGATGATAAAGGGGTTAAAGGAGCACTAAGAGGCGACAAGGCGATAGCGGAGAGACTAATGAATTCTTTGCTTCGGTCTTTACTGAGGAAGATGTAGGGATGTTACCCATGACTGAAGTGGTATTTAAAGCTGCAGAAGAATTGAAGGAAATATCGATACATCGGGAAGATGTCTTACAACTATTAGATAAACTGAAGAGTAGCAAATCACCTGGGCCAGATGGTATACATCCAAGGGTGTTGAAAGAACTAAAATATGAGATTGCAGACCTGCTATCAGTAATCTGTGAACTATCATTAAAATCATCTCTAATACCTGAAGATTGGAGGATCGCCAATGTAACACCAATTTTTAAAAAGGGTTCCAGGGGTGATCCGGGAAACTACAGACCGGTGAGCCTGACGTCAGTTCCAGGAAAAATGGTAGAAACCATCATAAAGAATAAAATTACTCAGCATGTAGATAGTCACGACCTAATGGGAGACAGCCAACATGGCTTTAGACAAGGAAGATCTTGTCTTACTAATCTCTTATGTTTTTTTGAAGGAGTGAATAAACAGGTGGACAAAGGTGAGTCGGTTGATATTGTGTATCTGGACTTTCAGAAAACCTTTGACAAGGTCCCTCATCAGAGACTTTTGGCAAAACTAAAGAGTCATGGGATAGGAAGCAGTGTACTATTGTGGATCAGGAACTGGTTAAAAGATAGAAAGCAGAGGGTAGGGCTAAATGGCCAATTTTCCCAATGGAGAAAGGTGAATAGGGTGTACCCCAGGGATCTGTGCTGGGTCCGCTGCTTTTTGACATATTCATAAATGACCTGGAAAGTGGAATAACGAGTGAGGTGATCAAATTTGCAGATGACACAAAACTATTTAAAGTTGTTAAAACCCAAGAGGATTGTGAAAAATTGCAAGAGGATCTTGATAAATTGGAAGACTGGGCATCAAAATGGCAGATGAAATTTAATGTGGACAAGTGCAAGGTTATGCACCTAGGGAAGAACAACCCAAACTATGGTTACACGATGCAAGGTTCCACATTAGGAACCACCACCCAGGAAAAAGATTTAGGCGTCATTGTGGATACCATGTTAAAACCCTCGGCCCAGTGTGCATCGGCGGCCAAGAGAGCAAATAGAATGCTAGGTATGATAAGGAAAGGAATGGAAAATAAAACAAAAGATATTATAATGCCTCTATATCGTTCCATGGTGAGACCGCACCTTGAATATTGTGTGCAATTCTGGTCGCCGTATCTTAAAAAGGATATAGCGATTTTAGAAAAGGTTCAGAGAAGAGTCACCAAAATGGTAAAGGGGATGGAAGGATACTCCTATGAAGAAAGGCTAAAAAGGTTAGGGCTCTTTAACCTGGAAAAGAGACGGCTGAGGGGAGATATGATAGAAGTCTATAAATTAATGAACGGAGTGGAACGGCTAAACGTAGATCGATTGTTTACGTTATCAGAATATAGAAAGACTAGGCGACATGCAATGAAGCTACAGGGTAAACTATTTAAGACTAATAAAAGAAAATATTTTTTCACTCAACATGTAATCAAACTCTGGAATTTGTTACCGGAGGATGTAGTAAAGGCTGTTAGTATAGCTGGGTTTAAAAAAGGTTTGGACAAGTTCCTGGAGGAAAGGTCCATAAACCATTATTAAGAAGTGACCGAAGATATCAATGCTTGACCCAGTACAAGCATTGTGGAACTTGTGTCTCTTGGGGAAACTGCTAGGTACATATGACCTAGATTGGCCACTGTTGGAAACAGAATACTGGGCTTGATGGACATTGGTCTGACCCAGTATGGCATATCTTATGTTATGATAGTGAACTGGAGGCCCACAGGAAAAAGCCACCTATAGCAAACATTTTTTCCCTGAGCTTCTTTGTCACTGCTTGATATTCTCTGCGCTCTCTCATAGTTATACTAGAAATGTCAGAGTATACTTCCACCTCTGCGTCCTTCCATTGGATTTTTTCCAATTTCCTCACCGTGGAGATCACAAGTTCCTTTGTTCTATATTCGTGCAAATATTGCAATTATATCCCGAGGCCTGTTCTCTCTCCTGGGGCCCAGAGACCTGTGCGCATGATCCATGGAGAAACACACCCCTTCCAAGGGGACCCCCGCCGCCCGCAGAATGGCCCCGCAGAACTCCTCTGCCAAAGAAAGATAATTCGTAACTCCCTCACTCTCTGGCAGGCCTCAGATACGAATGTTTAAACGCCAGGTCCGGTTCTCCAGGTCCTCCAGTTTCTGCCATAGCTCCTCCTGCATGCAGAATTTAGGCGCTGCTCGCTCAGAGAGCATTGCCCCTAGTGCTCCTCCATGCGGTTCTCTATCTTCTCTAGCCGTGCACCCAGCGAGGCAATATCCACCTTTAAGTCGTTGAACCAACCCTGCACCTCAGACTTAAAGGAACTCAGCTCCTGCTTTGTGCTCTCGAACCACTCTTTTAGATCATCGCGCAGCCCCTGGATCTCGCTCGAGGTTCCTCTCACAAAGTCTGCTTCCACTGACCTGCCAGCCTCGTTCTGGCCTGACTCCATCTTAGTGGTATGATTTTTAGCCCTTGCAGCTCCCTTGAAGGAGAAGACTTTCAAATCTATTCCGGGCTTCTTCCCAGCCATCCAAACAGATGTGATCCATTCCCCACCAGAGGGTGGGGTGGGGGGGGGGGAAGGTGTTGGGGGCTCCTCAAGCCAATTTGGGGCGTTTGTTTGTCCTCATCAGAGCTAGCTTCTCAGGCGTCCATTCGGCTGCTGACATCACCGGAACTCCGGCATCTTATTTTAAAGCTCAAGCATTACCAAACTCTGCAAATCAAATAAATCCAAGACATCATCATAGTATCAGTCTCCTGCAGTGAGATAGAGGACCATCCTTCAAATGAACAGTTAGCATCCTTCTATGAGATACCCGACTGGCGTTTCAGCCTCCTACCCCCATTTATAAAATAATTCCACCTAGTTGAATTCCTTCAGGAGTGTTGAGACTTGCTTAGGTTTACTGGCTGGGACATCTCCGTACTCTGCTTCCTTGAAGGTACTCCATGCCTCCTCTAGGTTGGGCATCTTTTTTTTAATCCTGCACCGTAAAGGCCAGGCCTAGAGGGCTGGTCCATTGAAAGTGCAAATTTTCAGCCCTCCAACTTTTTGTAAAGTCCATAAATTCGCTCCGGTGGTTAAGCATTGCAGGCACAAGATAGCATAAGCCTTGAGCTTTTGACCCTCCCAGCCATAGTCCCGATTTTCCTGGCCTTGGATAAAATGGCTTCCTTTGCTGTAAAATCATGGTAACATACCCACCCTGATGCTTTGCTTGGGTGGTATATCAAGCATTACAATAAAGATAATGTCTCTTGGGAGGTTTGGTCATGATAATCTCAATGCCTGGTAAGCGTACTGAATTTTCTCTCTTTGGGTAAATTTGCCCATTCCTCACCATGCTATAATATCATCATATTGATCTTCTGATCTACTTGCACACAGCTTGTGAACTTAGCAGTTTCCAGAACTCCACTCTAGTGAATATTATTTCTTAAGTTCACCTGGCTACAAGATTTTGGTGTTCAGACTCCATTTATTGCATTGTATGCTGCACAGACGTTAATGCAGCCTGGTGGTCATCAAGGCATCGCTCTTCTTCATCCATATGCCTTCTAACATGTGCTATATCAGTATTCAGTTCCACAGTAACATTGCTAAGATCAGATTTGAAATTGGGAACGCCTTGCTTAAGCTCAATGAACCATTCTTCAAGCCCCACCATCTGTGATTTATACAGTTGGATGGGAGAGGATCGCAACAACTCCATTTCTAACTCTGTGCTATCCTGTTGTGCAGTTTCTTTAGATGCAGTCTGGCCCCTTCACTGTAGGCTTGTAGCCATGGAGTAGGAAAACACCTATAGGTCAACAGTATTCTTTTAATTTGCCATAGCGATCAATTCTATGCACCAACAAGTTTTACAGCCAGGCTTTCCTAACACTCATCAGGTTGCAGAGGCATTTTAGCAGGGTTTATTTGCTACACAGGTTCAGAGAAGGAGAAATTTCCCTTACTGTTAATTTCCTTTCCTGGAATACTGCTAGACCAGTCCAGACAAACGGGTTATGCACCCCTGCCAGCAGATCTTGGAGACAGAGAATTCCACCAGAGCTCTGACAGGCTGGAGACTGGTGATGTAAAGCTACCCCTAGGGGTCTCCCTCAGTAACGTCTACAAGCTATTGGAACATAAACTGAACCGCACCCCAGAGGGTCCCAATTGAACTACATACACGGGAGCCGAAGAACTCCCCAGAGATGAAGACAGTATGCACCTACACACTCATGGAACGCCCATGGCGAAGCATACTGAAGAAGAAGAACAGCGGTCGGCGGCTGTACCACACCAGCAGTATCTCAACAGACAGCAGGGCGGGTCCTGGACTGGTCTAGCAGTATTCCAGGAAAGGAAATTAACGGTAAGGGAAATTTCTCCTTCCAAGTCATACTGCTAGACCAGTCCAGACAAACGGGCAGTACCCAAGCTACGTGCTCTCAAGGGGGGGCCAAGAACGCCGACAGCACTGCAGCTCCAAAGCGGCCCTCCTGATGGGCCTGAACGTTCAACCTATAGTGACGCACAAAAGTGGACAGCGAAGACCAAGTCGCCGCCTGGCAAATATCGAGAGGGGGTACATGAGACCGCTCGGCCCACGAAGCCGCTTGCGCCCGAGTAGAGTGAGCACGGAGTCCCGCCGGGACCGGTTTCCCCCGAAGAATATATGCCGCCTCAATGGCCCCTCTTACCCATCTAGAAATGGTAGACTTGGAGGCCGCGGAGCCCCGACGAGGACCCGCAAACAGGACAAAAAGGTGATCAGACGTACGAAAAGAGTTTGTCACCTTCAGGTACCGAGATAGAACCCTCTTAAGGTCTACCGTCCGTAACGGAGACCGACTACCGTCACACTGCGCCCTTGGAAAGGACGGTAGGAAAAGAGGCTGGTTAACATGGAACGGCGTCAGGACTTTGGGCAAAAATGAAGGGACAGTTCGAAGAGAAACGCCCTCCGAAGAAAACGAGAGATAGGGATCTCGACAGGAGAGAGCCTGTAGCTCGGAAATAAGGTGCGCCGAAGTGATAGCCACTAAGAAAACTGTCTTCAGAGTCAAATCTTTATGAGAACAGGCCTGCAGGGGCTCAAAGGGAGGAGCAACGAGGGCACGAAGCATGAGCGCGAGATCCCATGCCGGCACAGGCGGACGTAGTGGAGGTCGTAAGGATTTAACTCCGCGGAGAAACTGAGACACGTCCGCATGCGACGCTATCGAGCGCCCTGCTATTGGACCACGAAAGCACGTCAAGGCGGCCACCTGTACACGCAAGGAACCGAGCGCCAAGCCCTTATCCACTCCGGCTTGTAGAAAAGCCAGGATGTCCGGGATACTGCAACGCCAGGGAGATAGGTGATGTCGCGAACACCAATCGTCAAAAAGACGCCAAACCCTAGCGTAGGCCAGCGACGTGGTAGACCACCGTGCCTTGAGAAGTGTCGCGACCACACTAGGCGAATAGCCCTTGCGAGCTAACCTGCGGCGTTCAATAACCAGGTCGTAAGCGAGTAGGGAGCCGGGTCTTCCATTTCCACCGGTCCCTGTGTCAGGAGGCCGGGAAATGCCCCTAGGTGCAGCGGCGACGCTCGAGACAGGCGGATGAGATCCGCATACCAGGGCCTGCGAGGCCAATCAGGAGCCACCAAGATCACCGGACCGCGATGCTCCTGGAGCCGCTGGAGAACCTTGCCTATCATGGACCACGGAGGAAAGACATACAGAAGAAGATGGGTCGGCCACGGCTGAGAGAGAGCATCTATGCCACGCGCTCTCTCGTCCCTCCAACGGCTGAAATACCATGGCACCTTGGTATTCTGCGCCGTGGCCATGAGATCCATCGCCGGTAGCCCCCAGAGGCGAACAATGGAACGAAACGCTTCCGGCTGCAGTGCCCACTCCCCGGGGTCCAGAGAGTGCCGGCTGAGGAAATCGGCTTTCACATTGTCCACGCCTGTGATGTGCTCGCCGAGATAGCCTGAAGATGCTTCTCCGCCCACGGAAGAAGCAAGGGCAGCTCCTGCGAGACACCCGGGCATTTCGTGCCGCCCTGGCGGTTCAGGTAAGCCACCATCGTGGCGTTGTTGGACAAAACCCGAACCGCACGATGCTGCAGAAGAGGCTGAAACTGTAGCAGAGCTAAGCGCACCGCTCACGTCTCGAGACGATTGATGGACCAATGGGCCTCACGAGGCGACCAAACCCCCTGCGCGGACGTCACGCCGCAATGCGCCCCCCAACCGGAGAGGCTGGCATCCGTTGTAACCAAGAGCCAGCACGGAGACTCCAGAGGAACCCCCCGAAGATTGCGCGCTTGAAGCCACCAGCGGAGGTCGCGGAGCACCTGCGAAGGTAGAGGCAACCGGATGCGATAATCCTCCGATACCGGCGACCAATGAGATAGAAGCGCCGCCTGTAAGCTGCGCATGTGTGCTCTGGCCCACGGAACAAGGTCTATCGTAGCTGCCATGGACCCTAAGAGTTGAAGGTAGTCCCACGTCCGAGGCGCCGCTTGATCCAAGAAACGGTGGATCTGAAGGGAGATCTTCTGAACACGCTCCTGCGTTAGAAACACCCGACCCTGACAAGTGTCGAACCAAGCTCTGAGAAAGTCCAGAACCTGAGACGGCTGGAGACAGCTTTTGGCGCGATTGATCACCCAGCCAAGCTGCTCTAAGAAGAGGACCACCCGGGCGACGGTCTCCCGAGCTTCCGACCGGGAGTCGGCCCGGATAAGCCAGTCGTCGAGGTATGGATGAACTCGTATGCCCTGCTTGCGCAAGGCCGCTGCCACGACGATCATGATCTTGGAGAAAGTCCGGGGAGCCGTCGCCAACCCGAAGGGCATGGCTTGAAACTGAAAATTCTGACCGAGCACCGAGAACCATAGATATCGCTGATGTTCGGCCCAGATCGGGATATGAAAATAGGCCTCTGCTAAATCGAGAGACGCCAGGAACTCGCCTTTGCACACGGCTTGAATCACGGACCGAAGGGTTTCCATGCGAAAATGAGGAACGCGAAGGTCGCGGTTTACGCCCTTGAGATCTAGGATAGGACGGAAGGAACCATCTTTCTTGGGCACCACGAAATAGATGGAGTAGCGACCCCGACCTCTTTCGCAAGGAGGGACGGGGCAAATGGCGTTTAAGGAGAGAAGCCGACGAAGGGTTACTTGAACGATTCGGCGTGTCTCGGGGGAGGCCGCCGGAGAAACGACGAAGGCCTCTGAGATGGCTCGAGCGCACTGAAGCGAGTAACCCTGAGAAATGCTGTCGAGCACCAAACGATCGGTGGTGATGCGTGCCCACTCTCGAGAAAACAATGCCAACCGACCCCCTATCGGCGGCAACGTCCCGAGTGGGCTTCCCGCTCCGTCAGCGGGAGGACCGCGCGGATCCAGAGAACTTCCCTGCGGAGGAGGAAGGGTCAGCGCCTTTACGGGCCCCATGAAAGGACTGCGACCGCGCACCATAGCGACTGGCTGAAGTCGCCATCTGGGAGGATTTAAAGGAGTGAAACTTCCGGGTGTCTCGAGACCTGGAATATCGCCGATAATTCTGTGACCGCGACGAACGGCGAGAAGACGCCTTAGGTCTATCCTCCGGCAAGCGTTGAGGCTTAACCTCCCCGAGATCCTTCACCAGCTTATCGAGCTCGTCCCCGAAGAGAAGTCGACCTTTAAAAGGCAACTTGGAAAGCCTGACCTTAGATACCACATCCGCCGCCCACTGGCGGAGCCACAGCCAACGCCTAGCCACCGTGACAGCAGCAAGCGAGCAAGCCGAAAGGCGCAGTAAGTCATAGAAAGAATCTGCGATAAACGCCGTAGCCGACTCGAGACGGCTGTGGGACGGGTCATCCGGTAATCGTTGAAGCCAGCGGAGCAAGGCCCGCGCCGTCAAGCACCCGCACACCATCGCCTGCAGAGCCAGGGACAACGAAGCAAAAGCAGTCTTCAGGAGAGTTTCCACCTTACGATCCTGCGGATCCTTGAGCGCCGCCCCGCCCTCCACCGGAATGGTGGTGTGCTTTGTTACTCCTGTGACCAAGGCATCCACCTTAGGGTATGCCAGCCACTGTTCCAGAGCTTCCGGAGACCAGACATACAGCTGATTGAGGCGACAAGTGTTGCGCAGCGACACGTCCGGGGAATCCCACTCCCGGGAAACCATTTGCTGCAAATCTGGAGGAAATGGAAAAGCCTTGGAGGGCTTACGAATGCCCTGCAAAATAGGATCTGCCTGAGACTGAACTGAAGGAGTCGAAGGCTCCCCCAAATTCGTAAGGCGGAGCGCCTGCGACACCTGGGCAATCAGGGCGGACAACTCTTCCTTCCGGAATAGCCAAATGTCTTGAGAGTCTTCCTGGGCAGGCAAAGACGAATCTGAAGGAGAATATTCGCCATCCTCCCGATCTGACGAAGCCGCAGAGCCGTCTCCCGACGACTTATCCTCAGGGAGACTGAAAACTTCGTCAGGAATGAATGGAGACGCTTTCAGAGGGCGGGATCTCTTAAGCTCTGCGACAGACCTTGTCCGCTTCCCTGTACAAGGCGCAGAGACGCTCCCCGGAGCTACCTGCAGCTGCTCTGCCCCTGTTGCCACAGACTCTGCCCTCCACAGAGACCACGCCTGGCGAAAGAGGGACAGGAGATGTTCCTCAGATGGCATGCCTGCTGGCGATGACAGCCCTGGAACCTGAAAAGCTGCTGAAGGGGCATCCCGCTGCTCCACTGGCAGCATCGGAAGCAGCGGACCATCCAAGACAGGCAGAGGAGAAGCCGAAGGGTCTGTAGGCAATACAGTAGCCGAAGACTCGCCCAGGTGGGCTAAGCAAGCAGTGCACAGGTGATTCTGGAGGTCCTTGTGCTTTTTCTGACACCCCATGCAGCATTGTGCTGAAGAAGGCATAGTGACAATGAAAACTCTGCCCTGCAGTGCAAGGTAGGAAAACTGTCAGTATTCTGTGCTGAAAACTCCTGCTGTGCTTTCCTTTAAATCTGTTTCAGTTTGTTATCTTTTTTTTTTTTTTTACATCACAGGGAGAGAAACAAAATCCCCCAACCTCCAGTTATGAAGTGCTGGGAAAAAACGAGCAGCA
Organism: Ichthyophis bannanicus; assembly: GCA_033557465.1. NCBI lineage: Eukaryota > Metazoa > Chordata > Amphibia > Gymnophiona > Ichthyophiidae > Ichthyophis > Ichthyophis bannanicus. The sequence continues at coordinate 1,368,695,358 of CM066031.1, forward strand.
GGAGAGCTGATATGAAAGCAACAAGCAGAGGAGAGCAAGCTGGCTTCCTGCCAAAAACTGGAGCTCTTCGGCAAAACAAAATGGCCGCCGTCAAACTGAAAGGAGCAAAAAAGTGAATTTAAACCCCTGAAAACGCCACTAATCAAAGTAAAACCCGAGGGAGAGAGGGGGAACGCGGTAGAAAGGCGAAAAAAACCCAAAAATCGCCAAAATTCAACTAAGATAAATTGAGCTGCAGGCACTGAGGGGAGAGAGACAGGAGCTGTACTCACAATACCGATGGTGCAGGGAAGCCAAGGACCGCTGCTCAGACCACATCCAGCTGCCTCACCACTAAAATCAGCCCCAGGGACTAGATTTTAGGAGGCTTGTCATCCAGCGAACTAGCTCTCATGACTAGTGCTGGGGAGTCTTCTCATCAGCGATCTCTACTGTGACAGAACACAGGAGATCAGCTGGAAAAAACCCTGGTGCCTAGAGAATGAAACTGGCAACGACAGGGAACAATCTATATTAAGGGAATCCCAAGAATATAAGGATATCATGAATTTTGAAGGAGCAAACAAAAAGGCATCCAGATCTGCTGGAGACAGAGAAATACTGAGGGAGACCCCTAGGGGTAGCTTTACATCACCAGTCTCCAGTCTATCAGAGCTCTGGTGGAATTCTCTGTCTCCAAGATTTGCTGGCAGGGGTGCATAACCCGTTTGTCTGGACTGGTCTAGCAGTATGACTTGGAATCCAGCTTACAATGCCATCTTAGATGGCATTGTCATCACTCTCACCTCTTATTTTAAGTGAAATTTTTGCCCAGTTTCTTCCTCCTGCTCCTTTGGGCTTCATTCACAACTAACTGTCCCTATATTTAGCCCTCTTCATCCCACCTAATTCAGTCATTGTAGCAATAGTCCTTGGTCCGGAGCCACAATCATGGATTTCTTTGGAACCTGGTAGATGTGCACCCTCAATATGGCCACTAAGTGTCACTGCTCTGTGATAGCTACGACTCCTTCCCTCTTTCCTTGTTTAGGAGCCCTGAATGCTGCCTCCATAATATCAGTAGCCCTTGGCATCCCAAATGGACTCAGGAATCAAACTTGGATCTCTAGCGTAGCAGCATGTACCACTGCCAATGGGTCAGCTCAGAACTCTCCAGCTTGGAAAGAAACCAGTAGGCATGCCCAATAAGCCGATGGAGGGAGTAATTTTATAAGAAGCTGCCTAGATTAAGGTGGCAAGAACATGTCTAAGTCTTGGGATTTTAGTAATTTATGCACTTAACTAGCACTCAACATTAAAGTGGTAATTTTATAAGAATGCACACAGATTCAATGGCATGTACGTACTTTCACTGCGAGCAGAGGGCACAACTATGCACATAATTATAATATTAAGAAATTAGTTCTTACCTGCTAATTATCTTTCCTGGAGCTTTCTCCGGGCCAGTCCAGGGACAGGTAGGGTTGTCAATCTTCTATAGCTACTGAGGACTGATCTGAAGTTTTGAGAGGTGAAGCCACTCCCCCAGAGGGTTACCCAGCAGTCTACACGTGACAAAGCACTACAAGAAAGAAGAACTGAAAGAAATAGATAACCCTTGAAAAATACTGATAACTTTCTATAGTCCTTGAACAAAGTAAAAGCCATGAAAGAAGGCGTCCAAAATGGAACCAGCAATAACGTCGACAAATTTGGTGTTTTGTTTTTTTTCTTCTAAATTAATAATTACATAAATTACATAAATTACAGGAGTATAGAATCTCCCACTCTTTCACCGCAAAATCGGAAAGCCCCAAGGAATACCTCTGACCGAAAAATATCTCTTAAGCCAATAGAGGTGGGGCCCTGGACTGGCCCGGAGAAAGCTCCAGGAAAGATAATTAGCAGGTAAGAACTAATTTCTTATTCCTATTCGCTTCTCCGGGCCAGTCCAGGGACAGGTAGGGCAGTACCAAAGCAGTACCTAATGATGGGAGGGACCCGCAAGACCTGCGACAATAGCCGCAGACCCCACTTTCGCATTGTCACGGGCTTGAAGATCTAAGCGGTAATGCTTAGTAAAAGAATGCAAGGACGACCACGTAGCCGCTCGGCATATATCAACAGGCGGAACCAATGCAAACTCCGCCCAGGAAGTGGCGAGAGCCCGAGTCGAGTGAGCCCGTAAGCCCAGCGGCGGAGAAATTCCTTTAGCCGTGTACGCCGCAACAATAGCACTGCGAACCCACCGCGCTATGGTGGATTTGGAGGCCGGTTGACCCTTCCGAGACCCGGCGTACTGCACAAATAGCCGATCCGTCTTCCGAAAAGTCTCTGAAACCCGAAGATACGTCCGCAAAACTCACGCAAGATCTAATCGCTTGAGCGCCCGATCCATGGGCGAACCGGACGACTCCGTAAAGACGGGCAAAACCACCGTTTGATTAACATGGAAAACGGAGACAATCTTAGGCAAATAGGACGGCACTGTCCGGAGAAGCACCCGTTCTGGCAAAAACTGAAGATAAGGTTCCCTGCACGACAAGGCCTGCAGATCGGAAATCCGGCGAGCGGAACACAAAGCGACCAGAAAGGCCGTTTTCCAAGAACACTCGCGGATCTCACGAAAACTTTGAGATGCCAGAGAAGAATGCGAAAAGGCATCCAACACCACATTCAAATCCCAAGGTGGAACTAAGGGACGCAGTGGCGGACGGAGAAGCTGCGCTGCCCGAAGAAAACGTTGGACATCCGGAAGCGCCGAAAGACGCCGACGGCAAACGTACCCCCGAAAACAGGCAAGCGCCGCCACCTGCACCTTAAGGGTACTGAGAGCCAGACCCTTGTCGAAGCCATCTTGAAGAAAAAGGAGAAGCTGAGGCAAGGTAGACGACATTGGAAAAATATGACGTTGAGCGCACCACATCTCAAACAGACGCCACACCCGAACATAGGCCAGAGAAGTTGCTGGCCTTTTTGAGTGCAGCAACGTGGCAATAACTGAATCAGCATAACCTCGCCGCTTCAACCGAGACCTCTCAAGAGCCAAGCTGTAAGCAAGAAGCGATCCACTTTTGGCATGAGAATCGGCCCTTGATGCAACAAATTGATCCGAGCCGGAAGGGCCCAAGGCGGAGCTATGAGTAGCCGAACGAGATCGGCATACCAGGGACGACGAGGCCAATCCGGCGCTATGAGAATCACCCGCCCCGGGTGACGTGCAATCCGCTGAATGACCCGACTCAACATTGGCCAGGGAGGAAAAACATACAAGAGGAAGTCTGGCGGCCATGGTTGCACGAGAGCATCGAGACCTTCCGACATGCGCTCTCGGCGTCTGCTGAAAAATCTGCCCACTTTGGCATTCGCAAACGTCGCCATCAAGTCCATCACTGGAGAACCCCACCGGAGCGTCAGATCGTGATAAACGGCCGCGTTCAGTTCCCATTCCCCAGGATCTAGCACATTTCGGCTGAGATAATCGGCCTGGACATTGTCCTTGCCAGCCACATGCGCCGCCGAGATAGTTGCGAGATGGGACTCCGCCCACTCCATCAGCTCCAGACATTCGGTCAGAAGGGCGGGAGACTTGGTACCCCCTTGCCGATTGATGTAAGCGACCGTCACCGCATTGTCCGAGAAAATTTTTACCGCCTTGCCCCTGAGCCACGGTTCGAAGCGAAGCAAGGCTAGGCGAGCCGCCCGTAGCTCGAGACGGTTGATCGACCATGAACTCTCCTATGGAGACCATGTCCCCTGAGCGACCTGATCTAGACAGTGCGCTCCCCAGCCGGACAGACTGGCATCGGTGGTAACCAGGATCCAGGAGGGTTCCTCCAATGGAACCCCTGCCGTAAGATGTTCGGGAAGCAACCACCACTGAAGACTGCGCCGGACGGGATCTGGACAGGGAAGGCGCTGCCCCAGCGGGTGAAGCTGCGGCGACCACCGGGAAAGGAGCGCCTGCTGCAATGGGCGCATGTGTGCTCTGGCCCAGGGCACCAGATCTAGAGCAGCTGCCATGGAACCCAAGACCTGTAAATAGGTCCACGCTGACGGATCTTGAAGAGACAGGAAGGTCTGAATTTGTCGCAAAAGCTTTTGCACCCGCACACCGGGCAACGAAACGTGCCCCCGCTCCGTGTCGAAGCAGGCTCCGAGATAAGTCAACTGCTGTTGCGGGATCAATTGGCTCTTGGCGTGATTGATCACCTACCCGAGCTGCTCGAGAAGTTGGACTACTCGCGCCGTCGCCACCAAAGACGCTTCCCGAGAATCCGCTCGGATCAACCAATCGTCGAGATATGGATGTACTCGAATACCTTCCTTCCGAAGCGCCGCTGCTACGACCACCATCAGCTTTGTGAAGACACGCGGAGCCGTTGCTAGACCGAACGGCAAGGCGCGAAATTGGAAATGTCCCATGGGAAGCGCGAAACGTAAATAGCGCTGATGAGACCGTCTGATGGGAATATGAAGATACGCCTCTGTGAGATCTATGGAAGAAAGAAATTCTCCCGGTTGCACCGCCCGAAGCACTGTACGCAGGGTTTCCATGCGAAAGTGTGGAACCCGCAAAGTACGGTTTACACCTTTGAGATCTAGTACGGGACGAAAAGAATCTTCGTTCTTTGGAACCACAAAATAGATCGAGTATCGACCGCAGCCGCACTGGTCCAACGGCACTGGAACAATCGCCTGCAGCTGCAACAGACGCCCGAGCGTGTCGGAAATGGCGTGCATCTTCTTTCCGGGCGCACAAGGAGAGAGTATGAATGCGGGTTGCAACGGGCAAGCGAAGTCCAAAGCATAACCTCTCTGAATGACTTCGAGGACCCACTTGTCCGAAGTAATTGCGGTCCAAGCCGCCAGAAACCCCTGTAAGCGGCCGCCTACAGGAACTAACGGCTGGACCTGCTGACCTTCATTGCGATTTCTTAACGGACGGTTGGGAGGCCGCCCCGTAAGATCGGCCGAAACCTCTGGCTCCGCGAAAGGACGAACCACGAAAACTTGAGCGCCCCCGTGAATAAGGCGCAAAGCGGGCACCACGAAATCTGCGGGATTCCCGGGAAGAGCCTCGCCCCGCTCCCACAGCCCGGAGCGGCTTAGGCCGATCCTCCGGCAAACGCCCGCCCTTGGAGTCTCCCAAATCCTTCACAATCTTCTCTAAGGCCTCGCCAAAAAGTAACCCACCCCTAAAGGGCAGTTTACTAAGGCGAACCTTCGAGGAGACATCCGCAGACCAGTTACGTAACCATAGGAAACGCCTAGCCGCCACCATAGAGGCCATGGTCTTGGCCGAAATGCGAACCAAATCATAAAATGCATCCGCCGCATAAGCTGCCGCCGATTCCAACTTCGCGGAATCCGGAACCTCCGAAGCGGAATCTCCCGCTGCTTCCCCCTGCAGCCAGCGAATAGAGGCCCTAGAAACATAGGCCCCACAAACCGCTGCCTGTAAAGCCAATGCACTAGCCTCAAAAGCTTGCTTGAGAAGCACCTCCAATTTCCTATCCTGCAGATCTTTAAGCGCTGCTGCGCCCTCCACAGGGATGGTAGTCTTTTTAGTGACTGCCGACACTAAAGCATCCACTTTAGGCATACGGAATAAGTCCCGGTCTGCTTGCGGAAGGGGGTACAAACGAGACAGAGCGCGCCCCCCTCTTAGAGTAGCTTCAGGACACTCCCATTCGGAGTCAATCATCTGCCGAATGACGCGATGCAAGGGAAAACAGAGCTGCTGAGACTTAAAGCCTTGCAATAAAGGATCCTCTAACGGCTCCTGAGAGGAGGAAGGAGGAAGTAGATGCAGGGCCGCTAAAGATTGTGCAATAAGCGCAGCGAGCTCCTCCTTACGGAACACCCTAAAGAGATTTGGATCTTCCCCCGGAGCTATTTCGCCCTCCTCCAACTCCTCAGGATCTTGATCTAAAGAGAGATCTACACCCTCATCTGAGACAGATTGACCTGTCAGCAGAGATTCCTGTGTTATAAAAGAGCCCAAAGGATCTGCCAGAACCTCTTTAGGCTTAGAGGGGCCTTCCCCAGGATCCTCTGCACCCTGTATCTTATTGGGAACCATCGCAGGAGGGGAACCCCTTGTCGCCTGGTCTGGCTGAGCCGACCTAAGTACGAATGCTTTATGCAAAGCCAGAATGAACGGCGAAAAAAACGAAGAAACATCCTCTGGAGCCCTTACAGAGACATCTGCAGGCAGAGAAACTGGCAGAGGCTCTTTAGAGGACTTTGTCTTTATTTGTGCGGTCGGGACTGCTCTGTCTGCGAGCTGACAGGCACCGGCAAAATGGCCGATTTTCCCGCCTTCTCTGCAGGCAACGAAGAGCTCTCTAAAGCCTGCTCCATCTTGTCAGCCATTCAAACACACGCGGAGAGCACTGAAAAAAGAAAGACTCCCGACGAGAACGAAGGACAGCTCGAAGAAACCCCGCCCGAGGCACCGGAAGACAGAGCCGACAGAAGCGCCGAAATTAAGTAAAAACAAAAAAAACACTCACCGCACTGAGGGAAATGAGACAGGAAGCCGGCAGACCCGCAGCCAGCAGGAAAGGGCAGACTCACTGAATATTCTTCGGCAGAGGCACTAACTGGGGCTCCCAGAAATCTTTCCTCTGCCGACGGAGACGGAGCCGGTGAAGTGAGACAGGCTCTGCCTCTCACCGGTATGAAAACTCACTCGACGTCTCCCGCGCTGTTAAAGGCACAGCGCTACCAATTTACACCCAAGGACCTTAGAAATATATCAGCCCTGCTAGAGCCAATATAAAGTAAGAAAACAATAAAAGAACAAACAGCAATTAGCAAACTGAGGGAGAAGCAGAGAATCGATCCTCTGTAGCTGCTGAGGACTGATAGACTGCTGGGTAACCCTCTGAGGGAGTGGCTTCACCTCTCAAAACTTCAGATCAGTCCTCAGTAGCTATAGAAGATTGACAACCCTACCTGTCCCTGGACTGGCCCGGAGAAGCGAATAGGAACTTGTAATTTACGCATATTATTTATAAAGTGATTGCACTTTAATTTAAAGCCCGTAGTCAGCGATTTACGCTAATATTTTAAAAAGAAAAGTGGGCACCTACTCTTTTAGTAAAATAGGTGCCTGGTTATAAAATCATCCTCCAAATGTATTAAAACAGGCTACTGGCAAGATAACCACTTACAGTACTTTGTACCAGCTGCAGCCACTCGTTCAGATAGTTTACAAGAGCAAATGCATCTGGGACATTGTCACCTTCAGAACAAAATTTCAGCAGAACTGCCAACGGAATTTCTTCTTTACAACTGCAAGAAAGAGTTGATAATAACAATTACTGAAAAACCTGCAAAATAAAAGAGGGAAAAGAAGAAAACATCAAGTTATAGTCAAGCTTAGATGTACTTGACCAAGCAACCAAATTAAACTGTTTAACAAAATGACATGATTTCTTGATGCTGTTTGCTACATACTAGAGAAGGCTGCTGCAAATTGAACTTTGAGAGAGAAACTTAACCAAAACATATACCTTTTCTCACAGATAAGCCCCAAGGATATATTCAGTTGTCACTTAGGACCACTGGTGTTATGCGTTTTCCTTCCATACATAAAATATTAAATATAATCCTGAAGAACCCAGGAGGAATGTTTCTCACTGGCTGCTAATTATTCACAACTTTGTTTCAAGGGGTTGCTGACCATTTTCCTTATCACCTTTGTAATATTAAAGGTACTAGACCTGCCTCTATGTCACAACAGCAAACTTCAACTCAATTAACAAGGAGTTTCTACACTTGAGTAGCAGCCTAGGAGTACAAGCAGCAGAATGAGAATCAGGGAAGATAGGGTTCAAATTCCACTGTGACTGCAGATGCTCCTTGTGATCTTGGGCAAATCATTTCACCCTCTGCTGCCTCAGTTACAAATTACGAGTCAATATTTAAACATAGTGGTTGGAATTGTTTTTGTAAATGCCACCCGTGGCATTCAACGCTATCTGGGATTTCTGTGCAGTGCGATGATTGCCAGCATTATCCAGATAGTAGTGATACTCTGCTTTTTTTGCTGTTTTAAAAGTTATATGAATAGCATGCTAAATATCACCGTTATCTAGATAGCTTGCCACTCCACCCATGCACCATCTGTATAGTGCAGAGGTGGTCTGTAACGATATTCAGCGGCACTATCAGGATAGTGCCCCTGAATAAACAAGGACAGCAGCAGCTAAGGCCTTTACTGGGATAACGGCTGCCATTATCTGGATAAATGCCTCTGAATGCCTTTAGAGTAGAAACCCACTGGATAGGGAATGGTCTTCTGTGCCCGACTAACTCAACTTGTGTTCAAATTTGGAAAGGGAAGTAATTAAAACAAAATCTTACATATTTTTGTATTTTCTACCCAAATGTAGGACTCACGAAAGGTGCCAGACTGTCCATACTGGAAAACAAAATCTTTCATCTAGTCACAGAACAGACAGCAGCAGTGCAAACTTCTCTACACTGCTCTGCCAATAATACTTCAGCTCGGCTATGGAGGCAGCACTTCTAGAAATAAGAGGACAATACAGACTCCATGCTTGGGCAATCTTCGGCCTCATCACTGAGACTGCCAACAGTGCTGCCAAACTCTGATTTCTTGTTGTTTTTGTTAAGTGACACAGACACCTACTTACTAGGAAATGAAGAGAATCCACCAACAACATTTTAAGGCTCCTATCAATCAGAACCAGTGAGCCATAGGCAAAAGGCTCAGTAAACCTGTGCCAATTCTTTTCACTTACCCACTTGCCCCATACTCTAAGTAAGCAGGGCAGGAGGGCCCAAATCCTGAAAAATATTTCCTTTAAAATCTGCACCAGAGCCAGTTTGACAACCTACTCGCTATTCAACTTATGACATTCCCAATAGCAGTTAAGGGTGGAAATATATTTAGAAAAGCTTGAAAATCCAGCAAAATGTTTTAGGAACCAGGGAAATTTCTTTTAAATCATAATTTCTATTTTTATTTTGCATACTTTTTTTAAAATTTGCTTTCCGTGCCTCATTCCCCCTCCCCTTCTGTTAGCCACCTTTTTCCTCCCCTCCTCTTCAGTCAACCTCTCTCTTTCTCAAGCCTTATCTTTACTACCTTTCCAAACCCCTTTCTAGCCAGCCCTCCTCTGTTCCACTTGGTGCCCAACTGCCTGAGGCTGTCCTGGGTGTAGAAACAGTGGCATCACCACTTGGGGGCTGGAAGCAGGTGCCAGAAATCAAAATTTAGGTGCCAAAAACCTGGGATTTATGTACCTTTGTGCTAGGTCTATTCATCTGCTATACTGCTTTAAAACAGACATTATCTTTCTTTGACAGTCTCTATTTTGTTTCCTATTGATACAGTCTGTTTTTGTTTTAGTCTTTATTTTTAAGATCAGGTATCGTAAGTCTCTGTGGTAAATCTAAGGTGAGGAGAAGCAGTGAATAGGCAACAGAGATAGTGAGAGCTCTGTGCACCCGATTGCTACTGTGCCCCGCCCCCCCCCCCCCATGCAACAATATTATCGATGCCATGGATTTTAAAAAATTGCCTTACCTCTCTCTTCAGCACTGATCCCCCCTAGACAGCTCCTGATCCCCATCCCCTGACCAAAAACAATGGCCTGATAGCCAGTTGGTGAACCTGCCTTTCCTCCTGCCGATCTACATGATCTAATCCCAGCTAACCAGTTGGGCCTCCGATCTCCCCTCGGAAAAAGCAACTCTAGGGTAGCCAGCTGGCACTGGGGGGTAGGGCGTACCATGCACTCCTGGTGGTCCAGTGGCAACAGGGTGCAGGAGCAGTCATATCCATTCCTGCTCCCTTCTTTGCGGTCTTCCAAAATGGCTGCGATCACGTGGTGCTGCCTCTAGCCTCATGCTAGGGGGCAGCACCGTGAGATTGTGGCCATTTTTGTTAGTACTACTGAGGAGCCATGAGCCGCAATCGGGCCATTTTTGGCAGTCACTGTGCAATATATTTTTGTGCAGTGGCTGCCATAAATAGTGCTGCCTATTCCCCGCCCCGATTATGCCCTCCCCATTCCTGCACCATACAAAAACCAGATATCGCAGAAACTGCCTGCGTTATCTGCTTTTCTCGTATGTTAGCTGCTACTGCCATGTTAGCCTCACGGTAGCAGCTAATGCCCTTGTTAGTCCCACAGTAGCAGCTAATGCCCTTTAGCTGACATGCTCCTATTTGTCATGTTACAAGTTTGGTAAATGCAATATCCTTTGGTACTGTACTGGTGGACCTGAAATTTCATACCTAATTGGAGAGGGAGGGACGGTGAGAAGAGGGGGACTTTAAAACAAACCTTGAGGGTAAGGAGGCTGAAAACTAAACACTGTTCCACAGAAGGGGAGCAAAGAAGCAAAAGTCATGAGAACACCTCTGAGAAAGACAAGCTGACAGCAGAAGAGTGCGTGGAGGCTGAAAGGAGAATGCTGGGAAATAAATAGCTGTATACACCCTGGAACAAATGCTCAATTATGGATGGTAAAGTATTTAGTAAAATTGGGAATGAGATCTTTCAGTAGTTAGGGCTGGGTATTTTTTTGCTCTCTTATTTATTTATTTTTTTGCTCTTCCTGTTTTTCTCTCTCCACTCACTTGCCCCCTTTTCTTCATGTCCAGCTTGTTTCTGTATGGGCAAAACAGTGGCCCTGAGACACAGTGATAACTCTTGCTGCCTTTTGACCCTGGTCTGCCACAGCAGCTCCAGTCCCTTTAGGACCGAGGTGAGCCACAGTGATCTTTCCTGGGCCCATTACAGCAGCTACAGACACCTTAGGGCTCAGACTAGTCACAGTGGCTTATTCTGGGCCCTGACCCACTCCTTGGCATTAGCTCCATCCAAACCAGTGCAGGAACCAGGTTTTAGCTGACCTGGCATATGGAAATTTCCACCAGGATCGTTCTACTACTACTACTACTGATAATTTGTATAGTGCTACAAGGCGTATACAGTGCTGTACAGACACATGTAAAAGATGACCCCTGCTTGTCAGAGTTTAGAATCTAGTCAAGACAGACAACACAAGAGCTGAGGACAAGGATACATCTAGGGCAGGGGTCTCAAACTCAAATTGCTTTGAGGGCCGAATGAGGACTTGTAAAGTAACCCGGGGGCCGCATAAGACGCGGGGCCTCATTTGCATAAGGGGCCTCATTTGCATAAATATTTGCATAATGTTACCATGCACTAACTTTTAGTAAACATGCCTCTTTAATGAGTGCATGGATAAAGAAAGACTAAAAGATTTAGAAACAGGAAGACAATAATTAAACTGGGAACCCCAAAAGCCAAACTTGGAATGTACAACAACACTGTAGAAATAAAACTATAAATTAATTTCCTCTTGTACTAAACAAAGCGCAAACATTAATGATGCACATTTCCCAGAGCTGACATATTCCAGTTAATAAATTCAAAATAAAGAGATATTTTTCTACCTTTTGTGCATTTTTTTTCAGTTGCAATTGTTCCAGCCACTGTCTTCTGGTTTCTTCATGTCTTCATGTCTTCTGCTAACTCTCCATCGTCTGCTGTCCATTTGCCCTTTCTTCTCTCCTAGTTTTTTTTCCATTCTCTCTCTACATCTGCTTTAACATACTAATCTTTCTCCTTTTTCTCTTTCCTCATTCCTATTTCATCCACTCAAATTTTACCCCTCCATCCTCAATCCCCACTTACTCTCCCAATACCTGGCCAATTGTAGATTTGTCTTCTCTCCCAGACAAAATATTTTTCCCCTCTCCATTTCACTTTCCCAGCTCCATCCCATTCTAATCCTCCCCCAACATCAGCTCCCTTCTAGTTCCAGCCCCACCCAGCATACGCTCCCTTCTAGTCCCTGCATCAGTCCATTTCCAATCCTAGCCCCCCATCAGCCCATTTCCAATCCTAGCCCCCCATCAGCCCATTTCCAATCCTAGCTCCCTCCCCTCACAGCCCATTTCCATTCCAAGCCCCCTCCCCATCAGCCATTTGCAGTTCAAGCCCCCTTCCAATCAGCCCACCTCCAGTCCTGTCCCCCAGCTGCCCATTTCCAGTCCTAGCCCCCACCATAGCCCATTACCAGTCATTCCCCCCTGCCAATAGCCCATTTCCAGTCATAACCCCCCCCCGCCAATAGCCCATTTCCAGTCATAACCCCCCCTGCCAATAGCCCATTTCCAGTCCTTACCCCCCCCTGCCAATAGCCCATTTCCAGTCCTACACCCCCCCTGCCAATAGCCCATTTCCCGTCATAACCCCCCCCCGGCCCATAGCCCATTTCCAGTCCTACACCCCCCCCCTGCCAATAGCCCATTTCCAGTCCTACCCCCCCTGCCAATAGCCCATTTCCAGTCCTACACCCCCCCCCTGCCACTAGCCCATTTCCAGTCCTACCCCCCCCCCGGGTAAATAAAAAAAACACCTGGCTTCTGCTGCTGCTGCTGCTGCAGCAGAAAATCAGCTGTCCCGCGGCCCCTTCCTCTCTGCCCGGAGATCCCTCATTGTGCTTCATCAGCGTGTGCTTCTTAAGCTGCGAAGAGAGTATTTCCCTCTCGCGCGGCTTAAGCCTATTCACTTGTCAAGCCTCGCGAGAGGGGAATACTCTCTTCGCGGCTTGAAAAGCACACGCTGATGGAGCACAATGAAGGATCTCCGGGCAGAGAGGAAGGTAACGCAGCACAGCTGATTTTGCTGCTTGAGCAGCAGAAGCCCGTTTTAAAAAAAAAATTGACAGTCGATTCTGCCGCTGCCACGGCGGCAACGGCAGAAGCAAGGCTTTTTTTATTTCCCTCCGTCGCGGGCTGCACAACCTTCTCTCGCGGGCCGCATGCGGCCCGCGGGCCGCGTGTTTGAGACCCCTGATCTAGGGGAATGGTAAGAAAACACATAAAAGACTAAGCAGATCAGGATCGAAAATCAGCCTCAAAAAGGTGGGTTTTCAGGCTGGATTTGTTCCGGGCATAAGCAGCAGCAAGGTGGAAGGATTGAAGTCTGGAGTTGGCAGTAGAAGAGAAGGGCACAGATAGAAGGGATTTGACAGAAGAGCAGAGTTCCCAAGGAGGGGTGTAGGGAAAGACAAGAGAAGAAAGGTAGTGAGTAACAGCAGAATGAGTGCACTTATAGGTCAGTAGGAGAAGTTTGAACTGGATACAGAAGCGGACAGGGAGACAATGAAGTAACTTGAGAAGAGGGGTTATATGAGCATAATCGAGGCTGGTAGAAGATTAGTCGTGCAGCCAAGTTTTGAAAGGACAGGACGAATTTTGCTGATGTTCGAGAGAAAGAAACAATAGATTTTAGCTATCAGTTGGATATGTATGGAGAAGGAGAGGGAGGAGACTAAGATGATCCCAAAATTGCAAGCTGGGGAAATAGGGAAGAGTAGAGCGTTATCCATTCAAAGCTAGAAATGCGCCCTGTGTAGCTCGTGAACCTGACACCCCCCCTCCACTCAGCCATGTTTAGGAACTCATTCTTGTTAGGCTTCCCGATAAGCCAATGATGACATCCCTTCCGTACCTGTGTGGTTGCACATCTCACATAGCTCCTGGCACGACTCGGTTATCCATCCCTGCTAATGATCACGTTCAGGAACAATGTGTGCATCTTAGAAAACTGATGCTTCCAAGTACAATAAGGTGACATTTTACTTACCAGACAATGTCCTTTCCTTGAGTCCTTTTAGACCAGTCCAGACAAGTGGGTTGTGTCCCCCTACCAGCAGAGTTGTGGAGACAAAGAACCAATGAAAAGCCCAAGTTTCAATGACATTACTCCCATGCCGCTATCCGCCTCAGCCACCAGAAGGTCTCTTTAGTATCCATCTCAAAGCATATGGGAAAACATGGCAAGCCTCACACAACATGGGCATCAATAAATAAACAGCAGAAAACTATGTATAGGAAAGCAGAAACAGAAGGCTGTCAGTAGAAGACAGACCTGAAGAGCCAAGTATAGAAATCATAGCAGACCAAAGGGTACTGTCACAGAAGAACAAAACAAACACAGTTCTAGGGGTGTGGGGCCTTGAACTGATCTTGCAGGACTCAAGGAAAGGACATTATCTGGTAAGTAAAATGTCACCTCCCATATTGTCCTGCTAGACCAGTTCAGACAAGTGGGGTGTACCAAAAGCTCCCCCTCCATTGGGCAGGAAGAAGACACAGCAGCTCGCAAAGCCCTTGAGCCAAAGGCTGTGCCCGCCTGTGGGTGGACATCAAAGCTTAAATGCTTGACAAAAGTGGAAAGTGATGCCCATGTTGCCATCTGACAAATGTTTGCAGGAGCTACCGAGCTCTGCTCTGCGCTCGGGTAGAATGGGTGCTCAAATCCTCTGGAACCAGCCGGTTCCATACCAGATATGCTGAAGCAATGGCCTCCTTAATCCAGCACCCCAATGTAGACTTAGCCACTGTGTCATCCTTGCACGGGCCAGCAAACTGCACAAAATGATGGTTGGACTTACGAAAGTCATTTGTAACCGCCAAGTACTGGAGAAGCATCCTCCGGACATCCACAAAGGCAAAGATCATTCCCCTTCTCCTGACACTGCTCCTTAGAGAAGGAGGGCAGATAAATCACCTAGTTCATATGAAAGGGAGAAATCACCTAAGGCAAGAAGGAAGGCACAGGCCGAATGGAAACAGCTTCCTCTGAAAAATACAGATAAAGATCTCAGCAAGACAGAGCCTGCAGCTCAGAAATCCACCTTGTGGAACAAATCACAACCAAGAAGATCATCCTGAGCATCAAGTCATTCAAAGTAGCACGTTTCAGTGGCTCAAAGGGATCCAGACATCAGGGCCCAGAGTACCAGACACAGATCCCAAGAAGGAACCACAGACTGGAGAGGAGGACACAGATGCCGAATCCCCTGAAGAAAGCGCTAAACCTCCAGGTGTAAAGCTAGTGACTTACCAGCTACCGAACCTCTAAAACAGGCCAAAGCTGCCACCTGAACCTACAGGGAGCTAAGAGAAAGACCCTTCTCCAAACCTTTCTGCAGAAAGGCCAGCAGAGAGGGCAACTTGGCCGCATCAGGAACCAGCTGCCATGCGCTGCACTATTGTTCAAAGAAGCATCAGACCTGCATGTATGCCAGGTTGGTAGACCTCCTCCGAGCTCTAAGCAGAATGGAAATCACTGCTGGAAAGTAGCCCCAATGAGCTAGCAGTCTCCTTTCAGGAACCAAGCCTTAAGTGAGAAGGGAGCCGGGTCTTCCAGGACAATCAGCCCCTGATGCAAGAGGCCCTGAGATGGAGGAAAGTGAAGAGGTGGAGCTTGCAGGAGCCGCATCAGATCTCTGAACCACACTCTCCTTGGCCAATCCGAGGCTACTAGAATAATCCTTACTGAGTGGCGCTATTTACGTCAGATCACACGCCCCACTAGCGGCCACGGAGGAAATACATACAGTGGGCACTGACTTGGCCAAGGCTGAGCCAGAGGATTGATGCTCTTGGACCCCATCTTAGTGCTGTGACTGAAAAAGCGGCATACCTTGGCACTGGAGCAGGTCACCATCAGATCCATCTCGGGGCAACTGCAGTGGCACAGAATCAACTGGAATGCCTCCTGACTCAACTCCCACTCTCCTGGATCCAGAGAGTGCTGGCTGAGAAAATCTGCTTCCACAATGTTCAACCCAGACAATGTGCTGAGCCAAATACACTAGGAGGTTCTTCTTTGCCCAGGGAAACAGGAGAGCCAACTCCAAGGCTACCCCAACATTCCTCATGCTGTCTTGCTGACTGACATAAGCCACCACTGTGGTGTTATCTGAAAACACTCAAACTGCCTTTTCTTCGACCAGAGGCTGGAAACGCATAAGAGTCAACCTGATGGCCCTGACCTAGAGGCGGTTGATGGACCACACCACCTACCTGTGGTTCTAACAGCCCAGGGCTGTGTGGTCTTGGAAATGGGCTCCCCAGCCCGAGAGACTGGCATCCATTGACAAAAGGATCCACGAGTAATCGTCAATGGCATACCCTTCCTCAGATGACTGGGCTGCTGCTGCCACCACCACAGGCTGGCCTTTACCATCACCAGGAGCGGGAGTCTGAGCTCAAACTCCTCAGGGACCACAGAGTTCTTAACAAGGACCATTAGAGCGGCCGGATGTGTGCATGCACCCACGGCACCATCTCGATCGCCACCGCCATCAATTCAAAGGAGCTGAAGATAATCCTGGACTCTGGGAGCTTGCTGAGAACAGAACAGCATCAGGCAATCCAACAGCTTTATTTTCTCCTATGGCAGGAAAGCACAGTTACTTACCTGTAACAGGTGATCTCTGGGAACAGCAGGAATAAGTCTTCACATATGGGTATCGTCGGTACCGACGGAGCCTGCACGGGAATGCTCCCCAGCGTCCAAAAGGAAAGCTTTTGGGAGCATCCCACAGTGCCTGCGCGCTGCCTTCCCGCCTTTCCTAACTGCCTCTCTCCAGTTCGAGTTTTAAAGCTGAGACAAAGAGAGAGAGAGAGGAAAGGAAAGATAGATAGAGAGATACAACTCCTAGGGAAGGTGGGTGGGTTGTGAAGACTTATTCCTGCTGTTCCCAGAGATCATCTGTTACAGGTAAGTAACTGTGCTATCTCCAGGAACAAGCAGGACTGAGTCTTCACATATGGGGACTCCCCAGCTGGAGATGCCAGGGAGATCCCCAAGGTTGTGAGTCCCTGAGAAGGGCTCTACCTTCCCCCATGGATCTCGGGCATCCAACCAGGGATGGGGGGTAGGAGTTGATTAGGTATGGAACAGGTGTTTGGGAACAGCCTGACCAAACAAGGCATCCCGGTGGGAGTCCTTGTCCAAACAGTAATGGGCTGTAAAGGTATGAACCGAGGCCCAGGTGGCCGCTCGACAGATTTGGTCGATGGACACAGAGTTCAGATGAGCCATAGAGGCTGCCATGGCCCTCACATTGTGAGCTGTGACATGGCCCTCCAGAGAAAGGTTCTTACTCTGGTAGGCGAAGGAAATACACTGAGCAATCCAATTAGACAGAGTCCTCTTAGAGACTGGAAGTCCTAAACGAGAAGGATCAAAAGCAACAAAAAGTTGAGAGGACTTTCTATGTTGCTGTGTCCTTTGTAAGTAGAAAGCAAGTGCTCTTTTACAATCCAGGGTATGAAGATCCCTCTCTGCACTTGATGCATGAGGTCCTGGAAAAAAGACAGGTAAATACACCTCCTGGTTCAGATGAAAAGGTGAGACCACTTTAGGCATAAAGTGTGGATTAGTTCTGAGGACTACCTTGTCATGATGGAACCTTGTATAAGGAGGATTAGCCACTAAAGCTTGCAACTCACTGATACGGTGAGCTGAGGTGACTGCAATGAGAAAAATAACCTTCCAGGAAAGGAATTTCAAGGAGGTAGTGGCTAAGGGTTCAAAGGGTGGCTTCATAAGCTGGCCAAGAACCAGATTCAAGTCCCATGCCACTGGAGGTGGTCTAATGGGAGGTTTAGTCAAAAGGCGGCCTCTCATGAATCTTGCTATAAGAGGATGAGAGGAAATAGGTTGTCCATGGAGAGGCTTAAGGGATGCTGCAATAGCACTCAAATGGACTCTGATTGAATTTGTTTTAAGGTCTGCATGGGATAAATGCAGCAAATAGTCTAGTAAAGAATTCAAAGGTATTGCAAGAGGGTTGAGACCCTTCTCTGCACACCAAATGGAAAACCTTTTCCATTTAAAAGCATAGGAACGTCTGGTGGAAGGCTTTCTGGAAGCATGAAGGATATCCTTCACTTGCTGAGAAAGGTGTAAATCCTGAAGGTCTAGGCCTTCAGCAACCAGGCTCTGAGATGAAGAGACTGAGGATTTGGGTGCCACAAGGTTCCCTCCTCCTGGGAGAGGAGATCTGGAGCAGACCCCAGGTCCAGGGAGGGAGCTTGAGAGAGATGAAGACGTAGAGGGTACCACACTTGGCGTGGCCAATGTGGTGCTATGAGGATCATAGACCCCTTGTCTCTCTGAAGCTGGAACAGAGTTTTGGGGATGAGGGGAATAGGTGGAAAGGCATAGAGGAAGTCTTGCCCCCAATGAAGGAGGAAGGCATCCCTGGCCTGAACTCCCTGACATGGAATCCTGGAACAAAACCTGGGAAGTTTGGCATTCCACGGACTTGCAAACAGGTCTATGTCTGGGGTACCCCAAATCCGAAAAATCCTGGCTATCTGGTCCCCATGGAGGGACCATTCGTGTGGAAGCAGAACTCGACTGAGTCTGTCTGCCCAAGAGTTTTGAACCCCTGGAAGATACATTGCCATGAGATGGATTTGATGCTCTCTGGCGAAGGCCCACAATCTGAGAGCTTCGTTGCAAAGCGACAGAGAGCCAGTCCCTCCCTGCTTGTTCACGTAGAACATGGCTACCTGGTTGTCCGTGTGGATGAGGACTGTCTTGTAGCTGAGCAGGGTGTGGAAGACTCTGAGAGCCAGAAAGATTGCTCTGAGCTCTAAGAGGTTGATATGTAGAGATGTCTCCTGTGGAGACCAGATGCCTTGGGTCGAGAGATCTTGTAGATGAGCTCCCCAACCCTTTGGAGAGGCATCTGTTGTAAGGGTTGCTTGGGGTAACACCTGTTGAAAGGGGGACCCCAGCAACAGATTTTGAGTGGACTTCCACCAGTGGAGGGACCAAAAGAGGTGACTGGAGGTTGCTATTTTGTCTGACAGGCAACCTGATGCCTGAGTCCATTGGGTGGATAGGGTCCACTGAGCTGCCCTCATGTGAAGGCGAGCGTAAGGAACCACATGCACCGTGGATGCCATGTGGCCTAAGAGTTGTAACATCTCTCGAGCAGTTAAATGGGATTTTAACTGAATCTGGGAGGCTAACTGCACCAAGAGTAGGCAATGGGCCTGGGGAAGATAGGCCCTTGCAGTTGTGGTATCCAGTAAGGCCCCTATGAACTCCAGAGACTGAGTAGGGGTGAGATGGGATTTTGGAATGTTGATTACCAGTCCCAGATACTGAAGAACACGCCTTGTGCAGGCCAGGGAAGTCTGGGCCTCTGACTGGGATGGAGCTTGGATGAGGCAGTCGTCCAGATATGGGAATACGAATATTCCTAGAGTGCGCAGAAATGCAGCTACTACTGCCATGCATTTTGTGAACACTCTTGGAGCAGAGGCCAGACCGAAAGGAAGCACTTTGAATTGGTAGTGCTTTCCTTGGTAAAGGAACCGAAGGAACCTTCTGTGTGTTGGATGGATGAGAACATGGGTGTACGCATCCTTGAGATCTAGAGAACAAAGTCAGTCCTGACTCTGGAGGTATGGAAGGAGAGTTCCGAAAGAGATCATCTTGAATTTCTCCTTGCATAGAAACTTGTTCAATTCTCTGAGATCTAGTATGGGTCTGTAGCCCCCCGTTTTCTTTGGAATGAGAAAATAGGGGAGTAGAACCCTGAGCCCTGTTGAAGAAGGGGTACTTCTTCTATTGCCCCTTGGGCAAGAAGGGTAGCAATCTCTTGACCTAGAAGGTTGAGGAGAGATGTTGGAGAATTGAACTGTTTCACCATGGTGTGAGGAGGAAGGTTTAAGAAATGAAGCTTGTACCCATCTCGTATGATGGAGAGGGTCCATTGCTCTGCTGTGATTTGTTCCCATCTGGGAGCAAAGTGAGCTAACCTTCCTTTGATGGTGAGAGGCTCTGGATGTTCTAGAGCCAGAAAGGCTAAGTTTTCTAGTGGAAAGTCAAAGGCCCTGAGGAGGCTGAGGCTGTTGGGCCGTAGCAGTCCTCGCAGCCTGAGACTTGGCCTGTTTTGTTTGTTGCTGTCTCTTTGTAGCAAAACGACCTTGGGAAGAGGCCTGACCATAACCCGAAGAAAATTTCCCTTTTTTTGGGAAAGATCCTTTTTTGAACAACCTCTTTTTAAAAGGAGCAGTAGTAGACTTTGAAAGTCTATCTAAAGCAGAATTTTCAGCATCCATCTGGTTGGCCTTTGCTTGCCAATCTTTGCCAAAGAGGTTTTCTCCTGTACAGGGAAGGTTACCTAGACCATCCTGTACCCAGGATTCCAAATCAGAGGCTTGTAACCAAGCAACTCTGCGTGCACCTATGGCAATAGCCGAGGCTCTACTGGCACCCTCAAAAGAGTCAAAGGCTGCACGGTTGGAAAACTTGGATACATCCTGTGCCTGTTGAAGCCAGGTGATATATTCTTCTCTTATCTTCTGACATAAAAGGAGATAAGGTTTGCTGATGATCTGTAACTTCTTTTAGAAACATCCCCATATAGAGACTATAGGAGTTGATTCTGGCTACAAGCATACTGGCCTGGAAGATTTTCCTGCCAAAGGCATCTAGGGTTCTGCATTCTCTTCCTGGAGGAGCAGAGGAGTGCCTTTTTGTACTCTTGATCTTTTTCATAGCAGACTCTACCACAATGGAGTGATGAGGAAGCTGAGTCTTATGAAACCCAGGACAAGGAGGAACACGATACATGGTGTCCAACCTTCGGGAATGAGGGGAGGTGGAAAGAGGAGTCTCCCATATGCCCAACATGTAATCATAAAGAATCTCATGTACTGGTAAGGTGGCTGCCTCTTTAGGAGCCTTAGGATATTGTAGGATATCTAATTTTTTGGCTCTAGGTTCAGTTTCAGAGGCCACTGAGATGGACAGGCCTTTGGCCACCTCCCTAATGAAGTCCTGAAAAGACGTCTTCAGGAGGAGACATTCTCCTTTTTGGAGAAGAGGGTTCCTGAGGAAGGATCCCCGATGCTTCAATTGAGGCCTCTGATGTATCAGAGTCTTCAGAGGAATCGAAGTATCGACTGTCTGGATGCTCTCGCAGAGCCCGATACGCGTACCGGGAGGTATCGACATCGGGAGTAATCGGTACCGAGTCGGTACTGATAGGCATCACTGGATAGCGTACCGCTGCCATCGATGCTGATGTCGATGCAAGCGGTACCGGTATCGGAACCGATTTTGGATCCGGTACCAGAATCGGTACCGGTACCGACAACGGGGTTTGTTGCGGTACCGCAGGCGTCACAGCTTGTATGAATGCCGTGATGGTACGCTGCATGGTCAGAATATTCTGATCCATCGACGCCACCAATGTCTGGATGTCGGTACCGGTGGTAACCGCCGGTACCCTAGAACATTGTAACAGGTGATCGGTCGAGGCTGAGCCATCGATGTCAACCTGTGACCCCATAGGTAGAGCTTTGGAAGCTGGAGCCTCCCGCCGGGGTAATTTTGCCGGTGTGGATTCCTCAAGAGTAAGCCCGGGGCCATCTCGATACTTAGAGGGAGATGAACTCTTTGAGGACCGGCCAGATTTAAGTTTGGTTACCTGAGATCCATGGGATGAAGAAGCAGCCCTGGAAGACGTCGATGCCACAGAAGCTGCATCGGAGGGAAACAGGGTACTGAGCTTGGCTG
Organism: Ichthyophis bannanicus; assembly: GCA_033557465.1. Classification (NCBI taxonomy): domain Eukaryota; kingdom Metazoa; phylum Chordata; class Amphibia; order Gymnophiona; family Ichthyophiidae; genus Ichthyophis; species Ichthyophis bannanicus. The sequence goes on from CM066031.1 coordinate 1,368,716,759, forward strand.
CCCGATTTTGTAACCCTCTCTTAGACATCATAGAACAGGACTCACAATCCGCTATGGAGTGGTCAGGACCTAAACATTTTAGACACCAGTCATGGGTGTCTGTGACAGAAATAGTGCTGCTGCACTTCGTGCACGTTTTAAACCCGGAGGCGGGTTTTTCCATGAGGAAAAATATATCTGTAGGCCTAAGGCCCCAGAAGAAAAAATGCACTGTAGTTTTGTTTGTTTTTTTAAAGAAAGAAAAAAAGACCGGTGGTACCGGTCCGGAATAGAGAAGGCAGACACGCAACTAAAGAAAAATAAAAGAAAATAAGAAATTCTTCAGCGGTGACAGGAAACACGACCTGCTAGCTCCGCGGAAAAGAAGAACTGGAGAGAGGCAGTTATTAAAGGCGGGAAGGCAGCGCGCAGGCGCTGTGGGATGCTCCCAAAAGCTTTCCTTTTGGACGCTGGGGAGCGTTCCCACGCAGGCTCCGTCGGTACCGACGATACCCATATGTGAAGACTCATTCCTGCTTGTTCCTGGAGATGACTCTGCCCACTCGATAATCGAAACACGCTCCCAGGAACATGGGGGACTGGGAAGGCCTCAACTGGTTCTTTCCCCAGTTGATCACCCAGCTGAGGCTGTCCAAAAAAGGACACCACTCAGGTTGCTATCCGAGATGTCTTTGAAAGACATCCCTTGGTGCCATAGCACCACAGCCAACACCACCGTGAACTTGTACAACGTCCCTGGGGCACTGGAGTCCAAATGGGAGAGTGACGAACTGAAAGTGAGAGTCAAGCATGGCAAAACGCAGATACTTTGCTGATCCTCCCAGATCAAGATATGAAAATAGGCCTTGGCCAAATCCAGAGATGCCAAGAACTCCCCTCAGTACATCGCTTGAATCACGGTTCCCAAAGTTTCCATCCAGAAGTGCAAGTGCTTGCTGACACTCTTGAGGTCCAGAATTGGCTGGAAGTATCCATCCTTTTTTGGCACCATAAAATAGATGGTATACCTGCCCCTGCCTCGATCATCTAGGGGAAGGGGCACTACTGCCTTCAGGTGCAGCAAATTGTCCAAGGTGATCCACACAGCGGCCCTTTTGTTCGCAGATCCACAGAAAGGTCAAGAATCGGCTCTTTGCATTCCAGGACATAGCTGTACTGAAAGCAGCCAGCAATCCTTGGTGACCCAGGCCCATGCCTGAAAGAAGAGCCAAAGCCTGCCTCCAACTGGAGGAACCAGGGAATGGGCCCCCAAACCTTCATTGCACAGCCCGGGAGGGTCCTCTTCTAGAGTGGATATTTGGGTCCACATGCTCCAAAAAAAGGACTGAGAACCAGCCCAAAATCCAGAGACAGGAGGGAAAGAAGGGCTTCCCAGGCTGGTAGCAACAGATGTTCCAAGACCCCCAGGAGTCCGACCAGTGCGCCTGCGAGGAGCGGATGGAGGCTGACAAAAAAAGGGGCTCCTGCCCACTTCACAGGCCCCCTGGACCTGTCCTCCAGAAGGTGCTAAGATTTTTTTCTCACCCAGGTCCTTCACCAGCTTCTCCAAATCGGCCTCAAAAAGATGCTTCCCTTTAGAGGCCAGTTGGGTCAACTGGGCTTTGTAAGATGTGTCCACTACCCAGAGTCAGAGCCAAATCCAACGCTGTGTCACTGTCGACATGGCATTATCCCTGGCTACTAGACATGTCAGGTTGTACATGGCATCAGAAAGGAAGACCGTAGCAGACTCCAAAAGAGCGGTAGTATCATCTGGTGGAAAAGACTGAACCCATTTGAGTACGGCTCGAGACGTCAGGCCTGCACATAATGCCAACTGAAAAATAGCAGCAGAGATGGCGAACTGCTTCTTCAACAATGAATCCACCTTTCAGTCCAGAGACTCCTTTAAGGCCGATCCGCCTTCCACAGAGATGGTGGTCTGTCTGGTAACTGTCATGACCTCCGTATCTACTTCGGAAATATCAAATCACACAACGCACTCCTCTGGGAAAGTGTATATCTTCTTATACACCCTTAGCGGGGAAGTCAGGGAAATCCCACTCTGACCGGATTATGTCCTTGATCACCTCTGGGAATGGGAAGACAGCAGTGGATTTCTGCATGCCTTGCAGGAGTGGATGCACCCTGGGCTCCTGCTCCATGTCTGGAGCATCTGCCAAGCTCAAGGTGGATGAAATCCTGGCAATCAACGCTGCCTGTTCCTCCTTCCTGAACAGATGGATAACACCGGCCTCTTCACAATCCTCCAAAGGCAAGAGGAGGAGTGGCCTAGTGGTTGGGCCAAGGTACTTCAGGCCGGAAGGTCGGGGGTTCAAATCCCACTAGAGGACAGCAACCTTGGGCCAGAAGGACTGGGGTTTCTAGTCCCACAGGTGCTCCTTGTGGTCTTGGGCAAGTCACTTAACCCTCCATAGCCCATGTTCCCTGTAAAATAGTTATCTCCAAGTTATAATGCCCTGTTCAATGTAATTTCAGTTTGTTCAATGTAAACCGCACTGATGCAGAAAGCACAGTTACTTACCTATAACAAGGTGATCTCTGGGAACAGCAGGAATAAGTCTTCACATATGGGTATCGTCGGTACCGACGGAGCCTGCGCGGGAACGCTCCCCAGCATCCAATAAGAAAGCTTTTGGGAGCATCCCACAGCACCTGCGCGCTGCCTTCCTGCCTTTCCCAACCGCCTCTCTCCAGTTCAAGTTTTAAAGCTGAGACAAAGAGAGAGAGAGAGGAAAGGAAAGATAGATAGAGAGATACAACTCCTAGGGGAAGTGGGTTGTGAAGACTTATTCCTGCTGTTCCCAGGGATCACCTGTTACAGGTAAGTAACTGTGCTATCTCCAGGAACAAGCAGGACTGAGTCTTCACATATGGGGACTCCCCAGCTGGAGATGCCAGGGAGATCCCCAAGGTTGTGAGTCACTGAGAAGGGCTCTACCTTCCCCCATGGATCTCGGGCATCCAACCAGGGATGGGGGGTAGGAGTTGATTAGGTATGGAACAGGTGTTTGAGAACAGCCTGACCAATTAAGGCATCCCGGCGGGAGTCCTTGTCCAAACAGTAATGGGCTGTAAAGGTATGAACCGAGGCCCAGGTGGCTGCTCGACAGATTTGGTCGATGGACACAGAGTTTAGATGAGCCATAGAGGCTGCCATGGCTCTCACATTGTGAGCTGTGACATGGTCCTCCAGGGAAAGGTTCTTACTCTGGTAGGCAAAAGAAATACACTGAGCAATCCAATTTGACAGTGTTCTCTTTGAGACTGGAAGTCCTAAATGAGAGGGATCAAAAACAACAAAGAGTTGAGAGGACTTTCTATGTTGCTGTGTCCTTTGTAAGTAAAAATCGAGCGCTCTCTTACAATCCAGGGTATGGAGATTCCTCTCTGCACTTGATGCATGAGGTCCTGGAAAAAAGACAGGTAAATACACCTCCTGGTTCAGATGAAAAGGTGAGACCACTTCAGGCATAAAGTGTGGATTGGTCCTGAGGACTACCTTGTCATGATGGAACCTTGTATAAGGAGGATTAGCCACCAAGGCTTGCAGCTCACTGATGCGGCGAGCTGAGGTGACTGCAATGAGAAAAATAACCTTCCAGGAAACGGATTTCAAGGAGGTAGTGGCTAAGGGTTCAAAGGGTGGCTTCATAAGCTTACCAAGAACTAGATTCAAATCCCATGCCACTGGAGGTGGTCTAATGGGAGGTTTAGTTAAAAGAAGGCCTCTCATGAATCTTGCAATAAGAGGATGAGAGGAAATAGGCTGTCCATTGAGAGGCTTGAGGGATGCTGAAATAGCACTCAAATGGACTCTTACTGAATTCGTTTTAAGGCCTGCATGGGATAAATGCAGCAAATACTCTAGTAAAAAAATTCAAAGGTATTGCAAGGGGGTTAAGACCCTTCTTTGCACAGCAAATGATAAACCTTTTCCATTTGAAAGCATAGGAATGTCTAGTGGAAGGCTTTCTGGAAGCATGAAGGATATCCTTCACCTGCTGAGAAAGATGCAAATCCTGCTAGGCCTTCAGCAACCAGGCCCTGAGATGGAGAGACTGGGGATTTGGATGCCATAACGTTCCCTCCTCCTGGGACAGGAGGTATGGAGCAGTTCCCAAGTCCAGGGAAGGAGCTTGAGAGAGATGCAGAAGTAGAGGGTACCACACTTGGTTTGGCCAACGTGGTGCTATGAGGATCATAGACCCTCGATCTCTCTGAAGCTTGAAGAGAGTTTTGGGAATTAGGGGAATGGGTGGAAAGGCGTAAAGGAAGCCTTGACCCCAGTGAAGGAGGAAGGCATCCTTGGCCTGAACTCCCTGACATGGAATTCTGGAACAGAACCGGGGAGTTTGGCATTCCACGGACTTGCAAAGAGGTCTATGTCCGGGGTTCCCCAAATCTGAAAGATTCTGGCTATCTGGTCCATATGGAGGGACCACTCGTGTGGAAGCAGAACTCGACTGAGTTTGTCTGCCCAAGAGTTTTGAACGCATGAAAGATATACTGCCAGAAGATGAATTTGATGCTCTCTGGCGAAGGCCCACAATCTCAAAGTTTCGTTGCAAAGCGACAGAGAGCCAGTCCTGCCCTGCTTGTTCACGTAGAACATGGCTACTTGGTTGTCCGTGTGGATGAGAACTGTCTTGCAGCTGAGCAGGGTGTGGAAGACTGAGAGCTAGAAAAATTGCTCTGAGCTCCAAGAGGTTGATATGTAGAGAAGTCTCTTGTGAAGACCAGATGCCCTGGGTGGAGAGATCTTGTAGATGAGCTCCCCAACCCCTTGGAGAGGCATCTGTTGTAAGGGTTGCTTGGAGTAACAACTGTTGAAAGGGGGACCCCAGCAACAGGTTTTGAGTGGACTTCCACCAGTGGAGGGACCAAAAGAGGTGACTGGAGGTTGCTATTTTGTCTGACAGGCAACCTGATGCCTGAGTCCATTGGGTGGATAGGGTTCACTGAGCTGCCCTCATGTGAAGGCGAGCGTAAGGAACCACATGCACCGTGGATGCCATGTGGCCTAACAGTTGTAACATCTCTCGAGCAGTTAAATGGGACTTTAACTGAATCTGGGAGGCTAACTGCACCAAGCGTAGGCAATGGGCCTGGGGAAGATAGGCCCTTGCAGTTGTGGTATCCAGCAAGGCCCCTATGAACTCTAGTGACTGATTAGGGGTGAGATGGGATTTTGGGATGTTTATTACAAGTCCCAGATATTGAAGAACACGCCTTATGCAGGCTAGGGAAGTCTGGGCCTCTGACTGGGATGGAGCTCGGATGAGCCAGTCGTCCAGATATGGGAATACGAATATTCCTAGAGTGCGTAGAAATGCAGCTACTACTGCCATGCATTTTGTGAACACTCTTGGTGCAGAGGCCAGACCAAAAGGAAGCACTCTGTATTGGTAGTGCTTTCCTTGATAAAGGAACCGAAGGAACCTTCTGTGTGTTGGATGGATGAGGACATGGGTGTACGCATCCTTGAGATCTAGAGAACAAAGCCAATCCTGACTCTGAAGGTATGGAAGGAGAGCACCGAGAGAAATCATCTTGAATTTCTCCTTGCATAGAAACTTGTTCAATTCTCTGAGATCTAAAATGGGTCTGTAGCCCCCTGTTTTCTTTGGGATAAGAAAATAGGGGGAGTAGAACCCTGAGCCCTGTTGAAGTAGGGGTACTTCTTCTATTGCCCCTTGGGCAAGAAGGGTAGCAATCTCCTGACCCAGAAGGTCGAGGAGAGATGTTGGAGAATTGAACTGTCTTACCATGGTGTGAGGAGGAAGGTTTAAGAAATGAAGCTTGTACCCCTCCCTTATGATGGAGAGGGTCCATTGCTCTGCTGTGATTTGTTCCCATCTGGGAGCAAAGTGAGCTAGCCTTCCTGGAATAGTGAGAGGCTCTGGTTCTTCTAGAGCCAGAAAGTCTAAGTTCTCTAGTTGTAAGTCAAAGGCCCTGAGGAGGCTGAGGCTGTTGGGCCGTAGCAGTCCTTGCAGCCTTAGGCTTGGCCTGTTTAGGTTGTTGCTGACGCTTTGCAGCAAAACGACCTGCAGAAGATGTCTGCTGAGCATAAACAGGATAATATCTCCCTTTTTGGGATAAAAAGCCTTTTTGAACAACCTTTTTTAACAGGAGCATAAGTAGACTTTGAAAGTCTATCTAAAGCAGAATTTTCAGCATCCATCTGAGTGGCCTTTGCTTGCCAATCCTTTCCAAAAAGGTTTTCACCTGTACAAGGAAGATTTCCTAATCCATCTTGGACCCAGGGTTCCAAATCAGAAGCTTGTAACCAAGCAACTCTGCGTGCACCTATGGCAATAGCCGAGGCTCTGCTGGCACTCTCAAAAGAGTCAAAGGCTGCACGGTTGGAAAATTTGTAAACATCCTGGGCATGTTTAAGCCAGGTGAGAAACTCCTCCCTTTTATCCTCTGAAATAAAAGGGGCTAAAGTCTGCAGATGATCTGTAACTTCTTTTAGAAACATCCCCATATAGAGACTATAGGAGTTGATTCTGGCAGTAAGCATGTTGGCCTGGAAAATTCTCCGGCCAAAAGCATCTAAGGTTCTGCATTCTCTTCCTGGAGGATTAGATGAGTGCCTTTTTGCACTCTTTAACTTCTTCATGGCAGACTCCACCACAATAGAGTGGTGAGGAAGTTGAGTCTTATGAAAGCCAGGACAGGGAGGAACACGGTACATGGTGTCCAACCTGTGAGAATGAGGGGAGGTGGTGAGAGGAGTCTCCCATATGCCAAACATGTGATCATAAAGGATCTCATGAATTGGTAAAGTAGCTGCTTCCTTAGGAGCCTTAGGATATTGTAAAATATCCAATTGTTTGGCTCTAGGCTCTGACTCAGGGGCCACAGAAATGGAGAGGCCCCTGGCCACTTCCCTAATGAAGTCTTGGAAAGACAAATCTTCTGGAGGAGACATTCTCCTTTTTGGAGAAGGCTCCTGACGAAGGAGTACCGATGCTTCGACAGAAGCCTCTGATTCATCAGAGTCCTCAGAGGAATCGAAGTATCGCCTGTCTGGATGCTCCTGCAGAGCCCGATACGCGTACCGAGTGGTATCGACATCGGGGGTGATCGGTACCGGTTCGGTACTGATGGGCATCATAGAACAGGGTACCGCTGCAGACGACACCGAAGCTGATGTCGATGCAAGCAGTCCCGGTACCGGAACCGATATTGGTGCCGGTTCCGGACCTGGTACCGACAACTGAGTTTGTTGCAGTACCGGAGGCGTCGCAGCCTGTATGAATGCCATAATGGCACGCTGCATGGTCAGAATATTCTGATCCATCGACACCACCAATGTCTGGATGTCGATACCAGTGGAAACCACCGGTACCCCAGAACATGGCAACAGGTGATCGGTCGAGGCCACGCCATCGATGTCAACCCGTGACCCCATAGATGAAGCTTTGGAAGCCGGGGCTTCCCGCCGGGGTAATTTTGCCGGTGTAGAATCCTCGAGGGCAAGCCCGGAGGCATCTCGATGCTTAGAGGGAGATCTACCCTTCGAGGACCGGCTGGACTTATGTTTGGTTACCTGAGATCCATGAAAAGAAGAAGCAGCCCTGGAAGACGTCGATGCCACCGAAGCTGCATCAGAAGGAAACAGGGTACTGAGCTTAGCCGCTCGGTTCTGTCGACCTCTTTTAGACATTATGGAACATGACGCACAATCCGTGATGGAATGGTCAGGACCCAAACATTTTAGACACCAGTCATGGGTGTCGGTGACAGAAATAGTACCGCTGCACTTCGTGCACTTTTTAAACCCGGAGGCGGGCTTTTCCATGAGGAAAAAAGTTCCTAGGCCTAAGGCCGAAGAAAAAAATTGCACAGAAGTGGGAAACGGTAGGGGGTTTTTTTGTTTTGTTTTTTAAGAAGAAAGAAAGAAAAGACCAGCGGTACCGGTCTGACGTCGAAGAAGGCAGACGCGAGACCAAAGAACTAGAAAAAAATAAAGAAATTCTTCAGCGGTGACAGGAACATGACCTGCTGGCTCCGCGGAAAAGAAGAACTGGAAAGAGGCGGTTGGGAAAGGCGGGAAGGCAGCACGCAGGCGCTGTGGGATGCTCCCAAAAGCTTTCTTATTGGACGCTGGGGAGCGTTCCCGCGCAGGCTCCGTCGGTACCGACGATACCCATATGTGAAGACTCATTCCTGCTTGTTCCTGGAGATTAGCGCGGTATATAAGAGAATATAAATAAATAAAGAGTACTTCTTCATCCATATCAGAGCTCAGAACTGAGGATTCTGAATCAAAGTCACAGTCCCAAACACAGACAAATCCCAGCCAATCCCCCATCTCCAAGGGGCACCCTTCACCGGGGATGTTTAGCCATAAGCAATTGAACAGGGCTTCTATGCTCAGCCTGCCCCTAACGAGACTGCACTTGGGGGAACCCAGAGGCTACAGGGTCTGAATTTCCATGCCAGAATGACTAGGCCCATTGTAAAAAAGGAAAAGAATTCCAGGGAGGACAATCTGGACTCCAGAAACTCTCTTTGTGGAAATGAACCCCCCCCCCCTCGCCACCACTAATCCCCTAGAGGATGGGGAGCAGCCTCTGGCCGCCTAGTCATCTCTACCCACAGCGCCATCTGCCAGCTCCTGCCCTAAGGCAGGCAAGACTGGACTAACTGCATCCCCGGGCTGAGAGAGGGGGAGCAAGCCCTCCAGGGACAACTCAGAAGCTGCCATGCAAGACGAGCAGAGTCCAGAAGCCAGAGAGGAAGCACCTCACTTGCCATGGGCCAAACAACATTTCCTGGAAGAAGACAGAGAGTTAAGGCAAGTATCACAATAGCATGCGCTAATGCTGCGGTGGCCCGGCAGACATGTGTTAACAGCACTTACACAACGCCACGCACTGTAGTCAGGCAGAATGTGCACAAGGACCGCATGACCGTGCGCAAGGCACACAATAGTAAAAATACTATCAATGCATCCAGAAAAAGGCAGGAAAATCCCACACTGTGCCAACAGTTGCCAGCAGTCCATCCCAAATTATGTCCCAGATGGATGGAATCAGGATCCCCCCAACAAGGACAGTGACAAGGTAAAGCCTTGGTACTCACCCCCTGAGAGCCCAAGGCAGAAATCTGTGCCGGGGTCAGCTCTACTTCCCTGAAACTGTTTTTCTGGTTTTGCAGGCACTGCATTTAAAGTGGCTAACAGTCAGAGTCCTCTGAGAACCTTTTGCAATCTCTGGAAGACAGCAGGGGGGGACAGAGGAGGAGGGGGGGGGCATTGAGGGTGTCTGATGTTGAACTCCTCCAATCCTTCCAATTTTCTGGCTGCTCAACAAGCTCTTATCATATCCAATTTTCCCTCCTCCTATGGTTACCAAAAAGACTGCAGTCTAGAAGAGCCTCCCACGTCATGCTCAAGTGAGTCACCCTCAAGGTTGTTGTTCACAAGCGTTTAAATCAATCTTTTCCTCTCAATTATTCATATTTTCTTCAGAGTGGAGAAAATCCATCCACCATCTGTGGAGGCAAAGAAATACTGAAGAGACCTCTAGTGGCTGAGGCAGATAGAGGCCTCAATCACCAGAGTGCAGAATGATGTCATTGAAACCTGGGCTTTTCATTGGTTCTTTATCTCCACAAGTCTGTTGTTAGGGGCACACAACCCACTTGTCTGGACTGATCTAGCAGGACGATACTGAAAGCCAGATTCAAACACCAAACCTTTTGTGAAAAGGGCTGCTTTCAGTGAGCCAATGTGCAGTCTATGGAAGGAAGAGGTTCAACAGGCTGCAAGTTGCTGTAAAGTGAGGATACTGCAACAATGCTAAGCAAACTGACCTGTCACTATACAGGATCTTTGTAATACCACCCCCAGGAATAACAATTCTCTTCTCGGTTTCGCTTATACCAGGGTAAATCGCCATTTGTTCCAGTTCCTTCCAGTCCAATTTCTGCATCAGATCCCCTGTGGTGATCTGCAGAGCCGGTGTGAGCAGATAGCGGAAAGGAGTACTAGCAACAGAAAGCAGAATAAAAAAGGCATTGAAAAATGGTCCAGGTGATGGTCAGTCATCCAGAGTACCCCATCTATACAGAGGGCATTTAAGACGACTTTCATCCTTGCTATCTTAACATGCCTGGTACAAAGATACCAAAATATAACAAGATTCAAAAGGTGGTAGTGCACAATTTTTAAAGGCATTCTTTTAGAATGAGAGAAAATCTCCAAAATACATATGACTGACACACACACATGGGGAGGCTGTTTGTATCTATGGGTAAAACAGAGAATGTTCTATGTTGAGGTGTGTGTGGGGGTGTGAGGTAGAGGCAGAGATTGCAGGTGGTTCTTTGTGCAAGAGGGATGCTTTGTTTATTGGTGTATGAAATTGAGGCTGTCTATATGTATTTGAGAGAGATAGAGTTTGAATTCGTTTGCATGCATGCTTGTGCAATGATGTTAAAAATGCTGTGGGGCATATTCAGCGGTAGCGGCCAGTGCTATTAAAGCAGCACTGGATATCTAGTTTGCCCATATAACTAAACTAGCTAAAGATAACCCAGCTTTTTTTCCTGCTCAACTTTAGCTAGTTCGGGTTAGCAGCTCAATATTGTAACTAACTGACTAACCTCCGCTTGGCCCCTTAAATGCTTCATTACCAAGTGGTCAGTGTCAGGGTGTTTAGATGGTTTAGGAGAGGGTATTCAGTGACACAACCCAGGTATGTGCTGATGAATATCCTGCTCAGTGGGATTAACATGGTTGCAAATCTGCAAACCACATTGATTCCTTTGAATATGTCACCCCGCTGTTTTTCTGGTGTAATAGGGAATTTGTGAGAAAATGTGTGTTGAGAAATGGAATATGCGCATGTTCCTCTGTCAATTTCTGTCCTTTTTCAGTTTGCACAAGTAATTTTCTATTACCTGGTAAATTATGGACGTAAGTTCTGAGGCACTGAAAACTTACACTTATGTGGATTAAGATGCAGGTATAGATGCCAAAATAGCCGATAATGGGTGCTTAATTTTCCAATGCCACAGGACTTACATTCAGAGTAATCTTATAACAGGGCACCTAGGCTGTCAAGGCACACAGGTGCATATGTAGGCCTCTTTAATAAAGGCAACATATGTGCTTAAGTAAAATAGCCTATCAGAACAATCCTATACAAATTACATCAACTCCAAGGAAGTAAAAACCTTGTGCTAGTAGGAATCTATGCATACATGTGTATTTTATAAAATATGCACCCAACTACTAACATCACCCTCGCTCTATCATATAAAAATAAGAAGCATGTTTTCTGAGTGCCACATTAAGGGTAAATTAGACTTACCTGCTAATTATTGTTCCTTGCGGAACTCTAGTCCAGTCCCGGAACCATAGAGTTGTCAACCTCCTCCAGCAGCCTTGGAGACTGAAATACATCATCGCTTTGCTGGCACCAGTATAAGTAGGCAAGGACCGCCCCCTCTCACCAGTACCTATTGACAAAGCACACTAAGCAGAACAACAAATAAGGAGAATTAACCAGAATACATTCAACATAGCAATATATATATACGGAACAGAATATTTCATGTTCCACTTCAAGTAATTATTATTATTTTTTATTTATTTTTTTATTTAATTGTTTCTTTAACAAATTAATTGCATTCATCGACTGTGTCTGAATAAGAATATCGTCTGACAACACAGAAGCGCCGTACCACACCACCTCCTAAGAGGATGGACAGGCAAGAGCCCTACGCAAGAGGGTCCTCCAATGGCTTCATCCCGCGCCACCCGGGAGCAAAGACAACGCAGAGCACCCGCGGGAGTCGAAACAATCAGGCTGGCAACTCTTCAAACCAAGGGAGGGATCCGGGACTGGACTAGAGTTCCGCAAGGAACAACAATTAGCAGGTAAGTCTAATTTACCCTTCCTTAGCGTCCCTCTAGTCCTGTCCCGGAACCATAGAGGATGTAACAGAGCAGTGAACATCAACAGGAGGGACAAGCAAGCCCAGCCTGAAGCACCGCTGAGCCGAAACGCCCATCCTCCGCGGACAAAACATCCAAGCGGTATTGCTTGGCAAAGGAATGCAAGGATGACCAAGTCGCTGCCCTACAGATGTCGCCCACTGGGACCAGACTGAACTCTGCCCAAGACGCCGCCTGCGCCCGAGTGGAATGAGCCCGAAGACTCTGCGGAACCACCTTGCCTTTCAAGATGTAGGCCGATGCAATACCAGCGGGAAATAGACGACTTCGCCGCCGCTTCTCTCTTACGCGGTACCCCGAACGCCACAAAAAGTCGATCCGACCACCTAAAGGACGCCGTCCGGGAGAGATACTTCTTGAGAACCCTGCGGGCGTCCAACAGCCGCAACTGACCCCCAGATCCGGCCCCATCGCGGTCGGAGAACACCGGAAGAGAGACCACTTGGTTAACATGAAAAACGGACACCACCTTGGGTAAGAACGCCGGAACGGTACGGGGAACCATCTTGTGGTCGGTAAAAGAGAGATAGGGCTCCCTACAAGACAAGGCCTGTAGCTCCGAGATCCTCCTAGCCGAACAAATCGCCACCAAGAAAACTGTCTTCAATGTGAGATCTTTTAGCGAAGCAGTGGACAACGGCTCAAACGGAGGAGCCAGCAAGGCTTCCAACACCAAATTTAAATCCCACGGAGGAACAGCACAGCGCCGAGGCGGCCGCATGAGCAACACCGCCCTCCAAAACCGGCGGACATCTGCGTGGGCCCCGAGAGGCTGACCCTGCACTTCCGCCAGCACTCGAATCACACCTTTGCCACATAAGGCAAATCAGACTCTAGACACGTCAACTCCCTGAACCTTTCCTGTTCCAGGCGAGTAGACTGCCGTAAATACTGCGACCACCGGAAGCATGCTCTCGTTCCCCCAGACATCCCCAATGGGAGCCTGCAAGGACAGAGCAGTGCCCCCAACGATCGATTCAGTGAACCACCTACGCTCCTATCGCGCGCTAAAGAAGATCGCTAGGGCTCTCCTCCAGACAGTGAGTCCACACCTCCTGGAAGTGCAAGGTGTGCACCCACCAACGTAGTACCGAGGCCTGCGCCTGCCTAGTCTCAAAATGTCAATCAAGAACAGGCCAATTCAGGACAGCTGAATACGTTGTGGGTTTTTAATTTTTTTTTTGTACAAAGACATCTCTTAACCAAAAATTCCTTCAGCCGATGTGGAGAAGCTATTTCCGCGCCAACACAATGCAGCAGAAAGAACTCCCTATGACAGGCATAGAAATCCACAGCCTTCCCGCTAGAGGAACGCCCCATTCCGTCTGCCTGCACCAAGCTGGACATTCCTTTTTTTTTTTTTTTTTTCTTTTTAAGGTCAACTAGCCCCTGGTGTTAGAAAATATAGCTTTCCCATTCCACAGTGGCAATTGAGTCAGCAAAGAAGAAGCCGAGAACCCGCAGCGAAGTTCCCATTATACCACCTGGTAAAGACTACACTTCTAGACCCATGAAGCAAAAAGCATGCAAGAGTGCATTGTGTCCTGCCACTAGCTGATCGAATTTATCATGTGTGTCACTACAGTTTCTTTCGGGATTGAAGGAATGCTCCGGGAGAATTCTTTGGGCAGACACCGATTCACCTTCTGAAAATTCAGAATCGGGCGAAACGAGCCTTCCTTCTTTGGGACCACAAAGTAGAGGGAGTATCAACCGTATTGGGCTGCCGGCACCGGCACCACCGCTTTAAGATGAAGCAGCCGCTGCAGCATTCCTGCGACCGCCTGAAACTTTTGCGGAGCTCTGCAGAAGGATTGGACAAAGGAAGCTAATACGAGCCGATGGAGCTCCCAGGCTGACGCCAAGCAGGGTGCAAGCCATCCCGCAAACACAGCATATGATGTATGCCTTCCAGAATCTGAGCTGCTGCTAGTGCTGTGAGAGAACGAGCCGGGCTGCGCGCATCTGGCCCCCAGTAAGACAGGCGCTGAACACTAGCAGATACTCTCCGTACTGGAGCCAAAATAGCCTCAAAGGCCAGAGTCCTATTAAGCGACCTCTCGCTGAGCCGCCTTTTACAGAAGGAAAAGGAACCCCATATAGCCAAAATGAAGACATTACAAATCTACCCCCAAACCTTATAAATCAGACAAAGCCAAACTAAACGGGAATATTGTCCATCAAGAAACCACAGAACTATAAAATCCCTCTCGGAACATAATGCGTATGGCAGAGCATTCCACACCTGGGGCCTGGCCAAGGCACTCAGCCAAGCACCTTTTAGAACTGTCCAAGAGAGCTACCACCATAATTCCTTTTGACTTGAATATGTGTACAGCGGATCATAGCGCTATATCACAACAGCTAACCTCAAATATTACCCTGCCATAGCAACCGACTAACGCCTTATAGGACCTGCTATGGACAGCGGAAGGAAATTCTTGTAAACCAACATAGCTAGGCCCCTTTTTTTTTTTTTTTTTTTTTTTAACAACCTTTGAAGGCCTACTGAAAAAGTGTAATCCATACTCTGCAGCTGGGTTAATTTATTTATGTATTGTATTTTATTTTATTTTTGCACATTTCAGGAAATTGCACCCATCCTATGCACTCTGTTCTAATAGTGATTTTCCATCTGCCATGTTCACTTACTAACTACCATTGGAGAGGAATATGTAGTCAGAAGTTGGGATCCCGAGAGTTTTGGGCACAGCCGGGAAAGGGTGTATAGGACTCCAAAAATCAAGCTCCGGCCACCTCCAATGAAATCAAAGCAGATCAGCTAAAATTACCCTTACTGCTGTTATAGCCTTGCAAAAGCTACCAGGTCCCACTGCACCTTGCTGTCCTTCCCCCCTTATCCTGAGGGATTCACCGTTGCCGGAGGCGTTGCTCCCCCCCTGCCAGCCTGCTACGTCTGCCAGGGAGCTGAAGAGCGAAATAGAGAGCAGAACTCCTGGAAGTAAACAAATAGCGTCCAGCTCGTGGGGTTCAGGGCACCAAAAGCCCCCGAATAAATCAACCGTGGTCGCTCAAAATGAACAAGGCTCTCTCTCACTAGAGAGTTTCTTGTTCCTTTTGAAATCCTGCTCTAGAAATAGATGAGAACTGCCGGGGAAGGGCACGATAAGTGATCCCCCCTTAAGCTAGGAAACACCCAGGCATCTGGCAAAGAGGTGGCTGCCTGTGTGAACCTAAGGAGTAACACAATTTCTTATTTTACCACCCCCCTCCCCCAGGGATGGGGGCCCTGAATACCACATGTGAGTCATGAGCAGCTGTGGCTGTTAGGACAACAGAGACCAACAAACCATACAGAATTTAAGGGCTGCAATCTTGGTTATACAAACAGGAGCTGCAGCATTACAGAGAATAAGCAATCAACTGCTGCATACACAGACAGAGAAAGGCCCCATTGAGTGCATCCGCTGCCCTCTGGTGGCCATAGACCTTAGCCCAGGCACTCCTTGATTGACGGGTAACTGCTATATACTTCTGTATATCCTAAGGATTCCTAAACCTGTCCCTGTGAAAGACAGGCCTTTGGGCAACTGTCAGTATAGAATACACAAAGGCCCATTTCCAGCCGGACCCTTACAAATACCTGCTCTGGAACCTAAAACTGGCAATTTTCCTAACATCCTGGGACTGAACAGATGCTCCTCAGAGACATGATTAGAAGGGAAAGAACATGTGGAATCAATGCCACAACTGCTGTCCTATAAACTAAGAACAAACTCAAAAATAAAGAGGTCTAAAACACTAGGCCCAAAAAACTAGCTATTCAGCTTGTCTTCCTCACACAGGCCTCTCACTGCACTCCCAGCATGTGGTCCAAACACCCAGAAAGAAAAGGGCCCCAAAAAAGGAGGCCTCAGCAGACCGACAGAGCCTGAAGGCCTTACCTGCAGGGCAGAAAGCCATCCTGCCAGCTCCTACCACCTTAAAGTGCTCCGAGAGGATCGCTCAGCCGGTTCCACCATGCAAATTAAATCCCGCAGCAACGGAGAGGCTCTGTCTCACACAGCTGCAGTGTGGATGTACGGGTCCCGGAGCTTTCTCCCGTAGTCAAGGGAGAGAGATCCGCACCAGCAAAGGCCTGCATCAAGCAAAAAATAATTGAGGAGGGAAGGTGAGAGCTGCTACAAACTTAAAGAGGCCGGCTCAAATTTAAAACCACTGAAAATAAGGATATTTGCTCCTAACCAAAGGAACTAATCCCCGGTTGACAATTAATCAAAGGCAACTGAATCAAAAATAAAGTTAAAGTAAATTAAAGGCAAAAATCAAAATCAGACTAGAATTTGCACACTAAATGCTCCTTATCCGCTCCCCCCAAGGGAGCTCAGGAGCAAGGCTGTCTACCAAAACAAATAAATCCTGCCGGTGAAAACGCGGCCCTCAAAATGGTCACTGCCAGCATTACCGCTCAAAAAAGCACACTCTCTCACCCCCCCCGCGGCAAGGCCCCGAGCACCCTGCAACCCTGGGAGCCGCCGCGAAGCCTCCCCTCCCATTTTAAACCAGCTCCCCAAAGCAGATCTGCGTGGGTACTTAACACCACCGCTGCCGATCCCAGGGGGGGGGGGGGGAGGGGAGGGGGAGGGGAGGGGGAGGGGAGTGAGGGAAAGGAGCCAACAGGACACCGGAGCACAGCCTTTTTAACGGCTTCAGCTCCGATTGATCTGGGCACAACCTTCTCAGGCTTTTCAGCCCCTGTATCGCTGCTGATGCAACTGCCCGCCTTCCACCTGCTCCTCACCCCTTCAATGCGGGTTCGGGAGCAGGGAGGCCACGGATCAGCACTGTCTCCCCTGTGCTCGTTTAGACGCTGGGGCAATGCAGAGAGGGAGGGGGAAGAACTCCCTGATCCTTTAGAAACAAAAAATAAAGGGCTACAGACACAGGAACCCTTACAGCAGCAGCAGATCTGACATAAAAGAAAACGAAGTAACCAAATCAAACAGGGAAAATAAACCAAAAGGAGTAAATTTCAAAAACCTAAGCTCTGCTTATTTGTTCTCACTGAGCCCAGCCCTGGGCTCAGAACCTCCAAGCTGCTTGGAGACTGAAAGTACTGGTGAGAGGGGGCGGTCCTTGCCTACTTATACTGGTGCCAGCAAAGCGATGATGTATTTCAGTCTCCAAGGCTGCTGGAGGAGGTTGACAACTCTATGGTTCAGGGACTGGACTAGAGGGACGCTAAGGAATGTCCATATACCCCAGACAATTTTACAAGTGCCTACTTAGTATGGTAAAACACTGTTCTACATAATCAAGCCAAACTTAAACTTTGCATGTGAAAATGGCCGCTAGATCTGCCTGTGCGTGAGCTGCCTTCTCATGCCGAAGTGAAGGGGGAAGCTACGGGGGAATCCTCCCCAGCTGGTGCCGTCTCCTTCTGCTCTTACCTCTACGATTGGGCCGATGGATTCCTTTGTGCAGCTACATGGAGAGCATCGGGTGGAAACCAGAGGCAACCTGCTTGTGTCAATGCCGGGACTGGTGAGTCTGGCGTCTTCTTCTGGGTGCGATCTCACTCCGGATCCGCAACTCCCACCTGTATTGCCTGCAGACTTTTTGAATCTGAGCCCTTATGGAGTTGTAGGATCCGAAGTGGTTAAGGCTATGCTTCCAGTGGGAGAAGAAGGGCAAGATTCAAGCTCGGCTGATTGTTCTCTGCTGGGGACAGTGTCTGCGGTTGCAGGATTGGGTGCAGAAGCAGCGCTGTGCAATCCCCGAGGAGTTTCACTGCCATCGGGAGAGTTGGGAAGCTTGGAAGTTTCGTCCGAGGCTTCACCTGGACAGTTTTCTATGGCACCCTTCTCTTTAGAGCGCCTGGACCGTGTTACTTTGGACTCTATTTGGATGGCCTTGACAAAACTTGGTGAGTGTTTGGTGACTCAGACCAATTCCACCTTGCTGATGATTCGTGGGAATGCTGGGGTTGTTCACAAGTGCCAGGACTCAGTGGCTGCTTTACAGTCTCAAGTGTCTACTATTGATTAAAAGGTTATATGGTTGGAGGATCAGTTTACTACTGTTTGTAAAGATTTGTCTGATTATAAGTTTAAAATAGAGCTGTTAGAAAATCAATATAGAGCGATGAATCTCAGATTATTGAATTTTCCTCGTTCTCCTATGGTCATGGCTCGAGACATGTTTAAATCATATCTTTTGGAAGTTTTGAGTGTTCCTGCTGAGTCTCACCCTCCGCTTTCTAAAATCTATTATTTACCTACAAGCAAGAAAGCCAAAGGTTTGGATCTGCAGAATCTGAAGTTATGGATGTTCTAAATGCTTCTGAACTATTGGACACTTCTATTTCTGAGACTATAGTTCCTGCAACTCTTTTGGTGTCACTGGCCCCGGTATCTGACCGTGAATAGTTACTTAGAATAGAAACAGTCTGTTTTGTTTAAAGGCCTATCTGTTCGCATGTTTCCCGATTTATCACGTGACACCCAGAAAAGAAGGGAATTCTTGTTGCTTAAGTCTGGGGTGAATCAGGGGGTCTGTTTTTCCTTAAATTTCCTTGTAAATGTTTCATTAAATTATATTCTGTATCTCATATTTTTTATGACCTTTTATTAGCTCTCACCTTGCTGCAGTCCCCTAGTTGGGGGGGGGGGGGGCTTACTGCAGAAATAGTTAATACCGACGCTCTGGTGGATCTTTCTATCCTCTTGAGTGATTGTAGTTTTGTTTCTTCAATCTATCTTGGGTCTCTCTAAGTGTGAGGACTAGTAAGGCTTGGGTTTTTTGGTGTTTTTCCTTGAACTTTATATTGTAAGTTTTTATGTTGCCTCGCTCATGCCTTTTTTCCTTCAAGTTATTTGACTTGGATGAATAATGTGAAATTTGTATAAAAAAAAAATTGCACGTGTGTTGAAAAGGGAAATGGAATGAAAATAGACTTTGATATATGTATTTCTTCAGCAAATAACACCTTTAACAGGAAAATGAATTAAGAACATAAGATGTACCATACTGGTTCACACCAAAGGTCCATCAAGCCCAGTATCATGTTTCCATGAGTGGCCAATCCAGGTCACAAGTACCTGTACATCTTAATCCACATAACTGTAATATTAAATTTTCCTCCAGGAACTTGCCCAAACCTTTTTTGAACCCAGCTACACTAACAGCTCTTACTATATATTCTCTGGCAACTAATTCCAGAGCTTTATTGTGCATGGAGTGAAGAAAACATTTTCTCATATTAATCTTACAATGAAGATACAAAGTAGTACATTTAAATCCCTTAGTCTTCACAGTTAATGAAAGAGTAAATAACTATTCATGCTTACTTGTTACACTAAACTCATTATTTTATAGACCTCTATCATATCTCCCCTCAGCCGTCTTTTCTCAAAGTTGAATAGATAAGCTTTTCCTCAGAATGGTATCTTTCCATCCCCTTTATCATTTTTGTTGCCCTTTTCTGTACATTTTCCAATTCCACTCTATCTTTTTTTTTTAGATGAGGCAAACAAAACGGCATACAAATACTCATAGTGAGACTGCACCATGGAGCAATACAGAGACATTATGATTGCCTTTGTTTTATTCTCCATTCCTTTTCTTATAATTTGTAGTATTTTATTAGCTTTTTTGGCACTGTCAAGAAAGCTACCCAGGACCTTAAACTTTGACACAATTAGCAGTACAGTGTCTTGCTATAATCCTTACATCCTTTTCTAAGGTATGTAATGTTACTCTCTGATCAACAAATACCAAGCCTGCTTTTTCACACCCCTTCATTCTTTATTTGGATTTCGTTCATGCCTTTACATTGGTTGTTTTCACAGGTGCTCTAGCATGCAGATTTCAAAGGGGATTTATTGGTTACAAAAATATGTCAAGGATAAAAAGAGCAAATTAGACTTACCTACTAATTGTTGTTCCTGGAGGAAATCCAGTCTAGTCCTGACCTCTAGGTTTTGCTCCTCCTCCAGCAGCTTTGGAGACTGAGAAAATGTCATTTATTTATTTATTTAACATCTTTTATATACCGCGCTATTTGTTGTCAGTGCGGTTTACATATAACAAAGTTTGCACATTCGGAGGACAGTTGTGTGCTTACATTTTGTGATGACCCTGGTATATTCTCCGAGGATCCACCTCCTCACTCCAGTAACCTAATGACAAAGCAAACTCACCGGAGCAACAATTAAGTAGTAAACAGCACTACCAACGTAACAAACTGAACTATATTATTAGTAGTATTATTATTCTCTATTGAGGGAACCCCTTAGGCCTGCATTCCCTTTTAAGAGAGTGAGAGCAAGAGAGAGAAAGAGGTTGGGGTCCCTCAAGTCTAACTCCAATGCGTAGAAAAACTGAATCCGCTCACCTGTCATGTCTCCTCTGCTTCAGGACTTAGCACACAGAGAAACACCGGGAGGGATAGGGGACTAGACTGGATTGCCTCCAGGAACAACAATTAGCAGGTAAGTCTAATTTACTCTTCCTGATCGTCTCTCCAGTCTAGTCCTGACCTCTGGGTATGTAACAGAGCAGTAAACACGATCAACGGGAGGGACCTGCTAAACCAGCCTGAAGCACTGCAGACCCACAACACGCATCCATCCTCTCCTGAACATTAAGCCGATAATGTCTGACAAAGGAATTCAAGGAAGACCAGGTGGCCGCCTTACAAATTTCCACTGCCGGCACTAACCGGCACTTAGCCCAAGACGCCGCTTGCGCCCTAGTAGAATGAGCTTTTAGCCCTTCAGGCACCCTTTTTCCTTTCAAAACATATGCGGATGCTATGGCCTCTTTAATCCAGCGGGCAATGGACGCTTTCGACGCTGCCTCACCCTTTCTGGGTCCCCCAAACAGGACAAAGAGCCTATCCGACCTGTGGAAACCTGCTGTCCTCTTAAGATACTTCTTTAATGCCCTATGCACGTCCAAAGAATGAAACCTACCAGTGGTGGAGCCCTCCGCCGACCCCTCAAACACTGGTAAAGAAACCTCCTGATTCAAGTGGAAAGGCGAAACCACTTTAAGCAAAAAAGATGGTACTGGCCTCAAAACCACCTTTGTATCATAAAAAGACAAAAAAGGCTTCCTACAGCTTCCTGCAACTCTTCTAGCTGAGCAAATCGCCACCAGGAAGACCACCTTGAGTGTGAGATCCTTTAAGGACGCTCTCGACAACGGCTCAAACAGACCATGCCCTAATGCCTCTAATACAAAAGGGAGACTCCACTTTGGTACTACCCGTCGAACCGGCGGCCTCAAAAAAGACACCGCCCTCAAAAAACGCTTGACGTCCGGATGGCCCTCCAGCGCTACTCCTGATACCTATAACAGGACAGCGCCGCTACGTGCACCCGCAAGGACGCGGCCGCTAAGCCTTTCTCGACACCATCCTGCAAAAACGCTAACACCTGCGGGATTGACGCTCTCAACGCCTGCACCTGTCGGTTTTCACACCACGCTTCAAAGACTCGCCAAATGCGAACATACGCTAAAGAGGCTGATCTCTTCCATGCCTTCAACAAAGTGCTAATCACTGATGCAGAGTATCCTTTCTTCCTTAATCTCGCCCTCTCAATAGCCAAGCCGTAAGCGAGAACCAATCCACGTGAGGCATGTGCAGGGGAACCTGAGACAAAAGATCCGTCCGACAAGGGAGGCGCCATGGTTTCTCCACCAAGAGCCACATCAAATCCGCGTACCAAGGCTGCCTCGGCCAATCCGGCGCTATCAAGATCACCTGCCCTCTGTGGCACTCGATGCGCTGCACCACCTTTCCGATTAACACCCAAGGTGGAAACACGTAGAGAAGAACCTCCTCTAGTAAGATCTGTATGAGCACATCCAGGCCTTCTGACATTCTCTCTTTTCTTCTGCTGAAAAATCGATCTACTTTTGCCGACTGAAAGGTTGCCATAAGATCCATCACCGGCGGCCCCCAATGCCGCAACAACATCTCAAATACGTCTTGATGAAGGAGTCACTCCCACGGGTCCACCCTCACTTGACTCAAAAAGTCGGCCGCCACATTGTCCACTCCCGCTACATGCGCTGCCGACAACGCCAGGAGGTTTACTTTGGCCCACTCGAACAACTGTTTGGCTTCAGTTTCCATTGGAACACTGCTCGTGCCGCCTTGCCAATTGATGTAGGCCACTGCGGTTGCATTGTCGGAAAACACTCGGATCCCCTTTCCGTGCAGACAAAGTTGGAAAGCTTGTAGAGCCACAGTTACCGCTCTCAATTCCAACCTGTTGATTGACCAGCTCCTTTCCCGATCGGACGAATCTTCCTTGAAAATGAACTTCCCAGACGAAGAGGCTGGCATCTGTAGTTAGAGGGATCCAATCCGGCGCCTCTAAGGGCATCCCCTTCTCTAGACACCCCGGGAGTAACCACCACTGTAGCGACTGCCGGGTTTCCACTGGGCACGGCAGTCTGCGTGACAAAGAATCGTTCTGAGGCAACCAGCACCTGAGCAGAGCCCTTTGCAACGGTCTCATGTGAGCCCTCACCCACGGGACCAGCTCTAGTGTCACTGCCATTGTCCCGAGCAACTGCAGATAATGCCACGCCGTGGGGGTTATTCTGTTCAGAAATTGCCAGACCAAACGCCACAAATTGCTCGCTCTTTGCTGCGGAAGGAATATTCTCCCCGCTTCTCTATCGAAGCGAGCCCCCCAGATATTCCAGGTGTTGAAAGGATACCAATTTGCTCTTTGCCATATTGACCACCCAACCAAGACTCTGTAAGAATGACACCACTCTGCTTGTAGCCACTTCACTCTCGGCACTGGACTTTGCTCGAATTAACCAATCGTCCAGATAAGGGTGTACGAGAACTCCCTCCTTTCGCAACGCTGCCGCCACAACGATCATGATTTTGGTGAACGTTCGTGGTGCTGTAGCTAGGCTAAACAGCAAGGCTCAGAACTGAAAATGACCCTGTGGAACCGCAAATCTGAGAAACGTCTGATGCTCCTGACGTATAGCAATGTGTAGATACGCTTCCGACAGGTCCAGGGAAGTAAGAAATTCCCCTTTTCTTACCGCCACGATTATGGATCTTAAGGTCTCCATGTGAAAATGGGACACTCGCAGACAACGATTTACTCTTTTGAGATCCAGAATTGGCTGAAAAGTCCCTTCCTTTTTCGGGACTGCGAAATATATGGAGTACCGACCGCAGCCGCATTGGTCTGGAGGCACCGGCACCACCGCTCTGAGGTTGAGTAGCCTCTGTACCATCTCCCCCCACAGCTTTGGTCTTTACTTACGCCTTGCATGGAGATAGTACAAACGAATTGCTGCTGGGCCACTGAAACTCCAACGCATAACCTTCTCGAACGACCTCCAGCACCCACTGGTGTGAAGTTACCCGGACCCAGGTGTGGTAAAACTCCCGTAGCCGAACCCCTACAGGTATCAGATCCACCCGGGTCCCCCTGACTTCATTGTGACTTTTGTAGGCTTGAGGAGGAAGAAAAAGCCCCGAAACCCCTTCCTGCTCCCCGAAAGCCCCAAAACTCCTGGTTTCGACTTGGCAAACATCCTCTCTGAGTCTGATTGAACTTAGGGAAATGAAAACAGCGATATTCTCTCTGTGGACCTCTGGACGCGGCAGCCGAGTGCCCCTGCTTTGGTTTATCTTCCGGCTGCTTGCCTCCCTTGGACTCTCCCAGATCCTTCACGAGCTTGTCCAAATCCTCCCTGAATAAGAGTTTCCCTCTGAAAGGTAACTTACTGAGCCAGGCCTTGGAAGATCCATCCTCTGCCCAATTGCACAGCCAAAGGCAACGATGGGTTGCCACCACCGATGCCATGCTTTTCAGATGAGGTCATAATGGATATCGGCTAGATAAGCCGTTCCCAATTCCAGCCTGGACGTTTCTCCAATGGTGTCCTCTCCTTGCTCGCCTTGGATTCGTTGTGACCAGTGCAGACAGGCCCTCGCTACCCACGCTCCACAAAAGGCCACCTGAATGGACAGAGTATTGACCTCAAAGACCTGTTTTAACAAGGTATCCAGCTTTCTGTCCTGTGCATCTTTGAGTGCAGCACTTCCCTCTACTGGGATGGTAGTCTTCTTTGTAATGGCCGAGACCGCGGCATCCACCTTTGGAGACTTGAACAATTCTCAATCCTGGTCCACCAGTGGGTAAAGACGTCCCATAACTCTGGACCCCTTTAGACTTGCCTCAGGCATGTCCCACTCTTTTTATCATCTCCCGAAATGCTCTGTGCACCGGAAACGCTCTTTGAGTCCTTCAAAAAACCTGAAACAATGGGTCCTCTGAGAGCTGGCAACTCATCTCTCCGGAAAACGCGGACCACTCTGGCCTGGTCCTCCTTGTCTGTGATTTCACCTTCCTCCACTTTGTCGTCCATATCCAAGTCTGGCTCCCCCTCGGAGTGCAGGACTTCCGAGGCCACCGACTGTTCTTTCAGCTCTTTTTCCATCCTGGCTTTCTTGGCCACGCTGCCTGTTGGCACAGCACTCAGCAGGTCCCCGGCCTCTTTTCTCCCCGTTCCCCGTCAATGGAACTCTTCTGCTGGCTCCCAAACGCCTGCTGAATAAGCGCAACAAACTCTGGGGAAAAAATAGCCGCAAGTCCGTCCAGCACTGAAGCCTGCGGGGATGGGAGATCTGGTGCGGACGAAGTCCCTGCCACCGGCTCCCTAAGTGGTAACTCCAGGAAACCTGAGTCCTGCAGTTTTACTGGCACCGCCTGAAGCTCCGCTTCCCCATTCAACGAGGTCTCTACCGTGACAGCATCTTGTACACAGCCCTTAGACACCCGTGTCTGACAGCGTTCCCCTCTTTGATCCGCAGACTAAACACAGCTGCTTAGAGGGCATCTTGCTTAAGTGGCTGCACAGCCTGTCCGTCCTGCTACCGTGTTTGCTTACAGAGGCACACAGCTGACACTGCCACTAACAGCTTCAAAAGTCGCGTTTTTTTTTTTTTTCCAAAAAACAAAACGTTCAGCTGTCTTTTAGCACCTCGAGCCTAAAATCGTAACAGGAACTAAAAAACGAAGCTCCCTGGCGAAAACAGAAGCCTCTATAGGCCTTGAAAAAATACCGCGGTTTCCCGCATTGCTGCCATGCGGTAGGCCTGTTTACTGCGTTTCCTGCTCTGAACAATCACGCTGCGGTCCCCCCTTTACCTTGTCTGTTTGCTCCTGTCCGTGCTCCGTGAGGATATCTGTCGTCGTCTCCGTGCTCAACCAGGAGGACAGCGGAGTGAGAAAGAGAGAGAGAGAAACTGCTCTCTCCCGTTGAATCCTCCCCGGACGTCCTCTTCACAGCGCTAGCAGGCAAAGCCTCTGCGTGCACTGACTTGATCAAAGAGCTCCGGTTCCTCACCCCTTCAGTCGGGCTTGGCAACCGGTGCTCTGCTCTCCGGAAGCTGTTTTCTCTGACACCGTTCCCCTCTAACAGATGAGGAGGGAGGGAGGGAGGGAGAGAAGGCCTCAGCAGTCCCTTAAAGAGACAAAGCTTCCCAAATTTAAAACCCTCCTTTTTCCTATAAACCTAACACTATCAAAACTATAAAAAATAAAAAATATCCCACACTAACACCTATCTCTTCTTAATTGTTTCTCCAGTGAACCCGGAGCTCCCGGTTCACTGATCCTCCAGCTGCTTGGAGACTGAGGTAACAGGAGTGACGAGGTGGATCGTCGGAGAATATATCAGGGTCATCACAAAAGGATGACGTTTTCTCATTCTCCAATGCTGCTGGAGGAGGAGCAAAACCCAGAGGTCGGGACTAGACTGGAGAGACAATCCAGGAAACTTGTTTGTCACATCTTTCTAGCATTCTCATACTCTAACCTTAACAGTAGTGGCAAACTCATAAGTTGCAAGCAATATTGAATGCTAGCTGGTGTGTGGAATGCACTGAGTTGGCAGGAAGACTGTACCAAGTGCAGGGACTCTAAGGCGGCATGGGATCACAGTCCTCCAAGGCTCTGCCATGAGATCCCTGTTTGAAGAGGATGCTTGTGGTGCCAGAGGAGGTGGGAGCAGAGCTGCCACATTCCCATGCTCAGTGTGCAAAGCAGATCTGTTGGGCCATTGATCAGCTGTGTTTGGTGCTCAGCAAAAAGGAGGACAGCAACTGGGGTGAAGGGAAAGCAGGAGTGAAAGTGCAGAGCATATGAGTGGGGTTGATCTATAATGCTGTGGATCCTATGATGCTGAGTTTCATTGCTGTACTCCAAGGTGGTAGCTAGGTTTACAGGCATCAATAGTTTAACAGCAGAAAAAGATACTCACTTCACAAAATTTGTATTTGAGCAGTGCTACAAGACTAATCAAAAATCAAAAGATATTGAATTAGAACCACTGCAGAAACTAGTACTTGGTATTATTCCGACATCACAAGCTGGAATTACATGAAACAGAAAATGGAAATTACACTTACCTGGTAATTGTTGTTCCTTGAGGGAGTACATTTCAGTCCTCCACCACTGGGTAGTGCACCTCCTCCTGCAGCATGGAGACTGGACAAGACAAACCTGTGACATCACCGGGTATATCCTGCTGGACTTCTCCCATCATTCCCCAGTGACCTACTGACAAAGCAGACTCAAAAGAGCAACAAATGACCCATTAAGGTATTAATTACAATGCTATGCTTAAACTTCAACAGTTAACTACAGTGCCCTAAGATAAAGGGCCGAAACCACCCCCCTTCCTGCCCCTGTCCCCCTGAACACTAACCAGAGAAGGACAGAGAGCCAGAAGAAAGGAGGCCCAAGGAAGATCAAAGGAAGAAAAGGCGCTCTCACGAAGACCGACAAAGCATAGCCCGTTTCCGCCTTATGAAGCGGAAACCCTCTCCAACCTGACACCTCGTGTCAGAGTTGCTCATCCCCGGGCGGGAATGAGGACTGAAATGTACTCCCTCAAGGAACAACAATTACCAGGTAAGTGTAATTTCCATTTCCTTATCGGTCCTACATTTCAGTCCTCCACCACTGGGATGTAACAGAGCAGTAATCCTCGGGAGGGACCTTTCCAGCCGTCTCGCCACCCAAACGAACTGAACAGGCCCCTTTCCCTGCCTGTCTTTCAGGCAATAGGTGTTACTGAAACCATGAAGAAACGGCTGAGAGTCCGCTCCGACCCTCTACACTGGCAAGACAACCGGGCGCCGTGTACCAAGTGGCGCTAGCATCTCCGAAGAGCCCGCTCGCAACCGTACTGGAAATGAACGCCCTAGAAACATATCTCCTGACGAAATGGCTAACTGAGCCCAGCCGGAAAAAAAAACCCACGCTGAGGAAACCTCTTACTTCCCTACCTCAACAGGACATCGAACTTTAGCTGCCGCTTCTCCCTTGCAGGAGGCGCCGCAGCGGCCAGACAGATGAAGAGACCTTTGAAACACAGATGCCAACGTTACCTAATGTCCAAGAATCGCAGACCACGATCGAAGTGTTCTAGCGGAAGTCTCGAAACTGGCAACTAGGAGGGCCACAGGTTGATTAGAAGAACCGAAGCAGAACGGAGTTCCATCCAGAGGCAGGTGGGAAGGAATTGAGTGAAAACGGAAAACCACCTATGGACAAAAACCACAGAACTGGCCGCCAAGCCACCTCCTCTCTGGAGGAAGACAAAGACAGAGTTTGCCATGACCACGCCTGCAATCACTAAATCCGCTTCGCCGAACAGATGACCACCAACATACTGCCCTCAAGAATAAATCCGTAACCTACGCCTGCCGCAAAGGCT
Organism: Ichthyophis bannanicus; assembly: GCA_033557465.1. Classification (NCBI taxonomy): domain Eukaryota; kingdom Metazoa; phylum Chordata; class Amphibia; order Gymnophiona; family Ichthyophiidae; genus Ichthyophis; species Ichthyophis bannanicus. The sequence continues at coordinate 1,368,744,471 of CM066031.1, forward strand.
GAAATGGCATGCCAGCCAACACCCCCAAACCACATTGAGCAGCCCTGGCGGCTGTCAGAGTCTACGCGAGGCTGCCAACTGGTAGCCACATGAGCAAGCGTACCACCTTGACCCGTGCGCACGAGCCACTCCCTGCTAGTTGCCCCCATAGCAGGGTAGGGCTCCCAACTGAGCTCCCCAGGACCTGGCTGCCACTCTGTATCGAACCCCTCCTGTAGAAGACTCCATCCTAAGGAACCCGGCACTATAGTCGCACGTGGCTGCCACCGCAAGCCCCCCGGTCTCACCGATGCGCTAGATGCACCCAGGCTGGGTTTTTTTTTTTTTTTTTACACACACCTTTAAAACTTAACCGTTCCATGGCCCCACTTTACGCAAGAACTGCCCAATGCGCTTTGACATGCAGTAGCACTGAACCTAAGAGTGCCCCAGAGGGAAAGACAGAACGAAGACCAGCCTACGGGTGCAGTTGCACCAATGCGTCCATGCTGTCCGACATTCTTCCATGTCGCCAGGTGAATAAGCGATCCACCGTTACCAACTGCAACGTCGCCATGCGACCCAACATGGCCTGTCCTCATCTGAGACCGAGCCGTGCGAACACCTCCCTATACAACTCCCATTCTCCGGCATTTACTTGGACTCTGCTAAGGCAACCTGCTGTCACATTGTGCCCATCGAGAAGCTGGGAGCCGAGGCTCAATCCGCGCACGTCGATCCTTTGCCCCGGCCACCAAGGCCACCCTTCGGACTCCGCCCTGCCGATCGATGTCGGCCGCTGTCACGGAGTCGGACAGTTCTCACACCACTCGACCTGTCACCGTGACGGCGAACGCCTGCCATGCGTGCCGTACCGCTCGTAGGTCCAGCTGGCCGAATGACCACGGGGCCTGCTGCGTACCGCATGCACCTTGCGCCAAAAAACCTCTCCGAAACGTAGCTGAGTCTAACAAAATTCTGGCCAAGGTTCCAGAGGAAGATCTATAACCTCCCAAGAAGGTAAAGTGGAGCCGACTATTGATGTACCCGAGTTTTGTTTTGTTGGTTTTCTTTTTTTTTTTTTTTTTTAAACTCCAATGGTCTACAAGACACAAACCACTTAACAGAATGCCACCTCAGTTGTACTTGTAACTGAAGGCCTTGAATATGAGCCTACGGAACTCCAGAACTGGCTCTGATACGCGCACTGAGGAACCTCGTCGTCGTCTTGGCATACAGTCATAACCCGAAGCCCTGGACAGGCCCCCAAATGCAACCGGCCCCTGGGCTCGAGGAAGCTTGGCCTAACCCAACACAGCACTGCCTGTATGCTTAGGACCGGAACCTCCCCAAGGCCGCCGCCTTGGATGTAACCGACTGAGCCTAGCTCTATGGTCCATGGCTAGTCCCCACGACGCAGTGCTGCTCAGCAACGCCTTGGGGGGAGGAGAGGACTAGCGGTTGGGACAAGTCGCCAGCCGACCAAAGGGTTGCATCCCACTTAAGCACATCAACGAAGGATCAGAAGGACTGTGGTTTCTGGTCCCCACGGCGAGCAATCCTTGAGAAAGCCACTTGAACTGCCACAGATACAAAAGGACAGAAATTGTGCACCCCTTCAGGGACAAGGGGAAAGCATACAACATCTGCCTGCAGATCACCTTAAGATGTAGAGAAACACAGCATAGACAAACAAAGAAATGACTGGGACCATGCGACCTTAGAAAACCGAGGCAGAAGAATGACATTAAGACGTTGGTCTGCCCCTGGTTTCCCCATCCCTCTGCCCGCATTGAGCGGAGGCTGAGAATGGATCCTCTAGAGGACCTGGGGTCTTGCTTCCCGGACAGCCGAGACGTAGGGGAAGATAGCCTCTGGGATCCAAGCCAAAGAGAAAAGGAAACTGGTGCCAGGGACACTAGCCCCATAGGACGGGCTCACTCATGCCTCTGCAACCCCATGAAACACAAGGAAGACCTTACTCCAGTTATCCCAATCGACAACACTCATTGCTGGACAAATACCTGAGCATAAGAACACAGCCTGAGCTAGGAACCGTAGACGCACTCTACTGAGAGTGCACCCCAGACGTAATCTTGAGCCAAGGTGGGAACCTATCACATGCAGATCCCCATATACCAGAGAACCAGCTCCTGTCACCAAACACAGTGCAGTGAGCCCGCTGGAACCTAGGTGGAAGTCCTGGCACCGACAGCGAGCCTTGACTTCAGCTAAGACACCTGCCAGTGCCCCGGGGCGCTAAGCCCCAGACTGCACCATCCAGCATGCCGTCTCACTATCTCCAACACGAGCCTTACCAGAAGATGGCCCCGCTAAGTGCTCACCGCTCAGCTCTGAATGCACAGGCCCTAGACCGATGCGACTTACCTGCCCCTGCTACATTACATAGAGAAACTCATCTACCGACAAGCCGGGGAGGTAGCCTCTGTTCCTGGAAAGGGCATGCTAAAGGGAGCTATGAAGACCCCCAGGCACCCCACCTCCGGCAATCCCGTAAGCAAAGAAATAGCGGCGGGAGACACTGGCAGCCTTGCCACCAGATGACTTAGTGGCAGCCCACTGCCTCAGCCAGCCTTATTCATTAGGCACACAGGGGGTTCGAACTCATGACCCCCCTGTATCACAGGGTCAGTGTATCAACCATTGTGCTATAGCCCTGTTTCTAGCTTGTGTGAATCCAAGATGAATGCAATCCCACTTTTTTTTGTTTGTTTGTTTTTTTCTCTTTTTCCTCCCCCCCTCCACATAGAGGGGAGCACCGACTAGTATACATACATGTTTCAAGAGCAGCGCTGCTACCAGGTAGCCGAGAAAAGGATTTTAAACCTTGGTCACACCACTAAGCCCCATATACTTCCGGACTTCCAGCGACTAGCCTGAATATTATTACACTGGGTCACAGCAAGGCATTATTGAGGGCCCTAGCCGCCCTCTGGCGGCCGCGGACACCAGTACAGACCATCTGGGATTACAGTTTAACCCTTGTCATTAATATCATTGCTCCTCCTACCGCACCCTAAATGACTGTCAATGGAATTAATTGCCCTAAAGAAAAGGCAAAAAGACTTTCTGCCATCCTAATCGGTGGGTGCCAACTTGATTTACCTCAGTCTTATGAGGTGCGTGCAAGTGTCAGAATGAGCAATCACAGTCCCCTGCCTTTCCCCCCAGAACATAAGAAAAGCACAGGGTTAACATCTTTTCTACCAGAAGGATTTATAGCAGCAAGCTTGTACCAAGTGGCTTTGCTTAACCGTTAAATCAACTGGCCGAAGAGCTACTTTAAAGGTCTAAGCCAATTCCTCCAACAAAAAAGCACGGGTCCACGTGCTATGAATAACCCCGTCCAAAAAACGTGGACAGCAAAGGAAGGAAATGTTTACATTAAACAAGTTTAAGCCACTGGCCCTAATCCAATTACTGCCCCCTGCATCCAACAGAAGCTGCTAGCTGCCAGAAAGCAGGCCAACAGAAAAAACAAAACAAAAATACACAAAAACGAAGTACCTGAGAAATTAAATTAAACTAACTTACATAGCATTGAAAATAAATTAAATTAAAATCAATGAATTCCTTATCTGTGTAACATAGAACAGCGTAGTCTGTCCCAGCGCGGTACGCTCCGCCCTCTGCCATGAGGTCTCAGCCTTGCGAGGAAAATGACGCCAAACCCAGGCAGGACCGTTTGGCGCCAAATACCACAACTTCAGAGACAGCCCCAAGCCCCTTCCTATGGGCTCGAGGGCCTCACCTCTGCGGCGTTGGAATCCAGCAACCACCCCGCTTTAGCTCTGGGGCGAAATGCTGTCAAACCGCGCTGCTGCCCGGTGCCGTCAGGAGCAGCAGACACTGTGCACACTATCCAGCCGGCTGAAGAACCCCCAACAGCCTGAGGCTCCTGCCGCGCTGGAAAGCTGACGCCATGCACACCTCCAGAAGGCAGATGTGATCCAGAGAGCTCTCCCCCGAACAGTCCTGGGGGAGAGATCATTACCGGCACAGAGTGAACGATGGGACCCCAGCAGAGAGGCCAATCAACAGAACGTCAATTTTAAAGGGACAGATCCTCACTTTAAGTCAGGTTAGCCTGATATTAAAACACTAACCTGACGTCTAAAATGAAATTTCAATTAAATCAAAGTAAATCAAATTTTAAAAGTAAAGTCAAAATTTAGAAGATTCAAACTAAAGAAGGGGAGCAAAAGAAATTATCAAGTTAAATTAAATCCTGACTGTTTCTAATCTGACTCACAAGTGAGCCCAGCACCTAGGCTCACTACGTCCTCCTGCTGCATGGAGACTGGACACACTGGGGAATGATGGGAGAAGTCCAGCAGGATATACCCAGTGATGTCACAGGTTTGTCTTGTCCAGTCTCCATGCTGCAGGAGGAGGTGCACTACCCAGTGGTGGAGGACTGAAATGTAGGACCGATAAGGAACACATTATATCCAGAGACTGTTCAGTAATCTCAAGCCTCTGCCCATCTCTCTGTATCTTCAGCACACTCACCTCATTCATATTGCCTTCTCTCTTTTGCCCTACATTACTGTTCCTAGGAGCATGTTTACTAAGCTCCATGCAGCTAACACAGGTTTGGTCTGCTTTACTAGCATGGACCCTGTGCTAGATGCAGGGGGTGGTGACAGCTGTCCCCCTGAATTTAGTGCAGCTCGACATTTTAACACCCCCACGGGGAGCAACTAGTGCCACTCATTGTGCTAGCAGTAGTTGCTCCCCACCACGCTCTGTCAACGTGGGTTTTCAAGGCCCACGCTAGCAGTGCCACAGCCAAAAGCCCATGACCTGCTCCATCCAGTTCCAGTGCTACTCATACATGTGTTACCAGGGCAGCACAGGTTTTTTTAGTGCAGGGCATTGCCCTATTTTTTTTCTGTGTGTTTATTGAACTGACAGGCATAACACACAAGTGGGGGGTCATGGGCGGGCACACATACATAACCCTCTTGAACATACAAGATAACAGCTTCCAACAATATTTTACAGTTTTTGTCCCCTCCCCACCCAAAAGCTGAATCACTATGGGGGCCTTGCCTCTGTATAGGTTACAACTTCCAACTCCTGGGAGTGAACCGCCAAGCATTCCTGACCTCTAGGTCCCAGCCCACCTCCAATCCCTTAACCCACACAAACACACTTTCCGACAGACCCACATCTGGGCTCCCACAGCCAATTGCTTCTCACTTATCCTAAGGACAAATGTTCATTCCGGGCCCATGGGGTCAAGGTATCACAATGTAGCCACTCAGAGGACATTAAAGGCTTCTCTCTTATGCTCATTTCCTCTCGCTGTTAAACGCTCCATAAGCATTCAGTTGTGGAAACAACTGCGCCATTCCCAATATGAGGGAGGATTTTCATCACACCTATGTTTAAGAATTGGTCGTTTCCCAACTAGACAAGCCTTACAGACCAATAGTCTCACCTGGTGTCCCTTGGAAATGCCTGGTCTTAAGTCAAATAAAATCATATGTTCATTCAATTCTACCCGGTATCCCAGTAACCCTTCCCCCCCCAAAGTATGCCTGCAATCAGCACCAACAGGCTTGTACCATTGGGCACCACCATCATATATCAGCCAAATCTGCCTGTAACTGCCCACACCATGGGCAATCATCCGCCTCAGACAGGCCACTACAAAGCACATATAGGGAGAACTGAGCCCAGCTAACCACCCAGAACTGAAGTTCTCATAAATTCATTGACTGTGTAAGATGGGGGAATACGTGCAAGATAGTTTCTGGGCTCACCTGCATCCCAATTTCACCAGCCCAGGTGGTCTCCAGAGAAGAGAAGTCATGTGGTAGGCCCCAAGTGGCCATCTTTCAATTGTACTGTGATATAGATAGGGCCCCCCCGACCATCAAAATCAAAATCAAAAAAATACATCCAGCCCTACTGGTGCCAGGAAATCTCTAGGGAGCGCATGGGCATAATGGTGAAGTTAACAAAAGGCGAAATGATGCCGTTCATCAAGGTCATACTCATCCCCAAGGCTGGAAAAGGTATGAAGATTCCCCGCCTTATCAACCACTTGTCAAAGTCGTCGAAGGCCTTGGTGTCTCCGGTGACAAAAAGAGCTTGCCGCCAAGCCCGGAGGGAACAAAATGTTACCACAAATAGACAAGAAACTGGACACTGATGAGATTTGCCACTAAGCACACAGACCGCGCCACACATTCCAAAGAGGGCAAATCAACAGGCTACTACAAAGCTGCAGTGGAAGTAACCAACCATCAACATGCAGTACAACAGGCTATGAGGGGAAACAAATTTTTCTTCAAAGGTGCGGGGGGTAAAAATTGCATAGATGTCTCAATTGACCCGCCAATGCATATTGTTGAAGAATGGCATACCTACCCCACCATATCGCCAACTCCCCTTAAGCCATGTCAAGGCCACCTGCGCCCATTGACCTCTCCAGAGAAAACTATGACTCTCCTTTTCAATCCTCAAAAGGTCTTCTTTTTGAAACCGCATCAGGAGGGTCTGTAGGAAATAAAGGATCCAGGGGAACACAGTTATGCAGAAAGCTTCCACTTTCCCCAACTGGGGCAAAGGCAGAGAGGTCCAATCCCACAAGGCCGCCCACAACGTTTTGAAAAGAGAATCATAATTCAATTGATAAAGTCTGTGAGGATCCCGGGGCAACTGTATCCCCAAGTAGGTGAACGCCCACTCGGCCCAGCGTAGGGGGAACATGGAACCCCATGACTTGCATAGCTGGCCCAAGATATCTAATGCCTCCGATTTGTCTATGTTGAGCTTAAGCTCAGCTACAGCCCCATAGTGGTGAAATTTGTCTAGCAAAGTGGGTAGCAATGATCGAGGTTGAGAAAGGTAAACTAATAGGTCATCTGCAAAGGCAGAAATTTTAAACTCCGAATGTCCCATCCTAATTCCGGTTATTCCAATATGATTTGCAATCGTTCAGAGGAGTGGGTCTAGGGAAAGGATGAATAGTAAGGGTGATAGCGGGCAGCCCTGTCTTGTCCCACATCCCAAGGGAAAGGTCTCTGACAGAGAAGAGTTTACCAGCACCGCAGCTGTCAGTCCCGAATAAAGCAGCCTCACCATCTGAAGAAAAGAGGCACCTACCCCATACAGAGGAAGGTCCGCAAACAGATAATCCCACCCCACTCTGTCAAAGGCCTTCTTGGCATCAAAGATGATTAATAAAAACAACTGACAATGTTCATATACCCATTCCAGGGATGCCAGTATCTTCCTAAGATTACTAGTGGCATAGCGTCCCCTAACAAAACCCATCTGCGAGTCATGAAGCAGTTCTGGAAGCATTGGGGCTAAGTCATTGGCTAATATTTTCACCAGAAGATTAAGGTCATAATTGATAAGGGAAATGGGTTAGTACGAAGCTGCTGCTAATGGATCTTTTCCTGGTTTTGATAACAGTGTAATATAGGCCCAGTTATCTCCCCATGCAAAGTGGCCCTGATCTGCCTGCACACGATACATTTCTACCATAGGTGGAATCAACCAATATTGCAGAAGTATGTAGAATTTGGCACTAAAGCCTTCAGGTCCTGGGGCCTTATAACTAGGCTTATCCTTTTTTGTACTTCCTCCACAGTAATCGGTGCCCCCAGCTCCGCTGCCTGCTGTTTGGACAACCGTGGCAACTGCAGATCATCCAAACAGGCAATACGAGCTGGGGAGACTGTATCCCTGGTATATAAGGTCTTATAAAACTCACGAAACAACTGAACGATATGAGGCTTATTCCGCTGTAAGTTACCCCAGCATCTTGCAGCGCAGCCACTGTGTGGGACCCCCATCACCTCATCAATAATTTGCCCACCTGATTTTCATGCTTGCATAGCTGAAATTTATAATATAACACAGACTTCTTTGCTCGCTGATGTAGCAGCTCATTGAGGGCAGCCTGTGTCTCCAGCAGGCCGATCTCGAACTGGTTGAGGGGCAGCTTCTTTCTCACACTGTCCTGATGCACACTACATCCTGCTCTCCTCTCTACACATACATTCTATGTAAGTCTTCTTCACAGCACAGCATGGCTAAACAGTGCCACTGTGGCTATACACTACCATTACAAATACAACATTATAAGAAGGGCTTTGGATCCTAGGTGTTTTTTAATGCAGTTTTAGGTGCTTTTTCTTCAGGCAATTAGTTACTTTCAGAGAGTAAGAAAAACAGGATTTAAATCAGTATTTATGCATTATGAAATGAAAGTCTAGGTACAGATTTAGGTGGGTTCAAATTTGAAAAATATTTGTTTTTTTTAAAAGGATGGATTAGCAAGCATTAGTATGAGCTTTAGTGCAAAATCTTCTATCCTCCTGGCACATAGCCCACCTCCCTGGACAGTCACCCTTTCCTACTTAACTGCACATCTCTCTCCTCTTTCCCTTCACATCTGCATCCTCAACTCCCTCCTCCATAGCACCCTTCTACCTTCCTTCCCTCTCTCAGGTTCTGCCCTTCCCCATGTATTGCTCCTATCCTTCTCTTGCCTTTTTCCCCTCCATATTTCCACTCTTTTCTCCTCCATACCTTCTCTCATTTTTCTGCTTCTTTCTCTCTCCCTTTCTTCGCCCTCCCCTCTTCTTGCTTTCTTCCATCTCTGTACCCCAATCCTCTTGTATTCTCCCCATTTCTCACCTTCCCCTACCCCTTCCTCCCGACTCCAACATCTCCATCGCTCTGTCCTCCCATCACACTGACCTCTCCCTCGGTTTGTTCTCTGCATCGCTCTTCCCATCTTTACATCTCTTCCCCACCTTGAGCAACCATCAAGTCGTCCTCCAAAATCCTTCCAGTGACTGCTCAAGCTTTATTAACATGAAGTGCTAGAGCACCCCCTCCCCAAATCCCTACATTCATCAGATTTGTTTTTCTTGTTTACGCTATGTTAAATGTTTCTTTGTTCTCCCTCCTTCCTCTGCTTTCTTTTCCCTCTGTCCTCCCTTATCTAGTCTCCTTTCCTTTCTCTCCCTGTCCATCATCATTCACCTCCCTCTGGCTTCTTTCCTATTTTCCCTTCAATGATTTTCCTCCTTCCTGCCGCCTCCTCCTCCTCAGTGTGGCAAGGGGTTCCCTCTGTCTGCTTAACTTCTGTCCTACTCGCAAAGTGATTAACATTGCTTCCATTTAGCAAGCAGGATTATTGAAAGCTGAAATATATTTCTCTCACGCAAACATTTCAGCTCAAAAAGTCTCTGGATTTCTTCCAAACTATTCCAAGTGAAAAAAATCATATACATGCACACATTGTCAACACAGATACAACACCTGAGACTAACTAAGGGATACCACAGGCCATCACATCTTATTAGAATCAAATGTAATTCTTTGGAGCTTTCAGCATTGTATCCTACCCGAGCAATTGCTGGTCATCCCGCTGATATGCATGGCTGCTGGAGAGAAGAACAACTCTGCCAAACCCACTCTTCTTCATCCAGGAAATCAACAGCTGGCAGAATATTCTAGATTTATTCTTAAAAAACAGTAGCAAAAGAACATGGGTCACTAAAATAATGTGCCTCAATTTACACACGGCGTAACGCTTTATTGTTCATATCTTTGATTTGGTTCAGTTACAATGGAGCAGAAACTTCAACCATCAAAAATTATTAGTAAAAGAAGTGCATTACATTTGTAGATTAGTTTCAGACTATGCAATCATCAAATCATTCTTTTTAGCATTTTATAAATACTTGTAAGAGTAAAGCATTACTAGCATTTTGAAAAGCAGGACCACAGGAAGCGACAGATACAAACAGAAGTTTAGTTCAAACATCTCCAGTATGACACATGCACTCCAAGAACAAAAAGCAGAGCCTTTGTTTTCTGCAATGAAACTGTGGAAACTTCCTCCTACAAATACTTTTTACCAGCACTTCACTATTTCACAGAAGAGGGAGTTCCCCAAGACACCACTGCAAGACCCCAATGCTGCTCTGTGCTTGCAGAAGGTTGTGTTGAATCCATCTTCAACCTCTCTGCTAATATTCACAATCACAGTACTAACTAGTCACAGCAGGCCATATATTTTGATAAAACATTAACATCTTTCTAGCACAGTGGTGCCCAAACTTGGGGTCAGGACCCCAAATGGTGTCACCTCATCAGTGGATGGGGGTCACAGAAACATGGCCATTTCCCCTTCACTCTGGACTTTAAGTGTGACCTATGCCAAGTCACCAGTCAGCATGTGGCCTGTGAGTCAGTGAACATTCATAGGCCCTTGGTCCCTTCCTGGGTAAGCTTGCTGTTAGACTGGAAAGTCATGCTGAGTACTGGGGTCTGGTATGCACACACTGCACATTGACACAAAGGACTCTGTGCTGACTGCTGCTGCAACTATTGTTGCCGCTGCTTTCTGCTTTAGATGAGTGAAGGGAGAGAAAGAAGGCTGGAGACCTGCTATTTTGATTTCATTGTTATATGGGGTCACATGAATTTTCAGTTGCTACAATGGGGTCATATGGGATAAAAGTTAACATAAGATATGTCATGCTGGGTCAGACCAAGGTCCATCAAGCCCAGTATCCTGTTCCAACAGTGGTCAATCTAGGTCACAAGTACCTAGCGGTTTCCTCCAAAAGACACAGGTTCCAGAATGCTTATATTGGGACAAGCAGTGGATTTCCTGGGTCCCCTTTAATAATAGTTTATGGACCTTTCCTCCAGGAACTTGTCCAAATCTTTTTTAAAACCAGCTACACTGACAGCTTTTACTACATGCTCCGGTAACAAATTTCAGAGTTTGATGACACGTTGAGTGAAAAAATATTTTCTCTTATTAGTCTTATATGGGTTACACTGTAGCTTCATTGTATGTCCCTAGTCTTTCTACTTTTTAATGGCATAAACAATTGATCTACATTTACCCGTTCCACTCCATTCATTCATTTATAGACCTCCATCATATTGCCTCTCAGCTGTCTCTTTTCTAGGTTGAAGAGCCCTAACCTTTTTAGCCATTTTGGTGGCTCTTCTCTGTACCTTTTCTAATTCTGCTATATCATTTTTAAGATACGGTGAGCAGAATTGCACACAGTATTCAAGATGCAGTCACACCATGAAACGATACAGAGGCATTATAATATCCTTTGTTTTATTCTCCATTCCTTTCCTTATGATACCTAGCATTCTATTTGCTTTCTTGGCCGCCACTGCACACTGGGCAGAAGGTTTCAACGTGTTATCCATGATGACGCCTAAATCTTTTTCCTGGGTGGTGGTTCCTAATGTGGAACCTTGCATCGTGTAACCAGAGTTTGGGTTGTTCTTTCCTAGGTGCATAACTTTGCACTTGTCCACAATAAATTTCATCTGCCATTTGAATGTCCAGTCTTCCAATTGATTAAGGTCCTCTTGCACGTTTTCACAATCCTCATGGGTTTTAACAACTAGAAATAATTTTGTCTCACCTACAAATTTGATTACCTCACTTGTTATTTCCATTTCCAGGTCATTTACGAATATGTTAAAAAGCAGTGGATCCAGCAGAGATCTCTGGGGTACTCCACTATTCACCTTTCTCCATTGGGAAAATTGGTCATTTAGCTCTACCCTCTGCTTTCTATTTTTAACCAGTTCCTGATACAATAGTACACTGCCTCCTATCCCATAACTTTTTAATTTTGCCAAGAGTCTCTTATGGAGGGACCTTGTCAAAGGCTTTCTGAAAATCCAGATACACTACATCGACCGACCCATCTTTGTCTACCTGTTTATATACACCTTCAAAAAAATTTAACAGATTAATAAGACAAGACCTTCCTTGGCTAAAGCCATGTTGGCTGTCTCCCATTAAACCATGACTATCTACATGTTCAGAAACTGTGTTCTTAATAATGGTTTCTACCATTTTTTCCAGTACTGATGTCAGGCTCAGTGGTCTATAGTTTCCCGGATCACCCCTGGAACTCTTTTTAAAAATTGGTGTTACATTGGCCATCCTCCAATCTTCAGGTATTAAAGATGATTTTAAAGATAGTTCAAGGATTACTAATAGTAGGTCTGCAATCTCATATTTCAGTTCTTTCAATATCCTTGGATGTATACCATCCAGTCCAGGTGATTTGCTACTCTTCAGTTTATCAAATAGTTGTAATATATCTTCCCGGTTTATCAATATTTCTTTCAATTCTTTTGCTGCATCAACTTTAAATACCATTTCAGGTATCGGTAACTTCCCTGCATCTTTTTCAGTAAAGATCGAAACAAAAAACTCATTCAGTCTCTCCGCTATGGCCTTGTCCCCCTCTTAGTGCCCCTTTTACCCCACTGTCATCCAATGGTCCAAATGACACTCTCACAGGTTTTTTGCTACAAATGTACTTGAATTTTTTTTATTATGTGTTTTTGTTTCCACGGCAAGCTTTTTTTCAAATTCTCTTTGTCTGCTTTATTAATGCCTTGCATCTAACTTGCCAGTGTTTATGTCGTGTCTAGTTTTCGTCATTTGGCTCCTTTTTCCATTTCCTGAAAGGTGCTTTTTGGCTATCTTACTTTTAAACCATGCTGGCAGTTTTTTTGACTTCCTTCCACTTTTCTTAAAGCGTGGAATACAGCTGGTCTGGGCTTCCAAGATAGTATTTTTAAACAACAATCATGCTTGATATAAATCTTTAACCTTTGCCGCTGCTCCTTTTAGCTTTTTATTAATTATTTTCCTCATTTTATCATAGTCTCCCTTTTGAAAGTTAAAAGGTAGTACTGTGGATTTCCTTGCTGTCCTTCCTCCATTTATTAAATCAAATGTGATCATTCTATGATCACTATTGCCAAGTGGCCCCAACACCCTTATCTCTTGCATCAGATCTTGTGTTCCACTAAGGACTAGATCCAAGATGGCTTCCCCTCTGGTTGGTTTATGAACTAGCTGCTCCAAGAAGCAGTCATTTATTTCATCTAGAAACTTTATCTCCCTTGCATGTCATTACATGACACTGACCCAGTCGATATCGGGATAATTGAAATCACCCATTATTATTACTGTGCTGTAAATGTTGGTAGCCTCCCTGATTTCTTTGAGCATTTCATCATTCCTTCTGGCCAGGCGGTGGATAGTACACCACCACTGCCATTGCCTTTGATCTGTCACTTACCTTTGCACCTATTCAAGACAACTTCACAGATCTTTTGCCTCCTAAGTGGAAGGCCTCTTTGTAAAGGTCACTAGAAACAAGTTTATTTCCTCTTACTCAGGACTATTCTACATATATGCTAAGCTATGCTCTGATTTGATTTAGATAAAAAGCTCTCTAGAAACAACTTTATTCCAGTAACTACTCTATTTAATTTTCTATGTTTATGCTATACTCTGATTTGATTGAAATGAAAAGCTCTCTAGAAACACATTTCAGAGTCTATGTACTCTTAATTTATTTTTTGTGCTAAGCTATACTCTGCATTTGACTTAAATATAAAGCTCTTTGGTGGTACTAAGACCTGACTGACTGAGCAAAAACACTGAATTCTAAAATATATAGATCTATCAGTTTTAACACAAAGAATTCCCTTTTTCCCCTCAAGATTTAGAGTTTATTTCAGAAAATTAATACTCACGGGTGTAGTTCTATTTCCTTGTAGCAGTCCCTTTTGGTAGTCCTTCAAGACAAGTTTAGAAAGCATTGCTCTAATAGTTAGTCTATTGGTACTACCAATTCACATCACAGAGGACACTAAATGACTCACATTTTATTTTGACATAAGCCTGAACTGAACTGGTTGCTCAAATGGGAAAGTTTATAGTGTCTTTTTGAATTGTGCCTACCTTTATAACAGGTGACCTGATCTGGACAACTGTGATTTTCCTCGCAGTCAAGGAATATACTAGAGGAATAAGAGAAGTGAAAGGAATAAAGCTCAGTTAGCAAGATGTTGGTCACTATGATCGGAACATAAAAATGTTATCTCTGAACTTAATGTTCTGATTTTATTCTCGCTCTGCTACCAGTTGGCTGTATTTGCCAATTCCAAACAGTACTCACAGACTTGATAACTTAGATTGTCAGCTCAATTGGGCAAAAGATATAACTCCTGTCCCTGAATGTAACTTGCCTTGAGCTTAGATTTGGAAACTGCAAGTTATAAAACTGAAATTTAAATCAAAATATTCGAACGAGGAAGTTGCTCAAAAAGAGTGAATCTGATCTGGCTATACCATCATGGTGGAAGGGCTCCACACAACCTAAAATGCAGATCACCTTCAGGCTCAGAAGAACAAAAAGAAAATAATAGGGTAAGAAACCGAACAAATGACTCATAAGAGAGCAAGAGGATGAACATAAATTGCAATAAGCTAACAGAAAGAAAAACTGCTCTTTGGACAGAGACACTGTGATTGACGTAGCTGTAGGCCAGGTTCACGTCCTAGAACAAGGATACATGCACAATGGAAACCAGGAGCAGGAGCAGATTCAGGGAAAACTCTGGGGCTTTATTCACATCCTGTCTAATGAGAAAGACCTTGATGAATCAGTCTCTGTGTCTGCAGCCTTTCTGTAAACAATGAGTTTCCGCTCTTTGGACAGCAGCTAGGCTCCCCATTGTTACGTGCATAAAGCATATTAACCATTGTACATTTAAAGGAAGATTTTAGGAAAGATGTGGAGATCAGAATTGAGACACAAAGGTCAGGATGCACACCATGCCTTGACGATTTTCTTGGAATCTAAGAGGCAACTTAAAAAATTAGGAGCCAGCCACAGAGACCTAGGTTGCAGTGCTCCCCCCATTAAAGATGAATTGCAGCTTCTGTTTTAGGGCCTGTTTTACTGTTTTGTTTTGTTTTTCATTTTTTATGAGAAAAAAAGCTTAATTAAATCAAACCCTTAATGTGCCATTGCACAGTGCCAACAAATACACAAAAAGCAGTGGCCCTTCTCCTCCTGTCTCTGTCAGTAGGTTAACCCTTTATATAGTAGCTACATCTGATGCAACTTTTTTTTTGCTTCATGTACTGTATCACCATGGCCTGGTAATACGTGAAGCAAAAATATGTCTCATATAATCCCTGAACTCTTAAGTCACTCTGTCTTTCTCTCTCCATAACCTTGCGTTCTGCCTTCACCCACTCTCTCTCTTTCTCCATAGCCCCAAAACATAATTTAGTTTCAATTTTTTTTTATTCAAGGAATGAGCAAAAACAAACAGCGACAGTTTATGAGGCTCCCACCCCCAATGTGGCTAAGATCAATAGTTACAAATATATATCCTCAATAATTAGCAACATAAAAAACAATTAAAGATTTAAGTGGTACTGTGACCTTTTGGGGTAAAACATCTATATAAGCTTCCCAATATGTTCAAATATATTGTCTATGATATTTTAGGCGGGCTTCTGGCCGCCATCTTCTCTATTACACACGTCATGTAACAATCTCCACTAGGCCACCGTTGGTGGATCCCAATCTATCCATTTAAAGGTGACATTTTACTTACCAGATAATGTCCTTTCCTTGAATCTACTACTACCACTAGTATTAATGATTTATAGCGCTACAAGGTGTACGCAGCACTGTACAGATACATGCAGCAGATGGTCTTTGCGAGTCAGAGCTTACAATCTGATTAAGACAGACAATACAATAGCTGAGAACAAGGGCACAAATAGGGAAAGACAAGGAGAACAAGGTGGATCCAAAAGCAGCCTCAAAGAGGTGAGCCTTTAGTATGGATTTGCAAAGGGGCAGAGATGAAGCCTGATGTACAGATTCAGATAGTTTGTTCCAGGCATAAGGAGCAGCAAGGTGAAAGGATCGAAGTCTGGAGTTGGCAGTGGAAGAAAAGGGCATAGAGAGAAGCAAAGCAGTAGAAGAGCAGAGTTCACGAGGAGGGATGTAGGAAGAGAGGAGAGAGAAAGGTAGTGAGGAGCAGTAGAATGAATGCATTTATAGGTCAGAAGGAGAAGTTTGAATTGGATATGGAAACGAAAGGGAAGCCGATGAAGTGATTTGAAAAGAGGGGTTATATGAGTATATGAGCTCATAAACGCCAGGTCAATATGCAACAAGATCTATACCCTAGTTGACCACATAGATGACCATCAGCTCGACATACTCTGCATCACAGAAACGTGGCTCAGTCCCACTGACAACGTCCTACTCAATCAATTAGTGCCCGACGCATACACAGCATACAACTGCCCACGCACTCATAGGCGAGGAGGAGGGGCACTCATAATAGCAAAAAGCAGCCTAAAATTCAAATCAAAAAGTAACATGGACACCCAACACTCTAACACCATCTCGATAGAGAACAAACATATGGCCATATGTCTCACCTACAGAGCACCCCATGCGCTACCTGAAGAACTAGCATCAACTCTAGAGACAGTCTGCGCAGTGAACTCCAGCCACAAACCCACAATACTCCTAGGAGACTTCAACCTTAAGTCCACCAACAAAAAAGATGCAGAAGCTTTTCTCCAAGCAATGAGTTCACTCCAATTCACGCAAATAATCACCACCCCGACACACAGACATGGATCCTCACCAGACCTTATTTTTGCACCCAACTACCTAACCTCAAGAGGCCTAATATCAACACCCATCACCACACCAGTACCATGGTCTGACCATCACTTAATTGAAGTAAAAATTACACCTAATGAGGAGATACTAAACAAATACCCGGACAACACCCCCACACAAAGAAGATTTAAATGCTTCGACAGAGACCAGTTCCTACAGGACACAATACAAAACCTAAACCATGAAACAGATGACCTAGATGCACTAATCACCAACTGGACCACCACCATATACAACGCTGCCAAAGCAACAGAATATAGACACAGGACACCTCGCTGCAACAAACTACAACACAAACCATGGTACTCTAAAACTATAAGAAATGAAAAGAGGAGCCTCAGAAAAATAGAACGGAGATGTAGACAGAACAAGTCACCCGAGAACCAGGAACAATACCTAAACAAAGCAAAAACAATACAACCAATGCATCAACCAAACAAAAAGGGAATACCATACAAACCTCATACGCAACTCCAACAACAAACCCAGAGAACTATTTGAAATCGTAAAAGCCCTCACCAAAGACCAGGATACCGAAGAGAAAGTGCAACTGGACCCACAAAAGTTTGCGGACCACATCCAAGAAAAGTTCCACTCAGCAGAACAAACAAGACCCAGCCCAACCCCAAAGACTATCACACCCTTGAACACCTGGGGAACATTCAACACCCCATCCACGGAGCAACTCTCCCACATCATCTCAGCAATCAAGACAAGCACTGCCCCCACGGATCCCTGCCCAGTGCCCTGGATCAAGGCCACCAAATCAAACTTCATCCAAACCATCCACAAGATAGTACACTCCTCCCTAACCCAAGGGCACATGCCAAATCAATTGAAGCTCGCAACAATAAGACCTATCCCGAAGAAATCCACACTTGACAAGAACAATCCAACAGCATACAGACCCATCTCCAGCATACCACTTTTAGCAAAAATAATCGAAAAAACTGTACAGCACCAACTACAAGAACACATAGACAACCACGCTCCCCTGGACAACAATCAACACGGGTTCCGCCCCAACCACGGGTAGAAACTCTTCTGATATACCTCTTCGACAGCGTCCTCCGCATCATAGACAACACCAAGAAAGGCATACTCATGATATTCATTGACATCTCATCTGCATTTGACACAGTTAACCACAAGACTCTACTGGATAGACTACAGAACATAGGTCTACACGGTGCCACCCTGAATTGGTTCCATTCATACCTAACCGACAGACAAATACAGGTCAAAGTAGGACACAACACATCTCAACCCATAAAAGTCAAACAAGGAGTGCCACAGGGATCGGCCCTTTCAGCTCTCCTATTCAACCTATACATCCAGCCAATATGTGCCATCATGAAAGAGCACCACATACATTATACAATCTACGCAGATGACATCATGATCTACACACCCATCTCAGTCGACAACCCGGACTACACCAAAGGGAGCCGCTGCCGGCGGGAAAAACAAAGCAGCCACCATCTTCCCCTAATCGGGGCTGTGATCTGCACCCGGCCAGCCTGCCCCCCCGAGCAGCAACTCCGGCCCATTCGGGGCTGTGGGAGGAGGGGAGGAGCAGCAGGCCGGCTTAAAAGGGAGCCGCTGCCAGGCGGGCCCGCGCCTGGTCGGGCCCGCGCCTGAGGGCCTCGCCAGAGGGCCCTTTGGCGTGGCCCTTAGGCGGGGCACGTATCAGTGCTGAGCAAAGTGCAAGAAGCCATTGTGTTTGAGGTCACAGAGGCCTATAGAAAAGAAACGACGCCGCACCGAGACAGCCCTTTGTCCACAACTACAGTCATCGTTACCGTCTCCATTGTTTATGCTGATCACAGTCCATGAAGAAATCTGCAACATAACGAAAACCAGCAGCCACTCTCAAGTCCAGCTATTCTCTAAATAGACTGTCATTTATGATAACCCATATAAGCACAGCAGTATCCCGACTGCCCGGCGGGCTTGAAACTAACATCATCAACATCATCTGAAAAGATCTCCGTCTTCTTCAAACCCCCAGCTGGAGCGCACCCATGGCAGACCTCGCTCTCACACTGAACCAAGCCACCTACCGATCACAGCAAGTATACCACTTCTAAAACACTGGCTAAAATGAGTCTTCCAGCACACCCATCTAAGCCAATATCAATATTCTCCTATGGTCACACATATCCTATGATCTGTAGCCTCATATACTGTTGTCAGTAGCCTATATAACTTTGTTGATAGTACCTATACCATTGTCAATAGCCTATATAACACTGTCAATAGCTTCTTATACTGTATAACATTGTTGATAGTACTCATACTGTTGTCAGTAGACTATATAACACGGTCAATAGCTTCTTATACTGTTGTCAGTAGCATCATATACCGTTGTCCATTGCCATACTGTTTTGTGTCTCGCTACCGTACTCTCTGTCCTGCTATTGCACTATACTGCAGTATATCTACAGTACTTCGCACACAACAGGAACTCGCAAAATGGCCCTCCAGCTCTTCGCCCTTATCAGCTTTTTCCTACTGACTCACTGGCTTGGAACCTCCCAAGCCCTTTACATATCTAATGGAAATATCCCCATCTTAAATAGCCATGGAAAAAGGTGGTCTGGACCTCCATACTCCCACCCAGGAAATGACACCTACACACGCCGCTCCCATTTGATACACATAGCACTCCAGCTGCCCAATACACCCACCCAGGAAGAACCTCCGAACTACCGACCCCTAAGATGTGCCATCATAAATGCGCGTTCTATTCGCAAAAAGTGGCCTGTGGTTCTTGAAACAATTTCCCGCTATGACCTAGAGATACTCATGATCACAGAAACCTGGCTATCAGCTGAAGATAATGTTCTCATCAACCAACTTCTACCACCCAATTTCGCCATACACACAAGACATAGAGAAAACAAAAAAGGAGGAGGGGTGCTCATAGTCTCCAAATCGGACCTTAACTTCCACATAACAGATTCCTCTAGCTCAGGCAATCTAGACATACTCTCCATTACAAACCAGCAAATCTCCCTCAACCTCTTATACAGGACACCGTCCACGTCTCCAGATGACCTCCCAACCATTATTGACCTTACTGCCAGCACCCTCAATCCCAATAAACCAAATTGGATAATGGGTGACTTCAATCTCCCATCGTTATCCCAAAACCACGCAATTGCCTTCCTTGGTGCTATGGAAGACCTGGGACTCAAGCAAATTATCAATAAACCCACTCATATAAAGGGAAACATTCTGGATTTGGTATTTGCTCCTCAGACAGTCATTCAACAAAACCACAACCTACCAATATCAATCGTTGATGTACCCTGGTCAGACCACAAACTGATCATTTTCCAGATCCCCTTCATCAATGAGAAGCTGCACAGAAGCCAAAACATGCACAGCACATCACGAACGCCCACAAGAAGATTTAGACCATTTAACAGAGAACACATCTTGGCTGAGACCCAACCACTCCTCAACAAAACCACACCAGACCTCGACGAACTAATCACCTCCTGGAACTCCAATCTGCATGCCATATCACAACCTCCAATTTCCAATAACACAAAGAGGAGAAAAAGAAGCACCGCCCCATGGTTCTCTCCTGAATTGCGAGCCTCTCTGACTCAACTCCGCAGACTGGAACGCCGCTGGCGCAGATCACTTTCCACTGAAGATCAGACCGCCTACCGTACTCACCTCTCCACACACCGTGAAGCAATCACAACCACAATGAAACAATATCACACAGACACCCTAAAGAGATCACTGAATAAACCACGTGACCTCTTCAACCTGGTCAAATCCCTCTCAAAGGAACCTTCTCCCGAACAACACAGTGAGATTCATCCACAGAAATTCGCTGACTACATGCAATCCAAGATAGTGCAAACTAACAAGGTGTCAACAGTCCCGTTCCAAGAACCAACGAATGCAACCCCACTAAATAACTTCTCTACACCATCCACTAAATGCATCGAGGACACCATAGCATCTCTCAATACCTCCACTGCACAAACGGACCCATGCCCAGCTTTTTGGATTAAGGAGCTATGTTGTGCGTTCAGCCCCTTCATTGCAAATCTAATGAACCTCTCATTCACAACAGGGTACTTCCCTGCAGCACTCAAGCAGACTTCCATCAGGCCACTTTTGAAAAACCCTAAGCTAGACCCGCAAAAGGTCGAATCTTATAGGCCTATAGCTAGCATTCCCCTCTTAGCCAAGATAATTGAGAAGGAGGCACAACGGCAAATCCAAGATCATATAGACACCACAGCGCCCCTAGATCACTGCCAACATGGGTTCAGAGAATATCATGGGGTCGAGACCCTTCTCACGAACCTATTCAACGACATTATCACAGGCATTAACAACATCCGACAAGGATTTGTACTCGTCTTCTTAGACATCGCTGCGGCGTTCGACTCAGTAAGCCACGAAATTCTCCTCGGACGACTGAAAGAGAAAGGTATCTGCAACAGTGCATTAGAATGGTGCAACTCTTACCTGGATGGTAGATGGCAATATGTGAAGTCCGGTACAGAAGAGTCAAAACGCTTCCATCAAAAGCAAGGTGTGCCTCAAGGTTCCTCATTGTCTTCCCTACTATTTAACATATACATGCAGCCCATCTGCGACATCATAAGATCTTTCAAAGTCAACTGCTTGATATACGCAGATGACATTCTCTTATATATGCCTTTCTCCACAACTCAATTAGACCTGGCACCGTTGGTAGACTGCCTCAATTCGGTCTCAGAATGGCTCCAATCACAAAACCTTCGCATTCAACATAAAAAATCAGAGGTGCTCTTCATCTCCAAAGACCCCAACTTCACCCCTCCAGCCCACGTCAGTGTCAAGGAAGCTGACCTACAAGCTAAAGAAACAATAAGATACCTTGGAGTTACATTGGACCAACGTCTGGATATGAAACATCACATAAATAACATAGTCAAAGCTGTATACTTCAAAATACGCTCGCTTAGGCATATGCGCTCCATGTTGGACCCTGATGACTTCCGAACCATATACCAAGCACTAATCCTGCCACACTTCGACTTTGCAAATGCCATATTACAAGGTCTCCCTCAATCCACTCTTAGCCCATTACAGATGGCCATGAATGCCGCAGCAAGAGTCCTCTACGGAGCCTCCAGAAGCGACCACGTAACTCCCATTCTTAAACAGCTTCACTGGCTCCCCATCCATGGGAGGATCATCTTTAAAACCCTAGTCCTATCATTCAAGGCAATCAAGGGTATCTCATCCTCCTCACTCACAGATCTGATTCACACAGTACCCCCCAACAGATCCAGAAGAACATCAGCCGTAAACCTACTGACAACCTCGAAGGCGTTGACAAAGTGCAACATGACAACCTCAAACAGAGCCTTCAGTTTCTATGTACCCAAATGCTGGAACGCTCTACCCTCCGACATAAGGGCCATTACTGACCTACTCCAGTTCAGGAAGGCACTCAAATACCACCTCTTCCTTCAATACTACCCTACCAGCAATTGAACCAGAGGAAGTGACCCACTCATGAACACACCATGCCGTTCTTGATATTATTAAGACTCTATTCTGTTCTATGTAATTATCTCTTGTATATAGTTTACCCCGGTTCTCCAAGTTTGTACTCCTGTTCGATGTAAACCAAACAGCTTGTTGTTATGGTCTTTATGTTATAATGTAAACCGCGCTGATGCCGAATAGTGCGGTATATAAGAACTTGTAATAAATAATAAATAAATAAATAAACATAACAAACTGCCTCACACAAATGGCAAACTGGCTTCAGGAAAACAACCTATCAATCAACTACAGCAAGACGGAGGCACTGGTCATCACGTGAAACCCGGCCTTTATCCCTCCACCTGACATCAAGATAAGAGATGCACTCATACCCATAAAATCAGAAGTTAAGTACCTCGGAGTCATCCTGGACAAAGAACTTAACCTCCAAGCACACATAGGCAGAGCAACCAAAAGTGCATACCTAAGAATGCGACTCATCAGAAGACTCAAGCCCCTCCTCGACCCAGAGCACTTTTGCACCGTTTGCCAGGCGCTGATAACCCCTCTACTAGACTTCTGCAATCCAATATTCACCGGGCTACCAAAGCAGACCCTCAGACCACTACAACTGGCCCAAAACACAGCTGCCCGCATAATAGCCGGTACTACAAGACACGATCACATCACACCCATACTGAAAGAACTGCACTGGCTCCCAATCATCTCACGCATCAAATACAAGACTATCATAAACATATTCAAGATCAAACAACACTCCTCCGCCATAAGCCTACACACATTCATACAACCCGACACAAGCACACGGCCAAGAAGAAGAGGCACCTCCAATCGGGTTAACACCCCAAAAGACTTCACCAAGACCCACAAAGACACCGCACAACAAGCAATCTCCCTGGCTGCTCCATCCATATGGAACTCCCTCCCAGATGATCTGAGACTAACCACAGAAATCAAGGACTTCCGAAAACAGCTGAAGACAACCCTGTTCATCGATTACTATGGACATACCCCCTGAACCAGCATACAAGTCAGATCATCAAACCCCCCCCCACCACCCCAAGACTGTATATAAGACTGTATAATAGCTCATGATGTATAATAGCGCACTATGTAGATAAACCAAATCTAATCACATCCCCGCCAACACATACACACCACTCTGTACACTGCATGAAAACATTTGCCCCCTTGATTGTTTGCCGTGGAAACCGCTTTGATTGAATGATAAGGCGGTATATAAATACCATTAAATAAAATAAATAAATAAATAAATAATCGGGGCAGGCAGAAGATTAGCTGTGCAGTAGAATTCTGAATAGAATGAAGGGGAGAGAGAAGACTCAGAAGGAGACCAGCATGAAGGAGGTTGCAATAGTCTAGACCAGGGGTCTCAAACACGCGGCCCGCGAGAGACCCTTGTGCGGCCCGCAATGCATAGGGGGGAAAAAAAAAACCGGCTTCTGCTGCTGCTGCCGCTGCCGGCAATAGCAGCAATATCGCAAGTCCCGCGGGCTCCCCCCCACCCGGCAGATCCCTTCCTGCTTGCCTGACAGTTCTCCGCTTCGGCTTTCAGAGCCGCGAAGGGAGAACTTCTCCCTCGCGACTCTGTTAAGCTCGCCGGGGCAGATGGGAAATTTCCCATCTGCCCCAGCGGGCTTAACAGAGTCACGAGGGAGAAGCTCTCCCTTCGCGGCTCTGAAAGCCGAAGCGGAGAACTGGCAGGCAAGCAGGAAGGGATCTGCCGGGTGGGGGGGAGCCCGCGGGACTTGCGATATTGCTGCTATTGCCGGCCACGGCAGCGGCGGCAGCAGCAGCAGAAGCCGGGGTTTTTTTTAAGTTTAATTTTCCCGGGGGGGGGGGGGGGGGGGAGCCGGACTTTATGGGGGGGGGAGCAGGCATTGATGTGTGGGTGGGGGGGGGGCAGGTGTTTATGGGGGGGGGGGGAGCAGGACTTGATGTGGGGGGGGAGCAGGACTTGATATAGGGGGGGAGCAGGACTTGATGGGGGGGAGCAGGACTTGATGTGGGCTGGGGGGGGGGTAGTACTGAAAATGGGGTGATGGGGGTTAGGACTGGTAATGGACAGATGGGGGTTAGGACTGGAGGTGGTCTGACTGGGGGCCTAAGACTGAAAATGGGGTTATGGGGGGGGCTAAGAATGAAGATGGGGCGATGGAAGGGTTAGGCCTGGAAGTGGGCTGTTGGGGGGCTTAGGACCGATAATGGGCTGGGGGGGGGGCTAGAACTGGTAATGGACTGGGGGGGGTGCTATGACTGGAAATGGGCCGAGTAGAAGGGGGAGCTTGAACTGCAAATAGCTGATGGGGACAGGGTCTTGGAATGGTAATGGGCTGAGTGGAAGGGGGCTTGGAATGGAAATGGGCTGATGGGGAGGGGGGCTTGGAAAGGAAATGGGCTGTGAGGGGAGGGAGCTAGGACTGGAAATGGGCTGATGATGCGGGGACTAGAAGGGAGCGGATGCTGGGTTGGGCAGGAGCTAGAAGGGAGTTGATGTTGGGGGACGATTAGAATGGGATGGGGCTGGGAGAGTGAAATGGAGAGGGGAAATATATTTTGTGTGGGAGGGAAGAAAAATCTACAATTGGCCGGGTATTGGGAGAGTAAGTGGGGATTGAGGATGGAGGGGTAAAATTTGAGTGGATGAAATAGGAATGAGGAAAGAGCAAAAGGAGAATGATTAGTATGTTAAAGCAGATGTAGAGAGAATGGAAAAAAACTAGGAAAGAAGAAAGGAGAAATGGACAGCAGACGATGGAGAGTTAGCAGAAGACACAAAGAAACCAGAAGAAAGTGACTGGAACAATTGCAACTGAAAAAAAAATGCACAAAAGGTAGAAAAATATCTCTTTATTTTGAATTTATTAACTGAAATATGTCAGCTCTTGGAAATGTGCATCTTTAACGTCTGCACTTTATTTAATACAAGAGGAAATCAATGTATAGTTTTATTTCTACAGTGTTGTACATTCTAAGTTTGGCTTTTGGGGTTCCCAGTTTAATTGTCTTCCTGTTTCTAAATTGTGATTCCTTGTTTGGTGATGGTGTATGTTCTGCATGTGTAACTGAGCTGAGGTATTCTGTTTATGTAATTCCTATTTGACATTGCCACTTGTTCTCTTTCCCGAGTAGGTCATGTATTGTTATTCTCTGAAATGTGTTGATTTAATATTTGCAGTGTTGCCTTTTGATAGTTAGGGTATGGTGCTTTGTGAGTCCTGGTAGTGCTGTTAGGACACGGCAGGTTTGCTATGGGTTCTAAATGGGCAGTGTTTCTAGTAGTTCCTAATGTGCCTGGCGGTTGGCACTGGTTTATAGTAATGTAGAAATCTTTTAGTCTTTCTTTATCCATACACTCATTAAGAGGCATGTTTACTAAAAGTTAGTGTATGGTAACATTATGCAAATATTTATGCAAATGATGCCCTTATGCAAATGATGCCCTTATGCAAATGAGGCCTGCGTCTTGTGCGGCCCCCGGGTTACTCTACAAGTCCTCATTTGGCCCTCAAAGCAATTTGAGTTTGAGACCCCTGGTCTAGACCAATCCAGCAAACAGCACAAAAAGATGGTCTGACTTTATAACCTCCAAATACTAGAGAAGCACCCTCCGGACATCCACAAGGCGAAGATTGTTATCCTTCCCCCGACACTGTTCCTTAGAGAAGGCAGGCAGGCAGGCAAACCACCTGTTTCACGTTAAAGGGAAACAGCACTTTAGGCAAGAAGGAAGGCACAGGCTGAATGAAAATAGCCTCAGTTGAAAAGGACATATAAGGATCTCAGCAAGACAGAGCCTGCAGCACAGAGATCCGCCTTGTGGAACAAATCGCAACCAAGAAGACAGTTTTGAGCGCCAAATCCTTCAATGCAGTGCATTTCAATGGCTCAAAAGGGGCCGCCATCAGGGCCCTGAGGACCACATACAGATCCCAGTAATGGATCACAGGCCAGAGGGCAGGATGCAGATGCCAAACCCCCTGGAGAAAGTGTGAGACTCTCCGGGTGCAAGGTTAGAGACTTACCAGCCACCAGACTTTGGAAACAGGCCAAAGTTTCTGCCTGAATTTTCAGAAGTTAAAGGAAGGCCCTTCTCCAGGCCATCCTGTAGAAAGGCCAACAGAAATGGCAGTTTGGCCGCCTCAGGAGCCAACTGCCAAGTGCTGCACCATCGCTCAAAAGAAGTGCCAGATCCATATGTATACTAGCGTGGTAGACCTCCCTCAGGCTCTGAGCAGGAGCCGAGACCACTGCTCGAGGAGCAACCCTTACGTGCTAGCCGTCTCCTTTCAAAAGCCAAGCCGTAAGCGAGAAGGGACATAGACCTCCAGGATGATCAGTCCCTGCTCCAATAGGCCCAAAGGCAGATGAAACCAAAGAGGAGGTGCCTGCAGGAGCTGCATCAGGTCTCCAAATCACGCTTTACTCGGCCAATCTGGTGCCACCAGAACAATCCTGCCCGGGTGGCGTCAAAACACACACCTCACCAGGGACCACGGAGGAAACACATACAGCAGAGGCAGACTTGGCCAAGTTTGGCCAGGGCATCGTGCCTTCAGACCCCATCTCCTTGTGGTGACTGAGTAAGTGGCGAACTCTGGCATTGGAGCCGGTTGCCATCGGATTAATAGCGGATTGATTTCAGGGTGACCTCAACGGCACAGAATGAACTGAAATGTCTTCTGGCACAGTTCCCACGCTCCAGGATCCAGAGTGACACCTGATGCAGTCCGCTTCCACACTGTCCACCCCGGCAATGTGTTGAGCTGACAAGGCTAGGAGGTTCTTCTCCATCCAGGCAAACAGGAGAGCCATCTTCAGAATTACCTCAGCACTACTCATGCACCTAGCCAATAGACATAAGCCACTGCCTTGGCATTGTCCAAAAACACTCGAACTGTGTGGTCCTTGATCACAGTCGGAAACACAGAAGAGCCAACCTGATGTCCCTCACCATGAGGCGGTGGATGGACCACACACTGCTTCCTTGCGGTTTCAACAGCTATAGGCTGTATGGCCTTGGCAACGGACTCCCCAGCCCAAGAGAATGGCATCCTTCGGCAGAAGGATCCAGAAGAAATTGCCCAGTGGCTCAGATGACAGGGCTGCTGCCACCACTGCAGGCTAGACTTTACCATCAATGGGAGCGGGAGCCTGCGCTCAAACTCCTGACAACTGGGGGACCACAAGTCAACAAGGACTGCTGAAGCGGTCGCATGTGAACAAGCATCCATGGTACCATTTCTATGGGAACCACCATCAATCAGAGGAGCTGAAGAGAATCCCAAACTCTGGGAGCCTACTGCGCACAGAACAGTGCCAGGCAAGCCAACAGACTTTGACTCTCCTCTGGCAGGGAACCTCTGCCCACTTGAGTCTCAAAACGTGCCAGAAACTCCAGGACTGGGAAGGCCCCAGCTGGCTCTTTCCAAATTGATTGCTCAGCCAAGGCTTTCTAAGGAGGACACGGATCCCTTGATTATGCAGCTGCCACCACCATGAACTGGGAGAACATCTTTAGGGCAGTGGAAAGCCTGAAAGGGAGCGCAGCAAACTGATAGTAAGAGCCAAGCACGGCAACACACATATACTTTGCTGATCTGCCCAGATTCAGATATGAAATATGCCTTGGCCAGATCCAGAGAAACCAAGAGCTTCCCTCGACGCACTACTTGAATCATGGAATGCAAGGTTTTCCATCCGGAAGCAGACAAGCAAGTGCTTGTTAACCACCCTTGAGGTCCAGCATGCCCTCAGTGGATGGGCAGATGCTGATGAAAAGGGCACCAGCTCGATTCAGAGGCCCCTTGGACCTCTCTTCCAGAAGGTCGCAGACTTTGTCTCACCCAGGTCCTTCACCAGCTTCTCCAAATTGACTTCAAAGAGAAGCTTCCCCATAAAAACCAGTTGGACCAACTGGGCTTTGGAAGATGTGTCCACTGCTCAGTACCGGAGCCAAATCCAATGCCGTGACACCGTTGTTAGGGCCCCATCCATGGCCACTAAAAGTACCAGGTCATATATGGCATCAGAAAGGAAGACCATAGCCGACTCCAGAGGGGTAGTATCAACTGGAGAAAGAGACTGAATCCACTGAAGCAGGGCTCGAGACGTCAAGCTGGTCAATACCACCAGAATAGCTACCGCCATGGTGAAACTGTCTCCTCAACCAGGAATCCACCTTACGTTACAGAAAATCCTTTAAGTTCGATCCACCTTCCACAGGAACGGTGGTCCATCTGGTAACCACTTTGACCTGCGCATCCATCTTGGGAATGCCAAACCACTAAATACACTCTTCCTACACACCCATAACCCTCTAGGCAGGGAGTCAGGAGAGTCCCACTTGGACCGGATCATATCTTTGATCACATCCAGAACAGGAAGACAGTAGTGGATTTTCACACCCTTTGAAGGAGTGGGTGAACCTTCAGATCATGTTCTGTGCCAAAAGAATCTGCAAGTTCAAGACGGATGAGACCCTGACAATCAACACTGCCAGCACCTCCTTCCGGAAAAGGGGAAGTACCGAGCCATCTGAATCCAAGTCATAGTCAAAATCTCTGACAACTCCCAGCTGTTCCCCATCTCCAGGGGGTGCCCCACGCTGGGAACGCTTAGTCAAAGGCAATTGAACAGGGTTTCCACTCTCAGTCTGCACTGCACGAGACTACACCAAGAGACACCCAGAGGCCACAGGGTCTGAATTTCCACACTAGAAGGACCAGGTCTGCTGCAAAAAAGAAAGAATTCCGGGGAGGGCAATCCGGAAGCTCTCCTCTTGGAAATGACCCCCCACACACACACACCAGGGGGCAAAGCCATCACAAACCCCATAGAGGATGATGAGCGGCCTACAGCACGGATGTCTGATATCCTTACCCATAGTGCCATCTGTCATCTCCTGTCCTGAGGCAGGCAAGGCCGGACTAACCGCATTCCCTAGCTGAAAGAGGGAGAGCAGGTCCTCCAGGGACGACTCAGAAGCTGCCATGCAAAAAGAGCAGAGTCCAGAATCCAGAGATGAGGCACCTCACTTGCCACAGGTCAAACGACGTTTCCTGGAAGAAGACAGAGTTAAGGCAAGAATCACAACAGCACGTGCTAACGCCCCAGCGGTCCGAAGGCACATAGTAACTGCACTTTTACTGTGGCATGCATTAACTTCCCACTTTGGAGCAAAAGCGTTACAGGTGCTAGGGAATGAAAGCACACTGGAGCCGCTTGGGCGGAATGTGCAATCGCCAGGTGCACATTAGGTAAAAATACTACTAAGGCGTGCAGAAAACGGCGGGAAACCCCTACACGGCACCAACGGTCACCAGCAGGACACCTCGCGTCCCAGACAGACAGAACCAGGAGCCCCCAACAAGGACAGTGATGAGGTCAAGCCTTGGTGCTTACTCCCTGAGAGCCCCAGGCTGGAACTCCGTGCTGGGCTCAGCCCTACTCCCCAAGAACAGTTTCTCTGGCTTACATCACTGCGTTGTAGGTGGCTGGCAGGCAGATCCCTCAGAGAGCCTTTTGCAATCTTCAGGAGAGGGCAGAAGGGTCAGAGGAGCAGAGAGAAGGCATTGAGGTTGGATGAGGTTGCTGCACTCTTCCAGATCTTTCCAAGTTCTGGCTGCTCATCAAGCATAGAGCTGAACCAATTTTCCTTCCTCCTAAGGCTACCAAAAAGACCGCAGAGTAGTGGAGCCTCCCAAGTCGTGCTCCACAGAGATCAACCCACAGGATGTTGTTATGAGCATTTCATATCATTTTCTTCCTCTTAAATACTTAGAATTTTCTTCAGAAAGGAGAAAATCTACCCACTATCTGATGGAGACAAAGAAATACTGAAGTAACATAACATAGTATCTGATGGCAGATAAAGACCAGCATGGTCCATCTAGTCTGCCCAACAAGGTGGCAAGAGTAAGTGCACCTGCTGCTCCGTGCCGGTCACCCCTCCCCAGGCCTTTGTTTACGGGTGTACCCACTGCTCTGTGCAGGTCACCCATATTTGTTGAGATATGAGAGATAGTTAAGTTTATTTTGATTTTATCCTGTTGCTATAAAGGAATCCACTGCGGACACCACCTGGACACTCGACCAACCCCAGAGGTGAGGCTTGCTCTTTTTGCCCCTCCCGCTGCTTGCCCGAGGCCCAATCGGGGATCAGAGACCCTGAATAAAGCTGCCCGCACACCAAGGAGCAGTCCTCTGCAGCATCGGACACCACCTGGACACTCGACCAACCCCAGAGGTGAGGCCTGCTCTTTTTGCCCCTCCCGCTGCTCTCCCGAGGCCCAATCGGGGATCGGAGACCCTGAATAAAGCTACTTCAGCTTCTAGGCATGCCCACGTCGTGCGTGCCCACACCTGAGGGCCTCGCCAGAGGGCCCTTTGGCGTGGCCCTTAGGAGTGAGCCTGCAGCGGGAAACCTCCAATAATACCTCCATGAATGCCTTAACCTGCACATTGCTAACCGCTGAAGTTGAAAAACGCCAGTAGACGTCGGTCCCATCGTTCACCAGAACACTAACGAAGTTCTATGACTGAATGCAGCGCCAAGGAACTTTATCCTACAGTTCAACTTTGCTCATTTACACACATTCAGGTACCCGTCTGTTTTTTAAATTGAAGTATAAGATCTACTTTCAATAAGAAGCAAAAAATCATAAATGTGTTTTCCAATATGTGATGAACATTGGCATATTTACAATATCTGTGTTAGCTACACAACTATACTGTACAACCACTGAACTATTGTCTCACCATTTCCGAAACACTACTGACTCCTAACAACCAGATACATTAATTGATACACTGTTACTTTCACAAGTACCATTGATCGAATACCCTAAAGTTACAGTTCATTACAAAGTATAGATCCAAAGTCATTTTTAATGTACACGTAGTTGCAGCAAAACTCATTTAAAATTCAAAAGATGGAATTCATGAATATGCTACTAACTATCCTACTATGTGTTATCCTGTATGCAAAAACAACTCTATCATACCCTTATACATATTCGATATACCCACCCCCAATCATCACCTCTATATATTACTCAACACAATGCACACAATGGGCACCAGACAAAACTAAAATTCCCAGCATACCCCAACCTACCTCAAAAACAATGAAACTGTATTCAAGATTAATTAAAATTAAAACTACCCACATCGCAACACCTTCTAACTCTAGCACACTAATCCCCCAAAACTGCTTGCTAATAAATGCCATACCCATTAGGAACAAAACACATATTATACAGGACCTAATCATCAATGAAAAGCCTGATTTACTTTGTATTACAGAAACATGGCTGACAGATACGGACACAGTCCTCCTTAACATACTAAGTACACCAGGTTACAATATTTAACTGCCCTCGTACCAGCAGAAGAGGAGGGGGGAGTGCTAATAATTGCAAGAGACAACTTAAAATTATCCAACAGCTCACAGAAGTCATTTGAAGGAATAGACATCCTTAGGGTGGAGAACAAAACATTTGCTATTTCTCTCATATACAGACCACCCTCTGTTAAACATGAAGCCCTAGCAACAGCTCTTGAAACGATTTGTGAAACCTCAATAAAAAAATATCAGATGATACTAGGGGACATAAACCTTGCATCACTCCATATCACACATACAAATACATTCATAGAAGCTATGGACCAAATGGGATATCAGCAAATAATCCAAACACCCACCCACAACAAGAGAAATGTCCTTGACATGGTTTTCTTACCTAAAAAGCACTCAAACAACATAGTAACAAGCCCAATACCAAAAATAACACAGGTTCCATGGTTAGACCACCACCTTATCCAATTCACATTCGACATGCCAATACAACCTCTCAATATAGAAGCTAAAACAAATACTCATAAAAACATATTTAAAAAGTTGGATAAAGATACATTAATAAAATCAATTTCATCACACATAAACACCGAAACTACAAATCTGGATGACCTAATAAAACAATGGAATAATGGAATAGAAGCAGTTTCTAAACAACCGTCCAAAGCTTCCCCTAATGTCAATACCAAATCAAGGAATAAAACCGAACCATGGTACACTTCTGAGTTGGTCAAAGCAAAGAAAGACCTCAGAAGAATAGATAAAAAATGGAGAACTAAAAAATCATCAGAAACCAAAGCACAATATTTGCTATTACTTGCATCCTACAAAGAAATAAACTCTACAAAAAAGAATTACCATACTAAAAAAACTAAATAATGCTCTAAATAGACCTAGAGAACTGTTTGAGCTTGTAAAGTCCTTTACCAAACCCACTAAGGATCCCAATACGAAATACCCAATAAATGCCCAAACACTTGCTGATCATTATTCTAGCAAATTAAATCCTACAGAAGAAAAAACCTCTCATAATTTAATAGTAAACAATGTATTTCAAACGACACCGCAGACTACCAACTCCACAGAATTGTGGGAAAACTTTCATAAAATAGATCTCAGATAAATGCTAAACATAATTACAAACATAAATACCACTACATCCCCTCTAGATCCCTGCCCAGTAGCCTGGATCAAGACTACAAAAACAGAAACAGCACCCATAATACTAAACATAGTAAACCAATCACTACTACAAGGAATCATGCCAGCGGAACTAAAAAGATCACTCATACGACCTATATTAAAAAACAAAATGCTCAACAAAGAAGATCCATCTGCGTATAGACCCATATCAAGTATCCCATTCATAGCCAAAACCATTGAAAAAACAATTCAATACCAATAACAGGATCATATAGATGCCATAAATGCACTTGATGACCATCAATATGGTTTCCAACAAGCACATGGAGTAGAAACACTTCTACTTGTGTTATTTGATAAGCTATATAAAGGTACTGAAAATTGCAAGAAAATGTTCATATTGATATTCATAGACATAACAGCGGCCTTTGATTCTGTGAATCATAAGACTCTCATAACAAGACTGGAATCAATAGGAATAATGGGAACTCCCCTAAAATGGTTCACTTCCTATATATCTAATAGAATACAAGTATGGAGAAATTAGACCTTACCTGCTAATTGTCTTTCCTTGAGTACTCTCCGGGCCAGTCCAGGTACAGTTGGGTAGTCAATCCCTTCCAGCAGCTGAGGACTGAAAGCTCCAAGTTTTACTGACAGCTCCCATAGCTCCCCCTGCTGTTAGGAAGCTAGTCACTTATTAAAGCAGCGAAACAAACACAGGAACTAGCTATCCGAAACAAAAAGAACGGGAACCCCTGAAAAGAAACCACTAGAAAAGAAAAAAACTCAAGCACAACTACGTACCCCCTAGACCTCCCCCATCTGCGTCTGGAAGAGAGGCCGAGCTCACCGACGCCGAACCAACCCGAGAGAGGGTATTCGGCCCGGATTGCATCATCGTGTAAAGCGGTGCTATCTTTCTTTTTTTTTTTTTTTTATTGATTCTCTTGTTCTGTCTCTTAATCCCGTAGAGCTCCCAACCTAACGGGGAAGCCCCAATATCCTCGTCCAGAAAATCTTTTCGAGAGCCGCAACCACGCAAAACCCGAAAAGACACAGTCGCGAACCACCGAACTACTGCACGAACCGCTGCTCGCAGACCCCTCGGGCGGGACCTGGACTGGCCCGGAGAGTACTCAAGGAAAGACAATTAGCAGGTAAGGTCTAATTTCTCCTTCCTCTTCGTCTCTCCGGGCCAGTCCAGGTACAGTTGGGCAGTACCAAAGCAGTACCTAAACTGGGGGGGCGGACCTGCGAGCCCTGCTACAATGGCCGAAGCTCCAACCCTGGCATCCACCCGGGCATGCACATCCAACCTATAATGCTTCGCGAACGTATGTAAGGTAGACCAGGACGCCGCCCTACAGATATCTGCTGGCGGCGTGAACGCCAACTCAGCCCAAGACGTTGCCTGAGCCCGCAATGAATGAGCCCTGAGATCCAGCGGAGGCGATCTGCCCTGTACCATATAAGCCTCTAAAATCGCCCACTTCACCCAGCGAACTATAGACGCCTTGGAAGCCGCCTTCCCCTTGCGCGGCCCCCCAAACATAACAAACAAACGAACGATCTGACTGCCGAAATGGCTGCGTCCGCTGCAAATACTTTCGTAACACACGACCCATATCCAACTTATGCAGAGCGCGATCCCACGTACTGTCCCCCTGTGACCGAAAAGTGGGAAGCGAAACGGACTGATTCATATGAAACCCCGAGACCACTTTCGGCAAAAACGAAGGCACGGGCCGTAAGACTACTTTCTCCTCCGAAAAATGCAGGTACGGCTCCCTACAGGAGAGACCCTGCAAATCCGACACACGCCGAGCAGAACACAAGGCGACTAGGAAGGCCGTCTTCCAAGACAATGCACGCACATCTGCGGACGCACCGGACTCAAAAGGTGACCCCCGTCAAGGCATCGAGCACCAAGTTCAAATCCCACGGCGGAACCACGCGCTGAAGCGGAGGACAGATTTGCTGGACCGCCCTGAGGAATCTCCGTACATCCGGATACGACGAGAGAGAGCGCCCGTGCACCATCCCCCGAAAACATGCGAGAGCCGCGAGATATACCTTGAGGGAATTTAGGGCTAGACCCGTCTCAAGACCGCACTGAAGAAATGCCAACACGTGCGGCAAATCTGCAGCCTCCGGCTGAACGCCCCTGTCTTTAGACCACGCTTCAAAAATGCGCCAAACGCGAACATACGCCAAAGAAGTCGAGCGCCTCCTAGATTGTAGCAGCATCTCGATCACGGCTCCGGAGTAACCACTCTGCTGCAATCGTCGCCTCTCAAGAGCCAAGCCGTAAGCAAGAATCAATCCACCTGAGGCATCAGCACTGGACCTTGACTCAAGAGATTGAGCCGCCCCGGTAACCTCCAAGGAGGCTCCACAAGCAGTCTCACCAGATCCGCATACCAAGGACGCCGGGGCCAATCCGGAGCAATGAGGATCACCCTGCCGTTGTACCTGGAGATTCTGTGAACGACTCTCCCTATCAGAGGCCACGGAGGAAACACACAGGAGAAGGTTCATCGGCCAGGGCTGGACCAGCCCGTCGAGACCTTCCGACATGTGCTCCCTGCGCCGGCTGAAGAACCGAGGTGCCTTGGCATTGGCCTGGGTAGCCATGAGATCCATGACCGGCTGCCCCCAGCGGAGCGTGAGCTCGTGAAAAATTGCCCAGTTTAGTTCCCATTCGCCGGGATCCAGGCGACGGCGACTGAGATAATCCGCCTGAACGTTGTCCTTCCCTGCCACATGAGCAGCCGAGAGCGCCTCGAGGTGCAGTTCCGCCCATTGTAGCAAGGACTGACTTTCCTGCAGCAACAGCAGGACTGGCTGTGCCTCCTTGCTTGTTGATGTAGGCCACCATCACGAGGTTGTCTGAAAACACTCGCACAGCACGCCTTTCAAGAAAGCGTGAAAAGGCCAGAAGCGCCAAACGAACCGCTCGAAGCTCCAAGCAATTGATTGACCAAGCGCTCTCTTCCACCGTCCAGGTCCCCTGCGCCACCTGAGCCAGACAATGAGCCCCCCAACCAGAAAGACTGGCATCCGTCGTGACCAAAACCCACTCCGGATCTGCTAGCGAAACTCCTGCCTGAAGGTGCGCTGGAACCTGCCACCACTGCAGGCCGTCCCAAACATCCTTGCGGCACAGCAGCTTTTGAGACATGGAGTGAACCTGAGGCGACCACCGGGAGAGCAAGGCCTGCTGAAGCGGACGCATGTGAGCTCTTGCCCAAGGCACCAGATCCAGCGTCGCGGCCATGGACCCCAACAATTGCAAATACCTCCCTGACGTCGGAAGGCCGTCACCTGGGACACAATCCTTTGCACCCTGTCCAGCGGAAGTCGAACCTCTCCTCTCTTCGTGTCGAACAAAGCTCCGAGGTAAGTCAGGGACTGCACCGGCATAAGCTGACTCTTTGCCTGGTTGATGACCCAACCTAGGTGCTCCAGAAACTGCACCACACGAGCGGTTGCCGCCACGGACTCTCCGTGAGACCCTGCATGAATTAGCCAATCGTCCAAGTAGGGATGTACCTGAATCCCCTCTCTGCGCAAAGCTGCCGCCACCAAGACCATCACCTTGGTGAAGGTATGGGGCGCGGTGGCCAGACCGAACGGTAAGGCCCAAAATTGAAAATGCCCCATGGGGACCGCAAACCGCAGGAACCTTTGATGTTCCGCGCGTATGGGGATGTGGAGATAAGCCTCCGTGAGATCTATTGAGGCAAGCCACTCCCCCGGCTTCACCGCCCGAATAACCAAACGTAGGGTCTCCATCCGAAAATGCGGAACTCGTAAGCATCTGTTGACGTGCTTGAGGTCTAAAATAGGTCGAAAGGAGCCCTCCTTCTTGGGCACTACAAAATAAATAGAGTATCGACCTAAACCGTACTGGTCGAGAGGCACCGGCACCACAGCTCGCAGGAGAAGCAATCGCTGTAGAGTGCTCGAGATAGCCTCCCCCTTTGACTGCGAACTACATGGGGACCGGACGAAGGCGTCCGCCAGAGGAGTAGCGAACTCGAGCGCATAGCGCGGATGATCTCTAGAACCCAGAGATCGGACGTGATGGCGGTCCAGGCAGAGAGAAAGCCCTGCAAACGTCCTCCGATCGGGATCTCCACCAGGACCGGCCTCGCTTCATTGCGGTTTCTTAGTAGAGGCTTGCTGGGTGTTAAAGAACCCCCTACCAAAGCCTCTGGCTCCACGAAAGGAGTGACCTCTAGAAGGAAAATGACCCCTCGGGTAAGGAGCAAACCGAGACCCCCGCAATCGACGGACGTCTCTGCCGTGACCTCTCTGCATGGTACCCACCTTGGCCCCCCGAGGCCTATCTTCCGGCAAACGACCCCCTTTGGAGTCGCCCAAATCCTTAACGATCTTCTCCAATGCTTCCCCAAAAAGGAGCTTGCCCTTGTACGGGAGCTTACTGAGGCGGGACTTTGATGAGGCATCCGCTGCCCAATTGCGAAGCCAGAGAAAACGCCTAGCCGCAATAACCGAAGCCATAGATTTCGCTGAAATCCTAATTAGATCATAGAAGGAGTCAGCGAGGTAAGCAGCCGCTGATTCGAGCTTGGCACCGTCCGGAGACTCCTCATCCGGTTTCCCAGAACCGTGTTCCCCTTGAATCCATCGGATAGAGGCTCTGGAGACGTAAGCCCCACAAACGTAAGCCTGTAACGCCAACGCACTAGCATCAAATGCCTGTTTCAGGAGAACCTCTAATCTTCTATCCTGAAGATCCTTAAGAGCCGTACCTCCTTCTACCGGAATCGTGGTCTTCTTAGTGACCGCGGACACCAGCGCATCGACCTTAGGCATCTTTAGCAATTCCTTTTCCTCCTGAGGAACAGGGTAGAGGTGCGCAATGGATCACCACCCCCTCAGGCTAGCCTCCGGGCATTCCCATTCTGACTCTATCATCTGTTTGATCACTCTGTGAACTGGGAAACAACGCTGTTCAGGTTTAAACCCTTGCAACAAAGGATCCTCCAGAGGCTCTTGTGGGACCGCTGGCAGCGCTATATTCAAGGCTGCGAGTGACTGCCCAATGAGAGCCCCCAATTCCTCTTTACGAAAGACTCTGAAAACATGCGGATCCTCCGCAGGACCCAGCTCCCCTTCCTCCAACTCCAAGGTCCAAGACTCAGGTGCAGCTTCAGACAGAATCTCCCCGTCTTCAGGAAGGGGGGAAGAGGAGAATTGGGCTTCCAAAGGGTCTGTGACCAAGTCCCGACTCGGACACTGAGCAGAAGTCCCTTCACCGGGATCTGAGAGCAGAGGGTCCTTTACCACCACAGGCTCCTGTGCCACAGAAGCAGAGCTCTCCAAAGGCTGAGCAAACTTTAAGGTATATGCCTTATGTAAAGCCAAAATAAATTCAGGGGAAAAAAGAGAAGTAATTTAGCCTTGCACTGCAGGAGCAACAGAAGGACCTGCCTCCTCAGACACCTGCGATTTTTGTGATTTTGACTTCCTCTTCCCCGAACGCTGCAAAAGCGCGGGAGAAGAAGAAGCAGACTCAGAGGACAAAATGGCTGACTTTCCCGTCTTAATAGCCGACTGCTGAGGCTTTGCCGTAGCGGGATCCCCTGAGCCCGAGCCCTCCATGAAGAAAAAAGGAGCCACAAAAACAACGAAACACAAAACTCCGAAAGAAATATAGCAGAGGAGGAAAAAAGGCCGCCACAAGACGGGAACGAGCGAAGCAAGCCCGCGGCTATAAGAAACAGCCGCGTAAACACTCCCTGGCCGACAAAAACCCCCGAACCCAAGAAGTAAACCCGGGTGCGATAGGGAACTCTGATTAACAAAACCAAACCCCCCAGAGCGCGCACAAACCGCCCTCCTACCTGCCGCTCCGGCGGTGTAGCTCTCTACTCCTGACACGCGCTGCTAGCGGGCCGCGGAGACAAACGAAGAGCAGCGGGGAGAGGATACTGGGGCTCCCAGATCCTAACAATCCACCCCGGTACAGCAGCCGATCATCGCGGGAGCAGGCTCTGCCCCCGATCAGCACCAGACAAAGCGAACAGGCTCAAAAAACGCTGTACCTTTTTTTTTTTTTCCCCGTTTGTATATGCTGTGTTAAGCTTGCCCACCAAAGGAGCACCTCTTGCTATAGTGCTCAGCTAGAGCCAGTGAGCAAGGCCTGTTCTTCCCGCTAATCTCTGCTTCCCCAATAAACAAAAAAAACCTGTCCAATTGACACTGTTGAGATCCAGATTTGTTTCTCCAGGGAGCCTGCCAGATACACGTCCTATCCAGCTGCTGAGGACTGAAGACTGGCTTCCTAACAGCAGGGGGGAGCTATGGGAGCTGTCAGTAAAACTTGGATCTTTCAGTCCTCAGCTGCTGGAAGGGATTGACTACCCAACTGTACCTGGACTGGCCCAGAGAGACAAAGAGGAAGCAAATGCAATGTGTGCCTTAGAGTAAGTCCTGACTCCTGGCGACCCAGAAGCTCCTGGGTTTTCTTGGCAGTGTCACCGGAAGTAGATTGCCAGGCCTTTCTTCCGAGGCAGTGGAGGGTTAAGTGACTTGCCCAAGGCCACAAGGAGTGCTAGTGGGAATTGAACCCTGGTTGCTTGGTTACCAAGCCAGTGTGCTAACCACTAGGCTACTCCTCCACTCAACAAGTATACTTAGACCAAACTTATCCAATGCCTTCCCTCAAACACAAGGAATTCCACAGGGCTCTGCACTATCTGCCATACTATTCAACTTATACCTAAGACCCATTTGCACAATATTTCAAAAGCACAAAATCATCTATATGCAGATGATATAATGCTGTATACACAATTGGATATATGTAACCCAGATTATAGCCACATAGAAACCTGCCTTAAAGAAACCCAGCTATGGCTTCAAAAAAAACAACATGAACATCAACCATAAAAAAACGGAAGTAATGTTTATCTCCAAAAATCCAGAATTTAAACATCCTCCCACAATCCTATTAAACAATATCTCCTACAACATCAAACAAGAGAAAAGTACCTAGGTGTGACCTTTAATAAGGCCCTTAGCATGGTAACTCACCTAAGACTATTAAACAGAACAATTTTCCACAAACTAAGGATTTTACAACCCCTACGCAATATCATCGAACAATCAGATTTTAGAACAATAGTACAAACGCTCATAACCCCACATAAGGAGTATTGTAATGGCATCCTACATGGACTACCTAAAAAAACAATCAACATACTCCAGCTCGCCCAGAATGTTACAGCTCGAATATTAATGAATGTATGGATTTCAGATCACATCACACCCATTCTAAGGGAAATTCACTGGTTACCTATCCGAGCACGCATAAGATACAAAATAATAATTACAACATTCAAGTTAATACACAATATCGCTCCATCTTTTCTCACCACACTTATTAAAATACAACCCCCTAACAGAAAAAGACGTACACACAATCTAAACACCCTACAAATTCCACTCTCTATATGCAAGGTGAAAATGAATACTAGCAATAGAACATTCACTTACCTAGCCCCCACACAATGGAACAAACTTCCTGACACTCTAAGAGCCAACAAAGATCTCCAATCATTTCGAAAAAATCTCAAAACCCACCTATTCCAAGAATATTATAATCTATCAGAAATAACATAAATCAGATTGTATTTAAGTACAAATCATATCATGATGGATTCCTACAACTTCATCGTCATATGAGACACAAAATCCCAACAGAATATATTAAAATTCAACTCATTAGGCATGTGACATTCCCTTTATACGTTATTGTATACGATGCTGCCCTTTATACGTTATTGTAAATATTTGTATATAGTTAACCAATCATACCCGTTTTCTCTATGTAAATAGTTTAGAGTTTTTGAGTTTTGTTTTTTGTTACATGTAACTGCTGTTCATGCAGAATTAAATGTTAAAATGTAAACCGCTGCTGATCACTGGAAGGAGCGGTATAAAAATATGTTCAAATAAATAAAAATAAATAAATAAACTGTGTCTGGTGGATGAAGCAGACACAGGGAGTTGATGTCATTGATATCTTGGCTTTTCATTGATTCTTTGTCTCCGACAAACTGCTGGTAGGGGGAACACAAACCACTTGTCTGGTCTAACAGGACGATATGGAAACTGTAATGTACTTGGCATGCAAATCGCTGCAGAATTAATTGCATCCAATGTAAAAAACTGTGTTGCATTTTTTTTTTAACAATGGATCTTCATATCAGCTCCGGGCAGGTGTAAATATCCAGCTGGGAGCAAATGTATCACCTGAAGTGAAGTTTGACGCGCCACCTCAGATGACCCAGGTATCGGGTAAAGCCCCCGACGCTATCCGGACACCAACCCCCCCTCCCCCCCCGACAGAAACAAAAACCTCAGTGGCCCCAATCCCCACACTCACCCAATCAAAAGAATCTCTGGTGGCCCAGCGATCCTGAACCGCCCCCCCAAAACAAAAATAATCCTGGTGGCCCAGTGGCCCTCAAACTCTTCCACCTCCCTCCCAGTACCTTTATTCATGGAGTAGGAGCGCTGCCCACACACTCCCGCCCTGTGACACCATCCTGAAAAATGGTGGTGCCTGGCCCTATGCAGTGCATCCTGGGATGCACCAGGCAGAGTCAGACTGCCAGGATGCACGAGCCTAATATAGCAGTCTGACCCTGCCCAGTGTATCCCAAGATGAAAAATAGCGGCACCTGGCCCCATGCAGTGCAAGATGGCAATACTCCCGCCCCATGATTAAAGGTACTAAGAGGGAGGTGGAGGGGTTTAGAGGCCACTGGGCCATCAGGTACTTTTTGATGGGGAGAGGGAGGAAGGGAAAAAAAAAAAAACAGTACCACCACAGATTTTGTTTCTATCAGGGAATTTGATATCCAGGGGAGGGAGGGGCACTGGCCCACCAACATTGTGCTGATGGCATCAGGGCCTTTTCCTGATGCCTAGGTCATCTGAGGTGAAGTGTCAAACTTCACTTCAGATGATGCTGTTTCTCCGGGACAGCATGCAAACTTGCACTGACTTCTGTGTGCATGTGTTTGGCTTGCTCTCACAGTTTAATGCTGACTTTTTGCAAACTGGGTAAGGAGAAATTAGACCTTACCTGCTAATTTTCTTTCCACGAGTCACTCCGGTCCAGGCCAGATTCCTGGGTTGTGCACCAGTTCCAGCAGATGGAGGCTGAGCCTCTGACACTTTTGTTCTGTCACCACATAAGGAGGAAGGAACAACCCCCGTTGGTCAGTACCATATGGCACTGAGGGAAGAGTGGCCTAGTGGTTGGGGCAAGTTATCTCAGGCCGGAAGGTCGGGGATTCAAATCCCACTAGAGGACAGCAACCTTGGGCTGGAAGGACTGGGGTTTCTAGTCCCACAGGTGCTCCTTGTGGTCTTGGGCAAGCCACTTAACTCTCCATTGCCCATGTTCCCTGTAAATAGTTATCTCCAAGTTATAATGCCCTGTTCAATGTAATTTCAGTTTGTTCAATGTAAACCGCCTTGATATCATGTAAGGTGGTATATAAGAAATGTTAAATAAATAAATAAAAAAAATAAATGGCAAAGCAGAACAGCCAAACCAGAAAAACAAGAACTATTTACAGATCCAAACTGATACAAACAATCCGCTAGCAACTAATCCCCCACCAGGGATTACCATACCGCCAGTGCTGACTGATGCCCCACAGGGCCACCAGCACGAGATTGAACTTGGCCTAGGAAGATGCTTGCGCTCTAGTCGAATGAGCTCCCAGGATAACCAGTAACTGTCGCTTACACAGAAGCTACACTGATGCAATGGCCTCTTTAACCCAGCGAGAGATGGAGGCCTTAGATGCTGTCTCCCCCCCGCCTCGGGCTGCCATGGCGTACAAAGAGTTGATCCGATTTACGGAAATCTTGTGTCCATCGGAGGTAGCACCTCAGTGCTCTGCGGATGTCCAACCTTTGCGACTGCCAGTCTGTCGAATCTGGGATCGTTGGTAAGATCACCTCCTGGTTCACATGAAAAGTAGAAACCACCTTGGGCAAGAAGGAGGGCAACGTATGTAACATCACCTTTTCCTTGATTAACAAGAGAAATGGCTCTCGACCAGACAGCTCTTGAAGTTTTGAAACACATCTAGCCAAGCAAATTGCCACCAAACACACCATCTTAAGTGTGAGATCTTTGAGGGTCGCCGCCATCAGTGGTTAAAGGGAGCTTCCGATAATGCCCACATCCGGGTGAGCAGCCAGAGAGCCTCATTGCATGCGCCCCTGATAACACGCTAATGCCGCCACTTGCACCCTTTTCCACTCTGGCCTGAAGAAAATGCCAAGATATTTGGAAGAGATGCAGAGAGGGCATGGAGTCCTGGGTCAAACATCAGGCCTTGAAGATTCGTCACACTCGCAAATACGAGGGTGACGTAGACCTTTTCAGCGCTTGCAGTAATGTCAAAATAACCTACGAAGAGTAACCTCTCTTCCTCAACAGTGCCCTTTCAAGAGCCAGGCCAAGCATGTGGATTGGACACTGCATGGGAAGATCGGCCTTTGTTGGTAGACACCAGGGCCCTGCCACCAACAGTCAAGTCGTTGGCATACCAGGGCAGTCGTGGCCAATCCGGGACCACCAAAATCACCAAGTCATAATGCACCTCTATCTTCTGAATGAAGTGGCTTATGAGTGGCCACGGTTGAAACACATACAGAAGGCCCTCCACCAGCCAGGCTTGCATCAGGACGTTGAGCCCCTCATAAATCCTTTCCCGGTGCTGAATGAAGAAACGAGGGGCCTTGGCATTCACTGTGGACGCCATGAGATCCATGACAGGCGTTCATCTTCACATGATGACCTGAAAGACTGAGCCCTCCAAGGACCACTCACCGGAATCTATCCTCTGACAACTGAGAAAATCCGCAAAAATTTTGTCTTTCCCCGCTACATGCACTGCCAACAGTGCCAGGAGATGCTGCTCCACCCACTAAAGAAGCGGTACAATCTCCTCTGCCAGCATTGCACTTCCTGTGCCTCTCTGGTGGCTGATGTAGGCCACTGCTGTGGCATTGTGAAAGAAAATTTGCACAGCCTTCTGCCGGATGAGCAGCTGAAAGGCTTGGAGCACCAGAAACACTGCCCAAATCTCCAGACGGTTGATGGACCATTGCTGCTGCTCAGACAACCACTGTCCTTGCGCCATCTGGGAAAGACAATGCACTCCCCAGTCTGAGAAGCTGTCATCTGTCATCACTGCTGTCCATGCTGTAGCCTCCAGGGGCATCCCTGCTAGATGGTTCATAGGAACTAGCCACCACTAAAGGCTGTCCCAAACCTCCAACAGACAAAGTAATTTCCTGGACAGCGGATGAACCTGAGGAGACCAGCGAGATGGTAGCGATCTCTGCAACAATCTCATATTTGTTAGTGATATAACAGAAGGGCTGTCGGGTAAGGTTTGCCTCTTTGCGGATGATACCAAAATCTGCAATAGAGTAGACACCCAGGAAGGTATAGATAACATGAGGAGGGATCTAGCTAAGCTTGAAGAATGGTCTAGAATTTGGCAGCTGAAATTTAATGTCAAAAAATGCAAGGTCATGCATTTGGGCTGCAAAAGGCCAAGGGAGCAATATAGTATAGTGGGTGAAGTACTTTTGTCCATTAAAGAAGAGCAGGACCTAGGCGTGATTGTGTCTGATGATCTTAAAGTAGCTAAACAGGTAGAAAAGGCGACAGCAAAAGCTAGAAGGATGCTTGAGTGCATAGGGAGAGGAATGGCCAGCAGAAGAAAGGAGGTGATAGTGCCTTTGTTTAAGCCTTTGGTGCGACCTCATTTGGAGTATTGTGTGCAATTCTGGAGACCGCACCTACAAAAGGATATAAACAGGTTGGAGTCAGTACAGAGGGTGGCTACTAAAATGGTTAGTGATCTTCATTATAAAGCATATGAGCACAGACTTAAGGATCTTAATATGTACACCTTAGAGGAAAGGTGGGATAGAGGTGATATGATTGAGATGTTTAAATACCTCAGTGGCATAAATGCACAGGAGAGCCTCTTTTGATTGAAAGCAAGCTCTGCTATGAGGGGACATAGGATGAGGGTGAAAGGGGATAGATTCAGGAGTGATTATGCGGAAATATTTCTTTACGGAAAGAGTGGTGGATCCATGGAATAGTCTTCCAGTAGAGGTGGTAGAGATGAGGACAGTATCTGAATTCAAAGAAGCATGGGACAAACACAGAATATCTCTAAAGGAAAAAAAGGAGAATGCTGTAGTGGTTGATATGGAAGGACAGACTAGATAGGCCATGTGGTCTTTTTCTATCGTC
Source organism: Ichthyophis bannanicus (assembly GCA_033557465.1). Taxonomy (NCBI): domain Eukaryota; kingdom Metazoa; phylum Chordata; class Amphibia; order Gymnophiona; family Ichthyophiidae; genus Ichthyophis; species Ichthyophis bannanicus. Next base: position 1,368,789,415 of record CM066031.1, read on the forward strand.
ATGTTTCTATATTTGCTCATGCCCAAGCAACCAAATCCAGAGTCACCGCCATCGACCCCAGGTCCAGGAGATACCGCCAGGCTGAGGGCACTGCCAGGCCCAAGAGGTGTCAAATCTGCTGCTGAATTTTCTGCGCCTGGTCCAACGGGAGATACATTTGTCTAAGGACCGAGTTGAAGCGTGCTCCTAACTAGAGAAGGTCTTGTGTTAGAGTCAACCTGCTCTTGCCCAGGTTGACCACCCAACTGAGATTGCAAACCGTCCCAAACACGCGGTGCATTCAGATGGCACTCTCTTCGGCCAACTTTGCCTGTATCAACCAGTCATCCAAGTAACGGTGCACCAATACCCCTTCTTGCCTTAATGCTGCTGCCATGACCATCATACATTTGGTAGAAGTGTAAGGTATGGTAGCGAGACCGAATGGCAGGCCTGAAACTGGAAATGACCCAACGGCATCGCGAAGCACAGGAAACGTTGATGTTCTGGTCTGACTGGCACATGCATGTATACCTCCGTTAGCTCCAATTCCATGAGATGCTCTCCATCTGCACCGTGAGGATCATGGAGCGCAGCGTCTCCATTTGGAAATGCGGCACGTGCTACATACTGTTGACCTTTTTGAGATAGAGGATGGGAACTACAAAGTAAATGGAGTATCGACTGGTACCTAATGGTCGGCGGGCACCGGGACCACCACCTCAAGACTCGGGAGACGTTGCAAAATATCCAGGACAGCTTGCAGCTTGTCTGGAGCTCTGCAAGGCGAATTGGGGAAGGAATCTGGCAGAGAGTGCATGAACTCCAGCGCTAGCTCTTGAGAATGACCCCGAGGACCCACTGGTTGGACGTGATTTGGACCCAGGCGGAGTAACAGAGACTCCGTCTGCCGTCCACTGAAATCAACTCCGCTTGAGTCCCCCGCATCTCATTGGGATTTCTTAGGGCTAGCGGTGGCACCAGAGTAGAATCTCTGGCTGCCCCCACGGCCCCTGCAAAAGGACTGCCCCTCAGCAGGATACTGAGCCACGGATAAGGGGCAAACTGACTCACTCTAGTTCCGAGGACTTTTAGCTAAGGGAGGAGCCCTACTGCTCTTCGGCTTATCCTCCAGAAGCTGAACCAGTTTTGTCCCCCAAGTTCCTTAAACTCCCCGAAAATAGCTTCTCCTTAAAAGGGAAGCCGATCAAAACGTGCCTTTGAGAATACATCAGCTGACCAATTGCGGAGCCACAAAAAAGGACATGCCACTACAACAGATGCCATGCCCTTGGAGGAGGTCATGCACAGCTTGACTCCAATCCGGATGCCTCTGGTGGAGTTGGAACCCCTGAGACACTTTGAAACTAACACATGCAGGCCCTTGCCACACACGCTCAGCACACTGAAGCTTGGAGTGCCAGGCATTAACCTCGAAAGCCTGTTTCAACAATGTCTCCAACTTTCTGTCCTGTGCATCTTTGAGGGCCGCACCACCCTCAACTGGAATAATTGTCTTCTTGGTCACGGCAGCCACCAGAGTGTTCACCTCAAGAACCTTTAGCAGGTCTTTTTCCTCCACTGGAACAGGATAAAGACGCGCCATTGCACAGCCTCCCCTCAAGCCAGCTTCGGGCACCTCCCACTCAAGCTCCTATCATCTGCTTCAGCACCCGATGAACCGGAAAGGCCGTCTCCGACCGCCTGATCCCTTGGATCAGAGGAATCCTCCAATGGTACCTCCAGCTCCTGGGATTGCTGCAAAATGTTCAACGCGGACAGTGCCTGCGTGATGAGGTGCAGCAGCTCCTCCCACCAAAACACTCCACGATGGAGAGATCTTCCCCCTGAGGAACCTCAGGTTTCTTCCAGATCTGATGCCCCTCCAGTAGGCCATAACCCAGAGGGGCCTTCCATCTCTGCCCCTGATGAACTGGAATATGAATTTGGATACACTGAGCCAAGTCCTGTGCCTTCTCGGTTGAGTCTGCTTCCGCAACACCCACGGAGGGTTCCTGAATCAACCTGGGAGGGGCAGAAGCCTTTCTACTGGCACCACTCTTGCTCCGTTTCAGGCAAAATGCTTTGTGCATTAATAGCACAAAATCCAGAGAGAAGTGTTCCTCTCTCAACTCTTTCCCCACAGCATCCTTCTTCTGCTGCCCTCCGATTGGTTTTGCAGGCCTCTGGAGAGGTGCAGGAACCAAATTCCTCCTTTTCCTGCCATTTGCCGCTGCCGAAGCTGAGGCGCTCAAAATGGCCAGGATTCCTGCTGAAAAAGCAGGAACCGCCAGAGGACAGTGATTCCCCACTGTCTTGTGAAGGACCCTGCTCCAAAGAGCTCCCTACCACCAGAGCCACTCACCAAAGTCCTACGCCGATGGCACTGTCCTCTGACTTGTAGCCACGGCAAACACCCGAGCCTAAGAGCCGACTGTGCCATGAACCACATGCCACGCACACTGACTTTGGCATCGGGAAGGCCTGAATACTGCTCCCCCCAAACTGCAGACTTACCCCCAAATGGCATTGATCACTAGGAGTGTGTCGTTCAGGTTCCTACCCAAGGACTGCAAACCTGCCGCTCTTGAGCACCACCGCTGGGTGCGGGAAGCCCAAGTAAACAGGATCCTGCTGCTCAACACCAACACCCCCTTCCCTTACTGAGGGTGATCAGCCAACTGAATGGCACGCACTCCCCAGGAGGGGTTTAGCTGCTGTTATGGCAGAAAGTCTGGGGAGCTCCAATACGTCTAAACTTGATTCTTTTTTTTTTTTTCAAACCGATCTGCTAAACCAAACAGCTTTTTTTTTCTATGCCATTCGTTCATCCACTGAGCTCCTTCCACCTACTGGAGACTGAGCTGTATTGACCTGGGGGGGGGGGGGGATGTTCCCTCCTCCTTATGTGGCGACAACACAACAGTGTCAGAGGCTCGGTTTTCATCTGCTGGAACTGGTGCACAACCTAGGAGTTTGGCCAGGACCGGAGGAACGATATGGAAAGCGTAGTTAGTCACCTGTAACACCTTTCTCTGGGGACAACAGGAATCAGTCCTCACATATAGGTGACGTTGGCGCCAAAGGAGCTTGTGCGGCAGTCTCTCTCCAGCTTTCAAAGAAAGCCTTTGGGAGATGCACCACACATGCGTGGTCCCCTTCCCGCCCAAGGGTGCCAGTAGGATGATATAGCTCAAAGGCAAAAATGACACAAAAAGCAACTCCATGGGGAGGAGAGAGGGTTGTGAGGACAGATTCATGCTGTAACTGGAGAACACCTGTTACAGGTAAGTAACTACATTTTCTCCATTAACAAGCAGGAAATCAGTCCTGACATATGGGACTCCCTAGCTACAGACTACCAAAAACCTGTAAAAGCCATGGGTGACCAGGAAAAGGTGAGTCATGAGCAGCAGCAATGAATCCTTGAGAAGACAGACTCCTGAGTGGTCCAAGTGTCAAGCGAGAAACCAGCATTGCCGCAGCCTGAACATACAAGGGCCAGAGGGCAGGAGTTGCCTACACCCCAAATAGATGATGGAGTACCGCCTGGCCAAAGGCACTGTCCCTACGGAACTCCCTCTCTAGGCAGTAATGAGCTGTGAAGGTATGGACTGAGGACCAGGTGGCATCCCGGTAGATTTCCAATATGGGAAAGGAACGCGGGTTTGCCATGGATGCCACCATGGCCCTGACACTGTGCGTCGTGTTCCGGCGCTCCAGGAGAGCCCAGCCTGCTCATAGGCTAGAGCAATGCAGTCCGCCCTGGGGCACTCCCTAAGGGGACTGGGTTGTTGTGGATAAGCAAAAGAGCAGTGGGAATCACGATTGCCTGGGCCACCGAGGGGTTAGTATTATCAGCAATGCCTTGTTGTGTTGAGCCTTGAACAAGGTGTCTTGGCAATTAGTGGCATGGGCGGGAAGGCATAGAGAAGACCTTCTATCCATGGGATGAGGAATGCATCCGCTGCTATCTGTGATGGATGTGGCTGCCTGGAACAGAAGCGGGGCAGCTGGGCGTTGGCTGGACTGGTGAAAAGGTCCATCTGTGGAGTCCCCCAGAGCTGGAAGAGTTCGTAGGCCAATCTGGGATCTAGCCGCTACTCGTGCGGCTGGAGGACCCTGCTCAGCCTGTCTGACAGGGCATTGTCCTGGCCTAGAGATACACAGCCCACAGGAGCAGCCCGTGGTGGTTTGCATACGAGCAGAGAGCCACTGCTTCTTGGCAGAGGGTGTACGATCCCGTGCCCCCTGCTAGTTGACATAAAAAACACTGACACTTGATTGTCTGTCTGCACCAGGACTGAATGGTGTTGCAAGTGGTGACAGAAGGCTTGGAGGGCCAGGGATATGGCCCGAAGCTCCAAGAAGTTGATCTGCTGCAGACTGTGCGACTGCGACCACTGCAGAGGCTGTCGCAGTGGTATCCCCAGCCTTAGAGGGTGAGGTCCATGGTTAGTACCCTCTGGGGGGTGGGGGCCTGGAAGGGCATCCCGGCCAGGAGGTGCTGGGGTCTTGCCACCAGGCGAGAGAGTTGGCCAGTTGCAGGTCACCACCACCCTGTCCTGCAGTCGACCTGAGGTTTGGATCCACTGAGTGTGGAGGCCCCATTGGGCCGCCCCCATATGAAGGCGTGCATCTGGGGTAACATGAACTGTGGATGCCATGTGACTCTACAGGCAGAGCAGGAGGCAGGTGGGTACCAAGTGGCGATGATGCACAGCTGCGGCTAGCGCCCTGAGGCAGTCGGCCCTCTCCCGAGGGAAAAAGGCCTTGACTGAACAATATCCAGCCTTGCCCCTATAAACTCCAGACACTGTGTCAGGAGGAGGTGGGACTTTGGGTGGTTTATTACAAACCCCAAGTGCTGCAGTTTGAGGATGGTGCGCACCATTGCATGTTGCACTCTGTGGCAGTGCGGCCTCTTATGAGCCAATCGTCCAGGTAAAGGAAGACGATCTTCGCTCCCTGGAGACAAAGGTAGGCCGCAACTACTGTCAGGCACTTGGTGCAGACACAGCCCGAAGGGTAGCAAACTGTACTGGTAGTGGCCGCCTCCCACTACGAAACTTAGGTATTTCCTGTGGTTGGGATGGATGAGGATGAGGATGTGAGTGTATGCATTTTTTAGATCAAAGGAGCATAGCCAGTCTCCCGGCTGGCGGTATGGCAGCAATAATACAAGGGAGCGCATTTTGAACTTCTGCTTCAGCAGGAACCTGTTTAGGTCCTGCAGGTCCAGAATGGGATGGAACCCTCCGGTCCTCTTAGGTACGAGGAAATACCGGGGGTAGAACCCCTTGCCCTTGAGGTGTGCAGGCACCAGTTCCACTGCCTTGTCCTCAAGAAGGCCTGAGAGCTCTTGCAGTAATAAAGTTTGGTGGAGGGGAGTCCTAGGGGGATCTCTGGGAAAGAATTAAGGGGGCACCTGTGTCAGGTGGAGGAGTTAACCCTCCCTCATCACCTGCAATGCCCAGGAGTCCATGGTGATGGATGGCCACCGGTGGGCGTAGAGAACCAGACAGCCCCCTGTGGGCTGCTCTGCTGGGCCTCCTGGGGGAAGAGAGGCTATGCCCAAGGAATCAAAAACCCCTGCCATGCTGAGCCAGAGCCGGTGCCTGTGATTTGAGAGCCTTAGGCTTATGAGAGCCATGCCCTTGTCCCTTGGCCTGCAGCCCCTGTTGGGGGACTGGGAGGCCTGGTACTGAGAGTATTTTCCATAAGCCTTCCTTTTCTTTGGGTAGAAGGACTTTTTACCCGAAGGCTTCCATCAGGAAGGGTCAGCGGTCTTCCTGGAGAGCCTGGTCCTCATCAGGAACTCAGACTCCAACTCTGCAGCCTTATCAGTCATGGGTTTGCCGAAGAGATTTTTTTCTCTGGCAGAGGAATTGACCAACTTGTCCTGAACCCATTGCTCCAGGTTGGAAGATTGCAGCCAGGCCTGGCATCAGGCACCGATGCCTATCGCAGCTATTCTAGCCACCAACTTGAAACAGTCATAGGCTGCCCAAGTCATAAACTTGGAGAACTCTGACACCCGAGGCTAGGGAACAGGACGGAGAGGTTCCTTGGAGAGATCAGCCGAGAACCCACCAAGTTTCTTCACCAGGTACATGCCCATGTACAGCTGATATGCCTGGATCCGTCCAATGTGCATCGAGCCCCGGTAGCACTTTCTGCCCAGGGCATCCAAGGCACAGGCCTCCCTACCCAGGGGCAACAAGGAATGCATCTTCTGGCTCTTAAGATGAAGCATGGCCGATTCCACCACCATGAAGTTGTGTGGCAGCTGTGGCTTTCTGGAAGCCAGGGCTACAACGGACCTGGTACATCAAGTCCAGCCATCTGCTCAATATGGGCATGATGTGGGGGTCTCCCACATGCACATGAGCAGTAGTTCCAGGATCATAAGTGCCTCTTTCAGAGGGGCCTAATACTGGAGAATCGCGAGTTCCTCAGTCCAAGGGTCTCCTCCAACTCTGTCTCGAAGGCCAATGCCTTGGCCACATTCCGCACAAAGGTGGCCCACACGAAGTCGAGGAAAGTCGTGTCTTATTGGCGGGGGATGGGTTGGAGGGCACGTCCCGATGTTGACGGGTATCCGGGGACTCGTTGTCCTTGGTCTCCCAATCCAACTTGTAGTTGGTGAAGGTGTTGGGGCAGTCCGAACTCCAGAGTCAGGCCCCGAGCCCAACGGCCCCTAGCTCCCAGAGGCCCTGCGGTTGGAGCCGTGGCCACTCAGTGGGTATGAGCTCGGTCTTGACAACCAGGACCAATGTCAAGGGACTTCGAGGCTGGTGCGCTTGAGGATTGGCTTGATGTCTGGGGAATTCCTTAAGGTCAAGGGCCCGGTAATTGGGAGTGATGACCTGGCCAAGCTGGACATCAGAGCCTGCTGCTGGGCCATGAAGGCAAATAAACTGTGCTCCAAGGCTTCCATCCTGGTCTTGAGGCCAGATGATTCCACAGCTTTCGGTGCAGGCACTGAGGGACTCAGGCCTGTCGCTGGTTCCAATGAAGGGAGTTTTCGACCAGGATGGCCTCAGGGATCTGAGCCCAGTCACTAGATGCCGACAACTCCTGTCGGGGTATCTTGGTCAGCTGCTTCCACTCCTTTTCCTCGGACTTTCAACGGGGACTGCAGGCCCGGGACTCGTGGGACTTGCTCATTTTCCCAAGCACATCCAATGACGTGGTCTTCAAGGTTTTCCAGCTCTTTTTGGGTTCTTTCTCCAGGTCTGGCTGGAGGTCCCGCGGCCTCGAGGTTCCGAGGCAGCACAGTTTCCCCTTGGTTCTGGGGTAGACCCTGGAGCACGGTGTCACTGGGGAGTCCGGTGCAGAGTCCACCTTGTGGAAGAAGGACTCCCGCTGCTGCTGGCGGCTCTTGATAGCCTTGGAGGTCCTCTTCTTATTGAGACCACAGTCCAACGTGTCATGGTCCGGCCCGAGGCATCAGTGGCAACAGTCATGTGGGTTGGTGCATGATATGGTGTGGATGCATCGGTCACAATTCTAAAGTCACTCACCAAGGCCATGGTGGGGAAAATGGCCCCTGTGAGGTAAAAAGCCTCAGGCCCAGCCAGCGAAAAAGAGCACAAAGCCGGTCGAGAAGCTCTTGAAGAAAAAAAAAAGAGAAAAAAGAATGGACCAGAGATGTGCTGCCGAGGCAAATGAGCTCGAGAGCGGGAAAGGGAACCGGCATGCAACCGGAAAAGAAAAAATAAAGACAAAAAACTAACACTTTTTCCAGGGAAAACAGAGACATGTTCGGTGAGCTCTGCGGAAAAAAAGGAGACTGAGTCAAGATGGCACTTTTGGGGAGGAAGGAGAACATGCATGCATAGTGCATCTCCAAAAGGCTTTCTTTGAAAGCTGGGGAGAAACTACCAATGTCACCCATATGTGAGGACTGACTTCTTGTTTGTTCCTGGAGAATTTGCATATTGCATCCCAGTGCAAAGAGTCATCATTAAACTCGCACCACCAAACCTTGTGCTAAAGCTTTAAGCACTGGGCTCTAGTGCAGGGTTTCTGCATTGACCTATAAGTGTTTTTATATTTATATTCAGCAGAAACCAAGCTGCATTACATCCTTATGAAACAATTATCATGCTAATCATGACAAGAAACGGAAACTACTGATAAGAAACGGACTACAAACACACACCTTCTGCATTTATACTCAACTCTTGTGCGTTTTCTTCACTTGTTGCATATGGATTATTTCCAACCATGGGCACCAAACATTCAGTGTAGATGTAACCAACCTTAGTCATGTTCAGTGTGGAAATAATAAGATCTGCTGCAAGTTGACCGACATTTCCCACAGATACAGCAGGCTGAAATGACAAACAGGAGTTTTAAGATGTCTAAACATTATCTTCCCAATCAACTATAATGAAACAGCGGTACTCCTACTGGCAGCAGAATTCAAATCTGGCAAGCATAAAACAATCCATATAGACAACAGGAAAAAGTCAAGATTTTCTTTAAAGCAGGGTTTGTTTAGAAAAAAAGAAAATAAAAAGAATTCAAATACAATTAAATGGAATGTGCCCAAAAGCCTAGCAACTCCAGTGCAGGTGAAATGTCCAAAGTTCACTTCCCAAACCTGCTTCTTCTTGAGAACAATGGAGAATATTTAAAGAGATAATAAATAAGATAGCCCTCAGTGATAAATGTCACTTTGCACAAGTGAGACTTTCGGGTTGCTTACAAAAAGCTGCTCGCCTTTAATTTACATAGAAACATAGAAAATGACAGAAGACAAAGACCATATGGCCTATCTAGTGTACCCATCCATAACAACTCTTAAGCTCTTCCTTAGAGAACCTCTGTGCTTGTCCCATGTTTTCTTGAATTCAGATACAGTCCTAGTCTCCACCTCCTCTACCTGGTGGTGTTCTATGCATCCACCACGCTTTCTGTAAAGAAGTATATTCTTATATCACTCGCGAGTCCATCCCCTTTCAGCTTCAACCTATGATTCTTCTTGTTTCATAGCTTCCTTTCAACTGAAAAGGAGGCCCACCTCCAGGGTATGAATGCATAGAGGGTGAGTATTTAAATATCTTTGTCATATCTCCCCTCTCCTGCTTTTCTTACAAAGTATAAATATTGAGATCTTTAAATTTGTCTCCATATGCTTTACAACAAAGACCACTGACTGACTGTCTTAAGTAGCTGCTTCTGGGCCAAATTTATCTCGTTTTAGATTTTTGAAGGTGCAATTTCCATAATTGTACACAGTACTCCAAATGAAGGCTCACAAAAACTAATACAGAGGCACTAGGACTTCCTTTGTCCTGATAGCCATTCTCTATGCACCCAAGCATCCTTCTGGCTTTTGCCATTGCCTCTTCTACCTTTTTGGTCACCTTAAGATCACTGGATATGATTACTCCCAGGTCCCATTCTTTTTTCATGCACAGAAGTACATCACCCCGTCTACTGTACCGCTCACTTGGGTTTTTGCAGGCCAAATTCATGACCCTGCATTCTTTAGCATTAAATGTTAGCTGCAAAATTCTAGACCATTCTTCAATCTTTGCTAAATTCCTTCTCATGCTGTTATCCACACCTTCCAAAGTATCCATCCTATAGCAGATTTTGGTATCATGTGCAACAAGGCAAGCTTTACCTGATAGCCTTTCTGCAATATTTCTTACAAAAATGGAAAAACAACCGGACTAAGGGCTGATCCGTGTGGCACACCACTCCCACTCAACCAGTTACTAACCCAGTCAGTAACCATAGGGCTCATCTCAAAAGTGCTCAGTTTTTTACTAGCTGCCTAAGTGGAACCATGTCAAAAGCTTTGCAGAAATCTAAGTACATCACATCTAATGCTCTCCTTTGATCCAACTCTCTGGTAACTCATTCAGGCATTAATCAGATTTATCTGACAAGACCTACTTCTAGTAAAACTATGCTGCCTTGGATTCTGCAATCCATTGGATTCCAAAAACTGCATGATCCTCTGTTTTAGTAGCATTTTCTTTAATCTATTTAACACAGAGATGAAACTACCAGCCTGTAGTTCTCAGCCTCCCCCTCCCCCACTTCTGCATTTGTGGATGGGAAATAAATCTGCCCTTCTCCGGTCCTCTGGGACCACTCTTGACTCTAGAGAAGCACTGAAAAGGTCTGACAGTGGAGACATTAAAACTTCCTTAAGTTCCTTCAGTAGCCTTGGATGTATCCCAACCATCTCATCACTTTGCCTATTTATCGTTTAGATAGTTAGCTCCTAATGGTAGTATACCCTTCCACACTATCCTATCCAAAGCACCAATGAAAGAAATTGGAATCATCCGCAAACAAGCAAACCTCACCCGACTGCCCAACAATCCCAGCTTCCAGACCCCCAGCTTAACCATCCAAACTACTACCTCACCACTTCTTTACAAGTAAAGAACACTGCATGTCAAAACCTGAGCCTCAGAGGCCCCAGTGCTCTCATCTAACCCAGCTCTCAGTCACAGGAAACAAGGTATCAGGCCATCCTCCCTTTCCCACATAGCAACATGACTCACTCTACTTGTTAATCATCCTAAACGTAGTCTTCTTATCTTCATCCCAGACCTCTGCGCTCACAATCATTCAATCAATCATCCTCCTATCTGCCTAATTCTCATTCCACTCAACAGACTACCAAACTTACGGCACCCCTCCAGTTCTCATCACAACAGGAAATATGAATGCCTCATCAAGATATACACAGTAGCTCCAAACAATCCACGTTCTAAGCACAAGAATCCCACGCTTCTGCACAACCCCATAAAATGTGCCCTCATTAACATATGATCCACCTGAAACAAAATTTGAACGCTATCCGACTGCATAACAGACAACAAGCTCAACATACTATACATCACTGAAACCTGGCTCTTCGAAAATGACAATATCCCGCTCAACCAACTCAACACCACCACTCATATCATTCACAATCGCCCTCAGATGTCTAGCAGAGGAAGCGGAGTCTGTATACTCACAAGGAAGAGCCTCGATTTCAACACCACAAACTACACCTCCACCCCCAACCTCGACATCATCACAATCTTGAACCGCCACCTCTCCATCTGTCTAGCATACAGATCCCCTCACACTAACGCTGAAGAGCTTGCCATCTTACTGGAAGAAACCTGCTCTCACTCATCCACCAACAAAGACTTCATCCTACTTGGAGATCTAAATTTCCCATCTGCCGCCACCACCCACTCCTCAGCCTTCCTCAAAGCTATGACAGACCTACTATTCACACAGCTGATATCCTCCCCTACACATACAAAAGGGCAGCATCCGTGACATGGTCTTCTTCCCAGATCGACTCTTAAATGCACACGGATATAACTCCACCCTCATTACTTCCAGTTCCCTGTTCTGATCACAGCCTCACCACATTTAACATATCCAGCTCCTGCCTACAAACCTTGTGTCAGAGCTCCCCTCCAATAACTTGGAGGTTCCTTTCATCTGATAAACATGCCTTCCTCCAAAAAACTATCCCAACCCTATCTTCCTTACCAGCGCAAACTGACCTCGAAACAAAAGTCTGCACATGGAACTCAACCATCTCAGCTGCTGCTCTTGCTCCACCAAAGGCCCCACAAAAAAAACATGGCTTAGACATAAGGTTCACGACTGCCATAGTATGGCAAAACTAACCCATTTGGAGAAACTACCCTAATAAAAACAATGACCACATGCTGCCTGGTACTCTGCAGCCCTAAAAACACAAAAATACAACCTGCAACGTCTCGAACGACAATGGAGAAAGTCTCAAGACTATCAACTCAAAGCTCAATACCTACATGAACTAAAGTTATACCATGACTCCACCATCCATTCCAAAATAGAATACCACAACAACCTTATCTCACCCTCCATCAACAAATCCAGAGAACTCTTCAATATCGTCAGAACACTCACCAAAGACCCAACACAAACTGACACCACACTCTTAATCCATAGGACATGGCCTCATACCTGCAGGCCAAGCACAAATCTACATCCTCCAGAAGTCCCACCATCCCAACTTCAAATGAAGAGACCACTGAAGACCACCACTTGACTACCTTCAAGACACTATCGTTTGATGAACTGAACAACATAGTCAGCAACATAAACATCACAACCTCCCCACTTGACCTTTGTCAATTCCTTCCAATTATATCTGACATTGTCACAAGTATTCCTTCTTCCCTCCCTCAAACAAGCATCAATCAGAATGCTCCTGAAGAAACAAAACCTGGATCCACACTCGCCTTCCTCCTACAGATCTAAAACTAGTATACTCTTTATCTCCAAAATCACTGAAAAAGCTGTACAAACCCAACTCCAAGATCACATAGACCACTATGCACCTCTAAAATGCATCAACATGGATTCCAACCCAACCATGGCAGAGAAACTCTTATGACCTCCCTCCTAAATTCACTCATCACAGACATTGAAACAATCACCCAAGGCTTCATCCTGCTCTTTCTGGACATTACTACTACCCTTGACACCGTATCCCACCAGCTCCTCCTTAACCAACTCAACCACATTGGAGTCCATGGCACCCCCCTCAAATGATTCCATCCCTATCTCTCCAACCAAAACTAGAGAATAAAGATACAAAACACAAACCTCAGCTCCCTTCACCCTAAACCAGGGAGTGCCACAGGGATTATCCCTCTCCTCTCTACTGTTCAATATATACATTCAACCACTGTGTGCCAACAATTCCAAATAGAGTTCTTTATATATGCTGATATCATCATGATCTTTACATCATTCTCCACTTCCACTCCTAATTACTCCACACTCTCAAGTTGCCTCTTAGAACATAAAATACCTCTGTATTATACTGGACCAGCTGCTGACCTTCAAGGTCCATATTCAAAGTATCACCAAATTTGCATAATATAAACTCAAAACTCTCCGAAGCCTACGCCCCCTCCTACCCCCTGATATATTCCGCTCAGTCTGCCAAGCCACCATCACTCCTTGTTTGACTACTGTAATGCCATTTATCCTGGTCTACCGAAGTACGCTCTCCTCCCATTACAACTCGCCCAAAATACTGTTGCTTGATCTATCTTCCAAGCCTCAAGACAAACCCACATCACTCCTATCCTCAAACACCTCCATTGGCTTCCCATCAGCTCCAGAATACAATTCAAAGTTCTTATCCTTTAGAGGTGCTCTGAGGATTGTTTGTCCACAAACCCTGGACAAACAATCCTCTAAGCACTAAATCACACCCTGAACTTCGACAGACCAAGAAGTAAGAGCACCCAAAACCACCACAGACACGCAAATCCAAGCAAACCACAAGAATAAAAGAATTCTCTTTGTACACCCCTACCCTCTGGAATTCACTATTCCCCTCAATTCGAAGCATCAAATCAACCGTAGACTTTCGCAAACAACTCAAAACCCACCTCTTCCTGGAACTTTTTTGCAAGAGACGCCCAACAACCACAGATCAGGACTACTCCATACAAACAAATCACTTCATCCTCCATCCTACTCCCAAAAAGCCCCTATAACCTCCTCGCACCCCCCATCCCTATATACATAGTTCTTTAGATAAGTATTGATTTAAATGTATTGATATATACAAAAGGTTAATTGTTCTCTGTTCATCTTTAAAATAGTTTTCATGTTCATTGTAAATATTTTTTAGATCCTTGTAATTCGTTCACTATATCAACTCAGTTCCATGTAAACCATTTTGACTGGTAGAAAAATGGTATAAAAAATGTGTTAAATAAATAAATAATGAACAGAGTCTTCTGAAAATCATTTGAGGTCTGCTTCACTTTCATTCCTATTTGTGCTTGTTTTCAACATTCCTACTTTCAGCCCTTATACATATTCCTCTTCTTTACCCTTGATCTGACAATACACGCTGCTCCATTTGCCAAATCATAATAGGGTTGGAGTGGAGGAGTGGCCTAGTGGTTGGGGCAAGGTACTTCAGGCCGGAAGGTCGAGGGTTCAAATCCCACTAGAGGACAGCAACCTTGGGCCGGAAGGACTGGGGTTTCTAGTCCCACAGGTGCTCCTTGTGGTCTTGGGCAAGCCACTTAACCCTCCATAGCCCATGTTCCCTGTAAAATAGTTATCTCCAAGTTATAATGCCCTGTTCAATGTAATTTCAGTTTGTTCAAGGTAAACCGCCTTGATATCATGAAAGGCGGTATATAAGAAATGTTAAATAAATAAATAAAATAAATAAATAAACTGGAGCCATTATTCTGATTGATCCACTCCTGTTGTTTTACCCCACTGGTTACATGGGCTTGTAGTTCACAAGGGAAGAATTAAGTTAGGGAATATAAACTGACTGTTAGGAAATTATGTAGGCCTTCCTAGAAGAAAAAGATGTGACTGCATGCAATAGACCTAGGGATTTAATTGTAGTAGTGGAAGGTTTGTCAGCTATAATGGGACAGGGGATGGAGGAACCGATGTTGGAGTGTCAGGATTTTGTGGAAGTTTTGCATAAGATGATTCACATATATGTGCTGAACTGGACTATGAAGAGCCTCAGAACAGGAGCAGCGGAACACCTTTTTGTTTGGATGGGGGGGCAAGCTCCGCCCCCAACTCTGCCTTAACTCCACCCCTAGTTCCCACTCCAATGTACGCTTAGTCATTCTTGCAAATATTTGTTATGCATATCATATACAGTGTAATTATTCATTCACATGGGACATTTTCAGATCAACCAATAAAACTCAGTGAACAACGGGTACAGAGCAAAACGTTTCACGTTGTAGCTCAACACACAAACATTCCATTCAAATTCTGTTATGCCTCATTCCCAACCCTGTGTCAGGCCCCCAGTCCCAACATCAATCCCCTTTTCCCATCTAACAAGCCCTTCTAAACTGCCTGCAGAGCAGTGGCAGGTTACCTTTCCATTCTCCCTGATCTTCCTGTTGTATTTCAGCTCTGGCCACTGGCACCCCATCAGATCACCCTCCCTGCCCTCTCTGTAGCATCAGACCAAGACTTAAGTCCATCCCTGACATGCACTCACTTATCACAATACTACAATGTTCAATCTTGCTCACATCTGATGAAACCCTAGACTTGCAAGCACTTACTCAATATGTTCTGAAGAGATTCCACTAACATTAACAGAGCAGCTCGACACCAACACACAGACCTCACAAACACATCTGTGTACGTGTGTGTGTCTGTATATATGAAGGACTGCATGCATGTGTGTGCGCGTGTGTGTTGGACATCATGCATGCGTGAACACATGGCATGTTGTACTATTATCCCTCCCTCCTTTTCAATACTCTCCCTCCATCTAGCCACTCTTCCTTTCCCACCAGAACTTTACTCTCTCTCCCTTCCTTTCCACCCTCTCTTTAGTTTCTCCTCCAAACCCACCCCTCTCCTTATGCTTGCCCCTTATGTCCTCCACTTCTGTCCATGCCTCTCTCTATGCTTCACCCCTTCTCTTCTCTAGCCCCACCTTCTTCCATCAAATTATGGCCACTTCCCCTCCTCTCTAACACTACACCTTATTTGGATGCTCTGCCTCATCTCTTCTTTGAAGCCACGCGCTCACTCATTGGGGCCTTAAAATGCCGAAAGGACTTTGGGACTCCCATAGCTGCCTTGGATCTAATTAACTGCTGACGGGCAGACTCTTCATCTCTTGCTGCAGCACAGCGGCACATTAGTTTGTTCTTGCTGCCAGTAGGGGGCGGGGTCCCCACTGGCGGATAATTCAACTTTTAGCTGCATACAGCGGCTTCTGTTTTTACTTGCCACCAGCAGTGAATGAAGCAGAGGGGGAAATTTTGTTCAGCCTCGGTTCTGACACCTATGGCTCAGAATGCTGGATAGGGGCAGGAATTACATGAGAAGTTCAACAGAGGATCAATACAACTGAGTAAAATGAATCTTAGGTTCCCGATAGATGAGAATGAGGAGGAGTTACATAAACACAGGGGTTCTTGGAAGAGTAAATGAAGACTAGTTTTTGGAAAGATTATCTAAGATCAGTCCTACATCCTGTGTTTTAGACCCATATCCTTCCTTTCTGGTAAAAGGAGCTACAGAAGGGTGGTAGAAAGAGAAATTAGACTTACTTGCTAATTGTTGTTCCTTCAGGAACTCCAGTTCAGTCCCTCACCTCTGGGTTGTGCACCTCTTCACGCAGCATGGAGACTGAGCATGTCAGAACTGTGACACCACTGTAGATATCCTTCTGGCACCCCCCACCAGCTTCCAGTGATCTAATGACAAAAGCAGACTCAAAGGAGCAACAAATAAGTAGCTATAATATTAAATATAATTTAATTCTAACACTGAACTAAAACCCCGTAAATGAGAGGATAACTCTCCCTCTCCCGTTTGCAAA
The DNA here is from genome assembly GCA_033557465.1 of Ichthyophis bannanicus. Lineage (NCBI taxonomy): Eukaryota > Metazoa > Chordata > Amphibia > Gymnophiona > Ichthyophiidae > Ichthyophis > Ichthyophis bannanicus. The sequence continues at coordinate 1,368,805,772 of CM066031.1, forward strand.
AATAGGACAGAAAGGAGAGAGAAGAAAGAATACAAGGTATACTTTGCCTGAGTACAGACCACATTTGCTGAACTTCTCCTACTGGATTGTAGTCACTGCGCATCACAAAGCAGGCTTTGCGGAAACTGACCAAAAGACCCCCGGAAGGGAATGAGGACTGAACTGGAGTTCCTCAAGGAACAACAATTAGCAGGTAAGTCTAATTTCTCTTTCCTTATCGTCCCTCCAGTTCAGTCCCTCACCTCTGGGATGTAACACAGCATTAAACTATTGGGAGGGACCTGTCCACCCGGACCGCAAAACTGCCGAGCCGAAACAGGCATCTCCCGCCGCTTGAATATCCAGGCGGTAACGTTTACTAAAAGTATGCAAGGAAGACCAAGTGGCTACTCTGCAAATCTCAACTGGCGGAACTAAGTTATGCTCCGCCCATGAAGCCGCTTGCGCTCTAATAGAATGAGCCCGCAGCCCCAAAAGCACCTGACGATCTTGCAAGATATAAGCTGACGCTATTGCTTCACGAACCCATCTGGAAATTGAAGCTTTGGCCGCTGCTTCACCTTTACGTGGCCCACCAAAGAGAACAAACAAACAGTCAGACTTGCGGAAGGACTCCGAGACCTTCAAGTATCGCCGAAGTACCCTCTTAATGTCTAACAAAAGCAAATTATGGTCCGACGCGGTCTCCCCTGAAACACCCAAAACGGGCAAAGAGACTGACAGATTCACATAAAATGGTGAAACTACCTTTGGTAGGAAAGATAGTTACGGGATGCAACACCACTTTTTCCCTAGAAAAAGTCAGAAACGGTTCCCGACAGGACAAAGCCTGCAACTCAGAGATTTGACTTGCAGAGCAAATGGCTATCAAAAATACTGTCTTCAAAACCAAATCCTTTAGGGAAGTCTGATGCAAAGGCTCAAAAAGCTCCCTTGTCAAGGCTCCTAAAACCAGGTTGAGATCCCATGGGAGGAAAAAACACCCTGCGTGAAGGACGCAGACGGGATACCGCTCACAAGAAACAGACATCATCAGTATGGACCCCCAAAGGAACTCCTTGCACCTTTCCTTGATAACAAGAAATAGCTGCCAACTGCACCCTTAACGAACTGGCAGCCAATCCCTTATCGAACCCGTCTTGCAAGAAACTCAACACTGTTGGTACAGATACTGAGGCCGGGCGAAATTGACGTTGAGCACACCAGTCCACAAACACACCAGACACACACATGTGCTAAGGAAGTGGACCTCTTTCTGGCGTGAAGCAAGGTGTCAATCATCGCCCTGGAATAACCCTTCTTCCTTAACCGAGCCCTTTCAATGGCCAATCCGTAAGCGAGAACTGATGTACCTGAGGCATTCGTAGAGGACCCTGAAGCAGAAGATCCTCCCTTAGTGGCATCCGCCATGGTTCCCCGTCGAGCAGACACACCAGAGCGGCATACCACAGACGAAGAGGCCACTCTGCCCCGATGAGCCGTGATGCACTGCACCACTCGTCCCATGGAGCGTCCAAGGGAGAAAAACATAGATGAGACCATGAGTGGGCCATTGTTGGAGTAAGGCATCTAGACCCTCCGACATTCATTCTCGTTGTCTGCTGTAAAAGCGACTGGCTTTGGCTGACCAAAAGATCGCCATGAGATCCATAACAGGAGATCCCCACTTGAGGACAATCTGAGCAAACACCTCTGGATGAAGCTCCCATTCTCCGGGATCCACTGGAACCCGGCTGAGAAAGTCCGCTGTCACATTGTCTGTTCCCGCAATGTGCGCCGCTGACAGAGCCTGAAGCCGAGGCTCTATCCAACTGAAGAGACTTTCCGCCTCCATTTCCAGAGCCGCGCTTCCCATGCCCCCTTGACGATTGAGGTACGCAACCATCGCGGGATTGTCTGAGAGCACTCAAACCGCTCGACCCCGTAAGGTGGATTTGAAGGCCCAAAGCGCTAGAGCTACCGCTTGCAACTCCAGCCGATTGATGGACCATTTGGCTTCCTGCTCAGAACAGCAGCCTTGTTCGAAGAGCTCTCCGCAATGAGCTCCCCAACCTGTGAGACTGGCATCCGCTAACTCTTACATCCACTGCGGTTGTTCGAGAGGCATGCCCGCCGCGAGATTCTGTGGACGAAGCCACCATTGAAGAGACTTCCTGACCCACAATGGACAGGGGAGGTGCTTGGACAGACTCGTTCTGGTGAGACTACTGACGGAGCAGCAACCTCTGTAAGGGATGCGTGTGAGCTCTGGCCCACGGCACAACTTCCAGAGTCGCCGCCATTGTCCCTAACACGCGGAGATAGTGCCAGGCCGATGGTGCAGGAGTCCTCAAAAAATTGCGCACCAGAAGCCGCAGGCCCTGAGCTCGGAGATCTGGCAGGAAAACCAATCCCACACGAGTGTCGAAGCAAACTCCCAAATACTCTAGAACTTACATTGGAACCAATCGGCTCTTAGACTGCAGGAGCTCTATCACTTTGTCACTCGCACACTCTCGGCCCTGGACTTTGCCCGAATCAACTAGTTGTCGAGATAGGGATGAACTAATACTCCCTTCTTTCGAAGAGCCATCACCACCACCATAGCCTTGGTGAAGGTGTGCGGAGCCATTGCCAGACCGAAGGGCAACACCTGAAACTGAAAATGCCCCCACGGTAGCGCAAATCCTAGAAACCTCTGATGATCTGGCCTGATCGGAATGTGTAAATATGCTTCGGTGAGATTGAGAGATGTCAAGAACTCCCCTTGACGAACCGCCACTATAACCGAATGTAAGGTCTCTATTCGGAAATGAAGTACCCGCAAGCAGCGGTTTACCCCCTTGAGATCCAGAATCAGGCAGAAGGCCCCGTCTTTCTTTGGCACCACAAAATAAATTATCGACCATCGACCAATACCGTAGTGCTCTCGCGGAACTGGAACCACTGCTCCCAGCTGCAAAAGATGAGCCAGAGTCTCCCGTACTGCAATTGTCCTTTCTCGCCCCCTGCATAGCGACATGACAAAAGAGTCGACCACCGGACGGGCAAACTTGAGAGATTAAGCTTCGAGAACGACCTCCAACACCCACTGATCTGATGTTATCTGGACCCCCTACCGGCTGAATTCCTGCCTGGGTCCACCTCGCTTAATTGTGCTTTCCGAAAAGCCGAGGAAGAGGGACTAGCAAATCCTCTGCCTGCTCCCTGGAAAGCTCTAAAATTTTGACCTCAAGAGGAAAACCATCCTCTTTGAAAACCTCCCAAAATGGGAAGGTATGAAAACGCCTGAAATCCCAAGGTTGCCCATGGGCAGGTAACAGGGCTCTGAAGGAAGGAATGGAATTTTTTTGAATGGATCTTCTCCATCCACAGCACACCTATACCTGGTGCCTAAAATACACAAAAATGTTACTAATCCACCAGGCAGACCAATCGTTTCTACGAAGGGGTCAGTGCTTGAACCACTCTCTATATATATTGATTCCTTCTTGAGGCCTATGATGGCTACTATTCCTTCTTATATAAGGGACACGTCCCATTTTTTGAGCATATTAATTGAGCATCCAGAATGGGCTTCCCGAGAGGACACATTATTGGTCACATTGGATGTTTCAGCGCTTTATACGAATATTCCCCAACAAGCAGCATATGAAGTGGTAATATAATCTCTGCAGGCTTATGCTGATTTATCTTTAGAACACCTAGAGTTTCTCTCTCATCTGGTTAAGCTCACCATCTTTCAGAATTATTTTGAATTTGAAGGTACCCTATACCAGCAAATGTCTGGAGTGGCTATGGGGGCCACATTTGCCCGATCAGTGGCGAATTTATTCATGAGAACTTTTGAACAATGGCTTGTAGGGTCACCATATGAGAATCAAATAATATTATGGAAGAGATTCATAGATGACGTGTTCATGCTCTGGAATGGACCTGTCACTGAGTTACAAGATTTTCTCACATGGTTGAATAGTGTGGACCCTCACATCCAATTTACTTCGACTTCACATGAGCAATACATTGTTTTCCTTGATACAGTAGTTCAGAAGAGCGGATCTGAATGGGTTACTTCAGTCCATAAGAAACCTACCGATAGAAACACGATTTTACACTATCATAGTAAGCATCCTAAACAGTTGCGGGACAGTTTACCTCTGTCCCAGTTCATTCGGTATCGAAGGAATTGCTCTCGAGTGGAAGACTATAAAGCACAAGCTAAAATTTTACAATATAATTTCCAAAGTAGAGGTTATCCTCAAAAAGTGGTTAAAACTGCCTACAGAAGAGCACTCTATAACCATAGGGAGTTATTACTACAAACTCAGAAAACGCGTTGTGTGGATGACACCAACATCAACTTTATTACAAGATTTTCCCCGATTAGTGGGGACATCAAACGCAACATCAAACGGCACCAAAATGTGCTGAATACTCTCCCTGGTCTGAAGAATCGGACGATACGCTGTGTCTGGACGAGACACCAGAATTTGAAGGAGAAGCTCAGTCCAGCCCGTTTGCGATCTACTATGCTGAATGGTTCATGGGAACGAGCTGGACACATTAGATGTGGCCATTGTAATATTTGTTCGATTTCTGAGGAGATTGTGGATTTCCATTATCATGGCCGCACATATGTATTGAGGGATTTTACCTCCTGCACCACCGATCACGTAGTATATGGGATCCGTTGTCCATGTGGTTCTCTGTATGCTGGAAAAACCACACGACAATTACGAGTCCGCATAAATGAACACAGGAGCAGGCTCAAATATAAAAGTGTTGGAGGCGCAATTAGTGGCACACTGTATTCAATTTCACCATACATTTGAGGAGCTGCGTTGTTTTGGCATAGCGTCTGTGACGGGTGGTAAACAGGGAAAGTCAAGATCGCAAACACTGATAATCCAAGAACAAAAATGGATTTTCAGATTGAATACGGTTGCTCCGGAAGGTCTGAATAACATGGTGGAATGGGGCGCCTGCATTTGAACACATTTAAATAAGGGAGGAGCAAAGCATCCCCTTGGATATGCAGGCTTGCCCCCTTTAAACTATTTAAATAGAGTAATTTCAGCTGATCATTCAACTCGCATGCGCGGTGTCTCAGTGAGAAGCTATCTGTTTGGGAAGACGTTAAGCCGTTAGGCTATATGCCGCTAGTAATTTCACTCACAACCTAATGGTGAGTGTCTATCGCTTGATGATGTTTGAATACCTACATGATATTTGCTGGCTGGTGTGGACTTATCTTTGCTTTATATCCTCTATTTATAGAGATTGCAGATGAACAAACTAGCAAACCCCCTGAGGAAGAATTGAAACGCAGAATTGGTACCTGTATGGTGGCGTTGGGGAAGTTCCTTCTTATGCTATAAGATAAGCACAATCTCTTTAAATCCTTTGTGTTTTGAGAACGTGTGAAGAGTAATCCCGATTATTATGAAACTGCCTTAAAATAACCTTCAGATTTAAGAACCGGTTTTTGGTCATTGATGCAAAAGGGCATAAACCTCTGGGAAAGATTGCCCATAAGAGGTATTACCTCTAGTCTGAGACCATTGGTTCTTTTTCACTGCAAAGTTACAAACAGCAGTTCAATATTTGTGGATTCACTTTTTCTATGGTATGAGGGCTCTTTTTGTTTGGTTTATCCTCAGGCAAGCGATCTCCTTTAGAATCCCCCAAATCCTTGACCAGCTTATCAAGATCTTCTCCAAACAACAGCTTCCCCTTAAAAGGAAGCTTGCTAAGACGCGACTTGGAGGAAATGTCCGCCATCCAGTTCCTGAACCAAGAATAGCGGCGTGCGGCAACCAAAGAAGCCATGCTATTCGCTAAACCTCTAATAAGATCATAGTGGACATCAGCCAAATATGTGGAACCTGACTCTAGTCTTGTCACATCAGCTAGCTGCTCCTGTGTTTTCTGAACTGGCTGCTGCAAACGCTGCGACCAGCGAAGGCATGCTCTCACCACCCAAGCTCCACAAATAGAGGCCTGTAGAGCCAGAGCATTAACCTCAAAAGCTTGCTTCAATAAGGCGTCCACCTTCCGAACCTGTACGTCCTTCAAAGCCGCACTGCCTTCAACTGGAATGGTAGTCTTCTTCGTGACCGCTGAAACTGCCGCATCTATACGCGGAGAACGAAACACTTCTCGTTATTGATCCTCCAAGGGATAGAGACGATTCATGGACCTCACATCACGCAAGCCTGCCTCCGGCACGTCCCATTCAACCTGAATCATCTGCTTAACCACACGATGAACAGGAAAAAACGCCTGGGACTTTCGTATCACCTGAATGAGAGGATCCTCCAAACCCTCATCCTCCGCTGGTATCACCGACGAAAGGTTGAGAGCCTAAAGGGACTCTGTAATGAGCACTGTCAGCTCCTCCCTTCGAAAGATCTGGATAATCCTTGCTTGATCTTCAGGTTCCTGAATCTCACGTTTCTCTAAATCCTCCATCCCGGCTTTCGGCTCCAGCTCAAGGTCCTCTGCATCCGGCCAGTCCAAACCAAGAGGCTGATCTTCCACTGACCGGGCCCTCTTAACCGGTCTACCATCAGTACCACCGAACCTTTCAGTGGCCGCTTGGCCCCCTGCCGTTCCAAGAAGTGAGGCATCCGTGACTGCCCCCTGCTACCGCAACAGCAAACCTGATGAAGCAGCAGCACAAAATCTGGGGAGAAACCCTCGACAGCTGCCCCAGACACCATAGGAGTGGCGGACTTACCAGGCAAAGCAAAATTTAAAGTAGGAAGAGCGGACAGACTCCCGCAGAGACTCCCCTTCCGCAGAAGCAGCAGCACCCTGCACCACCAGAAAAGTGCTTTCTTTAGACTGATCCTGAATTTCTTGCTCCATTGTAAGTGCCTCAGATGCGCAGCCACGACACCCCCCTGCGTCCAAGACTGAGCCCCTACGGGCGCCACAAACCAGGCATTGTGGCTGTGTAGGCATTAGTGCTACGAGATCCGAGAGACTGGCTAGAAAAGGAAATGGCTCCCACAGACCACCAAAAAGGGCAACAAATAAACAACATGCAGAATCTTCTATTTTTTTTTCTGTACTGGCCCTTTAAGAGCTCCAAAACATTGAAAATTAAAAGTAATCAAAATTAATTCCAAGTAACCAGAAAACTACAAGAATTAATTAAAGAAAGCTGTCAGCAAAGAGAAAGAGCACTGTGAAGAAAAATGGCGGGAAAAAGGCCCGCCAAGATCCTGAGCTCTGCTAACCCACAGAATATGCTTAACCCACAGAATATGCTTCACAGTAGGCCTCAAAAAACGCTCACAGGACACTAGCAGCAAAGATTTAAACATTCACCTCTTCCTCCGAGACCCTCGGATCTTCTCTGCATCCTGATAAAAATAACGGACTTCCTGTGAGCAGCACAGCTGAGAAAGGCTGTCAGCCAGCAGCAGCAGCAGAAGAGAAACAAGGCCCGAGGACAGTTTCTGACTGGAAATCTGCAGCACAGAAAACTGAGCCGGTAAGGAGATGAAAAGCCTGCTAAAGAACTCCCCTCCGTGCCAACAAGGAGGGGAGCGCAGGCAAAGGGGACAGAAATAAACGGGAGGGAGAAAAGAGATTCCTCTAAATCCCTTCCGATCCCCTCTCAGCCCTTGCTCTCTTTTTTTTTTTTTTTTTTTTAAAAGCTTTAATGAGCTTTAAAGCTACAAATCAAAAGAAAAAATGTTACAGGGAGAAAAGAAAAACTAAAAACCCTAGCTAAGCTGCCTAAAGCTCCTTATCTGCTCCTCTAGTGAGCCCAGCACTTAGGCTCACTAACCCCAGCTGCATGATGACTGGACATACTGGAAGCTGGTGGGAGGTGCCAGCAGGATATCTACAGTGGTGTCACAGTTCTGACATACCCAGTCTCCATGCTGCGGAAAGAGGGGCACAACCCAGAGATGAGGAACTGAACTGGAGGGACGATAAGGAAAGATCAACAGTGATTGTAAATGCTTCCTTAATGGAGGGAGTTCTCCATGCTCCCTTAAAAAAAAAAAAAAAGCTATAAATTTAACAAATACTAAAGGCGGCAAAATTAGACCTTACCTGCTAATTGTCTTTCCTTGAGACCCACCCTAGTCCAATACGTGTGGGTTAACTCCCTCCACCAGCAACTGGAGACTGAGCATGTCAAATTTCTGATGTCATAGTAGAAGAGCTCCCTCCATAGGCTCCAGAAATTAGTATCCTATTGACAAAGAAGGCTCCAAAAAAGCATCTCAAACGAAACCAGGGAATTAACCCAAATTACATAATGCAGAACAAACTTTTGAATGAATTGTATATGAATGAATTGTACTATTGCAAAATTACAGAACTATTTACAAAGTGAGAATGAAGCAAGAGGTCAGGGTCATACTTACCTTTCTGCTGACCAGAGTCTATGAGAAAGCGTAGTTACTCACCTGTAACAGGTGTTCTCCAGGAGCAGCAGGAATCAGTCCTCACTTATGGGTGACGTCGGCGCCGACGGAGCCCTCGCGGAGCAATTTTCCCCAGCTTTCAAAGAAAGCCTTTGGGAATTGCAGCGCGCATGCGCGGTCGTCTTCCCGCCCGAGGGTGCCATCTTAGCCAGTCAGATGACATAGCTAAAAAAGACAGCATAAAAATTTGCAAAAAGAACATAAGCAGACGATTGCAACTCCAAGGGGAGGAGGGAGGGTAGTGAGGACTGATTCCTGCTGCTCCTGGAGAACACCTGTTACAGGTGAGTAACTACGCTTTCTCCAGGACCAAGCAGGAAGTCAGTCCTCACTTATGGGACTCCCAAGCTCAAGGCTACCGGAGACCCTAAGCACAAAAATGAGCTCCCTCTAGCTCAGCAGCACAGAAGGACAGAATCTTCGCTGAATTATCACCCACCGGTAGCCCACATCCGGGATGGAGGGTAGGAGTTGCTCAGACCTCAAAGAGATTACGGAGGACTGCCTGTCCGAAAGCACTGTCCCTGCGGGACTCCCTCTCGAGACAGTAATGGACCGCAAAAGTCTGGCTCGAAGACCAAGTAGCGGCCCGGCAGATGTCTGCCAGCGGAACAGAGCGGAGGTAAGCCACTGACGTAGCCTTTGCCCGAACGCAATGAGCCGTGACTCGGCTTTCTAAGGAGAGTCCGGCTGCCCCATAAGCCCAAGAGATACAGTCCGCAACCCAGATGGACAGAGTACGCTTGGAGACCGGGAGCCCCAATTTATTGGGGTCAAAAGACACAAAAAGCTGAGCAGCTTTACGGTGCTCCCGCGTACGGTCAAGGTAGAAGTTCAAAGCCCTTCTACAGTCCAGGGTATAGAGGACCGTTTCAGCTCGGCTGGAGTGTGGTCTGGGAAAGAAGGTTGGAAGTACCACCTCCTGATTGATGTGAAAAGGGGAGACCACTTTAGGCAGAAATTTTGGGTGAGTCCGTAGGACTACCCTATTTTTGTAGAACCGAGTGTAAGGGGGATCAGACACGAGGGCCTGCAATTCACTTACGCGTCTAGCGGAAGTGAGGGCTATCAAGAACAGTGTTTTCCAAGACAGAAAACGGAGAGAACAGGTAGCCATAGGTTCAAAAGGCGGACAGGTGATCCGCTGCAAAACCACATTCAGGTCCCAGTCAGGCGCTGGCGGGCGCAGAGGTGGTTTAAGTAGAAGGAGACCTCGGAGAAACCTCGCTACGAGAGGGTCGCTGGAGAGAGGTCTACCGTCCACCGGCACATGATGTGCCGAAAGAGCACTGAGGTGAACTTTGACGGAGTTGGACTTAAGTCCCAGATTAGAGAGGTGTAGCAAGTACTGCAAGATCACCGACACCGGGCAGGAGAAGGGATCCTGAGACTGTTGGGTACACCAGACTGCAAAGCGACGCCATTTAAGGGCGTAGCATTTGCGGGTAGAAGGCCGTCGCGAAGCCAAGACGACCTCCTCCACCTCCGCCGGCAGGAGAAGGGGAGCAAGGACTACCCTCTCAGCAGCCAGGCCATGAGGTTGAGAGACCTGAGGTTGGGGTGCAGTAGGGACCCCTGATCCTGAGTGAGGAGATCTGGTTGTACCCCCAGAGGGATTGGATCCTCCACCGCCAGTTGCAGTAGGAGCGGAAACCACGGCTGCCTGGGCCAGCGAGGGGCCACCAGGATCATGAAGGCTTTGTCTCGGAGAACCTTGAAAAGAGTCCGAGAGACTAGCGGGATGGGAGGGAAAGCGTACAGAAGGCTCCCCGACCATGAGATCAGAAAGGCGTCCGCCGCAACCCGAAGGGGGTGTGGCTGACGAGAGCAGAAGCGAGGAAGCTGCCGGTTGTGAGGACTGGCAAAGAGATCCACCGTGGGGAGGCCCCACTTGAGGAAGAGCTTCTGAACTACCAAGGGATCCAGACGCCACTCGTGCGGCTGGAGGACCCTGCTGAGTTTGTCCGCAAGGCAATTTTCTTGGCCCGGGAGATAAACTGCCTTGAGGAGAATGCCGTGACTGACGGCCCAAGAGCAGAGCTTCTGTGCCTCCCGGCAGAGGAGGAAGGAGCCCGTGCCCCCCTGCTTGTTCACGTAGAACATGGCAACTTGATTGTCCGTCTGGACAAGGACGGACTGGTGGGAAGTCAGGTGGGAGAAGGCCTTGAGAGCTAGGCGGATCGCCCTGAGCTCCAGGAAGTTGATCTGCTGAGCAGACTCCCACGTGGTCCAGAGGCCCTGAGTACGTGCCTCCTGGCAATGTGCTCCCCAGCCCAGGAGGGATGCATCGGTGGTCAGCACCCGGGTCGGCTGAGGTGACTGGAAAGGCATTCCGAATATCAGGTTCGGCTGCCGGAGCCACCACCGGAGAGACGAGATCAGCGGCTCGGAGACGCGCACTAGGTCTGCTAGGCCGCCTGTGGCTTGTCGCCACTGCTGGCGGAGACACCATTGAGCAGACCGCATATTCAGGCGGGCATTGGGGGTCACATGGACGGTGGAAGCCATATGGCCGAGTAGTCTCAGGAAGCGCCTGGCGGAGACCAGGGGCTGGCTGCGAAAGCGGTCGGCTAGGTCCATGAGCCGTTGAGCCCTGTCGAGCGGTAGGTATGCTCGCGCCTGAGGAGTGTGCAGCCTTGCGCCGATGAACTCGAGATCCTGTGAGGGGAGCAAAGTGGACTTTGCGAAGTTTATAACAAAGCCCAAGTGCTGCAGAAGAGTCACCGTGCGGCGCGTGGCGTTGGTGACCTCCCGAGCGGACGCTGCTCTGATGAGCCAGTCGTCGAGGTACGGAAAGACATAGAGGCCGTGAAGCCGGAGATGGGCCGCCACGACCGCGAGACATTTTGTGAAGACTCGCGGTGCGGAGGACAGGCCAAAGGGCAGTACTCTGTACTGGTAATGATTTCCTGCCACCACAAACCTTAGGTATTGGCGGTGGCTTGGGTGGATGAGGATGTGCGTGTAGGCATCCTTTAGATCCAAGGAGCATAGCCAATCTCCCTGCTGGAGGTAGGGCAGAAGGATTCCAAGGGTAAGCATTTTGAACTTCTCCCGCACAAGGAACTTGTTGAGGTTGCGCAAGTCCAGGATGGGTCTGAGGCCCCCTGTTCTCTTTGGTATCAGAAAATACCTGGAATAAAAGCCTTGACCTCTCAGGTGGTGTGGCACCGGTTCCACCGCCTGTTCCTGCAGAAGACCTGCTAACTCCTGAAGGAGTAATTCCCTGTGCAGAGGGGGTCGCGGAGGTTCTCCCGGAAAATAGGAGGGAGGGACCTGATATCACCCAGACCATAGACAATTACAGGCAAGGATCTTTATTGATCTTCTTAGATATTTCAGCGGCTTTCGACACAGTTGACCACACTATCCTCCTATCAAGATTGGAAAGTATCGGTATCTCTGGTACTGTCCTTAGTTGGTTTAACTCTTATTTAACAAACAGGCAGTTTCAGGTTAAAATTGGAAACAACACTTCACAGCCTACAAATATCAAGCAAGGAGTACCTCAGGGATCTGCGCTTTCTTCCCTTCTATTCAACATTTTTATTCAGCCAATTTGTCAAATTATGGCAGCCCATCAAATAAGTTATACGATTTATGCAGATGACATCATGATTTATACACCGATTGATCTCATTAACCCCGACTACAGCAAGATCACAAATTGCCTTGACATGTCTTCCTGGCTCACATGCAATAACCTTGCCTTAAACTACAATAAAACAGAGGCGCTTATTGTCACTCGAAACACCGACTTCAACCCCCCACCTTTCATTAAATACAACAACATTACAATACCAGTTAAGGATGAAGTTAGATATCTTGGAATTACCCTCGATAAAGGTCTAACCCTCCAGTCACACATCAGAAAAACTGTGAGGTCTGCATACTACAGAATGAAAGTGATTAGACGCCTCAAGCCCTTACTCTCATATGACCACTTCCGGTCTGTCTGCCAAGCCTTAATAACTCCTATTCTGGACTTTTGTAATCCTATCTACTACGGTCTTTCAAAACACTCACTTAAACCTCTTCAGATGGCTCAGAACACGGCAGCCAGAATTATTGCTGGCTCAGCATCTCAAGATCACATTACCCCTACTCTCAAAGAGCTCCACTGGCTTCCAATAAGCCAGCGCGTCAAATACAAGATGGTAATTAATATATTCAAGATCAGACATAAATGCTCTGCTTTTAGCCTTCATAACCTCTTACTCCAGAATAACAACAGGCCAAGACGAATAACTACATCAAACACCCTCAGCACCCCAAGTAGTTTCAGAAAAGCGTGTAAATGTACTACACAAAGGGCAATTTCCTTATCGGCCCCACTTATATGGAACTCTCTCCCTCCCGATGTGCGATCCATGGATGATTTAAAGGAGTTCAGAAAACAACTGAAATTTGTACTCTTCACTGAGTACTATGGCACAGACATCTAACAGTCTCTATTATTATAGCCTGCATGTAACTTGTTTTACTGTAACGGTTCCTTGATGTTGCGTATCCCAATTTTACCTTCACTCTTTAGTTTAATCAGTGTATGCCCCCCTGTCTCTGTTCTCCCTTCTTGTGTCTGGTAACCGCTTTGATTTAAGGAAAAGGCGGTATAGAAAACCTGTTAAATAAATAAATAAATAAATAAGTGGAGAAGATAGCCTTCTCGCACGACTTGAAGCACCCAGGCATCTGCGGTGATGCTGGACCACCTGTGGGCGAAGTGAACCAGCCGGCCTCCGGTGCTGGGAGGAACCAGCGGGGGGGGGGAGAGGCTATGCTTTGTGAGTCAAAAACCCCCACCCTGCTGAGCAGGGGCTGGTGGTGCAGGCTTGGGGGCTTGCTGCCTACGGGACCCGTTACCCCGTCCCTTGGCCTGCTGGCCCTGTTGGGGAGCTGCAGGGGCCTGATAATGGGGGTATTGTTTGTAGGCAGCCGCCTTCCTCGGGTAAAAGGACTTTTTCCCCGAGCCCTTCTTTTTCTGGGAAGGGGCGGAGGTCTTCCTAGAAAGCCTGGTCCTGGTGAGAGTCTCAGTCTCAATTTGTGCAGCCTTTTCCGCCATGGGCTTGCCAAAGAGGTTTTCGCCTCGGCAGGGGACATCGACCAACTTGTCCTGCACCCAGGGCTCAAGGTCTGACGACTGAAGCCAAGCCTGTCGGCGGGCACCGATGCCGGCTGCGGCCACTCGAGCCGACGCTTCAAAGCCATCATAGGCTGCCCGGGACATGAACTTTGAGCATTCCCGAATGCCAGTGGACAAGGCCAGGAACCTCCGCAAGGGTTCCTCGGACAAACCAGCGGAGAATCCGGCTAGCTCTTTAGCCAGATCCTGGAGATACATGCCCATGTATAGCTGGTAAGTCTGGACACGACATGCGAGCATAGAGCCCTGGAAACACTTCTTACCAAGGCCATCCAGGTTACGGGCCTCCCTGCCAGGGGGCACCGAGGAGTGCATCTTCTGGCTCTTAAGACGATGCATGGCCGATTCCACTACCATGGAATGGTGTGGTAGCTGTGCCTTTTGGAAGCCAGGGCTCTTGCGGACCCGATAGATAGAATCGACCCGCTTGCTCAGGACCGGCGAGGAGGCCGGACTCTCCCACATGCGGAAGAGTAGTCGTTCCAGCATAGGAGGAACCGGTACAGTAAAGTGTTCCCTCGCGGGAGAGAGTCATACTGGAGGGCGTCGAGCTCTTCGGCTCGAGGCTCCTCCTCGGGATCCGCAGGGAAGGCCAAAGCCTTGGCCATATCCCTAACGAAGTCCGAGAACCGGGCATCCTCCGGGGGGGACTGCTTCCGAGGCTCGGACTCCGGTGAGTCCGAGGGGACACACCGAGTCCGGAAAGAATCAGGCGACTCTTCCTCTTCAGACTCCCAGACCGACTCCGACGAGGACTCGGTGGGGTCGGCCCGGGCAGGGCGCGGCGCCTGCCGCCCCGACGCCGAGGGAGTCGGAGTCGGCGACCTCGGTCCCGAACGGGAGGCCGAGGGTGACCTCGACCGAGGATCGACTCGAGTTCTCATCGACTCGAGGATCGGCTCGGTCTCTGGGGTCGACTTGGACGTCGACGTCCCGGCGGTCGGGGCAGCGGCGCCAGCGAGGCCAGCGAGCAGTGCCCGCTGCTGGTCCATGAAGGCAGACAGTCTGCTCTCCAAGGCCGTCAACCTGAGTCCGAGCTCAGGTGACCCAGCAGCCCCCGACTCAGGCCCCGACGGCGTCGGGCCCGACGTCGGCTGTCGCGGAGGCGAGTCCAGAAGGACCACAGGACTTACCCGAGCAGGCATCTCCGACTCCAGGCGAGGTCGCTTCGGGAGGTGTTCCTTCTCCAAGGACCCGGGGCGGCTATCGGGGCTATGCGACCTGGCCCTCGCGGAACCAGGAGCGTCCACCGACGCCGCCCTCGCGGGTTTCACCGTCCGACGATGGTCCCCGGAGGGAGAACCCCGGTCGGAGGAACTCCGGCGACGGTCCGAGCTGGAGCCTTTTGACGCGGAGGCCTCCGACGAGGTCCGGGTACGGCTGGGGTCAGCGAAGATTCGATCACGCTGATGCCGCCGACTTCTCAACGCTTTTGAGGACATTTTGCCGCAGGGCCCACAGATCAGTTCCTCATGATCCGGGCCCAGGCAGCGGAGGCAAAAGTCGTGTGTGTCAGTTAGTGACATATTTCGGTCACACTGACCACACCGCTTAAAGCCACTGGCAGCCATCGGGGGAAAAAGGGCCCCTGCGAGGTCAAAGGACCGGGCTGCCAGGGAAAAATCGAAAACGAAAGCTGACAAAGTCAGAAAAACCGAAAAAAAGTAAGAGGACTCGTGACCGGCGTCGCGAGTCCGGGCGGGAAAAAGATCGGCGTCGAACCGAAGGAAATAAGAATAAAATAATGAAGAAAATCGACTTTTTCGCGGGGACAAGACGGGGACGTCTGTAGGGCTCCGCGGAAAAAAAAGAAGACTGGCTAAGATGGCACCCTCGGGCGGGAAGACGACCGCGCATGCGCGCTGCAATTCCCAAAGGCTTTCTTTGAAAGCTGGGGAAAATTGCTCCGCGAGGGCTCCGTCGGCGCCGACGTCACCCATAAGTGAGGACTGACTTCCTGCTTGGTCCTGGAGAACCTCAGATACTGAAGTGATGTGATTCTGAATAGGCCCTCCAGGAGAACAGCCAGACATGTCCAGATCTCTATTACTACAACTACTAATCATTTATAAAGCGCTACAAGGCATACGCAGCACTGCACAAACATAGATAGATAAAGACAGTCCCTGCTCATGAGAGTTGTAGCATCTCTTGCAGTCTCATGGCAGCACTAGCGGGCGGGTACAGTCCTGCCTTCTGCCGCCATCCCGTAAGGTCTAGGCAAACACAGCATGCCGTCCTGTTGCATCATCTCCAATTCCCGGGCTGCCTTTTGCTTCAGGGCCAGGCCTGGCCTTTCCTTTCCTCTCCCTGACTCCGGCCAGGGTAGAAAGGCATACATAGTTACAGGCACTGCAATCTTATCAACAGAACAAACGCTTAGAATCCTTCTCAAAAGCACAATAAGGCAAATTAGCCACATAGCCAAGAGCTGTGCTGCTGCATTCTGTCACCCAGGTTCCAAGCCAAAGTCTTTCTGAGAACCATCTCTGTAGTTCAGCTGCACAATCAGACGTTATATAGCCGCATCATGTTACTCATGTTCAAAAACACAAAGTCCTTAGGAGAACTAAACCACGTAGGTCGAGGCACATTCACAAGCTGTAAAACTGCATCAGCTCAGTCCACTTTAAACAGAGTCTTTCTGAGAACACAACAATGTAGCTCTACTGCACAACCAAAAAGCTGTGTAGCTGCCCCACACTTCTACCCTTCAGGTTCACAATTTGTTCACTGAACTTGACCCAACGGCCAGAGCTTTCATTGTCCCATCCCCTGTACCTCCATCGGTTCCGGGTCTCCATTGTCCTCATATGCTTGTGTTTCCATGGCCGCCTCTTCTTCCCAGGGATCACTGCCCCCTTTTCCATTGGGAGCTTTTCCAGATGCTGGGGCAGGCTCCTGAAGGTTGCACTTCCTTCCTTCCTTCCTCAGCTCCATCCTCTCCCGTGTGTTCCCCTCCTAATTAAATCAATCACTTGGGCTTTAACTGTGGCAGGGGCCTTCCCATCTCTATCCTGAGGAATTCTAGGACCTGTAGTGATCTTTATGTACCTGACCCTGTCACAGAGCTTACAATCTAATCAAGAGAGACAATACAAAGGATAAGATTAAGGGGAAAAGAAGGGTAAGGAGACACAAGAAAAAAGGGGAACAGGATCCAAAAGCAGCTTTAAAAAAGGTGAACCTTTAACAAAAAGGGACAACGATGTAGCCTGACGTACGTTTGTTCCAGGCATAAGAAGCAGCAAGGTGAAAGGACCGAAGTCTGGAGTTGGCAGTGGAAGAGAAGGGCAAAGAGAGAAGCAAGCCAGAAGAAGAGCGGTGTTCACAAGGAGAGGTGTAGGGAGAGAAGAGAGGAAAGGTAGAAAGGAGCAAAAGAGTGAATGTGCTTATAGGTCAGAAAGAGAAGCTTGAATGGATATGGAAATGGAAGGAAGGGAAGCCAATGAAGTGATTTGTGAAGAGGGATTATACGAGAATATCGAGGTTGGTGAAAAATTAGTTGTGCAGCAGAGTTCTGAACAGATTGAAAGGGAGAAAGGTGATTAAGAGGGAGACCAGCAAGGTGGAGATTGCAAGTCAACACTCTCACTATCCCTCACGAATGAACTAAGTTCAATCAACAGACCTGCAACAGAGCATTCAAACTGTACGTACCCTCCCTCTGGAACTCCCTTCCAAGTCAGATCCGAAGCAACAGAAACCTCTCCACATTCCGGAAACAATTAAAAAACATCCTGTTGTTTCATGAATATCTTGGACCTGAAACAGACATTTCTCACTGACTGCACATCCAGACCTTCTGAACTATTCCCTCTATTATCAACTAAGAGACTTACTTCAACTGTCTTATTCGTTACTTTCTGTTCAAATCATCAATGTTGGCCCTCATGGTGACGGCTCCCCTTTCTCTGTCAAATTGATTACTGTCCCCCCCCCCTTTTTTTGTTAAACCGCTTTGACCCGGTGAAAAGCGGGATATAAATGCAGCTAAATAAATAAATAAGACAGGAAGTAATTAGAGTGCGAACAAGTGTTTTAGTAGTGTGTTCAGAAAGGAAGGGGCGAATGTTGCTGTTATAGAGAAAGAAACGAGAGGGATTTATTTATTTAGCTAGCAGGGCTTATATATTGCTTTTCACCAGGTCAAAGCAGATTACATAGAACAATTGTTTAAAAGGTTACATGGAACGATTAACTTATATACAAGATTTATAGGATACATGCATGTGTTATTAGTTATATTGTTCTGTATTGTTTTCCTCTCCGACCCTTAAATGTCCCCTCTACCCACCTTTTTTTGTAATCACTTTGATTGAAGGAAAAGGTGATATATAAAACTTGATAAATAAATAAATAAAATACACACACATTGTTGGGCTACATATAATGTGAGTGTAGAATGATATTTGATGAGTTGCTTTTATGAATGTTCGTGTTGGGGGGTGGGAGGGGCCAAAATGTTTGGTGAACAGGTAGGTTCTAAGGTGTTTGCGGAAGGTGAAGAAATTCAATATATTTCTGATTGAGTCCGGGAATGTGTTCCAGATAGACGGCACGTAGAATTCGAAGGATCGTGCACGTGCTTGGTGGTTGTTTTTTTTTCTTTCTTGCATGAGAGATAATGGTCTTTGTGGATTGTCTTCTTGGTCAGTTGGGCTGCAAGGTCCGGAGTAGAGTATGCAGATAGGATGTAGGTCGGCAGTGGATAGCTTTGTGTGCCAAGAGGAGAGTCTTGTACTTGATCTAGCTGTCGAGGGGTAGCCAGTGTAGGTGCATGAGGATGGGTGTGATGTGATTGTGGCTTGCTGCTCCTTTTATGATACATGTGGTGGTGTGTAAAGCTATGAATAGAGGGAGTAATGTGGACTGTGGCAGGCCTTGGTAGATGGAATTACAGTAGTCGAGGTGCAGGAGGATTAGGGCCTGAAGAGTGGAGCGAAAGTCTGGTGGTTCAAGGAGGGGACATAGGCGTTGTACGTTTCTGGCTTGTGGTAGATTACTCTGGCAGTTTTATGTATTTGTGGAATGAGTGTGAGGTGTTGGTCCAGGGTGATACCGAGATATTTGATTTCAGATTGTACCTTATTTGTGTGTGGTTTAGGGTGAAGGAGGTTGGGGGTGTGAAGGTATTGTCTTTTGTAATGAATAAAGATTCTGTCTTTTTAAAGTTGATTGCCAGGTTGTTGGTTGCTAGCCATTGGGAAATTTCATTGAAGCATTGTAAGAGGTTTGTGAACAAAGGTTGCTGTATGTTGAATGATCCATATATCATGATGTTGTCAACGTAGATGTGAAAGTTGATGTTGTGTGATCTCATGATGCAGCAGAACAGTTGGAGGTAGAGGTTGAAGAGGCGTGATGAGAGGTGGATCCTTGAGGTACGTCTTGAATTTGTCGGTAGGTGGTGGATATGTTGGTTCCAATTTTTATTTGTTGGTGCCTATTGGTCAGATAGGATTGGATCCATTGTATTACAATGTCTTCTATACCAGTGGATTTTAGATGCTGAAGGAGGATGTTGTGGTTGACAGTGTCAAATGCAGTGGCTATGTCGAGGAAGATCATGAGGTATCCTTGTTTTGTGTCCCGAATTCCTTTCATTATGGTATTTATGAGAGAGACCATCAGGGTTTTTACTCCATGTAGGGGTCGGAATTCATGTTGTTGGGATCAAGAAGGGTGTTTCTATCAATGTGGTCTTGGAGCTGACGTTGGATGGCTTTTTCGATAATCTTGGTTATGAAGGGGAGACTGGTGATTGGAAGGTAAGATGCAGGGTCAGAGGTTGAGGTCGGTTTTCTTGAGGGTTGGGCAGATGGAGGATAGTTTTAGGCAGTCGGGCATTTTTCACTGATCGAGTGATTTTTGTGAGTATGGGACTGATGTCTTGTTTGAGCACTTTGATCCAGCTTACTAGGCATGGATTGAGAGGGGAGGTAGTTGTGTTTAGTGATGAAATGATGGACTCAACGTTGTCTTTACTGATGGAGTCAAAAGTGGACCATGTGGAGTGGGGGGTGGTTTGTGTGGGGGTGGGATTGGCATGGGGGTGGAGTTGTTTGTAGTGGTTGGCCAGCAGTTGTGGGCTAATGTTGAGGTCTGTGGTGGAGCTAGATGGGGGGGTTGTGAGCTGTTTGATGATGTTGAATAGTTCTCTGGGGCGATTCAGAGAGCTACTGATCAGCTTGGTGCAGTATGCACGTTTAGCACCGTCTGTTGCAGTGTGGTAGTCGTTGAGAAGTTTTATGTAGATTGATCTATTGGAGTTCAGCGTGGATTTGCGCCATTTGTGCTCGAGCCTTCGGAGCTGGGTTTTTAGTCTTCGAAGGCTGGGGGTGTACCAAGGAGTTTTCAGTTTTTTTGGTTGATGCCTGGAGCGAGGTTGTTGTTATGGTTGCAGCCTTTCCGATGATGGTATTCCAGTTGTTTTTTTAGGGTTTCCGAGTCCATTGTGTCAATGTCCAGCTGAGGGTGGATGTCACTAAGTAACTTGTCTTTCTTGAGAGGTTTGAATCATCTGTTTGTGTGTGGGTGACATGGTTTGTTGAGGTGCTGCGGGGTAATGAGAATGTGATCAGAGTGTGGTCTGACCAAGGATATGTGAGGAGAGGGAAATGGAGGAGTCAAAGATGACCCCAAGGTTGCGGGCTGGGGAAACAGGAAGTAGAAGAATGTTATCCACAGAGATAGAGAAAAGAGGAAGGGGGGAGGAAGGTTTAGGGGGAAAATTAAAACTTAAAACACAGAAAGGCACTTATAGAATGGGGGTTGGGGGCACTGTTCCCTCTAAGCTGTGCGCGTGTGCGCGCGCACATACTTTACAACAGAGCGCACAAAAATTACAGCTCTGATTCTGATACAAAACAACACAGACGTCTTAAAATTTAAAAGTTATGATTGTAATTACTAAATGAAGCGGGAAATTTCTAGTAATCATCTATTTTCATTTAATTTGATTAAAATCAATGTGGTGTACATACTGTATTCTGACGTGTAGTCAAATTTTAAAGTATATAACTCTGAGTGTCGTTATGTGGCGCACAAAAATTTAACCTTCCTTCAAAAGCTGCACACAGCTGATATTTTATGCGCACACAGCCTACAGAAAATTAGAGGGAACATTGGTTGGGGGGGCAGTCCTGGACTGAATGGGACTAAAGGAAAGACAATTAGCAGGGAAAGTCTAATTTTGTCTTCCTTATCATCCCTCTAGTCCAGTCCAGTAGATGTGGGATGTACCAGAACAGTAATTATGCAAGGGAGGGACCTGCGAGTCCGGCATGGAGCACCGAGGCCCCAAAAAAGCACATCGTTAGAAGCTTGCACTTCGAGATGGCAATGATGTATGAAGGTATGCAAGGATGACCATGTAGCCACCCTGCAAATATCTGCCAGTGGAAGCAGGCCATGTTCCTCCCAGGAAGCTGCTTGCGACCTTGTTGAATGTGCTTTGAGACCGTTCAGCACAGCCTTACACTTGAACAAATAGGAAGAAGCAATAACCTCCTTCACTCAATGAGCCACTGAAGCCACCTCTCCTTTACGAGGACCTCCAAACAAGATGAATAAATGATCCAACTTATAAAAGGACTCTGTTGCTTAAGGTAGTGATGTAACACTCTGCACAAGTCCAGCTGGTGAAGCTGACAATCTTCCTCAGAATCTGTGGAACGCAAAAAAAACCAGAAGGGTCACCGTTTAGTTCAGATGAAATCGCAATACCACTTTGGGCAAAAAGGGAGGAACCAGACGCAAGACCACTTTCTTCTTGGACATCACGAGGAAGGGTTCTCTGCAAGATAGAGCTTGAAGTTCTGAAATCCGTCATGCCAAACAAATAGCCACCAAAAAGACTGCTTTTAGAGTAAGGTCCTTCAGTGAAGCATGAGCCAGAAGCTCAAAAGGCTTGCCCGTTAAAGATAGAAAGCACCAGGTTGAGATCCCACGGAGAAACTATAACTCACAAAGGTGGATGAACTTGTTTCACCACTCTGAGGAAATGAGCCACATCTGGGTGAGCCGCCAACAAGTAACCCTGCACATGCCCCTGGTAACACAAGAGAGCCGCTTCCTGGACTCGCAAGGAGTTCAAAGCCAACCTCTTGTCCAGCCCTGCCTGCAAGAAGGCCAGAATATCTGGGAGTGAGGACAAAAAAGCCCAGAGCCTGTTGTCATCACACCAATTCTCAAACACACACCAGACTCTGACATAGGCTAGAGGTAGAACGTTTATGGGCTCTTAATAAGGTGGTCACAAGAGACGCCGAATAGCCCCTCCGCTTCAGCCTTGCTTTTTCAAGAGCCAGGCCGTAAGCGAGAAATGATCCACTTGTGGCATGAGAATCGGCCCCTGCGAGAGCAGGCTGAGTCTGTCCAGAAGGCACCACACGCTGGCTATCAAAAGTCTGAGAAGATAAGAATACCATGGCCTGTGGGACCAATCTGGAACAATCAGAATCACATGACTGTGGTGGGTTTCGATGTGTTGGAAAAAAAGACCTATGAGGGGTCATCTTTGCGTGAGGGCGTTGAATCCTTGGGACATGTGCTCCCTGTGCCTGCTGAAGAACCTATTGGCTTTGGTATTGGACACAGAGGCCATCAAATCCATGATCAGCATGCCCAAACAGATGGTGATATCGTGAAAAAATGCTGCATTTAGTTCCCATTCTCCCAGATCCAACTGGTGGCAACTGAGAAAATCCACCTGCATGTTATCTTTGCCTGCCACGTGAATTGCAGAGAGCGACAAGATTCTTCTACGCCCACAGCAGCAGGTGGTAAATCTCCTCCACCAATGTTGCACTGTCTGTGCCCCCTGGTGATTGATATATGCCACCATGGTTGCATTGTTGGAGCAAACTCATACTGCTCACCGGTAAATCAGAGAATGGAAATACCGCAGCACCAGAAAGACTGCCCTCATTTCCAGGTGATTCATGGACCAAGCACTCTCTTCTGGAGTTCAGAGTCCCTGTGTCACCTGTGACTTGCAGTGCTCTCCCCACTCTGTGAGGCTGGCATCAGTGGTCACCAGAATCCAGTCTGGCAGCTCCAGAGGCATGCCTGCTGCCAGATGCTGCAGTTGCAGCCATCAGGAGGATCTCCTCCTCGTGTCCATCGGACAGACAAGCCTCTTTGAGAGTGGATGATGAAGCGAGACCAACAAGAAAGCACAATCTGTTTGCAGAGACCTCATGTGTGACCATGCCCAGGACACTAAGGCCACAGCCATGGACCCCAGGAGATGAAGATAGTACCATACCAAGGGTGCTCTCATGTTGAGGAAATGCTGTACTTGTGTTTGAATCTTTTGCGCCCTCTCGACCAGCAGGAAGACGAGAACCGCTTTGGTGTTGAATCGTGATCCCAGATAAACTAGATCTTGGACCAGGATGACTTTGCTCTTGGCTAGATTGACTACTCATCCTAGGCTCTGGAGGAACTCCACCACCTGCGGAGTAGTGGTTGCACTCTCTGCCTCTGCCTCTCCCAATGAGCCAGATAGTGCACAAGGATGCCCTCTTTCCTCAGGGTGGCTGCCACCAGCACCATGACTATGGTAAAGTTGCGAGGTGCAGTAGCCAAACCAAACGGCAATGCTCAGAATTGAGATTGATTCACTGACATGGTAAACCTCAGGTACTGTTGCTGGTCTGGCTGAATCAGAGTGTGAAGATATGCCTCTGTAACATCCAGGCCGATAGGAACTCTCCTTTCCTGATTGCCACAATAACCGAGCATAGAGTTTCCATGCAGAAATGTGGCACTTGCAAGACCTGGTTTACATGCTTGAGATCCAAAATGGGTCGGAAAGAACCATCCTTCTTGGGGACCACGAAGTAAATGGAGTATCGACCTAATCCACATTGGTCTTGGGGAACTGGCAATACACCTTCTAGGTGCAGCAAGCCTTGTAGTGTGTCCTGGACTGCTCGCTGCTTTAAAGGGACTTTGCAGGGTGACTGTATGAAGGCTTTGGAAAGGAGATGAGCAAACCCCAGTGTGTACCCCTCTCAAATTACTTCCAGCATCCACTGGTCGGTAGTAATACTGGCTCTGGTGGAATAAAACTGTTGTAGAGGACTTTTTTTGTTTGTTTATTCTTTACGGTCTTAAAGACATGACGCAGTCGTTAAAAGGCATGGGGCAGTCAAACACCCTAATTGAGAGGGCTGAGCTATCCGGCTGGTGGGGAAAAAGGTCCCGGACCATCGGGTGTTTAGTCCCTGAGCTGCACCTGACCCCCTTAAAGTTCCGGTGCCAAAGGGAAGCAGACTCTGCCTCCTGCTATTCCCTATTGCAAGCGTTCTCAACTTTTAGTGACCCAGCCCAGGTATAAGCCAATATGCCTTAAGGCTATTTTTTTAAATTATCTTTTTTCCTTCTTGTCAAGGCCTAATCAAATGTCCCATCAGTGGAGTTCAGCCACGTGGAAGCTCCTCATCCAGCTGCTGGAGACTATGGAGGGAGCTCTTCTACTGTGACATCAGAAACCTGACATTCCAGTCCCCAGCTGTTGGTGGAGGGAGATGGATCCACACATACTGGACTGGACTGTAGTTATGATAAGGAAACCTTCATTATATTCCCATGGGTTTGAAATTTCTTTGTAGATGATCTACCTTACCTACCGGGAAAGAATGTGTGTTGGGGGAGGAAGGAAGGAGGATCTTTATTAAAAAAAAAAAAAGGGAATGGTCCAGAAGCAGTAGCATCCTGGTTGCATACAAATTAACTAAATACTGCCAAAGAAGAGGCCTTATGGATTAGTAGAGCTCTCAGATTTAGAGGCTGCAATTCAGGTTGAAGAAGAATGGATTCCTCTTTAAACATCTGTGAGAGGGTAGGGGATTTGGTTGGATACACTACCCTTTGAGATTCACAGAGCTACCAAGTTAACCAGTTCCAGGAGGGAAATTTTGACCAGTTCTGGTCTTGAACTTTTATCCCAAAGCAGTGTGGTATTTTTAGTCCCCAATTCTGCCCAATGAAATCAGTACTACCAGTCCCATAATGTATCAGGATAGGTTTGTCAGACATCCAAGATTGGCCTATTAAACTCCCTCTTGGAAATGAGTAACTTAATAGTTCTAAATTCAAATTTCAAAGCTTGCAAAGAATTCTTTTTTTATTTTTTAACAGCTCTGTATGGAGTTGTGAGATTCGTTAGTTTATTTAATTTATATATAAATAAAAGAAAAAAGAGAAATTAGACTTACCTGCTAATTGTTGTTCCTTGAGAAACTCCAGTTCAGTCCTGCACCTCTGGGTAGTGAACCTCTTCCAGCAACTTGGAGGCTGAGCCTGTCATCTTTTTGATGACACTAGTGTACATATGCAGCTGGCACCGCCCACCAGCCCCAGTACCTTTTGACAAAGCAGACTCAGAGGAGCAACAAATAAGTAGTTAAACATGCAACAAATGCTTCTATGTCTAAATAAACTAGTACCCCCCTCCATCCCCTGGGAAGGATACCCCGTCCCCCACTCCATGATGAAGAGGCCTACCTGTTGAGCGCCTGTGCAAATCCAACCGGCAAAAAGCGAGCAACCGACAGCTCTTTGGGTCCGCCCCTCCCCAAAACACTGATTACACACCCCTCCCCAGCTCCTCCTGGCCACTTCCTCCACCAAGGGAACCAGCTTCAGGACCAGGGTGTGCACAGATCATCACAAGAAGCACTCAGGGAGGGTTCCGGGACTGGACTGGAGTTCCTCAAGGAACAACAATTAGCAGGTAAGTCTGATTTCTCTTTCCTTATCGTCCCTCCAGTCCAGTCCCGCACCTCTGGGATGTATCAGAGCAGTTAAACTAACGGGAGGGACCCGCACAACCGGCCTGAAGCACTGTCGATCTGAAACGAGCATCCCCCGCCGCCTGGACATCCAGGCAAAAATGTTCAGAGAAGTATGCCACCCTACAGATCTCCACCGGCGGAACTAAACTATACTCTGCCCATGAGGCTGCCTGAGCCCTCATGGAATGCATCTGCAACCCCGCCGGTACTGTTCTACCCTTCAAGATGTATGCCAACGTGATTGCCTCACTGATCCATCTGGAAATGGAGGCTTAGCTGCTGCCTCACTTTTGCGCGACCTGCCAAACAGAACCAACAGATGGTCCGATCTTTGAAAGGACAATGCCCTTTTCACATACCTTCGCAGGACTCTTACCATCCAGGTGGCACAGCCCATACCTGCTCTCGCCCACATCCGCACTCGCCAGAGCCGGTAAGGAAACAGCCTGATCTACATGAAATGCTGACACCACCCTGGCAAAAATGAAGGTACTGGGCACCGGACCACTTTCTCCTTGGAGAAGGAAAGGAATGGCTCCTGGCATGACAGGGTCCGAAGCTCCGAAATCCTACGTGCTGAGCAACTCGACACCATGAATACCATTTTCAGAGCCAAATCCTGCAAGAAAGCTCGACTCAACGGCTCAACAGGTTCGCCCAGATTGAGATTCCAAGGCAGTACCACTGCCCTCTTTGGCAGACAGAGGTGGGTCACCACACCTAGAAAACTCAGCACGTCTGGGTGAGTACCCAACAGCACCCCGTGGACTTTCTGCGATAACCGAAAAATCGTCGCCAGTTGCATCCTCAAGGAACTGGCAGCTAGACCCTTATCAAAACCGGACTGCAAGAAAGCCAAGATGTCCGGGACGGAGGCAGTAGAAAGGCGTGGCTGCCTCTCTCCACACCATGATTCAAAGATGTGTCCTACGCATATGCACGACAGGTTCGTAGACCACCTCTGGGCCTGTAGCAAGGTCGCTATCCATGAGACTGATTATCCTTTCTTCTTCAACCTCGCCCTTTCACGAGCCATCCCACAAGCGAGAATTGATCCACCTGGGGCATGCAAAGCGGCTCCTGCATCAAGAGGTCCTTCCGAACCGGAAGCCACCACAGTCAATCCACCAGTATCCGAATCAGTTCGGCATACCACGGGCATATTGGCCAGTCTGGTGCCACCAAAATCACAAATCCCCAGTGCGCCTCTAGCCATTGCACTAATCGGCCTATGAGTGTCCACGGGGAAAAACAGAGAAGAGCCACTGCTGAATTAGAGCATCCAGGCCCTTGGACTTCTCTTCTTCTACTGAAAAACTGGCAGGCTTTGGCCGACTCGAATATTGCCATTAGGTCCATGACCAGTGTGCCCCATTGGTGGACCACCTGCTCGAACACCTCCTGATTGAGCTGCTAATCTCCGTGGTCCATGCGCACTCGGCTGAGGTAGTCTGCCATCATGCTGTCAACTCCTGCTACGTGTGCCGCTGATACTGCCTGGAGACGAATCGCTGCCCATCCGAATAGACCTTTGGCCTCCTCCTCCAGGGCTGCACTGCCCATGCCTCCTTGTCGGTTGATGTAAGCCATCGTGGTCACATTGTCTGAGAGGACTTGGACCACCTTCCCCTGCAACCATGGCTCAAAAACTTTCTAGCGCCAAGGTCACCGCTCACATTGCGAGCCTGTTGATTGACCACAGAGCCTCCTGCATACTCTCGTCCCTGAACAAAGCGTCCTTCGCAATTGGCTTTTCAACCTGACAGGCTGGTCATCCGAGGAACCCACATCAGGGACTCCTTCCACATGCAGCCACCAACTGAGGGCTCTCCTGGCGCTCCGTGGGCAGGGGAGTACTTGGGACTCTGATGGGACCATCGACGGAGCAGAGCCCTCTACAGCAATTGCATATGCGCCCTTGCCCATGGCACTAGCTCAAGATTGGCCGCCATGGTCCCCAGTACCTGCAGATAATGCCATGCTGATGGTCTTGCCCTCTTCAGGACCTGCTGTATCAACTGTCATAGCTCCTGCGCCCGGCGAACCAGCAGGAAATTCCTGCCCACACAGTTTACTGAAAGTATGGAGAGATGACCAAGAGGCCGCCCTGACCTTCTCTACTGGCAGAACTACACTGTGCCCTGCACTAGGCACCACTTGCGCGTTACAGGGGTAAGCCCGTAACCCCACTGGTATTGGACGCCCTAGGAAATCTGTCCTGATGCTATTGCTTCCTGGGCCCATCTGGACCTCCCGCTTTAGGAACTGCCTCTCATTTACGGAGGCCTCTAAAGAAACCAGACAAATGCAGAACTCTCTTAAGGTCATAGCCACACAGACTACGGACTGAGACGCTCCTTTCCGAGACTCCTAAGACCGACAACGTAAAGGCTTGATTCATGAGAAGGACAAACCTATCTTTGACCAACCGATGGTACTGATCGCAACACTACCTTTTTCCAAGAAAAGGACAACATGGCCCCCGACTGGAACACCTACTGGCCCGACACACGTCATGCCGAACAGAAGGCCCCTAAACACACAGTCTAAATTAAGCCTCTGACCGAATCTTGCTGTGAGGTCCCAAAAGGTTCCCAAGCAGAAGCTCCTATTACCAAGAAGGTGTCCCACGGATGCGCTCTCATACTGCATGAAAGCCGTAGCCGAAAACCCCAGCTAGAAACTCAAAACGCACCACATTGAAGAGCCAGTCCAAGGCCACTCTCGGGACTTTATCGCTGTAAAGCGCCAGCACTGCCAGCTGTACTCTTAACGAGCTGGCCGCCTAGCCCCTATCGAACCAACCTATAAGAGAACTTAATACCATCAGGACGGAGCTGTGGATGCACAGAACTGTTATCGAACACCCCAGTCCTCCAAAATGTGCCCTACTCACATATATGCTAGGCGAGAGGACCTCTATCTGGCCCAAAGTACCGTAGCACGACTGCTGTTAAAACTCACCCTTTCCACGGACGACCTGAAAGGGAGACCCGAACCAACTAAGACATCTGAAGCGGCCCCTGACACAACCGATTTTCCATGCCAAGACATGCCTGAACTCCCCCTGGAAAGCTGGACTAATTGGTGTGCCCTGGCCGACTAGACCAAACTGGGTTCACTACAAGCACTCCCCCCGAGAGCTACGATGCCCTGCATCAGACACCCTAAGGCGCCCACGGAAGAAGACATAGAGGTACTCGAACGATGGCAATACTACAACAGGACCCTCATCCCTTCCGACATCCTCTCTCGCCGCCAGGGGAAGAACGACGCCCCATGGAGAAACGTCGCCCTGACATCCTGGACCTGGGAACCCCATCTGAGAATTGTCTGAACAAACCCTGCCGGAGAGACGCCCATTCCTCGGCACCCCTGCAGACTTTGCCAAGCCAGTCCACCATCACCTTATCTGTTCCTGCAATTGCACCACTGAGATTGTCAGACTTCAGGGCTCCACCCAGGGAAGCAGCACTCCAGCCGCCACTCGACCGTTGGGTTCCCTAGCCGCTCCAAGGGCCTTGCAGGAAGGAATCCCCGCCATGCAGACTCCCACCTGCGATGATCATAGCTGACTATGCCGTGAGCCACGGCGGCCGCTCCAGCGGCATGCCGACCTCCAGAATACCAGGACAAGCCACCCCTGGAGGGGCTGCCTGACTCGAAGAGGACAGGAGATAAGCAAGCTCAAAAAAGCGTTCCGTTAAGTACAACGTCAAACAAGCGACCTCTGTCAAACGAAACGTTTCCAACTGAAAATGGACTCGATACCGTGAGCCCCTCCTTTCAGATCCAGGCTAGGTCAGAAAGCATAACAGAGACCCGACTTTCTTTGATGCTACGAAAACTAAGGAATATCGACCGACCTCACCAGCCGTTAGTGGAACCGGCACTACTGCTCCCAGCTGCAAGAAACGATCCAGCGATTGTCAAACTGCTAGCGATTTCTGCCATCCTTTGCCAGGCGGAGGCTCAAACCAATCTTGAACTGGCCAAGTCAATGGAAGACAAAAAAGCTTTGCGTACTATATCCAACCCCCATTGGTTGGACGATATTTAGACCCAGGCAGTAAGAATTCCCAAAACAGACCTCCTGCCTGGAACCCCCTTGCTTCATTGTGGTTTCCTCTTGGAAAACCTGCCAACCAAGAATTAGAAGACCTCTTGACTTTTCTAACTGTGCCCGCTTGCGACTTAGACTAACCATCGGCTGAACAACGTCTTAGTCAATGAATAACGGCAAGCGGCTGCTAGAGATGCCATCCCCTCGCCCAAGCGCTAAACAAATCATTGTGCACCTCTGCTAGATATACCGATTCTAGCCGTGTCACCTCCCTTAATTACTCCTGCTCCGGATGAACAAACTGCCACAAGCGTTGCGCTTCTCGAAGGCATGCTCACGCTACCCAAGTCCGATACCTTTCCATTGCCATGTCTGCCCAGGGATAGAGTACTGACACCATTTAGCCCCATTACAGGCAGACCCCACTCAACTTGGCTCATGCGAAGAACCCCATGGTGATAAGCTATGTTTGATATCATGGGTTCCGGGTTATAGTTACAGATGAACCTGGCATGACCCTAAATGGGAAGGAGCAGGTGCTGAGGATAGGGCGGGGGACCCTGACCAACAGGCTCAAAGCCGCAGATGGGAACAAAGAAAATGCATGAGAAATTGAAGCTACAAGGGACCCCACTGTGTGGGGCACTAATGAAGCAGACTGGGATTTATAGAGCCATTGGTTACAACAATGAACGCTTCCGGTCTGGAAGTATCTGAGATCCAGACCAAAATGACCTTATTTACCAAAAAGTCGAAGATCATACCCGTCAGCTATAATTTTTTTTTTTTAACCCATCACCACAGATTCAGAGTGTCACCTTTGTAAAGCTTCACTATGGCTATAACCGTACCTGGAAGAAACCAATTGTACTTGTAAGGTATGCGTAGGGAACACCTCCTACCCAATGGAACTGGACCAGATAACGTCTTATGTGACTATGAGGGGACACCAAATATCACTGACGATATTTCCCTGCAGCCAAAGTTCCTTGGAGAACGGCTGGAAAGAGGAACTAGTCAAACTTACAAAAACACATGAGAGTATCATGGTCACGGAGCAATGGGGTTGTGAGATCAAAACCCCCGTAAATAGACCATGTCTATTGTATCATTCCAATAATCCATGGCATATGAAATAAATAATTCTAAAGAATTAGATCTTTGTAGTACAAGCAGCTCCTTATTCATTAAGCATAATTCCTGCCATGGAAAAAATTAACAAGTTATAACTTTAAGGATGACACCTTCTTACTCAGCAAATCTGTGACCTCTGCAGAGGTCTAAGGATTCCTCTGTGTTAGCGCTCTTACTTATCGCAGTTGAAGAGCATTATATTTCCTTTGTGGGGTTTTTTTTTGTTGTTTTTTGCAAAGTCTACTACTAAACCAACCTAAACTAACTGAAAACTGAAATAATAAACTTAACTTAAAGCAGCTTGTCCACCGCCTGAGACAATCAAAAGGAAAAACTATTGAATCTGCCTCTTCCAGGTGAAAAGAAAGAAGGTTAAAAAAAAAAAAAGAAACCCCAAACACAGCAAAAATTTGCTCTGCCTAAATACTACCAATTAACCGAAAAAATATGCAATTAAAACAAGTATTTAAAGCAATAAACCTGCCATAGGCTCTGAAGCAATTCCACCGGGGTCTCACACCGTCAGCGCGACCGCGGTTGCCTTGCTGATGAAAGAGCGGGAAAAAAATGGTCGCAGATGCCGTCAGGCCCAGTTGGCGCCGAAAAGCCCGAAGATCCTGACGCTGTTCCTTCAAGAAGCGCGGACCCGAGGTACAGACCTGCCCTGACAACGCTCCCAATGCTTGTAGGCGATACTTGCTGCCCAGCCGGAAGGAAATGTAGCTCAGCACCCCGCAACGCCGCTCAGTTAAGTAGCGAGCGACATCTGCGGCGAGGGCAGTTGACTCGGCTCCGAGCATCTACCCCGACACCTCGTGCGAACCGGGACCGGAGGGTGAAGAGCATAAATGAATTAAATAAAAAGGTGGATAAAATAAGGAAGTGGCTTAAAGAAATTAAATCAATCAGCTCTAAACCAACAGGAATTAGAAGAGAACTAGCCCAGTTGCCCCTTTGTTGTTTTTTTTTTGCTTTTTTTAACGCCAAAGGATTTCCAGCGAACTTTGCAGTAACACAAAATTAAATCAAGGTAACTTTAATTAAGCTGAAATCAGTGCGAAGAAGTATCGGAACCTGTGTCAAACCGAAAGTAGATAAATAAATAAATAGGAAAAAGAAACACTGCCACTGCCTTGCGGCCCGCAGAAGGTGCGGGAGAAACGGCCTGCGCCAAAACCTGGGACTGCTTGCTGCCAATCCACCTCGGGACAAGCCCCTCAGCCTTCCGCTTGAGCGGGACACTGACCTGTACCCACGACATCATGCCCTAAAGCTACTTTGCCAATTGGCCCTGCGATCGGCAGCCCTTCAATCCGCGGTGCTCCTCACAGCATGGAGAGGGCTTCCCGGCTTCAGCAGCCTCGTGTATGACCCCCCTGGGATCTCCGGAGACTGTCTGCTGTGCTGAACTACTCCCCTTCGTCCAACCAAGAAGGGGAAAGCAGCCTCAAACCGCCGAAAAGCTCAACAGGTAGGAGAGCAGCAAGGACAGCCGGCTCAACGACTGTATATGAGGCCTTTTTTTTTTTTTTCTTAAGAACCCAGCACCAAATAAATGAACATATAGGGAATAAAAGAAAACCATAAAACTTACTATCCTATCCACTGCTCCTTATCAGTTCCACTAGTGAGCCCAGCACCTAGGCTCACTACGTCCTCCTGCTGCATGGAGAATGGACACACTGGGGGATGATGGGAGAAGACCAGCAGCATATACCCGGTGATGTCACGAATTTGACTTGTCCAGTCTCCATGCTGCAGGAGGAGGTGCACTACCCAGAGGTGGAGGACTGAACTGTAGGACCGATAAGGAATTGCATAAACATAAGCATAAAGATGAGTGCTGGTAGCTCCTCCCGGCGGAAAACCCATACAATTCGGCTCTGATCCTCCTGTTCTGGGCTCTCTCCTTCTTCCAACTCCTCCTGCAGATCTAACTCTGTATCAAGGTCTTCCCCATCCAGCCCCCCTGACAGCGGCGATTGCTGCCACTCCTCTAAGCCTCTAGACCGCTTAGACGCCACTGCTCCTGACTCATGCTCTTTTGCGTCTGACATCCTCTTAGCCCTGTGTTCCGGGGCCAAGGAGCCACTTGGTAGGCAAAACGCCTTATGCAAAAGTAAGACAAACTCTGGTGAGGACTCCCCCGGGAGCCCTATCGCTCCCTGGGCTTGAGGGGTGGATGGTCTGGGCATCATGCAGGGACCGGGGGCTGGATCCGTTGAAGGTAAACATGGCACCCCCCGCCCCCAGGGTCTCTTGCAACTGGGAGGGACTCTCTTGCATCATCTCATCCTGCAGGTCCTGCTCCCATGACCTCCTCTTGCATGCAGTTTAGGAAGACACCTGCCTCCGAGATCACACCACATCGGGGACTGCACATCTTGAGGATTTTTAGATTGCACTGCAGTGTTGTATCTTAAAGATATGAAATGGACCTTGCCCTGATCCAATAAAACTGACACATTCTCTGAGTAAAGTTTACGTTTTTATTCTAATACTACTAATGGCTATAAAGGGAGTACAGCTTCCCTTACAAGCAATATTACAGATTTAATAGGTACATAATCTGGGCTAAGAGACAAGAGATGGTCATGTCAGGTTACTCACTGACCATAGACAGATGGAAGGATTTCATTTGCTTCCTATCCACTGTCTTTCAAATTACATACATTTCTTGTATGCAGGTACTTCCTCTTTTCCACAGAGCTGTGGCTG
Source organism: Ichthyophis bannanicus (assembly GCA_033557465.1). Lineage (NCBI taxonomy): Eukaryota > Metazoa > Chordata > Amphibia > Gymnophiona > Ichthyophiidae > Ichthyophis > Ichthyophis bannanicus. The sequence continues at coordinate 1,368,839,066 of CM066031.1, forward strand.
CTACAAACCTATATGCGGCATTTTTTTTTTAAAACACATCTTTATTCCTGTCTCTGACTTTCTATCAGACCCTTCTCAGGAGAAAGAAACAATGTATCAACCAACTGCCTTTTAGATCACCTGACCAGGCACACAGCACTCTGAAATTTGCCCAGCAACAAACAAATGGCCTATCTGATTAGGCCTTTCCCACATGTCTGCATCAAGTCATTGTGCACTGAATAAGTTTTGAGCTGTATAACACAAGGAATGCTTAAGGATTAAGTGGGGTTCACACCCCTTGATACCATCCTATACCAGGCACTGCGGTCTGGCCAACATGGTGGGAAAGGCTGGAGGCACTCCCCAGGAACTCCCTCAATCTGTACCCAGGTATGTAACAGGATCCCCAGCACAGTGCACCTCCACAGGCTCAGGCACAGTGCACTAGAGTACTTGAACTAAACTAAAATAAAATCTAATTAACTGAAACTGAAACTGCAAATGACCCCCTAGGAAGAGGCTGCTCTGTCCTGCTTTATTCTCTGGTGGCTGCCTCTCCCAGGCACCCAAAACACAGTAGGGTGTTAAACACATGCAGGCCTGAATAAGAAATCGCACCTAAATTTATTTATTTATTTATATTATTGTTCTTATATACCGCACTCTTAAAAATCAGCACAGTTTACATACAACGATACTGTGCCAAATAGGCACTTACAATGAAACAGGAGATTAAACTCGGAATTCAACTGGGGGAACTATGTACAATATTAACAGATACAATATGTATCAACAGTATGTACATCCTTTGACAGTATTTCATGTGTTCCTTGTTGTGTGCATGATAGGTGGTGTTGGGTTGGAGGGTTGAGAGTAGTGTAGGAGAAAGAGGTGGTGTTTTAGCGCCTTTCTGAATTGGGTCATATCTGTTATGGCTCTGATGGACGCTGGGAGAGCATTCCAGCAGCTGGGGGCATAGAACTTGAAGGCTCTGTTCCTTGTTGTTTTGTTGCATTTTGTTATATTGCTGGGGATCTGTAGAGTATTGGCTGTGCAGGTTCTCCTTTCTCTGTCTGCTGACATGGGGTGAACAAGGTCCATTAAGGCTGTAGGGGCTATTTTGTTGATGACCTTGAAGGTTATGATGATTACTTTATAGGATAGCCGACAGTTGATCGGTAGCCAATGTAAGTCCTTAAGGACCAGGGTGATGTGATCACTTCTGGCAACTCCACTTAGGACACGTGCGGCAGCATTCATATCTAACTGTAGGGGGTTTAAGGTGCAGCGGGGGGGAGTTTCCCACACTGCTGCAGGCTCCCAAACATGCGGCTGCAGGCCGCTCTCTGTCTCATGTTCTGGCGGTTGCTAGAGGTTTCTGCTGTCTTCCCCTGCCCACGCCACTCTTACCTTGAAGCCTCTTTGCCACATGACCTTTCTACCCCTCACGCTCAGCCTTCCTTCCTGGCTTCGGCGCTGAGGGGGGGTGACTCGGGGCTGCCAGCTTTCACTCCTGTCAAGTAACTGCAGCCCCTGCAGCAGCTCCTCACCTGATAACAGGTTCAGGAGCAGCCAGAAGTCTTGGACTGACGAAGGCCCCCACAGAACCCTCCCCCCTGAAATCCTGGGGGGGGAAGAAGGAATATTCTTCCTTTCACTCCTGTCAAGCAACTGCAGCCCCTGCAGCAGCTCCTCACCCGATAATGGGTTTGGGAGCATCCAGAAGTCTTGGACTGACGAAGGCCCCCACAGAACCCTCCCCCAAAATCCTGGGGGGGGAGAGGGGGAAGAAGGAATATTCTCCCCTCGGCCCTGTTGTCTCTCTGTTTCTCCTGGTTCTTTTTTTTTTTTTTTTTTTTTTTACTTCTGCCTTTAAAAACAAAGAAACCTTAACAGGGGAAATAAAAGCACATTCTAACTAAACCTATCTCCTTAGTTGTCCTTTCTGTGAGTCCAGCACCCTGGCTCACAATCTCCTCCTGCTGCTTGGAGGTTGAGCATACTGGGGCTTGGAGCACCGCTGCCTCAAAACACGCATCAGAAAATGTCTGAATGTTTAGGCAGTAATGTTGCATAAAGATGTGCAAAGATGACCATGGTGCCACCCTACAGATGTCCCCTAGTGGAGCTAGCCCATGCTCCGGCCGAGGACACCTGTGAACTCGTGAAATGAGCTTTAAGACCATCCGGTACCACTTTGCTTATGAGACTATAGGGCAATTAGGTCAACTTACTGAACGTGTTTCAAAGCAAACTATAGACTATAGGCCAAGGCGATAGCTTCCGCCACCCAGCACGCCGAGGCCTTAAAAGCCACCTCCCCTTTGTGGAGACTGCCAAAAACAAGACAAATAAAAGGTCTTATCCATGAATAGATTCCATCTGCTTAAGGCAATAGCACAGAACCCTGTGCAGATCCAGTCTGTGATGGCGACAACCCTCCTGTGTCCGTGACATGGGAATAACCCGGCAGGGTCACTGTTTGATTTAGCTGAAACGTGATACCCCTTAGGCAGAAAGGACAGTATGGGTCACAGAACCACCTTCTCCTTGGACAGGAGCAAAAAAGGAGGCTCTGCAAAATAGGGCTTGCTACTTGGAGCCGCAACAAGCCTAGCAAATGGCAACTAAGAACTTTGTTTTCGGACTTCCGGTGATGTCACGGAGCTGATGGCAGCGGTGTAGCCTAGCTCTGTCCAATTCCCATAGTTTTATTTGCAAAATAAAGCATTCCCCTAGCAAAAACGTGGAAGGGTGGCGGGCTCCCACATTTGCCATGTATGCGAGAAAGAAGCTAGCGGGGTTTCAATCTGCTTATGTGCGTAAGGAGCTGATGGCTGCGGCGGAATCGGGAGGCTCAGAAGAGGGCGGTGACCCGGGGAGCTCGGAGGAGGAGGAAGCGCTGACTACAGAAGCGCAGGAGGGGAAGTCAATGAAAGCCTGGTTGAAAGTGTTCAAGGCTGAAATGCAGGCGGAGTTGAAGGGGATCCGGAAAGATGTGAAAGAGAAGCAATTAGATCTTACCTGCTAATTGGTGTTCCTGAAGGAACGACAGTCCAGTCCCTTCACTTCTGGGTTACGCAACCCTTCCAGCAGCTTGGAGGCTGAGCCCAACCTTTTTGGGGATGGAGCGGTATAAGTACCACTGGGACCACCCCCAGACTCCAGTAATCGAATGAAAAAGCAGACTTAACGAACTTGCATTAACCGTAAAGAACCACACTTGACAACCAAATCAAAAGACAAACAATTTTTTTTTTTTTTTTTTTTAAATATAACTATGAGGAATAGGAGAGGAGGAAGGGCAACAGGAAGGAGGTGGTTAACTTGTGCCTGACCGAGCCGTCCTTCACCTGTACTCCTCCCCCCAGCAGCGGCCCCACGCTCGGTCCATAGCTCCGCCCCTGACTAATAGTTCTTACCGGCTGGCGGCACACCGGGTGGGATCAGGGACTGGACTGTCGTTCCTTCAGGAACACCAATTAGCAGGTAAGATCTAATTGCTTCTTCCTTATCGTCACTCCAGTCCAGTCCCTTCACTTCTGGGATGTAACAGAGCAGTTCAATCCTGGGTGGGGGCCGCCATTCCTGACTGGAGAACCGCAAGACCAAACCGAGCGTCCGCTGAACTCTGTACGTCCAGCCTGTAGTGCTTGGTAAAGGTATGTAGGGAGGACCAAGTTGCCGCCCTGCAAATATCCAGAGGGGGAACTAGACTGAATTCTGCCCAAGAGGAAGCCTGTGCCCGGGTTGAGTGCGCCCGCAGGCCCCCTGGAACCTGTTTCCCTTTCAGGATATAGGCGGAGGCTATCGCCTCTCTGATCCACCTGGAGATGGAGGCCTTGGCTGCTGCCTCCCCCTTGTGAGGCCCTCCGAACTGAATGAAAAGGCGTTCGGATTTCCGGAAAGGGGCTGTGCGGGAGAGGTAACGCTTCAAGGCTCTCTGGACGTCTAGTAAGCGAAGCTTGCTATCCCTCCCTTCCAACCCCTCGGCCGAAAAGGACGGGAGAGTAACTACCTGGTTCACATGAAAGGGAGAGATGACCTTAGGCAAGAAGGAGGGAACCATTCGCAGGACTACCTTGTCCTTGAGAAAGGACAGAAAGGGGGGGCTGAGAAGACAGCGCTTGTAATTCAGAGACCCGCCTGGCCGAGCAAATAGCGACCAGAAAAACCGTCTTCAGAGTTAGGTCCTTCAAGGAAGCCCTCTTGACCGGCTCAAGGGGTTCCCCGACCAAGGCATTTAGGACGAGGTTGAGATCCCATGGGGGAATGACCGACCTTCGTTGGGGACGCAGACGCCTAACCGCTCTTAGGAACCTGGACACATTTATTTATTTTATTTATTTATTTATTTTTCTTATATACCGCACTCTTTAGCATCAGCGCGGTTTACATGGAACCATAATTAACAATAACAGTTTTACATAGAACAGGGAAGAAAAACTTGGATAACTTAGGGAGAAATGCACATCCGAGTGGGCCCCTAGGGCTTTGCCGCGGACCTTCCCTCTGTAGCAAGCGATGGCCGCTAGCTGAACCCGTAGGGAACTGGGCACTAGACCCTTGTCAAACCCCGCCTGCAAGAACTCCAGAATCTCGGGGACCGAGGCCGAAAGAGGATTCCTCCGGTGTTCCTCACACCATGCTTCGAAAATGCGCCAAACTCTTACGTATGAAAGGCAGGTTGAGCGCTTCTTCGCCTTCAACAGTGTCGTGATTACCGCTCCGGAATAGCCCCTCTTCAGGAGCCGCGCCCTTTCAATAGCCAGGCCGTAAGCGAGAATCGATCCACGTGAGGCATCCGAACCGGCCCTTGCCTCAGCAGGTCCCCTTTGCAGGGAAGCCGCCAAGGCCGGTCGACGAGCAACCTCACCAGATCCGCATACCAGGGACGGCGAGGCCAATCCGGGGCTATGAAAATTATCAATCCCCGATGAGCCTCCACCCGCTGTAGGACCTTTCCGATAAGAGCCCAGGGAGGGAAAACATAGAGGAGACCCTCCAAAGGCCACTTCTGTGACAGAGCATCCAGGTCCTCGGCCATCCTTTCTCTCCTCCGACTGAAGAAGCGGTCCACCTTGGCGGACGAGAACCGTGCCATGAGATCCATGACCGGGAGACCCCAATGGGCAACTATTAGGTCGAATGTCCCCCGGTCTAGCTCCCACTCTCCGTGATCTATCTTGCACCTGCTGAGGTAATCTGCCGTGACGTTGTCCGAGCCGGCTACGCGCTGAGCTGAGAGTGCTTCCAACCGAGCCTCGGCCCAGTGGAATAGGACATCCGCCTCCCTCTCTAAGGCGGCGCTGCTGGTGCCGCCCTGGTGATTGATGTATGCCACTGCGGTGACATTGTCGGAGAGGACGCGAATTGCTTTGTTCATCACCAAGGGCTCGAGAGACTTGAGCGCTAGGACGACGGCCCGCAATTCCAGCCTGTTGATGGGCCATTGAGATTCCAACGTTGTCCAGCGTCCCTGGACGAACTGGTCTTCGCAGTGGGCCCCCCCGCCTGCCAGACTGGCATCCGTCGTCAACAGCAACCACTGGGGAGGCTCTAGAGGCATCCCGCGATCCAGATTTCTTGGGCTCCGCCACCAGTGAAGAGCCCGTTTGGTCCGTGGAGCACAGGGTAACTGCATTGACAAAGGATGATGTTGAGGGGACCAACGCCGCAACAGAGCCCGCTGCAAAGGCCGCATGTGAGCCCTGGCCCATGGGACCACCTCTATAGCCGCCGCCATGGTTCCCAGAACCTGAAGATAATGCCACGCTGAGGGGTTCCGTCTGTCCAGGAACTGCGTGACCAGAATCCTTAGGTCTCTTGACCTTGTCTGTGAAAGAAAAACTCTGCCTTTGTTGGTGTCGAACCTTGCTCCGAGATATTTGAGTTCTTGGGAGGGGGTCATCCTGCTCTTTGCTCGATTGATGATCCACCCCAGCTCCTGTAGAACTTGGACTACTCTGGCCGTCGCCGAACGACTCTCTTCTTCTGACTTCGCACGGATCAGCCAGTCGTCCAGATAGGGGTGCACCAGGATTCCCTCTTTCCGTAGGGAAGCCGCTACTACCACCATCACTTTGGTAAAAGTCCTTGGGGCCGTAGCTAGCCCGAAGGGCAGCGCCTGGAATTGATAGTGGCCTCTTGGCACTGCGAATCTCAGGAACTGTTGATGGGACTTTCTGACTGGAATGTGCCAGTAGGCTTCTGTCAGATCGAGGGACGTCAGGAACTCCTTCTCCCTTACGGCTGCTATGACCGCACGTAGAGTTTCCATCCGAAAGTGCGGTACTCTGAGGCAGCGATTGACCTGCTTCAGGTCCAGGATCGGGCGAAAGGATCCTTCTTTCTTTGGGACCACGAAGTAAATCGAGTACCGACCTGAGCCGAGCTGGTCTGTTGGAACTGGTACCACGGCCCCGAGATCTATTAGGCGGGTAAGAGTTGCCTCTATCGCCACTCTCTTCGTCGGCGAGCCGCAGGGAGACTGGACAAAGGCTGGCCGTATTTGCTTTGCAAACTCGAGAGCGTAGCCTTCTCTGATCACCTCTAGGACCCATTGATTGGACGTGACCCGGGACCAGGCGGGCAGAAACTGCCTTAGGCGTCCGCCGACCGGCAGCCCGTCCCCCTGGACCCCCGTTGTCTCACTGTTGTTTTCTAGGTCCCGAGAAGGGGGGGGGGGAGGCACCAAAACCCCTACCTGCTCCTCGAAACCCTCTAAAACCTTGACCCCTTGAAGGGAAACGACCCCTGGGAAAGGGGTTTGACCTGGCCGGACGAAACCTCCGGGAGTCCCTAAGTTGGTTACGAACAGGGGCCAGGGAACGCCCCTGCTTCGGCCTGTCCTCCGGCAGCCTGCCTCCCTTTGATTCGCCCAGATCCTTTACCAGTTTCTCCAAATCCTCTCCAAATAACAGTTTCCCTTTAAAGGGAAGGCGACTGAGGCGCGACTTGGAGGAGGCATCGGCGGCCCAATTACGTAGCCACAAATAACGCCCAGCCGCCACAACCGAGGCCATGTGCTTGGCTAGGCTTCTAATGAGGTCATACTGGCTATCCGCCAAGTATGCAGCTCCGGATTCCAATCTAGCAGCGTTAGCCTGAGCTTCGTCCGCGGAGCCCTCCGCTGATTGAAGCTGTTGAGACCATCTTAAGCAGGCTCGTGCTACCCAAGCTCCTGACACGGAGGCCTGCAAAGCCAGAGCGCTGATGTCAAAAGCTTGCTTCAGAAGCGTGTCCAATTTTCTGTCCTGAGAGTCTCTCAGGGCCGTGCTGCCCTCGACTGGGATGGTAGTCTTCTTCATGACTGCTGAAACCGCTGCATCCACCCTGGGGGACTTCAGCAGCTCCTTATCTGCCTCAGGAAGTGGATATAGGCGAGTCATGGATCGTACCCCTCTTAGGCTTGACTCTGGTTGATCCCATTCCTCCTGGATCATCCGACGCACAACCCTGTGGACAGGGAAAACTTTCTGTGATCTCCTGATGGCCTGGATTAGGGGGTCTTCCAACGCCTCTTCCTCTGCAGGCGTATCCGAGGCTATATTAAGAGCTTTCAGGGACTCAGTAATTAATGCCGGAAGCTCCTCCCGGCGAAAGACTCTGATTACTCGAGATTGATCTTCCTCAGGGATCTCTCCATCTTCGAGCTCCTCCTCTTCCTCGTCCAACTCTCTATCAGAGAACTCGTCCTCTGTGGGGTCCTGAGAGAGGGACGGAAGGGGCTCCTCGGTGCTCAGCCGGGGGCGCTTAGGTGGTATCCCGGGATCCGGATTGCTTACTCTCGAGGGCTTGGTCGATTTGACCTCTGCCGACGTACCAGCATCCCCTGACCCCAGGCCCTGCTTGCGCAAGCAATAGGCCTTGTGTAGTAACAGAACGAAGTCAGGGGAGAAAAAGTCTCCGGCCCCCCCTTCTCCCGTGGGGGAGGGGGGCAGGGGAGCAGCAGATAAATCCGAGGACGTAGGCAGAGGTAGCTGGGATCCCCCCTCCCCTTCCAGGGGATCTCCGGACCCCTGTGAAGCCTGTGCGATAGTCAAGTGAATTTCTTGCTCTACAGAGGCAGCCACTGCAGCACAACCCCTGCAGATGCCTGCCTCCGAGGCTGTGCCCCTCCGCGTGCCACAGGAAGGGCACCTAGATTTGCCAGTCATGCTCTGCCGGAGGTTTAATAAAGGTTTAACTGTGCTCTCCCCTCCGCAAGTTAGGTAGCAGAAATGCCTTGCCAAACAAAGACTCGAAAGAAATAAACTTAAACGTAAGATAACATAAATTAGCGCTAAAATTAAAATTAGAATAAAATAAAGGCAAGTATAACAAGACCCAGCCAATTTAGGCTAATACTTGCTGTTTGGAGAGCTTCTTCAGGAACAGAACCGGACCGTGCTGCCCTTTCAGCTACCTCCGGTCGTTGGGCTCACACGTGGTAGGCCGGGACCACGTGGAGCCTACATGCAGGGCCGCGGGACAGGCTCTTGATCTGGAGACTAGGCGCAGACCGGTGCGGTAAGCGGCCGCCCCGCTCAGGATCGAGCGTCGCTGAAGAAGACCGCCGCAATCGCCGCCGAAATCGGGGCTCCGGAGCTCGACTGCGCGTCCCTCCGCTCTTCAATGGGACGGGCAGGAGCTCCTCCAGTGCGGCGTGCCTCAAGCGCTCAGCCACACAGGAGGGCTTCGGCGCGAGGCAGATTAGACCTCCCCGGTTTCTCTCTTCCTGGAAGTGCAGGGAACCCCGCGGTTCTGCCGCGAGAAGGGGAGCTGTGCGATCCTCTTCGCTGCTGCAGGCAGCGATCACCTCCGGCACCCGGCCCGGCCAGGGGGGGGGGGGGGGTGGGGGGGAGGGAGGAGGGAAGGAAACAGCAGGCAGGCTGGATTTAAAGGCACAGCAGGCAAATAACTAAAACAAAGGGCAAAAACAAGAGAAGTTAAAGGAATAAATTAAATTAAATTTTAAAGAACAAGTTTTAAGAAAAAAAGGGAGACTCCAGTAAGCCCTAGGCTTACGGAACCCTCCAGCTGCTTGGAGGCTGAGAATACTGGAGTCTGGGGGTGGTCCCAGTGGTACTTATACCGCTCCATCCCCAAAAAGGTTGGGCTCAGCCTCCAAGCTGCTGGAAGGGTTGCGTAACCCAGAAGTGAAGGGACTGGACTGGAGTGACGATAAGGAACACGCTGTTATCGATCCAGAAGGAGGTGAGCTGCTTAGGGCAGCGTGTGGAGGAGATGGAGGGGCACGTGACGCAATACGAAGAGGAGCTGAAAGAAATGGCGGCCGAGCAAGGGAAAATAAAGGCCCAACAGGTGGAGGTACAGGAGAAATTGGAGGAGATGGAAGACAGAGCACGGTGCAATAACCTGCGCATTAGAGGGGTGGCGGAAGGTGAAGCCACTAAGGACTGTGTGGAGGTCGTGCAGAGACTGTGTACTCACATTTTGCGCATGGAAGAACAGGGGGAGGGCCCAGTGGCAACAGTGGGAGTGGAGAGAGCGCACAGGAGTTTGGGCTCCCGGCGGGAGAACCAGAGGAGAGACATCATTGCCTGCATGAGCAGTTTCCCTCTTAAAGAGAGAGTGTTGAATGTAACACGGAAGTTTGGACGAATCGCGTGGGAAGGCAATGAGGTGGAATTATTTAACGATTTGTCCCGAGGAACACTGGAGCGAAGGAGGAACTTGAAAGAGGTTATAGCTTTCTTGCGGGGAAAGGGTTGAAATATTGCTGGATGTTCCCTTTTGGATTGTTGGTGACGGTGAATGGGATGTCCCGGAAGGTGAACGAGGCGGATGAAGCGTGGTCGGTGTTGGGAGAGCTGGGGTGTGAGAACCTACCAAAAGCAGGAGAGAGAGAGCGAAGAATGTAATCTAAAACTGTAGAGGGCAAGGTGCATGCTAGCTCTCAATGGCAGCGAATAGGAGAAAAAGGAAGGAGGCTGAAGAGGATGTCACAGGAGCGGAAGACGGCGCAAATGGAGGAAGACACCTGAGGAGGCTGGCTGGCGGTGGAGTAGGCCAGAGCAGTCGGGACGCATGGGGCGGTAGAGCCCCAGTGAGTATTGGATGATGGACACTGGACTTATAGGGCCTTAAGGGGAAGTATGGTGATGGGGGGTAGAGGGTGGGCGAGGGGGTGGTGGCGGGTAAGGGTGGTGAAATGATAGGGTTGGGGAGGGGGCATTTAGGAAGAGGTATGGAGGGGGAGGGGGCAGTAGGAATGAGGGGGCCCACCGAGGGAAGGGGGGCTTTTGGTGGATGGGGGGTGTATAAGTAATGGGATAGAACACGTCATACACAGAAAGTCAGGAGGGGGAAGAGGAGGGGGAGGGGGGATGGGCATCTCATAGCAGGGAATGGAGGAGGGGATGTGGGTAATGATCCGAATAGGTTCCATAAATGTTAAGGGGTTAAATTCCCCGACTAAGCGTAGTCTGCTGTATAGGGAGGTGGAGAAGAATCGTTGGGATGTGGTATTAATACAAGAAACCCACTTGAGAAGAGGGGATGTGGGGAGGATGAGGAACAGATGCTTTCAGGAGCAATTTTACTCTTGGGACAAAGAGCGGGGAAAGAAGGGGGGGTAGCTTTGCTGGTGCGGTTAGAGTGTGGGATTCAGGTGATGAGCGATTTTAATGATGGGGAAGGGAGAGTGGTGGGGATAAAGGGGAAGATGGGGTCTGAAGATATTGTTATAATGTCGGTGTATGGGCCAAATGATAATCAGGTTGAGTTTTGGAAAGGGGTACGGAAAATAGTGGAAGGGGTAGGACAAGGGAAACTCATTATGGGGGGGGACTTTAATGTCGTATTAGCCCCAGGGGTGGACAGGGACCCGGGAGGGGGGGCGGGGGGGAAGGAGAAACAGACAAGGCTTGAAGCAATTAATGAAACAATATAATTTAGTTGACTTGTGGAGAGAACTAAACCCTAGAGGTAGAGAATATACATTTTTTTCAGCGCCACATCAGAGTTGGAGCAGGACTGATATGCTCTTGGTGGACAATGAATGGATGATAGTGGTTAAGGAGGGGGGCATAGTGCCGATAGGGTGGTCGGATCATAGCACAGTGGAGGTGAACGTCGGATGGAAGGATCTGGGTGGGATGATATTTTGGAGATTGAATGAGAGCTTATTAAAAAGTAAGGAGGTGGTGGATGATGTAAGGCGGGCGATAAAAGGAATACCTGCTATATAATGATAATGGGGGAAGTGACTGAGGTGACTTTGTGGGAAGGGTTGAAGGCTGTGATAAGAGGGAGGTTTATAATGTGGGGGGCGAGGAAGAAAAGGGCTAGAGTGGTGAAGGAGGAGGGGTTGGGGATAGCGCTTAAGGAGGCAGAGGAGAGATATCGGAGGTCGGGAGCGAAAGGGGATAGGGAGGAGGTGGAGAGGGTGAGGAGGGAGTTGCAGGCACTGCAGGTAGAACAGTTAGCCTTTGCATTAAGGAGAGTAAAGCAGTGTATTATGAATTTGGGGATAAGCCGGGTAGATTGTTAGCTCGTAGACTTCGGCAGCAAAGGGGGGCTTCAATGATATATCAGAATAAGGGGAAAGGGGGGGGGGGGACGTGTTGGGGGAGGAAGAAATTCGGGAGAGATTTCGGAAGTTTTATCAGGATTTATATACAAGGACGGAGGGAATAGGGGAAGCGGAGATTTCAGAGTATTTGGAGGGGATACATTTGGGGGCTTTGTCAGAGGAAGCTCAAGCCGCAATGGAAGGGAGTATTATGGGGGAGGAAATAGGGAAGGTGGTACGGGGGTTGGCGGGAGGGAAGGCCCCAGGGTTAGACGGGTTGCCAGGAAGCTTTTATAAAGGTATTTCTGGGGGAAGTAGGAGATATCATGGGTAGGGTATTTAATGGAGTACTGGAAAAGGGGGTGGGGGGATTGTCTTCGGAAATGCTAACTGCGGGGATCCCTGTTCTGCCGAAGCCGGGGAAACACCCGTTAAATTGTAGCTCCTATCGTCCTATCTCTCTTCTTAATGTAGATGTTAAAATCCTGGCGAAGATTTTAGCGGATCGGCTGGCACCATGGTTGCTGGGGATAATTAAGGATGACCAGGCAGGGTTCATAATGGGGAGACAAGCGGCTGATAATATCAGGAGGGTGGTAGGAGTGGTGTGGGAGGCGAGGCAAGCACAGGAGGAGTTCTTATTGATGTCAATAGACGCCGAGAAGGCCTTTGATAGGGTGCACTGGGGGTTTCTAATGCAGGTGCTGGGGAAGATGGGTTGTGGGCCGAATTTTGTGAAATGGGTTGGAGGATTGTATGAGGGCCTGAGGGTGCAGGTTAAAATTAATGGGCGGTATTCCCGGGATTTTGGGTTGGGGCGGGGGACTAGACAGGGCTGCCCGATGTCGCCGCTGCTGTTTACAATAGTGGTGGAGCCGTTAGCGGAGAGAATTAGAATGAACAAGAGGATATTCGGGGTGGAAAGGGGGGGCGGTGTCACAAGATCTCTTTATATGCTGATGATATTTTGTTATATATGGGGCATCCACAGCAGTCGATGCAGGAGGTGATGGGGGAGGTGGGTAAGTATGGGGAGGTGTCGGGGTTTAAAATGAATGTAGATAAGACAGAAGTGTTGAAGGTGCATATGAGCAGCGAGGCAGAAGAGCTTTTGCGCAGGTAATATCCTCTGAGGTGGGTCAGCAAATCTTTAGGCTACTTGGGGGTTCAAATTCCGGTGTGCTATGCTGATCTCTATAAGGTTAATTACCCGAGAATTATAGGAGACATTAATAGGGATTTAGATGGGTGGTTGAGATACAAAATTTCATGGCTGGGAAGGATAATGGCGATTAAAATGAATATTCTGCCACGTCTGCTATATCTTTTTCAGGCTCTACCGGTGGGGATACCAGAGGGCGTGATGTGGGCGCTGCAGAGATGGGTTTTTCTTTATATTTGGAAAAGGAAGCCTCCAAGGATTTCACGGGAGGTAATGTTTGCACCCAAGGAGGAGGGGGGGGGGGGGGTTAGGGGTCCCTAACCTGCGAGATTATTATAGAGCGGCCCAAGGTGAAATTAGACTTACCTGCTAATTGTTGTTCCTTTAGAATCTCCAGGCTAGTCCTGAAACTTTGGGGTCTTGCTCCTCCTCCAGCAGCTTTGGAGACTGAGAAACGTCACTTCTCTTGATGTCACCAGTACAAGTAGCCTGGATCCATCTCCTGAGATCAGTAACCTATTGACAAAGCAACTCACCAGAGCAACAATTAAGTAGAAACTTTACAAACAAACCATTAACAATCTACGAAAAACTGAGCTGCTGCGAAATCCATCTCCGCAAGTGCTGAGATCCCCATTTTCTAACAGAGAAGAAAAAACAGAGTGTCAGTATGCATGGATACCCCAAAAACCCCTCCCCTTATGAACTCCCCTCGGGGAAATGCCCCTCGAGATGCTTACCTGTTATATCTTCACTGCTTCAGGCGCCAGTCCATGAAAGATTCTGGGAGGGATACAGGACTAGCCTGGAGATTCTAAAGGAACAACAATTAGCAGGTAAGTCTAATTTCATCTTCCTTAGCGTCTCTCCAGGCTAATCCTGAAACTTTGGGGATGTAACAGAGCAGTGCCAAGAATTAACGGGAGGGACCTACCAACCCCGCCTGAAGCACTGACGCTCCAAAACAGGCATCTCCCTGCGACTGCAAATCCAACCGTTAATGCCTGATAAAGGAATGCAAGGAAGACCAAGTAGCCGCCCGACAAATGTCCACCGCCGGAACCAAACTACGCTCCGCCCAAGAGGTAGCCTGCGCTCTAGTTGAATGCGCCCGCAAACCTATCGGAACTGGTCTACGCCGCAAAAGATAAGCTGACGCAATTGCCTCTTTCAGCCACCTAGCAATGGAGGCCTTCGACGCTGCCTGCCCCTTGTTAGGACCCCCAAACAACACAAGCAACCTATCCAAACGACGGAACAAGGCTGTAACTTTCAAATATATCTGCAACGCTCTCTTAATATCCAATTTATGCAACTGCTGAACAGTGGACTCCTCCCCGCCGCACGCAAACACCGGTAGGGAGACCACCTGATTCACATGAAATGGCGATACCACCTTAGGCAGAAAGGATGGCACAGTCCTCAACACCACCTTGGACTCACTAAAAACCAGAAAGAGTTCCTTACAGGATAAAGCTTGTAGCTCCGAAATTCTCCTGGCAGAGGCAACTGCCACCAGAAAAACCACTTTTAAGGCTAAATCCTTCAATGACGACCTCGACAAAGGTTCAAACGGCGCTCGCACCAAAGCCTCCAGAACCAAATGCAAGTCCCACTGCGGGACTAGCTGCCTATGGGGCGGTCGCAATAGTACCACCGCCCTCAAAAATCGTTTGACATCCGGGTGTCCGCCAAGCGCTTGCCCACCTATCTTTCCGCGGTAGCAAGACAATGCTGCCAACTGCACCTTTAGAGAAGCCGCAGCTAATCCTTTCTCATATCCGTCCTGCAAAAACGCCAGTATCTGCGGAATCAAAGCTTTTAATGCTAAGACCTTGCGGACCTCACACCACTCCTCGAATACTCGCCAAACCCGCACATACGTCAACGACGTTGACCTTCTGCGAGCTTTCAACAAAGTAGAGACTACCACTGACGAATATCCTCTCGCTAACAACCTTGCCCTTTCAATAGCCAAGCCGTAAGCGAGAACCGATCCACCTGAGGCATCAACAGAGGGCCCTGCAGCAACAGGTCTTTCCGAACTGGCAGCCTCCAAGGTTTGTCCCCGAGAAGTCTGACCATATCCGCCTACCACGGCCTCCTCGGCCAATCCGGTGCGATTAATATTACTGGCCCTCTGTGCATCTCGATGCGCTGCAGGATCCTGCCTATTAAGACCCACGGCGGGAACACGTAGAGTAGACGACCTTCCGGCCATGGCTGAATCAAGGTGTCCTGGCCCTCCGACATCCTCTCCCGCCTTCTGCTGAAGAACCGACTGGCGTTTGCGGTTTGAAAGGTTGCCATTAGATCCATGACTGGAGCGCCCCACCGCTGCACTAACATCTCGAACACTTGCGGGTGAAGGGCCCATTCCCCCAGATCTACTCTTACCCGACTGAGGAAGTCGGCCTCCACATTCTCCACTCCTGCGACATGTGCCGTTGACAATGACAACAGATACCTCTCGGCCCACACGAACAACTGGGCGGCCTCGCTTTCCAGCGCCGGACTGCTGGTCCCCCCTTGCTGATTGATATAGGCCACTGCCATCGCGTTGTCGGAGAATACCCTTACGGCCTTCCTGTGTAGGCACTCCCGGAACGCTCTTAGCGCCAGGACCACCGCTCGCAATTCTAACCGGTTGATGGACCACGTCTTTTCCTGCACGGACCACACCCCTTGCGCAAACCTGCCCTGGACATGCTGGCATCCGTCGTGAGGGGGACCCAATCCAGTACCTCCAACGGCATCCCTTTCTCGAACGACTCCGCCTGTAACCACCATAGCAGAGAGAGACGTATCTCCGGCTGACAGGGTAACCGCTGGGTGATACTGTCGTTCTGATGGGACCACCGCCGAAGTAACGCTCTCTGTAGTGGCCTCATGTGCGCCCTCGCCCAGGGCACCACCTCTATCGTTGCCACCAAGGTGCCTAACACCTGCAGGTATTGCCAGGCCGTCGGACACGAGTTGCGTAGAAACTTGCGAATCAGACGCGTTAGACCTTTTGCTCGGCTCTGTGGAAGAAACACCTGCCCCACCTTCGTGTCAAACCGTGCTCCCAGATATTCCAGGGACTGAGAGGGCGTTAACCTACTTTTGGTCCGATTGACCACCCAACCGAGGCTTTCCAAGAATGCCACCACTCTGCTCGTGGCTGACTCGCTCTCCTCCCTGGATTTTGCCCGTATCAGCCAATCATCCAGATAAGGATGCACCAGAATTCCTTGCTTTCTCAACGCCGCGGCCACCACCACCACCACCATCACCTTGGTGAAAACTCACGGCGCCGTCGCTAAGCCAAACGGCAAGGCTTGGAACTGAAAGTGTCCCATCGGGACCGCGAACCTTAAGAACCTTTGATGGTCCTGACGAATGGGAATGTGCAGATACGCCTCCGACAAATCGGGCGACGTCAGAAACTCGCCCCTGCGCACCGCTACTATGACCGACCTTAATGTCTCCATCCGAAAATTAGACACCCTTAGACAGCAATTTACGCGCTTGAGATCCAAAATCGGCCAAAATGTTCCTTCCTTCTTCGGCACCATGAAATAAATGGAGTAACGACCGCAGCCGCATTGGTCTGTAGGTACTGGAACCACCGCCTCGAGGGAAAGCAGGCGGTTCAGCGTCTCCTCCACCGCCGTGTACTTGAACTGTGCTTTGCACAGGGACATCACAAAAGAATCCGCCACGGGCCATTGAAGCTCCAATGCATATCCTTCGCGGATGACTTCCAGTACCCACTGATCGGACGTGATTTGGGCCCAGGCAGGGTAAAACCTCCGCAGTCGACCTCCTATCTGTTCCTGCCCTGCCTGGGCCCCCCTGGCTTCATTGCGATTTTCGGGAACTGGAGGACGAAGAGGACGCAAACCCCCTGTTCACCCCTCGAAAACCTCAAAACCCTTGGCTACGAAAAGGAAATTATCTACTTTGCGGCTGATCAAATCTCGGGGAACGAAAACGCCGAAACTCCCTTTGCTGTCCTCTGGCTGGCGGTCCCGCGCGACCTTGCCTCTGCTTATCTTCGGGGAGCCTGCCTCCTTTCGACTCCCCCAAATCTTTCACCAGTTTTTCCAAGTCATCTCCAAACAGAAGCTTTCCTCTAAACGGCAGCTTATTAAGCCTCGACTTCGAAGAAGTATCCGCCGACCAATTCCATAACCACAAATATCTTCTGGCCGCTAGCGCCAACGCCATACTATTGGACAAACCTCTAACGAGATCATAATGGATATCCGCCAGATAAGCCGCCCCTGTTTCCATCCTGGCCGCCTCTGTCGCCACTTCTACCGCCTGTCCCGCCTGTAGACCTTGGGCCCACCGCAGACAAGCCCTGGCTACCCAAGCTCCACAAATGGACGCCTGGAGGGACAGCGCATTAACATCAAAAACTTGCTTCAACGATGTGTCCAATTTCCGGTCCTGTGCATCCTTCTGCGCCGCACTCCCTTCAACCGGAATAGTAGTTTTCTTTGTTACTGCAGAAACCGCGACATCTACCTTAGGAGACTTCAACAACTCCCGATCCTGGTCAGCTAAAGGATAGAGGCGGGACATCACCCGAGATCCTGTCAGCTCGGACTCCGGCATATCCCATTCATCCTGTATCATTTCTTTAAACACTCTGTGCATAGGAAAATCCTTCTGTGTCTTCCGAAAGGCCTGCAACAAGGGATCCTCCAACTCAGTCTCCTCCGTTTGCACCGCTGTGGGCATATTAAGCGCCTTAAGCGTCTCAGCTATGAGCGCCGGTAACTCCTCCCTTCGAAAAATCTGAACTACTCGGGCCTGGTCTTCCTGCTCGGGAATCTCCCCCTCTTCCAAATCCTCTTCTAAATCCAAATCCTGTCCTAGGTCCTGCCCTAGGTCCTCCAACTCCACGGACTCGGATGACACAGACCGACCGGACGCTTCCTTACCAGGCCGCAGTCTCTTTGCTGGACTTCCGGCTCCACCGAGGTTCAGAGAAGGACCCGGGTGCTTTTCTCCCAAACTCCTCTCTGTCGGACTGGGGGAGGGGGAACCTTGCGCCCCTGCAAACACTTGTTGAAGGAGGGAGACAAAGTGCGGGGAAAAGATCGCTTCCAACCCCCCTGGGACCTGCCCCTGCGAGACCTGGCTCCCCTGAAAGGAAGATGGACCCGCCACTGGCCCCAGGGAAGATTCCTCCAGCACCTTTGGCTCAGAGAGGCCCGAGGGCACCTCCTTTGGACTCTCGCCACTCTCCGCCAGGCCGTGCTCCATTGAGACTGCTTCCCTGCAACAGCTTCTGCAGACACCTGTCTCAGAAACAGCCCCTCTCTTAGATCCACATATCAAAACAGAGAGATTTTGATGGCATGCTACCTGAAGCAGAAGAAAGGCCCGCTGTCTCCTACAGCCCCACAGCCCTTACAGCCAAACTCTCAACCCGTTGCAATTAAGACTTTTTTTTTTTTTTTTATAGAACGGGGCCCCCTTACTGCTCCGACCTAAAAACTAACAAGTTCCAAGCCAAACGAGACTGTCCTGACCGAAAAGAAGCCGAAACCAAAACTGCCGTTGCCCTGAGAAGAGTTTCCCGCGCGCGATTCCCTCGAAGCGCGGCCTACCTCCAGCTCCCCACGCGGCCCGAGACCGCAGAGGAATTTTAACGAGATCGACGACCCCGGCCCCTTATCTTATGCTATGATCCTCTGTTTGGGGCATTCAGTGCCCTAGCGCTCAGCCGTGATTGCGGCTTCGGCGCTGGGGCTCTGCACCGTCTCCTGCCTTCCGCTCAGCCTTCCAAGTACTGCCGGCAATAAATTCGGCCGCTGACTGACAGGCTCGCGTGTAGCTGCCCTGTGAGTCCTTTTTGTCGGTTCCTCACCCAAATTAGTGGGTTCGGGAACCGAAGGACAGCACACCTTCTCACCACCTCCTTGAACGGCAGAACTCCAAGGGGGGGAAGGAAATCAGAGAATGAAGAGCTGAAAGAAGGGTAGAAATAAGCAGCTCAGCACAGCTACTGTTCTGAAATCAGCAACCCCCGAACCTAGGCTCCTAAAAATGTAAAACCTCACTACTTAATTGCTTCTCACAGTGAGCCCTAACCTGGGGCTCACCAGCACTCCAAGCTGCTTGGAGACTGAGAATACTGATCTCAGGAGGCGGATCCAGGGTACTTGTACTGGTGACATCAAGAGAAGTGACGTTTCTCAGTCTCCAAAGCAGCTGGAGGAGGAGCAAGACCCCAAAATTGCAGGACTAGCCTGGAGAGACGCTAAGGAACTTAAACATGTTATGGATTGGAGAGGGGATAAGGAGGAGAAACCATGGGTGAGTTTGGAAAAAGCAAAAGGTGAGGGGAGGGAGATTAGAGGCTTAGCTGTGGGCACCGCAGGTAGAGAGGAAGGAGTTGGGGAAGGGTATCCCGGCAATGAGGCATGTGGTGAACGTGTGGGATAGAGTGAGAGCTCCGGAAATAAAACGAAGGGGGAGCGGATTTTCAGTGATGACACCGTGGAGAGGCTGGAGAGTTTTTCAATCAGGATGGGAAGGAGGTAGGTTTGATGGGTGGAGGGATAAAGGGTTGGTCTGTGGGTTTCAGTTACTACAGGAAGGGAAGCATTTGGATTGGAGGATAAAGATAGATTCGCGTACACGCAGGTATGCTCCTTCCTCAAGGGGGAGTTGGGGAAGGCGGGGATGGCTTGGGAGGTTTCTCGAATGGAGGCATTGTGGTATGGGAAGAGGGGTTTGAAAGGAATGATATCGGCTTTATATAAGGGGGTAAAGGGGGAGCCAGAAGGGAAGTTTAGATATATGTTAGAATGGGAGGGGGAATTGGGATAGACGATGAATCTCAAGGAGTGGAAGGGGGTATGGGATCAGATAAAGAAGACGCCCTGGTCGGGTAGTATTAGGGAAAATTGCTATAAAATTATGTTTCGCTGGTATTATACACTGGAGAGATTGCACTGGATGTATCCAGGGGTATCCCCAATATGTTGGGGACATTTTGGCACATTTGGAGGAGGTGTACAAAGGTGCAGGCTTACTGGGGAAGGATTCAACGATGGATTCAATTGAAACTGGGGGTGGAAGTGGATTTGAAGCTGCAAAGTTTTTTATTGTCATGGAGGGGGGAGGGGCAAGTACTGGAGGGGGGTAGGATGGTGCAGGCATGTCTTAGTGCGGCCAGGTGTGAGGTGGCAGAGGCTTGGAAGCAGAAGGAGGCGCCTTCGGTAACGAAATATGAGGGGAGGCTGAGGTACATAGTGCTGATGGAGAAGTTAACGGCTGCCTGACAGATGAGGGGGGGCTAAGTTTGAAATAAGGTGGGGGAAGTTATGGGATGCCTTGGGGGGGAGGGAGGGAGTGGAGGGCAAAGGATAAGGATACTCCAATCGGCTAAAGGGAGGAGGGGCAGGGGTTCCTTTTTGGGAGTAAAAAAGGGGGGTAATAAGTGGAGAGGGGGGATAGGGGGTGGGGGGAGTGTTAAAATACAAAATAATTAAGAGATGTTTTTGGTGTATATTAATACTGGTAATTATGTTAGATACATTGGCGAGAGGGTTGGAGGAGTAAGCTAAGCAGGTATAGGGGTAACAACCATAGAAAGAGAACGTTGTTATGAGTTATCTGAGAAATGTTTTATTTTTGGGGGTATGGGAGTAAGATATTATGCCGGAGAAGGTGTGTACAGGTGGGCTAGGAATCAATATTCTCGGGCGAGGGGGGATGGTGGTTGGTTTGTGCTTGTGTTTATGTTAAAGGGTTGTTGATAATAAAAAAAAATTAAATATAAAAGAAAAAGAAGAAGGAAGGGGGGATATTTTGCAATGCAGACAAATTTTGGTAATAATACATTAAAAAAAAAGAATGGAGACAAAGTACAGTATAGTTAAACTGTTTAGTATGGAAATACAGTAGGATAGCAATAGGAGGTTAAAATAAGGAATAATGGCCAACATACTTTTTGGAGTGCCTTGCTTTATAGAAATATTGGATGCTTGTTACCCAATGTACAGATGATGGAATGCTATTGATTTATGTATATGGTCATGTTAGGGAAATGTTGACAATAAAAACTTAAATACAAAAAAAAAAAAGAACATTGTTTTCACAGCGCTATCCTTCAGTAGGGCCCGAGAAAGGGGTTCGAATGGCGCATCGGTTAAGGCTGCTAGCACCAGGTTGAGATCCTACAGCGGCACTGTGGTATGCAAAAGTGGATGAACCTGTTTCACCGCCTGGAAAAAAATGGACCACATCCGGGTGAGCCACCAAGGAGCAACCCTGCACCTGTCCCCGGAAATAAGAGAGAGAGGAGCTATCTGGACCTGCAAAGAGTATAAAGCCTATGCCTTTTCTAGTCCCACCTGAGAGAAGGCCAGGATGTCCAGAAGCAAAGTGACAAAAGACCGGAGTCTCCTGTCCTCGCACCAACTTTCAAACACATGCGAGACTCTGATATAGGCCAATGAGGTAGAGAGCTTGCGAGACTTAAGCAAGGTAGCTACCACTACCATTGAATATCCTTTATCCCTTAGACATGCTCTTTCAAGAGCCAAGCTGTAAGCAAGAACCTGGTAGGAGGACTGACCCCTGAGAGAGCAGGTTTATCCTGTTGGGGAGCCGCCAGGGATGTGCCACAACCTGCTGGAGCAGATTGGCCTCATCAACCTTGGTATACCAATCTGGAGCAATCAGAATCACCAGCGCCTCATGAGCTTCTATGTATTGCAGCAGAGTCCTATTAGAGGCCATGGAGGAAAGGCATACTGAAGACTGTGCGCCGGCCATGGCTTGGCCAGGGCACTGAACCCTTCGGACATGGGCTCCCTGCGCCTGCTGAAGAACCAAGCTGCTTGGCATTGTCTACTGAGGCCATGAGATCCATGACTGGACTGCCCACATGGACAGTTAGGTCGTGAAACATGACCACATCGAGCTCCCACTCTCTCAGGCCTAACCAATGCCGACTGAGGTAGCCGGCTTCAACATTTTCCTTTCTTGCCACATGACCTACGGAGAGAGATGTCAGATATTCTTCTGCCCCAAGTAGCAGAGAAGATACCTCCTCTACCAGCGCTGCACTGCCCGTGCCCCCCAGGATGTTGAGGTATGCCAGTGTTGTCGGAACAGTCCTGCACAGCTCTCCCAGAAATCATGGTAAGGAAGTACTGGAGCGCCCAGAAGACCGATCTCTTTTCCAGCCAATTGACAGACCAGGCCCTCTCCTCCGGAGATTACAGCCCTTGTGTCACCTGTGACTTGTAATGCACTCCCTATCCCGTGAGGCTGGCATCTGTCTTCACTGACGCCTAGTCCAGAGGCTGCAGTGGCATGCCCACCATAAGATGGTCTGGCTGCAGCCACCAACAGAACTGCGTTCTTTCTGGTTAGCAGGAAAATCAATCGTTGCAACACTGGGTAGTGTTGCAGTGACCTCCAAGAGAGTAGGGCGGCCTGCAGAGGCCTCATGGGAGCCATTGTCCATGGAACTAGGTCCAAGGCCACCGCCATGAAACTCCAAAGTTGTAGGTAATGCCACACCGAGGGCACCTTCATACTCAAAAAGCTCCGCACCTGAGACTGGAGGTTCTGGGACCTCTCTAGTGGAAGATAATGTGTCCCAGCTTGGTGTCGAAGCATGCTCCCCAGTACCCAAGGTCCTGGAACACCTTGAGTTGACTGTTGGTTAGGTTCACTACCCAACTCAGGCCCTGAAGGCAATCACTTCCTGAGTGGCATCCACAGTCTCGAGCTGTGACTGTGCTCTGATTAGCCAATTGTCCAGATAGAGGCTGAACTAAAAAGCTTTCCTGTCATATAGCTGCCACCACCACCACTATGATCTTGGTAAAGGTGTGTGGGGCAGTGGCCAGACCAAAGGACAACACCCAGAACCGAAAATGATACTGCGGCACCACAAAGCTATAGAACTAATGATGATCTAGTCAGATTGGAATGTGCAAGTATGCTTCTGTGAGGTCCAGGGTCAAAAGGAACTCCTCCTTCCTGACCGACATAATAATGGAGCGTAATGTCTTCATGCGAAAATGAAAGTCTCGCAGGGCGCAGTTTATGTGTTTTAAATCCAGGAGAATGCGCACTCCACCGTCTACATGCAGTCAGTGAGGAGCCATAAGCAGCCCCACTTAACCATAGCAGTCCACTTAATTGAGGACAGCCCAAGCAATCCTTAGATCCTCCTAAATTTCACATTATATGAAGTCACAAATAAGGCAGAAAAATGAACCTCAGTCCACCTCGGGCCTGACTTTCTTTTTTGTTGGTAACGGGTTGAAGCCTTGAGTAGCATCCACAGAAGATTAGCTCCTTAAGTCACAGACCCCAGAGCTAATGGTGAGACAGGGCCCAGTCAAAAACACCGATGCTGCAAATGAACCACCAAACTCAAGACTGAAAACATACTAGCTCAATGACAGGAATTCCCCCTCTGTGGAAAACCTGTTAGTATAAAGGAGAGCAAGCTGAGCTGGATGAATTTAGATCAGCTAAGTTTAGGGTAATTCAGATTAAACCAGAGCCACTTAGATTAGCTGAGATCATCAGAATTCAGATTAGCACAGCTGTCTTCAGAATAACTTTGCTGAGATCACTCCAAGTACAACAGAAAACTCGCAGAAAAACTCAATTTAGGTAAATCCAGGGGAAACCAAACTAGGTCACCTTAGTCTAGGTTAATACCCACTAAACCAGAGCCACATAGTGGAAGCCTGTTTAGACTATTTCAGAGCAAATCATGCAAAACTGAGGCATTGAGAAAAACCCTAGGTTAAAAGAAATTAACCAGAGACCTTCAGAAGAACGCAGTCCAGAGCACAGCCTACTAACCAGAATAAATCCAAAGCACTGAGAATAACAATGTAGATAATTCAAGCTATGTCCCAAGATAATTAACTTAATCCAGTTTACATGAATTCAGAAAAATCTGATGAAAACAGACGCTCTTAGCGTGACACAGATTACATTAATTCCAGGTAAACAAAAGATCGTGGGACTTATCCCGTTTAGATGATACCGATGAACATCCAGAAGCACTTAGATTAAACTAGTTTACAAGAATACAATTAAACCAGAGACCCCAAGGGCAATCCCCAATCCTGATAATACCCCACAACAAAAGAACGGCATTAACAAACACCTCTTGAGACTTTGAGGCCCTGAAAAAAACCCCAACGACACAAAATAAATTTCAGCAGTAACAAAAATATCACCTGATCCCAGAAAGGAGAACTCCTCCACACGAGGAAACCACTGCTGCCAATTCCCCCAAACATCCTGATAGGCAGAACACAAAATATGGTCGCATCTGCACCAAAAAGAGAGAGACGGGAAAACTGCTGAAGATATGAAATGGGCTCAAGAGAGAGCTCTGCTCTCAGAGACAGGATCACCGCACTTTATCTTCTGCGAGTCCGAAAGAGGAAACCAAACCGAGCATAAATAAACAAAAACTAAAAGACCAAACAAAGTCATGGCCAGAGAATCATGTGGTTTGCTAAGGAACCCAGCTGAGCTTAGGGAGCAGAGAGTACCATTAAAATAGACAAGGGAATAAAGCAACCCTGAGGTGCTCTAGTGCAAACCACCCATGCCATGGCAGCCCCATAGCTATGTCTTGCAAGAAAATGCAAAGTCAACTTCGTGATGTCCGACTGCCCTCCCACCAAAGGGAGTGGTAGCAGTTGTCCTTGGCCTGCTCCCCTTGCTGGAGCCTGAGGCCTACTGTTCCTCATTTACCATTTCCTCTCTACTTATGGAGACGTCAACTGGTAAAACTGAGGTAGCGGAGATACTTTGCAACTCAGCCTTTCCCTTTTTTTATTTTAGTCTTTTTGCATCGAAAACTCAAAGAGCCAGCACAATGTGAAGGTTCTATGATGGCAGTCAGAGAGAAAGACAACCAGCTACATAATCAAAAGTACTGTGCTGTCCGGCTTGGGGGAGAGGGAATAGGATCCAGAACACTGTGTTTTTAACCCCTGCCCTGTACCCTACCCACTAAAGAGCCTGGGCTCACGCAAGCAGGCCCTGCCTCCTGCTTTCGTCCACAATAAAACTATACAAGTCACCCAGCCAAAAAAAGGTATGCCTTAGAGAAGTTTCAACTGCTTGCTGCCATAAGCCTTTCCTTCCTTGTATATTTTTATTTTTTTAACGTAGGCAATTATTCCAACTGTGAAGTCATCCAATAGAGCTCAGCCATGCGGAAGCTCCTGCCCTAGCTGCTAGGAACTGAGATACTGGTTTCTGGTGCCTAAGGAGGGAACTCTTCTACTGTGACATTAGAAATCTGACATGCTCAATTCCTAGCTACTAGTAGATGGAGATAACCTACAAGTACTGGACTGGACTGACGATTAGGAACATGTAATTTCTGCCTGCATAATAATCACCAAAATCCACTATTTTCTTTTGAACACACTACCACTGTTCACAACTTCTCACCTCCTACTCCATTTACTGTGATCTCCTTCTCACAGGTCTGTTGCTGAATCATTTTTCATAGTAACATAGTAAATAATGGCACAATGACCAAAAGGTTCCATCCCATTTGTCCATTTTGAGTAGACACACATACAGATTTCAATATGGACACAAAACACCTAGTACTCCCTTCCTCTGCTTCTCTTACCTAACCTTTCAAGTTGCCTTTTAGGACTACACCGCTACTTTGTGCCGAGATCTCCCCAACCCTCTCTCAAAGTTTCAATGATTTTTGGATTGCATCTGCCACTCTGTTCAGATTATACCCAATGCTATCTTGCTGTTTTGGGTTTTAATTGTTGCTCTTAGCCGTCTACCCCAGTGCTTCATTTCCATCCTTTTGAGTCTAGGACTCCTCTTTATTTAACCCACGACTTGTCTTCTTCCGATGGTATTTAGCCCTCTTCTCACAACTTTATATTAGTTTTCAATTGGCTTCAAAATTCACTTCTCATCTACAACTGTATTCACTCTACAGCACCATGCTCTCTCTTCTTTCTTCCCCTTTGACCCTTCTTGTGACCTCCACTTATCAGGCAAGCTGTTCTCAATGCCCTTCTCCACCACTGTAAATCCAGACATTATGAGGTACATTTCACAATGGGACATCCAAGTGCAATCTGGGACATCAAAGTCAAAACGTTTGAAAAAAGAAAAATAGCAGGCATGTGCAAGTTCAGGCATGATTCCGGAAACGTGGACATGCCCAATATGCACGTGGATCAAACATCTATATAGATGTCCCCAGGATAGCATTTCAGAACCAAGACATCTAATAGCATAGTGGTTAGGAGTAGTGGCTTAAGAGCAAAGTGGTCAGGGTTCAAACTCCAGCGTGGGCCTTTGTGATCTAAGGCTGGTCACTTAATTTTCCACCTTCTCTACAATCTTGCGATGTTTTAAGGTGAAATCAAGCACTTTCCTGATACCTAGCTGTGACCGGAGCAGGTATAAACATTGATGTGCCTGCAGATGCCTCCGATGTTTTGGAGATCAAATGAAGACGTGCAAGTACACTGCCACTCCCCCGTGCCTACGTGGACGTCCCTGCACCAGAGACATCTGCAAACGTCATTTGTGGGATGGTTATGGAGACGTGTCCATGATTTTGATGCACAAATAAAGACTAAACCTTTTAAAATGACCCTCTATGGTTTTTGTCTATGCCACTATCTACCCAGAATGGCCACCCTGAGTTGATGCATCTCTCTCAGTGTTCAAGTCTTACCCAAGGACTCCCTTCTTTAAGACTGCTTTCAACTCGATAAGCCCCGATTGTTCCAGATCTTGACTCTCATTTTAAGCATATAATTTTTTTAAAACATCTTTTTATTGAATGTTGTGAAAGACAGAAAAAGTACACACCATATGAAACGATATCCATTCCCTCTGGAATAAGTACATACAAAGTCTACCCTCGTCGACAGTTCCCTTAATCTTCGCGCTCCATTAACAACAATCCTACTACATATCAACTAAACCCTTATGTACACATATTAGTTCAATTTGTACTCAGAGTTTCCTTCCCTACCTCCCCCCCCCGGATTTATCTCTGCCAACAACTCATCAACATACTTTATAAACAGAAAGCACACGCTGTCACATCCTCTCCACCACCTGGGATAAAAGATGCCTCCCTCCAACTTATTTTTTATTATGTCCCCCTCCTCCAACAGATAGGTATTGGTCCCATATCTTATGAAACATCCATTCCTTCCCCTTCATCCTGAATGTTAATATATCAAATCTCACTGCCTCTTCAATTTTGAATGTCCAGTCTGCTATAGAGGGACTACTTTCCTTTTTCCATCTCCATGCTACTGCCACTATGGCCGCCAATTTAAGTATTTTAAGCATATTTTATCATAATATTTTAGCAATTACTAGAAATTAGTTGCCTTGTAAATATGGTTTAATGACTGTTATGCAGGAAAAAGGTCCTGTTTCTGCTTTATGCCTCTGTACAGTTCTGCATATACACAGTAGCGATGTCAAGGGTGGACCATCCCAAACAGTGAGATTTTTCAGACCATGCATCCAGGCTATATCTAGAAAAATATAATGTGGACAAGTGCAAAGTTATGCACCTAGGAAAGAACAACCTAAAACTATGGTTACACGATGCAAGGTTCCACATTAAGAACCACCACCCAGGAAAAAGATTTAGGCGTCATCGTGGCTAACGTTCCGCCCAGAGGTGGCCAAGAAGGCAAACAGAATGATAGAAATCATAAGAAAAGGAATGGAGAATAAAATAAAGATGATTATAATGCCTCTGTATTGTTCCATGGTACGACTGCACCTCGCGTACTGTGTACAATTCTGGTCACCGTATCTTAAAAAGGATATAGCAGAATTAGAAAGGGTACAGAGAAGAGCCACCTAAATAGTAAAGGGGATGGAAGGATACCCCTATGAGAGGGTAAAAAGGTTAGGGCTCTTCAACTTGAAAAAAGAGACGGCTGAGGAGAGATGATAGAGGTCTATAAATTAATGAATGGAGTGGAACGGATAAACGTAGATAGATTGTTTACGCCATCAAAATATAGAAAGACTAGGGGAATGCAAAGAAGCTACAGTGTAACCTATTTAAGATTAATAAGAGAAAATATTTTTTCATTCAACATACAATCAAATTCTGGAATTTGTTACCAGAAGATGTAGTAAAAGCTGTTAATGCAGCCAGGTGTTTTTTTTTTAAATTTATAAAAATATTTGATATACATAAGAGGAAAAAAACAAAACAATATACCACACAATATATAGCATATAAAATATAACAATCAAACTTAACTTTAGCCCACATCAAGGAGATGCCAGTATTAAGAAAAAAGTAAAGAAAAAACCCGATGGGTTACCGATGAATACAATTAAGCTCCATTAACTAAGTCAAGAAACTAGAATAAGCAGAACATACACTATCTCGCTACGCCTTGCCTTTTAAAAATTCCATCAAATGATCCACCTCAAAGAAAACATATCTTTTACCCTGAAAAGTTATAAGACATTTACAGGGAAATTTCAAATGAAAGACAGCTCCGAGAGCCAAATCAGGCGGCCGCACCTCCAAAAAGGCCTTACGCCGCCCCTGTGTAGCCTTGGAGACATCCGGAAACATCTGAATTACTTGTCCACAAAACTTTTCAGATTTCTTTTGAAAATAAGCACGCAAAATTATATTTTTATCCATTTCTAATGCTAGAGAGACTAATAATGTAGCCCTAGAGGAAATATTGCAAGTAGACTCCAAGAAAGCAGATATATCCAGGGTAGAAGAAGCTAAATGATCATACTGATCCACCCCCTCACCCTCTCCCTTAACTAATTTCCCCAAAGGAACATAATATATCTTTGAAACGACAACAGAATTCAAATCAGTAAACAATAACACTTCTTTAAGATATTTTTAAAACAGTAATAATGGAGATAGGTAATGTGTCCGAGGAAAGTTCAATAATCGCAAATTTTTAGATTGTAAAGAATTCTCCAAAATCTCATCCTGACGATGGAGTAAACAGGAATCCTGAACAAAAGTAGCCATCACCCCTTTTTGAGAAAGATTAACTGTCTCCTGCGACTCAACCCTCCTCTCCAAAGATGATAACCTACTTTCATGATCAGACCATTTTTGGACTGTTTCCTGGGAGAAGTCCGAAACTTTCTGGAGGGAAGCCCCAAGCGCTAGAAACTCCATTCGGGAAATCAATGCCCAAATATCTTTTAAAGAAACATCTACAGATGGAACTTGGGCTTCCCCAGCAGACCCGAACGTTATCACAGATGGGAGGGGTGGTGGTAAATTCTCTGAGGAAGAGTCAACTCGTAAGAAAGCAGTGGGAAGCAAAGACGCTCCGTTATCACATTGCCCAACCACCTCCGGGAGGGGATGTGAAACGGATAGCTGACCACTCTTTTAGCTGGGCAGAGCAGAACCCAAGTCACACAGGGAGGAAACGGAGGAAACTGTACTCACTGTTGACATATCCTCCACTCCAACACCAGACTGCTGAGCAGAAGGCGATGACTCACCCACACGAACATGGACATCCATCGGCCCAACAACCTTGACCTCTTTAGGTTGGACGGCTTGTGGGAACCATTTCCTCCTCTTCCCCATTACAGGGAACCTCCCTTCACGCCAAAGTGCGCCAAAGGGGCGGGACCTGCCCCTTCGGGCACGCGTCTGCTACCGCGTCCCACGGGTACCGGGAACCAATCAGCGCAGCCCCCACAGGTACCAGGAATCAATCAGGCAGTTCAGGAACAGGAGCAGGAAACAACTGAGCACCTCCAATGCAGCCAAGTTTAAAAAGGTTTGGACAAGTTCCTGGAGGAAAGGTCTATAAACCATTATTAAAGGGGACCCAGGAAATTCACTACTTGCCCCAATACAAGCATAGTGGAGCCTGTGTCTTTTGGGGAAACTGCTAGGTACTTGTGACCTAGATTAGCCACTGTTGGAAACAAGATACTGGGCTTGATGGATCTTGGTCTGACCCAGTATGGCATATCTTATGTTCTTATGAAAAGAGACAGCTGAGGGGGGATATGATAGAAATCTATAAATTAATTAATGGAGTCGAACGGGTAAATGTAGATTGATTGTTTATGCCATCAAAAAGTAGAAAGACTAGGGAACATGTAACGAAGCTACAGTGTAACCCATTTAAGACTAATAAGAGAAAATATTTTTTCATTCAACGCATAATCAAACTCTGGAATTTGTTACTGGATGATGTAGTTAGTGTAGCTAAGTTTAAAAAAGGTTTGGACAAATTCCTGGACAAAGGTCCATAAAACCATTATTAAAGAGGGCCCAGGTAATCCACTGCTTGCCCCAGTACAAGCATTGTGGATCCTGTGTGTCTTTTTGGGAACCTGCTAGATACCTGTGACCTGGTTTGGCCACTGTTGGAAACAGGATACTGGGCTTGATGGACCTTGGTCTGACCCAGTATAGCATTATCTTATGTGATTATTGTGGTGTCTGACAAGCTCGTCGTCAGTGAAGTTTTGGCCTGGCATGAAAGGGCAGATGTGTATTTATTATTGATGGTCTGGGGCAATAGCATTTTAGAAAAAGGTGGGATTTTAGTCTCTTTCAGAAGTCTGATAGTACCTCTATGACACTTAGCTCAGCTGGTAGGGAGTTCCAGATGACTGGGGCATAAAGAATGAACAGAGCCGGCCCAAGGGTTTCTTCTGCCCTGGGCATAAGCCCCGGCCATGCCCCCGCAAGCCAAACTGCACCCTGTGCTGAGCAACCACCGATTCTGGTATGTGGTCGGGAGGCATGGCTTGGCTCAGTGGCAGAACATGTGCTTTGGCACACATGGCCTGCTGCTTTTGACCCCCCCCCCCCCCGACATAACTTTGGGGGTTCAGAAGTAGACGACCATATGTGCCAAAGCACATGGCCTTCCGCCCACAAAGATTTGCGTGAATGTCCAGTTGCATGTGGCTTGTTTGCTAATAGTTTTCTGGGGTGATATGGCTAGGATATTCAGCGTACTGTGCCTTCTTAACCTGTCACCTCTGGCTTGTGTTATTAGTGTCTGTAAGCATTCTGCCAATTGGTTGTGTATTACATTGAATATGCTGAGTATTGCTTTGTATTAGACTTGGGTGATGATGGGGAGCCAATACAACTGCCTTAATACGGGGGTGATGTAAGTGTGCTGTGATGCACTGCATATAATCCATGCTGCTGTTGAAGTGGGTATAGTGTGTGTTTGGGTAATCCTTGGTAAATTATGTTGCTGTAAGCAAAGAATGGGGCAGAGCTTTGATCCATTGCTTTTCCTGCCACAGGTTTTCCTTGTGCCATTGCACCTCCTGCTGCCCCTTAGAGTCACAGCCTTGTGCAAGTGCATGGTTTACACAATGAATTGCTCTAGGCTAGCCATGACCACTGGAGTGCCACTTCAGGTCTCCCATGGCTACCCCCTGGCATACAGCTTTCATGGCAGGTATACTTGTACATACTGAGCTCAGAAATGAGGCGGGGGGGGGGGGGGTAAAAAAAGTACACACAAAGTTGTGCTCAGATTTCCTCCCACCGGTAGGGCCAATTGGTTCTTCTTCTAATGAAAGCAGTGATCAGGGCGCTAGCACAGAGGCTCTACTAAATGCGAGGAGTCTTACAGAGTGTGAGAATGAAACAGCCTTCAAATCGGTATGCGATACACTCCTAATGAGTAACATCTAGCAGCTCTAGTTATAGACATAAAGTAATAGCCACCTCCCTATAAAGGCAGCGGCAGCTCACCAAGATGAGTGTGAAATCCCGAAAATCTGGGTTGACGCTTCCACAAGGAACAAACATCATCTAGACGAAGCAGCGGCAAAAATGTAACACAGGGCAACCCAAGCACAACGTCAGTCGCGGATTGATGACGCTACGCACCACTGACGCCGCTTTGTACGTCTGTTAGGGTCCTTTGTCGAGCCTATGCGCAGAATGTAAACGCATCCGTTCCCTTTCTCCGAGGTGCCGCTGAATATGCTTGTTGGAATCTGCGTTCAGGAGATATGTATTAATTTGTATTTATTTTTATGCTCAAGGGAAGGAGAGAGGTAAACTGTGATTAATGATAGTTGAAAGTCGAATCTTGATCTTAAAGGCATGGCTCTCGGTGTATCCAAGAGATCTTCAAGGCAATAGAAAGGGCAGCTTCGCGCCTGGATTTCCGCCGAAATTTGAAAACAGTAAAGAAAAAAGAGAAGCGAAGGATAGGGAATGTTATTTTAGTCGTCATGTCTCTGTCGCCGGAGAAAGCCTCGGAGCTGAAACAGATCATCCATGATCAGCTGTGCAAGGCAAGTCCCGACTGCTGCCCCCCTATTTCGCACTCCCCAGAGCTGAGCTCGGTTCTCACAGGCTTTATTATTGAATGCAAGGTGTTAACTGTGCCTTTCAGAGTGAACACTGGTAGATATGGGCATTTGTTCCGACTGGTCATCCTTACCTGCCGTGCTCTAGATATCGAAGCTTTATTACCATTTCATGTTGGTTCTCTTTTTGGGAGCCTTGAGCTTTATGCAAACTAAGTATTATCTTTCCTCTTTAGACGTCTGCTGTTCTTAACATAGGCAAGCGGGACACACGTCAGCCCTCGCAGTGAATACTTACACACAATTGTGGGTTAAACTTGGCCACAGCTTTGTCAGATCAGCATAAACAAATGCAAGTGTGTGTGCACACACACACGCCTGCCTGCCTGCCCGCCCGCCCAAGAAAAGTGAGAACATCTCGTAGCATATAAGTTATTTAAAAATTCAAAAAGACAGATGTAAACCATTGACAAATAAAAAAAGATGGCGACCGGAAATTGTCGAAATAAAGATGTTATATAGCTAAAAAAGGTAAATAAGTAAACTATTTAAGCTTTTAATTTACAAGATGTTCTCACTTTTTTGGCCATCCTATGTGTGTATGTAATATATTTACAAGGGATGAAGTTCCCTGTTTAGTCACTTCAGCCAGAGTGTGATGCGCCCTTTTTTTCTTGCAGCCAAGCTGGTCGGCCATGGAGACTGGATGCCCACCTTGCCAAAATGAGCTGGGCCCACCCCTGTACTAGCGGGTTAGTCGTGCTGCCTTAGCAGACTGCTAACGCTGGGTCGGTCATTGTGCAGGGACTTGCCAGGGCACCTGGTGTTGGTGACAGCTAGGGTGCCCTGCCCCTTACTCATGCTGTGTGTTTGTTTGTGTCCTGGCTTGGGAAACCACCAAGATGTAGCTTCAATGAGAAAAACTAAGGAGCCCCTCCCCAGCTGGGGGGGAGGGGGCTCTGAAGGGTGGCAGGAGTGGGGAAACAGGCGATCCGAAAAGGGGGAAAGCTCTGGACTGCCTGGTGATGTAGTTGTGATGTTCTGAGCTGCGGTGGGAAATTTCCTGCCACAGCCTGGTGAGATCATGGTCCCCAGGGGGAGAGGGCAGATGTGCCTGCCACCATGTTAAACAGTGGGCCCATTGCACACATGTTCCGGCATCCACACTAACATAGGCAGGCGGGACACATGTCCGCCACGTCCCCTGAAATGAGCTCTTTGCCCTCTGGCCGCACAGCCCAAGAACACCTACACACAATATAGTGAGTTAAACTTGGCTGCAGCTTTATTGTCAGATCAACATAAACAAATGCAAATGCCTAAATATGTATCTATCTATATATGTGTGTGTGTGTACACACACACACACACGACATATTTACAAGGAATGTGGTTCTCGGTCCAATCACCCGAGCCAGGGTGTAATGTGCCGCCCTTTCTTGCAGCCAAGTTGGTCCGCCTTGACAAAATGAACTGGGACTACCCCAGTACTAGCGGCTTAGTCTTGCTGCCTTAGCGGACCGCCAATGCTGGATCAGTTGTGATGCAGGGGACTAGCTGGACGCCCCACCTTGGTGGCAGCTAGGCACTCTGCCCCTTACTCATGCTGTGTGTGTGTCTGCGGCTTCGACAATTGTCACGATGTTCTGAGCCGCGGTTAGAAATTTCCTGCCACAGCCTGGCAAGATCACAGTCCTCCCTAGGGGCAGAGGGAGGGGGCGGATGGGCCCGCTGCCATGTTAAGGAGCAGGCCCATCGCACACATGCTCCAGTCCCCAGACATGTGATGGAACATATAAGTTTTCCTAAGCAGTCCAACACAGACTTTTACTTCTTCTTTATTTGCTCCAAATGTATTTAAATTCTGTTGTGTGTTTAGTTACTGCCATGTTTAACTTCCTCCTCCAACTGTATACCCTTATATGGTGTGTGTGTGTGTGTGTGAGCGGTGGCACCCTTTGGGGCTAGTTTACTTCTGCTTCCCTTCTCTTCATTTCTGGCATTGAACTTTCGGTAAGAGGAAGAATTTACTTTTACAACCCAAGATGTGATACTTGTAAAGGAGTGAAAGACTTTTCACATGACTAATACAATTCTAAAAGAAAGTCTTTACTGCACTAGACAGCATATTGAAAATTAATCAGTTTATCTGGTAAATGTCAAATAATGGAATTGTAGATAGGATTAGAAAGTCCTGGGTCTGTCTTATGCATCCTTCTGAAAACTCCTCTCTCCATTTCCTGCAATTTAAACTTCCTTTGTACTAGTACTGTATTTCTTCTCCACTAAAGGCCCATTCTTACGTTTTTTAATGAATACTTGAATCTCTGTTTTTTCACGTCTAACGTTTTAGATACAAGTTCCTGATCAGCATTTCTCTATTTCTTTGCCACACAACTTGGCACTTCACAGCATTTCTCCCTACTTCTGTGAGCTAAAGCCTAGACTTTCAGAAGCCTTGATGGTTATAACAAATATCTTTCAGAAGGCTCTGTACCTACTGAATTAGAAGGGGCTATACTTATTTATTTACACTTTCATACCACATTTCTGGGACGTTCTTAGTAGTATACAGATTAGATAAAATTGCAAGCAATACATAAACCAACAGACCTCAAGTAATGAAACTAATACAGCGAAATTTCATAGTTCCTCTCCCCCACAGCCTCCACAAATAGATATATCTCGAATTTAACCTTAACAGTCTTAAAATAATTTCCCTATGTAGCTGTCCTGGGAGGGAATTCCACAAAATCGGAGCTTGTACCCAAAAAGACTATAAATGGATTTGCTCCTTCTTAACCTCCAGTCTACAAGCCACAGCCTGTAACGCTGCCACTATAGACTTCAAAGTGCAACCTGGAACATAATATTGTTCTTAAATAACTAGGAGTCATGCCACAAAGGGACTTAAACACCAAAGTCTAAATCTTACATTTTACCCTATACAACAGCAGCAACCAATGTAATTCTATCAAAACTGGGTAACGTGATCATATTTGCACAGCCCTTTCATAATTTTAGCAGTAATATTTTGTATTTGCTGCAACCTAATTATCTCCTTAGATGTAAGACCGAAGAACAGTGAACTGCAATAATCAAGGCGAGGCCAAATCTGACCCTTTTCAAATTCAGGCTGAAAACTCACCTTTTCACTGCTGCTTTTGGATCTTGACTCACCTGATCTCCTTTGTGTTTCCTTACCATTCCCCCTAGATGTATCACATGTCTACAGCACTGCATATGTCTTGTAGCGCTATACAAATGTTCAGTAGTAGTAGTAGCAAAATAAATGTCCATGTCACCAGTGCCAGATTTCCTTTCAAAAGCTAGGACCACATTACTTGAAGCATCTGCAACACTGCAAACAAAGATTTAATCTGTTTGGAGATATGGTCATGAAAACTTAAACATGCATCCAACTGTATCTCAAAACTATAGCATAACCTGGACAATTTTATCAAATCATTATTACCTTCACATGGAATAACATCAATACTCTGTGCGTTAACCACAAAAAGTCTGCCTTTTACAAATTCCTATTTTAAAATATTTGAGCAAACCAATCATGCAGACAGCAAATAAGGAATAAGATTCCCTCTTATATCCATCTCATTCTGAGGCAACAAAATCAATTCCTGAACATCATCAGTATACACATAAAACTGTAACCCTGCCATTTTCATTTTCAAATATATATGAGACAAATCCAGAGACAAAATGGAGCCCTGAGGGATCTATTTTGTTTCCAAGGACTTGGATAACTGTTGTCCAAACTTCGCCCTTTGTTCTCTTTGTCAAAAGCTGCAGAAACATCTAGCCGAAGCAAAACACCATCAGAACTCTTATCTAACATAACCTATTAGCCAACAGTGCCCTTAATATTGTTTCTGTACTATAAAACTGGTGAGAACCAGATTATTGTGCATCCAAGATATTACTATTCTCCAAATAATTTAACTGAAATACCACAATTTTACCCCAAGAAAAGCAAATTCAGAATAGGCCTATAATTTTCATATTTTGTGGTCACCAGAATTTTTAATCACCAGAATCACTATAGATCTCTTTAACACCTCAGGAACCACACTTTGGTTAAGATCATGAATACGTCTGTGAAACAATTTATTAACTACAGCTTCCTTTCCCAATTGGACCCAAGGAATAGTAGGGCAGAGATCCAATAAACAATAAGTAGGGCATAACTTATATAGAATTTATTCTATCCCTACTGTAGTCATTTCAGAAAATTCCAGCCATTGAGACTCCATCGCCCATTCCAGCACAGGTCCTAATATACCTCTCTGCCTCACCTCCAAATCACATCAGCTCTCCCCTCAACCTTATCCTTCAAAGCCTTCCATTGTCTTTATTTTTCTCTTGAAAATAAAGTGCCAAGCCCTCACAAGACAAGGCCATAATGAGCGCCTTAGGCTGTTGCCCAGATAAAGAGCAAACCACCTGAAACAAATTTCCTTGTTGATTTTAAAGTTCCGTGGATTTAATTTTCAGAATATGCAGACTTGATGTTTCTCAACTCTGTCCTATAAACTACAGTTTTACTTTCCAAACCAAGTGTCCATCAAATCTTTTATCTTGTCCTGTAACATCATTGACTATGAAAATTAGGGGATCTGCTACTTTTGAGGTACTTCAGTCTGCTCTGCTGAACTGTCGTTCTTTATGGGCCAGGACCCTTCTTGTCCACGACTTAGTGGAAGCTCATTCTCTGGATGCCCTGTGTTTTTTTTTTATAACTTTATTTATAAATTAGCAATACATGCCAACAACATCCAACAACAACAAGCCTCCTACCAAGGTGTACTCTTATCCTCGGCAGGGGGCAAATGACCGATACAGGCATGAACTAACACCAAAATACAAACAGACATATCAATGAAAATTTTTTTGTTTTTTATACTCTACACCCCCCCTCCCTTCCCTCCTCCCCCTCCCAGTCGCAACAATCACACCCCCTCTTTCACTCCCCTCCACCCTTCTCACTATTTGTCATCTTAGCACTACCCTATCCTAATATCAGCAATGAGATGGATCGATACAATAACAGCAGCTACGGGTACCAGTCTGTCAACAATGAGCCGCCTGACTGAAGACCGAACACAATTTAGAATAGCTATCCAGAGGGTCGCCATGAGTCGACTCCGACTCGACGGCACTTAACAACAACCACCACCCTAATATCCTACATTCAATCTTTCATTACGGCACCATGGGCCCAAGTTTTGAATATAAGGCTCCCACAGCAGCATGAAAGAGGACCATTCCTGCGGGTTACCCCTAGCCCTCCATCGCTCCACTAACATCAGCTGGTGAAAATTATTGCGCCACTCCCAAAAGGACGGCAGATTCGGCTCTCGCCATCTGTGAAGGATTGGGCCTTTTCCCACCAGACACGCCTTACGCACCCATCGCCATACCCACCTCCCCCTAGGGAGATCCTGGTTCAGTTGGTCCAGGACCACAAATGAGCCCGTCCAAGGTATCCGCTGGTGTAACAGCCCCGCCAGTCAGTTGCTGATCCGTGTCCAATATGGCCTAATGCACTTACATTCCCACCACATGTGTAACAAGTTAGCCAATGGCTCCGCACATCTGGGGCAGCTCCCGTCCACAGTAAGACGACTACGCAGAGCTCTCCTAGGTGAAAAATGCGCCCGGGTTATGCATTTAAATTGGATTTCTCTCCAGCGCGCCCCTTCCGCCAGGTCGGTGATCCGTCCTAGAGCCCGCAGGATAGAGCCAGGTGGCACCTCCCGGCGCAATTCTAGCACCCATGCCCTCTCCACGCCCCCATACTCCGGTTTAACTCCATAGCACTCTAGCTGAGCCTTCAGCCGAGCTATAGATGGGGGACTATCCCCCCCAAGGTCAAAAAATTCTAAAATCTGTGCCGATCGTTCAACCATAAGCTCCTCTACCGGCAAACCAGCCACATAATGGGCCAACTGCATATAAGCAAAGAAATGGTTTGGCCGCAGATCATACTCTACCGATAACACAGAGAACGGTTTGCACTTCCCAGATATATCTACCACGTGCCCTATATTCCGGATTCCCTTCTCATTCTAAATTCGAAACACACTGGTCTCGGAGCCTGGGGAAAAGCACGCATTACCTTGTAATGGTAGCCAACTCGATGTTGTCCAACGTCGTTTCCAGTATACGTTCAATTGTCTCCACGTACGTCGCATCGAATTTATCAGTCCGCTCCGCCTGATATCAACAGGCTGGATGCCCTGTTCTTAACAGAGACTTGGTTGAAGGATGGTGAGGATTCCCTCCTCTACAGGTGCTTCCCCCCAGGTTACTCAGCCTTTTCTACCATCAGGCTTGGTCGCTCTGTCGGAGGGGTTGCAGCGCTTTTCAGGTCTCCTCTCCTGCTTTGACATACCCTGAATCTCTTTTGTTATGTTTGAATGGTTTTCCCCCGGTCTATTTTCTCCTAGTCTGTTCCTCCATCTCTTCGTCCCCATCTCTGGGAATCCCTTACATATACCCTTTTCAGAGGTTTCTTTGCTTTTCCCTCATCTTATTGTATTGGGTGATTTTAATATTCATTATGAGGCTCCTCGTTCTAAGGATGTGAATTTAATTCACTTATTCTCTGATCTTTCTTTATCACAGCATTTTTTCTTCCTCACCTATGCTGCAGCCCACACGCTTGATCTTATACTCTCTTCCTCCGTGCTATCCATTCTCCATCTGCAATTTCCTCCGTTTTGTGATTTTTTTTTTCAAGGTGTTCTGTTCCATCGAAGCATTCTTTACTGCTATGCCAGGCCCTAGCAAGCTTCGTCACAACATTTCTTCCTCCACTCTTGCTCGTTTTCCTATTGCTTCAGACATTTGACCTTATGAATTCTTTTCCCTCCCTATTGATGCTCAAGCCCAATTATGGTCTTGCATTCTATCAGCTTCCATGGACCGTGTAGCCCCTCCTTCGTCCTTCTCCTTGTTCCCCCTGATTTCAGGTATTTTTGGTATCATCAAGGCCGTCATCTCTCTCGATGTCAACTTCGTCGGGCAGAACGCTGTTGGAGGAAGCGCCGTTCACCCTTGTCTCCATCTCTATAAAGAACTCTATAAGTCATATTGCGTCAAAGTCCATTTAGCAAAAAAAGACTGCTATTCACATCAGATTTCACTGCTGCCAATTCCACACATAAACTTTACTCCATTTTCAATTCCTTGTCCAAACCCACTACAACTTCTCTGGAGCACTTGCCGTCTTCTCTTCCATCTCCCTCAGCCCTGGCATCTTTCTTTGCAGATAAGGTGCACTCTCTTAGAGCCAAGTTTCTTGACTGTCCTCCACCCCTGGTACCCACTCCATTGACACTACGAATCCCTTTCCAGACTCGCAGCCTACATTATCTCACATCTGGTCTTCCTTTTTCACAAATTTCTGCCGCTGAGCTTCTTAAGGTCTTTAATTCTGCCCATAAGACAACAACCTCAGTCTCTGATCCCATTCCCTCCCCCTGGCTTTCTGCTCCATCACCAGCATTGCCTCTGTTTATTTTGTCCATGATTGATAACAGCTTGTCTTGTGGTACTTTTCCCCTTCTGTGGAAGCATTCTATTGTTCGGCCTATCCCTAAAACCTCCTCTGCTGGTCCCTTTAGATACTTCTCGATATCGCCCGGTTTCTACCCTACCTTTTGTCTCTAAGCTGTTGGAAAGAATCATCTTCGCTCAACTCGCTTCCCACCTCACTTCAATCCATGCTTTTCCCCCTAGACAATCAGGTTTTTGCCAGGCCACAGCATGGAAACCATTCTTTTATCTTTTGTTAGTGAGCTCCATCAATCTCACGATCTGGGTAATATCTCATTGGTGGTGTCTCTTGATCTCTCAGCTGCTTTTGAACTTGTGGATCATTCTACTCTTCTTTCTCGTCT
This sequence comes from Ichthyophis bannanicus, assembly GCA_033557465.1. Lineage (NCBI taxonomy): Eukaryota > Metazoa > Chordata > Amphibia > Gymnophiona > Ichthyophiidae > Ichthyophis > Ichthyophis bannanicus. Next base: position 1,368,878,982 of record CM066031.1, read on the forward strand.
GTGGGACTTTGGTTAGGTGGTATGGTTCTTAGATGGTTCTATTCTTATCTCTCTCTACACTTTCACGGTGGATTCAGGGGTTTCTACTTCCTTTGCTTTTTTGCTTCCCTGTGATGTTCCACAGGGCTCTATCTTGGCACCTTTATTATTCAATATTTTTCTGGTCCCTTTGGCCCTTATTATTCAGCAGTATGGTATTTCTTCACATTTTTATGCAGATGATATCGTCTTAATTCATCATGCCAATTCAATTCTCTTGTCCCAGATCTTACTCCTTTTAATGACTGCTTATCTAGCATTTCTCTATGGCTCAGTAATTTCTCTGTTTGAATTCTGCCAAATCTTCTGCTCTTTGGGTTTCTTTTGACTGTTCCTCACCACCCTTGGCTCCCTTATTTCCTAGTGGTCCTAGTCCTTTGGTGGACTCGATGCATTACCTGGATATTCTGCTAGACTCCTCCTTGTCTTTTCATGCACATATTTATTTATTTAGCTGTATCTATATCCCGCTTTTCACCGGGTCAAAGCGGTCAATTGGGGGATACATTTAACACGAGGGGAAATGAGACACATACACTAATACTTACAGGGAACATGGGCAATGGAGGGTTAAGTGGCTTGCCCAAGACCCCAAGGAGTGCCTACAGGACTAAAAATCCCAGTCCCTCCGGCCTGAGATTGCTGTCCCCAGGTGGGACTTGAACCCCCAGCCCTCCGGCCTGAAGTACCTTGTCCTAACCACTAGACCACTCCTCCCTCACCTTGGTCGTCTGCTGTTCCTTTTTCTTTCTTCACCAATCTTGTGCTGTTCGCCCCTTTCTTTCACGTTCCTCCCTAGGTACTCTACTCTCTTGTAATTTCTAGACTTGACTAATGTAACATTGTCTATTTGGGTCTTCCTCAATCGCAGGTTCACAGATTACAACTTATACAGAACACAGCAGTATGTATCCTCTCTCATGCTTCCCGGTTCGAGCACATCACCCCTCTTTTGTTAAATCATCACTGGCTTCCTGTTAAATTTTGCTCAAAATTCTTACAATAATTTTTAAACTCTTCATTCTGGTGTTCCTCAGTATCTCTCAGATCTGTTACTTCCACATTCAATCCATTATCTTCTCTGTGACACTCATACTTACAGTTTACACTTACCATCACCTTCCCAAGCAAGATTTGTCTCTACCCGTTCCTCTGCTTTTTACTTTCTGGCCCCTGCCCTCTGGAATTCACTCCCCCCTGATATCCTGTTAGCTCCAACTCTCCTTTCAAATCACAATTGAAAACTCATTTGTTTAATATAGTGTTTGATTTGTCTTTTTAATTTAACTCACAACTTGTTTGTTTATTATAAGTTTTGATTTGTTAGTCAACATTGTGTAAAAAGGTTTTGTGATTTATTAATATTTAATATGTAATTTTGTTGTTTTGATCCTTGTATGAATGATATCGCGACTCTCCTGTTTTTAATGGATTTCTTTTCTTATATCATGTTTTTATTGTAATTTTAGACTTTGTTGTACACCGCTCTGCTGAGACCCCTTGAAGTTCATCAAGTACAATAAACCATAAGCATAAGTGCTCACTAAGGCGCATGTTTACTAAAAATTAATAAACATTACGTGCCACTGTGCCCATAGAATTAAAAAGGGCTGTGGACACACAGTGCGTTACCTTCATTTATGGCGATTAAAACCTTTAGTAAACATGCCCCTAAGTAATCTAGATCTCTCTTTCTCAAGTAGTCTACATTCCTGTGTAAGCTTCTTCAACTGGATGTACCATTGGAACACCTCTCTCTGCTCTAAAAAGTAAAATAGCTTCCACTGAAGGGGGCCATTTATCATACAGTATACCCCAATTTGTATTCCAGTCTTCCACTAAACCAGAGTCGAATCCTGATCAGTCCAACTAACCTGCTTGGTCCTAAAACACTTGCTTTGTCAATTCTACCTGGCTTCTCACCTTTGCAATTTAACTTTTGAAAATTTTTGTACCTCCTGGAGCAATGCTCAATGATGAGCAGTAAGTGCATCTAAATGAATAAATCGGCTTTGGATTTAAATGTTTCAGAAAATTATAGACAAATAACCAATATCTCTTTCTGGGAAAATTTTTGGAGGAGGTCGTGAATCAGAAAGGTTGTCAATCAGGCTCCAGGAAGCACCTTAAAGACAAATGTACACTAGTTTTCTTCATTGGAGGATATTTTACAGCAGCATTTCCCAAACTATTTTCCATTCTGAACCTATTTAACACTTGAAAATTCATCCAGCCTCAGGCAATGATGGAATCAACAAAGCAGACCTCCATTCCTCCTCTTCATGCTACAAGCTATCACAGCAGTTGTGGCAGCAGCAGTCAACATAGAGCTTGCGAGTCAGTGCATGCTCACAGTCCCTGGCCTTCCATGTGGGTTTTCAGTTTAACAAGAGATGCCTGCTCTGGGAGTGGTGGCAGGACCGGGGAATGCACACATTGACTTGCAGTGTGCAGGTGGGAGGGGAAGGAGCTCTATTTCTGACACTATCCCCCCCCCATAGGCTAATTTTATGATCCTCTTTGGGAACCATTGTTTTATGGGAAACTGATTATAATTGTGAGTACCATTCCCTGTGGATTTTGCCCTAATTCTCAAAGGAAAGAAAAGGGCATGCTTCCCCTTTGAAAACTGCTTAGGGAAAAAGTATCCAGAGCGATTTGCATCCAATTTTTCAAGTCAAAACAACATGCCTTGGTTTGAAAATGCAGTACAACATTGTTAACTTCTCTCACTATAATATAGCCTTGACAACACTTCATAAAAATGTAAATTAAAGCATGCATGTTATAGAATGTGTGTGGGTGTGTAATATTATAACAGGATGTCCTATAAAAATGTGACACTGTCTATTTTGTAAAGGCTATAAATAACATCAGACCTTGCTGTATTAAACTAATGATGCAATTGTTCTCTAATAATATCTCTGTTGTAATTACTTTGGTTAGATAATTGTCTGAAGCTCGGTGCATAAAAAACCTCAGCCATCTGGCTAACTGACTCCTCTACTGTTCCATCCCTTGCTCCTTTACTTAATAGTACACCCATCTCCTTTATACCCTCTTTCACCTTTTTAGGAGTCCAGCTTAATAGCACACTTCCATTCCACAACCACATTAGCTTGTGATAAAGCACTCTTTTTATACTCACCATCAATCTAGAACCATTCGTCCAGTTCTGTCTACTGCTCTAACTACATTGCTTATGTTGTTAGTCCTATCATGCTTTGTTTACTGTAATGTGGTTTATGCTGGCCTTCCTAGTTATCAGCTTAAACGTTTACAGATGGTTCAGAACCCACCGTCAGAATATTAGCTCATACCTCCAAATTCAACCATGTCTTCCCTCTGCTTATCCGCTTCCATTGGCTACCCATTAAACGCTGTATCTAATTCAAGATTCTCACTGGGATCACCCTCCTATCTTTCATCAATCATCATTCTGAAAAATATACTGCAAAATAGAGCAGTATATAAAATTGGTCAAATAAATAAATCATTCTTCATGCGCCTTATGTTTTATTCATGTTAACCATCTGCCTCTGTCTCCCCTCCCTCATCCTATGCACGATATGAGACATAAGGGCTTGTTTACAAAGCCGCGGTAGCAGTTTCCAATCGTTATCGGAGCCGCGGCCCCATTGATGGTCCATCTAGTTTGCCCAGCAAGGTGGCAAGAGTAGGTGCACCTGCCGCTTTGTGCAGTCACCCCTCCCCATGCCTTTGTTTAGGAGTGTACCCACTGCTCCGTGTAGGTCACCCCTATTTGCTGAGATATAAGAGATAGTTATGTTTATTTTGATTTTATCCTGATGCTATAAAGGTATCCACTGTGTCTGTCCCATGACATTTTGAATTCTATCACTGTATTTGCCCCCACAACTTCCATTAGGAGGGCATTCCAAGCATCACCACCCTTTCAGTGAAAAATTATTTCCTGACATTGCCTTTCTTTACCCCCTTGCCACTCCAGTGTTTTATTTTCTCGGCCCAAGTTTATGGAACGCTCTTCTGCTCGACCTCTGCTTGGAACTGTCTTACTCAAAATTAAAGTCGCTACTTAAGATGCACCTCTTTCAACTAGCCTTTGACCTAGATCCTCAGTAGTGCAGGATTAACCTCTCCCTCTCCTTTCACCTTTTTCCTGATTTTACTATACACCATTCTTTGCCTCCTTCTTCCCTCTCGTTTTTTCTGTCCTGTCAGTCTTGTACCTACTCCTTTACTATTTTTATGGAGTTCTTGTTTTTTCCTGATGTTTTTATTGTTCACTGCTCTGCTGGTTGAAGGGCGGTATAGGAAAAAGTTTAAATAAACCATAGTTCTTTTAGTTGTTTTGATTTTTATTTGGTACAACACAAAGTAACACATCGTTTTTACTTCTCCTTTACAGAACAATGGCATAACATACATCCAGCTGTATCCATCAACCCACCATATTTACCTAATTACCATTCTATCCTTATTGTACATTTCTTTACATTATATACTTCTCTCCATTTACCTGTACAATTTATTTATTTATTTAAATCCTTTATTTAAAGTTTCCAACAAGTACAACAAAAAACATGCCCCTTTTAAACATAAAAAGGAACCCCGATAACCCCCACCCCTACCCCCCAAGGCCCAGTGGCTATCTTAAATATCCTACAGGGTCTTAAGTGTAGAATATAAGATATCAAGTACCATATACAAGTACAAATCATTGCATCCTATGCTACAACACAGTGTGTTACAGATACATAGTCATACAAGGGTTTCCACTTATGCGAAGTAGAAGATAGCTGAGATGAACCTTGACGCAGCATCTGCTCATATTTACAGTATAAGCATAATTAATTCCACCATGTGTGCCAACTGAGATCCACAGTGTGCTTCCAATTGGCTATTAAGAGATGCAGCGCCACTCCCATCACTCCCAACAAACGGGACCACATCCGAACCATTCCTACAAAGTCAAGGAGTCCCTCAAGGATCCTCCCTATCGTCACTTATGTTTAACATTTATATCCAACCCATCTGTAATATCATTAGGTCCTTCAATGTGAGTTGCATGATTTACGCAGACGATGTCCTACTGTACCTGCCAATATCACTGGACTGCCCGGACCTCACCCCACTAACCAACTGCTTCAATGCAATATCAGAATGGCTCCTCTCCCAAAATCTGCGTATCCAACATAAGAAAACTGAGGTCCTGTTCATCTCTAGAAATCCAGAATTCACTCCACCTAACCAACTGGAAGTAGACAACGCCAAACTACAAGTAAAATCAGCCATACGGTATCTCGGAGTCACATTGGATCAGAACCTCAACATGAAGCAGCACATAGCAAAAATAGTAAGAGCAATCTACTTCAAAATCAGATCCCTCAGACACATACGCCCTCTACTCGAGATGAGCGACTTCCGTACCATCTACCAAGCCCTCATCATCCCTCATTTTGACTATGCAAATGCCATCCTACAAGGACTCCCCCAGACAACCTTACATCCCTTACAACTTGCCATGAACTGCGCTGCGCGAATCCTCTTTGGAGCACCAAGGAGAGAGCACATCACACCCCTCCTGATGCAACTTCACTGGCTCCCCATCCAAGCCAGGATTAGCTTCAAGACCTTAGTGATGACATTCAAAGCTATCAACGGGTTATCCGCCTCTTCAATATGTGACCTCATACAACCACCCACACCCAACAGGATAAGAAGAACCTCTACAGCCAACATGTTAGCAATACCAAAAGTGATGACAAGATGCGCCACATCAACTTCAAACAGAGCCTTCAGTCTGAGTGCCCCAAGCCTCTGGAACTCCTTACCACCACACATCAGAGCTATCCCCAACTTGAGCCAGTTTAGGAAGGTCTTAAAACACTTCCTCTTCATTAAATACCTCACAGCCCCCCCCGAACCCCAGCCACCATGTATGAGCAACACACAATAACTCCATCTCTCATATATACAGTTACCTTGTTCAATGTTCCACATATGTAGATAGTTTCCCCTGTTATCCAAGTTACTGCTCCTGTTCATTGTAATGACCTGACTCTTGTTTATTGTCGGATATTGTTTGTTCTATGTAAACCGCGCTGATCGCAAATAGTGCGGTATATAAGAGATGTATGTAAATAAATAAATAAATCATGAAATCAAACAAAAAATGGCATTCCCTCTGCAGAGACGGAATGTCAGCCAATGATCGATATACAATAATAGTCCAGATGAGAGTGGTCCTGAATCCCAAGACAGCTTGAATTCGCTCCCATATCAGAGACCAATAAGACTGAACGTTAGGACAAACAAACAACAGATGTGCTAAAGTGCCTAGATCCCTCTGACAAGACCAGCATACATTACCCACTGTCTTATCCCATTTGGAGACCTTTATCGGAGTATAGTGGGCTCTATGTGCAAAGAAATACAATGCCTGAGAGAGAGAGAGAGGCGGATTGAGAGACTCTGACTAACTTACCCCAAAATTTTGACCATGACTTCGGAGAGAGGGAAACCCCGGTATCATATTCCCAAACACGCTGGGTGCCAATGGAGTATGAGTGAGGACAATGGGCTGCTAACTGATAGTAATGAGAAGCCACACCCGGGGCCTGTTGGGCACTTCTTATTATAGTAAGGAATCCCCATTCCTCTGGTAGCGAACTAATATTAATAGTGGATTTCCCTATACAGTGCCTCAACTGAATCCATTGGAAGTATGAGGATCCAGGCAAGTTGAATTCATGCTGTAGACTAGCAAAAGTCTTCCACTTACCATCTGAAAGCAACTGACCTATGGACCAGATTCCTCTGGAGTACCACTGTTTCCAATCTATCGTGTTCTGTTGAATCTTGAAAAATGGGCTATACCATAAAGGAATGAGCTTGCTTAGGCTTTTTTTCTGCGGGATTGACCCAGCTAACTGCTGAAAGGCCTTTTGGGTATCCAAAATGACCTGGGGGAACTTCAAGCCCACCGAGAACAACATGCCAGGCAGAAGCCACATAGGGAAAGGGGGGTAATCAATTTCTCCTCTAAATCAAGCCAGACAGGGCGTTGTCCAGCCGGCTGCTCAACCCACCTAGACCCTTGTTTTAGTAGGAAGGCGCAGTGATAAGCCTGTAAATCAGGAAAGCTCACACCTCCCTTCTCTTTTTTTGGATTTAAGTTTCCTAAGGGCAATTCTAGGCGGTTTGTTCTTCCATAAAAACTGTACAAGGATCCTTTCCACCTGTCGATTAGGTTTGGGCCGACATGAAAACCGGCAGCATTTCTAACATATAATTCACGTTAGGGGTGATGGTCATCTTGATAGTCTCAAGATGTCCCCACCATGATGATAAAGCCGGTGACCATTTTGCAGTCATACAGTGGAGAGAAGAGCTGCTTCATTGTATTGTAGCACTTCTGTAAGTGGGTAGCAATAGTGTACCCCTAAATATTTTTCCATTTTGGGTTCCCAGATAAAGGGATATCCTGTCAAGTCTGCCCTGCTTCAATGTGAATTGAGAGGGAACGCAACAGATTCTGACCAATTTATACCCAGAGAGCCGTGAATAATGATCTATCAGTTCAAGAACAACAGATACTGAGTTGGGTGTAGTGAGCAAAAGAAGATCATCAGCATAAGCTGAAAGCTTAATCTCCATACCAGCAATAGGCACTCCACACACCGCAGAACTCTGCCTTAATAGGAGGGCCAGAGGTTCTAGGGAAAGATTGGTGAGAGGGGACAACCCTGACGGTACCGCGGCCTAGGGAGAAATCCCAGGATTGAGTAGCGTTCACAAATATATTAGCACTTAGCCGCGCATGTATAACCTTAAGCAGTTTGAGAAAGCCCTCATGAAAGCCAAACCAAGAACAGTGAATAGGAATGACCACTCCAGCCGGTCAAACGCTTTCTCTGCTTCAAGGAATAACCCCACCAAAGGACCATCCACACTCTCCGCTCCTGCCAACACATGACATAGTACTCTGGCATTGTCAGCAGTAGAGCGCCCCTCAGTAAATCCACACTGATCCGGATGGATCAAAGAGGGGGCCACCTTGGCTAGACGACATGCCAGAGAGGCAGCGTAAATTTTGTAGTCTGCATTTAGCAACAAGATTGGGCAGTAGTTACTGACCAGCTGAGGGTCTCTCCCAGCTTTTTCAAGAAAAACAACATTTGCAGAGGCAAACGCACCAGCCTGAGTGTCCGCCTCCATGAGAAGTCTATAATATTGTTGCAGGTATGGGGCTAGCATCTTAGAAAAGGTTTTATAAAACTCTACTGGAAGGCCAACGGGCATGGAATCTATAACGGCTGATTTCTGTGACAGAAATCTGACTGTCTAATGCTGCAGATGTTTCCTTAAACAGAGTAGGCCTTTGAATATCAGCCAATAATCTTCCAAAATCTTCCCTGGAAAATTCTATCTGTGAAGAGTATAACTGAGCATAGAAAGATCGGAAGGGATCTGCTATTTCAGAATCCTCTACAATCAGACTCTGTTTCTGGGAGTTCCGCAGAGCAGCAATATGTGAGGTATCCTTGCACGCCTTCAGAGTTGTCTAGTGAACGGCCAACCTTATTGCCTTCCAAATAAAACCTCCCTTTCTCTGCCTGGATATTCTGTGAGGCCTCAGTTGTTAGTATTGTGTTGTACTTAAACCTTAGGTGTTGCAAACAGATCAAAAGGTTAGGATCCGTGTGTCTGCCTAATATGCGCTCCCCAGCCTTTATCTGCTTATCCAGAGCTGACAGGTCAGCTTTATGTTGCCTTGCGAGATGTATGCCAAAACTGGTAATGGTGGCCCGTATACAGGCTTTAAAACCCTCCCACCAAGCCCATCCCGCAGTGGCCTGAGACAAATTACACTGAAAATAATCCACAATGGCCGCCTGGATAGTTTCACAGAACTCCTGATTACCAAGAAAAGACCTATCAAAATACCACTGTGAGGGAGAGGGACAAGACGAGGAGTCCAGTAAAGATATAGATATTGCAGCATGATCTGAAATATGAATAGCATGGATATTAGATGTACTAACTCTAGGGGTCAATACCTTAGATATAAGAAAGAAGTCTATGCGCGATAGCGAATTATGTGGAGGTGAGAAAAATGTGTACTCCTGATCCACAGGGTACTGCAAACGCCATATGTCCACTAAACCAATATCTTGCACCATTGACAGAAGAACTGGATGAGCTTTTGGGAGCTTGATAGTTCTTACAGATTTCCTGTCTAACAAGGGATCTAAGGTGAGGTTGAAGTCCCCCCCCCCTCCCTCCTCCAGGATAATCAGATATTTGGATGCCTCATGAGCCTCCATGGCTACGGAGTTAAAGAAAGCAGGGTTATCTAAATTTGGAGCGTAGATATTGATAAGAGCCAATTCAGTAAGACCTATCTTAATAACAGCCTTTGCCCAACGCCCTTCCAAATCAGAACGGGATTATATCACTATAGGGGAAAGGGACTTCCTGACTAAGATAGCTACGCCATTACATTTAAGTGAGTCTCTCGCAGGAATAAAATATCAGCACTTTCCTGACGCCCATAGAGTAGTATCTTTTTCCTCTTTATGGGATTGTTGATGTCCTTAACGTTCAGTGATACAATCTTAAAGGAAGACATAAAGACAATAAATCAAACATTGATAGACAATTACTGCAGAAGCCTTCCATGTTGGAACATTGATCTTTAACCTCATAATCCAAATCACTGAAGACGCTGTAGTAGAACAGCAGTTATATCCCCATAGGAGATAACATAGGTAGATACCTCATGATTTACCATTGATCCTTGTTAAGGACAGCCCATAAAAACAAGTAATCCTAACAGTAGCTAGCCGCCTAGACCCTGTGTGTGGGGGAGGGGGGGGGGGGGGGTGCAGAAAACTCTGAACTTCACGGGTGAGCCCAAGATGGACAAGACAGGCACAGAGGGTATACAACTTGATCAACAGCTTCTCCGCTGCCCAACCTGACAACATTTTGCCAGACGCTTAACACTAGTGGAACAGACCAACCCCAGATTCCGGGGCACCCGGACAACCCCCCTCTCATTACAACCTGACCACAGGAAGATGGGTTGTTAGGGCCCCCAGACCAGCCAAGGCCCGGGAGCCTTCCATTCTAGTCCGAGGCCAGCTGACAAAAGGAACACACTCGACCCTTATAAAAGAATCTTAGATTGCCTGTTGAGAGCCAGATTATAAATGATCGCCCTGCAGTTACTCATATTTATGCCATTGATCCATTGCCAGGCTATTAACTCCAGCTGGAAAAAGTTAGATGATCCCTGCTAGCCCAGGCGCGCCGCACGTTGAACAGGTTTGTCACTGCATTAACACCAGCTCTTTGTCCTCTAAGAAAGTATGTAGAACTTCTGGGTCGTTAAAAGTCCTGGTTTGATTATGCAAGGTGACTCTCATTCGGGCAGGGTAAAGTAGCCCGAACCGAGCCTGGAGCTGCTGCAATCGAGGCCGAAAGGCTAAAAAACTCTTTCTCCGATCGACCATTGCTTTTGCAAAGTCTGGAAAAAACAGTAACTTGTGGCCTTGGTAACCCAATGAGGAGTGCAATCTAGCAGCTTCCATTATTTATGAGACTTGCTGGAACCGAAGAACCTTCAAAATAATCAGACGAGGTCGTCTGCCAGATATCAAAGGCTGCGTAGGGACCCGATGAGCTCTCTCGATCTCAAACGGCATGGCAAACTTAACCTTGAGCACTGTAGGAATCATCGCTTGCAAGAAAGCCAAAATGTCTGTGCCTTTGGCTCCTTCAGGAACTCCCAAGATCCTGACATTGTTTCTATGGGCACGGTTATTTCCATCCTCCAAATCCCTCTGTAGCATCCGGATTTGCTTTGCTTGCTTATCAACAGCCCGCAATCGCTCCTCATGTGTTGCAACAATGCTCTCCGTTTTTCCCAGCCGAAGCATAATTGACTCCATACTGTTTTTAAAGAAATAATGTGCTCGTGCATTATAAGCAATGAATCTCCGTTCGATTTAGCCATGTCTTTAACAGCACGTACTTAGGCAAGAAGCTCCTGCAAGGCCTCTGGATACTCTTGTACCGCCGCCATCTTGTGTGGGGAGAGAGGCTCAGTTTTTGATTGTTTTGTGCTGGTACCTTGCGCTCCTAAATATTCCAAGCATGTTGGCTTGGGGCCGGACATATCTGGAGGTGACTGGACCAGGATTCGAGAGGTCTCACGCTCAAAATGACAGCGAGAGAAAGAAAGGATTCTTCCTTATCGTTCCCCCAGTTTAGTCCTCAACCTCTGGGTAGTGCACCTCCTCCTACAGCTTGGAGACTGGGCACATCAAAGTTGTGACATCACTGGATATAGCCTGCTGGTATCCCCCATCAGCCCCAGTGTGTCCAGTCTCCATGCAGCAGGAGGACGTAGTGAGCCAGGTGCTGGGCTCACTTGAAGAGCAGATAAGGAATTATTTCAGTGTTATCTCAGTTTTACTTTAGTTTTAATTTACTTTAATTTGGTTTAATTTAGTTTTAATTGGCAAAGGTTAATTTTGGTCAAATTCATCCCGGTGGAGTCAATTTAGTTAGCATAATCTAATGTAATTTATTGTTATTTACCTTCAGTTAATCGAAGTGGGAGACGGTCCTTTTATAAAAAAAAAAACAAAAAAAAACCTCCTGCCTGCCTTGCCTGATTTGTTTTCACAGCGGGCATTCTGGTCCGTTGAGGATCTCTTCCCCATGACTCTGCGAGGGAGAGCTTCGAGGCCCGTACCGGCGCAATGTATGTATGCGTGGCGGCAATTTCCCTGCACAGCGGGGTCGTCGGGTAGAATTTTCATCCGGCAGGACAGTTCTCGGCGCAGCTGCTGCTCACGGCATCGCCAAGAAGTGCGGCTTCAAAAGCTCTTCCCTTCAGGGTAACGGGAGTATGCTGGCTAAATCTCAGCCCCACAGTTCAGGAACTCGGGCTCAGCAGTGGTGATGGCAGCTGGCGTCAGCAGCGAATGTTTTGGCGCCAAGCAAGCCCATAGGTGATTGGTGCCATTTTCACTGCAAGGTGAGGTCTCGTGGCGGGCGTTAAAGCGACCAGCGAGGTGACAGAAACGCAATGCCCCACAGCTAAGTCATTGTTCAGTTGATCATTTATTTGGATGATTTCTTTTCCCTATTTTATTTTCAGGGGGCTCCTTCAGTTTTTAGCGGGGGATATTAGGAATAATTTCATTTTATGTTCTTCCTTTTTCTGTACAGAAATAACGGGAAAGGGGATCAGTTTGTCTTCAACTGGTCAAGAGCTTAGCGGGCAACAGATGTCGTTTTTCTTTGGGATGCGTACTTTTGACAATGGGGTATTGAAATTGTTGAAAATGTGAAAATTAGCAGCATTTAAGGAAAGCAAGTGCAATGTTGTATTTCTTGGTTTGTTACAAATTCGGGTTCACTAAATGTGATCATTGATATCTCACTGGGTCTAAAAAGAGACTTATGACGTTTTCTATGGTTTCTGTACAAGTGGAGAGACCATTAATTAAAGAAAAGTAAAGGTTGCACTAACAAAATGCTCACATACTGAGTGACATACAGTATTGATGCACTAGTATTTCAACAACCTGAAATCAAGCCTGGTTAGGGTTGCCGATAAAATAAACGGTGTTCAGAGTTACTAGTTTACCTCATCAAACTGAAACAGCACTGGGCAAGTCACAGCACAATTGGCTGTGAAATCATGGGAGTGGCTCAGTACTGGATGTGCAGGTTTGAATTTCGGGATTGTCAATGTCTCCTCAAATCTGAGCACCCTCCAGCCTCTTTGGCCAGTTTTGTTTATAACAGTTACCAAGTGAGTATCTAAGACTCACCATATGTGAGGGAGGAGTAGCCTAGTGGTTGGGGCAAGGTACTTCAGGCTGGAAGGTCGGGGGTTCAAATCCCACTAGAGCAGTGTTTTTCAACCTTTTTTGTGCAAAGGCACACTTTTTTCATGAAAAAAATCACGAGGCATACCACCATTAGAAAATGTTAAAAAAATTTACCTCTGTGCCTATATTGACTATATATAAAGTAATTCTCTTGAATAGGAATCAAACACTCACACCAACCCCCCTCCCCTGCTGGTTCACACCAACCCCCCTCCCCTGCTGGTTCACTCACACCTCCCCCCCCCTCCACTGCTGGTTCACTCACCCACCCCCCTGTCACTTACTCACCCCTCCTGCTGGGTCACTCACTCACTTACCCCCCCTCCCCTGCTGGTTCACTCACACCATCGCCCCCCCCCCCCTTGCTGGTTCACTCACACTCCCCCCCCCCCTTGCTGGTTCACTCACACTCCCCCCCCCCCCCTTGCTGGTTCACTCACACACACACACACACACCCCCCTCTCTGCCCAAGCCGCTGCTTCTGCTTTGTACAGAGCAGCGGCTGCACTACACTTACATTGAAAAGTAAAGAGAAACTGTGTCAGGAGCCCTCCGGTCATCGCAGAGCCCGAGGAAGTGATGTCATGGGGGCGGGCTCCTCACAGGCTGTCTTTCCTTTTCAAATTAACTTTATTGCAGCTAAAGTTAATTTGAAAAGGAAAGACAGCCTGTGAGGAGCCCGCCCCCATGACATCACTTCCTCAGGCTCTGCATGATCGGAGGGCTCCTGACACAGTTTCTCTTTACTTTTCAATGTAAGTGTAGTGCAGCCGCTGCGCTGTACAAAGCAGAACCAGCGGCTGCACTGCGATAGGGAATCGCGTTCGCGCCGTGGACTTCGGCACAAAAGCCGGTTTTTTGCTCTGGCCGCTCCCGATCTTGCGGCCAGAGCAAAAAACCGGCTTTTCAATGGCCGGTTTTACAACTGTGCCGGCAGCCGGCCTGGCCATGGAAAAACCGGCCAGGCCGGCTGAAAACCGGCCGGTTGGCAACCCTAATTTGTGAGCCGAGGCCACATGTTACGGATGAAATTGGAATTTTTCCCACGGCACACCAGACAATATCTCACGGCACACTAGTTGAAAAACGCTGCACTAGAGGACAGCAACCGTGGGCCGGAAGGACTGGGGTTTCTAGTCCCACATATACTCCTTGTGGTCTTGGGCAAGCCACTTAACCCTCCATTGCCCATGTTCCCTGTAAGTATTAGTGTATGTGTCTCATATCCCCGCGTGTTAAATGTATCCCCCAATTGTGTTGTGACCGCTTTGATTGAAGGATAAGGCGGTATACAAAACTGTCTAAATAAATAAAAATAAAAATATGTAACAGGTACTTCAAGATAAATGATTAAACAAATAAGGAAAAAAAAATCTGAAATGCGATATCTTTGCAGAGACTGCAGCCTATTTTCTCAATTGGGAAATCATTAACTAAACCTCTGGTTTCTTTTTAAAGGGTGACGAGAATTTACAAACTAAGGAAATTCTTGTTAATGACCATAGGTTTGCAATACACAGTACAATCCTTTATTGGACAAGGAAAGGAGAATAACCTTGCAAACTTTATATGCAGCAAAAAAAAAAATGGACTACAAGAGGAGCTGACCTCTCCTCTTACCTTCGGCCGGAGGGAGGGGGGAGTTTTAGGTTCTGTTAACAGCGATTGTCAATCGTATGTCCTGGGCGTTGCCTAGCGGTTAGAAGCTGGAATCGGGGCTGCTGGTTTTCTTTGTTGGACCTTTGTATAGGTACTGTAGGTTGCGGACAGCCAGTGACCTTTGCAGGTATGGATCTACAGATGGGCTCAGCAGTCTGTGAGGAGATCTCAACCGTGGGGTGCTTTAGGATGCTGGGGGGAGGTACAGGCCTAGCTCAATCAAGGGGCTAGGATCCACCTCTGGCTAAGGAAATCTTTGTTCTTAGGGGAGCGAGTTCGCTCTGGAATTTGGGGATACAAGGGATTTGGTTCCTTTCGTGGACATGGCCCACAATCTGGCTGGAAGGCAGCAGCGCCCGAACCCTTCTGCCTAGAGGCAAGGAGCGAGGTTTGGCTCACTCTTCAGCTCACCAATGCCAGAGGGGTTCGTCTATGACCTCTGCTAGGGTTGGTAAGGAAAGTTTGCCTTATGAGGGATGTTGGTCCGCCTCGGGCAGGTTGTGGCAGTGGTCTCAATGGGTGAGATCGTAAATTCGTTGGGACAGTTTGTCAGGCAGAGTGCTTCACTTCATTCTCTTGGGGGCATATCCCCACTTCCCAATCAGAGCGACTCTTTAAAGAGTTACTGCGGGTCGCTCTTCCTGGGGAGGCATTATCAGGTCTCTAGCATTGCATAGCAAGGGGTTCTGGTTCGTCCGTATTTTCGCAAGTGATTGCTTTGGGCTAATGTTGATGCCAAGAGCGTTCCAGTAACAGCCTATTTGATACCGATGGTCAGTACGACCAAGAACTGATTCGTTCCGTCCTGGGATCTTTAGTTTCTTGGGGGCGGTTAGACGCTCAAAGTTGCCGGGGCCTCGAGCCCACTGCAAGATGGCCGCAATTTATTAGTGCTCTGTCCCCTCGCCCCTAACGTTTGCTACTATATGATAACACCCGCACTCTGCCCCCCTCCCCGTACCTGACCGAGATCAGCGTGAGCCAGCAATCTCCCTCGGACCCTGATTCAGTGATTCTGCGGGACCTCCGGAGGCTGGAGCGCCGAGAAGCTCACCGTGCAGCCTGGCCTGCTAGATGTTGCTCTCTCCTGCCTCTATCTGCGTGAAGTGACGACCAACCGCATTAATCAGCACCCACGACTAATTGCAGCAACCCGCTTCTCTTCCTCTACCTTGGACCGGCGCAGGCAAGCACTCTCCCGCGGTACCTTTATCATCTGCTTGGCGGACACGCTGGAGCTGGGAAACCGCGGAGATCGCCCTTGCAGCCTGCCTGACTGTGCGCCTCCCTCCGATTGCGGGCCCTGAGTTCGACTGCTCCCGCGGCCTTCAGCTAGGCCCCCCACGTAGTTCCACTGGCGCCGAAGCAGAAAGGAGCCTCAAACAGCTGAGCGGCGGCTTCCTGGGCGCGCTGCTGTGGAGCGTGAGGCAACCGGCTGATCCGGGGTAATAAATATTCTGGGCCCTGAGACCGCTGCACGTGCCGCTGAACTTCTGCCTGCGAGGCCTGCAGAGAGCCTGTCTGGAAACCGCGTGGCATCGATCGGTGATTGACATCTCCTCCTGCTACTGCAAAACGCCCTGAGGGGGGTAAGCCTGTATATCTATCCTTTTCTCCTTTGCACTGTGACTTGTACCTGAAGCTGGTGACCGGGGCTGTCTTTCCGCGGCTAGGTGTCCCGCTGAAGCCTACTTTCTCCTGCGTTGTGCTGGGCTGTCTTCCCAGGGGGACCGGAGGCAGTATACAACTTTTTGTTCCACTGTTCCACTAGGGCCTGTTGCTTTGCTGACATCGCCTACCCGCATCTCCTGACACTGTGAAGAGGTGGCTATTCTACGGGCTGGTGTGATCTTGTGCACTGGTGCCTTCCCTTTTGCTGGTATTGCTTCTATCTCTCCTACCACTGTGTGAACTTGGGGACTCTGTGTGATGGCTGCTAAAGCCAAAACCTCTGAAACTCGGGAGGGAATGCGTTCCTCCCAGCGGTTGCAGGGTAAGTCAGGCGCCTCAAGCAGCCCATGCGACCACTCTCTTCCACCGGTTCCGATGATGAGACTGTCAGTGAAGAGGATTTGGACCCCCATAAGCCACTCACCTCAGCTCAAATTAAACAAGAGCTCCGTCAGGGCTTTGCAGCATTGGCCAATGAGTTCCGCACATTACGGGAAAATCTGATGAAAGATGTCGCAGAACTTCGGACCGAGGTTAAGGAATTGGGAGCCCGAGTAGAGGACGTGGAGACCAAAGTGGTTGATCATGATGGGACCCTGATGGATTTACAATGTGCCCTTGACAGGCAGCGTGCGCAGACCATGGAGCTGACTTATAAAATTGATGACATCGAAAACCGCTCCCGCCGCAATAATGTACGTTTTTCGTGGCATTCCAGAGGCGGGAGGGGGCGGGGAAGACCTGCCTACTGTGCTCAAGCTGCTGATAGCGGAGTTGCTCCCGGCGGAGGAGTTGGCTACCCATGCTTCTGGAATGGAAATCGAACGGGTTCACCGCGCTTTAGGAAAGCCCCCTAACAACCAGCCACGAGATGTCATTGAGAGATTCCTACGCTATTCTGATGCTGAGCTTCTTATACGTCGAGGTCGGGAGAAGAAGACGATCCGCTTCCAGGACGCGACAGTGTCCATCTACCAGGACCTCTCGATGTTCACTTTGGCTCGCCGGAGAGAGATGAAACCAGTCTCGGCGGTCCTGAACAGCAAGGGGATTCGCTATTCTTGGTCCTTCCCATTCATGATGAACTTTCTCTTGGGCAACAAGAAGATTTCTGCAAAGGACTATTCTGAAGCTTGGCGAGCTCTTCGCCAAGCGGGTCTAGTTGATGATAATGCCCAGCCTCATCCGCCGCCCCCTAAGCCCCAACATTCCAAGTGGACCCGGGTGGGCAAGCCCGCCTGATACTTTTGTGGAGTTGGAGAGTTCCTCCCATTTGTATTGATTTTTTTTTTTTTTTTTAGGGAGTCTTGATCAGTGGGTCCCTCGATTTTTGGATAACTGGTGGCACAGCTTAGCCTGGGGTCCCCACCCCATGCCCCATGGGGGGCGGCGGTTGATCTGTTCATGTTTTACTGATGTTGCTGCTCTGATGGGAGGACATGATGGGATTGATGATCCGGGAAGGGTGGGGGGAATGTTTTTCTTTCTATGTTTAGGTTGAGCTTTCACTTTATGGGGTTTTGGGGGGTACGGGGTTTGTGGTCAATTTACCGTGTCCTGTATTAACTCAGACAGGCAGGTGGTATTGACGGGAAGGGGGGGGGTGATGGGTGGGAGGGGGGGTTTTTCAATATGGAGCTGGGAGGTATGTTTGGGCTGGGGAGGTGGACATATGGTTTTTGTTCTTGGAGGGTGGACCAGCTGGGCCCGATTACTTAATTTCATGGGTTTGTTGGGGGAAGCCCCCATTGGGACTTTTTGGGTGGCCAGCGGTTGTGAGGGGTTGGGTTGCATTTCCTAATGGTGCGCTTTGTCTCTTTGAATGTTAAGGGCCTTAACTCCCCGCGGAAACGGTCCCTACTGTTCTCAGAGTTGCGTACTTTGCGAGGGGACATTGTTTACCTGCAGGAGACCCATCTTCAAAACTCAAAGCAGGGCTGGCTAAAACGATCCCCATACACTGAGGTGCGGGTGGCCTCCGACACGCAGGGCCGGAAAAAGCGGGGAGTGGCTCTACTATTTCATCAGAGCCTCTCCTTGCAGATTGAAGAGATAAAGCGAGATGCCTTGGGGAGGTGGCTTTTCCTGAATGTCCGTCTAGACGGACATTTGCTAACTCTAGCTAATATCTATGCACCAAATACAGGTCAGGGGCCCTTTTTTACACGACTGAAAGCCTTATTGGCGGATTTTGCAAAAGGCCCCATTGTCTTGGGTGGGGATTGTAACACGCACCTAGTGCCCCATTTGGATTCTACGGGCCGCACTGGGGGGGGAATGGGGGGATCGGCAAATGCCCTTCAGCGCTTGATGCTCGACTTGGGCCTCCGGGACATCTGGAGGGACACCCATGTGGGAGAGAGGGGTTATACTTACTACTCCCCGGTCCATCAGATCCACACTCGCATTGATTATTTTTTGTTGGATCAGCGCTTGGTGGACGGGAGAGTGCAGGCTGGACTGGGAGCGCTGACCTGGTCAGACCATGCCCCGTGCTGGCTCACCCTCCCGAACGGCATGTATAGTGAGTATCGCCGGTCTTGGCATTTAGACGCGCGGTTTCTACGACGGCAGGGCGCAGTGCAAGATCACGCCCACTTTATTAAGGCCTTCTTTGAGCTTAATGATACTGGGGATGTCCCCCTCCCCACGGTGTGGGATGCTTATAAGGCCACAGCCCGCGGTCAACTTATGGCTGAGGCAGCCCGCACGCGTAAAATGTGGACACGTGCTCATGATTACTTGGTGGGGGAGTCTGCTCGCCTAGGCCTGGAGCACGCCCGAACCGGGTCGAGGCGGGTCCTACGCCAGTGGCGGACGGTTCGAGTGAACCTAGATGCATGTATGCAGAGAGAATTAGACAACAAGCGTCGGAAATTAAGGCAAACCTTTTATGAATATGGGAACAAAACTGGCTGCCTTTTGGCTTTGCGCCTGCGTCAGCAGCAGTCCACGAGAGTGGTCCGCGAACTACGCGACGCTGGAGGGCAGACGAGGGTCATCTCCCGGGAGATCCGTGATCTCTTTGCTGATTACTTGGAGCGACTCTACAAAGCGGAGCCCACTGGCAGGGATCAAGTGCAGGATTATCTTCAGGGGGCCGCTCTACCGCGTCTTTCTGACTCTGACCGGGCCCAGCTGGACTCAGAATTTACGATTGATGAAGTGGAACAAGCAATACGGCATCTGAAAACTGGCAGCGCGCCGGGTAGTGATGGTTTTCCGGCAGAATACTATAAGAAGTTCCGAACACAATTGGCGCCATCCCTGACCTGTTTGTTTAATGAGGTCCTGGGGGCAGCCTCCCTTCCCCCGTCCCAACGTGAGGCGCTGATTGTGATGATACCCAAACCCGGTAAGCCCGTGCATGATGCGGCTTCGTACCGCCCCATCTCCCTGCCAAACGTTGATGTTAAAATCTTTGCTTCCGTGTTGGCCGCGCGTCTGAATCGGGTTCTCCCGGGCTTGGTCCATCCAGACCAGGTTGGCTTTGTGCCGGGTCGACAGGCCACCGACAACATTCGGCGCATGTTGCAGATTATTCATGTGGCTCAGCGGGACCCACAACCAGCGTTGCTAGTGGGAATTGATGCGGAAAAAGCATTTGACCGGGTGGATTGGGGTTATCTATGGTGTGTTCTGGAGATGATGGGCTTTGGCCCTAACTATATTGGTTGGGTTCGCAGCCTTTACCAGCAGCCCCAGGCGTGCGTTCGGGTTAATGGGGGTCACTCGAGACACTTCTTTTTGGAAAGAGGCACGAGACAGGGTTGCCCTCTTTCGCCTTTGCTCTTTGCCCTGGCGATGGAACCGCTGGCCCAGAGCTTTCGAGATCATCCCGGTTTGCGAGGGGTCCGCATCGGTCCTGCGGAGTATCGGATCGCGCTCTTCGCGGATGATATCATTCTATCCCTGGCGAATCCGTCCGCTTCTCTTCCGATCGCGATGCAGCTGTTCGCCAATTTTTCTCGAGTCTCCGGCTTCAAAATTAATTATACCAAATCGGAGATCTTGAATGTTGGGGTCTCTGGGGCGGTCTGTGCGGAACTTCAAGAGGCTTATCCTCTTCGTTGGGTGTCAGGAGCACTGCGATACCTAGGGGTGAACCTCACCATGGAACGGGCGGATCTTTTCAAGGCCAACTTTGATCCCTTGCTTCGCCAGGTTCGGCGGGACTTAGAAGTCTGGAACGGCCTGCTCCTCTCCTGGTTTGGGCGTATAGCCGTAGTCAAGATGGTGATTGTTCCCCGCTTTCTTTATTTTTTTCAGGTTCTCCCGATCCCCATCTCGCGAGCTATTCTGGCATCCTGGCAACAAATGCTCATGAAGTTTGTGTGGCACTATCGTCGCCCGCGCTTGGCGCGGCAAGTTCTTTTTGCCCGCACGCGCTCCGGCGGTATGGGCATGCCCAATTTACAGTGGTATTATGCGGCGGCACAGTGTAGGGCGGGAGTGGAATGGATGATTGCCGATAGCAGTAAGCAATGGGTGCAGATGGAAATGAGCTTGGCGGGGGGAGCGTGGTTGGGGGACTGGCTGTGGATTGGCCCAAGGCTTCGCCGTGGCAAATGCATCAGTAATCCCTATATTCTTCATACCCTCTGCTGCTGGGATCGGCATTTCCGATCCCGTGACGTGGATCTATCCCCTTTAGCCCCTATAGTTGATAACGCTTCTTTCCCGCCGGGTTTAAGTGATGTAGCTTTTCGGCAATGGGGGCACCTTGGCCTCAGTCGGGTCGGCCAACTTTTTGTTGATGGTCGACTGTACCCGTTTTGTGCATTGAGGGACGAGTTTGGCCTCCCGGCGGGGCATCTCTATCGCTATCTGCAGGTGACGCATTGGGTCAATTCTAGGTCCGTCCGGCCCCAGGTTGCTCGGGACCTGACGGATCTGGAGCGCTATTGTGAGGGGTGTGTACTACTACAAAGGGTCTTGTGGCGACATTATACGCCCATTTGCAGGGGGCCCAGGTGTGCCCCACCCGTCATAGGGTGCTTTGGAACTCCGATTTGAATCTCTCTTATACTGATCAGCAGTGGGAGACAGTGGAAGCCCGCCTGTGGAGGAGCTCCATAGCGACTAACGCCCGAGAAACGAACTATAAACTGCTGTATCGTTGGTATATGACCCCTTCGCGGATCGCGCGCATGTTTCCTGGGGCTGGGGACCTGTGCTGGCGCAACTGTGGGCAGCGGGGTACCCTGGGACACATTTGGTGGGAGTGTCCCCGCATTCGCGCTTTTTGGAGAGGTGTCCAGTTCCGGATGCAGATGCTTCTGGGACTGAGCATCCCTTGGGATCCGGGGATTTTCCTTTTTGGAACCTCCGTGCCGGGGGCCCGGGCTTTGCAACTTGCCTTACTCCGGCACGGTTTGAACGCAGCCGACTATCCCTGGCGGCGGCCTGGAAGCATGCTTTGGCCCCCTCCTTCCAGGTCTGGCTGGAACGCATGTGGGATACATACTCTATGGAACGGGGGGTAGCGGCTAGCCGGATGCGTCTGGCTCGCTTTGAACAGGTGTGGGCGCCCTTTGTTTCTCGCTTTGGTGCATGATTGTTTCGGATATCTAGGAGTGATCTGCTGGCCTCTTTGGTGATTTGTTCCCTAGGAGTGTCCTCTAGCTCACCTCTGTCCCAAGCCCTAGCCTTAACGAGCCATAGTTGGGGGGGGTGGGGAAGGGGGGGGGGGTGGGGAAGGGAGGGGGGGTGGGGAGGGGGGGTGGGGAAAGGGAGCTAGGGGGGGGTGGGGGTTTTAGTTTCTCTATTATAAACGAGTAAAAATGAAGACATATTATAGATTATTGTTGAGACCTGATGTTATGTTGATACTGTTGTATCTGTTCTGAAGATTTTTGTGGTTCTTGTATCTCTGTAATCTTTGGAGTCTTTCAATAAAAAAAAAAAAAAAAAAAAAGTTGCCGGGGCCTCGAGTTCATGATCCTCGACAGTGGGTGTGCTGTTTCAAGTCCATTCCGGCGTCCGCATGGTGGAGTTCCCGTCGAGGGTTGGGAACACTGGCGGTACCCTGGAAGGTTGGTCCATGGGTCAGTTTTTTTTTTTTTTCTGGCCATTTCTGGGGACGCCTTCTTCGCTGCTGGCTACGTTGTTTTGACTTGCTGAATAATCAACGGTTCAGGCAGTTCCTTCGTTGGCACTGGTTCCCCGGATCTCAAGAAAAAGGAATGTTTCTGGAACAGCCGGAGTAGCTCCCTTGGTATATGGACGCGAGTCTCACGAGATGGGGAATAGATTGCGGGGATCCCTTCGCGATCCTGAGGCTAGCGCTCAGAGCGGATGGACTTCCAATAGAAAGGTTCATAACTACAGAGACAGGTCGACCGGTCCGAGTGCTCTCTGGCAACTCAGCGACGATGGCCTGCGCCCGCCAATATGACAGTACATGAAATGTAAACATGAAAGGAGAAGCACAGACACAGTGTGGCGCATATAATGTCCTTTTGGTGGAGTTCGGATACTCACGGCGGCGAGGACGCGCAGCTTCCGCATATGTTCCTTAGTGTTAGGTTTCTGCAGGACAAGAGTGATAAGAGTCTGACAGACATGAGTTTTGAGCATTCCATTAGTGGCCCGAATGACTATAGACAGGAAAGCTCAGGACAGAGTGTTGTGTGCCTGGTCAGCTGATCTAATAGGCAGCTGGTTGATACTTTGTTACTTTCTCCTGAGAAGAGACTGATGGAGAGTGTGATAAGGAAGCTTATCATAGCTCAGGAAGGAGCTATAGAAAAGGTGAAGTGACTCTGAACAAGCAGCCTGTCAGTTCTGGTAGAAATAAGAAAACAGAATTTTTCCCTGAAAGACTACCAGTCCCAGAATGCACCAGGTTTCCAACAGCCATTAGAGGAGCTGAAGTGGGGAAACGTGTGTTCAATCAGGAGGGCTATGAGGTAATCCCCAAGCACTCATCTCAAAGGGCAGGGCCTGAATCAGCACAGCTGCGCTGTGTTGGGGAGGAGAACTCATCTAAGCAGAATAAAGGTAGAGTTTATTCTACAGAGAATCAGCTTGAGCTTGATCATCTTCATCATCAAGAGGATCATCAGAAGCAGAAGCCAAACCGGACGGACAGAGAGGGAAAGAAACCCTTTGGAAGAAAGAGGAGAAAAAGCCTTTGAGAGGTCTAGAAGAGTCCAGAGCAGTACGTATACTGGGAGGCATTCCAAGGGCCAGCATACACCATTGGACTGGGGAAAGCCAGAGGAATGGTGCTGCAGAGCTAGGAATCTCCAGACGGTACCTGTGAGGGAGACGGCTGCACGTGGAAGGGACCCTAAGACCCGTGCCAGAAGGTATGTGAAGAGAGATCCAGTGTCCAGGGATCTGGATTGGAAGGCTGGACATAAGAACTGGACTACATACTGGCCAGGCTATATAGAGAGGAACTCTAACAGCAATGGAAGCTCAGGTATGAACACTGATCTATGCCCTAGCTATAACCTTGAAAGACAGCAGGGAAACAAGTATTCTCCTGAAAGTGCTCCATTGGGAGATTCATCTGTGCCAATCCATGATATTGAACCCATGCTTGTTGAAGAAGGGGGAATGATAGCAGATGAAGAATGTGTTTACATGGACTGCTCTCTGTCTAAACTCCTTTGGTGATTTTCTGTTATAAAGTACAGCAACCATCACAAAGAAATACAAACTTGTTCTTTAATCTACTCAGAAAAGCTCCTGAGTAGGATTTTTAGCCACGCAGTAGAAAGCAAGCCAGCTAAGGGGTTTCAGCTGGATAACTGCTAGCAATTGAGCCTTACCTAATTGCTTGTGAGCTCTGAGAGAATCACTTCTGAATCTATGTGGGAAGATATAAGAAGTTAACCTGAAAAGAACAGTTTTTCTCTTCTTTGTGGCTTTTGTTTGTTGTTTGATACATTGCTAAGAGAATATTAGCTAAAGCCTACAGAAAAGACCAGTTTGTTGCCAACCAGGTCTTATTTCTCTTGCTTTGATTGCCTGACAAGTTCAAATGTTTTCCTGATTTTGTTTTTCCAAGTTTAACACTGAAAGCAAGTAACCTGATTTATGTGCTACCAAGCATATCTGTGTTGGGAGAAATAACCCCATAAATAAATATCTTATTGGCTTTACACTTGAGCACAACTAAATTATTGTGAGCAGCTGTGTCTGGTGTGAATGGACTGCATTGACCACAATCCCTTGCAAATCATATTGACATATGCACTTGCCAAGACTGTGAACATTCTCACCCAGGCAGCCGTCTGACAAGAGTCAGAGGCAGGAATAAAGAGGTGTGTTAAAAAAAATGGATAAATAAAATGCTGCATATAGGTTTGTAGCAGCTACAGCGCTATGGAAAACAGGAAGATATGGAAGGACAGACTAGATAGGCCATGTGGTCTTTTTCTGTCATCATATTTCTATGTTTCTATGTTTAAGTACCTACATACAAGAAATGTAGGTACTTTGAAAGATGGTGTATAGGAAGCCAAGGAAATCCTTCTATTTGGCTATGGTCAGTGTGTAACCTGACATGATCATCTCTTGTCTCTTAGCCCAGATTATGTACCTATTAAATCTGTAATATTGCTGGAGAGGAAAGCTGTACTCCCTTAGAGCCATTAGTAGTATTAGAATAAAAACATAAACTTTACTCGGAGAATGTGTCAGTTTGATTGGATTAGGGCAGAGGCCATTTCATATCTTTAATCCATTTCATATCTTTAAAATACAACACTGCAGTGCAATCTAAAAAAAAATAAAAAAATTCCTCAAGATGTGCAGTCCCCGATGTGGTGTGGTCTCGGGGGCAGGTGTCTACCTGAACTGCATGTAAAAGGCGGTCATGGGAGCAGGACCTGCAGGATGAGATGCAGCAGTAGAGTCTCTCCTGGTTGCAAGAGGCCCTGGGGGCGGGGGGGCCACATACTACGGCCCTCAGATTGACCTGCTCTTTAAGGGACAACACTGAGTGGAGGAGTAGCCTAGTGGTTGGGGCAAGGTACTTCAGACCGGAAGGTCGGTGGTTCAAATCCCACTAGAGGACAGCAACCTTGGGCCAGAAGGACTGGGGTTTCTAGTCCCACAGGTGCTCCTTGTGGTCTTGGGCAAGCCACTTAACCCTCCATTGCCCATGTTCCCTGTAAAATAGTTATCTCCAAGTTATAATACCCTGTTCAATGTCATTTCAGTTTGTTCAATGTAAACCGCACTGATGCAGAATAGCGCGGTATATAAGAGAATGTAAAAAATAAACACAGAACTCTCTCAGGACGTAGCTAAGGAACCTCAAGAGTCCTGCCTCCAGGCATCGGTTAAAGACTTTACCTTCAAGAAGGAGTTTTGGTAGCCATCGGTTCGGCAAGGCGAATGTTGTAGATTTAGACTATTTCGGGTCAAGAGTCGTGGTTTTCATCCCTTTGTCAAGAGGACGGCTGGTGCTGCGTCCAGGTTCGGCTGTTTCGCCAACGGGGGGATTCTCCGTCTTTCTTAAATCCAACGGTTCCTCATCCACTTCTCGAGTCGGAGGGGAAAGTTTAGGACAGTGGTTTTCGCTACCCGGACATAAAGGGGGTGGTTCGGCCATATTATAATTTCAGAAAATTTCCTCAGGTCGCCCAGTCTCTTCGTGTATTCGGCAATCCTCCCCCCCCCCCCCCCAAAAAAAAAAGAGTCAGCGGCGATTCCAGCCATTGTGGATGGATTAAAGGAGCATTTGACAGAGCATATCTGTGGTAGGATCGTTCAACGCCGGTGGACTTTAGATCTCCGTCAGCTGGAGTGCAAGCGACATACTGAATGGGCACATTTGTGCCCGCCAGTGGAAGTTCGTTGAGTGGACACTTGGTTCGCTCTTTCTGTTTTCGGTAAGCTCTTCTGCCTCAAGGGGCGGACGGCGACTGATGCCAGTTTCGAGTCGGAGGGGTTGAGATCTGGTGATAAGGTCCCTCCCAGTGTTTACTGCTCTGATACATCCCAGAGGTTGAGGACTAAACTGGAGGAACGATAAGGAAATGGAAATTACACTTACCTAGTAATTGTGGTTCCTTGAGTGACTCCAGTTTAGTCCTCATTCCCGCCTGAGGGGTTTTATTTTATTTATTTATTTATTTCGACAGTTTTTGTATACCGCCTTATCCTTCAATCAAAGCGGTCACAACACAATTAGGGGATACATTTAACACGCGGGGATATGAGACACATACACTAATACTTAGAGGGAACATGGGCAATGGAGGGTTAAGTGGCTTGCCCAAGACCACAAGGAGCATCTGTGGGACTAGAAACCCCAGTCCTTCCGGCCCAAGGTTGCTGTCCTCTAGTGGGATTTGAACCCCAGACCTTCTGGCCTGAAGTACCTTGCCCCAACCACTAGGCTACTCCTCCCTCCTCCCTTCAGTTCAGAGGTTCTTTGCAGATGGTGAGCAGCATCAGTTTCAAGGAGTGGAAAAAGTCTTTTGGTCTCTGGATCGCAGTGAGTATTGTGCCCTGACCTGTTTTTTCCTTCCTTATCTTTTATCCGGGTCAGGGGGTGGACAGGAAAAAAAAAATTATATATATATATATATATATGTCAATGTAAAAAAAAAAAGAGAGAGAGAAGTTTTTACTTCTGGTGATCGTTACAGTTAAAGTTAACTTATAGCTACTTATTTGTTGTTCCTTTGAGTCTGCTTTGTCAATAGTACACTGGAGCTGATGGGAGATACCAGCAGGCTATATCCAGTGATGTCATGACTTTGACGTGCCCAGTCTCCAAGCTGCAGGAGTAGGTGCACTACCCAGAGGTTGAGGACTAAACTGGAGTCACTCAAGGAACCACAATTACCAGGTAAGTGTAATTTCCATTTATGCCACCCCTCCAGAGCAAGGCTCTCACACTTCCATCTTGCCCTAAATTAGGCTCTGCCCCTTCTGTACATTTTTTTTTTAAATATTCCCTTCTTCACCCCTCCTCCACCCTCCCCCCTGTGCTGCACCCGTCTTTCTACTATTCCCTTCTGTACGCTTGGTTAGTTTCAACCCACTAATTCGTTATCCACCCTTTGTAACCACTCAGTGTACTTTTCCCATCTCCTTTGAAAGATCTCAATCCTGTGCGTTTTTATATGCAGTGATCTCACTCATCCTATAAATATATGCTAATCTATTTAATATCCTCTCAGGTGCTGTGCTCTCTCAGACCTCCATCCCTTTGCTATTTCCATCCGGACTCCAATTGCAAGCATCTTTAACATATACACCATATCACTTTTTGGACCAACCCCCCCACTCATTCATTAATACTCCAGCTGGTGTGATATCCCCCACCCAGCCCACCATCTCCCGTATAAGATCCATCATCCACTGCCACATTTTCTGTAGCACTGGGCAGCTCCACCACATGTGCATATAGTCCCCCCTCTCTCCACACCCCCTCCAACACAGAGAGTCAGTATATCTCCCCATCTTACACTATCGGACAGGGGTTAAATACGTTCGGAACAGCATCTTATAACAATGCTCTTGGATTGCTGCGGAGACCACAGGTATTTTTACCACTTCATATATTTTTTTCCCATCTCTGAGAGTCCCATTGACCCCCCCAAGTCCACTTCCCAGGCCCGCATGTGTGTTCTTTGATCCATGGGTCTCCTTAGTGCTTTGTAGAGCCTAGAAATCACACCTCTTGATAAGTCTCCCATCCTAAACATCTTCCCAAATAGTGTCTCTTTGCTACTCAGGCATTCTTTTATTTGTTTTCCCCCCAAAAAGTGTGCCAGTTGGAAATAACCATACCAATCACTCTTTTCTATTTGGAACTCTTCGCTGAAGCTCCTCAAAGGGCCTTAGATGGCCCTCCTCAGACACTACCTGTCCCATACACTGTAATCCTTTCTCATACCATTTTTGAAATATCCCAGAACTTTCTCCCACCAAAAACCCCTTACATTGTGTGATCCGCTGTGCCCTAATATTCCCTCCCACATGTGTTAGCACTTTGTTTCCTGTCCCAGGCACAACATGCACCCAGTCTGTAATACGTGGTGATTAAACAAGGATACTTTATTGGTTACTCTAGAACCTGAGAGCCCGACACAGGCCGTGTTTCGTATTCTCACTTCATCAGGGGATACAGGTTCGCTGCAAATACATAATCATAAACACTATAATACAATTAAACTGAACTTAAAAAACATAAATAATTAATATTAATAATAACCATCATTAAAAACATATAAAACCAATAAGACCATAAAACCTATACAATAAATTGAATATCCATATTGAAATCTGAAGAAGGTGTGTGATACCACATGTATATGAAAAATCACATATATAGAAAATCATATGAATAAAAACATGCTATGTGTAACCACCATCATTATGTGTTGATAAATGGGAGCAGGAGTTGAGTGAGTAGATCAACTCAAAGTAAATTCTATAGTGCACCATTTCTAACCACAGTCCTTAAAAACATAACTGTATGAGATACCTAAAACTATAAATATTTTTGTAGGACCATGTAGAATAGAGGATAATAAAAGTAATCATAAAAACAAAAATAAAACAATAAAAACTATATAATGTGGATCCAGTCAGGAGCAATCCTATTCGCTTCATGTGTGTATTAAAAACTTGCGGCTAACTATCTTGCGATTATTAAAACCATAAATACAGTTCTGCTAAAAAACCATAAATAGAGTTCTATTAAAAACCATTCTGTTAAAAATCCCCCATAAATGTGTTCATTTTCAAGAATGTGTGCGAGGAGTATCATACCCGTGTCTCCGTTCGAGATTGCACGACTGAATGTTTAATTCACTCTAATTGATGAGTGTCTGCTTTCTCTCTATAAGAAATATAAACATTGTCTATTAATAAAACATATTATCCATATAAAAATCGATGATTAATAGAACAGTTCCCCTTGAATCCAAAATTAGATATTTGAAATCATTGCCGCTTTTCAAACGAATCCGCTTATTCATATCGGTACTTTCGCATCTGCTCTATTTGTGGACACGATCTTTAGCAGTAGGAAGTGTCATTATAATGTCATCCGGCACCAACTTATTTCAGCGAACAAATTCTCTGAACTATCTCTTCAGCGCCAAACGTTTGCAAACCTTTGACTCACATCGCGTGATGTAAATTTTCAGCGGCATTTTTTTAAAAGGTAAGGCTTTGTAACAACAGTTAAATAAAAGCCTTCTTATTCTTGATCGCAAAAAATGACCTTCCTATTTTTGATTGCAGAAAAAAGACCCTTCTGATTTTGGATCGCAAAATAAATAACATGATAAAACCTTCTCACTTTCAAATTCCCACCGTGTCTGCTAGTTCAAACGGCTTTAGTTCTTGAACAAGCGACAGTAAAAGACCCCGATCAACCAATAATCATATACTGTATTGCAACACACTCTTATAGTGCTATTTAAAAAACAACCATAGAATTAAAAGTTCTCAACTGTGAATCCGATTACATTAAAAAATTTAAAGTCTTGATAGCACTTACTATATAGAATATCCTGAAGATCTTGTATGTGGAAAAAACTCGTCTACTGCACAAAGGAAAATTTTGCATCAAAAACGCCCGCACTTGCGCTTTTGTTAGCCGCGGGAAGGATGACGTAACCCATTGCATTAGCATCCACGTCATTAGTTGCTAAGCAGAGACTCAGGCACAAATCTATTCTAATGCAAACCACCATCTCTTTGATCTATAATCCATCACCCTAATTTGTGTAAAACTGCATATGTTGCACGTAGTGGTCATGTCGATAGTCCTGTAGTGCATCCAACCTAGTGTCTGTAAAATATATATATATATATATACCTTGAAATGGGGTCAATGAACTACAAAAATAAAAAAATAATTTAGATTAAAAACATACAACATTACAAATGGATAAATAACTAAAAGGAATTAAAAACCTCTTAATAAATAAGTAAGAATAAATAAAGGTAAAAATGAGTAAACCAACTGCAGGCTCACCTATTTCAATATACACTGTTGTATTAAAATTGACGTTACAATGTACTATTACAGGTGGCACATGTATTGCAATGGAAACTTCAACTACTTAACTCCTCATCGTTGTGAACTCAATGACCTACAAAAATACTGACAGGTCTCTCTCAATGTTTAAACCATGTGGGACCAGGGACCCTAATTGAAAAATGTATCTCTGTTCTAACCGTTGTAGCATTTTATCATTGTCACCCCCCCTCCAATTAATTTTAGCCTTTTTTATCACAAAGAACTTTAAATCACTAACTCGATGTTTCATCTCCTGCCAATGTGCTACAAGCGGTTTTTCAATTGCACCTCTCTTGATGCAACTCTTATGTTCAATAATCCGCACTCTCACGCTCCTAATTGTTTTCCCCACATATATCTTGTTACAGGGGCACATTATAACATACACTACATGAGATGTTTCACAGTTTGAGAAATCTTCTACCCTGAATATTTGTTGCGTAATGGGGTGTGTAAACTTATCTCGTACTGGCATCATGTGCACGCACACTGAGCATCGTCCGCATTGATATTGGCTTTTATACTTAGATAGAAATTTCCGTTCAGTCAATGCTGATGGCACTAACATGTTCTTTAAATTGACATTACGTTTATGTGCTACTGTGATCGCAGTCTCCTCAAATCCCGGTAGTGTCTGAATGAGATGCCATTCTTTCTTCAGAATTCTCGTAACCTGTTTAGAATATACCGAATATAGCAGGGGGCAGACTAATCCCACGTCTTTCTTCCCTTGTTGTTGTTGAAGCAATGTATCCTGAGGCGTATTCTTTGCTCTACAGTATGCTTGTTCAATGTATTGCGCAGGATATTTCCTTGCTGTGAATCTATCTCTCATAGCTCCAGCATGTGTCTCAAAATCCTGTAATGTTGTGCAGGTTCTTCGAGCTCTTAAAAATTGCCCTACTGGCAGATTTCTTTTCAAGGCTGGGTTGTGAAAACTATCGAAATGCAGCAGGTGATTCCGATCCGTTGGTTTTCTATACATTGTGGTAGTGAACTGTTTGTCTCCCTTCCTAATAACTAAATCTAAAAATGGTATTTGTTGTACGTCATATGTGATCTGAAATTTCAGCTTCCTATCTAAACTATTAACTAAAAAAATCTGCCAGTAGGGCAATTTTTAAGAGCTCGAAGAACCTGCAGAACATTACAGGATTTTGAGACACATGCTGGAGCTATGAGAGATAGATTCACAGCAAGGAAATATCCCGTGCAATACATTGAACAAGCATACTGTAGAGCAAAGAATACGCCTCGGGATACATTGCTTCAACAACAACAAGGGAAGAAAGACATGGGATTAGTCTGCCCCCTGCTATATTCGGTATATTCTAAACAGGTTACGAGAATTCTGAAGAAAGAATGGCATCTCATTCAGACACTACCGGGATTTGAGGAGACTGCGATCACAGTAGCACATGAACATAATGTCAATTTAAAGAACATGTTAGTGCCATCAGCATTGACTGAACGGAAATTTCTATCTAAGTATAAAGGCCAATATCAATGCGGACGATGCTCAGTGTGCGTGCACGTGATGCCAGTACGAGATAAGTTTACACACCCCATTACGCAACAAATATTCAGGGTAGAAGATTTCTCAAACTGTGAAACATCTCATGTAGTGTATGTTATAATGTGCCCCTGTAACAAGATATATGTGGGGAAGACAATTAGGAGCGTGAGAGTGTGGATTATTGAACATAAGAGTTGCATCAAGAGAGGTGCAATTGAAAAACCGCTTGTAGCACATTGGCAGGAGATGAAACATCGAGTTAGTGATTTAAAGTTCTTTGTGATAAATAAAGCTAAAATTAATTGGAGGGGGGGGTGACAATGATAAAATGCTACAACGGTTAGAACAGAGATACATTTTTCAATTAGGGTCCCTGGTCCCACATGGTTTAAACATTGAGAGAGACCTGTCAGTATTTTGTAGGTCATTGAGTTCACAACGATGAGGAGTTAAGTAGTTGAAGTTTCCATTGCAATACACGTGCCACCTGTAATAGTATATTGTAACGCCAATTTTAATACAACAGTGTATATTGAAATAGGTGAGCCTGCAGTTGGTTTACTCATTTTTACCTTTATTTATTCTTTCTTATTTATTAAGAGGTTTTTAATTCCTTTTAGTTATTTATCCATTTGTAATGTTGTATGTTTTTAATCTAAATTATTTTTTTATTTTTGTAGTTCATTGACCCCATTTCAAGGTATATATATGTATATATATGTATATATGTGTGTATATATTTTTTTACAGACACTAGGTTGGATGCACTACAGGACTATCGACATGACCACTACGTGCAACATATGCAGTTTTACACAAATTAGGGTGATGGATTATAGGTCAAAGAGATGGTGGTTTGCATTAGAATAGATTTGTGCCTGAGTCTCTGCTTAGCAACTAATGACGTAGATCAGGGGTCTCAAACACGCGGCCCGCGAGAGAAGGTTGTGCGGCCCGCGACGGAGGGAAATAAAAAAAGCCTTGCTTCTGCCGTTGCCGCCTTGGCAGCGGCAGAATCGACTGTCAATTTTTTTTTTAAAACGGGCTTCTGCTGCTCAAGCAGCAAAATCAGCTGTGCTGCGTTACCTTCCTCTCTGCCCGGAGATCCTTCATTGTGCTCCATCAGCGTGTGCTTTTCAAGCCGCGAAGAGAGTATTCCCCTCTCGCGAGGCTTGACAAGTGAATAGGCTTAAGCCGCGCGAGAGGGAAATACTCTCTTCGCGGCTTAAGAAGCACACGCTGATGAAGCACAATGAGGGATCTCCGGGCAGAGAGGAAGGGGCCGCGGGACAGCTGATTTTCTGCTGCAGCAGCAGCAGCAGCAGAAGAAGCCAGGTGTTTTTTTTATTTACCCGGGGGGGGGGGGGGGGTAGGACGGGAAATGGGCTATTGGCAGGGGGGGTGTTGGCCGGGAAATGGGCGATTGGCAGGGGGGGGGTGTAGGACTGGAAATGGGCTATTGGCAGGGGGGGGGTGTAGGACTGGAAATGGGCTATTGGCAGGGGGGGGGAAGGACTGGAAATGGGCTATTGGCAGGGGGGGTGAAGTACTGGAAAAAGGCTATTGGCAGGGGGGGGTAGGACTGGAAATGGGCTATTGGCAGGGGGGGTGTAGGACTGGAAATGGGCTATTGGCAGGGGGGGTGTAGGACTGGAAATGGGCTATTGGCAGGGGGGGGGGGTTATGACTGGAAATGGGCTATTGGCAGGGGGGGGGTTATGACTGGAAATGGGCTATTGGCAGGGGGGGTTATGACTGGAAATGGGCTATTGGCGGGGGGGGTTATGACTGGAAATGGGCTATTGGCAGGGGGGGTATGACTGGTAATGGGCTATGGTGGGGGCTAGGACTGGAAATGGGCAGGTGGGGGTTAGGAAGGACTGGAAATGGGCTGATGGAGGGGAGTTAGGACTGGTAATGAGCTATGGAGGGGCTGACTGAAATGGGGTAATGGGGGTTAGGGCTGGAAGTGGGCTATTGGCAGGGGGGGGGGTTATGACTGGTAATGGGCTATGGTGGGGGCTAGGACTGGAAATGGGCAGATGGGGGTTAGGACTGGAGGTGGGCTGATTGGAAGGGGGGCTTGAACTGCAAATGGCTGATGGGGAGGGGGCTTGGAATGGAAATGGGCTGTGAGGGGAGGGAGCTAGGATTGGAAATGGGCTGATGGGGGGCTAGGATTGGAAATGGGCTGATGGGGGGCTAGGATTGGAAATGGACTGATGCAGGGACTAGAAGGGAGCGTATGCTGGGTGGGGCTGGAACTAGAAGGGAGCTGATGTTGGGGGAGGATTAGAATGGGATGGAGCTGGGAAAGTGAAATGGAGAGGGGAAAAATATTTTGTCTGGGAGAGAAGACAAATCTACAATTGGCCAGGTATTGGGAGAGTAAGTGGGGATTGAGGATGGAGGGGTAAAATTTGAGTGGATGAAATAGGAATGAGGAAAGAGAAAAAGGAGAAAGATTAGTATGTTAAAGCAGATGTAGAGAGAGAATGGAAAAAAAAACTAGGAGAGAAGAAAGGGCAAATGGACAGCAGACGATGGAGAGTTAGCAGAAGACATGAAGAAACCAGAAGAAAGTGGCTGGAACAATTGCAACTGAAAAAAAATGCACAAAAGGTAGAAAAATATCTCTTTATTTTGAATTTATTAACTGGAATATGTCAGCTCTGGGAAATGTGCATCATTAATGTTTGCGCTTTGTTTAGTACAAGAGGAAATTAATTTATAGTTTTATTTCTACAGTGTTGTTGTACATTCCAAGTTTGGCTTTTGGGGTTCCCAGTTTAATTATTGTCTTCCTGTTTCTAAATCTTTTAGTCTTTCTTTATCCATGCACTCATTAAAGAGGCATGTTTACTAAAAGTTAGTGCATGGTAACATTATGCAAATATTTATGCAAATGAGGCCCCTTATGCAAATGAGGCCCCGCGTCTTATGCGGCCCCCGGGTTACTTTACAAGTCCTCATTCGGCCCTCAAAGCAATTTGAGTTTGAGACCCCTGACGTAGATGCTAATGCAATGGGTTACGTCATCCTTCCCGTGGCTAACAAAAGCGCAAGTGCGGGCGTTTTTGATGCAAAATTTTCCTTTGCGCAGTAGACGAGTTTTTTCCACATACAAGATCTTCAGGATATTCTGTATAGTAAGTGCTATCAAGACTTTAAATGTTTTTAATGTAATCGGATTCACAGTTGAGAACTTTTAATTCTATGGTTGGTTTTTAAATAGCACTATAAGAGTGTGTTGCAATACAGTATATGATTATTGGTTGATCGGGGTCTTTTACTGTCGCTTGTTCAAGAACTAAAGCCGTTTGAACTAGCAGACACGGTGGGAATTTGAAAGTGAGAAGGTTTTATTATGTTATTTATTTTGCGATCCAAAATCAGAAGGGTCATTTTTCTGCAAATCAAAAATAGGAAGGTCATTTTTTGCGATCAAGAATAAGAAGGCTTTTATTTAACTGTTGTTACAAAGCCTTACCTTTAAAAAAAAAAAAAAAAAAAAAAAAAAAAAAAAAAATGCCGCTGAAAATTTACATCACGCGATGTGAGTCAAAGGTTTGCAAACGTTTGGCGCTGAAGAGATAGTTCAGAGAATTCGTTCGCTGAAATAAGTTGGTGCCGGATGACATTATAATGACACTTCCTACTGCTAAAGATCGTGTCCACAAATAGAGCAGATGTGAAAGTATCGATATGAATAAGCGGATTCGTTTGAAAAGCGGCAATGATTTCAAATATCTAATTTTGGATTCAAGGGGAACTGTTCTATTAATCATCGATTTTTATATGGATAATATGTTTTATTAATAGACAATGTTTATATTTCTTATAGAGAGAAAGCAGACACTCATCAATTAGAGTGAATTAAACATTCAGTCGTGCAATCTCGAACGGAGACACGGGTATGATACTCCTCGCACACATTCTTGAAAATGAACACATGGGGGATTTTTAACAGAATGGTTTTTAATAGAACTCTATTTATGGTTTTTTAGCAGAACTGTATTTATGGTTTTAATAATCGCAAGATAGTTAGTCGCAAGTTTTTAATACACACATGAAGCGAATAGGATTGCTCCTGATTGGATCCACATTATATAGTTTTTATGTTTTATTTTTGTTTTTATGATTACTTTTATTATCCTCTATTCTACATGGTCTTACAAAAATATTTATAGTTTTAGGTATCTCATACAGTTATGTTTTTAAGGACTGTGGTTAGAAATGGTGCACTATAGAATTTACTATTAGTTGATCTACTCACTCATCTCCTGCTCCCATTTATCAACACATAATGATGGTGGTTACACATAGCATGTTTTTATTCATATGATTTTCTATATATGTGATTTTTCATATACATGTGGTATCACACACCTTCTTCAGATTTCAATATGGCTATTCAATTTATTGTATAAGTTTTATGGTCTTATTGTTTTTATATGTTTTTAATGATGGTTATTATTAATATTAATTATGTTTTTTAAGTTCAGTTTAATTGTATTATAGTGTTTATGATTATGTATTTGCAGCGAACCTGTATCCCCTGATGAAGTGAGAATACGAAACACGGCCTGTGTCGGGCTCTCAGGTTCTAGAGTAACCAATAAAGTATCCTTGTTTAATCACCACGTATTACAGACTGGGTGTCTTTCGCACAACGTGGTGAAGTGCTCTCTTGTTTGACTTGATCCCCAGGCACAACATGTACTTGTCATGTATGGGTTCTTAACTAAGCTTTTTTCTCTCTCTTTCCTTCTCTTCCACATCAAATCTGTAATGTGGTTAGGTCTTACCATCTCTTTTTCTATTCTACTCCATTGAGGCCCATCCTTCTCCAACCTCTACCCAATTATTGCTCGCAGCTGTGCCGCCTCATAATACCTTGCAATCTCAGGGACCTCCTTCCTTTTTCTCTCTCTACATTATTTTCCTTTGCACCCTAGGGGGCCTGCATCTCCAAATAAAGGAGACAATTCTTCTCTGCACCAAATTTAACATTACAGTAGGGACTTCTATAGGCAAGGTCATAAACAGAAAAAGTAGTCTGGGTAATATATTCATCTTGACTATGGCTATCCTTCCCATCCAAGAGAAAATGGGTTTGTCCCATCTTACTAAATCCATTAGCACTTTCTTTACAGTTGGCTCATAATTCAATTTGTATAGCTCAGACCCCTCTGCACTGATCTGGATCCCCAGGTATCTCACACTTTTATTAGCCCATTTAAATGGAAATGTGTTAAGAACCCTATCCTCCTGTGAGTTCAAGCTTAATTTTAGCACTTCTGTTTTTCCCATATTCATTTTGTACCCTGATACTACACTATTTCACAATCTCCTGTACTAGAGCTGGTATAGATTTCTCTGGTTGTCCTAATGTATACATCACACCATCCGCAAATAATGAAATTTTATACTCCTCCTTGCCCACTTTTGTTCCATGTATTTCCTTAATCTGACTGACATTTTCGGCCAGTGGTTCTATCACCATTGCAAACAGCAAAGGAGAAATCGGGCATCCCTGCCTTGTACCTCTGCCTAGCTTAAATTGCTCTGAATATGTGCCATTTATCCGTATACTTGCCTTAGGCATTTTATAGAGCGCCTCTATCCATTTCTGGAAATTCTCTCCCAGTCTCATCTTCTTCATGACTGCAAACATGAAAGCCCATTCTACTCTATCAAAGGCTTTCTCCACATCTACTGCCATCATTATAGATGCTGTCTGCTCCCTACATACTTGCCATATTAAATTCAACAGTTCACATACATTATCACTTGCTTGCCTACCCGGAATAAACCCTGCTTGATCCTCCTTTATCAACCTTGGGATATATTTCTGCAATCTAACCGCCAATATTTTAGCTAATATCTTAGCATCCAAATTTATAAGTGAGATAGGTCTATATGACTCACACTGCCCATGGTCCTTCCTGGGTTTGGGTATTACTACCACACCCGCTACTTCCATAGAATTTGGTAGCTTTTCCACATTTAGTACTTCATTAAAGACATCACGCAGTATCGGACTAACATTATCACAGAATTTTTATAAAACCTGGCTGTAAATTCATCCAATCCTGGCGCCTTACCCTTTAAACTCTTTATAGCCTCTAGTTTCTATGGTGAAGGGAGATAGATTCAGGAATGATATACGGAAATATTTGTTTACGGAAAGAGTAGTGGATCCATGGAATAGTCTCCCAGTGGAGGTGGTAGAGATGAGGACAGTAACTGAATTAAAAAAAGTATGGGACAAACACAGAAGATCTCTAAAGGTAAAAAGGGGACTGTTGTAGTTGTTCATATGGAAGGACAGACTAGATAGGCCATGTGGTCTTTTTCTGTCGTTATATTTCTATGTTTCTACTACTTCTTCTCTAGCAATCTCTCTATTCATCCACTTCTGTTGCTCTATGTCCAATTGCTTCAATGTGATCTCTGCCAGGTACTGTTCTATATCTGCTCCCTCTCCTTGTTGCTCCGATTCATAAAGCTTACCATAGTATTCACGAAATACGTTTTGTATTTCTAGTCCCATAGGTGCTCCTTGTGGTTTTGGGCAAGCCACTTAACCCTCCATTGCCCATGTTCCCTGTAAAATAGTTATCTCTAAGTTATAATGCCCTGTTCAATGTAATTTCAGTTTGTTCAATGTAAACCGCCTTGATATCATGAAAGGCGGTATATAAGAAATGTTAAATAAATATTTGTTCCATACCTCTAACCCACCTTCCCTGTTCATCTTTTATTTTCAGGACCTGTTGTTGCACCCTTTTTCCCCTAAGTTTTGGTCTATTCCTCTGTACATAAAATTCATGTTTAAGTTGGTTTAACTTAAAGGCCTCTTCAGCTTCATATAATCCTCCTAATTCTTCCACAATTTTCTAATCCGTTGCAGCCGCTATCTTCCACCTCTCTGTTTATGCAGTGTCTCTTCTGATCTCAACTCTTTTAACAACTCACACTCTTTCTGTTCTTTTCCTCTCTTCCGTCTCGCCGCCAGCGCTATACACTGTCCCCTTACCACCGCCTTCAACCCATCCCATACCCCGGCTGGCCTCACTTCACCCCCTGCATTATGATACACGTAATCCCTTATAGTGCTCTGAATACTTTTTTTTGCCCTTCTACCTCATCAATAAGGGACTCATTCAACCTCCAAAAACGCAGACCTACTCCTTCCCTTTATAACTTCAAAGAAGCCTCCACTGGTGCATGGTCTGACCAACTTATGGGTCCTATATCCACCCTCTTAACCAGTTCTATTATCCTTCCAGCTACCCATATCATGTCTAATCTGCTGTAACTCTTATGTGAGTGTGAATAGTGTGTGTATTCTCTCATATTTCCATGTATGTATCTCCAAACATCCACGTACTCAGTTTATATAACAACTTCCCCAACTTCTTTCTTAACCCCCTAGGACCCCCTACTTATTGCTCCCCGTGGTATCTATTCTGGGGTTCAGGGTTGCATTGAAGTACCCTCCTAATATCGCCGGGCTTTGCATATGTGGTTCCACCACCTCATAGAGCTTCCCATAAAACCTCCCTTGCTCTGTGTTTGGCGCATATATACTCCCCATTACTATGGGCCTCTCTGCTGTTTTCACTTTCCAAAAAATAAAACGCCCTCCTGGGTCCCTTTCCACATGCTCTTCTTCCACACTCAACCCTTTCACAAATAGTATTCCCACTCCCCACCTCTTTGTCGTTTCCTGGTTATGGGCCAGATAAACTTTGCCATATTCTTTACTCATCAACCATCTTTCTTGTACTTTTTTTTAGGTGCTTTTCTTGTATAAGCACAACATACTGCTGCCCTCTTTTAGTAGGGCCTGCCTTTTATACTAGGAATTGAGGCCTTTCACATTTATAGTTACAATCTTACATTCATCAAGCTGTATGTGTACTACCCATAACTTCAAATCTCTGTGCCTCCTCTTCTTGCATACACGGGATCCAGGTACCCTCCCTCTTCCTACCCCTTCCTCCCCCCTCTTAGTTCCCCTCCTCCTTTCTACCATTTAGTAGTTTCCACTTCCTCTGTGGCATTATTTTCACCCTCCCACTCAGGGCCGGATTTACCTTGAGTGAGGCCCTACGCCAACAAAAATTGTGGGCCCCCAGCAGGGGCGGCCCAAGGGGGGTGCAGGGCCTCATTTGCATATATATTTGCATAATGTTACCATAAACTAACTTTTAGTAAACGTGCCTCTTAATGAGTGTATGGATAAAGAAAGACTAAAAGATTTCTACATTACTATAATCCAGTGCCAACTGCCAGACACATTAGGAACTACTACAAACACTGCCCATTTAGAACCCATAGCAAACCCGCCGTATCCTAACAGCACTACCAGGACTCACAAAGCACCATACTCTACCAATCAAATGGCAACACTGCAAATATTAAACCAATACATATCAGAGAACAACAATACATGACCTACTGGGGAAAGAGAACAAGTGGCAATGTCAAATAGGAATTATATAAACAGAACACCTCAGCTCAGTTACACATGCAGAACATAGACCATCACCAAACAAGTAATCACAATTTAGAAACAGGAAGACAATAATTAAACTGGGAATCCCAAAAGCCAAACTTAGAATGTACAACACTGTAGAAATAAAACTATACATTAATTTGCTCTTGTACTAAACAAAGCGCAGACGTTAATGATGCACATTTACCAGAGCTGACATATTCCAATTAAATAATTCAAAATAAAGAGATATTTTTCTACCTTTTGTGCATTTTTTTCAGCTGCAATTGCTCCAGCCACTTTCTTCCGGTTTCTTCGTGTCTTCTGCTAACTCTCCATCGTCTGCTGTCTATTTGTCCTTTCTTCTCTCTTCTAGTTTTTTTCCATTCTCTCTCTACATCTGCTTTAACATACTAATCTTACTCCTTTTGCTCTTTCCTCATTCCTATTTCATCCACTCAAATTTTACCCCTCCATCCTCAATCCCCACTTACTCTCCCAATACCCGGCCAATTGTAGATTTTTTATCCCTCCCACACAAAATATTTTTCCCTTCTCCATTTTACTCTTCCAGCCCCATCCCATTCTAATCCTCCCCCAACATCAGCTCCCTTCTAGTTCCAGCCTCACCCAGC
This sequence comes from Ichthyophis bannanicus, assembly GCA_033557465.1. NCBI lineage: Eukaryota > Metazoa > Chordata > Amphibia > Gymnophiona > Ichthyophiidae > Ichthyophis > Ichthyophis bannanicus. The sequence goes on from CM066031.1 coordinate 1,368,919,913, forward strand.
ATCCATTCCTTTCTACATAAGAACATAAGACATGCCATACTGGGTCAGACCGAGGTCCATCAAGCCCAGTATCCTGTTTCCAACAGTGGCCAATCTAGGTTATACGTACCTAGCATTATCCCCAAAAGACAGGTTCCACAATGCTTGTACTGGGTCAAGCATTGATATCCTGGATCCCTTTTTAATAGTGGTTTATGGACCTTTCCTCCAGGAACTTGTCCAAACCTTTTTTTAAACCCAGCTATACTAACAGCCCTTACTACATCCTCCGGTAACAGATTCCAGAGTTTGATTACACGTTGAGTGAAAAAATATTTTCTCTTATTTGTCTTAAATAGTTTACCCTGTAGCTTCATTACATGTCCCCTAGTCTTTCTAGTCCCTGCATCAGCCCATTTCCAGTCCTAGCCACCCATCAGCCCATTTCCAGTCCTAGCAACCCCCCAACCCAATACCAGTCCTAGCCCCCCATCAATCCACTTACAGTCCTAACCCCCCATCACCCTATTTTCAGTTTAAGCCCCCCCTATAACCCATTACCAGTCCTAACCCCCCATCAGCCCACTTCCAGTCCTAACCCCATCAACCCATTTCCAGTCAGCCCCCCATAGCCCATTGCCAGTCCTAACCCCCCCATCAGCCCACAGCCCATTACCAGTCCTAACCCCATCAGCCCACCTCCAGTCTTAACCCCCCCAGCCCATTTCCAGTCCTAGCCCCCCCATAGCCCATTACCAGACAGCCCCCATCAGCCCACAGCCCATTACCAGTCTTAACCCCCCCAAAGCCCATTACCAGTTCTAACCCCCCCCCAACAGCCCACAGCCCATTACCAGTCCTAACCCCATCAGCCCACCTCCAGTCTTAACCCCCCAGCCCCTTTCCAGTCCTAGCCCCCCATAGCCCATTACCAGACAGCCCCCATCAGCCCACAGCCCATTACCAGTCTTAACCCCCCCAAAGCCCATTACCAGTTCTAACCCCCCCCAACAGCCCACAGCCCATTACCAGTCCTAACCCCATCAGCCCACCTCCAGTCTTAACCCCCCCAGCCCATTTCCAGTCCTAGCCCCCCATAGCCCATTACCAGACAGCCCCCATCAGCCCACAGCCCATTACCAGTCCTAACCCCCCCCAAAGCCCATTACCAGTTCTAAACCCTCCCCAACAGCCCACAGCCCATTACCCGTCCTAACCCCATCAGCCCACCTCCAGCCTTAACCCCCCCCGCCCATTTCCAGTCCCAGCCCCAGCCCCCCCCATAGCCCATTACCAGTCCTACCCCCCCCCCCCATCGACCTAAAGTAAAATTTAATTTAAAAAAAAAAAAAACTGCTGGCTGCCGCCGCGGGGCCCCCTCTGCTGCCGCGGCAGCATGGACTGACCCGCGGGGGCCCCCTCTGCAAGCTGAATCCGTCGGTCCCTCCCTCCCTCCGTGCAGGTTGTGAGAGGCGCGAAGGGAGAGTGTCTCCCTCGCGTCTCTGTTAAGCCCGCAGGGGCTGATGGTTTCCCATCAGCCCCTGCGGGCTTAACAGAGACGCGAGGGAGACACTCTCCCTTCGCGCCTCTCACAGCCTGCACGGAGAGAGGGAGGGAGGGACGGACCGACGGATTCAGCTTGCAGAGGGGGCCCCTGCGTTTCAGTCCATGCTGCCGCGGCAGCAGAGGGGGCCCCGCGGCGGCAGCCAGCAGTTTTTAAAAAAAAGTTTATTTAAAAAAAAAAAAAGCTAATTTGTTCTATTTTTGTGGGCCCTTGCCAGCTGTGGGCCCTACGCCATGGCGTACATGGCGTATAGGTAAATCCGGCCCTGCTCCCACTTAAGTTACATAATTCACATCAGACTCATCTTAATCTCCCCCCATTCTTATCCTTGCTCATTTTACCTTACCCCCTCTCCCCCCTCATATCATATGCTCATTCCAGTCCATCCTTGCTGTTGTCTTCCGTTCATTTTTCATTTCTCTCACCTCTGCCAATTTGCAAGGTCCCAAGTCCTTTCTCTTTTGCATTACACGTTTACTTTTTCTCTCTTTACTCTCCGCTCTCTGCCATCTTCTTGTCTGTCCATTCACTGGCTTTCTCATTTCTCCCACCTCTGGTAAACGTGTTACGCCTGCTTCCTTCATCTCTGCCGCCAACTGAGTTGCTGTTAACACACGCCTTTTGATGCCGTGGTTGGTAAACACAATTCCTGCTGGGTATAGGTATTCTCCTCCCTCAGCCTCATTGTAAATCCTCTCCATTCTCTTCTGCGTTGTAGCGTGGCCGCAGCCAAGTCCACAAAAATTGCCACCTTGTTTCCTTGCTACTCAAGGGGGCCCGCTCCCCTCACCTTATTGATTTATTTTTTTCTTTAGTTGTAACACTAGAAGCCCCAAAAGGAATTTTACCTAGAAACCCCAAAGTGCGTCAATTGACGCATTATCATGATGACTGCGTTTAGCATGAAATACAGATGTGAATTAATGTGAAGTTACTTATTTGTTAAATATGTGCAGTATGTGGTGTCATTACATGACATCATCATGTGTTTGTTTGTAATGTCGGAGTAAAACTGTAAACAGTGATTGAGATGCGCCACCTAGTGGGAACATGAATTTATACCTAGAAGCCCCAAAGTACGTCAATTGACGCATCCAAGACAATTGATGTACTTTGGGGCTTCTAGGTATAAATTCATTTTCCTGCTAGGTGGTGCATCTGTCATTAATTTTCGATGCACATATTTGAACATCTTGACCTTGCTAACAAAGTCATGGAGCATGACTGACATGGTTCTAGCAGTGGCGCTGGTATACGTCGAAGATGCATTTGCATCAATTGACGCACTTTGGGGCTTCTAGTGTTGAAGTCCTGGAGGCATATAATAATGTCTCTTGGTGCCTCCCCTCTCCTTGGGCCAAGCGTACAGTGTGCTCTGTCTGTTTTCACTTTCAGTGCCTTCCCTCTGTCCTCGGGCTCCTCCAGCACCGCCATACATATATCTCGTGCCGTCTGCTCACAGTCTCTATATTCTTCACTTTCCGGCACCCCCTTTATTCTTAAATTTTGCCTTCTCGCCTGGTTTTCCAAGTCTTCAAGCTTCAACTCAATCTGTTCCTTCACAACTTCCAAGCTGTTCACTGCTTTATTTATTGCACTCATGTTGCTTCGCACCTCCTCTACTTGCCCTTCCGCCTCTTCCACTATTTTCCCCAGTTCCTGCACATCAGCGCGAAACTCCATTATGGCCGCCTCCATATCCGCTCTGAATCCCGCCCTTTCTGACCACAGCTCGCCAAACCAGGACTGGAGTTCTTCCTTGGAGATCTGCACCATTGCGCTTTTACTCTGCGCCTCTTTCACGGTACCCAGCTGCTCTTCAGACTCGGCCTCTCCTCCCATTTTTCCTTCTCTCTGCTCACCTCTTGCCGCTGAGAACGTGTACTCTCTTATGTCTGCCGTTTTTTTTCCCTTGCAGTCGTCATTCCACCAGCCTCTGCACCCTCTAACCATTATAATCCTCTTTGGGGTATTTGGATTTCTTTTTTAGGGGAGATTAGTTACTTTTGTGGGGATGAACGGCGGAGCTCTTTTTCAGCCGTCCATGCGGTTAGGTGACGTCACCGGAAGACCATAAACCATAGTTTAATAAATCCATTTTATCTAATTCATCTAAGTACTCAACAAATACGTTTCTTTTAACTTAATCATTGTCCTTTATATTAAATATCAGCCATATTTCTTATCCATTTGGCCTATTTAAAATTAAATTCCTTGTACATTTATCTGAATTATCTTTATATCTCCATAATCTGACATAAATTTTGAGTGTCCTGTTCTGGGTCAGGAGTGAAGATTCTATCATTTCATTACATGCATACTTCAAGGCTTTTTCTCTAAATCAGGGTTGTTTTTAATGCTATGGAGTACCAGTACTTTTTTTCATTGCTGGCTAAAACTGACCTATGGTCCTCATGTATTAATAAGAGAGCCCTGCATATAAGTATTGACACCTTTTTTTCCTAGGAAAAATGTACTGCTCTAAATTATTGGAGATATGTCAGAATCTTTTATGTGTTCTACCAAAATGAACTCTCTTTAATGATAATCCTAACTATATAAGAAAGTTTTTTAAATGATATTACATTTAAAAACTGCCATATTTAACATGAATGCAATTTTTGAGTAACTGGATGGCTTAGATACAATGAGTTTATTAAAGTAATTGACAAGCACTAAGATATTAACTGAGAAGAACTGAATCATTAGTTGAATACAGCAAGGTCTGATGTTATTTATAGTGTATTATAGTGGTCCTGCAGGAGGAGGGCCGTTATATATTTTATAAAGGCAAAACATGGACAGATAGACCCCTAGAATAATCCCCAGCAGTGCACAAATGTTCCTGCACAAAGTTGCACCTCTTCCCAGGCAGTTGCAAATTTCTACCTGTGTGAGTACATGAATATTTTTATAATTCTTTTCTATGGAGGAGAATTAGGGGTGGCTTATAACGGGGAGTTTATCTGCTTAGATGGATGTCCATGGCAGGATTCGTGAGGTCCTTGCTGAGACTTTACATGAAGAACTGGGGCCAGAAAGCCAACATTTATCAGAGGAAGATCTGATGAAGGCCTTAAGACGGCGTGGAATCGTTGATGATGTTGTGAAAGAGCTTAATTTTGTAAGTACTTTAGAAAGGAACGTTCTGGTTGTTATCTTCCTAGGTCAAGAAAATTTTCCACTCTGGAAATCTGTTATTTCTGGCAGATGTGAGCATTTCTGTTACCCTTGTTTAACCTCCAACTTGGCATCGAGTTACGTTTCATTATCTGCTGTAAGATGATGGGGTGTTCTTTGTAATGACTATAAACATTTCATCTTTCCTTATTGTTCCTCCATTCCATTCCAGACACATGGGTTTATGCTCTCCTGCCAGCAGAAGGAGATTGAGAACACAGCTTCGATGGTGTCACTCTACAAGGGTCCTTTGCTGTCTTCAACCAGTCGGTATTCTCAGTCGCCAGCAGATGGAGGAGGGCATCCTCTGTGCAGTCTGCACTGATTTGGAAGAGATAGAGAGTTTCATCTGAAAAGAACTGGGACAGTGTCTTAGAAGGACCCTAGGGTACAAAACCCTGTAGGTCTGGGTAGGGCCGGCCCAAGGGTTTCTACCACCCTAGGCAGAAGCCCCGGCCGTGCTGCTGCCAATTCTGGTGGTGGGGTCAAGGTGGGGTCAAGGTGGGGTATGGTTTAGCTTGGCGGCAGGCCATATGCTTCAGCGCACATGGCTTGCCGCCGTGCCAAGCTGCTCCCCCTGCCGCCAGAATCAGTGGCAGCGGGGTGAGGTGGCAGCGCGGCATGGCTCGGTTCAGCATGGGGGGGAGGCAGTGCAGCTTGGCACGTGGGGTCTGTAGGCCATGTGTGTCAAAGCACATGGCCTGCTGCCTATAGAGATTTGCCACCCTAGGCAGATGCCTAGCCTGCCTAGTGGATGGGTCGGTCTGGGTCCCTTCCCTTTTCCCCTTGCTTCCCTTTTTGGGCAGACTAAGAGGAAGCACCCCTTTCCCCCTCCCCAACCTTTTGAGAGGGGGGTGAAGCATCTCCCTCCATAAAATTACGTTGCCCCCACCTCCAAAAAAATAATTCAGACCTCCAGAGTAGTGAAAAGTCCGCAAAAGTGCCTTATTCACTAGGGGCTGAGATGAGTCTGGTGCTTAAGGAGCCAGGAACAAATGAACTCACAGGTGGAGCACAGCTGCTGCTGCATGGCCTGTGGCAGCCACCAAGGCTCAGCTGTTGGACAGTGGTCTACTGAGACTATGGGGCTTGTTTACAAAGCCGCGGCCCTATTGATTTCAATGGAGTTGCGGCTCCAATAACGATCGGAAACCGCTACCACGGCTTTGTAAACAAGCCCCTATGTGAAGGAAAATGCCATGCCGCCAAACAGCTTGGAGACAGCTGGGGATCAGAGATCTTGCTGCATACGGTTGGAGGAAAGGAGCTGGGCCTAAATCAGGTGAGCAGGAGGCAAGAGACCTGTTGGTTTCGGCAATAAAGGACTCCGTTAACCTTCTGTGACCATTCTTTCTAGGGACAGGAGGATCTCTGAGGCTCAGTTCATTTAAGGGGATGGTTCAGGGAGTTCCCAAATGATGGTAGAGGGTATTCCTGCAGGGGCAGGTGCCTACTTTTCTTTGGAGTTTGTGTTACTACTTCACCATGCTTTTTGCTTAAAGTGGCTGTGCTCTACCTGCGAATCTATGTGTTCCCAGCACCTCAAGCATTCAACTCTCCACAGGATGGGGTTGAGGCGAATCCCAGGAATCTGTTTGTGATGGCTTTGATGGTGACGGTGACGGCACCCAGAAGCACCCCTCATACTACAATGAGACGCCACATAGATCCAGTGGAGGATTTGGAGGGCGAGGCATTGATGCTCGCCAAACACTCATTGGATCTGGTTAAGGCACTTTCGGCACTCTTGACAGGCACACCATAGAATGAGTTGGAGGAGAGGGAACTGGTGGGCAAAGACCCCACTGTAGTTTGCATCTTTCATATAGGTGAGTTGCCAGTCTTCATCTCTCAATCGTTGGTGGCCTTGAACATAGCTAATGATCCGGTGAATGTAGGCCCCATAGAGGACCCTTTGTGGAGGGCATTGGAAGCCCCCTTGATCCTTTCTGCTCCATAGGGTAATAAAGGGATATGATAACGGTGGAGTGTGAAAACACAGGAGCTTCTGGGTTGCCAGGAGTCAGGACTGACTCGAAGGCACACATTGCATTGCATTGTGATACTCTGTATGCTGCACTGTGGGTGAACAGGACCATGGCTAAGTTGTATCCTGATCCTCTGGAGGAAAGGGAGAAGTTTCCCCTGCCCTGGGTAGATGTTCTCATCTTGGCGGTTACTAAGAAGACAATCATTCCCATGGGGGGGGGGGGGGCACAACTCTGAAAGACCTGCAGGAGCAGAGGTTAGAAGCTTTTGTTAAAGCAGTATTTTGAAGTGTTGGCCCTGGTGCTGCAGGCAGTATCTGTGCAGTTGGGGTTCTTGTCCCAGGGCCAGTTCTTTCAGGGTCAGCTGCCAAGGGGACAGAGAGAGGGTAGCTGTTGCTGTTGCAGCTTATGAAGGTTTTGGGGTCCAGAAGAAGGTGATTCAAGAGAGCTAGGCCCTCGTGCTGGCAAGTCCTGTCGGATACCTTTGTTATCCCCCTGCTGGGTGCCTGTAAAAGCACAGATAGTGTGGGACACTCTTGAGCATCTGCAGCAATTCAAAGCCATGCTACTGGTTCCTGTGGAGGAATGGGGAATAGGATGGTACTCTATTTATTCAGTAATTTCTTATCGTCCTTCCAGTACAATCCTGCACCTCTGGGTAGTGTACCTCTTCCAGCAGCTTAGAGACTGAGCATGTCATCTTTTGATGACACCCGGTACTTATACAGTTGGCACCGCCTACCAGCCCCCGTATGCTCAGTCTCCAAGTAGCTGGAGGAGGTAGTGAGTCAGGGTGCTGGACTCACTGAAGGAACAAATAAGGAGCAATAGTTAAGAGCAGTGAGGTTTTTGGCTTGTTTTGCTTTGGGTTCCCTGTCTTTACAGGTCTTGTTCTTTTTTGTTAAGTTCATTGGATAAAAAAAAGATTAAATAAGACTAACCAATGAGAAAAGAAGGCAGCGTTGAGCGGTATTGAAGGACCCCCCCCCCGCCCCAGGAACCCGGGTAGTGTTGAGGAGGTCTCTATGAGGCTGAGTTTTCAGGCGGCTCCCAATCCCATTGGTGGGTGAGGAGCTGCCACGTGTCACCGCAGAAGGACTGGCAGCCCGGTTCAGCCCCCCCCCCCCCCCCAGCGCCGAAGCCCACAGAGCAAGGCTGGGCGTTGGAGGAGAGAGCTACCACACGGTGAGGAGGGGTCTGAAAGGGGAAGCAAACAGTTGGAGAGAGCCGCAGGCACGGCGTAGAATACAAGTCGACTCGAAGGCTGGTGGCTGCGTGAGACACGCGGTGTGTTGCGACTTGCTGTTCTGGAGCCTGATCCACATGGCAGCTCTTTCCTGCTGGCATTTTGGCGTGTGGGGCAGCTAGTGGCCTGTCTTCATGCTCAAAACGGCTATTGGGGATATGCAGGCCATCCTCCTTTTCCAACCCTAATTGCAACAGGGTCAGCCCGGGGTTTTTCTGCTGGATTCAGTAGTTTCTTTATTTTCCTTTATTTTTATTTGTCTTGTTCTTTGGAGTTTCTGATTGGCCTTACGGCTGTCATTTGCTGGGATTTGGACTTAATCTTCTGGTTGCCATTCTTTCTATTGGGAAAAAAGAGAATGGACACCGTGGTGCTGGTGAAAGGGCACTAGGGGAGAGACTGCTGCACTTCTGGAGTAAGGCTCTGCAGTAGGTTCCACCATGCCGGCAAGGCCTCAATGCCTGGCTTGCGGGACCCGCCAAGGGGGCGGTCTCTGAGACCGGCATTTGTGTGGGCTGCACACAGGAAGCTAACTCCTTCGAACACGATCTGCAGGACAAGGTGAGGCAGGAAATCCCCTCCCTGGTGCAAGAGGGCCAGGACGCGGGGGGCCCTACTTTGTCTCCTACTGGCGGTGTCCTCAGTCCGTCAGCCATTCTGGGACCCTCCTCGGCTCTCTCTCGGGGGAGGACAGCTCCTGGGGGATTTTTCACCAGAGTTTGTCTTGCTGCTACATAAGGCATTTTGCTTGCGCCAGCAGGATTTGGCGAGCGGCCCTTCCACGTTGGCACACAGAACTAAGAGGGCAGCTAGCGCAATGGATAGTGAGACGGGAGGGGGGTCCGTCTAAGAGGGTTGGAGGCCCTGAGTAGTAGCATCCCTCGCCAGGGTCTGAAGGCCCGGAGGGTGATGACCTGGACACTGATCTGGATATGCAAGAGAAGCTGGAGGAGGGAGAGATTCCAAAGCAGGAAGATCAGTCCAGACTTGTGAGGGTGTTCTGTCGGGAGGAGCTTCCAGTGCTCATCTCAGAGTCCTTGAAAGCACTAAACATGCTCACTAGCCTTCCCATAGAGGATGAAACATTGGAGGATCCTCCTGCTCCAGGCGATTAGGAAACCACAGTCGGTGTTTCTGGTACACAGAGTGGTCAGGCAGATGATCCAGGAGGAGTGGAATCTGCCGGAGGTGGGCCTTAGGGGGCTACGGGCCTTGATGTACCTGTACCCATTGCCAGAACAGGAGCGCGAACTTTTGAGGTGGGCGTGGCGGTGTCTGCAGTTACTAAGAAGACTATGATTCCCATGGAGGAAGATAGTGCAGCTCTCAAGGACGCCCAGGATAGGAAGTTGGACACTCTGCTGAAGCAGGCATTTGATATTTCTGCCTTGTTGCTGCAGGCCTCCATCTGTGGGGCATGGGTGTCTAGAGCATGCCTCCATTGGCCCCAAAGGCCTCAGAGCTTGGGGGACTGAGCCGGATTTGTCTGGAGAGATGGCAAAGTTGGAGTCGGGAGGGCTGCCTACCTGGCGGATACTCATTGCAATCTTATCAGGGGCCTTTCCAAGAGTATGGCATCGATGATGGCGGCCCGCCATTACCTGTGGTGTCAGAACTGGACGGCGGACAGTTCCTCCAAGTCCCTTCTCAGTAAACTACCCTTTAAGGGGAAACTTCTCTTTGGAGAGGACCTGGATAAGTTAATTAAGGACATGGGGAGTCCAAAGCGGGTCGGTTACCTGAGAACAAGCAGAAGCAGGTCATAGCTCCTCCTCGACTCGGAGCCAGTCAAGGGAGTTCAAATGTTTTCTTACCTCTCGCTTCAGCCAGGCCCAGAGGGGTAGGTTCTCCTCCAGAGGCAGGGCTTTTGTGGCTTCTGAGGTGCAGGTAGGGGTTTTGGAGCTGCCTGTACCTCAGGACATAAAAAAAGGACAATGAAGTGAGGGGGGGGGGCCTGGGCGGGGGTGGTGCCTGTGGGAGGTTGGCTACTGGACTTTTACCCTGCCTGGGTCCAGATCACATCTGACCAATGGGTCCTGGAGGTAGTCAGGGAGGGCTACGTCCTCGAGTGGATTCGCCCAGTGAATCAGTTTTTCATCCAGTCCCCCTGCAAGGCACAGGGCAAGGTGGCAGTGTTTGCAGAGATCTTGTCGTGCCTTCTATAGCTAAGGGCCGTGGAGCCGGTGCCACGAGACTAGTACGGCTACGGTCGATACTCCATTTATTTCATGGTGCCCTAGAAGGGAAGGCTCCTTTTGCCCAACCCTCGACCTCAAGGGAGTCAACCGCTGTCTGCGGGTGCCACGTTTCCACATAGAAACGTTGTGATCAGTGATAGTTGCGGTAAGGAACAGAGAGTTTTTGACATCGTTCGATCTCACAGAGGCGTATCTGCACATTTCCATATGGCCAGATCATCAACTGTTTCTCCGCTTTGCGGTGCCGATAGGTCATTTCCAATTCCAGGCATTGCCGCTTGGCCTAGTGACAGGACCGCACACCTTCACCAAGGTCATGGTGGTGGTGGTGGCGGCGGCACTTCGCAAGGAAGGAGTTCTCATGCACCCGTACCTTGATGATTGGCTGATTCGAGCCAAGTCCAAGGACGAAAGCGAAAAAGCAACGAAGAGGGTGGTGGAGTTGCTCCAAAGTCTCGTTTGGGTGGTCAACCTGGCCAAAAGTCATCTAAGTCCAACGCAGGAGCTGGAGTACTTAGGAGGGCGCTTCGACACCCAAGCCGGCAGGGTTTTCCTGCCAGAGACACGAGCCCAGGGACTGCAAAGTTTGATTCAACACTTCCTGAGGATGGCGAGACCATCGGCTTGGCATTACTTGCAGTTTCTAGGAACTATGGTGGCCAGAGGGCGCTGCTACATTGATGGTCTCACCAGTCAGCCTCTGTCCCAATTGCTCCCCTGCCCGCAGGAAGCCAAGAAATCCCTCAGATGGTGGCTGTGCCCAGGGAACCTAGAGAGGGGCATGCCTCTCAAGTCCCTGGGATGGATCCCTTCAGTTACAGATGCCAGCCTGTCCGGGTGGAGAGCCCATTGCGAAGGGCTTTTTGCCCAGGGACAGTGGAGCCTTCAGGAGGTTCATTGGTCAATGAACAGACTCGAGTTGCTAGCAGTGGCCCTGGCTCTGCACAACTTCGAAGCAGGCTTACAGGGAAAGGCGGTACATGGGTTTTTTTGGACAATGTGACCATGATGGCATACATCAACAGGCAAGGGGGTACTGGCAGCTCAGCTCTGGAGGAAGAAGCTGAGAGCCTGTTCGGCTGGGCGGCTCGTATAGCGGGGATTGACAGCATCATGGTGGACTATCTCAGTTAGGCATGAGTGGACCTCAGAGAGTGGCGCCTCGATCAGAAAGTGTTTGAGCAAGTGGTGCGACAATGGGGCGAACCGGTTATGGACCTGATGGCGACGTTCGAATCCGCCAAGGCTGAACGGTTTTTCAGCAGGAGAAGAGAGCGAATTTCTGAAGGCCTAAATGCCCTAGTGCAACGGTGGCCCCAGGAGGGGTTGCTCTGTCTTTCCACTGTGGGCACTCATAGGCAGAGTAGTGCAACAGATAGAGGCGCACCAGAGGTTGGTGGTACTGGTGGCCCCGGATTGGCCTCGGTGGCTGTGGTATGCTAACCTGGTTCGGCTGCTTGCGGATCGGCCGTGGCATCTCCCGGTGCGCAAGGACCTGCTGATGCAGGGACCAATCTGCATGCCCCGGGTGGATCGATTCTCTCTTATGGCATGGCTCTTGAGCAGGCGAGGTTGAGGAAGAAAGGATACTCTGGTGCGGTGATTGTCATTGTGGATACCAAGTTAAAACCCTCGGCCCAGTGTGCAGCGGCGGCCAAGAGAGCAAATAGAATGCTAGGTATGATAAGGAAAGGAATGGAAAATAAAACAAAAGATATTATAATGCCTCTATATTGTTCCATGGTGAGACCGCACCTTGAATATTGTGTGCAATTCTGGTCACCGTATCTTAAAAAGGATATAGCGATTTTAGAAAAGGTACAGAGAAGAGCCACCAAAATGGTAAAGGGGATGGAAGGATACTCCTATGAGGAAAGGCTAAAAAGGTTAGGGCTCTTTAACCTGGAAAAGAGACGGCTGAGGGGAGATATGATAGAAGTCTATAAATTAATGAACGGAGTGGAACGGGTAAACGTAGATCGATTGTTTACCTTATCAGAATATAGAAAGACTAGGGGACATGCAATGAAGCTACAGGGTAAACTATTTAAGACTAATAAAAGAAAATATTTTTTCACTCAACGTGTAATCAAACTCTGGAATTTGTTACCGGAGGATGTAGTAAAGGCTGTTAGTGTAGCTGGGTTTAAAAAAGGTTTGGACAAGTTCCTGGAGGAAAGGTCCATAAACCATTATTAAGAAGTGACCGAAGATATCAATGCTTGACCCAGTACAAGCATTGTGGAACTTGTGTCTCTTGGGGAAACTGCTAGGTACATATGACCTAGATTGGCCACTGTTGGAAACAGAATACTGGGCTTGATGGACCTTGGTCTGACCCAGTATGGCATATCTTATGTTCTTATGCTGGACGGCAACTTGGTCGTCGCTCCATACCTTCAATAAGCATTATAGTCTGGATCTCCAGGCAGCAGGGGATGCTTGTTTTGGATCAGCCATGATTCAGGCCGGTTGTGCGGGTCCCTCCCCTTAGTTAACTGCTCTGATACATCCCAGAAGTACGGGACTGGACTGGAGGAATGATAAGAAAAGAGAAATTAGACTTACCTGCTAATTGTGGTTCCTTGAGGAACTCCAGTCTAATCCTGAATCCCTCCCTGATTCAGAATTGATTAGGTGGTCTTGCCTGAAGCTTGTTTGCATGTGCGAGGTAGTGGCTGGCAGGTGCAGGATGATGGAGTGCAGTCAGCACGGTAAGGGAGCGGACTGGAAGAGCTGTCAGTCTCTAGCTCCCCACTGGTTGCAGTTGTTACGGTAAACAACAGGTGGGAGGGGGTACCCTTTGCGGGGGAGAAGGGTTAATTGTTTAAGCATTATGTTGTTTTGTTTTTTGTATTGATGACTACTTGTTGCTCCTGTGAGTCTGCTTTGTCAGTAGGTTACTGGGGCTGGTAGGTGGTGCCAGCTGTATAAGTACCGGGTGTCATCAAAAGATGACATGCTCAATCTCTAAGCTGCTGGAAGAGGTACACTCCAGAGGTGCAGGACTGGACTGGAGTTCCTCAAGGAACCACAATTAGCAGGTAAGTCTTCTCTTTCCCAAAAAGAAAGGGGCATTTTGTCCTGTTCTGGACTTAAAGAAAGTGAAGGGTCCTCAGGTGCTAAGATTCAGCATGGAGACCTTGCATTCCATCATAGTGGCAGTTTGAAAAGGGGAGTACTTGATGTCACTGGAAGTATAGAAGCATATCTCCATGGTCTATGAAAACAAACCCTTAATCATTTCCAAATGGCTCAAAATGTTGCTGCCTGTACTATCTACAAAACCCCAGCATCGAACCACTTTACCTCTATCCTATACAATCTACATTCGCTACCAATCCTAAGACGCATTAAATACAAATCCCTCATAATTACATTTAAGCTTCTGAGAAACATTGCCCCATCTTACCTTACTACTCTACTTAACATTCCTCCTGATGGCAGATTTAGAAGAGGATGTACCCAGAATAACATAATAGTACCAGCTGAATTCAGGAAAACTAATCGTTCTGCCAGCAATAGAGCCTTCTCTTACTTTGCCCCCATTCTATGGAATTCACTCCCTGAAAAACTAAAGGCCATCAATAACTTACAAATATTCCATAAGTAAATTAAAACCCACTTATTCTCTGAACATTTTGGCAACTTAGCAGACCAGCACAAAATATACCCAACATAACTAAAAAGTCTTTAGTCCCAATCATACAGTCAAGCCCCTCTATGTATCCTCACCCCACAAGTCTATATTGAGTCTACCATACACTTATATTATTTTAAAGAAACCACAACTATATATACCCAGAATGTATATAGTACATATGTGTAATTATTGTATATGCTTTCACTATAAAGGTTATATAACTAGAATGTAAAACTATACACAATACATATAATTATTGTAAATGTCTCTACTATAAATGTTATTTATGGTCTTTATAAAACTATTCTTAAAACTACTCTACTGCCTATCAGCTTAATATAAATAGTTAATTAGTTAAGATGTAAATAGTTTATCGCATTGCAATTTAAGTTGCCTGTACCCTACTTAGCTATACCTTATTCCATGTAATTCTTGTTTTTTGTTCAATGTAAACTGCCTTGATACAACTGAAAGGCGGTATATAAGAAATATTAAATAAATAAAATCTCCATATCCCCATTAATGTCGGTACTCCAAGTGATCTGTGCTTTGTAGCACCGATGGGTTATTATCGGTTCCAGGCCCTTCTGGCCATGGCTCCCAGGTCTTCACCAAGGTGATGGTAATAGTGGCTGCTGCACCGTGGGAAAAAACTGGGAGATGAAGATGTACCCTACTTCGATGATTGATTGGTCTGTCCCTGTAAAGTTCTATCAGGAGGGTCAGGAAGCTATGACTCAGTTGATTCGGTTCCTCCAGGATTTGGGTTGGGTGTTCAAATTTAGCAAAGAGCAAGTTGGAACTGTCCCAGTCCTTGGAATACTTGCAAACTTGGTTCAATACCTGGGATGGCAAGCTTTTTCTAACAGAGGAGAGGATACGGAAGTTGCAAGAGCAGGTTTGGAACTTAATGAGAGTTCAGCATCCCAGGGTGTGGGATTATCTACAGGTCCTGGGGTCCATAGCAACGTTGGAGTTGGTGCCTTGGGCCAGAGCTGACATGCGTCCATTGCAGAAGACCCTTCTATCTTGATTGGTGCAGTTGCAACTCCTGTGGTCGAGACTGCCTTGCTGGTGGAGGCTAGTCTGTTATGATGATTGGACAGCATGACGATGTCAGTAAGCATGAGTTTTTGGGTTCTCTGGAGTGGATACTGGTCAGCATTGACTCTAGCCTGAGCAGCTGGAGTCTCATTGGTTATCCCAGGTAGTTCAGAGATTGTAGTCTCAAGAGGAGACATGTTGGTTGATTACATTGATTGGAGATATGGACAGCATTTCTGGCCCTCAAAGCTTTCCTGGCATAAAGTAGTGAGGATTCTGTCAGACAATGCGATGGCTGTCGTTTATATCAGTTGTCAAGGCGGCATGCAAAGTTCTTTTGTAGCGGCAGAGGTAGTGCCTCTTCTGAAGTGGGCAGAGGGCCATCTGGGGGAGAAGTGGCTCAGTGGTTGGGACAGATTACCTCAGGCCGGAAGGCTGGGGGTTCAATTCCTGCATGCGGACAAGCAACCTCGGGCCAGAGTGATTGGGGTCTCTAGTCCCATGGCCACTCCTTGTGGCCTTGGCAAACCACGTAACCCTCCATTGCCTCAGGTACACTTAGATTGTGAGCCCTCCAGGGACAAGGGAATAAAAAGTACCTGTTAGTATACATGTAAACCGCACTGATTCTAAAGAGCGCTGTATAAAAAAAAAAAAAAAAAAGAGATAAGAATCTTGTTGTGCTCTCGGCTGCTCACATGGCCGGGAAGGAGAAAATGCAGACAGACCACCTAAGTCAGAATCTGGTAGATCCAGGGAAGTGGTCTCTTGCAGAAACTGCTTTCCTGTCAATTGTACAGCATTTGGGACCATCAGTAATAGATCTGATGGCATCGGCCATAATTGCAAGATGGACATATCCTACAGCTGATAAAGGAAGTTGATGTCTGAGGGGTTAGGTGCGTTGGCGCAAAGGTGGCACAGGAGCCTGTCCTTGGATGTGATTCCCCCATGGCCACTATTAGGCAGGGTGGTGCAGAATATGGAGGTGCATGCAGGGGTGGCAATGTTTGTGGCTTCAGATTAGCTGAGGAGGTCTTGGTATGCTATGGTTAGCAGTGGAGGAGCCCTTTCCTTTGCCTTTGGTGAAATGTCTAAGTCAGGGGCTGATTTTGGATGCTGGATGTGGCTCAGTTCTCATTTATGGCCTGGCCTGGCTCGGCTCTTGAGAGGATGACCCTAAGGTCGAGAGGCGATTTGCCCCAGGTTACTGCTACATTGCTTCATGCGAGGAAACGGTCTTCCTCTCTAGCGTATATGCATGTATGGCAAATATTTGAGAACTGGTGCAAGGAGCATCTTCTCTGACCTTTTCACACTGCCCTTCCAGACATCTTGGCCTCTTTGCAGGATGGACTTGAGAGGGACTTGGCTATGAATTATTTGAAGCTGTAGGTTGCAGCTGTTGCCTGCTTCAGAAGTTGAATTCAGGGTCAGCTTCTGTCCTCTCATTCAGATGTGGTTTGCTTCTTGAAAGGGGTCAAACAGTTGAGACTACCTTGCCTTCTGGTAGTCCCTCCATGGGATCTCAATTTGGTGCTATCTGTGGTGTAGGCGCTTCCTTTTGTTTCTCTCCAGGATTTGACTTTGAAAACCATTTGTTTAGTGCATAGGATTTGAGAGTTGCAGGCATTGTCTTGCAGATAGCCATTTCTGATTATCTCTAGGGAGAAGATTGGTGCCTTCTTTTCTTATGAATGTGGTATTGGCATTTCATTTTAGTTCAGTCTGTTACCTTTCCAGTCTTTGCAGCTAAATGGAATATACAGAGTTTTTTTTCATGTTGGATGTCTGTCGAGTTCTGCATAGGTACTTGAAGATGAAAGCTTTCCAAAAGTTGGATCATTTATTTATGGTGTTTGGCAGCCCATGGAAGGGCAAAGTAGCATCCAAGGCTTTGATAACTCATTGGTTAAAAGAGGCTATCGTGTCAGCATATATGGTCAAGGGACAGGCAATTCCACCTGGGTTGAAAGCCCATTCATTGAGGGTCGAGGTGTTCTTTTGGCCAGAGTATAGACTGGTTCTGTCTCTTGATATTTGCAAGGTAGCGACCTGATCGTCCCTGCATTCCATTGTATGACATTATAGGCTTGATGTTCAAGCTAGAAGAGAATACAGCCTTTGGAGCATGGGTGCTACAGGCTGGCCTCTCAATGCCATCCTGCTGTTAGGGACTGCTTTGGTACTTCCCACGTGTCTGGACTGGATAAGAGGGGTGATAAAGAAGGTGAAATTCGACTTTACCTGTTAACTTTCTTTCCTTGAGTTCCTCCAATCCCATTTGGGGAAGGGTCAACTGATCTTTCTTTTGTGTTTTTGGAAGTGATTTAGCAGGTGAAGGGTAAAATGTCAAATTATTCAGAGGCTTAGTTCTGTCGCCTTGTAATTGCTCAGAGTTCTGCAATAGTGGATTCTAAGCTTTTTTTTTTTTTTCTCCTCTGTTTTATAGAATTGTTTCCATCTGGTGTGTGTTCATGCTCATTGTCTTCAGGACTTCTTACGGCCAAGCAAAAATAACATAAAATTCTGCTTTGGCATGAGCATTCTGACTGCTGGAAGAATGCACAGAATTCTTATAGAGTGACATCATCAAAGCTGTGTTCTCAGTCTCCCATCTATTGGCAATAGAGCGTAAACCCATTTGTCTGGACTGGAGAGACTCAAGGAAAGAAAATTTCAGGTAAGTTCTAATTTCACCCTTTTGAGCCTTTTTCAAACAAATTGCAAAGTCTCTTTTCCTGCACCAGAACATTTCTGTATTTCTTTTATAACCTTGTTTCCATTTTTAATTTTTCTTTTTGATCAATATAGCACATGCATGGTGGTCAAGCATTCGCCCTTGCGATCTCAAACTCATTTTGTTTGTAAGAGATCCTCAATGATTAGGCTTTGCATAAGGGGCTTTGTTTTAAGGTCTTAAACTTATTATAGTGAAATCCAGGCTTATTCCATGATTCATGATTGAATTTTGTCATTACTGCATTAGTTAGTGGGACATGCTATGCTTTGTTGCCCTGCTTTTAACCTTGTGCACCTGTAGTATCCCTCAGTCTTATTCCTCCTTATTAGTTAGCTCTCTTTAGCCTCTGATCCTTAGAGGCAGCAGATGCGAGCTCTCGAATTTCAACCACACTGGAGAATTTTGGATCATTGTGGAGATAATTCATTTGACCTTTGGGGAGAGCCATTGATTGCGCACCATGATTGACTTCCTTCTGGCAGGAGGAAGAACTGAGGAATGAATTTGAGAGTAGGCTGTCTACTTAGCCACTGCTATCTGGGGTTGTCAAGTCAACCAGCATGGTCATAGTTTTTTAGTGAATACCAGAAGGAATATAACATTCTCCCACCTACAGAAAATTTATAGAGAGAAGTTGGACCACCTGTTCGAGTGTTATGGAACGACATGGCCTGTTATGGATCTATGGAACGATGAGGCAGGGGCAGCTGACAATGAAGATAAAGAGAATGCCAGAATTTGCTTTTGATCTGGATGCTCTGTTTTGCTTGGCTAATGATTTGTATCCCTAAATAGCGTGAGATTGCATGATGTGGGTTTAGCTCCCTGAAGCAGCATTGGCAAAATGCTTTTCATCGGAGTTGGATCAATGGTTGTCTGGAGTGGTTTTACAGCTAAGTATACTGATACTGTTTGAAGTGTGATCAAGGCTGTGCTATTTGATGTGTATTCACAGCTAACATACAGTTCTCCTATTTTAAGTTAATGTGTAAGGAATATTATGTTTTATGGACTAAGCCTTTGCTAGTAGCCTGTTTGTCGATGTGAGGAAGATTTTGGCTACTAGAATGTTGGAGGGTTTTTTTTGACCAATGATGTTAAGGGTTGATGCATGACTGTGGTATGCCAGCGTTGGCTGTTGCAGAGGCTTTGTATGTTTGCACATTTGTTGCCATTGCGTTGGTGTGAGAACCCTGAGGTCTTTTTCCCCCAGCATTTTTGATTGATCTTTTTTGATGGATGTTTGATGTCTCTGTTCAGCAGCAGATATTTGTTTAAGGTTTACAGTTTGTGATCCAAGGTTTTTTTTGGGGACTACCATAAATCCAAATGGCCATAAACACTTGGTTTATAGATCTCTGCTTTTCTGTGGGTGTAAATATAGTATTTATGCAGATCAGAACAAGAGGCTGTGCCAAATGTAATGAGGGTGCTTGCAGTCTGAGTTGGACAGAAGTGTGGTAAATCCATGGTGGTAGAAGTGTCCGGGTGGGTGGAGGGAATGGGGAAAGGTTTGGATCCACGTGTTGTAGTGAGAGACAGCCATGGCCAGTTTTTAGGAGGAGCCCAGAAAGAAGCACTGGAGATGGAACTGCTGAGATAGCTAGTTCTCATGCTTTAATTCCTGTCTAAGAGAGGCAAGTACAAATCTTGGACTAGGTTAACTGAAGTTACATTCAAACACGCCTCAAAAAATAATAGAGAAAATAGCACTATATTAGTTGGACTGAAATGAAGCTGCACAAATGGGCAATCCTTTGAGAATCTGTAATATGAAGGGACAGCTCCCATTTTTCTTAGCATAATCCCTGGTGCTTTCTGTTATTTCTTTTCAGGCCCATTTCTGAAGCACTGAGGCACATGGAAGTGAGGATGGCCAGTCTCCTCCCTGTTTCACTCACACACAGGGGATTATGGCTGGCAGTATTTATCAGTGGTGAGCAGCAATCCGTTTATGCTGTGTGGGAGTCCTCTGCCCACTTTCCTGCTGGTGGGAATCATGCATCCATATCAAGTTTTCAGTTGCAAGGGGCAAGCAGGTTTTACAGTAGACCCAGGGGACCAGCCTGTTTCTCATGATTGGAAACGTGATATTTATGCCCTTTTCCTGCCAGCAGGAATGCAGGAAAAGACGACTGTGCATGTTAGAGGGAATGCTGGGAGAGAGAGGCTGGTACCAGGCAGGGTGAGTCCAATTTGACACAGCCAAGACCTATGGAAATGAGTTCTTTCTCAACTAGACCATTGGGTTTATTTAAGAACCTGGATTTATTCAGTATATTTTGAGTCTAAGGTTTTGCTGTTCATAGTAATGTGCTTGCCATGTTAGACCACCTGAATGTACAGAAATAAATATCAGTTTCCAAGATAGCCAGTTCTAGGAGTGAGATTTTAAGCCAGTCCTGGATTTCTGACAGTCTCATTCTGATGGATTAGGACCTACAGCACTGATTTCAATGGGTAAAATCAAGAACTACTAATACCATACTGCATTGCAATGCAGATTTAAAACCAGAACTGGCCAAAAATCTAACTTCTGGAACAGGGTAACTTGGCAGCTCTGAAATATCAATTAAAATCCAAGGTGATTCATAGAAAGTGATGGCAGATAAAAACCACATGGTCTATCCATTATGATCACCTATATTATCTACTAAACTCTATAATCTCCTATTCTCTCTGAGATCTTCTGTGCTTGTCCCATGCTTTCTTGAATTCAGATACAGTTCTTATCTCTGTTAGGCTATTCAACACATCCACCACTCTTTCTGTAAACAAATATTTCCTTAGATCAGGGCTTAACAGGTCCCAGGTCACCATGTTGAATAAAAAATCATTTCTGCTGCCTGAGATTTTTCTGTTTCCCACTGCTGCTTTTTTAAATATTTTTTTCTTGGTGACAACCACTGTTTTGAATAGGAACCGTCTCATCTCTGCACAGCACAGTTCTGTGTGAGTTCAAGCTGTGCTGTGCAGGAACTCTCATACTGGTCTCATGAAATTTGAGAACTAGAGACCAACAAGAGTTCCTGCACACTGTGGCTCAGATTCGCACAGAGCCATGCTATGCAGGGAGAAAGTAGTTCTGCTCAAATATTAGATTTGAAATATGAAATGAGGAACTTTCTACAAGAAACAAGAAGTACCTTGTTTCATGTTTCAAACCTACCAGTTGCTGAGGAAGAGGAGCAGCACAGTGGAGCAGTTAAGAGTTGGAGCTGGGGATTAGAAGAAGGGGCTGGATGCTGCTGGCTGATTCTAGAGTTTAGGAGAAGGGCATTGGAGGCTGATGCTGGGACTAGAGGGGTAAGGACTGTGTGGGAGGTGACTGACTGGCTCGCAAGGGTGGGGGTTGACAGACAGGCTTTCCATATAGGGAGGGGTAGCTAGAGGATATAGGGAATGGGGTGTGGCTGACTGGCTTGCTGGGGCAGGAGTAAGAATTGAAGGGGGGTAGCTTACTGGCTAGTTTGAGTTGGGTAGGGGCTAGGGAGTGACTGACTGGCTAACTGGGCAGTTGGGGCTGCGATTAAAAGTCTGGCTGATTTTTAAGAGAGGAGGGAGATGATGGAATGGAGAAAGGGAGACTGGTGGGAAGGAACGGGATACAAGAGGAAGAGTGGGTGATGACTGGGAAGGTGGAGAAAGAGACTTGGAGAAGAGGAGGGTTGCTGGCTGTGCATTTTTGTCAGTGGTCTGCAGGGGTGCCTGATTTACTAAGCTGCCTTTTCCCTTAGCTATGGAATAGCAAAACAGCCTTCGTAAATCAGGCCATAAAGGAGCTGCGACAAATCCCCATCCCCCATGCTCAATGTCTGTGTAGACAATAGGGGGAGAAAAAGGTCTCAGTCACTGGCTCTCAAGTTTTGCAGCTGGCTCCTAAAATCACCACCAAAATTGTCAAGGCCTGCTTTAGAATACTGCTGAGTTTTTATCCTCTTTCACCTTCATCCTAGCCCCCTCATTTTAGAACTTCTTTTCAATTGAAAGAGGCTCTCCTCCTGTTCATTTATGCCACAGAGGTATTTAAATATCTCTATCATATCTCCTCTCTCACCTTTCTTCTTAAATGTGTGTGTATAAATAAATAAATAAAATCGATCTCAGTGCTTTATGATGAAGACTACTGACCATTTTAGTAATAACTACTTTCCTTATCGTTCCTCCAGTTCAGTCCTCCACTTCTGGGTAGTGTACCTCCTCCTGCAGCTTGGAGACTGGGCATGTCAAAACTGTGACATCACTGGATGTAGCCTGCTGGTCTCTCCCATCAGCCCCAGTGTGTCCAGTCTCCATGCAGCAGGAGGACATAGTGAGCCTAGGTGCTGGGCTCACTTGAGGAACAGATAAGGATCAGTTGGGGTAGCCTTTAGATTGAGGTTTAAATTTTCTTTGGTTCGCATGTTTTAATTTTAATTCTAATTTTAGAGTGACTGTGTCTTAAAAAAAAAAAAAAAAAAAAAAAGTTTAAGCCAGCCACTGCCTGTCTCCCCCCCCCCCTCTCTCTCTCTCTCTCTTATTCTTGCAACGGACCTGCCATTATTAGCAGCTCTCTCCTCCTTGCCGGTACGGAGGGGAACACTGCAGGGCACATCGTGTTTCCCGGTCCCGGACTGCAACGCTGCATCCAACGGGGTGCAGGAGAGAGGCAAGCTCGCCCCATGGCTGTCCGCTCGCTCCGGTGCTGAGCGGGGCCACGCGGGCTTGAGCGCTGCAACACGCGGTAAGAAGTGTCCTGTTGATTTGAAAAGTGGTTTGTTTTTCTGGGGGGGGGGGGTTTGGAGCAGGCAGTGCCATGAACGGGCCGCGGGCTGAAGGAAATTAAAGTTTCTTTTTACTTCAGCGGGGCTTTTGGCAGTGGCGGCCATTTTGCCTGCATGCTCGGCCGCGTGGCGGTCTCCCGCGGCTCGGCGCACAACAGAGCTCATGGTAGCTTAATTCTCCCGGACAAACACAGTTTTTAGGTTAATTTTAATTTTAAATTTATTGTTTTGCTCAGGTCTTGATTAATATATTTGTTGGCTGTAGGCTGAATTTCTTTTGTCCTCGTTTAAAAAAAAAAACGGAAAGGAGGGGTACCAGGCTATACTTGCACGTAGAGGGTTCGTGTTTAGGTAGCCCTACTCCCATAGCGTCATAGAGGAACTGGCGAATGTCTTCTCGTCCCCAGTGCCTGGTGTGTAGCACTCGCAGAGGCGCAGTTTTGGAGGTGGGAATCTGCCGGGGGTGCGTGGCAGCTTCCACCTCTATGGAGCAGCAGATAGCAGATCAGCTGCAGGAGGCAGGCAGCTCAGCGACGACAGCCGAGGGAGAGTTGATGGAGGAAGGTCAGACGATGGCTAGGCCGGAAGAGTCCGCAGGGTCGAGTATGGTGCTGCCGGCAACGGTAGCAGGACCTCCGCTGGGCGATTTCTCCCCGGACTTCGTGTTGATTATGCATGAAGCCTATTGCTTGCGGCAGCAAGGCAAGTTGCCTGAGTCAATGCCTCCTCCAACACCGGTGAAGCCAGCGGGAGCAGAGGGGCCCCTAAGCGGGCTTGGCCGCTGGATCACCCACCCGCAGATTCATGGTGGACTGAAGCGGAAGAGGCCGAGCTCGAGCTGGAATCTGGAATGGACGAGTTTGAGGAAGGTGAGATCCCGGATCCTGAGGATCAGGCCAGAATCATTCGTATCTTCAGGAAGGACAAGCTTACGGCACTTATCACAGAATCCCTTCAGGCGCTCAATCTGGCGACAGTACAGCCGGTGGAGGAAGAGAGGTTGGCGGACCCTCTCATTCAAGTGGTGCGAGAATCTCAGGTGGTGTTTCCAGTTCACCGGGTAGTTGATCGCATGATACAAAATGAGTGGGACCTGCTGGAAGTGGGTCTTAAGGGAGTCAGGGCCATGAACAGGCTTTATCCCTTGGCAGATTAAGGACAAGGAGAAGTTTCGCTCCCCACGAATTGATGCAGCAGTGTCTGCGGTCACGAAGAAAACCACTATTCCGGTAGAGGGCAGTGCTGCATTGAAAGATGCGCAGGATAGAAAGATAGATGGTTTGCTGAAGCAAGCCTTTGAGGCGAATGCTCTTTCCTTACAAGCGTCTATTTGTGGGGCTTGGGTGGCGAGAGCCTGTCTTCGGTGGTCACAACGTTTACGACAATCTTTTCCTCAGGGTCAGAGCGAGGTGACCCGTATGGAAGCTGGATCGGCGTATTTGGCTGATGTTCACTATGATTTGATTAGAGCTTTAGCGAATAGTATGTAATCGTTGGTAGCCGCCAGGCATTACCTGTGGTTAACGAATTGGGCGGCTGATGGTTCCTCCACGTCGCGGTTCAGTAAGCTCCCCTTCAAAGGTAAGCTGCTGTTTGGGGAAGATCTGGATAAGTTGGTCAAGGATTTGAGAGAGTCCAAAGGGGGCAGACTCCTGGAAGATAAGCCTAAGCAGGGGAAGTTTATGCCAGCATCTCGAGGTCAGTTTTTAGAGATTTCAGGAGATTCCGTATGTCTCGCTTAGGAGGATTCCAGAGAGGCAGATTTGCTCCTAGAGCCCAGGGGTATTGTGGGTTTCGTGGAGCAGGAAGAGGTTTTGCTGCAGTCTCCGCAGGGCCAAGTCGAAAATCACAATGAAGCGAGGTGGGCCCCGGTGGGAAGCCAACTGATTGGGGGACGTCTTCGGGACTTCCTTCCTGCTTGGGCCCAGATAATGTCCCATCAATGGATGTTAGAAATAATCCGAGAAGGTTATGCTCTGGAATTGACTCATCCGGTCAGGGATTCGTTTGTGCTTTCCCCATGCAAAGGTCGGCTGAAAACACTGGCGGTGCGTTGAACTTTGGAGGGCTACTGCAATTGGAAGCGGTGGTGCCAGTTCCGTTAGAAGACTATGGCGTCGGTTGTTTCTCCATTTATTTTGTGGTGCCAAAGAAAGACAGATCCCTACGGCCGATTCTGGATCTAAAAGGAGTGAATCATTGTCTTCGAGTTCAACATTTCCGGATGGAAACCTTGCGGTCAGTCATTGTGGCGGTCTGCAAAGGAAATTCTTGTCGTCCCTCGATCTCACGGAAGCGTATTTACATATCCCAATCAGAGTGGCTCATCAAAGTTTCCTAAGGTTCACCCTTCCCTGGGGACAATATCAGTTCCAAGCATTACCCTTCGGTCTGGTGACGGCGCCGTGCACCTTCACCAAGATCATGGTGGTGGTGGTGGCGGCGGCGGCGTTGCGAAAGGAAGGCATTCTTGTTCACCCTTATCTCGACGATTGGTTGATTTGAGCGAAGTCTAAAACCGAAAGTCTGCAGGCTATGGAGAAGGTGGTGCAGTTTCTGCAGAGTCTCGGATGGGTAGTCAATACCACCAAGAGCCAACTAGTCCCGTCCCAGGTGCTCGAGTATCTGGGGGTACGCTTCGACACTCAGAAGGGAGCTGTGTTCTTACCAGAGCGACAGACTCAAGCTCTTTGACAGTTGGTACGCAAATTCAGAGCAACTCCGGCTCCATCGGCGTGGCATTATCTTCGCATCCTAGGGATGATGGCGACAACCCTGGAGGTGGTTCTGTGGGCCAGGGTTAATATGTGGCCGTTGCAGAGGGCACTCCTGCGCCGGTGGTCCCACCAGACCAATTCGCTAAACCGACGACTTCCATGTCCTCTCCGAGTCAGACAGTCCTTTCAGTGGTGGCTTCGTCCAGGGTCTCTGGAGGGGAGGGCCTGTCCATGGAACAACCGCAGTGGCTTCTGTTATTGACAGACTCAAGTCTCGCGGGATGGGGAGCACATTGCGGGGATCTCTTCGCACAAGGGACTTGGACCGACCAGGAAGGTCAATGGTCGATCAATCGACTCGAGCTCCGAGCGGTGTTTCTAGCTCTTCAGACATTTGAAGCCGCGGTGATGGGCCGGGCGGTGCGAGTGCTTTCAGACAATTCAGCAATGGTGGCCTATATCAATCGACAAGGCGGAACGGGAAGCGTGGCCATGGAAGAGGAAGCAGGGGTGCTGTTCGCTTGAGTAGAACCTCGGCTACTAGCAATCTCGGCGGCACACATTGCAGGAAAGGACAATGTGACGGCGGACTTTCTCAGCAGGGTCTGTGTGGATGCCGGGGAATGGGAGCTACATACGGAGATGTTTGTTCGGATTGTCCGCAGGTGGGGGCCGCCAATTATGGATCTCATGGCGACTTTCCAGTTGGCGAAAATGAATCGCTTCTTCAGCAGGCGACGAGAGAGAATGTCGGAAGGGATCGACGCACTGATACAGCATTGGCCGTCATCAGGTCTTCTTTATGTGTTTCCTCCGTGGACAATCATAGGGCGAGTGGTTCAACGTATCGAGGTTCATCGAGGAAGAGTGCTGTTGGTGGCGCTGGACTGGCCAAGGCGCCCGTGGTATGCCGATCTAGTTCGCCTGCTCGACGGGGATCCTTGTAGATTACTGATGTCGGAAGACCTATTGCTGCAGGGCCCGCTTCGAATGCCTCAGGTGGATCGGTTCTCGCTTATGGTTTGGCCACTGAAAGGGCGAGGTTAAGGAGAAGGTTATTCTGGAGCGGTCATCGCAACCTTACTTTGAGCAAGAAATTGGTCCATGTCTCTCACTTATGTGCGCATATGGTGCATTTTTGAGGACTGGTGCTCACGGCATCAGGTTCGAGCGGCTACGGTCTCTGTCCCTGTAGTGTTGAGTTTCCTTCAAGACGGTTTTGATAAGGGTTTAGTGGCCAGTTCTTTAAGAGTCCCGTTGGCAGCCCTGTCTTGCTATAGAGGTAAGGTCCAGGGGGGGGGCGGAGCCTGATGTCCAGCGGGTAAGACGCTTCGCGCTGAAGCTCCCGAGAGGCCTACTTAGAATCCTGACTTAATACCTATACAAACTTACTATTTCGCTCCGGGCTGACCGGGGTACCTCGGGGGGGATGGCGGCCCATAAACCAGCGCGCTTGGACTTCGGGTCTCCTTCTTCTTCTCACGGAAAACGCTCCAAAACAGAGGTGTCCTCCCCACAGAAGATGGCTCCATTTCGGGAAAACCCCGAAATGCACCTGGAGATTTTGGAGGAAATACGCGGCGTGAAGGAATTGGTGCAGTCCAATGGAGAAGCGCTTCGAGCCATGCGAGAAGACTTTGGAGTGCTCCAGGACCGACTTGAAAGTCTCTCATTACGGCAGGACAATATGGCGGGGGTCCTCGACTCGCACGCGGTGCGCTTGGGCACACTGGACAAGGCTGAGCGCCAGATACAGAATCTTCAAAAGGAGTTAGAAGATAGCAATAATCGAGCCCGTCGCAACAATGTGAGGCTCATTGGAATACCGGAGGGGGTGGAAGCGGGAGATATGAGAGAATTCCTGCTCAAAACTCTTCCCTCCTTGCTGAAGATCACCTTTCATAAAGAACTGGAAATCGATCGTGCACACCGTGTTCCTACCCACATGGCGCTCAACCGAACGACCCCCCGACCTATTATCTTTCGCTTGCTACGATATCAACAAGTGGAACAAATTTTAAATGCTGCTCGGGCGAACCATCATTTGGAATTTGAAGGTCACAAAGTCTCCTTCTTCCCTGATTTGGCGAAGCCTACCGTTGACCGACGGAAGAAACTCCTTGCTTTTCGCCCTCGACTTCAACAGCTACAGGCTCGCTTTGGCCTGTTGTATCCCGCGAAGCTCCGAGTGACTCTCCACAACCAAACCAGGACATTCGAAGATCCTGATCTACTATCAACATTTTTGGACTCCAAAGAAGCAGAGCAGATGCGCTAATCCAACGACTTGGACTTTTATTTGCCGGCTCTGTCCGCCATTTTGAAGGGCCCGATGCGGCGATCATAGTCAAACACAGAGACTGCCTGGACTTTCTTTCTTTCTTTCTATGACTTTTTTTTTTGTTTTTTTTTGGTCTCCTATCCCTCCATGATGTGTGCCTCGGTCGGATTCGGAGCACGCACAGTCCTACAGGTTATGTGTTTTTTCAATTTCGGCCTTCTCTGGGGCTTCTCCCCGCAGACACATGGTCGCCAGTAATTTTTGGGGTTCTGCTTCTTCTCTACCGCGCTGCGGTTTTTCTTTTTTAATGTGGGGCGCTTCATTGTATTATCTAAGCTTATTTTCTTTTATGCCATATGTACAGCCAGATACAGTCAATATGAGGGACATTGTGAAATTATGTGCGCTATCATGTTCAGAATTTTTAACTTGTCGGAATGGCCTTATGTAAAATCTTATCACTCAACGTAAAGGGCATTAATAGTCCAATCAAAAGAAAGAAAATCCTTAGCTATCTTAGCCATGAGCATGCTGATTTAGCGTTTCTTCAGGAAACGCACTTAAACTCTGCTGAAACACTGAAACTCAATGTTAAGCCTTACATGGTGGCTGCCTATTCTCCCGCCGTTTCCAAACGGTGCGGGGTAGCCATTCTGGTTAAGAAATCTTTGCAAGCTACTGTAATTGATACTAGCGCTGACAAGGAGGGTAGATGGGCCCGAGTACATCTTAAGGTTGGAGATAGTGAATTTACATGTATTTGCATTTATGCCCCGAATGTAGACAACCCTGCTTACTATGCAAGTATTGCGCAGTTGGCACAGGCCTCTGCCAATACTCCGTTAATACTTGGTGGTGATTTTAATCAAGTGCTAGACCCTCTGATAGATAGACAGCCGCCTAGAACGAGTAGTCCACCCAAGAGTCTTGCTACCCTTACAGCTCTGATGCAAGATCTTGCGCTGGTAGATATATGGAGGCTGCTTCACCCCTCCGACTTAGAGTTCACTTTCTTTTCTGCCCCCCATCACTCCCAATCTAGAATAGATTTCTTTCTCATTTCCAAAGCACTGATTCCTCAAGTAGACACGACTAGGACTCATCCTCTCCATATTTCAGATCATGCTGCCATATCTTTATCATTACATGTCACTGCGCGGGACGATTCTCCCCGAGCTTGGTTTTTTGATAGATCCTTACTGGGTCAAAAGGATTTTCAGGTTGATATAAAGGCCGCTATCCAGGATTATTTTCATTTTAACTCACCCCATGACACAGCGAGCTGGGCTTGGTGGGAGGGTTTTAAAGCATCTATCCGCGCAACTATAACTAGCTATCAAATTCGGCAGGGGAAACAAAGAAAGCAGCAATTACTGATTCTAGAGCAGCAGATACAAGCTGGGGAGCGTCTTCTCACGTCCCGTACTGACCCATGTATTTTACTCCGTTTACAACGCTTGCGTTTTCAATACAATCAACTTTTGTACACTGCTGCTGTTAAAAATATTGAATCACAACAAGGGCTATATTATCGGGAAAATAATCGTGCTGGCAAATTATTAGCAAATGCCCTAAAAGGTCAAAAAGAAGCCAAGCGTGTTACCGCCCTCCGTAATCCGTCGGGAGGGGGCTTGGTCACTAAAGATACCGAAATCTTAGAACTCTTTCGTGATTTTTATACTCGGCTATATCAATCTGAATGCGATTTTGAGCCAGATGTATTTGAACGCTTACTTTCAGGGGTACAAAGACCGACCCTATCTGACGAAGATAGAGTGGCCTTGGACACACCATTTACTGTCTCAGAAATTCACTCTGCTATCATGAAATGTGCCTCAGGTCGCGCCGCAGGCCCAGACGGTCTCCCTGCTGAATTCTACAAAACCTTTCACGCTGACTTAGCTCCAGTTTTGAAACTTTATTTTTCTGCTCTGGCCGAGGAGGGTTCTCCTTCTGGGTCCTTTTCAATGGCAAATGTAGTAGTTTTTGAGAAAGAGGGGAGAGACCCGCAACTAACAGCTAATTATCGTCCAATTTCCCTCCTAAACGCAGACTATAAAATATTTGCCACCATTCTCTCTACCCGGCTCTCTGATAGGATGCCTACCTTAATACACCCAGATCAATGCGGTTTCATTCCGGGTAGATCAACTGCTGACAATGCTCGGACTCTATGCCATGTACTGACTACCGCAGTTAATCTTGATCGCCCATTTGTTGGTCTCTCACTTGATGCTGAGAAGGCCTTTGATCGCTTAGAGTGGCCCTTCCTGTTTGCAGTCCTCCGCTGGTACGGATTCGGGGAAGGTTTTCTCCGTTGTCTTCGCACCATGTACGCACAGCCTACAGCCAGTATATGTGCCAACGCTTTAAAGTCTCAGCCTTTTCCCCTTCAACGCGGCACTCGCCAGGGATGCCCACTGTCTCCACTTCTCTTCGATCTTGCACTCGAACCCTTGGCTCTACTAATCCGGCAATCGGAGGAGATTCATGGAGTCCCCTTCACCCATAGGGAAATCAAAATTTCAGCGTATGCTGATGACCTTATGCTTTTTGTCTCTATAGACTCAGTACCGGCTGTCCTAGAGCAAATTGGTAAATACTCACAACTGTCCGGTTATAAGATAAATTGGACCAAGTCGGTAGCCTTTCCCTTAAATCCTTTGCTTCATCAGGCAGATATGCAACCCTTCCCCTTTTTATGGCAACCTCGCATGGTCAAATACCTTGGGGTTCACTATTGTTCTCCTTTGGAAGACACTATCTCCTTCAATGCCAAAGACTTAACCTCTAAAGTCCGGGCGCTTACTCACCGCTGGACTCCTTTAACACTTACCTGGTGGGGTCGATTAGAAACCATAAAAATGATGATTGTTCCGAAAGTGAATTATATCTTAGAAATGTTGCCCTGTCTCTTACCTCGACGTATATATAAAGATATAGAGGGCCTTCTGACTAGATACTTGTGGCAAAACAAGACACCTAGGATAGCGAAACATAAGCTGCAAGCAGATAAGGAAAATGGGGGTGTCAGATTCCCTGATTTCCTGAAGTATCATCAATCTTTTCTTCTCAAACAAGGCGCTCGTTGGCTGGAAGATCCAGTACCGAGTAGACCTGTGTGGCTAGACATAGAAGAGGACCTCTGCAAACCAATTCCTCTTACTTTTCTCCCTGGTATGACTCTCCCATCAGACTCCCGCTTTCCACCAATGCTTTTAGACACTTTAGGTGCCTTTAATACTCTTATGCAATCTTTAGACTCCCGACTCTGTCCGTTAGACAAGCTCCCACTTTGGTACAATACTCGATTTCGAATACAAAATAAGCCGATGGCGTGGAGCCCCTGGTACACTAGGGGCATTTGGATTCCTAGTCAGTTGTTCCATGAAGGTCGCTGGAAAACTTTTAGTGAATTGCAAATTGAATTTGGTCTCCCAGCGAAACACTACTTTCAGTTGGTGCAACTTCAGCATTGCCTTCGGAGTGCTAGGGTGCTCCCGCCATCGGCCTCCCCTACACAAGGTTGGTTGGAGACTATCCGATCCATCGGTAGCTCACCGGGCGTAGCATCCAATTTTTACAAAACCTTATGTAATGCTATAACTAGAGATACCCCTATAGCGCAGAAAGCATGGGAGAGAGAATTGCATGTGACTTTGACCCCGGAGCAATGGAGCCTTGTCTGGAGTAGAGTGACACGGGTCTCCCGATCCGCCTCACTCACTCAGACACTTTTCTTTCTCGCCCACCGGTGTTTTTACACTCCTGACAGATTAGCCAAATGGAACACTACTCAGGGCAATAGCTGTTGGACATGTCATGCGGCCATTGGTTCACTACCTCATGTTATGTATGAATGTCCCGCACTACAGTATTACTGGCGTCGGGTCTGGGGTCGTATCCAGTCTATATTGCACTTTCAAGAGCCCCTTTCTTGGAGGATAGTGGGACTTCGCTCAGCTGCGGGGATCCCCTCTCTTCCAAAAACGGCTTACTTCCTTTTGGACTTTATGCTTGGCATTGCTATTTCCCTAATCACGAAATACTGGAAAAATAGCTCTCATCTGAGCCCCAATGAATGGTGGAATCATGTCTGTCTCTACAGTAAATATGAACAAATACCTCGTATGTTTGCTTCCCCCATTCAGACTCCTCATCATCGGTCTAAATGGAAGATGCTCAATGACTATGTACATTCTGCTCAATGCTCTCATCTGACTGTCTAAATTTGTATATATCTTTGTCCCATGATTATTCTGTATCGCAGATATTCTTTTGATTGTTTTGATGTATAATCACTGTTGTTTGGAAGCGTTCACATGCTGACATACTCAGCTAGAGAAGAAGCGTGGGGGTGGGGGGTAAATGGGTTTACTTTCTTTATTGTATACTTGTTTTGTCTCCTTTGGTGTGTTGTTTCTTTTGTTTGTTGCAAAATGAAAATAAAAGCTTAAAAAAAAAAAAAAAAGAGGTAAGGTCCAGGGAGTGGCCCTGGGTTCTCACGTCGATGTGCTGCATTTTCTTAAAGCGGTGTCTCGACTTCGGCCCTCTCGTAGAATAATGGTGCCGCCATGGGATCTCAACCTGGTCTTAGCGGCATTAGCTCGGGAGCCTTTGAACCCTTAAACCAGGCGTCAGTTAAGGATCTGACTTTGAAAACTGTGTTTCTGGTAGCCATCTGTTCGGCGAGGCGAATCTCGGAATTGCAGGCCTTATTCTGTAGGGAACCCGTTTTGTCGTTCTCCAGAGAAAAGGTGGTGCTGCGACCAGTTCCGTCATTTTTGCCAAAGGTAGTTTCTCCATTTCACCTGAATCAATCTGTTTCCCTACCAGTGCTGGGATCAGCAGGGAAGAGTGCCTCAGACTGTAGTTTGCGCCGCTTGGACATAAAGAGAGTGTTGTGGCAGTATTTAAAGTTTTCAGAAACCTTCCATAAGTCAGAATATCTTTTTGTGCTGTTCGGAGGGCCCCGAAAAGGGGAAGCAGTGGCGAAATCATCAATTTCCAGATGGATTAGAGAAGCAGTTGAATCGGCATATATTTTGGAAGGTCTGTCTGTACCAGTGGGTTTGCGGGCTCACTCTACTAGAGTGCAAGCGACATCCTGGGCGGAGCATAGTTTGGTTCTGCCGGTGGAAATTTGCAGAGCGGCCACTTGGTCGTCCCTTCATACATTCAGTAAGCACTACCGCTTGGACGTTCTAGCATCAAGCGATGCTCGTTTCGGGGCGGCGGTGTTGCGATCGGGTGGAAAGGTCCCTCCCAATGATTACTGCTCTGTTACATCCCAGAGGTGGAGGACTGAACTGGAGGAACAATAAGGAAATGGAAATTACACTTACCTGGTAATTGTTGTTCCTTGAGGAACTCCAGTTCAGTCCTCAGTCCCGCCCGGGGATGGTTTCATAAGCAGTTAACTTTCAGTTTGGGGGGGGGATACCGGTTTCTGATGGAGTACACCTTTTATAGTCTCAGGATCGTTCTGATTTTTTTCTATCTGAATTTCTCTATCTCTCTTCTCCTTCTTTTCCCTTTCTCTGGCTCGGCTCAGGGGGGGAAGGGGAGTGGGCAGGAATTCGTTCCCCTTCTTACGACAGGGGGGCATTCTAGTTATAGGTTAAGTTTTCAGTTCCAAGTATAACATTGGTTTTAATATGTTAGCTACTTATTTGTTGCTCCTTTGAGTCTGCTTTTTCAATAGTTCACTGGGACTGATGAAAGAGACCAGCAGGCTACATCCAGTGATGTCATAGTTTTGACATGCCCAGTCTCCAAGCTGCAGGAGGAAGTACACTACCCAGAGGTGGAGGACTGAACTGGAGTTCAAGGAACAACAATTACCAGGTAAGTGTAATTTCCATTTACTGTAGTTAACTTTTTAAATATATTTCTTGTCTAGCTTTCAGGACCTGATAATCCTTTCATTACAAAAGAAAATGAGCAGGACCTGTCCAATAAAAAGGTATTGTCTTACATTTTTATCTTTATTGGTACACAGTTCCCTCCTGACTAGTTATTTGTCCTGTTTAAATTGTTTCTTAATCTTTGTCCAATGTTTCTTTGGATCATCAATTACTTCCAATTCTCTCTTTTTTTTTTTTAAATTAAAAAGTTAGTCAAATTACATCCAAGTAAATCAAAGGAAAATAAGCAAATAAAACCCAACTAAAGTTAAAGAGGGAGGAGTAGCCTAGTGGTTGGGGCAAGGTACTTTAGGCCGGAAGGTCGGGGGTTCAAATCCCACTAGAGGACAACAACCTTGGGCCGGAAGGACTGGGGTTTCTAGTCCCACATATACTCCTTGTGGTCTTGGGCAAGCCACTTAACCCTCCATTGCCCATGTTCCCTGTAAGTATTCGTGTATGTGTCTCATATCCCTGCATGTTAAATGTATCCCCCAATTGTGTTGTGACCGCTTTGATTGAAGGATAAGGCGGTATACAAAAACTGTTTAAATTAAATAAATAAATAAATGAACATAATTACATGTTCATTGCCCACGTCAAGGGGAAGGTAGAAAAAAAGAAAAACGCAAAAGAAAAGAGAAATAGGAAAGCCCCACTGTGTTATCATTCAAGCTCTTGATTTTATCAAAGAAATTCTACAGTTGTAGGGGATCAAAACAGACAAATTTACAACTATGATATGTCACCAGATACTTAAATGGAAATGTAAAGAATAATGTTGTCTCAATTGCCAAAATCTGTGGATTAAGTTGAAGAAAAAATTTCCTCTGTGTCTGGGTAGCCTTAAGATGATCTTGATACAAAAATAAGTATCTTCTTTAATTAAATAAGCTCTTATTGGAGAAGTGATGCCATCACCCTAGATGGCAGCATTGGAAAAGGGCTCTGAAATGCCCGAGATTAAAAGTTAATAAAATACGCTTCCCTGCAGCAGGATTTTGCCTTCACTATCAGTGAGTCTACATGCAAAGAATTGAATAAGATGGCAATGGAGGAGCTCAGCGTGGGGCTGACTGTGGAAGTTGTTTCAGAAGGCAGTAGTGACCTAAGAAACAAGAGTGGTTCTGTGGGCTGCAAGCCAAAATTCAAACCCTTCGGGGCATGTTTATGGCTAAAATCACTGAGTGCAGCATGATATCGGTGATCCTAACAAGTGAGTAGATGATGTGGAGGAGCTTCACGAGGATCTAACTGGACTAGAACAGGTGGCAGAGTTTGAAAAAGGTAAATAGGAGGCGTTAGAAAAGTAAGCGGATTTTGAGAATGACTACAGGAGACTCTGGATTCAAGGTGAACTGGAGTTCCCAGAGTTTATGATTACCATGTGGATGCAGAAAAAGTTGCATTGCTATCCTTGGGACTGATGAAAGGAAACCTTTCATGTAATATTGTAGCGTGTTTCCACGAGTATGAGCCAAAAAGAATAGTGCAGAAACCTATGAGCATTTAGGCAACATCCCCTACCCAAACAATAACACTACTACCTCCACCAACTAAAGGCATACCCATCCCACCCTCACACACAAATCTATCATATCACGTTACTAATTACCTTCATGTTAAATGTTACCTCAATTGTACTGTCTAAATACTGTTAAGTAATTGTACTGTCTAAATGTTTACACGTACCCTAGTGTTAAATGGAACCCTCCAATTGTGATGTGACGTGACAACCTTGGGCGGTGTCATGGTTAGAGGCAAGACACACACATTCTGCTCATGTGAAGAGGCACTATCAATTTTATCTTTATCTACAAACTTGATATACCATCTTTCAGCTACACACACCAAAGTGGTTTACAAAAAAACAAGGTGGTAATAAAAATGAAAAAAAAAAACCCCAACAAAAACAAACAAGCATTCAAAACATAATATCAGGATTCAACAACTGATCAGGAACCCCTGCCCCTATGCACTACCATAGGCCTGTTCATAAAAATATGTCTTAAGATTTTTCTTAAGACTTGAAAGAATTATATTGGCAAATATAAGGTGGAAGTGAATTCCAAAGTAGGAGCCAAAAAATAAAAAGCAACCCTTTGGGTAGAATCAAGTCAAGCAAGATGAGGAGATGGAACCACCAAACAATTCTGCGATTGAGACCACAGTGTTCTAGATGGTACATATGGGATACAGTTGTGGTCAGCATATTGGCACTCTTGTATTTTTAGGTATGTTGTGTACAATATTTTGAGAAATAAGTGGAAATATGCCATCTGTTATGTCATCATAATATTTTATTAGTATATTCAAAGGTATGCAACAAACAGTAATTTCTGAGAAAAAAATATATGACCTGGACAGGAATAATGGCACCCTTCACTAATATTTGGTGGCACCCTTGGCAGTGATGACAGCCTCCAAACATTTCTTGTAGTCATCTGTAAGTTTCGTGCATCCGTCTGCTGGTAGTTTATCCCACTCGTCAACTGTGTTATTTATTCCAGCTCATGAATGTTACCAGAATTTATTTTACCATTGGCAGATTTCAGCTGTTTCCAAAGGTTCTCGATGGAATTGAGATCAAGACTTATTGCTAGCCATTTGCTCCTTTTTAACTGTTCTTTTGTACTTTTGGATGTATGTTTTGGGTCATTGTCCTGCTGGAGGACCCATGACCTTTGACCCAGACCTAACTTTCTGATACTAGGTAGTACATTTCACTCCAGAATATCTTGGTAGTCCTCTGATGACATGATTCCTTTAATACATTCCAGGCCTCCAGTTCCTGAGGCAGCAAAACAGCCGCACAACATTATGGAACCTCCACCATATTTAACTGTAGGAGTGATGTTTTTTTTCCTTATAAGCTTAATTTCTTCACCTATAAATGTATCGCTGGTCTGCATTCCCAAAGAGCACAAGTTTGGTTTCATCTGTTCACAGAACATTTTCCTAGAAGGATTGTGGTTTCTCAAGGTGGGTTTAGGCAAAGATCAGACATGCCTTTTTATGTCTGTCTTTGAACAGTGGGCTCCTCCTTGGCCTTTGCTCATGAGGTCCTTCTTTGTTTAGTGTGCAGCATATAGTGCGGGTTGAAACCACCACCCAAGATTGTTCCATGTCAGCCTTAACATAAGAACATAAGATATGCCATACTGGGTCAGACCAAGGTCCATCAAGCCCAGTATCCTGTTTCCAACAGTGGCCAATCTAGGTCATACGTACCTAGCAGTTTCCCCAAAAGACACAGGTTCCACAACGCTTGTACTGGGTCAAGCATTGATATCCTGGGTCCCTTGTTAATAATAGAAACATAGAAACATACAAATATGACGACAGAAAAAGACCACATGGCCTATCTAGTCTGTCCTTCCATATCAACAACTACAACAGTCCCCTTTTTACCTTTAGAGATCCTCTGTGTTTGTCCCATGCTTTTTTGAATTCAGTTACTGTCCTCATCTCTACCACCTCCACTAGGAGACTATTCCACGGATCCACTACTCTTTCCGTAAAGAAATATTTCCGCATATCACTCCTGAATCTATCTCCCTTCACCCTCGTCCCATGTCCCCTCGTAGCAGAACTTGCTTTCAATTGAAAGGGGCTCTCTCCCTGAACATTTATGCCACAGAGGTATTTAAACATCTCAATCATATCCCTCTATCCCGCCTTTCCTCTAAGGTGTACATATTAAGATCCTTCAGTCTGTCCTCATATGCTTTATAATGAAGCCCACTAATCATTTTACCACCCTCTGCACCGACTCCATCCTGTTCACATCCTTTTGAAGGTGCGGTCTCCAGAATTGCACACTATACTCCAAATGAGGTCTGTCAGACGGCTGCCTGGGTGAGAATCTTCACAGTCTTGGCAATGCATATATCTATATGATTTGCAAGGTATTGTGGGCAATGTAGTTCATTCACACCAGACACAGCTGCTGACAATAATTTAGTTGTGCTCTTGGGTAAAGCCAATAAGATATTTATTTATGGGGTTATTTCTCCCAACACAGATATGCTTGGTAGCACATAAATTAGGTTACTTGCTTTCAGTGTTAACTTGGAAAAACAAAGTCAAAATCAGGAAAACAACAAATGAAAAGCCACAAAGCAAGAAACAAACTGTTCTTTTCAGGTTAACTTCTGATTACTTCCCACATAGATACAGAAGTGATTCTCTCCTTGCTCACAAGCAATTAGGTAAGGCTTAATTGCTAGCAGTCACCAGCTGAAACCTCTTAGCTGGCTTGCCTTCCACTGTGTGGGTCAAATCCTGCTTCAGGAGCTTTTCTGAGTAGATTAAAGAACAAATTTGTATTTCTTTATGATGGTTGCTGTACTTTATAACAGAAAGTTACCAACGGAGTTTAGATAGAGAGCAGTCCATATAAATAGGAACCTCATCTGCTATTATTCCCCCTTGTTCAACAAGCATGGGTTCAATATCATGGATTGGCACAGATGAATCTCTCAATGGAGCATTTTCAGGAGAATACTTGTTTCCCTGCTGTCTTTTAAGGTTATAGCTAGGGCATAGATCAGTGTTCATACCTGAGCTTCCATTGCTGCTAGAGTTCCTCTCTATATAGCCTGGCCAGTATGTAGTCCAGTTCTTATGTCCAGCCTTCCAATCCAGATCCCTGGACACTGGATCTCTCTTCACATACCTTCTGGCACAGGTCTTAGGGTCCCTTCCACGTGCAGCCGTCTCCCTCACAGGTAGCCTCTGGTGATTCCTAGCTCTGCAGCACCATTCCTCTGGCTTTCCCCATTCCAATGGTGTATGCTGGCCCTTGGAATACCTCCCAGTATACGTACTGCTTTGGACTCTTCTAGACTTCTCAAAGGCTTTTCTCTTCCTTCTTCCAAAGGGTCACTTTCCCTCTCTGTCCGTCCGGTTTGGCTTCTGCTTCTGATGATCCTTCAGATGAAACTGATGATCAAACTCAAGCTGATTCTCAGGATACTGATGACAATTCTCTGGATATCCAAGGTGATCATGAAGATGGTCATCTGTAGAATAAACTCTACTCTTATTCTGCTTAGATGAGTGATCCTCCCTAACACAGCGCAGCTGTGCTGAATCAGGCCCTGCCCTTTGAGTTGAGTGCTTAGGGATTACCTCATAGCCCTCCTGATTGAACACACGTTTCCTCACTTCAGCTCCTCTAATGGCTGTTGGAAACCTGGTGCATTCTGGGACTGGTAGTCTTTTATGGCAAAATTCTGTTTTCATATTTCTACCAGAACTGACAGGTTGCTTGTTCAGAGTCACTTCACCTTTTCTATAGCTCCTTCCTGAGCTATGATAAGCTTCTTTATCACAGGTCGCACCAAAGACTTATACAGAGGCATTATCACCTCCTTTTTTCTGCTAGCCATTCCTCTCCATATGCACCCAAGCATCCTTCTAGCTTTTGACGTCGCCTTTTCTACCTGTTTAGCTACTTTAAGATCATCAGACACAACCACGCCTAGGTCCCGCTCTTCTTTAGTGGACAAAAGTACTTCACCCCCTATACTATATTGCTCCCTTGGATTGCTGCAGCCCAAATGCATGACCTTACATTTTTTAACATTAAAATAATAAATAATGGTTTATGGACCTTTTCTCCAGGAACTTGTCCAAACCTTTTTTAAACCCAGCTACACTAACAGCCTTTACTACATCCTCCGGTAACAAATTCCAGAGTTTGATTACACGTTGAGTGAAAAAATAGTTTATTTTATTAGTCTTAAATAGTTTACCCTGTAGCTTCATTGCATGTCCCCTAGTCTTTCTATATTCTGATAACGTAAACAATCGATCTACGTTTACCCGTTCCACTCAGTTCATTAATTTATAGACTTCTATCATTTATTTATTTAACAGCTCTTATATACCGCACTATTTTTATCAGCGCGGTTTACAAATAACAAAGAATACTCAGATCAGCGAAGACTGATTGGGTTTACATTAAAACAGGGAATAGAACTTGGGGAACATGGGAATTTTCATAATAACATAAGTCATATCATATCATATCTCCCCTCAGCCGTCTCTTTTCCAGGTTAAAGAGCCTTAACCTTTTTAGCCTTTCTTCATAGGAGTATCCTTCCATCCCCTTTACTATTTTGGTGGCTCTTCTCTGAACCTTTTCTAATAACGCTATATCCTTTTTAAGATACGGCGACCAGAATTGCACACAATATTCAAGGTGCGGTCTCACCATGGAACGATATAGAGGCATTATAATATCTTTTGTTAAGCCTTAAGCTCTTTGGATGTTGTGCGTGGTGTTTTTCCAACAGTTCACACTAACGTTCGATGACTTCTTGGATTAATTTTCCTCTTCCCACCACATCCTGGGTGGTTTTTGAAAGTTTCATGAGCATAAAACTTCTTAGCACTGCAAACTGTAGATACAGGAATATCATGGTCTTTGGAGGTGACCTTGTACCTCTTTTGAAGTTTAATGTTTGGTGAAAATGGCTTTTCTGATGGTCCCAGGCAGCTCCTTTATCTTTACCACTGTGAAAATGGTAGAGGGAATGAATGTGGCCATTTTAAACATTAGAGCCATCATTCATTGGTTGATTCAAGTCATGTGAGGACTGACAGCTGATCATTGGTGCGTCTAATTTTACTGCAATGGGAATGTGGTGGTTCTGTTCAAACTGATTTGAATTGTTTATAAGGGTGCCAATAATCCATGTCTTGGCAATGTCCCAGTTTTTATTGTATTTCCTTTTTTAATTGGTCTTGTTTTATTTTATTTGGTTCTTTTATGTGTCAAATATGTGTACATATATAGTCCAAAGCCATTTCACTGGTCACTTTTTTTTTTTTTTGGAGATATTGGACATTTAAGGGGCTGAACTGCAAGGTTGCCAATAATGTTGACCACAACTGTAAGAGTATCTGTTAGATAAAGAGGAAGGCCAAAATAAAATGCTTTAAATGCCAACAAAAGAATTTTAAACTTAACCGTTATGAAAGAGGAAGCTAATGATGAGCTCTCAACAACTTAGTACGAGTGGAAGACCGGGAGCAAGTAAGAATTTTAACAGCCACATTCTGAAAGTTTAATAGCAAGGAGAGGAAGGCCATTATGAAGTGAGTTACCATAGTCCAGTCTACTAATCACCAAAGAAAAAATTAAAGTAGCAAGTGCAGACTGCTATAAATAGGACCGAAGGGCCCGGATGGTATGAAGGGAATAGAAACAGGACTATACTGTAGCAGATATTTGAGAAGCGAAAGTAAGCTGTCTATCCAAACTAAAACCTAAATTCTTTTGTGGATGGCGGGAATAAAATTGGCAGAGGATGCCAGTTTGAAGCCCTGCATGTTGGGCTGTGAATTCTCTAAGCGGCAGAGGGTTCATGGAGGGCAGCGGTTGCAGCATCATTCTGGGGATTCTGCTGCAATGTCTGGTAGTGCTCCTTGAAAAGCCCTGAGGATTTTGCTGTGAAGTATGTGTCATACATTGGAATAGCAACATTAGATAGAATTCTGAGTGTGTTGTAGTTGACATCATGGCAATCATGATGTTGTTGAGACTCTGATTTTATGGACCTGATATTTTTTTTGTTTTGTTTGTTTTTGTTTTGGGGTCCCAACAGTGGGATGAGTGAAGTTGGCTCCTAAGAGCCTAATAGCTTAAGGAGCGCAGAGTAGTGGCTCCTTTTGTGTAAGGATGCACTTCCGAGTATTTGTATTTTACCTCTGGAGCTCCAATTTTGGGGGTTTTCCTTTAAATATCTGAACATTGTTACACCAGGCAAAATGTGCTGGGGAGGTTCCTTTATGGAAGAGAGCAGCTCGAGGACTTTTTGATTTTATGAACTTGGGTCTCTCATTTTTTTTATGTTGGATCATGATTGCCGGGAAATACTGTATTGGACATGCACACTTCCAGGGGGGTGGAGAATGCATGTTGGAGTTGCCACTCAAGGACACAATTATTGGATGGAACATGTTTGTTTGTTTTATAGACTAGGAGGACTGAGCTGGGAAGAATGAAGAGAGGGAGGGATCTAGGATAAGGGAAGCAGAATAGTATTTGTGTTATAAGAGA
Source organism: Ichthyophis bannanicus (assembly GCA_033557465.1). Taxonomy (NCBI): domain Eukaryota; kingdom Metazoa; phylum Chordata; class Amphibia; order Gymnophiona; family Ichthyophiidae; genus Ichthyophis; species Ichthyophis bannanicus. The sequence goes on from CM066031.1 coordinate 1,368,961,236, forward strand.
GGGGAGACACGGCCTAAGTTTTGGTTTATTGGTCTGTTGAATGTGAGGAAAGGGCAAATGGAAAAAAGGAGTGAATGACCCAGAAGGTTCGGAGGAGAGACCAGCTTGGGAGAGCTGAGCAGATCACGAGAGGGATGCGGGGTGAGCAAAAGAGAGAGGAGATAGGGTCAGAAGGAAGAGCAGGAGGGATGACAAGGAGGGGAGAGTGGGTGAACAAGTGCGAGTGGAGGAATATTGTGATGCTTTGTTGACTGGATGGGTGGTGTGAGCTTGTGGAGCGTGAGCAAATAAGGGTAAGGCAGAAGGAAGGTGATATTACAAAGTGAACCCTATCAAAAAATGTAAAGTTTTATCTCCAGGAACGAGCAGGAATATAGTCCTCACATATGGGTATCGTCGGTACCGACGGAGCCTGCGCGGGAACGCTCCCCAGTGTCCAATAAGAACGCTTTTGGGAGCATCCCCAGCACATGCGCGCTGCCTTCCCGCCTTTCCAACTGTCCCTCTTCAGTTCTTCATTTTCCGTGGAGCCAACAGGACCTATTCCCTGTCACCGCAGAAAATGCCATCTTTAAAATTCTTTTTTGTGGTCGCGCTTGCCTACCGGTACCGCCTGTTCTTTTCTTTTCTAAAAAAATAAATAAATAAATAAAAAACTTTCACTGTTTCTTTTCAGAAACTTAACTGTTTTGGTGCTAGGTGCCATTTTGGGCATTAGGCCCCATTTGTCCAAAATCATGGAAAAGCCAACTAGTGGTTTTAAAAAATGTACCAAGTGTGGCGGTACCATTTCTGTCACTGACACCCATGATTGGTGTCTAAAATGTTTAGGACCTGATCATTCTCCAACTGAATGTCTCTCCTGCATGGGGATGACTAAAAGAGGAAGACAGAACCGGGCCGCAAAGCTCGGCACCCTCTTCTCTTCAGATGCCAGATCCATTGCATCGACATTGTCAAGGGCCTCTTCTTCCTCCCATGGATCTCAGGTAACTAAACATAAAAGCCGGTCCTGCTAAGCATCGAGAGGCCATCGGCATTGCCCTTGAGGGAACCACACCGGCAAAACAGCCCCGGCGGGAGGCTTCGGCTTCCAAAGCATCGATGGGGCTTCAGGATGTTCTCGAGGCTTCAACCTCGCAAGAACTACATGTGCCATGCTCAGGGGTTCCGGCCGTTCTCACCGGTACCGAAACCTAGGCATCGGCAGCGTCGATAGACCAGAGATTTCTTGCTATCGAACGCAGTATTGCAGCTCTTCTCTCAGCTGCGGTACCAGTGGTCCCAAGGGCACAGGTACTGACATCGATACCGGTACCGACGCCGACGATGCCGGCCCCGATGGTAACCCTTCCTATTCCACCTCCGGCTGGAGTGGATAAAGTGGTACAGGGTCACCTCGGTACCGACTTCGATCGGTACCGGGATCGTGCTTTGCAGGAGCATCGGAGTCAGGAATACTTCGATTCCTCCGATTCCGAAGACTCTGACAATTCTGCTGGCACTAGAGGGTTTCTCTTAGAAGATCCCTCTTCTCCCCAATGCAGAATGTCACCTCCAGAGGACATGTCATTTCAGGATTTAATCCGTGATATGGCTAAAGGTCTTTTAATCACAGTAGCTCCTGAGGAGGAACCCAGAGCAAAGGAATTGGAAATCCTCCAATATCCTAAAGCTCCTAAGGAGGCAGCTACTCTGCCTATCCATGAAATTCTGCATAACTTGATGCTCAGAATGTGGGAAACATCTCTGACTACTTCTCCTCACTCTAGGAGACTTGATACTATGTATTGAGTCCCACCATGTCCTGGATTTCAGAAAACTCTGCTGCCACACCATTCAATGGTAGTGGAGTCAGCCATGCGTAGGATGAAAAGTGCTAAAAGACATTCATCCAATCCTCCAGGTCGTGAATGCAGGACTCTTCAAGCTTCCATGCTTTCAGCTAGGATCAGCTCATATATCCTATATATGGGAATGTTCCTCAAAGAAATCACAGGAGACTTGGAACTTATGAGCCCATTTCTCCCAGATGATAAGAGACAAGACTTTCTTACTCTGGTTAAGCATGCTCAGGATGTCTCCAAGTTTGTCAATCGTGCAGCCTTTGACTGCTTTGAATGCATCAGCAGAACCTCTGCTATTGCCATTGGCGCACGACGAATTGCCTGGCTACAGGCATCAGACTTGGAGACTTGGGTACAGGACAAGTTAGGCAACATTCCTTGCACAGGAGAAAATCTCTTCGGTAAGAACTGGCAGGAGAAGGCTAACGAGTTAGATGCTGACAATTCTACCTTGGATAGATTGTCAAAGTCTACAGTCACTCCAGCCAAAAGAAAGCCTTATAAAAAAAACCCCTCTTTTAGCAAAAAGAGGAAGTTTTATCCTTCCTATACCCATCAGACTCAAGCTTCAGGTCAGGTTGCCCAAAAGGGACAAACTAGACAACAAAAGAAACCAAAGGGCCCGAGAGCCCAACCAGCTCTCCAGGTTCAGCCCCCTCAAGGGCTTTGACTCCTTCCTAGAGAGCTTTGCCTTCCTGCCTCTGAGGGGTCCTCAACCCCCCAATATTCCCGGCAGGTTATGCCACTTTGTCAACAGATGACATCAGATTACAGCAGAAGATTGGACTTTGTCCATTGTAGGGGAGGGGTACAAACTTCATTTTCACAGCTTACCCCCTCCTACAATTCTAAAGCAGTTCAATTCACAAACCTCTGCAGACAATCTGCTAGATCACGAGGTCTCCACTCTTCTTGCCCAAGGGGCAATAGAGGAAGTACCCATTCTTCAACAGGGTGCAGGGTTTTACTCCCCCTATTTTCTTATTCCAAAGAAAACAGGGGGACACAGACCCATTCTAGACCTCAGAGAATTGAACAAATATCTGTTTCGAGAAAGATTCAAGATGATTTCTCTGGGAACTCTTCTGCCATACCTTCAAAGTCAGGACTGGCTTTGCTCTCTAGATTTAAAAGGATGCATACACTCACATTCTTATCCATCCAGATCACAGGAAATTTTTACATTTCCTTTTCAGGGGAAGACATTTCCAGTACAGGGTTCTTCCCTTTGGTCTAGCTTCAGCACCAAGGGTATTCACGAAATGCATGGCAGTTGTAGCTGCATTTCGACGAACCCTGGGGATCTTTGCACTGCACTGTCTCATACAATGCGAATCCTCCAATACTTGGGATTGGTAATAAACTTCCCGACATCTCATCTAGTTCCTTCCCAATGCCTAGAATTCATAGGAGCCTGTCTGGATACCAGATAGGCAAGGGCTTTCCTTCCACAAGCCCGGTGTCTTCGCATAATGCAGTTAGCCTCCCAAGCAGCAGGCAAGTCCTCCCTCACTGCTCGGGAGCTACTGCAGTTACTGGGACACATGGCATCCACAGTTCATGTAGTCCCATATGCTCGCCTCCACATGCGAGCAGCTCAGTGGACCCTCCCCACACAGTGGACACAGGCCACGGGTCATTTGTCGGACAAAATAACAATCTCTCAATGACTAATTTTGTCCCTCCAATGGTGGCAATCATTAGAAAATCTGACAGTAGGGTCTCCTTTCCATCAACCCCTCTTTCAGGCCACCCTAACAACAGATGCATCACATGTGGGTTGGGGAGCACACCTGAATCATCTCTCTACCCAGGGCACATGGACTCCATAGGAGGTTGGTTTACATATAAACTTCCTGGAGTTAAGAGCAATTTATTTAGCTCTTTGAGTATTCCACGCCCAGCTCAGCTACAAGACAGTCCTAGTCCAAACGGACAATCGGGTAGCCATGTTCTATGTGAACAAGCAGGGCGGGACAGGCTCTCTGTCGTTATGCAACAAAGCTTTACGACTATGGGCCCTTGCCAGAGAGCATCAAATTCACCTTCTAGTGGTAGATCTTCCAGGCATTCAAAACCTTTGGGCAGACAAACTCAGTCGAGTACTGCTACCTCACGAGTGGTCACTCCACCTAGACCAGGTGGCAAAGATATTTCATCTCTGGGGCACTCCAGACATAGACCTCTTTGCAAGTTCACTGAATGCCAAACTTCCCCGGTTCTGTTTCAGGATCCCGGCGCACAACTGTCAGGCAAAGGGATGCCTTCCTCCTTCACTGGGGTCAGGACTTCCTTTATGCCTTCCCACCCATTCCCCTCATCCCCAAGACACTCTTCAAACTTCAGAGGACAGGGGTCGCATGATCCTCATAGCACCACGATGGCCACGCCAAATGTGGTATTCCCTGCTCCTGCATCTCTCTCAAGCGCCACCTCTGGAATTAGGGCATGCTCCAGATCCCCTGGGAAAGGAGAACGGGACACTATGGCACCCGAATCCCCAGTCCCTGCTCCTCACGGCCTGGTTGTTGAAGGCTTAGACCTCCAGGATTTCAACCTGTCTCAGCAGGTAAAAGATATCTTTCAGGCTTCTAGGAAACTTTCCACAAGAAGATCTTATGCCTTCAAGTGGAAACGTTTTACTATATGGTGCTCCAAGAAGGGATTAAACCCCCTGGTCATACCCTTAGAATCGATAATGGAGTATCTCCTTCACTTATCGAATTCTGGCTTAAAGACCAATTTGGTAAGAGTCCATCTTAGTGCAATTGCAGCTTCTTATAAGCCTCTAAATGGACAACCAATTTCCTCTCATCCACTTCTATCAAGATTTATGAGAGGCCTTTTATTAACTAAACCTCCCATCAAGCCACCACCGGTAGCATGGGATCTAAATCTAGTTCTCGGGCAGCTCATGAGGCCGCCTTTTGAACCTTTAGCCACTACAGCCCTTACGTTTTTGACTTGGAAGGTCATCTTCCTAATTGCAATCACTTCTGCCCATCGCATTAGTGAATTGCAAGCTTTAGTGGCTGATCCTCCTTATACTAGATTTCATCATGATAAGGTTGTTCTTCGAACTCACCCACACCTTATGCCAAAGGTGGTTTCGCCTTTTCATTTAAACCAATCAATTTATCTTCCTGTATTTTTTCTGAGGCCTCACGCCTCTAATGCCGAAAGAAACCTTCATACTTTGGATTGTAAAAGGGCCTTAGCCTTTTACATTCAAAGAACACAGCAACATAGAAAGTCCTCGCAACTTTTTGTAGCTTTTGACCCTAGTCATTTGGGACTTCCAGTCTCCAAAAGAACTTTATCTAAATGGATTGCCCAATGCATATCCTTTACTTATGAGAGTAAGGTTCTTCCTCTTCAGGACCATGTCACAGCTCACAATGTGAGAGCCATGGCAGCTTCCATGGCTAATCTCCACTCTGTGTCTATCGATGATATTTGTCGAGCAGCCACCTGGGCTTCGGTATACACCTTCACAGCCCACTACTGCCTAGATAAAGCCTCCCGTCGGGATGCCTTCTTTGGCCAAGCTGTTCTTCAAAATCTCTTTCAAACTTAAACCAACTCCTACCCACCAACCCTGGTGGGATGCCAAAGATCCATGGGAGGAAGGGTTCTCACCTTCGACGGTGGCACCTTCCTGGGGATATCTTCCTGGCATCTTCAGCTAGGGAGTCCCCATATGTGAGGACTGCATTCCTGCTTGTTCCTGGAGATAGCATAGTTACTCACCTGTAACAGGTGATTTCCGGGAACAGCAGGAATTTAGTCCTCACAACCCACCCACCTCCCCTAGGAGTTGTCTCTTTCCTCTCTCCCCCTATCCTTTCACTCAGCTACAAACTTAACTGAAGAGGGACAGTTGGAAAGGCGGGAAGGCAGCGTGCATGTGCTGAGGGATGCTCCCAAAAGCGTTCCTATTGGACGCTGGGGAGCGTTCCCGCGCATGCTCCGTCGGTACCGACGATACCCATATGTGAGGACTAAATTCCTGCTGTTCCCAGAGATCATCTGTTACAGGTGAGTAACTACGCTTTACCCTGAATGAAGAGCTGAATTTGCCATTTAAAAGGCAAATGATCTTTAGATAGACAAGGCAGAGGGCAGACATTTGTCTCTTACAAGAAACTCATATTACTCAGAGGGAGAGACTGCTGGGACATAGGAAGTATCTTAGGCAGTATTGGACGTCTGTCAGGGGCTCAAAAAAGAGGGGGGGGGAGAATTTTATTCTCACATGATGTGCGTTTGCAAGAGGAGAGAGTTATTAAAGTTTGTAAGGGGAGGTATATGTATTTTACAATTTAAAATTCAAGTGAGGCCCCTAACTGATAAATGTGTATGTTCTTATAGGAGATTTTTTCAACAGGTAGGAGGGGAACTGTCCAAGCTGCGAGTTGAAGAATTGATTGCGAGGGGATTTCAGTATCACACTAGTGCCAGCTTTGGATAACACCGGGGTGGCAAGGGTAGGCAGGCAGATAGAACAAGGGTTAAAAAAATTATTTCACAGCTTAATCTCGTTGATGCATGCAGGCAACTGCATTCCATTGTAAAGAACTTAATCTTTTTATTCTAATCCCCGTAAATCCTATTTATGCATTGATCTGATACTGGTAGGAAAGATAATACCCCACCCCTCCTCTGGGTGGTTGGGGTTAATATAGATGTGATTTGTGTACTTGGGGAGGGGGGGCGGGGATGGCAGCGGTGGCCCTATGAATATAGGGCGGCTATTTTAGAGGATCAATGAGAGCTTATTAGAAGATGTGGAGGTGGCTGGTCAGCTAAAAAAGGATATTGCTGAATATTTTACTTTCAGTAACAGTGGGGAGATTTCCAGGGTTGCAGTTTGGGATGGTTGTAAAGTGCTTATCCTTTGGAAGTTAATCATGTGGGGGGCTAAGAGGAAGGATGAAACGTCCTGGAAAAGGGAAGAAATCAGACAGAGTATTGCCCCTCATTACCTTTCCTCTTGTCCCTCATTACCTTTCCTCTTCTGCCAGCCCTGATACACTCATATAACCCCTCTTCTAAAATCACTTGCTCCCTTTCTGTTTCTGTAACCAATTCAAACTTCTCCTAACGTATAAATGCATTCACTCTACTGTCCCTCACTACCTTTCCTCTCATCTCTCTCCCTACACCCCTCCTCGTGAACTCCGCTCCTCCTCTGGCTTTCTTCTCTCTATGCTCTTTTCTTCTTCTGCAATCTCCAGACTTTGATCTTTTCACCTTGCTTCTTTTTATGCATGGAACAATCTTCCTCTATCTTTACATCGTCTCTTCTCTCCCCGTCTTCAAATTCATGCTAAAGGCTTCTGCATTTGGATCCTAATCCCTTGTTCTCCTTGTGTCTCCTTCCCTATTTGAAACCCCCCCCTTTTTTTTCTCGTGTATTGTTCTGTCTTGATTAGATTGTAAGCTCTTCGAGCAGAGACTGTCTTCTTTATATGTTTGTACAGCGCTGTGTACGCCTTGTAGTGCTATATAAATGATTTAATAATAGTAGTAGTCAGCATTTGGCAATACAGCATAAGTGTACTCCCTCAAAAGGAGTACAATTTCCACTAGAGGGGAAAAAATGAAGATTAAAGGGTTTAGAAGCAGAGGAGATTCAATATCAAATGCTGCAGGCTAAGCAGACCTATTTTGATTATGAGGACAAGGTAGGACGTCATCTGGCTCCCAAGGTTAAAAAACAAAGGAAATAATGCAGGTATGTTCTATTAGAGATTTTTTTTGGGCAGAATTCACAGAGACCTGGGGGGGATATAGGAAACATTTTATAGGTTTTATGAAGAGCTCTACAAAGCAAGAGCCCCCCCAGTAGGACAGGGAGAGAAGGATAGTTATCTGGCTTCACTGCTCCTCTCAGCTTTGTCTGATGAAGCAGCCAAGGGGAGACAATTACTGGGGAGGAATTTTTGGATGCCATAAACATCTTGAAACTGGATAAATCCCTTGGGCTGGACAGACTCAGCTAAATTTAATAAAATATTTGGGGACATCCTGTGTGATCCGCTGTTCAGTGGGGCCCTGAAAGGGGGAGAGCTAGTATAGAAACATGATGGCAGAAAAAGATCACATGGCCTTTCTAGTCTGCCCTTCCATGTCAACTACCTTTAGAGATTCTCTGTGCTTGTCCCCATGCTTTTCTGAATTCAGATACTGTCCTCTTGTCTAATGGGATGGGTGAGGATTATGGTTGTACACAAGGAAGACGAAGACCTGGTGCAATGTAAGTCTTATAAACCTATCATGTAAAATATTAGTCAAGATTCTTGCTGATAGGCTTAATGGGGTAATTTTCTAATTAGTTCATGAAGATCAGATGGGAATCAACCCTCCATTGCCTCAGAAAAATTCAAGTTATCAATGTCCCTGTTCGATGTACATCACCAAGTTTAAGTTACAGTGTAAACTGCTTTGAGTGAAATGATAAAGCGCTATAAAAAAATCTGTTAAATAAATAAATTATGCTAGGCAGGTAGGCAGGCAATAACATCGGAAAGATTTTGAACTTCATGTGCACTGCCCAAAGAGTAGGGAGGCTTTCCCTGCTTCTTTCTGTGGACACTGCCATGAAAAAGGTCTTCGATCAAGTAGATTGGACCTTCATGTTACATATAGAAACATAGAAATATGACAACAGAAAAAGACTACATGGTCTATCTAGTCTGTCCTTCCATATCAACAACTACAACAGTCCCCTTTTTACCTTTAGAGATCCTCTGTGTTTGTCCCAGGCTTTTTTGAATTCAGTTACTGTCCTCATCTCTATCACCTCCACTGGGAGACTATTCCCCGGATCCACTACTCTTTCTGTAAATAAATATTTCTGCATATCACTCCTGAATCTATCTCCCTTCACCCTCATCCCATGTCCCCTCGTAGCAGAACTTGCTTTCAATTGAAAGAGGCTCTATCCCTGAACATTTATGCCACGGAGGTATTTAAAACATCTCAATCATATCACCTCTATCCCACCTTTCCTCTAAGGTGTACATATTAAGATCCTTAAGTCTGTCCTCATATGCTTTATAATGAAGACCACTATTCATTTTAGTAGCCACCCTCTGCACCGACTCCATCCTTTTCACATCCTTTTGAAGGTGCAGTCTCCACCAAAGACTTATACAGAGGCATTATCACCTCCTTTTTTCTGCTAGCCATTCCTCTCCATATGCACCCAAGCATCCTTCTAGCTTTTGCCGTCACCTTTTCTACCTGTTTAGCTACTTTAAGATCATCAGACACAACCATGCCTAGGTCCCGCTCTTCTTTAGTGGACAAAAGTGCTATCTCCAGGAACAAGCAGGAATGTAGTCTTCACATATGGGTATCGTCGGTACCGACAGAGCCTGCGCGGGAACGCTCCCCAGCGTCCAATTAGGAAGCTTTTGGGAGCATCCCACAGTACCTGCGTGCTGCCTTCCCGCCTTTCCCAACTGCCTCTCTCCAGTTCTTCGTTTTCCATGGAGCCAGCAGGTCGTGTTCCTGTCACCGCAGAAAATTGTTTTGTTATTCTTTATTTTTTTGTGGTCGTGTCTGCCTTCCCCGACGCTATACCGGTACCGACGATACCCATATGTGAGGACTAAATTCCTGCTGTTCCCAGAGATCACCTGTTACAGGTAAGTAACTGTGCTTTACTGAAATCTAACTACACCACATCTATGGCTCTCCCTCGGTCCAACTCTCTCTAGTCACCCAGTCAAAGAAATTAATTAGATTTGTCTGACAAGACTTGCCTCTAGTAAAAACATGCTGCCTGAGATCCTGCAATCCACTGTACTCCAGAAACCTCACTATTCTCTGTTTTAGCAGTGTTTCCTTTAATTTATTCACCACAGATGTCAGACAAACTGGTCTGTAGTTCTCCACCTCATCCTTACTTCTGCATTTGTGAAAAGGGACCGCATGCACCTTTCTTCAGTCCTCTGAGACCACTCCCGACTCTAAGGAGGGAGGAGTGGCCTAGTGGTTGGGACAAGGTACTTCAGGCCGGAAGGTCGGGGGTTCAAATCCCACTAGAGGACAGCAACCTTGGGCCGGAAGGACTGGGGTTTCTAGTCCCACAGGTGCTCCTTGTGATCTTGGGCAAGCCACTTAACCCTCCATAGCCCATGTTCCCTGTAAAATAGTTATCTCCAAGTTATAATGCCCTGTTCAATGTAATTTCAGTTTGTTCAATGTAAACCGCACTGATGCAGAATAGCGTGATATATAAGAAAATGTAAATAAATAATAATAAATAAATAAATAAAGAAGCATTGAAAAGGTCAGACAGTGGAGTCGCTAGAACCTCTCCAAGTTCCTTCCATATTCTCTGATGTTTTCCATCTGGCCCCATCTCTTTGTCTCCTTTTTAGTAACGCTAGTTCCTCATAAACAGTCTTCTGAAAATAGTTCTCCTTCACTTCTGTTCCTATTTTGGAGTGTTTTCTGAGGTCCTGTTCGTGTTCCTTCATCTGTGAACACAGAATAAAATTATTTAAGCAATTCTGCTTTATCCTCATAAATACCACTTAACAATACCACTTCCATATTGTCCTGCTAGACAATCCAGACAAGTGGATTGTGTTCCCCTGCCAACAGATTGATGGAGATAATTTGTTTTTAATTTTTATTTATCTATTTATTTACGAGGCTTGATATACTGCCCATACCGGAGTGTTAGGGTGGCGTACAATAATAAACATAGTGGCTGGTAGAAAATAAAAGGAGGAAAAGGAACGCCATTAAATTAATAGGAGATAGTAGGAAGAATGTAGGAAAGGGACAGAGCTGAACACAGAGGCAGAACTGACTGCGGGTAGGATGGGAGGGTGAAGGAAAGGGGAAGTAGAGGTAATGTATAGCACCAAGACCATCATGTCACAGTTGCAGGGGCAGGGAGGTTGAAGGCCTGGCAATAGAGATGAGTTTTAAGTAGAGCTTTGAAGCAGGGAAATGAAAGTTTGCTACGAAGAGAGTGTGGGAGTGAGTTCCACAGAGCGGGGCATAGAAAGAAAAACGCATAATGACGAGTGAGTTCAAGGTGTGCTTGAGATGGAGCGGGAAGGAAGAGAGGGTTGCCATGTGTGGAGGAGACGGGGAGCAGACTGGAGATGGATGAGATCGGCCAAATCCTGGGGATACCGATGTGGAGAGCCTTGTGTGTAGTGATGAGAAACTTATAGACGAATCTGAATTTGATGGGGAGGCAGGGGGTGATGTGGTTGAAGGGGGAGGAGTGTGTAACAAAACAAGCGACTGTATTTTGGATAAGTTGAAGGCGTCAAAGCTGATATTTGGGGAGACTGGCGAAAACTGAATTACAATAGTCCAAGTGGGAAATCACAAGGGAGGGGACCAGGGTAGTGAGAGAAGAAACAGAGAGAAGCAGTCGAAGAGCCCGGATCCTACGAAGGTGAAAAAAACAGCTATGTACAAGGGTGGAAATATGTTGGTGGAAAGACCGTGAAAAATCGAGGGTGACACCAAGGTAGCAGAGAGTAGGGATAAGTGGGATGGGGAGGGAGGACATGCTGGGAGCCAGGGTGGGAACATAAGAACATAAGACATGCCATACTGGGTCAGACCGAGGTCCATCAAGCCCAGTATCCTGTTTCCAACAGTGGCCAATCTAGGTTATACGTACCTAGCAATATCCCCAAAAGACAGGTTCCACAATGCTTGTACTTGGTCAAGCATTGATATCCTGGGTCCCTTTTTAATAGTGGTTTATGAACCTTTCCTCCAGGAACTTGTCCAAACCTTTTTTAAACCCAGCTATACTAACAGCCCTTACTACATCCTCCGGTAACAGATTCCAGAGTTTGATTACACGTTGAGTGAAAAAATATTTTCTCTTATTTGTCTTAAATAGTTTACCCTGTAGCTTCATTACATGTCCCCTAGTCTTTCTATACTCTGATAGCGTAAACAATTGATCCACGTTTATCCGTTCCACTCCATTCATTAATTTATAGACCTCTATCATATCTCCCCTCAGCCGTCTCTTCTCCAGGCTAAAGAGGAGTGGCACTGAAGGAAAACCAAATGGTGGAAGACTTAGAGGGACTGACGCAGAGGAAGTTATCAGAGAACCAGCCGGCAACGAGAATGAGACAAGCATTGAGGGCAGTGAGGTCAGGGGCTGAGGAGCTGGTGTGATGGATAAGGAGAATGTCATCAGCATAAAGATAAGCAGATATACTGGTCTGTTGAATGAGCAAGGCGAGGGGAGCAAGAAATATATTGAAAAGAAGGTGGGCAAGAATAGAACCCTGGGGACACCACAGTGCAGGGGGAGTGAGGGAGAGATGTTAGGACCCGAGTGAACAGCGAACGTGCGGGATGAGAGAAAAGACCGAAACCATTGAAGGACAGTGCCACGGACGCCAAAGTCAGACAGATGAGTGAGGAGAGTGCGGTGGTCGACAACATCAAAGGCGGCAGAGAGATCTAAGGAGACAGTGATAGATAAGTTACCACGATCGTGAGAACGGTGGAGTTCGCTAAGGAGTGCCAAAAGAATAGTTTCCGTGCTGTGACCGACCCTGAAACCGGACTGATGAGGGTGAAGAGAGAATATAGTGTCAAGATGTGCAGAGAGCTGTGCGAACACAGGTTTTTCAAGGATTTTGGAGAGGAAAGGTAGGTTCGATACAGGACGCCAATGTGCGGGAAGGGCGGGGTCGAGAGTAGGTTTCTTCAGGAGGGGACGGACCAGGGCATGTTTCCAGCGGGTAGGGAAGCAACCGTAAATGAGACACGAGTTGATTATGGCAAGTGCATAAGAGAGGAGCGTGAGGGAAGGATCCGGAGCCAGGTGAAGGGAAGGGGATCAAGTGGACAGGTAGTTTTGTGAGATGAGGAGATGATACTTCTAAACTTGTCAAGACTAACAAGCCAGAAGGATTGCCAGGTGTGGGGGAAGATGCAAGATGGGGGGGGGGGGGGAACACAACAGGGGAGTCAGAGAGGGGAGGGGAGAGAGGGGGGGACAGGGATGAAAGGAAGAGTGGAGGGACTGGATCTTATCAACAAAGAAAGACGCAAGGCTGCTTGGGCTGGGAGCAGCAGGAGGAAGTACCGTCAGAGATGGGAGAGCAGAAGATGAGGAAAGAGAACGGAGTACCTGATAGAGGCGACGGGTAGAGTTAGAGGAAGAAGCAATGAGGTTTCAGTAGTGAGCCCACTTGGCAGCGGTGATCATAGAACGGTATGAACGGTGCACGTGACGGAAGGCAGCAAGGGAGGTAGCAGAGGGATGTTTGCGCCAAGAGTGCTCAGCGCGCTAGAGATGGGTACGTTGGAGCTACAAGCCCGGATGATACCAAAGATGGTGGGACAGTGAGCGCTAAGGAATAGGATGAAGTGGGGCCAAAGTGTCGAGGGTCGAAGTGAGGGTGGAAGACCAGGCATCGACCTGTTGGTCAACAGAAAGGGAGAAGAATTCTGGTGGAAAGCGCTGAAGGGTAAGAGGGGTGAGATGCCATTTGAGAACCTGGGAGGGGGGGGGGGGGAGACCAGCGGTAAACAGCAAGGGAGCCTGTAAGGGAGGAAGAGAAAAAGAGAACAGGAGGCAATAGTGGTCAGACCAGGGAAGAGGAAGAGGTAGAATATTGGATGGGGTGTAAGGGGAGTGGGTGGAAGTGAGGATGAAGTCAAGGGGTTCACCTGGAGGAGTGAGTTGGACAATCCACATGCAGGGTAAAGGATAAGTCGTCAAGAAGTGACAGAAGAGCCCTATCACGGGGTCTGGTCTGTGAATTCAGATGGACATTGAAGTTGCCCAGGACAATGAGGTAGGAAGACAGAAGGGCTGTTTCGGAGAGTGTGAGTAGTAAGGAATCCCAGAGATTCGAGCACAATGAGGGTGGAACATAAAGGAGGAGAAAATACACGGAAATAGAGGTCTCAGAATGCAACAACAGGGCTTCCGGGTAGTGGGGACGGGGGCGAGACAAGTGTAAACGGGAGAGAGGCTCGCTGTATAATTGCCACAACTCTGCCTGTCCGATGGAGGCGAGGGACGTGGAAGGCAGAGTAGCCAGGGGGAAGACAGCGGTGGAGGAGACCTCCTCCGCCTCGCAGAGCCAGGATTCAGTAAGGAAAAGAGCATCGAGCGAGTGATGGCAGTGGGGGTGTACTATCGACCGCCTGGCCAGAATGAACAAATGGATGATGAAATGCTTAAGGAGATCAAGGAAGCTAACAAAAGTTACAGCAGAGTAGTAATAAAGGGTGATTTCAATTACCCCGGTATCGACTGGGTCAATGTCATGGCAGGACATGCTAGGGAGATAAAGTTTCTAGATCAAATAAATGACTGCTTCTTGGAGCAGCTAGTTCATGAACCGACCAGAGGGGAAGCCATACTGGACCTAGTCCTTAGTGGAACATCAGATCTGGTGCAAGAAATAAGGGTGTTGGGACCACTTGGCAATAGTAATCATAGCATGATCATCATGTTTGATTTAATTAGTGGAGGAGGGATAGTAAAGAGATTCACAGTACTACCTTTTAACTTTCGAAAGGGAGACTATGATAAAATGAGGAATATAGTTAAGAAAAAACTAAAAGGAGCGGTTGCAAATGTTAAAGACTTACATCAAGCTTGGGTGTTGTTGAAAAATACTATCCTGGAAGCCCAGACCAGCTGTATTCCACGCATTAAGAAGAGTGGAAGAAAGTCCAAAAAACTGCCAGCATGGTTTAAAGGTGAGGTCAGAGAGGCTGTTGCTGCCAAAAAAGCATCTTTCAGGAAATGGAAAAAAGAGCCAAACGAAGAAAACTGGAAACAGCACAAGCACTGGCAAGTTAAATGCAAAGCATTGATAACGCAGGCAAAGCGAACATTTGAGAAGGAACTTGCTACGGAAGCAAAAACACGAAACAAAGACTTTTTCAAGTATATTCGTAGCAAAAGGCCTGTGATAGAGTCAATTGGACCATTAGATGATAGAGGGGTAAAAGGAGCAGTAAAAGGAGACAAGGCTATAGCAGAGAGACTGAATGAATTCTTTGCTTCGGTCTTTACTGAGGAAGATGTAGGGATGTTACCCAAGACTGAAGTGGTATTTAAAGGTGATACTGCAGAGGAATTGAGAGAACTATCGCTACACCAGGAAGATATATTACAACTATTTGATAAACTGAATAGAAGCAAATCACCTGGACCGGATGGTATACATCCAAGAGTGTTGAAAGAACTGAAATATGAGATTGCAGACCTGCTATAGTAATCTGTGAACTTTCATTACAATCATCTGTAATACCTGAAGATTGGAGGATTGCCAATGTAACGCCAATTTTTAAAAAGGGTTCCAGGGGTGATCCGGGAAATTACAGACCGGGGAAAATGGTAGAAACCATCATAAAGATCAAAATTGCACAGCATGTAGATAGTCGTGGCCTAATGGGAGACAGCCAACATGGCTTTAGACAAGGAAGATCTTGTCTTACTAATCTGATATGTGTTTTTGAAAGTGTGAATAAACAGGTAGACAAAGGTGAGTCGGTTGATACAGTGTATCTAGACTTTCAGAAAGCCTTTGACAAGGTCCCTCATCAGAGACTCTTGGCAAAACTAAAAAGTCATGGGATAGTAGGCAGTGTACTATTGTGGATCGGGAACTGGTTAAAAGATAGAAAGCAGAGGGTAGGGCTAAATGGCCAATTTTCCGAATGGAAAAAGGTGACTAGTGGAGTACCCCAGGGATCTGTACTGGGTCCGCTACGTTTTGACATATTCATAAATGACCTGGAAAAGGGAATAACGAGTGAGGTTATCAAATTTGCAGACGACACAAAACTGTTTAAAGTTGTTAAAACCCAAGAGGACTGTGGAAAACTGCAGGAGGATCTGGATAAATTGGAAGACTGGGCATCCAAATGGCAGATGAAATTTAATGTGGACAAGTGCAAAGTTATGCACCTAGGAAAGAACAACCCACACTATGGTTACACGATGCAAGGTTCCACATTTGGAACCACCACCTAGGAAAAAGATTTAGGAGTCATCGTGGATAACATGTTAAAACCCTCCGCCCAGTGTGCAGCGGCGGCCAAGAAAGCAAATAGAATGCTAGGTATCATAAGGAAAGGAATGGAAAACAAAACAAAGGATATTATAATGCCTCTGTATCGTTCCATGGTGAGACCGCACCTTGAATATTGTGTGCAATTCTGGTCGCCGTATCTTAAAAAGGATATAGCGTTATTAGAAAAGGTGCAGAGAAGGCATAGGGCAAGATGGCGACGCTAACAGACGTGTGTTGGTGAGCTCTGTGTTAAGACAAACGTGATTAATTCTATCACAAATTGTTTTGGGAGGCGAGGAGGTATACAAGTAAACATACATGTCAGCATTTCCAAAGCTTCAGTTTGGTTAATATTTGTATACAGGGCTGAGACGTCCAACGTAACCATATGAAAATCCCATTCAGACAAAATAAGTGAATGAAGCTGTTGTAAGAAATGTGTAGAATCCCGTACAAAAGACCTTACCAGTGTTGCCTCTTTCTGTAAAAAAAAAATCTCAAAACTGTGATAATGGTTCTAATATAGAATCCCTACAAGATACTATAGGCCTTCCCGGGGGGGCAGTTATAGACTTATGGATCTTGGGCACCAAATATATAATAGGTATTTTGGGGTGCAATGGTAGCAGAAAACGGTGTTCCCTCTTAGTGATCCAGCCTTTATCAAGTCCCATATCTACCAAAACTTTAATTTCACATTGTAACTGTACCGTAGGGTCATCTTCCAACAGACGATAAGTATGGACATCAGAAAGATGTGACTTGAGTGATTCCATATAGTCAGACTCCGGCAGCAACACTATCGCACCACCTTTGTCGGCTTTACGCAGGATCAACGAAGGATTTGATTTTAACTGCTTGAGCGTGTCCCAATCACCACGACAAAAATTAGACCAACTTGAATAAGGAGGTTGAATGGCACAGTGTAATGTGATCCTCACCTTTGTGACGGAGGGCTTCCCCTGACAAGTGGGGCGGCCTTTGCTGTCTCTATTGGTGGGTTTGGTTTTGATTGAAAGGCTTGAGAGCCAATGAATGAGGCATATTTACCCTTTAAGAATCAGCTGGGTTAGGTCCCGGCGTTTCATGACGGTTATTAAATTATGTGAAGAGAGCACTTGATACAGGGAAGCATTCCCGAAACATGCACGTCGTGCAAGGATTTCTTAAGCATGATTGGACTAAGCTAAGTCTTTTTAAAAAATAATTTTTTCTTGTTAATAAAATGGATTGAACCGCTTGGAAGTATTGCTCAAAAATCTATACTTTGCTGCGGTGATATCCGACAAAAAAATTTCTGAGGTTTTGGTTGAGATAAATTCTGGGGTTTGTTTGGTGATTTTGTTATTTAGATTGTATGTGTATCACTGAACTGGGGATATTTTTGCCGATTGCTTTAACCATTCCCAGCATTCAGCGTGCTTCAATAGAACACATCTGTCATCGTGAGGGAAAATGACGCTCTTCATGTTGTCGGCTGTGCAGAGGTGAGCTGGGGCCTCGTGCGGTTTTCCCGGCTCCCTCTGAAGCCGCTTAGACAGGCGCAGGGCTCTCCCGGGGGGGGGGGGGGGGAGTCTAGGATAGGACTGGAAATGGCCGATGGGGGGGCTAGGATTGGAACTGGGCTGATGGGGGGCAAGGATAGGAATGGAAAAGGCCGATGGGGGGCAAGGATAGGAATGGAAATGGCTGATGGGGGGCTAGGATAGGACTGGAAATGGCCGATGGAGGGGCTAGGATTGCAAATGGGCTGATGGGCTGGAATAGGATTGGAAATGAGCTGATTAGGGGGACTAGGACAGGAAATGGGATGATGGGGGGCTAAAAGGGCTGATGGGGGGAGCTTGGACTGGAAATGGGCTGATTGGGGGCTGGAATAGGACTAGAAATGGGCTGATTTGGGGGCTGGAATAGGACTGGAAATGGGCTAATGGGGGGCTGAAATAGGACTGGAAATGAGTTGATGGGAGGAGCTTGGACTGGAAATGGGCTGATGTGGGGGCATGGGAGAAGGGAGTAGATGCTGGGTGGGGCTGAAACTAGAAGGGAGCTGATGTTGGGGGAGGACTAGAAGGGGATGGGGCAGGGAGAATGAGGATGGAGAGGGGAAAATATATTTTGTTTTGGAGGGAAGAAATATCTACGATTGGCCAGGTATTGGGAGAGTAAGTGGGGATTGAGAATGGAAGGGTGACATTTGAGTGAATGATTAAGGAATAAAGAAATTTATTTTTATTTATTTACATTCTCTTATATACCGCGCTATTCTGTATCAGTGCGGTTTACATTGAACAAACTGAAATTACATTGAGCAGGGCATTATAACTTGGAGATAACTATTTTACAGGGAACATGGGCTATGGAGGGTTAAGTGGCTTGCCCAAGACCACAAGGAGCACCTGTGGGACTAGAAACCCCAGTCCTTCCGGCCCAAGGTTGCTGTCCTCTAGTGGGATTTGAACCCCCGACCTTCCGGCCTGAAGTACCTTGCCCCAACCACTAGGCCACTCCTCCTACAAATGGAGGAAAGAGCAAAAGGGGAAAGATCAGTATGTTAAAGCAGATGTAGAGAGAGAATGGAAAAAATCTAGAGGAGAGAAGAAAGGACAAATGGACAGTTAGCAGAAGACATGAAGAAACCAGAAGAAATTGGCTGGAGCAATTGCAACTGAAAAATAAAATGCCCAAACAACAAAAGGTAGAAAATACTTTTTTATTTTGAATTTATTAACTGGAATATGCCAGCTGTGGGGAATGTGTATTGCAAACGTCTTTACATTTTTGTTTAGTACAAAATGTTGTTGTACGTTCCAAGTTTGGTTTTTGGGGTTCCCAATTTAATTATTGTATTTCTATTTCTAAATTGTGGTTTATTGTTCTTTATTTGATGACTATCTATGTTCTGCATGTGTATCTGAGCTGAGATATTCTGTTCATGTAGTTTCTATTTGACAGAGCCATTTGTTCTCTTTCCCCAGTAGGAGATGTATCATTATTCTCTGAGATGTATTGGCTTAATATTTATAGTGTTGCCTTTTGATAGGTAGGGTTTGGTGCTTTGTGAGTCCTGGTAGTGCTGTTATGATATGTCGGGTTTGCTATGGGTTCTAAATGGTCAGTGTTTATAATACTTTCTAATGTGCCTGGCGGTTGGCACTGGAGCATAGTAATGTAGAAATCTGGTAGTCTTTCTTTATACAGACACTCATTAAGAGGCATGTTTACTAAAAGTTAGTGCATGTTAACATAATGCAAATATTTAGGCAAATCATGCTCCTTATGCAAATGAGGCACCACAATGAGTCTCTGCACATGGCCCTGCACCCACCATGGACCACCCCTGATGGGAAGGAAGGTATCTAACACCTAAGGAGGGCAGTGACTTAAAAGAGCTTAAATAGCTTGAAGGTTGGAGAAGTTTAAAAACAAAACAAAAAAACAAAAACTTAGCAGCAGAAAAAAGCTTTGCCTAAGAACACAAAAATACTCTTTTTGCAGTGCAGCTATAATACTAGGCAATACAGTAGAAAAAGTTAGCTATTAAAAATGGAAAAAAGCCCCCTTTAAGAGCTCTCAGGCAGGGAGTTTGTATTCAAGAGCCACAGAAGTACCTAGCTTGCAATATACCCTCTAGATTAGGACAGCATGGGGGGAGGGAGAGGTTAAGTCTTTTGGGGATCTTAAATAAGAATTTGGACTTAACCATAAAGACGCTTTTGGCTTTCCACAAGTGCACCACTATCTCTATACAGGGAACAATTAGGAGGGGCTACAAAACAAAAAGGCGATATTTGTTTGAAGCATTTTGTATGGGGACTCTTGGGCGGAGAAGAGAGATATGGAAACTGTGTTGGACTAGTCCCAGTCACTGTGGGTTTAAGCAAAAGTGGGAGGAGAACCTTGGAGATTGGGAAAATGTTTCTTTCAATATATTCGGAAAATACCTTTCTATTGTAATGAAGCTGGAAGAAAATGAACTTAAAATGCTCTATAAATGGCATTTGACTCCAAAGAAGCTACATAGGATTTTCCAGAAGGAGGAGAGTTGCTAGAGGAATTGTGGCTCCATGGGAATATTTTTATGTATGTGGTGAACCTTACCCTGTGGTTCAGGAATACTTCAATAAGTGTATTAACATTATGGAAGGAATTCTGAGAGATGATTTAAACCCAGAGATCCAGCAATTTTCCTCTTGCACAAATATAGCCTAGATATATCTGATAAATGGTAGAAGCAATTAAAATACTATCTCCAGGAACAAGCATTACTACTCACAAGGCTCTCCATACTAACACCCCCCAATACTTAGCTGATCTCATCTTCCTTCAACCTACCCCTCGCCTACTACGTTCCGCTCACGGCAATCGTCTTTTTCTCCCCTCCCCGACCCAGGCACACCTCGAATCTACCCGTCACGCTGCCTTCTTTTTTGCCAGTCCCGCTCTATGGAATTCCCTCCCACATGCTATCCGTACCGAACTGTCCTTCCCCCGCTTTAAGACTATGCTTAAAACTTTCCTTTTCTGCCAGGCCTTTGACCTTCCCCTCCCTTCATTCACCACCACCCAGTCGATTGCACCCATCCACCCACCGCTTCTTTCTGGGCTGTAACATTTCCTTCACTCCCCTGACTCACACTCGTGGCCCTCCGGGCCGCCTTCCCTGCCGCCCCGTGGCCTCGACCCACCCTCATGTGGTTTATTGTATACTTGTTATGTAACCTATTCGTCTGTATGTTATTTTATTTTTCCCTTTTTGTTGCCCCTGTTTACTACTTGTCTTGTCAGTCCGCTTACCACGTCTCGTCTCATCTGGCCTGTTGGTCCTACAGCCTGTCCCTTCCTGTCTATACTGCCCCTTTCTTTCTATCCACTTTCCTATTTATAAATGGCGTTCCTTTTCACTCTTCTTTCTTTGCAGCCAAGCTTGTTTGTATTGTACACCGCCTTAATACTTTTTGTAAAGGCGGTATATCAGATTTGCTGAATAAAGATAAAGCAGGAATGTAGTCTTCACATATGGGTATTGTCGGTACCGACGGAGCCTGTGTGGGAACGCTCCCCAGCATCCAATAGGAAAGCTTTTGGGAGCATCCCACAGCGCCTGCATGCTGCCTTCCCAACTGTCCCTCTCCAGTTCTTCGTTTTTCTGCGGAGCCGACAGGTCGCACATCCTGTCACCGCAGAAAATATTCCCTTTTATTCTTCTTTTTTGTGGTTGCGTCTGCCTTCCCTCGACGCTACACCGGTACCGCCGGTGGTTCTTTCTTTTTTCCTAAAAAAACCCAAAAAAACAAAAAAACCTTTTCTTCTGGAGTCTTTTCCAGGTATTTTCTCTTCGGATGCCACGCGCCATTTTGGGCACTAGGCCCAACTTTTCCTTTTAAATGGAAAAACCCGCTTCAGGTTTTAAAAAGTGTTCCAAGTGTGGCGGTACCATCTCTGTCACTGACACACCCATGAGTGGTGCCTCAAATGTTTAGGTCCTGACCACTCTATTTCGGAGTGTGTTGCCTGTGGGATGATGTCGAAGAGGGGTCGGCAAAACCGAGCTGCTAAACTTAGCACCCTTTTTCCCTCTGATGCAGCATCTGTGGCATCGACGTCTTCCAGGGCTTCGTCTTCCTCCCATGGATCTCAGGTAACTAAACATAAATCTCCAGGAACAAGCAGGAATGAGTCTTCACATATGGGTACGTCGGTACCGACGGAGCCTGCGCGGGAACGCTCCCCAGCGTCCAATCAGAAAGCCTTTGGCAGCATCCCACAGCGCCTGCATGCTGCCTTCCCGCCTTTCCAACTGTCTCTCCTCAGTTGTTCTTTTTCCGCGGAGCCAGCAGGTCGTGTTCCTGTAACCGCAGAAGAATTTCCTTATTTTTTCTTTATTTCTTTTCTGTATGCGTCTGCCTTCCTCGACGCTATACCGGTACCGCCGGTTCTTATTCTTTTAAAAAAAAAAAAAAAGACTTAATTTTCTTCAGGTGTACTTCAGGTTTGGGCCTTAGGCCCAAAACCTTTTCCTTAAATATGGAAAAACCTGCCTCAGGATTCAAGAAGTGCACAAAATGTGGTGGTACTATATCCGTCACCGACACCCATGACTGGTGTCTCAAATGTTTAGGCCCTGACCATTCCATTAAAGATTGTGTGTCCTGTTCCGTGATGTCTAAGAGAGGTCGACAGAACCGAGCTGCCAAGCTCAGTACCCTGTTTCCCTCTGATGCGGCTTCGGTGGCATCGACGTCTTCCAGGGCTGCTTCTTCCTCACATGGATCTCAGGTAACTAAACATAAATCCAGCCGGTCCTCGAAGGGCAAATCTCCTTCCAAGCATCGAGATGCCCCTGGCCTTGCCCTCGAGGATTCTGCACCGGCAAAATTACCCCAGCGGGAGGCTTCGGCTTCTAAAGCATCATCATCGAGGTTCCAGGACGATCTAGATAGCGTGGCATCAACAGATCTCCTGGTGCCATGCTCTGGGGTACCGGTGGCCTCCACCGGTACCGACTTCCAGGTATTGGCAGCGTCGATGGATCAGAGGATTCTGTCCATCGAACGCAGTCTGGCGGCCTTCCTTGTGGCATCGACGCCCGGGGTACCGCATCAGACTACTCCGCAGGTACTGGCTCCTGTATCGCCATCGGCACCGATTCCGGTACCGGTGGCATTGACATCGGCTTCGGTGTCAGCCATGCCGGTACCCTGCCCTCTGCAGCCCTCCGGTACCGATATCCCGGTACCGATGATTCCCGATACCGATCCCGGTCGGTACGGGTATCGGGCTTTGCAAGAGCATCCCGACAGACGATACTTCGATTCCTCTGACTCTGAGGATTCTGAAGAGTCTGTCGATGCAGCAGTGCTTCTTCCACAGGAGGAGTCCTCTCCTAAACGAAGGATGTCTCCTCCAGAGGACTTGTCTTTTGAAGATTTTATCAGAGAGGTGGCTCGGGGTCTCTCTATTACAGTAGCCCCAGAGTCAGAGTCTAGAGCTAAGGCGTTAGATATTCTACAATATCTCCAGGAACAAGCAGGAATGAGTCTTCACATATGGGAGACGTCGCCGACGGAGCCCGCACGGGAATGCTCCCCAGCATCCAATCAGAAAGCCTTTGGGAGCATCCCCCGTGCCTGCGCGGTGGCTTCCCGCCCTTCCTACTGCCTCTCCCCAGTTTTTCGTTTTCCGCGGAGCAGGCAGGACGTCCCTCCTGCCACCGCAGAACTTTTTACCTTTTTTCTTTTCTTTTCTTGTTTCTGTAGTCGCGGCTTTTCCCGCCAACAGCGGCACCTCTGTGCCCTTTTGGTTTCTTTTCTCACTTATTTTTTGTCGCCTAGCGGGACCTTTTTTCCCTCTGGGCGCCGAGGCCTACCGGGCTTACAGCATGGAGCCCCAGAAGTGCCCTCACTGCGGGGACTTAGTTTTCCACATGGACTCCAATGCCTGGTGCCTCTCTTGTTTGGGGCCTGACCCTTTCCCCCCGGGTCCTCTCGGCTACAGTATCGGGAGAAGACCTTCCCTTTTACGGGTATCCCTCGATGACGTTTTCACGCCCAAGGCGCGGTCCTCGGGTTTTTCTTCTCTCCAGGATCAGGTAACCACGCAACGGGTCTGTTAAGACTAGCCAAGTCTTGAGGGGCGAGTCTCATGCGTGGCATGGCGACGGCTCCGGCCAACCCCTCAAGTCCCCCTTGGCTACTATACCCCGGCGGGAGTCCTCGGGCTCCAAAGCATTTACGGGGTTTCGGGATGTTCCTGGGGTTCGCTCCTCACAGAACATTCCCGAGCCGTGCTTGAGGGAGGTACCCGCTTCGAGCGGTGCCGATTCCCCGGCATCGGCGCCAGCGTAGAGTGTTCCACTCTTCGCCAGGGATCGTCAGCTGGTGTCCTCGGCGCCTCCGGGGCCGATCGACTCGACCGAGTCTGACCTCCCTATGTCCAAGCCGTGCTCGAGGGAGGTACCCGCTTCTAGCGGTGCAGACCCCCCGGCATCGGTGTCGAGCGTCCCGCTACTCACCGAGGATCGTCCGGGGCCGATCGAATCGGTCCAGCCTGGCGTTCCATCATCCCTGCCATGCGCGGGGGTGGTATCCGCTACGGGCGGTGCTGACTCCTCGACGCCTGCGTCGAGCGTTCCGCTCCTCACCGGGGGCTGTCAGCCGCAGTCCTCGGCGCCTCCGGGGCCAACCGACTCCTGCCGGTATGGCGTTCCTACGGGGGTGGTATCCGCTCCCGGCGGTGCCGACCCGTCGGGGGTCGAGTGACCCGCTCCCCACCGGGGATCACCTGCCGCTGCCCTCGGCAGCTCTAGGGCCGACCGACTCGACACAGTCTGGCGGCCCTACATTCAGGCCATGCGCGGAGGTGGTACCCGCTTCGGGCGAGTCGGCGTCGGTGGTTCCACTCTTCGCCGGGGATGGTCATCTGGCCTCGGGGCCGGTCGCCTCAACCCCCGCTGGGTTGCCGGTATCCCAGCCCTGCGCGAGGGTGGTACCGGGTTTGCGCGGCACCGCTCCGCCAGAGACGGCAGGGGTGTCGAGCGCCAGGGACCGCCGTCGGCCTTCCCCGGGAGCCTTGGGGTATGTCGATCAGCCCCAGACGGGCGACCCCCCCCCCTGGCATCATCGCGGCCGTCGAGGGCCCCGCCCTTTCCGAGAAAGGGGGCCCCGGGGTCTTCGATCGCTTTGATCCAGCCTGGATCCGCGCCATCCTGCCACGGTACCCCGGCGTCGGCGCAGGAGTTTGGCACTTCCCTTCCCGCAGGGGCTCGTCGACGGGTGACCTGGGTACCCTCGGGGACGGGTCGTATGTCCCGGAAGGATTTCCCTCCGGGTCAGGCGGGCTCGAGAGGGGGCCCGGCATCTGGCAGTGCCCGCCGCCCGACATCGGCGCCAGCATCGGATGGGCCCCTCTCCACCGAGCTTCGTCCTCGGGGGCCCTTGATGCTCGCGATGCCGATTGACGCTGTTCCGATCCGCTCCCCGGGATCAGCACCGCCGGTGCGGCTGCCCCCGCCGGGGCCCTCTAGAAGGGAGTCGATTTCATCGCTCGGTTCGATGCCCAGCCTGGAATCGGTATCCAGCCTCGAAGACTTGGCCACGACACGTCTCGGGATCGGCCTCTGTCCCCTCCCGCGACGCAGAGCGGAGATCGTTGGCCTCTGCCCTCCGGCTACCACGGAACCGCTTCAGTTGCCGGGGGCAGCGCCGCCCCCGGGTTCGGGGCCGAGGCCGATTCCGGCGGCTCCGTCGACCCCTTCGATGCCTAGCTTGGAATCAATTCCAGGAGCCGACGACGCCTTGTTGACCACCCCAGTCCGGGGCTGCTGGTCCCCTCTGCCCAGCGGGCAGCAGCCCGAGAGGCTTCTCGGTGCCCTGGCGGCCTCTCCCGCCACCACCTCCCACGGCAAAGCCCCTCCGGGAGAGCCGTCTTTTCAGAATTTCCTCCTTGACATGGCGGACTTGCTGGCCATCCCTATCCCGGACCCAACTCCAGGCCCTGCGGAACGGGCCGCCGTGATGCTTCCTCTGCATCCCTCCCTGCAGGATCTCCTGCTGGGGGCTTGGCGGTCGCCTTTGAGGGTTCCGGCACCGTCGACTGCGATGCATGCTCTGTATCGGGTGCCTCCCTCCCCGGGGTTTTGGCAGCACCAGCTTCCACATCGTTCCATTGTGGTGGAATCGGCGTTGAGGAAGGCCGGAAGCAAGGAAAAGCATTCTTCTCGCCCTCCAGGCCGCGCCTCGAAGACGCTAGATACCCTAGGACGTCAAACCTTCCAAACGTCTATGCTGGCGTCCAGAATTATTTCATATATTTTTTATATGAGTCTGTCGCTCCGGGAGGTCACCGAGAGATTATCTCTGTTGTCTCCCTTCTTGTCTGCAACCAAGGCCTTTGAATATTCCTTGCTTCTTTATCACTGCAGGAATATCTCTGGGTTCCTTTCTCGTGCTTCTCTAGACTCCTTCCTGTCGGTCAGCAGATGCTCTGCTGTTGCCATTAGAGCACGCCGTACAGCATGGTTGCAGGCGTCCGAGTTGTGTAGACGGGCACAGCATAACCTGGGTAATTCTCCCTGTGACAGAGATCACCTCTTCAATAGCGAAGCCTTACGTCAGGTCGTGCAGTGCTTCGCTAACCTTCCCAGCGTTAGAAGCCATCCTAGGCCCGGCTTCCCCCCGGCGGTGGTGCGCGCCTCACCAGGCCCTCCTTCCCTAGGAAGAGGAAATGTCACCCCTCCGCCCAACCGCCAGGTGCGCCCAAGCAAGGGACCCCTCGCCCTGGGTTGAAGTCCCCGGGGCCGCACCAGAACTCTCATACCAAGCAGTTTTAGGCTCCGGTGGGCGGCTGCCTGCAATTTACCTTCTTACCAGAAGTTTACAATTGAGCTCTACTCTGGGGCTCGTTCAGTAGGGCAAATGGTTCGGGGGCTTATCCAGGGGTTCAGGTACTCTCCTTCCGTTGGTAGAGGGAGACCACCTCTACTCCATGATAGCTCTGGCCCACGGTCAGCTGGCTTACCCTTAGGTACGTCCCCGAACCCTTCTCGGCAGTATCCCCTGCTGATTGCTTCCATACCGGAATTTTCCTTCCAGCCGCTATAGTTCCCCTATGCTTACCAGGGGCTATGCCCTCATGTCCCCCGATTAATGCGGGGGGCGAGTTTCTGCATGCAGGTCCTGGGGACACCTATAGGGCCTTGATCCCCCTGGTGTGTTCTTCCGGACTGATGCTATCGTCTGTCCTTCACGCTACCATTTGCCGATCTGCCCGTGTTCCACCGGAATAGATCCCTCTCCCGGACGGATCTTGACACCACCTCCCCAGGTGGACGTTCTGTGGATCACTGGCAGGTCCGCCTTACCAGTGTTCTGCTCATGGAGGTAGGTTCCTCAGCGTACCTGCATTAGTGCCGGGGGGGGGGCGTTCTCCACAGATATCGCCTGCTCGATAGGCGCGTTTTGAGGGATGCCCACAGTGCCTGTGTTCTGCCGCCTATTTTTTTCCCAATAGCCGGTACTCACGCCCCCCCCCCCCCACCTCCGGGGTCCGGCCAGTCCGCCTGCCTATTCCTTAGATCGGCCCTTGGACTGGTTGTACTCTACTGCTGTGAAGTCAACAGCTTCTATTTTCAGTTATGCCCTCCTCCCGGAGGTTCAGACCCTTGTCTCCCTATCTCTTAGCTAGGGCAGGCTGTGTACTCCTTCTGTTCCGGGGTACACCCCTACTCTTCTCCGGAATAGGCTATCCAGATCGGCCAGTCTTCTACTGTTAGTCCTCTGAGTTATGGACTCTGCTCCTAAGGGAGTGCGCAGCTTTGCATAAAGCTTCTTTGAAGACCTGCCGTCCTTCTCCTGACCCAGCTGATTCCTGGATCTCCTGGCCTTCCGGATTTGGAACTTTCTCCTCGCTGCGGTGAAGTTCCCTTGAAGACCTCGCTACTGCGTCTACAGTACCTCCATCACAGTCCTACTTCTTACAACTCAGTAGGTAAGCTCTACATGGTACTAAGTCATTAATTCATTAATAACTTAATGATGCTTCCATGCATTCTAATGACTACTTTCCCTGTAATCTTTGGGTTTTGCTGTTCCTCTCTTCTCAACTCCTACCCTCCATCCCTCGGGGGATGCCGGGGATTCAGGTTGGGCAAATGCCATCCCGTCCTGGGCCGGGCTTACGGGATCTCCCCTGGCATCCTCAGCTAGGGAGTCCCCATATGTGAAGACTCATTCCTGCTTGTTCCTGGAGATAGCACAGTTACTTACCTGTAACAGGTGATTTCCGGAACAGCAGGAATTAGTCTTCACAACTCGCCCACCTCCCCTAGGAGTTGTATCTCTTTCTCTCTATTCCTGCCTCTCCTCTCCTTCTGGCTCAGCTATGAGACTCAACTGGGGAGAGGCAGTAGGAAGGGCGGGAAGCCACCGCGCAGGCGCGGGGGATGCTCCCAAAGGCTTTCTGATTGGATGCTGGGGAGCATTTCCGTCGGCGACGTCTCCCATATGTGAAGACTAGTTCCTGCTGTTCCGGAGATCACCTGTTACAGGTAAGTAACTGTGCTATCCTAAAACTCCTAAAGAGGCAGCTACCTTGCCTATTCATGAGATTCTGTATGATCTCATGTTAAGGATGTGGGAAGCACCTCTATCCACCTCTCCTCATTCTCGCAGGTTGGACACCATGTATCGTGTCCCTCCTTGTCCTGGTTTTCATAAAACTCAGCTTCCTCACCACTCTATTGT
Source organism: Ichthyophis bannanicus (assembly GCA_033557465.1). Lineage (NCBI taxonomy): Eukaryota > Metazoa > Chordata > Amphibia > Gymnophiona > Ichthyophiidae > Ichthyophis > Ichthyophis bannanicus. Next base: position 1,368,989,379 of record CM066031.1, read on the forward strand.
GGTTGAGTCTGCAATGAGAAAGATTAGAAGTGCCAAGAGACATGCCTCTAATCCTCCAGGACGTGAATGTAGAACCCTGGATGCTTTTGGTAGAAGAATCTTCCAAGCTTCCATGCTGGCTGCGAGAATAAATTCCTATAGTCTCTACATGGGAATGTTCTTAAAAGAAGTCACTGACCATTTGCTGACTTTAAGTCCTTTTATGTCGGACAGTAAAAGGCCAGAATTTCTCTCTGGGCTCAAACATGCCCAGGATATCTCCAAATTCTCCAACCGTGCAGCTTTCGACTCCTTTGAATGCGTAAGCAGAGCCTCAGCTATAGCTATAGGCGCACGTAGGATTGCTTGGCTTCAAGCATCTGATTTGGAGACCTGGGTCCAAGATGAATTGGGAAATATCCCATGTACAGGGGAGAATCTGTTTGGTAAAGATTGGCAAGCAAAAGCCAATCAGATGGATGCTGAAAATTCTGCTTTGGATAGACTATCCAAATCTACTGCTGCTCCTGCTAAGAAAAGGCTGTTCAAGAAAACACCTTTTTCTAAAAAGGGAAGATCCTATCCTGCTTATAGTCGGAGAGCATCTTCTGCAGCTCAGTTTCCTTCCAAACGTCAGCAATCCTCCAAACAGACCAAGGCAAACGCTGCGAGGCCTGCTCCAGCCCAGCAATCTCAGCTCCCTCAGGGCCTTTGACTCTCTGCTAGAGAACTTAGCCTTCCTGGCTCTAGAAGGACCAGAGCCCTCCACCATCCCAGGAAGGTTATGTTACTTTGCTCCCAGATGGGGGCAAATTACAGCAGAGCATTGGACACTCTCCATCATAAGAGAGGGGTACAAACTTCATTTTTCCAGCTTGCCCCCTCTCACAAGAGTGCACCAGTTCAATTCTCCAACCTCCCTCCTCAGCCTGTTAGAGCAGGAGGTTGCCACTCTTCTAGCCCAAGGGGCAATAGAGGAAGTGCCTTCTCAACAACAGGGCAAGGGGTTCTACTCCCCCTATTTTCTTGTCCCAAAGAAAACAGGGGGCTTCAGGCCCATTTTAGATCTCAGAGAATTGAACAGATTCCTAGTCAAAGAGAAATTGAGGATGGTTTCTCTAGGAACTCTGCTGCCATACCTTCACAGTCAGGATTGGCTTTGTTCTCTAGATCTCAAGGATGCGTACACTCATGTTCTCATCCATCCAACTCACAGAAGGTTCCTTCGGTTCCTTTTCCAGGAGAAGCACTATCAATACAAAGTGCTCCCCTTTGGCCTGGCCTCTGCACCAAGGGTGTTCACGAAATGCATGGCAGTGGTTGCTGCTTTTCTGCGCACCCTGGGAATATTTATCTTCCCCTATATGGACGACTGGCTCATTCGAGCTCCCACTCAATCAGAGGCCAAGACTGCTCTAACCTGCACCATGCGTATCCTTCAATATTTAGGGCTGGTAATAAACATCCCCAAATCCAATTTGATCCCTACTCAGTCCCTGGAATTTATAGGGGCGCTACTGGATACCACAAAGGCAAGGGCCTATCTTCTTCAGGCCCGCTGCCTTCGCTTGATGCAGTTAGCTTCTCAAGCAGAGTCACAACCTCTACTAACTGCTCGAGAAATGTTAGTTACTAGGCCACATGGCATCAACCGTTCATGTGGTACCATATGCTCGCCTGCACATGAAAGCAGCTCAGTGGACTTTATCCACCCAATGGACCCAGGCATTAGACTGCCTGTCAGACAAAATAGCAAACACAAGTCGCCTCATTTTGTTCCTCCAGTGGTGGAAGTCCCCTCAAAACCTGTTGCTGGGGTCTCCCTTTCAACAGCCTCTACCCCGGGCAACTCTTACAACAGATGCTTCTCCAATGGGCTGGGGAGCTCATCTTCAGGACCTCTCCACCCAGGGCATCTGGTCCCCACAGGAGACTTCTCTACATATCAGTCTCTTGGAACTCAGAGCAATCTTCCTTGCTCTGCGAGTTTTCCACACCCTGCTCAGCCACAAGACAGTCCTTGTCCACACGGACAATCAGGTAGCTATATCTTACCTCGCCTTATTATCACACTATCTGACCCAGATAAACTAGTTTCCAACTGGGACCATGCCCTTAAATCAGCTGCCTCCCTTCCAACCACAAGAATAAACATCAAGAAGTGAGAACATGCTCCATGGTACACCAATGACCTTAGAGCGTCGCTCCTTCACTTACGTAAACTCGAGAGACACTGGCGCCACGCCCAGTCCCCTGAATCTCTACGTACATACACCTCTTATCTACAATCTCATCGAGCAATGACGATGGAAAAAAGAAAACAATACCATGCAGATATTCTAAAGCGATCGCTTAACAAACCCCATGATCTGTTCAGCATAGCTAAGTCCCTAACAGGTGACCCAGCTCCCGCTCAAACAACTATGCCTCACCCACAAGATTATGCAAACTACCTACAATCAAAGATAATCCAAGCCAACAAGTTAACAACCTGCACAATCTCCTCTACTACATGTAAAACTCCTCTACTCAAATTTTGCGAGGAATCCAACAAAGAAATACAAGATATTATCACATCCATTAATCTTACCACTGCCCCTAGTGACCCATGTCCAGCTAGTTGGATCAAAGAATTACGCCAAGAACTTAGTCCCGCTATAAGCAGAATCACGAACCAATCCCTCTCCATAGGATCTTTCCCACAAAGCCTGAAATTTACTTCAATCCGCCCATTATTAAAAAAAACAGCAAACTTGATTCCTCCAAAGTTGAATCCTTTCGCCCAATATCAAGCATCCCCCGACTCGCCAGAATCATTGAAAAGGTAGTTCAACGACAAATCCAACAACATATTGACGATGTAGCTCCACTGGATCCATCTCAACATGGCTTCAGAGAAGCTCATGGTGTCGACACCATCCTCACAACTCTCTTCAATTATCTAGTTACAGGACTTGATAACATCCGCCATGGATTTGTCCTCATTTTCATGGATATTGCTGCAGCCTTTGATTCAGTCAACCATGAAACTCTGATACTCCGTCTTGTGGAGAAAGGAATACAAGGCTCAGCTATAGCATGGTGCAAGTCCTACCTATCTAACAGATGGCAACAAGTCAGAACAGGTCCCATGACTTCTGACCCATTCCCTCTCAATCAAGGTGTACCTCAGGGTTCATCCCTATCTGCATTAATGTTCAACATATATATGCAACCAATTTGTACCCTAATCCACTCCTTCAACATCCAATGCCTAGTCTACGCAGACGACGTCCTAATCTACTCACCATTCCTGATTGATCAACCTGACTTTTCACCTATATCAAGCTGCTTCAAAGCTGTATCACAATGGCTTACAACACAAAATTTAAGGATCAACCATAGTAAAACAGATGTCTTATTCCTCACCAAGAACCAGATGTTCTCCCCACCCCCCACATTAAAAGTAAACAATATTGAGTTGATAGCAAAATCAACTATCGGCTATCTCGGCATCACGCTCGACCAACGACTCAACATGTTTACACATGTGAAGAACATCACAAAAGCAATTTACCACAAGGTCCGGATACTACGTCACCTGCGCCCCCTATTGGACTTTAATGACTACCGAACTATCTTCCAAGCCTTGGTGCTCTCCCATCTAGACTTTGCAAATATTATCCTTCATGGCCTCCCTCAGTCTACACTAGGACCTCTTCGCCTTGCAATGAATGCTGCAGCAAGGGTACTTGCAGGTACATCAAGAGCTGAACATATAACCCCAGTCATGATGGATCTCCACTGGCTTCCACTTCAGGCTAGAATCCAGTATAAGTCCCTAGTACTAACATTCAAAGCCCTAAGGAACCAGATCACCTCACCCATCAGCAAACTCATTCAAAGCCGGCCGTTCAACAGGATCAGGAGATCTAATCAAGCAAACACTCTAGAGATCCCCAACATTCTAACTAAGTGTAAAAAGGCTACCGCCAACAGAGCCTTCTCCCTATTTGCACCCATGACCTGGAATGCCCTCCCTTCTGAGCTCCGTTACACCCCAGACCTATCGTCATTAGAAAAGCCCTCAAACAACACCTTTTCCTCATCCATTACCCAGAATCCAATCCCAGAAACAACCACCCATCCTCACACCCTACACCCTACTCCACCCCACCCAAAATCCAACACCATAAAGAAAATGACTAGCTCTACCACCATATCCCCTCTCTTATTTATTACTGGTACTGATCACACATCTTATTGATTAAACCTCTTATAAATATGTTGAAACCAAGCTATATTATATGTATAATTTTTCACCATACTCCATGAATAATTACTCTGTAATTAGTTACCCCTGTTACCTCCAGGTTATCTCGTCCTTGTTCAATGTAAAAACTCAATTGTCGTGTGACATTGCAGTATGTTTTTTATTCCAATTGTAAACCGCACTGATTTTAATAGCACGGTATATAAGAGTAGTAAATAAATAAATAAACAAGCAGGGAGGAACTGGCTCTCTGTCGCTTTGCAACGAAGCTCTGCGACTGTGGGCCCTCGCCAGAGAGCATCACATTCATCTTCTGGCAGTCTATCTTCCAGGTGTTCAAAACTCTTGGGCGGACAGACTCGGTCGAGTTCTGCTTCCACACGAGTGGTCCCTACATATGGACCAGGTATCCAAGATATTTCAAATTTGGGGAACCCTGGACATAGACCTCTTTGCAAGTCCGTGGAATGCCAAACTTCCCCGGTTCTGTTCCAGAACGCCGGCTCAGGTGGCTCAGGCAAGGGATGCTTTCCTCCTTCACAGGGGTCAAGACTTCCTGTATGCCTTTCCACCCATTCCCCTGATCCCCCAAACCCTGTTCAAGCTTCAGAGAGACAGAGGCCACATGATTCTCATAGCTCCACATTGGCCACGGCAAGTGTGGTACCCTCTGCTTCTACATCTCTCTCAAGCTCCCTCCCTAGAGTTAGGATCTGCTCCAGACCTCCTCTCTCAGGAGGACGGAAAGTTGTGGCATCCCAGTCCCCAGTCTCTGCATCTCAGGGCTTTGTTGCTGAAGGCCTAGATCTCCAGGATCTTCCTCTTTCTCAACAAGTGAAAGATGTTCTTTATGCTTCCAGAAAACCTTCCACTAGACGTTCTTACGCCTTCAAGTGGAAAAGGTTTACCATCTGGTGTTCTGGAAAGGGTCTTAACCCCCGGTCAATACCTCTGTAATCGTTGCTGGAGTATCTCCTGCATCTCTCTAATGCAGGCCTTAAGGCAAATTCAGTAAGAGTCCATCTGAGTGCTATTGCAGCTTCCCTCAGGCCTCTAAATGGACAACCTGTTTCCTCTCATCCCCTTGTAGCAAGGTTCATGAGAGGCCTCCTTTTAACAAAACCTCCTATTAGACCACCTCTGGTGGCATGGGACTTTAAATTTGGTTCTTGGTCAGCTTATGAAGCCGCCTTTTGAACCTTTAGCTACTACCTCCTTGAAATACCTTTCTTGGAAGGTTATCTTTCTCATTGCAATCACATCAGCACGCCGCATCAATCCACCTTATACAAGGTTCCATCATGACAAGATGGTCCTTAGGACTAATCCACACTTTATGCCTAAGGTAGTCTTACCTTTTCACCTCAACCAAGAGGTCTACCTACCTGTCTTTTTTCCAGGGCCTCATGCATCAAGTGCAGAGAGGAATCTTCATACCCTGGACTGTAAAAGAGCTCTAGCTTTTTACTTACAGAGGACACAGCAACATAGAAAGTCTTCCCAACTCTTTGTTGCTTTTGATCCTTCTCATTTGGGACAACCAGTCTCTAAGAGAACTCTTTCCAACTGGATTGCCCAATGTATTTCTTTCACCTATCAGAGCAAGAACCTTTCTCTGGAGGGCCATGTCACAGCTCACAATGTGAGAACCATGGCAGCCTCAATGGCTCATCTGAACTCTGTGTCTATCGATGACATCTGTCGAGCAGCCACTTGGGCCTTGGTTCATACCTTCACAGCCCATTATTGCTTAGACAAGGACTCCCGCCGGGATGCCTTGTTTGGTCAGGCTGTTCTCAAACACCTGCTCCATACTTAATCAACTCCTACCCACCATCCCTGATGGGATGCCAGAGATCCAGGTGGGGAAGTGCAGCCCTGTCCCAGGGACACACAACTTCTGGGCTCTCTCCCTGGCATCAAAAGCTAGGGAGTCCCCATATTTGGAGACTCATTCCTGCTTGTTCCTGGAGATAGCACAGTTACTTACCTATAACAGGTGATCTCTGGGAACAGCAGGAATAAGTCTTCACAACCCACCCACCTCCCCTAGGTGTTGTCTTTCTCTCTCTATCTCTCTTCCTTTCCCTCTCTCTCCCTCTTTGTCTCAGTTATAAAACTCAACTGAGGAGAGACAGTTGGAAAGGCAGGAAGGCAGTACGCAGGCGCTGTGGGATGCTCCCAAAGGCTTTCTGATTGGACGCTGGGGAGCGTTCCCGCGCAGGCTCCATCGGTACCGACGTACCCATATGTTAAGACTTATTCCTGCTGTTCCCAGAGATCACCTGTTACAGGTAAGTAACTGTGCTTTCCTGATCGTGTAGCTAGTCTAGTCCCGGACCTCTGGGTTCCCTATCTCATCCAGCATCTTGGAGACTGAGAACTCCTCCTTTTTATGATGTCACTGGTATATCCACTCGGAATCTGCCTCCTGCCATCAGTTACCTCAGTCTCCAAGCAGCTGGATAGATAGGAGCCCGGAGGGCCGGGCTCACTGAGAAGCAATTAAGACTGGTTTACCTACTTGATTAAGTGATTTTGGGATATTTAGTTTAGCTTAAGGGGGAGAGTTATCTCAAAGGACTGTGCCTTTAAGTTTGTCTGCAGGCACCTCTCTCTCCCCCCCCCCCCCACCCCTCCTCCTCCCTCCGTTGATTCACCTGCATCGGGCTGCGTAGGAAACTTTAGTTGATTGCTGCCGGTACAGTCAGCCACTTTTTCAGAGGAAGAACCCCGGAGGACAGCCTTGCCAGCGCCACACAGAAGTCTGCCTGTTTGCGCGCTGGCAGGCTCGGGAACATCGCGCTCAGGATTCCTCAGTGCGAGTGTGTCCCCGGTGGTAGCTGTCGCTCTCCGGGACCAGCGAGAGGCGAGCCCGGTGAGTTTGAAGCTGGTGGTTTTGCCCCAGTGACGTTTTCATTAAGGGGCCTTATTTTCTTGAAGCAGGGATAGCGCTGATTATTTTGGCGCGAAACGGAAGAGCAGCAGGCCTAGCCGCGTGGCGGCACCGCGTGGGAATGCCGATGCCGGCTATGGTTATTTAGTGCTCCTCGCTTATGCTGAGAGCTCTCTAAAAGACTTGCTAACTATTTCCCTAGCCAGGGGGGTTATTTTTTTTCGTGAAGCTTTTGGTCTTTAGAAGGGGGGAAAAAAAAAGAAACGGTAAGCTTCTAGGCCTGCGGTGCTGAGGGTGTGCGTGAGTAAACAGCTTCAGTGCTTGCAATTATTTTTGTTGGGGGCCATGCCATCCAAGCCACTTTGTTTGGTCTGTGGCATGAAAAAAGGCTCTGCTTCAGGTGTTTGCAAAACCTGTGCTAGGGAGACAGTGGCCATGGATTCTGGAGAAGAGCAGAGAGTAGTGCAGGTGGCAGAGTCAGAGCCCTCAGGATCACAGTTACAGGAGGGGGCCCTGGGGGAGCCGGTGGCAGGTCCTTCTTCGTTGCCTCTCACTCCTCTCCCACAGGCTACTTTACCAAAAGAATTGGCAGCAATTTTTTCAAAGGATTTTGTTACATTGCTCCAACACACTTTCTTTGCTGCTGCTCAGCAGGAGAAAGGACCTGGGACAGCTAGCGAAGTAAAGAGACCCGCGCCGTCTCCGCAGACAGAGGACCCTTTCAGCGGAGCCAAGAGGCCGCGTTCGGAGGGGGTACCGGCGGAGTATTCTGTAGCCTTAGAGGGGCCCTTTCCAGAGGATGAAGCTCACGGTGTAGAGAATGGAGGAAGAGCTGGAGGAAGGTGAACTGTCCGAGAGAGGAGCAGGCAAGGGTGGTACGCGTCTTCAGGAAGGAAGAGCTACCGGCGTTAATTGTAGAGGCATTAAAGGTTTTAAATATGCCGGTCCCGGGGTCAGCCGAGGACGAGACCCTGGAAGACCCCTTGTTGCAGGTTTTCAGGAAGAATCAACGAGCGTTCCCGGTGCATAGAGTATTTCGGGAGATGATTCAGGAGGAGTGGAACGTGCCGGAAGCTCCTCTGAAGGGATCCAGGGTCATGGGCCACCTTTATCCTTTGCTGGCTCAGGATAGGGAGGTTTTTAAGTCACCCAAGGTAGATGCGGCCGTTTCGGTGGTTACCAAGAAGACTACCATCCCGGTGGAGGGTAATGCAGCCCTTAAAGATTCCCAGGATAGGAAGGTGGATGTGTTGTTGCGTCAGGTGTTTGATGTGAATGCCCTCTCGCTGCAAGCGGCTATTTGCGGAGCATGGGTGGCTAGAGCCTGTCTTAGATGGTCTCAGCGAGTGCAGGAAAGCCAAGAGGCTGAAGAGTCTGGAGAGGCGGCTAGGTTAGAATCTGGTGCGGCCTACCCAGCAGACATTCAATATGATCTTATGCATGGTTTGGCAAAGAGCATGGCGTCGGCAGTGGCGGCTCGAAGGTACCTGCGGCTGCGCAAATGGGCGGCGGCTAGTTCCTCCAAGGCAAGATTGAGCAAGCTTCTCTTTAAAGGGCGCCTTTTGTTCGGGGAAGACTTAGAGAAATTGGTAAAGGACTTGGGGGAATCCAAGGGAGGTAGGTACCCGAGGACAAGCCCAAGTCGAGCCGGCAGTTTCCGGCTGTCAGGGGGCAGCAGCGAGACTTTCACCGGTTTTGGTTCCAGAGATTTAATCCCGGTCAGAGAGGGCGTTTTTCCTTTCGAAGTCAAAGCTTCCAGGGGTTTCGTGGGGCCGGACGGGGGTTTGGTCCCTCGTCCTCCTCGTCCTTCAGTGTCAAAAAGTAACAGTGAGATACGGGGGACCCGGGCACCCTTGCTGCTGGTAGGAGGGCGGTTGCAGGAGTTTTATTCTGCCTGGGTCTGAGTAACGTTCGATCAGTGAGTACTAGAAGTCATCCGAGAAGGGTACGCACTGGAATTCCTCAGGCCAGTGAGGGAGGCCTTCGTACAGTCCCCCGGCAAGTTGCCCGCCAAGTGTGCGGCCCTGCGGGAGACGGTCCGAAGGCTACTGGAGCTCAAGGCGATAGTACCTGTCCCGTCAGACCAACTCGGAGGCGGTCGCTACTCCATCTACTTCGTCGTCCCAAAGTAGGATAGGGGCGTCTGACCGATTCTGGATCTCAAGGGTGTGAATCGTTGCCTTCGGGTGTCGCATTTCCACATGGAGACGCTGCGGTCGGTCGTTGTGGCGGTCCAAAAGGGAGAATTCCTCACATCGCTGGACTTATCGGAGGCCTATCTCCACATTCCAATACGGCAGGAGCATCACAGGTTTCTCAGGTTCGCAGTCCCGTTCGGACACTTTCAGTTCCGGGCGTTACCGTTCGGCTTGGCGACGGCACCGTAAGCCTTCACCAAGGTCATGGTGGTGGTGGCGGCGCCTCTAAGGAAGGAAGGCATTTTAGTGCATCCGTATCTGGACGTCTGGTTGATTCGAGCAAAGTCACGGTCCAAGAGCGCGTCGGCCATGGCGCGGGTAGTGTCGTTTCTGGAAGAGCTTGGTTGGGTTGTCAATATGTCCAAGAGTCAATTGGTGCCCTCTCAAAATCTGGAATATCTGGGAGCTCGCTTCGACACGCACGCAGGAAAGGTGTTCCTAACAGTGGGAAAGAGCACAGTCTTCGGAAGTTGATAAACCGGTTTCTTCAATACAAGGCGCCATCAGCGTGGCATTATCTGCAATTGCTGGGAACGATGGCAGCGGCCATAGAGACGGTTCCGTGGGTGAGAGCTCACATGAGGCCCTTGCAGAGAGCTTTGCTTCGTCGATGGTCGCATCAACAGGATCCCCTCTCCCGAAAGTTGCCCTGTCCGGAGGAGGTGCGGCGGTCTCTGCGTTCGTGGTTGCGCCCCGCGTCCTTTTAGTGCGGTAGGGCGCTAGATACTCCGACCTGGATATTGGTAATGACAGACGCCAGTCTCTCAGGCTGGGGCGCTCACTGTCAAGGCAGGTTCACACAGGGACAGTGGACAGTCCAGGAACAAATGTGGTCAATCAACAGGTTGGAGTTAAGAGCGGTGGCTCTAGCATTGCAGTCGTTCCAGAGGCTACTCTACGGCAAGGCTGTCCGAGTGTTCTCCGACAATGCCACGGCAGTGTCCCTATGTCAACAAGCAAGGAGGCACCAGCAGCGTGGTGCTGGAAGTCTAGGCCGGAGCCCTGTGCGATTGGGCAGAGGCGAATCTTCTGGATCTGTCCGCAGCACATGTCGTAGGGGTGGACAATGTGCAGGTCGATTTTCTCAGTCGGGTACGGATAGACCCAGGGGAATGGGTCCTTCATCCCGAGGTCTTCCAGATGATAGTGCGAAGGTGGGGTGCGCCGGCTATGGATCTCATCGCCACCTTCACCTCGGCGAAGTTTGGCAGATTCTTCAGCAGAAGACGAGAAAGGATGTCTGAGGGCTTGGATGCTCTCACTCAGGAGTGGCCAGTAGGGCACCTGCTGTATGTGTTCCTACCGTGGGTCCTGCTCGGAAGAGTGCTGCAGCGGATCAAGCTGTTCCGAGGTCACGTAATTCTCATAGCACCGGATTGGCCTCGCAGACCTTGGTACGGGGATCTGGTGAGGTTGGTAGTGGCGAAACCTTGGCGGCTTCCCCTTCGGCCGGATCTTCTGGCGCAGGGGCCTCTGTTCATGCCTCACGTGGATCGATTCTCGCTTACGGCCTGGCTCTTGAAAGGGCACGGTTGACGGCAAGGGGGTACTCAGCAGCGGTCATTTCTACCCTTTTGAAGTCAAGGAAGAGGTCCACCTCCCTTGCATATGTCCGCATCTGGAGGGTCTTCGAGGCTTGGTGTGTGGACAGGAACTGCGAGGCTTTAAAGTCTTCCGTCTCTCAGATCTTAGATTTTCTTCAGGACGGTCTTGACAAAGGGCTGGCGGTGGCGTCGTTGCGGGTGCAGGTGGCGGCGTTGTCCTGCTATAAAGGGAAGATAGGAGGTCAAGCACTCGGGGGTCATTGGGATATTAAACGTTTTCTGCGGGCAGGGTCGCTGCTGTGGCCTCCGGCCAGGCAGATCATTCCGAAGTGGCATTTACCATGTGTTCTGGACACGCTAGAGCATGCGCCATTCAAACCGCTGTCCCGAGCATCCATCAAGGACCTCACTTTGAAGGTGGTGTTTCTGGTGGCCATTTGTTCGGCGAGAAGGGTCTCGGAATTGCAGGCTCTTTCCTGCAGAGAGCCCTATCTGTTGTTCTTTCCTTCAAAGGTACTTTTAAGGACGGTGCCGGCCTTCCTTCCGAAGGTGGTGTCCCCTTTTCATGTGAATCAGGAAATGTCTTTGCTGGTCTTCTCGAAGGACGCGGGAGCGTCTGGTTCCAGGGAGTTGCACTGGTTGGATGTCCGTAGGGCGATAAAAAAGTATCTTCATCGGACGGCCAGCTTTTTGCAAATCAGACAAGCTGTTTATCCTCTTCGCGGGGCCCAGAAAGGGTGAAGCGGCGTCCAAAGGCGTCCATCGCAAGGTGGATTAAGGAGGACATTGCGTCAGCTTACATGTTGAAAGGTAAGTCAGTGCCGGAAGGGCTTAGGGCTCATTCTACTAGAGTGCAAACCTCGTCTTGGGCGGAGGTACGTTTGGTGCCTACGGTGGAGATTTGCAAAGCAGCGACTTGGTCATCGCTGAATTCCTTTGTGAGGCATTACTGTCTTGATGTCCAGAGGGCGGAAGAGACCTCTTTTGCCTCTGTAGTACTGCAGCCGGTTCTTCTGGGGCCCTCCCAGGTTTGAAGATTCACTGCTCTGGTACGTATCCAGAGGTCTGGGACTAGACTGGTTACACGATCAGGAAGGTGAAATTAGACTTACCTGCTAATTGTTGTTCCTGGAGTGTAGCCAGTCTAGTCCCGTGTCCCTCCCCAGTATTTTGTAGTTCTCGATTGGTCTGAAGTGATGGGATCAATCACAGGTAAGAGTGCTTTTTACTGTTCAAAGTGGTAGGAGTTGCAGGTGGAATTGCATGAAGGTTAAAAAATTAAAAACAAAACAAAACAGAGAAAAAGGGGAGATACAGGGGTAGGTCTGCTTTTGCGGGTTGTCCCTTCATTGAGAGGAGAAAGTAGCCTGTGTTTGTTGAAGTCACAGTCTGTAGCGGGAGTTTTTCTGTTCTGCAGGTTGATGGTTTTAGAGTTTAGTTAAGGGTTGCTTAGTACTTTTATAGGTAAGGTAGTAGTTTCTCCAGTCATTCTCTTACTTGTGTCTCCGGTGAGTCTGCTTTGTCAATAGGTTACTGATGGCAGGAGGCAGATTCCGAGTGGATATACCGGTGACGACATAAAAAGGAGGAGTTTTCTCAGTCTCCAAGCTGCTGGATGAGATAGGGAACCCAGAGGTCCGGGACTAGACTGGCTACACTCCAGGAACAACAATTAGCAGGTAAGTCTAATTTCACCATTTGGCTGGTCCTCAAAGGGTAGATCTCCTTCTAAGTATCGAGATGCCTCTGGCGTTGCCCTTGAGGGACTTGTACCGACAAAATTACCCCGACAGGAGGCTTCGGCTTCCAAAGCACTAACGGGGCTCCAGGATGTTCTCGAGGCCTCAACCTCGGCAGAACTACTGGTGCCATGCTCTGGGGTACCGGCTGCTTCATCTGGTACCGATACCAAGCATCGGCAGTGTCGATAGACCAGAGATTCTTCGCTATTGAACGCAGTCTGGCGGCTCTTCTCACGGCCCGAATGCCCTTGAAACCACTTCAGACAATTCAACTGGTACCGACTGCATCGACATCGGCAGGTATTCTACCAGGACTGAGTCATGCTTATCCATCCGGTATTGACAAGTCAGTACCGGACGCCTCCAATGCCGACTTCGATCGGTACCGGTATTGTGCCTTGCACGATCACCCGGATCGGAGATGCTTTGAGTCCTCGGATGAGTCTGAAGACTCTGAAAGCTCTGCCGATACCAGAGTACTTCTTCCTGAGGATTTGTCTTCTCCTCAATGTAGGATGTCTCCTCCAGAGGTTATGTCCTTTCAGGATTTTATCCGAGATGTGGCTCGAGGTCTTTCCATCACAGTGGCTCCTGAAAAAGAGCCTAGGGCAAAGGAATTGGAAATCCTGCAATACCCTAAAGCTCCCAAGGAGGCAGCTACCTTACCGATTCATGAGATCTTGCATGATCTCATGTTAAGGATGTGGGAAACACCTCTAACCACATCTCCTCATTCTCGAAGGCTCGACACCATGTATTGAGTTCCTCTTTGTCCTGGGTTTCAAAAGACTCAGCTACCACACTATTCCATAGTGGTGGAATCAGCTATGAGAAGGATCAAGAGTGCAAAAAGACATGCATCTAATCCTCCAGGGCGTGAGTGTAGGACTCTTGACGCCTTTGGACGTTGAAACTTCCAGGCTTCCATGCTTTCTGCTAGGATCAATTCCTATATATTATATATGGGAATGTTCCTTAAGGAGGTCACGGGAGATTTAGAGCTTATGAGCCCTCTCCTTCCTGCTGATAAGAGGCAGGATTACCTTGCCCTTGTCAAACATGCTCAGGATGTTTCCAAGTTTGTAAATCGTGCAGCCTTTGACTGCTTTGAGTGCATAAGCAGAACCTCTGCTATTGCCGTAGGTGCACGTAGGATTGCCTGGCTCCAGGCATCTGACTTGGATCTTTGGGTACAGGATAAACTAGGGAATATTCCTTGCACAGAAGAGAATCTCTTTAGCAAAAAATTGGCAGGAAAAAGCTAATGAGATAGATGCTGACACTTTGGATAGATTGTCTAAATCTACAGCTGATCCTGCAAGGAAAAAATCCTACAATAAGCCATTCTTCAGTAAGAAGAAGAAGTTTTACCCCTCCTATACCCAGCAGGGGCATCGTTTAGGTCAGTCTGCCCAAAAGGGACAGCAGCAACAACCTAGGCAATGAAAAACAAAAGCTGCTAAGCCTCAACCGGCTCAGCAGACTCAGCCTCCACAGGGGCTTTGACTCTTATCTAGAGAACATTGCCTTCCTGGCTCTGAACGTCCCAGAGCTTTCCACCATTCCAGGAAGGTTATGTCATTTTGCCCCAAGATGGGGGCAGATAACAGCAGAAAATTGGACTCTCCATTGTAAGAGAGGGGTACAAGCTTCATTTCCTCAGCATGCCCCTTCCTACAATGGAAAGACAGGTCTGAGAATTGAACTTTCTCAATGCCCAGTTAGGTCAAGAGGTCACTTTACTTCTTGCCCAGGGGGCAATAGAAAAAGGTACCCGTTCTCCAACAGGGTACAGGGTTCTACTCCCCCTATTTCCTTATTCCAAAGAAAACAGGAGGACACAGACCCATTTTGGACCTCAGAGAATTGAACAAATTCCTGTTCAAAGATAAGTTCAAAATGATTTCTCTAGGAACTCTGCTGCCATACCTTCAGAGTCAGGATTTGCTTTATTCTGTAGATCTCAAGGATGCATACACTCATGTTCTTATCCATCCAACTCATCAAAAGTTCCTTCGCTTTCTATTTCAAGGAAAGCACTACCAATACAGGGTTCTTCCTTTTGGCCTGGCCTCGGCACCAAGGGTGTTCACAAAATGCATGGCTGTGGTGGCAGCATTTCTTCGCACCCTTACTTAGACGACTGGCTCATTCGAGCCCCTTCAGAGCCAGAGGCCAGGATTTCTCTCTCTCGCATAATGCGCATCCTTCAGTATTTGGGACTTGTCATAAACTTCCCAAAATCCAACCTTGCTTCCACTCAGTCTCAGTCTCATATTGTGCAGTTAGCTTCCTAAGCAGTGCTAAAGCCTCACCTCACTGCTCGGGAAATGTTACAATTGCTAGGCCACATGGCATCCACCGTGCATGTGGTTCCTTATGCTCGCCTCCATATGAGTGGAAAATTCAAAGAGAAGGAGAAACCCATCAAACATTAGTGGATATGAGATAAGATAAGCTTGTTCAATATTAATTCAAAAAACGTTTTCAAGATGTGAATATATGAAGGGGTTGGAACACGAATGGTGCATTAAGAAATAGTCAATCACATAGAAAAGACAAAAAAAGACAACTTCCTAGTAGTCATTGATGCTAGTAAAGCGCTATTTGTTTTCACTATTTGGTGTGATTAAGAGCGCTACGTTGGTCTGAGACTACACAGGGGAAGGGTGAGTCTGTTTAATTAAGACGCCACAGTTCCCCCTACTATAGCTGCAAGTTGAAGTGGAGTAAACTGTAGATATTTGAATACTAGGTCCATTACTCCGGAAAGACCAATACAATCCTTGTACGCCTCCATATGAGGGCAACCCAGTGGACTTTATCCACTCAATGGACTCGGGCATCAGGTTGTCTGTCAGACAAAATAACAAACTCAGATCGTCTTATTTTGTCCCTTCAATGGTGGCAGTCACCCCAAAACCTTTTGGTGAGGTCTCCTTTTCAGCAACCCCCATCCCAAGCCACTCTAACAGATGCCTCACAGGTGGGTTGGGGAGCCCACCTGCAAGGCCTCTCTACCCAGAGTACCTGGACTCTACAGGAGACCTATCTACACATCAGTCTCCTGGAACTCAGAGCAATCTTCCTTGCTCTTTGAGTATTCCACACCCAGCTCAGCTACAAGACAGTCCTAGTTCAAACGGACAATCAGGTAGCCATGTTCTATGTGAACAAGCAGGGCGGAACAAGCTCTCTGTTGCTATGCAACGAAGCTTTGCGACTATGGGCCCTCTCCAGAGAGCATCAGATACACTGCAAGGAGATGAATCTTCCAGGCATTCAAAACTTCTGGGCAGACAGACTCAGTCGAGTTCTGCTTCCACACGAATGGTCTCTCCATGCAGACCAGGTGGCCAAAATTTTCCAAATTTGGGGAACCCCAGACATAGACCTCTATGCAAGTCTGCTGAATACCTAACTTCCCCGGTTCTGTTCCAGAATTCGGGCTCGAGGTTGTCAGGCCAGGGATGTTTTCCTCCTTCACTGGGGTCAGAACTTCCTGTATGCCTTCCCACCCATTCCCCTAATTCCCAAAACCCTGTTCAAGCTTCAGAGAGACAGAGGTCATATGATTCCCATAGCTCCACATTGGCCACGGCAAATGTGCTACCCTCTGCTCCTACATCTCTCTCAAGTTCCGCCTCTGGAGTTAGGATCTGCTCCAGATCTCCTTTTTCAGGAGGATGGGATGCTGTGGCATCCCAATCCCCAGTCTCTCCATCTCAGGGCCTGGTTGCTGAAAGCCTAGAACTTCATGGTCTTAACCTTTCTCAGCAGGTAAAGGATATCCTTTATGCTTCCAGGAAACCTTCCACAAGACGCTCTTATGCTTTCAAGTGGAAAAGGTTTACCATATGGTGCTCGCAGAAGGGTCTTGACCCACTTGCGATACCTTTGGAATCATTACTGGAGTATCTCCTTCATTTGTCTAATACAGGGCTTAAGACCAATTCAGTGAGAGTTCATTTGAGTGCTATTGCAGCTTCTTTCATGCCTCTAAATGGATAACCTATTTTCTCTCATTCTCTCATAGCGAGATTTATGAGAGGCCTTCTTTTAACTAAGCTTCCCATTAAGCCACCATCGGTGGCATGGGACTTAAATCTGGTTCTTGGGCAGCTCATGAAGCCGCCTTTTGAACCATTACCTACTACCTCTTTGAAATTCCTTTCCTGGAAGGTCATCTTTCTTATTGCAATCACATCAGCACATCGCATCAGTGAATTGCAAGCATTGGTGGCTGATCCTCCTTATACAAGGTTCCATCATGATAAGGTAGTCCTTAGGACTCATCTTCACTTTATGCCAAAGGTGGTGTCACCTTTTCATTTAAACCAAGTGGTTTACCTTCCTGTATTCTTCCCAAGGCCTCATGCCTCAAATGCATGAAGGAATCTTCATACTTTGGATTGTAAAAGGGCCCTGGCCTTTTACTTACAAAGGACACAGCAACATAGGAAGTCCTCTCAACCTTTTGTTGCTTTTGATCCTAGTCATTTGGGACTTCCAGTTTCCAAAAGAACACTGTCCAACTGGATTGCACAGTGTATATCTTTTGCCTATGAGAGTAAAAATCTTCCTCTGGAAGGACGTGTCACAGCTCACTGTGTGAGAGCCATGGCAGCCTCTATGGCTCATCTTCACTCTGTGTCTATCGACGACATCTGTCGAGCAGCTACTTGGGCCTCGGTTCATACCTTCACAGCCCATTACTGCTTAGACAAGGACTCCCACCGGAATGCCTTGTTTGGTCAGGCTGTTCAACACCTGTTCCATATTTAATCAACTCCTACCCACCATCCTTGGTAGGATGCCGGAGATCCATGGGTGGAAGTGGAGCCCTTTCACAAGGTCACACAACTTCTGGGGTTTCTCCCTGGCATCTGCAGCTAGGGAGTCCCCATATGTGAAGACTATATTCCTGCTTGTTCCTTGAGATAGCATAGTTACTCATCTGTAACAGGTGATCTCCAGGAACAGCAGGAATTTAGTCTTCACAACCCACCCACCTCACTTAGGAGTTGTATCTCTCTGTCTCTCTCTTTCTCTCTTTCCCTCATCTTTAAACTCAACTGGAGAGGGACAGTTGGGAAAGGCGGGAAGGCAGCACGCAAGTGCTGTTGGATGCTCCCAAAAGCTTTCCTATTGGACGCTGGGGTGCGTTCCCGCGCAGGCTCCGTCAGTACCGACGATACCCATATGTGAAGACTAAATTTCTGCTGTTCCTGGAGATCACCTGATCTCCAGGAACAAGCAGGAATGAGTCTTCACATGTGGGTACGTCGGCGCCGACGGAGCCCGCACGGGAATGCTCCCCAGCATCCAATCAGAAAGCTTTTGGGAGCGTCCCTCACGCCTGCGCAGTGACTTCCCGCCTTTCCCACTGCCTCTCCCCAGTTTTCGTTTTTCCGCGGAGCCGGCAGGACGAACCTCCTGTCACCGCAGAAACGTTTTCTCTTAAATCCTTATTTTTTTGTTTTCTTGTGGTCGCGGCCGTTTACCCGCCGATACCGGCACCGCCGGTTCCTTGTTTTTTTCTTTTAACCACTTCGAGGTCTTTTTCTCCTCAAGTCCCTTCTGAGGCCTTCCAGGCCTTTCCAGCATGGAGCCTTCTTCCCCTAAGAAGTGCCTCCACTGTGGAGACTTAGTCGTCTTTTTAGACTCCACCACTTGGTGTGTATCCTGTTTGGGTCCTGACCCTTTTTCCCCCGGTCCATCGGGCTTTAGGGTTGGGAGAAGACCCTCTCTTTTTCGGATATCCCTCGATGCTGTTTTTCCTCCTGAGGTGAGGACATCGATTTCTTCTTCTCCCCAGGATCAGGTAACCCGCAAACAGTCTGTTAAGACTAGCCAATTTTTGAGGGGTAAGTCTCATGCCCAGCATGACGACGGCTCCGGCCTTCCCCTCAAGACCCCTTTGGCGAAAAAACCCCGGCGGGAGTCTTCGGGCTCCAAAGCATTCACGGGGTTTCAGGTTGTTCCTGGGGTTCGTTCCTCACAGAACATACCTGAGCCATGCTCGGGGGAGGTATCCGCTTCGAGTGGTGCCGATTCCTCGGCATCGGCGCCGGCGTCGAGTGTTCCACTCTTCGCCAAGGATCGTCAACTGGTGTCCTTGGTGCCTTCGGGACCGATCGATTTGACCCAGACTGGCCTTCCTGCATCCCAGCCACAAGCGGGGTTAGTGCCGGCTTCAGACGGGGCCGATTCCCCGGCATCGACACCGGTGCCAAGCGCTCCGTTTGTCACTAGGGATCGTCATCTGGGGTCCTCGGTGCCTTCGATCGATACGACCCAGACTGACTTTCCTCTGTCCCAGCCAGCCGCGAGGTTGGTTCCGGCTTCGAGCGGCGCCGATGCCCCGGCGTCAAGTGTTCCACTCTCCACCGGGGCTCGGCGTCGGGTATCCTGGGCCTCGGGGCCGAGCAATGCGCCCCAGATGGTTTTTCCTCTTGCTACGCCATGCTCGGAGGGGGTACCGACTTCGGGCGGTACCTATGCCCCGATATCGGCGCCGGTGTCGAGTGTTCCTCTCTTCGCCTAGCGGCGTCTTCGGACGTCCTTGTCACCTTCGGCGCCGATCGATGCGATTCCGATTAACTTTCCGGGATCGGCATCGCCGACACCACCACCGACGTCGGTGCCCTCTAGACGGGCGTCGATAACCTCGCTCGGTTCGATGCCCAGTCTAGAATCGATATCCAGTCTGGATGACTTGGTTCCGACGGTTTTCGGAACCGATCCTTGTCTCTTCCGGCTACGCAGTACGGTACCGATGTCGACTCCTGTAGTTCCATCGGTGCCTTCGATCCTTTCGATGCCTAGCTTGGAATCGATACCAGGAACCGACGATGCAGTACTAACTGCCTCGAATCGGAACTGTCGGTATCAAAGCTCTCTGGTTGCCTCGGTATCACTTCGGCAGCTGCCGCTGCCGGCTCTGAGGGCATTGCCGATGCCGGTGTCGGTATCGATGTCGACTCCTGCAGTTCCATCGGTGCCATCGATCCTTTCTATGCCTAGTTTGGAATTGATACCGGGAACCGACGATGCAGTACTAACTGCCTCGAATCGGAACTGTCGGTATCATTCTCCATCTAGCAGGATTCCTTTGGTGCACCAGTCCGATAGGTCTTCTGGTGCTCATGCTGATCATTCATCCTCAGCCTACCCAGGAATAGTTCCTCTGGGAGTTCCTTCTTTTCAGGAATTTCTTCTTGACATGGCAGACTTTCTTGCCATTCCTATTCCTGGCCCTACTCTTAACCAAGGTCCTGCAGAAAAAGCAACCATGATGCTTCCTTTACATCCTTCTTTGCAGGACCTTCTTCTGGGGATTTGGCAGTCGCCTTTAAAGGTTCCTGCACCTTCTACAGCCATGCATGTTCTGTATCAGGTGCCCCCCTCTCCGGGGTTTCAGAAGAACCAACTTCCGCATCATTCCATTGTAGTGGAATCGGCAATGAGGAAGGTCAGAAGCAAGAAGAAGCAGTCTTCTTCTCCTCCAGGTCGTGCATCTAAAGCACTTGATGCCTTTGGGCGTCAAACCTTCCTAACTTCCATGTTGGCTTCCAGGATTATTTCATATATCTTTTATATGAGTCTAACACTTCGGGAGGTCACAGAGAAATTATTTCTTTTGTCTCCTTTTTTGTCAGAACCTAAGGCCTCTGACTATTCCTTGCTTCTTAACCATAGCAGGAATATCTCTTGGTTTCTTTCTCGTGCTTCTCTAGACTCTTTTGAGTCTGTTAGCAGATCCTCTGCTATTGCTATTGGAGCATGTCGTACAGCCTGGCTGCAGGCTTCAGACCTGAGCAGATGGGCACAACATACACTGGGTAATTCTCCGTGTACTGGAGAAAATCTTTTCAATATCGAGGCTTTACGTCGGGTTGCTCAGTGCTCCACTGACTTTCCTGGTTCTGGAAACCATCCTAAGCCTTCTTGTTCCTCAGGATGTAGGAAATGTCCTACCAAACCTCCTTTCCCTAAGAAAAGAAAGTTTCATCTTCCTTCTGCCTATCCTCTAGATGTCCCCAAGCAAGGGACATCTCATCCTGGTCTGAAGTTCCCAGGCTCTCACCAGGATAATCATCACTGGCAGCCATAGGCTCCTGTATGCTGCAGTCTACAATTAACTTCTTCTTACCAGAAGTTTTTCTTCCAACTCTACACTGGGTTTTCTTTTCAGTATGCTTTTGTCCATGGGTCACAGTATTCTTCCTTTCTTATTGCTATAAAGGGAGATCACCACTATCCCATGATAGCTTCTGTCCCCACATGGACATTCTTTCCTTCTGCTGACTTACCATATGGTACGTCACCTTCAACCCCTCTCTTCCAGGGTTTCCCCTGCTTGAGTCGGTACCATACTGGAACGTCTCTCTCTCTTTCTTTTCAGTGTAGGCTTCCTGTTATCCTTCAACGCATGTCCTCAGACAGGGCCGGAATATCCCCGCTCCCTTGGTCTGTCTTCTCCCTGTTTCATATGGGAGAATCCCCTCTGCTATCTTATTCAGTTGCTGTGCGTGCAGGAGTTCCAGTGCGTACTTTAATGCTTCGGCACGCTGCTCTCAACCATCTGCGTGCTGACACTCACTGCAGGTTATCTTCTCCTGGCCATGTCCTTGTCGAGGATGTGGCAACCTGTCGATTTCTGTCAGTCCCATCTCCTGCATGATGCTCTCTGCAATCGTCAGAGAGGCTTCCCACTATGGGCCCTTGCCATAGAGCATTGGACTTTGTCTCTGAGGGTCTTCCATATAACAGAAGAGGCTTATATAGTCATTCCATGGCTATCTAGATAATTATACCCTCTTGTCTTCCATTGTGATGCAGAAGACAAGTTTGTTCTGCGTGAATATCCAAGGAGCTCCCAATCTGGCAGGAATCCCCCCTTTTTTTCCTTACAGCTTGGCATTATGTTTCTGCTCCACTTGGACAGCGCATACTCTTTTACTGTACATGATACCCCTGAGTCCCTTGGCTGGGTCATCCTGGTATCTTGGTATATGCGTTTTCTGTCCTTGGGACGCATCAGCAGCCTAAAGTGCTCCTGACGTGCTCTCCCCAGACTGATATTGTCCTCTGTTCTTCATGCAACTATACTGCTAATTCCACTGATCTGCATCCCTGTACCACCGAAATAGCTTCTCTATACTCCTCGGGTGGTTTTCGCCCCCTACTATTAGATGCAGTTTTTCGCATCACATTTCCCATGTGGATGTTTCTTCTGTGGCCCAGTTGCAGGCAGTATTGTTTTCATGTATGTATGTGTCCTATGCATACATGTTTTTTGTACCCTGGGTGGGCATAAACCATGCCATCTATATCTATATATAGCTATATATGTCACACTTGTCTAGACATATCTATTCACATCTGTATTGCTATGTATATAGTTTTATTTATATATAGGTATGCGCTTTTTGGGAGATGGTCATAGCACCCTGTGTATTACCCACTATCTCCCTAACCGTCGGTACTAAAGTTATTTTACTTTCTAAGGGGTCCAGACAGTCCGCTTGCCTATTATCATACGGCTCGGTGACTGGGTCCGGTTATACTCACCATTATTGCTGTGGCGTCAACAGCTTCTATTTTTGTTATACACCTCCTTTCTATGAGGTATCAAACTTCAATGTCTTCCTATTTCTTATTGGCTAGGAAAGACAGTGTACATCTTCGGTGTTCCGGAGTACCCTCCTGTTTTCCCTGGGAAAAGGGTTTTTTTCCATACCCTCTCTTCCCTTCCGGACTGGGCTAGTTCCAGATCGGTCAGTCTTCTTCTTTTAATCCTCAATGTTAATAACTCTGTGCCTAAAAGAGTTCTCAGCTTTTCACATAAAGCTTTCCATTGAAGACCTGCCGTTCTTCTCCTGCTCCAGTTGACACCTGGGTCACCTGCCCATTCCAGATTTGGAACTTCATCCTCACTGCTGTGAAGTTTCCTTGAAGATTCCGCTACTGCGTCTACAGTACCTTCCATCACAGTTCTACTTCCTGCTATCCAGTAGGTAAGCTCTATATGGTACTAGTTCATTAAATGCTTTAATGATACCTGACATGCATTCTAAAGACTCATCTCCCCTGTGGTCTTTAGTTTTTTGTTGTTCCTATGCAACTCTTCTCTCCTCAACTCCTACCCCCCATCCCTCAGAGGATGCCGGGGATCCAGGTTGGGAAAATGCCGCCCTGTCCAGGGATACGCATTTTATGGGATCTCCCGTGGCACCCTCAGCTAGGGAGTCCCCACATGTGAAGACTCATTCCTGCTTGTTCCTGGAGATAGCACAGTTACTTACCTGTAACAGGTGATCTCAGGGAACAGCAGGAATTAGTCTTCACAACCCTCCCACCTCCCCTAGGAGTTGTATCTATCTATTTCCTTTCCTCTTCCTCTCCTTCTGTCTTAGCTATGAAACTCAACTGGGGAGAGGCAGTGGAAAAGGCGGGAAGTCACCGCGCAGGCGCGAGGGATGCTCCCAAAAGCTTTCTGATTGGATGCTGGGGAGCATTCCCGTGCGGGCTCCGTCGGCGCCGACGTACCCACATGTGAAGACTAATTCCTGCTGTTCCCTGAGATCACCTGTTACAGGTAAGTAACTGTGCTTTACAGGTGAGTAACTATGCTGTATGGGGGCTGCAAGGTGTAAGATTACTAGTCATTGGAGGCAAGGATAGTTGCCAGATGTAGCTGGATATTTTTAGGGAATTGAGAAATCTTTACATCATAGCAAGATTGACGACCCTGCTTATAGGGAAAGATCATAAGGTGGAGGAACTCTGGGCTTGATATTGGACTTGAGCGCGTAGTAGAAGGGGTGCTTAAAGCAGGAAATAGGTGATGGGATGAAGTAGTGGTGAATTGGGTGCATGGAAAGGGAGTTTGAGAAGAAGGGGGCAGGGGGATTTAGTGTGCACTGGCACCCATGAAAGCTAATAGAATGTTAGGAATTTTAAGGAAAGGAAAGGAGAATAAAGCAAAGGATATCATAATGTTTCTGTATTGCTCCATGGTGTATTTGCACCTTGAGTATTGCATGCAATTCTGGTTGCCACATCTAAAAAAAGATATAGCAGAATTGGTAAAGGTACAGAGAAGGGTGAACAAAATGATAAAAGGGATGGAAGGATATCCCTTTGAGGAAAGGCTTGAAAGGTTAGGGCTCTTCAGCTTGAAGAGGGGGAGATATGATAGAGGTCTATAAAATCATGAGTAGAATGAGTAAATGTGAATTGCTTGTTAAAGAGTAGGGAACATGCAATGAAACTACAAAGTAGTACATTTAAGACTAATCTGGGAAAATACTTTTTCACGCAACATGTAATCAAACTTAGAATTTGTTGCCAGAGGATGTAGTAAAAGCTGTTAGTGTAGTTGGGTTTTAAAAATGTTTGACAAGTTTTTGGAGGAAAAATCCATAAACCATTATGAAAGTGGACCTGGGAAAATCCACTCTTTATGCTTGGGATAAGCAGCATGGAATGGGTCTACCTTTTGGGATTCTGCCAGGCACTTGGACCCTATAATAACGACTATTGGAAACAGGATACTGGGTTTGATGGATTGATAAAGTCAAAGGACATCCCGCAAGTGGATACTAAATTAAATATATTGTATGTTGAACCACTTCACCCTATGTGGTCATGTTTTGACATGCACTTTCGTCAGGGGTAAAGACTCAAAACATATAATACATGCATTAAGAGACATATATAATACATACTTAAATATATATATCAGTTTGGAAATTGATATAGATGTTTGAAATGTTCAAAGTTGTTGTATTAATGTTATATGTTTGATGCCTTTTAGGTTAATGATTACTAGATAAGGTATGAGGGGCTAAAAGGAATGGAGAGTGGGACATGCATGGGGTGGATGAGTTGGGAGGTGGAAAGAGGTGGAGGAGGGCTGGGGCTAGGGTGGGATCATCAAAGGGAATGATGTGGAGCAGTTACAAAGGTAAGAGTAAAGGGGTACCGAACGCATTTGAGGGGAAGGGAGGTAAGAATAAGAGGAAAGATGGGTAGTTGGGTGAGTGAGAGGGGAGCGGGGGGGAATGGGGTGGGGAGAGGGAAAGTAATAGGGGATAGAGGTTGGGAGGGAGGGATTGGGGAGGAAGGGGGGAGGGAAGACAGCCTAATTGAGATTAAATGGTTTGATTGGGGGTGCATGCATGACGGTAAGGATGGGTCCCAGGCTGGGGGGGTCCTTCCTCACAACAAAGCATTTGTTGGTTGGCTTGAGCTTTATATTTACCCACTAACCTGAAGGTCATATCGTGGAATGTGTGTGGGATAGGTAATCCCATTAAGAGATACAAGATATTGCAGGCTCTAGCGAGACAAAAATGTGATATTGCAATGTTGCAGGAAACCCACCAGACTGCTGAGGAACATATTAAATTACGGAGAGACTGGGTGGGACAAGTCTGGGGGGCTCCAGCTATGGGAAGAAAAGGTGGAGTGGTCATTCTGATACACAGGCGTGTTAGATTCGTTCAGGAAAGCATCCATGTGGGTGAGGGGGGTAGATTTGTTCTCTTGTATGGGATGCTGGAGGGGAGGCCTGTGGTGCTGGGGAATCTATATAGTCCAAATGTGTTAGATAGAGTTCTTTATGCTAGTTTGGGCTCACGAGTGGAGCAGCTGCCAGAGGCTCCTATGATTTTGGCAGGTGATTTTAATGGCGTTATGGATGTTGAACTAGATACATCTAGTGGAAGTGGAGATAGGGCGCGTGTGCAGAGTGCTAGAGTGCTGCAGAATTTGAAACGTAGGTTAGGGATGGTAGACCCTTGGCGTTTGCTCCACCCACTGGAAAGGGATTTTACGCATCAATCAAGAGCGCATGGGTCGTGTGCTCGCATTGATTATGTGCTGGTTTCGGAGCAGTTGTTTGCCCAAATAGAGGATGCGCAACTAGGGCCTATAGAGATTTCTGATCATGCGTTGATTTGGGTGGAAATAGAATGGTTAGAGGCAAACACGCGGGATAGAATTTGGCGATTCCCAATGGATCTGTACAGAGACCCTGAGTTTCATGGTTTCCTTAAAATGCGGTGGCAAGAATTCTCAATCCATAATGCTCAGCATAAAGAGGATCCAGAGCTTTTTTGGGAAACTGCTAAAGTAGTCCTGCGGGGGACATTATAGGGTATGTAGGGAGGAAACGGAAAATGTTGATGAAACAGATTGTTCGCTTGGAACAGCAGGCAGGTAGAGAGAGGAGAAGGCAAGCGTCATGTCCGTCGGCAGTGAATAGGAGGAAATTGTGGGAGACACAAACAGCCCTAAATGAGCTGCTACATCAAAGAGCCAAGAAGTCGTTTCTGTACTACCGCTTTCAGCTCTATAGATATGGAGACAGGCCAGGAAAGTTATTGGCAAGATGCCTTAAAGGCAGTAGGGGGACTGGTACTGTGGCGGCGCTACGAGACGATCAGGGCCAACTGCATAAAGAAAGGCGAGCGATTGCTCAAGTATATCGGACATTTTACAAGAAGCTTTATACAAGGAGAGTTGGATCTCAGACTGATATGGTAGAGTACTTGAAACAAGTGAGTTTGCCAAGGTTAACGATGGTTCAACAGGCAGAGCTGGATAACCCAGTGACTGAAGAGGAGGTTCAGAGGGTCATTTTAAGAGCGGATTGTCACAAAGCGCCTGGCCCGGATGGGTTTGGGGCAGAATTTTATAAGTTATTAAGAGATGAGTTGGCCCCTTCCCTAGTGGCGACATATCTTAGAAGGGTGGATCAGGGGAGATTTATGTGGGGGGAGAATCGGGCGCACATTATTCTTATACATAAACCAGGGAAAGATCCTTTACAAGCAGCCTCTTATCGACCTATCTCCTTGCTGAATTTTGATATGAAAATACTGGCTAAGGTGCTGGCGGACCGTTTGGGTCAGGTATTAAGTGAGCTTGTGCATGATTCTCAAGTAGGTTTTGTAAAAGGGAGATATGCGGTGCGGAATCTACGTAAAATTGTGGCATCGCTAGAGTGGGTAAGGGATAGGATGCAACAGTCGCTTTTGATTAGTTTTGATGCAGAAAAGGCATTTGATCAAGTGAATTGGGATTACCTCAGATTTCTCTTGCCACACTATGGACTGGGAGCTTCTTTTTGCAATATGGTAGAGCTTTTATATACGAGGCCCACAGCTAGAGTGTTATGTAATGGAGTGCTATCAGATGAGTTTACCCTGGAGAGAGGTACAAGACAGGGATGCCCGCTCTCACCGTTGCTTTTTGTGTTGTCACTTGACCCACTGATACGACGAATAGAGACGTCTAATGAGATACAAGGTATAGGTATAGGGAGTCATATGTTTAAGCTGGCAGCATTTGCAGATGACATACTGGTTCATTTGCTATCTCCTCAGACGTCGTTGCCCAATTTATTAAAGGAATTTTCTTGTTATGGGGGTTTTGCTGGGCTTTGTATCAATATGGAAAAATCTGAAGCCATGGATGTGGAAGGGTCAATAAGGGGACATTGGAGAGGAAGTTTTCCGCTTAAGTGGGCAGGTGATACATTTGTGTATTTAGGGATTCTCCTGACGAGAGAACCGCGGGAGCTATATAGGAAAAACATGGATAGAATCCTTGTAAAAGTTCGTTCACAACTTCAGGTGTGGTCTCCACTGCCCTTGTCCTTACTGGGCAGGGCGGCAGCACTGGGAATGGTGATTCTGCCTCGGGTGCTTTATTGGCTGCAAACTCTCCCAGTGTGGTTATTGAAGCGTGATTTAAATGCTATTGACCGCGAGATTAGGAATTTCCTTTGGAAAGGTATGCGAGCTCGTATCCCCTTACATAGATTGAGAAGGAGATGGAAGTCTGGAGGGATAGGAATCCCAGATCTTCGGACTTATGCTCTGGCATGCCAGGCACGGCATATTGGAGACTGGCTAGGGAATACTGAGGTGTATACGCCAAGAGCGCTGGAAGAGGCTCTTGTGGCTCCGCAGACCTTGATGGCAGTATTGCACCAGGAAAATAGGCTCCTGCCTGGTAGAGTGGTTAGTAGTGAATTGGTTTACCCGGCAAGAAGAGTATGGCAACATTTGAATAGGCTCTGGGGTGAACCATCAGGGGTTTCAAGCTGGCTACCCATACAGGGGAATGATCAGTTTACACCAGGATCAGAAACGTCAGCATTTGTATATTGGAGGAGACAAGGCATATGTAATATTGGACATGTGGTGGATCAAATGGGGCAGTGTAAATCTTGGGAGACTTTGCGCATGGAGTATGGACTTAGCAGGCGGCATTATTTTGCTTACGTGCAGCTCTCTCACTATGTGGCTTCCCTACCACAGGATGCATTGCGGGTGGAAAGATCGGCACAGATATTAGAGTTCTTTGCACTGGGGGAGGAGTCACCGCCTACAATTGCACAGCTGAAAAGACGATTAGATGACTATAGCAGTTTGCCTGATTATAGGGTGGAAGAAGCTTTGTGGGCACAAGAATTGAATATCTTGGTAGCTCCTGGTTCAATCCTTCAGGCCTTGAGTGGGATTGCGGGGCTGGTGAGGGGAGCTCGATGGCGGGAGGTACAGTTTAAATGCATCCTACGGGCACATTTCTCTCCAAGACGGGCGTTACGATCCCATCTCACTGAGTTGGGCAGATGCCCAAAATGTCCATGCCCTTTGGCGGACTTAGGACATATGTGGTGGGGGTGTCCGATAGTTTGCCTATACTGGAAGAGGATAGCTGATTTTATGAGTAGGATTGTGTTACAGCGAGTCCGTTGGACAGCATCGCTTGTGATGTTAGATCAGCTTGGACCACTCCACCCGAAAGGGAGATGGGAACGCCTTTTGGTCAGGAAGGCATGTCTGGTGGGTAAAGGCCCGATACTTCATAGGTGGAGAGAAGCGTCAGGTCCCACTTATTGGGAATGGCGCAACAATTTCCACCAACTGATGCTTATGGAAAGGAGAGAGGCTAGAGGAAGTGCTCGACGTTGGGCCTTATTCCTGCTAATTTGGGAACCATATATTCAGATATTGAGGCCTCGTGTCCGAAATGAAGTGCTTCAATTGGGATGAGAAGGTTGTAGGATATTAATAATATAATTAATATGCATGTTCACTATGGGGGGTTGGTTGCTGAAGGGGGAGGCTGTGGGGTGGGAGGGAGGTTGGTGGGGAAAGGGGGGGAGAGGGGAATATTGTAAATTCTTTTTTCTTGCTGTATTTGTATGATTGATTTGCTGAGGAATCCAGGTCTGGGAGATCAGTAGAAATGCCATTTTTTGATGTATTTGTTGTTATTTTTTTAAATATTGTTTTGCATGTTCTGTATTATTTGGTTTTCAATAAATAGAGTTTACAAAAAAAAAAAAAAAAAAAAAAAAAATATATATATCTTGATTTAAATATATATCCAAAGATATAACTACAAAAAATAAACTAAAAACAGAGAAAAAAATAAAACCTTGACATGCTGTGAGGGCTTGTGTGCATCAGTGATGCTGAGGGCTAAGCTATTGGTAGCTTAACTACTGGCAGGGTAGCCCAAGATGGACAGGTCTCAGCTGAGATGCCAAACCAAGACAAACCACCCATCTGGGCAGCAGCAGCATGGGACGGTGTTGGCGGCGGAGGAACACATTTCTGTGATAACGGCAATAACACTATAATAAAACTGTGTGGAAGAAAGGCCTGGCAATCTTCTTCCATATCTTGCCACAAAAACCCAATGGATAGTCACAACAAAACAAATTACACTATAGTGCTGGAAGATGGGACCCCCAGGTCAGAAGGCACTCAGTTGGCTACTGGGGAGTAGCTGAAGACTTTTCAGAGTAAAGCCAGCATTTATGTGTGGTTGGATCAAAGCCCTCAGGACGTCTGACTGCTGATGTAGATGCGCATGAAATGAGCGTCAGAAGCTGCAAAGATGTCTTTCATATTGGGACATGGAACATACAAAGCATGAACCAAGGGAAGTTGGAGGCGGTCAAGAATGAAATGGAACGTGTACAACTCGATCTGTTGGGTATCAGCGAACTGAAATGGACTAGCATCAGGCACTTTGCATCTAATGATTATATGGCTACCATGTTGGAAATGAAAGCCAAGGAAGAAATGGAGTTGCATTTATAATAAAAAAAAAAACTTGCAAGAACTATAATGAAATACAATGCAATCAGTGAATGCTTAATTTCTATTCTACGAGGAATGCCCATCAACGCAACTATAATTCAAGTATATGCCCCAACAACAGTTGCAGAAGAGGACGAAGTTGATGAGTTCTATGCACAAGTACAAGTTGAAAATGACAGAACATGCAAACAAGATATCCTGATAGTCATGGGTGACTGGAATGTAAAAGCTGGCAACAAAGAAGGCAAAGTGGTTGGAAAATATGGACTTGGCAACAGAAATGAAGCTGGAGAAAGACTGATATAATTCTGCAAGACCAACAATCTATTCATCTCAAAGATCTTCTTCCAGCAACGCAAACAGTTACTGTACACATGGACTTCACCCAATGGATTGTATAAAAATCAAATTGACTACATCTGTGGAAGTCAACAATGGAAAAGCTCTATAACATCAACAAAAACAAAACCTGGAGCTGACTGTGGTACAGATCACTAACTACTAGTATGCAAACTCAAGCTAAAGTTGAAAAAGAGCAAGTCACTCATGAATGTAGCAAAATATGACCTTGAGAATATACCACCGGAATTTAAAGATTGCCTGCAAAATCGATTTGCTGCTTTAGATACAAATGACAGAGCTCCAGAACAGTTATGGGATGACATCAAGAGGGTTGTGTTGGAAGAAAGTGAGAAATCTCTACAACAGGTAAAAAAGCAAAAATGGCCATAATGGATGACTAAAGAAACTCTGAAAATTGCCCAGAAAAGCAGAGAAGCTAAAGCCAAAGGAGAAAGAGAGGCAATTGCAGAACTCAACAGAGATTTCCAACATGCAGCAAGACTAGACAAAAGAGAAGTACTACAATGACACATGCAAGGAAATGGAAGCAGAAACTATTAGAGGAAAGAACGGTTTTCCTAAAGCTACGAGAGTTAAAGAAAAAATTCCAGCCTCGAATTGGAATGTTACAAGATGCTCAAGGATCCATGTTGAATGATACTGAGAAGATCAAGAAAAGGTGGAAAGAATATACATAGTCATTATATAATAAAGATCGAATGGAACAACAGCCGTTTCAACCTGTACCTTATGATTAGGAACCATTGGTGATGAAAGAAGAAGTCGAAGCAGCATCGAAAGCCTTATCAAAGAACAAAGCAGCAGGCATTGATGGCATTCCCATTGAAGTATTACAGCAATCAGATGCAGCTGTTACCATATTTACAAGACTCTGCCAGGAAATTTGGAAGACAGCATCATGGCCAATTGACTGGAAAAGATATATTTATATTACTAAAGAAAGGTGATTCAACTGACTGGAAATTATCGCACAACTGCTCTGATCCCACATGCCAGCAAGATTCTACTCAAACCATACCTGGAACGAGAACTGCCTGAACTGCAAGCAGGATTCAGGAAAGGGCGAGGAACGAGAGACGATATTGTGAGATGAATCCTTGAAAAGATTAAAGACTATCAAAGGATATCTATATGTTTATGTTTATTTGAATTTGATATACCGCTCAGGCCGAAGCATTAGAGCGGTTTACAATAATATATTATTTGAGGAAACATGAAAGGAACGCCATTTGTAAGATAGGACAGAGTAGAGGAAAGAAACAGACAAAAGGATAGGCAAGCTCTTACCCTCAATATGTGTTTTGTTGACTATGGCAAGGCTTTTGACTGTGTAAACCATGAGAAACTCTGGGCCACATTAAGAAGCATGGGTATACTAGAATACCTGATGGTTCTCTTGCACAACTTCTACATTGATGAAGAAGCAACAGTTAAAACGGAACAAGGAGAAGCAGAATGGTTTAAAATCAGCAAAGGTGTACGATAAGGCTGTATACTTTCCCCCTACCTGTTTAATTTATATGCAGAACAAATCATCAGAGAAGCAGGACTGTATGAAGACAACAAAGCTGTGAAGATTGGTGAAAGACTCAACAACAGCCTTTGCTGTGCTGATAATACCACTTTACTGGCTGAAAGTGAAGACAATCTGAAACATTTGCTTTTCAAGATCAAGGAACATAGTGTTAAAATGGGCCTGTACCTTATTGTAAAGAAGACAAAGATACTTACAACTGGCAAAATCAATAAGTTCATAGCTGATGGAGAAGAAATCGAAATAGTGGATAACTTTAACCTACTTGGATCAACTATCAATAAAGAAACAACAAGCAGTCAAGAAATCAGACGACGTATTGCTCTTGGCAGAACGGCTATGAGGGACCTAGACAAGATTCTCAAGAGCAGAGATGTCTCTTTCCATACAAAGATTTGACTAATTCAAGCCATGGTATTTTCATTAACATCATATGGATGCGAAAGTTGGACAGTGGAAAGATAGGAAGAAAATTGAAGCCTTTGAATTATGGTGCTGGTGATGAATATTGTGTATCCCATGGACTGCCTGAAGAACAAACCAGTCAGTGCAAGAGGAGATCAGACCTAAGCTTTCTTTAGAAACTCAGATGACAAGACTTCGACTTTCATACTTTGGACACATCATGCGCAGAGAAAGATCATTAGAGAAAGACATCATGATTGGCAAGCTAGAAGGTCAACGCAGGATCGCCAGGAGTCAACACCAACTCGACGGCACTTAACAACATACATCAAAAAATCCCATTGAGAATGTACATAAAAAATATATGTACAGTTTTCCAAAATGCACTCTCAAAATGACTGCTGTTGTTTTCTTGTAGAAAGTTCAAGTAGCTTCTCCTCTAGTCCCCATCCAATAAGACTGTTATAGTCTCTGTTTGAGTCCAAACAGATGTTAGTATTCAGCACCAAAACTTAAAAAAAAATATTTATTTAGTAGTATTTAGCTCACAATAATTCTTAGCAGTCCTAAATGTTTTTTGCTTTTGTCATTTTCTGCAGTAACACAATGGACTTGGTTTGCTACTAACCTCCTGACTCAACAAAAGCATTTGTGTATCAATTAGACTTTTTCAGATGGTCTTAGAGCAGTCCATACTGTATAGCTAAAATGTCTATATCAAACAATAATCATTTACCCCTCAGTAGTTTCCATGTCGTCCTCTTCACCAGTTGAATCTGCTCTGGGTTCCTTTTCTCTATCTCTCTATTTGGAGTAGCTCGGTCTCTAGCTGCTTCACTCCTGGCTTCTCAGCTCTAACTCTTTTCACCTACCCAGGGCATTCATTTAAATCAGCTGGTAGTTGCAGGACTCCATCCATCCTACTCTGAGCCCCGTTGGTTAAAGCCTGCCTTCTTAGACTGTCATGCAGATGTCTGGTTATCCTTGCTCTGATAGTACGCTTTGGAAGTTTGATTTTTACCTGTTCGCTTTTTCCATCCTTTGCATAGGGCTAGCACATTCCCAACCCTCACACAATCAAATCTGCTTCAGAAAGTTCCAAAATAGCTTGTAAGCACTTTAAAGCAATACAGACAGAAAGCAGGTGAGTTTTTGGAAAATTTTAAACACTGAAAATGTTTAGCATGCAGCATATTTCCAGAAACTTAGCCTGGGATGTAAACTTAAACTATCTTTAATTGGTTGCCCTAGCTACCTTCAGCGATCTTACCTGAGGCTCCAACTTAGTTAGCTGTCCTTCCAAATAACCTATTTATCCTAATCATGGAGCTTGGATGCAGTCTCTTGAGAAAATGTGCCTGCTTAGTAAAGCTCTGTAGCAGTGAATCTATACATGATATAATAGTCCTCCGTATGTCTACAAGTGACACAGCTGAACTTAAAATGGGGGGTATTTTAGAAACATAGAAAGATGACGGCAGAAAATACCATATAGCTTTTTCCAGTCTGCAGTTCCATACCAACTACTATAGCCCCATTTTTTTTCCTTTAGAGATCTTATGTGCTGGTTCCATGCTTTCTTGAATTCAGATACTGTCCTGGTCTCTACTACCTCCACTGGGAGACGCTTCCATGCATCTCCCTCTCTTTCCATAAAGAAATATTCTCTGGGAACAAGCAAGAAGTTAATCCTCACATATGGGTGACAGCACCAATGGAGCCCTGCGGAAGCATCTCTCAACTAAAGCCTTTGGGAGATGCACCACGCATACATGGTCCCCTTCCCACCCAAGGGTGCCATCTTGCCTCAGTCTCCTTTTTTATGCGGAGCCCTCCAGACGTTTGTTTAGTTTCCCCTGGAGAAAGTGTGAATTTTGCGTACCGGTTCCTTCCCACTTCCGAGCCAGCTTGCCTCAGCGTTGCTCATTGTGTTCGTTCTTTCGCTTTTCTCTTTTTCATCAAGGTGTCGCTCGACCAGCATTCGTGCCCTTTTTCAACAGAAGGCCTTGGACCCCTGCCGGGCAGCAGGGACCTCCTTTTTCCGATGGCCTTCAGTGATTTCAAAAAGTGCGATTGGTGTAGCAAAATGATGTCTCTCACCGACCCGCATGACTGCTGCCTCCGGTGCCTTGGCCTGGAACATAACGATCCGGACTGCAAACTCTGCAGAACTATGACCTCAAAGGCTCTAAAGAACTATCAGCAGCAGCAAGAGAAGTTTTTCCAGAAGTCTGACTCTGCGCTGGAATCTCTGGCGACACCGCATTCTAGGGCCCCCTCTGATATCTCTGTGCCCCTCGAAGCCTGAGCCTCATCAGAGTCCCTCAGCCACGGTTCTTCCAAGTGGAAATTTCCGGAGGTGGAACGCAAGGAGACGAAACCCTTGAAGACTGCCTCGGAGGACGGGTCTGGAAAGAAGGGAAAATCCCACTCCAGGCCCTGCAGTCCCAGGTGTGAATCTGAGGAGTTGGAGCGGGAGTGGCCTTGCAAGCTGCCCCACAAGGAGGAGTCGGCACCCACCACCGACCTCTGACCCTGAGGGCCATCCTCATTGAGGACTCTTCTCAACAGTGCTGAGGCCGGGCCCGAAGCCCTCTATGCCCGCGTCAAAGTGTGCAGAGCCAACTGGTATGGAGACCAGGATGACAGCCTTAGAGAGTAGTATCTCTGGACTCGTGGCCATGCAGCAGGCATTTTTGTCTGGTTCGTCTGCCCCGACAACGGGACCCTCGACATAGAGTGCTTCCCCGGACGTTGAGCCGGTCCTCAAGCGCCACCAGCCTCAAGAGTCCCCAGCACTGGACGAGGTCCTGGTCCCATTCCTCAGGTCATCGGTCTTCCATGGCGAGTACCTGTTACTTGGACCTCAGATCCTCGTGCCCTCGACCCATCTTCCCCGATGCTGTTCTCCGCCCAAGGATGTCGCTTTCCTCGATTTTGTGTAGGACATGGTCAAGGCTTTCACTATCGAGACCGAGGCCTAGGAGGACCCCGCACCGAAGATTTGGAGGTACTCCAATACGAGGTACCTCCTAACGAAACCCTTACGGTACAGGTGCCTCTGATCCTCGACTGCCACCTTCTCCAGATGTGGAAAACACTGGCATCTGTACCAGTTGTCAGTAGGCGCCTTGATGCCATGTACCGGGTACACCGAAGCCCTGAGTTCCAAAAGACCCATCTTCCCCACAACTCGATGGTCGTGGAGTCGGCCATGTGGCAGCTCAGAAGCCAAAAAACTCATTCGTCAATGCCACCTGGCAGGGATGCCCAAACCCTCAAAGCCCTCAGCTGGAAGGCCTTTCAAGGCTTGATGCTAACTTGCCAGATCCAGTCCTATCAGCTGTATATCGGCATGTACCTGAAGGAACTATCGAAGGAGCTCGGGGGATTTTCAGCAGGCCTTGATGGGGTACCCCTACAGAGGTTTAAGTCCCTGACCTTGGCGGTAAGAGTGCTCAGATATTTTTGTCTCGAGCAGCCTTACGATGGCTTTGAGTCTTCAGTTAGGGTGGCCGCCGCATCATCGAGGCACAATGCCAAGCATGGTTGTAGTTGATTTGATCTACAACAATGGGTGCATAACAAACTTATTGATGTCCCCTGCATAGAAGAGAACCTATTCCGGAAACCCATAGCAGACAAGACTGCAGAGTTAGAAACACAGTTTCTGACAAGAACCAGGCTCTCGAAGAAGACCTCGGTGCAACCCCGGAAGAAAGCCCCAGGGAAGAAACCCTTCTTCCTGAGGATGAAGGGGTGCTTTGGCAGTACCCCTCATTTCCAGGCCTTCTCATCCCCTCATTAGAGCCAGCAACAAAAAGGCCAGGGGCATGGTCCTCAAAAGTAAAAGACCCTGAAGTCTGATGCCGGCACAGCCTGGGGGGAGCTTTTG
This sequence comes from Ichthyophis bannanicus, assembly GCA_033557465.1. NCBI lineage: Eukaryota > Metazoa > Chordata > Amphibia > Gymnophiona > Ichthyophiidae > Ichthyophis > Ichthyophis bannanicus. The sequence continues at coordinate 1,369,025,322 of CM066031.1, forward strand.
ACTGCCTGGACGTCCTCTGTAGCCCACGGGGGTGCGCCTAGCCCTGTTTGTCCATAGGTGGACAGCCATCACCATCGATACCTGGATGCTATAAGTGTTGAAGGAGGGCTACCTCCTCCTCCTGCAGCGGGCACTACCCTCGTACTTCCCAGGAGAACCCACCTCTCCTACACCAGACCTTGCTTCTCACTGAGCTAGCAGTCCTAATCAAGGACAAGGCAGTGGAGCCAGTGCTGAAAAATCTTTTGGGCACAGGCTTCTACTCAAGGTATTTCCTTATCCCCAAGAGGACAAGGGGGCCTCAGGCCCATCCTGGACCTGCAAGAACTCAACAGGTTTCTGGTCAGTGAGAAATTCAAGATGCTCTCCTTTGGGACACTGCTGCCATTCCTCCAGCAGGGAGATTGGCTATGCTTCTTAGATCTAAAGGATGCCTACACCCACATCCTAATTCATCACAGTAAATACCTCCAGTTCATAGTGGGGGGGGGGGGGGGGCAGCACAACCAATACAGGGTGCTGACCTTTTGGTCTGGCCTCGTCACCAAGGATCTTCACAAAGTGTCTCATGGTGGTCGTAGCCCACTTTGGCTCCAAGGGGCCCTTATCACGACGAAACTTGGAAACAGCACAAGCATTGGCAAGTTAAATGCAAGGCATTGATAAGGCAGGCAAAGGGAGAATTTGAGAAGAAGCTTGCTGCGGAAGCAAAAACGCGTAATAAAGACTTTTGCAAATACATTCGTAGCAAAAAACCTGTGAGAGAGTCAGTTGGTCCATTAGATGATAGAGGGGTTAAAGGGGCACTAAGAGGCGACAAGGCGATAGCGGAGAGACTGAATGAATTCTTTGCTTCGGTCTTTACTGAGGAAGATGTAGGGATGTTACCCATGACTGAAGTGGTATTTAAAGGTGTGGAAGAATTGAACGAAATATCGATACATCGGGAAGATGTATTACAACTATTAGATAAACTGAATAGTAGCAAATCACATGGGCCGGATGATATACAAAATTGCTCAACATGTAGATAGTCAAGGCTTAATGGGAGACAGCCAACATGGCTTTAGACAAGGAAGATCTTATCTTACTAATTTGTTATGTTTTGTTATATTTTTTTGAAGGTGTGAATAAACAGGTAGACAAAGGTGAGTTGGTTGATATAGTGTATTTGGACTTTCAGAAAGCCTTTGACAAGGTCCCTCATCAGAAACCTTTGGCAAAACTAAAAAGTCATGGGATAAGAGGCAGTGTACTATTGTGGATCAGGAACTGGTTAAAAGATAGAAAGCAGAGGGTAGAGCTAAATGGCCAATTTTCCGAATGGAAAAAGGTGAATAGTGGAGTACCGCAGGGATGTATGCTGGGTCCGCTGCTTTTTGACATATTTATAAATGACCCAGAAAAGGGAATAACGAGTGAGGTTATCAAATTTGCAGATGACACAAAACTATTTAAAGTTGTTAAAACCCAAGAGGAGTGTGGAAAATTGCAAGAGGATCTTGATAAATTGGAAGACTGGGCATCAAAATGGCAGATGAAATTTAATGTGGACAAGTGCAAAGTTATGCACCTAGGGAAGAACAACCCAAACTATGGTTACACGATGCAAGGTTCCACATTAGGAACCACCAACCAGGAAAAAAATTTAGGCGTCATTGTGGATAACATGTTAAAACCCTCTGCCCAGTGTGCAGCGGCGGCCAAGAGAGCAAATAGAATACTAGGTATCATAAGGAAAGGAATGGAAAATAAAACATTATACAATATTATATAATAATATAATGCCTCTGTATTGTTCCATGGTGCAACCGCACCTTGAATATTGTGTGCAATTCTGGTCGCCGTATCTTAAAAAGGATATAGCGTTATTAGAAAAGGTTCAGAGAAGAGCCACCAAAATGGTAAAGGGGGGATGGAAGGATACCCCTATGAAGAAAGGCTAAAAAGGTTAGGGCTCTTTAACCTGGAAAAGAGACAGCTGAGGGGAGATATGATAGAAGTCTATAAATTAATGAACGGAGTGGAACAGGTAATGTAGATCGATTGTTTACGTTATCAGAATATAGAAAGACTAGGGGATATGCAATGAAGCTACAGGGTAAACTATTTAAGACTAATAAAAGAAAATATTTTTTCACTCAACGTGTAAATCAAACTCTGGAATTTGTTACCGGAGGATGTAGTGAAGGCTGTTAGTGTAGCTGGCTTTAAAAAAGGTTTGGACAAGTTCCTGGAGGGAAAGGTCCATAAACTATTATTAAGAAGGGACCCAGGATATCAGTGCTTGACCCAATACAAGCATTGTAGAACCTGTGTCTTTTGGGGAAACTGCTAGGTACGTATGACCTAGATTGGCCACTGTTGGAAACAGGATACTAGGCTTGATGGACCTTGGTCTGACCCAGTATGGCATATCTTATGTTCTTATGATAGAGTGAAAGTGACCCGTCAGCTGGCAGATTCCACGTCACCTTCATGCTGGGATGCCCTTCCAGGCACTCACTCCCCAGAAGGTCCTCACCATGGATGCCTCCCTTCTGGGCTGGTCCCACGGATCACAAGGCTGCTGGCTCCAGAGGGAATTCCGGATGCAAATCAACCTGCTAGAGCTCCAAGCGATATTCCTGGCCCTCCTAGCCTTCTGCCACCAGCTGCAGCACCACTCAATGCTGATCCAGACTGGCAATCAGGTTGCAATGTTCTACGTGAACAACCAAGGGGGAACAGGGTCGTACCCTCTCTGCCAGGAGGCGGTAGCCTTCTGCTCTTAAGTGGCATGCAAAGGGATGACCCTAAGGACGGTTTACCTCCCGAGCCAAGACAATGTCCTGGCGGACAAGCTGAGCAGAGTCCTCCAACCGCATGAGTGGTGCCTGGATCCAGCAGTAGCCTCCCGGCTGTTTCGTCTCTGGGGCGTCTCTCGATGGACCTGTATGCCAGTCCGGACAACATGCTGTTTCCTCTATTCTGCTAATGCCATCCTGGGTGGCAGCGGATGCGTTCCTCGTCCCATGGATGGAAGGCCTTCTGTATGCCTTCCCACCAACACCTCTGGTCGCCAAGACCCTATTCAAGGTCCAGTGCGACAGAGCATCACTGATGCAGATAGCTCCTCGGTGGCCCAGGCAGCCCTGGTTCCCACTGCTGCTCTCCCTATTGGCAGCATTGCCGATTCCCCTGGTCCCAAGCTCTAGGGCCACTCTCACAAGAGCAGGACTCTCTCCTACACCCCAACCTGGGGTCTCTGTCACTCATGGTTTGTCTGCTGAAAGAGTAGCGCTAGCTCCCTTCAACTTCTCATGGGACGTGGAAGAGGTTCTCTTAGCCTCTTGTAAGGCTTCCACAAGAAGGGTGTACACTTTCAAGTGGTGCCGCTTCTCAGTGTGCTGCGCCGAAAAATGGGCAAACCCATTTTCCTGCTCGGAATGATTGCTACTCCAATATCTGCTCCACCTATCAAAGGTGGCACTGAAGCCCAATTTGGTCAGAGTACACATGAGCGCTATCGCAGCGCACCACTATCCTGTTGAGGGGAAGGTCCTCTTGGTGCAGCCTCTTTGTCTCTGTTCTTGCAGGACCTTATGCAATCTAAATCGCCCAGCCGCCCTCTGGCAGTGGAGTGGGATCTCAATATGGTGCACTCGCAGTTCACTAAGCCACCGTTTGAGCCTCCGGCCACCTGTCACCTGAGGTACCTCTCCTGGAAGGTTGTCTTCCTGGTAGCACACATCGGCTCACAGAGTCAGCGAGCTGCAGGCCCTGATGGCAGAGCCTCCCTACACGAGGTTCTACAAGAAGAGGGTGGTGCTCCGCCCACACCCCAAGTTTCTGCCAAAGGTGATGTCCCCCTTCCACCTCAATGAGGGGGTGCTGCTCCCCACCTTCATTCCAAGGCATCACGCCGGCAGTCGGAGACGTTTCTCCATACTCTGGATTGTAAAAGGGCTCTGTTCTCCTATCTGCAATGTACCCAGGGCCACAGCAAAGCACCTCAGCCTTTCGTATCTTATGACCCCAGTGGACTGGGGTTCAGAGTGACTAAGAAAACTCTTTCTGCTTGGGTGACAGACTGCATTACCGTTGCCTATCAGCAGGCGGGGATTTCATTGGATCTGAAGGTCACGGCTCACCACATCAGGGCCATGGCTACTTCTGTGGCAAATCTGTGTACTGTCACTGTGACTGAAATCTGTCGGGCTGCCATCTGGTCTTCGGTCCATACCTTAACAGCTCACTACTGCCTGGAGAGGTAGTCCCAACGGGACAAGGCCTTTGGCCAGGTTGTACTCCATAATCTCTTCAGGGTGTAGGCAACTTCTGCCCTCTGAACTTTCTGTGTTAAGGCTATCGGAGTGCTGGTTCCCTGCCGGACACTTGGGTCTTGTGAGAGTCTCTCTGTAGGGATTCGACTGCTGCTGCTGATGGCTTACCCTTGCAGGGTGCCATGGCATATTTTACAGGTACTCGGTAGCCTGTAGCTGGAGAGTTCCATATGTGAGGACTGACTTCCTGCTTTCCTCAGAGAAAGCGTATTTATTCACCTGTAACAGGTGTTCTCCGGGGACAGAGGGAACCAGTCTTCATAACCCTCCCTCCTTTTCTTGGAGTTGCTTCCTTACCATATTTTATTTTATTTTTCCTTTGCTGTCTTAGCTATATCATTAGATTGAAGCAAGATGACACCCTTGGGCGGGAAGGGGACCACGCATGCGTGGTGCATCTCCCATAGGCTTTCTTTGAAAGCTGGGGAGATGCTTCCATGGGGCTCCATCAGCGCCAGCGTCACCCATATGTGAGGACTGATTCCTGCTGTCCCCGGAGAACACCTGTTACAGGTGAGTAACTACACCGTTTCACATATTATTCCTGAGTCTACCCCTTTTCACCTTTATCCTATGCCCCTCATTGCAGAGCTTTCTTTCAGTTGAAAGAGGCACTTCTGTGCATTTATGCCATGGAGGTATTTAAACGTCTCTATTAGATCTCCTCTCTCCCACCTTTCCTCCAGAGCATGCATATTGAGATCTTTAAGTCTGTCCCCATAGGCTTTGTGATGAAGTCCACTGATCATTTTGGTAGCCACCCTTCTGCACCGACTCCATCCTGTTTATATCCTTTTGAAGATATGGTCTCCAGAATTGCACACAATACTCTAAATGAGGTCTCACCAAAGACTTATACAGAGGCACTATCACTTTTTTGCTGTTCCTATCCTGCTTACTGCTTTTGAGCTATGAATTAGAGAGCAGTGTAAGTCCATACTGTGCAGTTGCACTGTGTATCATGTCATGCACTTTATCTTCCTAGGAGATGCTTCATCAAGAAGTCGCATCCACTCCCAAACCTTCTACGTACTTTGTCGACAAAGAATCAAGAGTGTTAAAGAGAAGTATGTTTAATACATTTGGGGGTAATTTTTATAAACCTTTTTCTGCATGTAGAATATGATAGAGGTCTACAAATAATAAATGGACAGAGATTGAAAAAGTAGAAAGACTAGGGGACACACAGCACATTTTAAGATTAATTGAAGAAAATATTTTTTCACTCAGTAATCAAACTCTGTAATTTATTGTTGAAGGCTGTAGTAAAATCTGTTAGAGTAGCTAGGTTTAAAAGAGGTTTGGACAAGTTCTTGGAGGAAAAGTCCATAAACCATTATTAAAGTGTACTGCAGAAATCCACTGCTTATCCCTGGGATAAGCAGTGTGGAATCTGTCTCCCTTTTGGGATCCTGACAGAGGTACTTGTGACCTGAATCGACCGCTGTTGGAAACCGAATACAGGGCTTGATGGACCTTTTGGTCTGGCCCAGTGTGGCAATCTTACGTTCTTATAGAACCTGTTGTACACTTAGAAAAGGACTTTTAGAAAACTGTGCATCTGCATACAAACACAAAAAGCATGTACACAGTGTGTGCCTACTTATACACAGCCTTGTACATAGGTGTTCAGGGGAATAGTTGAGTGGAGTGCAGGTATGGTTGTGAGGTAAATTTATGCATTATTGGAGCTGAATGTAGGTGCATATCTTGCCTTTATAAAACAGGCTCTATTTTGGACTTCTCACATGTGTCCTATTGTAAGAGCCCTTTATGAAATCTTACTTGTTGAAAGAACAATAATGATGATATAACCATAACTGAATTCCCATGTTATGCATCATTAAGTAGCTTGCATGTAGAAGGAAGGTCCAGTTGTGTTTTGAGGGGGAAGGGGGAAGAAACTCTGATAAATCTGTTTGTTTAACTTCCCTGAAGTACAAAAGATTCTGAGCTTGACAGCAAGCCACATTTTTTTGCATTATCTTAAACTTTCATGTATTCCATACTTTTTTTTTAAAGTTAATTTTCCTGTTTGTGTTAAGTATACTAGTTTTATGAAGCTGTATGTTTTCATTTCAGCTAATATTGATCCGTCACGAAGATACCTCTATCTTCAGGTTTTGGGTGGAAAAGCTTTCTTGGAACATCTGCAAGAACCTGAGATGCTACCTGGGCAGGTTTGCTCCACCTTCAACCTTTGTTTACATTTTCGAAATCAGCGTTTCCGATCCAAACCTGTTCCATGTGCATGTGAACCTGATTTCCATGATGGCTTCCTGCTTGAAGTACACAGAGATAGCTTAGGTAAGGAGGATGGTTATGCAGAAGACACAGTGATACATTTGGAGAATGGTTTTAGTGCAAGGCAGTTAGTCAATTTAATAATTAAATGCTGAAGCTTTTGGTTTATTAAATAGACCTATGGTGGTAATCTGCTTTGATTTATAGAGAACCAGTGACTTTTCACTTTATATTTATCAGTCCTTGGAGAAAGAACCTAGCCTTTATGGTTTTGGTTTTTTTTATAGCAGAGCAGTTTCCTCTTGCTCCTTTGGTCTGCCACCTCAATCAGAATTGACCTCTGATGTACTAAGGAGCCATGAGCCTTCATTTGTAACTACCCCAAGTTTTTCTCCCTTATAGTCTAGCCATTGCAGTGACCACAGATTGTGGCCCCCTCCAGAGACAGGTTGATATTCACTCTGAGTATGGCCAGTGCATGCTGCTGTTTTGTGATAATTGAAACTCCTTCCTTCCAAGGTCTGTGAGCATTGTGTTTGCCAAAGCAGCTGATTAAGGATTATTTGAAAAGGAATGAACAGCAAACCTCAGAATATCATCATACCTCTGTATAGATCCATGGTGTGACTGTATTTTGAGTATAGAGCAACCAGAGCTATCTCAAAAAGATATAGGGGAACAAGAAAAGATTTAGAGTAGGACAACAAATATTATAAAGGAAATGGAACACATCCCTTATGAAGAAAGGTTAAGGTAAAAAGTTAAACATGAGTGGAGTAGAACGAATAAACAGGAATCATTGGTTTCCTCCATCAAACAGTACGAAGACTAGGGAACTCCTGATAAAGCTACAAAGTAGTGTATTTAAGATTCATTAAAGAAAATATTTTTTTCACTCAGCATAATTAAGCTCTAGAATTCATTACCGGAGGATGTAGTAAATCTAAACATAAATATAGTAAAAGATGTTAGTGTACATAGGTTTAAAACAAAGATTGAACAAGTTCCTGGAGGAAAAGTTCATAAACCATTATGAAAGTAGACTGGTGGAAATCCACAGCTTATCCCTGGGATAAGCAGCATGGAATCTGTCTGCCTTTTGGGATCCTGCCAAGTACTGTTGTCCTAGATTGGCCAGTTACTGGGCTTGATAGACCTTTGGTCTGACCCAGTTTGGCAAATCTTATGTTCTTATGTAGGTTATGGCTCTTAAGTTTGGAGAAAATATGACTGAGAGGAGATATGAAATACATTTATAAAATCATGAGTGGGATGGAATGGTTAAATAGGGCATGGTTGTTTTAACCTTATAGTGTCCTTTTCTCCGTGGTCAAGCAGGAAAAAAAAATCCTCACAAGGGTGATGTCATCCAACTGAGCCCTGTGTGAGAGCATTCTTGGCTCCTTATAGAAGCTTTTGGAAAGCTCTATCGGGCCTGCATGCGCCTTCCTGCCTGCTGTGGTAGCGCCATCTTATCCTCCATCTGCTTCTTTCCGCAGAGCCCCACAAACCTGTTTAGTCAGTGTCTTGTGAGTATGGTGTTCTTCTGGCGATTTTCATTGTTTTCAAACCATATTTCCTGCCTGCTATTGCGATACTGTATTCCAAATACATCCTGCTAGACCAGTCCAGACTAGTGGGTTGTGTCCTCCTGCCAGCAGATGGTGAGATAGAGAAAAATTACCAAAGCTTTGTGAGATCACCCTCGGTATAAAAACCCATCCCCCAAGGGGAGCTTCAGTATTCTCCAGGAACAAGCAGGAAGGCAGTCCTCACTTAAGGGTGATGTTGGCACCGGTGGAGCCCGTGCGGAGCAATTCCCCAGCTTTGAAAAAAAGCCTTTGGGATTTCTACCATGTATGCGTGGTCCTCTTCCCGCCCAAAGATGCCATCTTGCTCAGTCTCCCTTTTTCCGTGGAGCCCTTCGGACGTACATCCTCGTCCCTCCGAAAAAGTGTTTTGTTTTTGGCCTCTGGGCCATGTTTTTCCCGGTTGCACCGATCCTCTTCTCCTTGAGCGAGGGTATATTCTTCGTTAAAAGTTTTTTCCCTTTTGTGGGCTTCGCATCCATTTTTCTTCCCCAACCACTGGCCGCAAAGATCTTCGACCTAGCGGGTATCCTTTTTGCCCCTATGGCCATTGGTTTTAAAAAATGCGACAGATACTCCAAGAACATGTCGCTCATGGACACCCATGACTGTTGTCTTCGGTGTCTTGGGGCTGACCATGACCCGGAGCTCTGCTCTCTTTGCAAGAAAATGTCCTCCAAGGCCCTGCTCAGCTGTAAGCAGAAGTCCGATGACATTTTCCGGAAGGTGGCCTTGGAATCCTCGGTGGCACACTTGGGTCGTTCCTCCGCTGCTGGGATCCCCCACTTCGGCTGCGTGCTCTCGGCGGCACTCCGACCAGGGGTCCCCTGAAGTGGAGCAGCGTATCAAAAAGAAGGTCTTGAAGTCGCTGTCGGAGGCTCCGGATAAGCACGAGTGCTCCTGTGCTCGGTCGCTCAGCCCCCCACGGCGTTCCTGAGAGTCGGACAAAGAGAGGCCTCGAAAGGTACCTTGTACAGATACAGAACCCTCCGGTGATGGCGCCCAGTCTCCTGAGGGTCGTCCCGGTGAGGACCCCCTTCTCCTCCACGCCAAACCTGGTAACCTCGGTGTCGGCGTCGCAGGGTCCCACACCTGCTTGGGAGTCCCGAATGCTGGCACTAGAGCAGAGTGTTTCTGCCTTTTTAGCTGCCCAGCAGGTGCTCACGCCCAGCCTGGAGACCGAGGTTCCCTCAAGAGGGACACCAAAATCCGCCCTGGAAATCCCCGAGAGCCACGGGCTTCGTGAGGGTCCTCTGCGTTGGTCTCGCTCGCCTTCTCAGTCCTTGGGAGTGCGATCCTCCAAGGCCTCTGGCTCCAAGCGGACCTCAGCCTCTGGACGGGGCGACCAGCCCAAGTCGGACTTCTCCTCGGCCTTCTCGGGCTGGGAGTCGGACAGGGATACTTCCCCGGAAACCCGTGCCCACAGGGACCTCCCTTTGGACCTGTCCCCGCCCGCCTATCAGAGGCGTTCGCCACCTGAAGACACATCGTTCCTGGCATTCGAGAGGGAAATGGCACGGGCCCTCAGCCTGGCTACACAGACTAAAGAGGAGTCGCGAGCTGAGGAGCTCGATATTCTGAAGTATGAGTCCCCTACCTTGGGAGTCTCTTACTGTCCCGGTTCCCCCCATATTGTCAAGGTTGCCCCCATATTGTCCGCATGTGGGAGACACCTGCTTCAGTCCCCATTGTGAGCAAGTGCCTCAACACCATGTATAGAGTTCAGCGTGGCCAAACAAAAAGAAGCAACAAAGTATCTGTAGAATACGTAGGAACAAAGAAACAGATACCATTGACTAGCAGATTATTCAGGTTTGGACAAACCCTTTTATTGACCCCTACGCGTTTCGGCCATAGACCTTCCTCAGGGGGATATCAAATGAGGGAAGAAACCTCAAAAAAACAAATACAAAATTAAAACAAGATTACTGATAAAATGAGAACGCCGTCAAAAGACACATATTTAAATAAATAAATAATTAAGAAAGAGGGAAGACCAAATATAAACATGCAAATTGTTATACATCAATAAAATCAATATAACAGATTTAATTATGAAATAAAACCACCAACAGGGTAAAAACATATATAAGTATGTGCAATAAAACATGTGTATATTAAAACAATATCTATCAACCTTATTATGTGTGAGATGAGGAAGATACAATATGACAGGTAGAGCAAATATCTAAAATAATAATAAAATACATGAAAACATTAAAATATAAAAATGTATCACCAATACATTTTTGTAAAAACTTCCTTGCAAATGAAAGATTGAAAAAAATAATTAAAAACCAATTATCAATGGCTTAGTGACTCAAATGATAAAACACATGTGAAAGATACTTATATCACATATGTACTGTGTCATGAACAACATGAAAATCTCCATAAAAACCATAAATAGTGTAGAGAAAAACTTACAAATTAAAAAATAAAAATGACGTCTAAAGTGTTAAAAAGGAACATCCTAGAGTTCAGCGTGGCCCAGGGTTCCAAAAGGCCCAGTTTCCGCACACTTCCATGGTTGTGGAATCGGCAGTGCGGAAGCAAGAAAGCTTGAAGTCTCATTCTTTGGTCCCCCCAGGTAGGGAGTCGAGAGCCCTCGACACCCTGGGGCGTAAGGCCTGTCAAGGTTCCATGCTCGCTTGCCGTATCCAGGCATACCAACTGTATATGGGCATGTTCCTGTGTGAACTCGCAAGGAGCTTGGTGGTATCGCCGCGGGGGGGGGTCCCCTCCTAAAGTTCCAAACCCTCCTGAAATCCGTCGCGGAGTGTTTGAAGTACCTTTCCCGTGCCGCATATGATGGGTTTGAGTCCTCCGCCTGGGTGGTGGTGGCCGGCATCGGGGCCCGGCGCCAGGCATGGCTACAGTCTTTGGACCTGGAGCAGTGGGTCCAAGAAAAGCTCCTGGATGTCCCTTGCCTCAGCAAGCAGCTGTTCGGTAAACCTATGGAGGATAAGGCTGCTGAGATAGCAACTGAGTTTGTGACCCCAACTCGTCTCTCACGCAAAACCTCCTCCCTCCGTAGGAAGAAGCAGCAGACCAAGAAGCTATTCTTACAAAGGAAGGGGCTCCCTTACAAGGGTTACCCGCCTTTCCTGCCCACCTCTGCACCGGCTCCTAGCACACAAGGGAAGGGAGGTGTACATGGTTGGCCACCGTAAGCCTAAAGGGCCTAAGGCCCAACCATCGGTGCCGCCCCAGCCTACACAGGGGTTTTGATGCCATTGGCATAGCCTCTCACCCCCCGGCAGCTCTTCCATCGGTGGGTGAGAGGCTGTGCCTGTTCGCCCCAGAGTGGGCGTCGATTATGTTAGACACCTGGGTCCTCCGGGTAATCCAGGATGGATACCGTATCTGCCTGGACAGACACCCTCCTCCCTTCTCCCCAGTGGAGCCTGCTCGGCTCCTCGCACACCTTCTTGTAGCAGGAACTATCCAACCTCCTCGCCCAGCGGGTGGTCGAGAAGGTACCGCGGCACCTTCGAGGTCAGGGGTTCTACTCCCGCTACTTTCTTGTCCTTGAAAAGACGGGGGCCTTGCACCCCATCCTCTATCTCAGAAATCTCAACAAGTTCCTGGTGCGCGAGAAGTTCAAAATGTTGTCGCTTGGTGTCCTGCTGCCCTTTCTTCAGCAGGGCGATTGGCTATGTTCCTTGGACCTCAAGGATGCTTACATCCACATCCTAATTCACCCCAGCACAGGCAATACCTGCGCTACAGGGTGCAGGGCGAATACTACCAGTACAGAGTGCTCCCCTTTGGGCTTGCATCCACACTGCAGGTTTTTACAAAGTGCCTCTCCATGGCCGCCGCCTCCCTTAGGCGGCAGGGCATACCCGTCTTCCCTACCTCGACGACTGGCTCATCACGGGATCCTCGATCGGCAAAGCCCACCTGGCGGCGTCATGCACGATCCTCCTCCTTGAATGCCTCTGCTTCCTGGTCAACTACTCCACTCCCACCTCGAGCCGGTGCAGACCTTGGAGTTCATCGGTGCACGCTTCGACACTGTCTGGGCGACCGCCTTCCTTCCCAAGGACCGCGCAGGCCGTCTTCAGGCCGTGGCGTCCCAGGTCCAAAACAGGGCTTGGGTTACAGCGCGGGTGATGCTGCGCCTCCTCTGGCACATGGCCTCCACCGTCCATGTGGTTTCCCACGCCCGCATGCGGACAACCCAGTGGTGCCTCAGGGCACAATGGAGCCAGGCCTCTGGCCACCTCAGAGACTCTGTCTGGATCTCCTGCAGACTCCACGACTCCCTGAGTTGGTGGCGGGACTCCCGAAGTCTCCTTCGGGGAATGCCCTTCCAGACCCCGCAGCACGATCTCATCCTAATGACAGATGCTTCATTGCTGGGGTGGGGAGCCCACTGCAGTGCATTGTGCACCTAGGGACAGTGGTTGCCCAAAGAGTCTCGACAGCAGATCAACCTGCTCAAGCTTCGGGTGGTCCAGTGGGCCCTGAGGGCCTTCGAGGGCTACCTGAGGGGGAAGTCGGTGCTCATGCAGACCGACAACAGGGTAGCCATTTTTTATATCAACAAGGAGGGGGAACAGGATTACGCCTCCTCTGCCGAGAGGCGATCCTCCTTTGTTCCTTTGTGTCTCGCCGGGGGATGACCCTGCAAGTGGTCTACCTCCCAGGCCAGGAGAATGTCCTCGCGGACAAACTCGGCAGGATCCTTTGCCCACACGAGTGGCGCTTTGATCCGTAGGTTGCCAGCCTCTTGTTCCATCAGTGGGGCACCCCATCCATGGACCTGTTTGCCAGCCCGGCGAAAGCACAGCTTCCCTGCTTCTGCGGCCCAGTTCTGCATCCAAGCAGGGTGGCCCCGGATGCGTTCCTCTTGAGCTGGACCTCCGGTCTACTTTACGCATTCCCGCCCACTCCTCTCATTGCGAGGATCCTCCACAAGGTTCAACGGGACTGAGCTTTGACGATCCTTGTGGCCTCGAGAGCCTTGGTTCCCTCTTCTGCTCTGGCTTGTGTCAGAGCCCACAATCGCCCTGTGCTGTGCCCTGGGCCTGTTGACTCAGGAGGAGGGTCGTGTGTTCCACCTGAACCTGGCCTCGCTGTCCCCTTGTTTATTGTTTATATAACATTTGATATACCGCCCCCCGTTACATCGGGGCGGTTTACAATATAAATAAAAACATCAAATCAGAAACAGAAAGAGAAAGTTACAATTACTTGAAGAAGGAAGAAAGGAAAGCAGAGGACAGGGGAAAATAGAAAATAGAGTCAGGAGAGTCAGCTAGATCTAGGAAAGGCACAGGAGAACAGATGAGTTTTGAGAAGGGAGCAAAATTTAGGATATGATTCTTCCAGTCGGAGGGCAGTGGGTAGTGAATTCCAGAGGGAGGGACCAAGGTAGAAGAATGCTGATTTACGGGTGGATTGGAGATGTGCACGGGAAGGGGCTGGAAGGTGAAGGCGATTGATATGAATGGACCGGAGGCTGCGAGAAGGGACATGGAAGGAGAGCAAATCGGAAAGGTATTGGGGTCTATGGAGGTAAATGGCTCGATGGACCAGGGTAAGGACCTTGTAAGGGATCCGGAATTGTAGTGGCAGCCAGTGAAGGTGTTGTAGAAGGGGGGTGACGTGATCGCGTGAAGAGGCATGTAGAAGCATCCGGGCAGCCGTGTTTTGAATTAACTGTAGTCGATGTAACTGATACTGAGGGATGCCGGCATAAATAGAATTACAGAAATCTAATCGTGTTATGACTAATGAAAGAAGAAGGGTAGTGAGTGCCTGAGGAGATAGGAAAGGTCGAATGGCACGAATCTGCCGAAGGCAGTAAAAAGAACACTGAGAAATAGAGGAAATGTGATCGTGAAACGTGAGTGCACTATCAAGAATGACACCAAGATACCTAAGTTTGGGTACTGTGAAAATAGAGACACCAGAAAGAGAAAGGTGTAAGGCGGAGTGGGGGAACCATGGGTGAACCAAACAGCAGCCGTTTTGGAGATATTCAGAACTAGACAATTTGAGGAGAGCCAAGAGGAAACTGAGGATAAACAGACCTCCAGTGGAGTGATATCAGGATGGGATGAGGAAGTGTGGTGCAGAAGGAGAATATCGTCAGCATAATAATAGCCCGAAATACCCAACTGCTGGACAAGGAGTGAAAGAGGGGCTAGGAAAAGATTGAATAACAAGAGAGCCAAAATAGAACCCTGAGGAACACCACAGGTGAGAGGAAAGTGATCTGAGGTGGAAAGACCAGAAGTAACTGCAAATGAACGAGAAAATAGAAAAGAATGAAACCACCGATATACAGCACCACGAATATACGCATCCCGCAAACGAGAGAGAAGAAGGGGATGATCCACAAGATCGAAGGCGGCTGAGAGGTCGAGGGACACAGCGATGGTAATGTCACCTCAATCTTGGGCGGTGAGTATTTCATTTAGAACCGCTGTGATGGTGGTCTCCACACTATACCCAGACCGAAACCCAGATTGGCGGGGGTGCAGAAAGTGCGTAGAATCCAAGTGATGGGAAAGCTGTGAGAAAACCACTTTTTCAAGAAGCTTAGAAGCAAAAGGAAGATTGGATACTGGACGAAAATTAGCGGGGATAGAGGGGTCAAGGGAGGGATGTTTCAAAAGAGGGCGAACCAGGGCGTGTTTCCAGGGGTCAGGGAAAATACCACAAGACAGACTAGTGTTCACAATAGTAAGAAGAGAATGTAAGAGGGCAGGAGGAGGCTTAGTGAACCAAGGAGAGGGAATGGGATCTAGAGGACAGGTAGTTTTGCGAGTTGTAGATAACAACTGGATGAGCTCTGGAGAAGTGATTGGGGAAAAATGGGACCAGGTATGAGAGAGAGAGGGGGACAGTGGAGGCGAGGTAGGCAACGGTGGAGATAGAAATTGGGGACAAGAAGGAAGAGAGGAACGAAGGCTTTGGACTTTGGAGGAAAAGAAGGAAGCCAGAATGGTCGGGTCAGGGGCTAGCAAGACAGAGGCATATTCGCGTTTGGGAGGTGCCTGGAGCTGAGAGAGAGTATGTAGAGTAGCAAAGAGTTGTCGTGAACGGTTAGGAGCTGAGACAATGGACGTAGAGTAAAAAGTGCACTGGTGGCTGAACGGGTTGCCTTAGCTCCGCTGTATCTTCCGGAGGACGTTGTGGAGATCCTCCTCACATCAAGGAAGGACTCAACGAGACGGGCATACGCCTTTAAGTGACGACATTTCTCGACCTGGCGCTCTGAGCTTCAGATCGACCCGTTCTCCTGCTCTACCTGGTGGATCCTCCAGTACCTCCTTCACCTCTCGAAGTCAGGGTTGAAGTCCAATTCGATAAGGGTACACCTCAGCACCATTTCGGCAAACCACCTCCCTGTCAAGGGCAAACCCCTCTCAGGGCAGCCCTTGGTCTCTCAGTTCATGCGAGGTCTATTGCTTTCCAAGCATCCCATCTGGCCTCCGCTGGTGGAGTGGGGGACCTCAACGTGGTGCTGATGCATCTCACGCGGGCGCCCTACGAGCCGATGGCGACATGCTCGCTTCAGCATCTCTCCTGGAAGGTGGTTTTCCTGGTGGCTTTGACCTTGGCTCACCGAGTCAGCGAACTTCAGGCCCTCATGGCTGAGGCTCCATACACCTGGTTCTACGGGAATAGGGTGGTCCTCCGCACCCATCCCAAGTTCCTACCGAAGGTGGTCTTGGATTTTCATCTCAACGAGGAGATAGTCCTGCTGACCTTCTTCCCTAGACCGCATGCTAACCAGACATCGGCGGTGTTGCATAAACTCAACTGCAAGAGGGCTTTTGCCTTCTACCTGCAGCATACCCAGGGGCATCGCAAGTCCGACCGGCTCTTTGTCGTCTACAACCCCAATCGCCTGGGGCAGGCAGTCAGCAAGTGCACCATCTCTGTCTGGATGGCGGACTGCATCACCTTCGACCAAGCAAAGGCGGGTGCCCCATTGGATTGGCGGGTCACCGCGCATGGCGTCTGAGCCAAGGCGGCGGCGGTGGCTTTGCTGCGCTCAGTGCCTCTAATGGACATCTGCTGGGCTGCGACCTGGTCTTTGGCGAACACTTTCGCTGTCCACTATTGCCTAGAGAGGGAGTCCTGCCGGGACAGCACCTTAGGCCAGGCTATACTCCGTAATCTGCTTCCAACCCTTCTTCAACAGCTATCAAGAGCTTCGCCCCGAGGACCCAAAAACTCGGGCTCCTTCGGGCATTGACTTCTGCTCATGGCCTCACGGAGGCGTTTTTGGGTTACAGGCTCGATAGCCTTTAATTGGGGAGTCCTATAAGTGAGGACTGACTTCCTGCTTGATCCTGGAAAAAGCGTAGTTACTCACCTGTAACAGGTGTTCTCCAGGGACAGCAGGAATCAGTCCTCATTACCCTCCCACCTCCCCTGAAGAGTTTCTATTTTTGTCCTTCCCTTGCCATCTGCTTGGTAGGGCTCTAGCTACGGGACCTGACTGAGCAAGATGGCACCTTTGGGCAGGAAGAGGACCACGCATGCGCAATCCCAAAGGGTTTCTTTGAAAGCTAGGGAATTGCTCTGCACGGGCTTCATTGGTGCCGACGTCACCAATAAGTGATGACTGATTCTTGCTGTCCCTGGAGAACACCTGTTACAGGTGAGTAACTATGCTGTATTCAAGGTCTGGGTTGTACCATGGAGCGATACAAAGGCATTATAATATCCTTTGTTTCATTCTCCATTCCTTTCTTTATGATTCCTAGCATTCTATTTGCTTTCTTGGCCGCGGCTGCACATTGGGCAGAGGGTTTCAACGTATTATCCACGATGACACCTAAATCCTTTTCCTAGGTGGTGGTTCCTACTTTGGAACCTTGCATCGTGTAGTTTGGGTTGTTCTTCTCTTTAGAAGACTGTGTTTGTGAGGAACTAGCTAAACTAAAAGTACACAAAGCGATAGGGCCGATAATATTGAAGGAACGTCTGGATGTTCTAGTGGCTCTACTGATTGACCTTTTCAATGCTTCTTTAGAGTTGGGAGTGGTCCCAGAGGACTGGAGAAAGGCACATATAGTCCTTTTACACAAAAACGGATGTAAGGATAAGGTTGAGAACTACAGATCGGTTAATCTGACCTCTGTGGTGAGTAAATTAATGGAAATGCTGGTAAAACAGAGGATAGTGAGGTTTCTGGAGTCCAATGGATTGCAGGATCCGAGGCAGCATGGGTTTACCAGAGGTAGGTCATGTCAGACAAATATAATTGATTTCTTTGTCTGGATGACCAGAGAGTTGGACCTAGGAAGAGCCCTAGATGTTGTTTACTTGGATTTCAGTAAAGCCTTTGACACCGTTCTGCACAAGCGCTTATAAATAAATTGAGCACCCTAGTGATGTACCCTAAAGTGAGTGACTGGGTTAGAAATTGGTTGAGTGGGAGGCAACAAAGTCTACAAGTAAATGGATGAGGAGAAGGATGATCTCCAGGAACAAGCAGGAATGCAGTCTTCACATGTCATGTAGGTGATGTCCCCGATGGAGCCTGCACAGGGAATTCTCCCCAGCATCCAATAGGAAAGCCTTTGGGAGCACTCCTCTGCTGCTGTGTGCCCGCCTTTCCAACTTTTCTCTTCAGTTCTTCATTTCCTGTGGAGCCAGTAGGACGCACCGTCCTTTCACTGCTGAAAAACTCTTCTTTTTTGGTGCCCTTCAGGGTACATCATGCTGTTTTGCCTTTCCATCGAGTCAGACACCGGTACTGATATTTCTTTTTATTTTCATTTTTTTATTTTCTATTGATTCTCACCGCTGGCTTAGGCCTCTAGGCCTCCATAGCCTTGTTCTCACTCTTCAAAAACAGTTTTTTCAAGCATGGAAAAGCCAGTTAGTGGTTTAAAAAAAAAAAATGTACCAAGTGTGCCAGTACCATTTCAGCCACTGATAAATATGACGGGTGTTTAAAATGCTTGGGTTCTGATCATGAACCCACTTATTGTCCTATGTGCCAACAAATAACAGAGAGGCTTCAAGAACTGAGCCAGGCAGTTTGGATTTTATTTCTTTATTTTTATTTATTTAAATGTTTTTCTATACCACTTTTCTCCGGGTTAAAGTGTTGTACATTAAATAACATAGAACAGTATGAAGTTATTTACATAGAGCTGTTTTTGAACTTATTTAAATTGATGCATAGAGTAGTTTGGATTGTTGTTTGCTTTGGACTTGGTTTCAGTGACTTCCATTTCATCAAAGGCATCAACTTCTTCTCATGGTTCTCGGACTTCTTCGAAGTCCAAACACAGAAGCAAGTCTAAATCTCTGGCATCGAAGACTGATTCCATTGCCAAGGAAAAGTCCCAATATAAGCATCATGACTCCTCCAGATGTGCTTCCGATGCAGATTGGCCAGCCAAACAGCCCTGGTGGGAGGATCTATCCTTCATAGCACAAGTGGGGCTCCGGGACGCTCCTGAGGCATCGATCTGCAGAGCTACTGGTTCCTTGTTCTGGGACGGTGGCTCAGAACCCCATACGTGATTCCACCCAGACATCTGCCATCTCCCTGGACCAGTGCATGCTGGCTCTCGAGAGGAATTTGGCAGCACTCCTGGCATCCTCAGTACTGGTAATATCGAGAGCTTCAGGAGTTCAGGTTTTGGTACCAAATCTACAAACGAGCACTGAATCAGCCCCGATACCGGCCCTCGAGCTGGCATTGTCAGAGCACGTGAGGCCGAGTCCTCAGTTGGAACTGATCGATGCTACTGGGGAAACTGCTAGGTACTTGTGACCTAGATTGGCCACTGTTGGAAACAGGATACTGGGCTTGATGGACCTTGGTCTGACCCAGTATGGCATATCTTATGTTCTTATCCAACAGACTCAGACTCCCATGCCTCTCTGTTCCGATAATTCAAAATGTCGGTATTGGTATCGACTGTTGACTTCTGCAGAGCATCGAGGTTGAACCTATGATCGCTGATACTTTGATTTTTTGCTGGGCTCTGATTCAAGTTCTTCAGAATCCGACGTAGGGTCACTTGAGTTCCAAGAACTTCCTGATATCCCTTCAGACCCTTTGCTGCCTCAGGAACGGCATCCATCCCCACCAGAAGATATGTCCTTTTCAGGACTTCATCCATGACATGGCAGTGGGGCTCTCCATCACAGTAGCCTTGGAAAAGGAGCCAAGGACTGAGGAATTGGAGATACTCTAATACCCTCCAACACCCAAAGAGGCTGCTATCTTACTGGTGCATCCAATCCTTCAGGACCTTATGCTCCACATGTGGGAAGCCCCACTCACGGTTCTTTCTGTTAGCAAGAGACTCGATACTATGTACTGAGTACCAGAGTGCCTAGGTTTCCGAAAACCTCCGCTTCCCTACCACTCAGTGGTGGTAAAACTGGCGATGCGCCAAATAAAGAGTTTCAAAAACCATGCATCTTTGCCTCTTGACACAGAATTGATGACCCTCGATGCTTTTGGGTGTTGATGCTTCAAAACTGAGTTGGGAGATCTTTAAATGACCTGACCACACAGGGACTGTTGACATAATAAGAATCTGCCCTGCTGATCAACCTGCTTAGAGCTAAGGGCGCTGACAAATGCTTTTCAAGTTTTTCAACCCCAGCTATCGGGGCAACCTGTTCTAGTCAGAACGGACAATCGGTTTGCCATTTTTTACATAAAAAATGGGGGAACAGGATCCCGTTCCCTCTGCAAAGTGGCGATTTGCCAGTGGTTCTTTGCCATCTCTCACTGCATCCACCTGAGAGCAGTGTACCTCCTGGACGAACTCCATCTCCTAGCGGACAAATTAAGCCGTATCCTTCGTTTGCACGTGTGAACATTGTGTTGAGAGATGGCTGCTCAGATCTTTCAAATGTGGGGAACCCTGCTCATAGATCTCTTCGCCACTCCACAAAATACACAGCTTCCTCGCTTCTGTTCCAGGGTTCCAACTCTACATCGGCAGGCTCTGAATGCCTTCTTTCTCCTTTGGAGACAGGGTCTGCTCTATGCATAGCCACCCATCCCCTTAATACCCAAGATGCTGTTCAAGCTATAGGCTGTCAAGGACTCGATGATTCTCATTGCTCTCTTTTGGCCCTGTCAGCCTTGGTTTCTTCTGCTTCTTCACCTTGCACAGACTCAGTCTCTCAGCCTGGGATGTGCATCCGACCTCCTCAGCCAGGACCACGGGACGCTTCTCCATCCCAATCTTCACTCCCTACGCCTGACAGCATGGCTGCTGAAAGGCTAGTGCTTGCAGATCTTGACCTACCATAGGCGGTCAAAGATGTTCTCCTTGCATCACATAAAGATTCCATGAGGCGATCTTATGCATTCAAATAGCTTGGGTTTATCCTTTGGTGCTCCCCAAAGTACTTTGACCCTTTTCTTGCCCGGAGGAGTCGCTTCTACAATATCTCTTCCACTTATCCTTGACAGGTCTTAAGACTTAACTCAGTGAGAGTTCACCTCAGTGCCATTGTGGCCTCTCACAGACCAGTGGATAAACAGCATATCTGCTTACACCCCTTACTAGCATGTTTTTTGAGGGGGCTCCTGCTGTCCAAGCCACCTCCGGTGGCCTGCGATCTGAATGTGGTTCTGACACAACTTCTAAAGCCACCTTTTGAATCTTTAGCCACCACTTCACTGAAGTTTCTATCTTGGAAGGTTGTTTTCCTTATTGCCCTCACATCAGCTTGCCGCATCAGCGAGCTGCAAGCTCTAGTGGCGGATCCGCCCTATACTCTGTTCCACCATGACAAGGTGGTTCTCCGTACCCATCTGCATTTCTTCCCAAAGGTAGTTTCCTCCCATCTAAACCAGTCGGTAATCCTCCTGACTTTCTTCCCTAGACCACACGCATTTTGGGCTGAAGCACCAGTACACACCTTAGGCTGCAAGCGAGCGCTGGCCTACTACTTGGATAGAACTAAAGATCACAGAAGATCCTCTCAATTATTGATCCTAGTCACCTGGATCTACTGGTGACAAAGCATTATCTGAATAGATAGCAGATTGCATCTCTTTTGTTTATATACAAGCAGGACTCTCATTGTAGAGCCATGTCACTGCTCATAATGTGTGAGCTATGGCAGCATCCATAGTTAATCTCCATCCAGTAGCACTGAGGACATCTACTGGGCAGCTACTTGATCCTCCATTCATGCTTTTGCTGTCCAGTAGATGTCCTCAGTGCTGGACAGAGACTCCCATCGAAACTCTGTCTTTGGCCAAGCCATACTCCATCACCTCTTTGGGACTTGAACTCAACTCCTTCCCTCTATTCTTGACTTCTACAAGATACCAGACTATCATCGGGGAAATATCGCCTTCTGGAATAGAGTCCAATGGCCCATAACTCTTCCAGACTCAATGGCTACAAGTTTTTATTTCAGGGATTGTACTACTCTTCCTTCCCCCCACCCCAATACCAGTCTGGTATCTGGAAGCTAGTGAGTCCCATATGTGAAGACTGCATTCCAGCTTGTTCCTGCAGATAGTGTAGTTACTCACCTTTAACTGATGATCTCCTGGAACAGCAGGAATCAGTCTTCACAACCTGCCCTCCTCCCTTAGGAGTTGTAGAGTTCTTTTGCTTCTTTTCAGCTACAAACTCAACTGAGAAGAGAAGTTGGGAAGGCAGGCGCAGAGGAGTGTTCCCAAAGGCTTTCCCATTGGATGCTGGGGAGCGTTCCCACGCGGCCGCCATCAGGAACATCACCCATATGTGAAGACTGATTCTTGCTGTTCCCGGAGATCACCTGTTACTGGTGAGTAACTATGCTATCTCCAGGAACAAGCAGGAATGAGTCTTCACATATGGGTACGTCGGTACAGACGGAGCCTGCGCGGGAACGCTCCCCAGCTTCCCAAAAAGGAAAGCTTTTGGGAGCATCCCACAGCGCCTGCGCGCTGCCTTCCCGCCTTTCCTAACCAGCTCTCCTCAGTTCTTCTTTGCCGCGGAGCCAGCAGGTCGAGCCCTGTCACCGCTGAAGAAGTTATTTATTTTATTTTATTTCTTTGGTCGTGTGTCTGCCTTCCCCGACCCCGGACCGGTACCGCCGGTCTTTTTCTCTTTCTTTCTTTAAAAAAAAAAAAAATCTATTTTCTCTTCACTTAGTATATTCTCTTCTTAGGCCTCAGGGCCTACAAGAAAATTTCCCTCATGGAAAAACCAGCCTCCGGGTTTAAAAAATGTACTAAGTGTAGCGGTACTATTTCTGTTAGATACCCATGAATGGTGTCTTAAATGTTTGGGTCCTGAACACTCCATTCCGGATTGTCCGTCCTGCTCTCTAATGTCTAAACGGGGGTTACAGAACCGAGCAGCCAAGCTCCATGTGCTGTTTCCCGCTGATGCACCGTCGGTAGCATAGACATCTTAAAGGTTTTCTTCTCCTGATGGATCTCAGGTAACCAAACATAAACCTAGCAGGTCCTTGAAGGGTAGATCTCCCTCTAAGCATCGAGATGCCTCCAGGCTTGCCCTCGAGGATCCTGCGCCAGCAAAACAACCCCGGCGGGAAGCTCCGGCTTCCAAAGCTCCTCCTATGGGGTTACAGGTTGACATCGATGGCACGGCTTCGACCGATCACCTGTTAGATTGCTCTGGGGTACCGGCACAATCTCCTGGTACCGACTTCCAGGCATTCATGGCGTCGATGGATCACAATGTTCTGTCCATGCAGCAGGCTATTACGGCCTTCATTCAAGCTGCGACACCGCTGGTACCGAAACAAACTCCGTTCTCGGTATCGGCTCCGGTACCAGCACCAGCATCGATACCAGTACCGACTGCATCGACATCGACCAGGATACCAGCTACAGCGGTTCCTTGTCCAGGGCTGCTTACCGGTACCAATCCGGTACCGGGGACGCCCGATGTCGATACTGCTCTATATGCGTATCGAGCATTGGAAGAGCACCCTGACAGGCGATACTTCGATTCCTCTGATGATTCTGATACATCAGACGAGTCTCCTGAAGTATCCATAGCCCTTCCTGAAGAGCCTTCTTCTCCAAAAAGAAGAATGTCTCCTCCAGAGGATTTGTCCTTTCAAGACTTCATAAGAGAAGTAGCTAAAGGACTTTCTATTTCAGTAACTTCTGAATCAGAGGCTAGAGCTAAAAAATTGGATATTTTAGGCTACTCTAGAGCTCCTAAAGAGGCAGTCACCTTACCAATTCATGAGATTCTTTATGAACACATGATTGATCTATGGGAGACTCCTCTCACTCTCTCTCCTCATTCTCGTAGATTGGACACTATGTATCGTGTCCCTCCTTGTCCTGGATTTCAGAAAACTCAGCTTCCTCACCATTCCATTGTGGTGCAGTCAGCTATGAAGAGGATAAAAAGTACAAAGAGACACTCTTCTGCTCCTCCAGGAAGAGAATGCAGGACCTTGGATGCCTTTGGTAGGAAAATCTTCCAAGCCAGTATGCTTATTGCCAGAATCAACTCATATAGCCTTTACATGGGTATGTTTCTAAAGGAAGTTGCACAAAAACTGCACACTTTCCTCCCTTTTCTTCCAGAGGATAAAAGGGAGGAATTCCTCATTTGGCTTAAGCATACCCAAGACATTTCAAAGTTTTCCAACAGGGCAGCCTTTGACTCCTTTGAAGGTGCCAGCAGAGCCTCAGGCATTGCCATAGCTGCTCGCAGAATTGCTTGGCTCCAGGCTTCTGATTTAGAGCCCTGGGTTCAAGATGGCTTAGGAAATCTTCCCTGTACAGGTGAAAACCTATTTGGCAAAGAATGGCAAATAAAAGCCACTCAAATGGATGCAGAAAACTCTGCTCTGAATAGACTTTCAAAGTCAACCTCCATTCCTGCCAAGAAAAAGCCTTTTAAAAAGTCTTTCTTTAAAAAGGGCAGATTTCCTTCTACTTCTGGCCAACAATCTTCTACAGGTCGCTTTGCCACTAAGCGTCAGCAACCTAAACAGGCCAGGCCTAAGCCTACAGGGGCTGCTGCAACTCAGCAGGCCCAACCTCCTCAGGGTTTTTGACTTGATGCTAGAGAACCTAGCCTTTCTGGCTCTAAAGCAGCCAGAGCCTCTCACCACTCCAGGAAGGTTGGCTCATTTTGCTCCCAGATGGGAGCAAATAACATCAGAGCAGTGGACCCTCTCCATCATAAGAGAGGGCTACAAGCTTCATTTCTCAGACCTTCCTCCCCACACCATGGTGAGACACTTCAATTCTCCCACATCTCTTCTCGACCTTCTAGGTCAAGAGGTAACTACCCTTCTTGCCCAAGGGGCAATAGAAGAAGTTCCTCTTCTTCATCAAGGGTCAGGGTTCTACTCCCCCTATTTTCTCATTCCAAAGAAGACAGGGGGATTCAGACCCATCTTAGATCTCAGAGAATTGAACAAATTTCTATGCAAGGAGAAGTTCAAGATGCTTTCTCTGAGCACTCTCCTTCCATACCTTCAAAGTCAGGATTGGCTTTGTTCTCTAGATCTCAAAGATGCATACACCCATGTCCTCATCCATCCCTCTCACAGAAGATTCCTACAGTTTCTTTTCCAAGGAAAACATTACCAATACAGAGTTCTTCCTTTCGGTCTGGCCTCTGCCCCAAGAGTGTTCACCAAATGCATGGCAATAGTTGCTGCATTTCTACGAACTCTGGGAATATTTGTCTTCCCATACCTGGACGACTGGCTCATTCAAGCTCCATCTCAGTCAGAGGCCCAGAATTCCTTGGACCGCACAAGGCGCATTCTGCAGTATCTGGGACTTGTGGTAAGCCTCCCAAAGTCTCAGCTCACCCCTACTCAGTCCTTAGAATTCATAGGGGCCTGGTTGGATACCACTACTGCAAGGGCTTACCTTCCTCAGGCCCGTTGCCAACGTCTAGTGCAGTTAGCCTCCCAGATTCAGTCAAAAAGCCACTTAACTGCTCGGGAGATGCTACAACTGCTAGGCCACATGGCTTCCACAGTGCATGTGGTTCCCTATGCTTGCCTACACATGAGAGCAGCTCAATGGACTTTGTCCACCCAGTGGACTCAAGCTTCCGGAGCTCTCTCAGACCAAATAGCAACCACCAAACGTCTCTTTTGGTCTCTCCAATGGTGGATGTCCACTCAAAATTTGTTGCTGGGGTCCCCCTTCCAACAGTTGTTGCCCCAAGCGACCCTCACAACAGATGCCTCCCAAACAGGTTGGGGAGCCCATCTACAGGACCTCTCCACTCAAGGTACTTGGTCCCCACAGGAGACCTCCCTTCATATCAACCACTTGGAGCTTCGAGCAGTTTTTCTAGCTCTCAAGGTCTTTCATACCCTCCTCAGCTACAAGACAGTCCTCATTCATACGGACAATCAAGTAGCCATGTTTTACATAAACAAGCAAGGGGGAACTGACTCTGTCGCTTTGCAACAAAGCTTTAAGATTGTGGGCCTTCGCCAGAGAGCATCAAATCCATCTCCTGGCAGTATACCTCCCAGGATTCCAAAACTCTTGGGCAGACAGACTCAGTCGAGTTCTGCTTCCACACGAATGGTCCCTGCACATGGATCAGGTACTCAGAATCTTCCAAGAATGGGGAACCCCGGACATAGACCTCTTTGCAAGTCCGTGGAATGCCAAACTTCCCCGGTTCTGTTCCAGAATTCCGTGTCAGGGAGTTCAGGCCAAGGATGCCTTCCTCCTCCATTGGGGTCAGGGCTTCCTGTATGCATTTCCACCTATTCCCTTGATTCCCAAGACTCTGTTCAAACTCCAGAGGGATCAAGGATCTATGATCCTCATAGCGCCACGCTGGCCTCGCCAAGTGTGGTACCCTCTACTTCTACATCTCTCCCAAGCCCCCTCTCTGGACTTGGGAGCTGCTCCAGACCTTCTGTCCCAGGAGGAAGGGACTTTGTGGCACCCAAACCCCAAGTCCCTACACCTCAGAGCTTGGTTACTGAAGGCCTAGACCTTCAAGACTGGAATCTTTCTCAACAAGTGAAGGATATCCTCCATGCTTCCAGAAAACCTTCCTCCAGGCGTTCTTATGCTTTTAAATGGAAGAGGTTTTCCATTTGGTGTGCTGAGAAAGGGTCTTAACCCTCTAGCACTACCTTTGAATTCTCTATTAGACTATCTCCTGCATCTTTCCAATGCAGGCCTTAAAACGAATTCAGTAAGAGTCCATTTGAGTGCTATTGCAGCATCCCTTAAGCCCATCAATGGACATCCTATTTCCTCTCATCCTCTCATTGCAAGATTCATGAGAGGCCTAACTTTAACTAAACCTCCCATTAGGCCTCCTCCGGTGGCATGGTACTTAAATTTGGTTCTTGGTCAGCTTATGAAGCCACCTTTTGAACCCTTAGCCACTACCTCCTTGAAGTTTCTTTCCTGGAAGGTTATTTTCCTCATTGCAGTCACTTCAGCTCGCCGCATCAGTGAACTGCAGGCATTAGTGGCTAATCCACCTTATACAAGGTTCCATCATGATAAGGTAGTCCTTAGGACAAATCCACACTTTATACCTAAAGTGGTCTCACCTTTTCATCTTAAGAGGTATATTTACCTGTCTTTTTTCCAGCTCCTCATGCATCCAATGCAGAGAGGAATCTTCATGCTCTGGATTGTAAAAGAGCCCTTGCTTTTTACTTACACAGGACACAGCAACATAGAAAGTCTTCCCAGCTTTTTGTTGCTTTTGATCCTTCTCATTTGGGACTTCCAGTCTCCAAGAGAACACTGTCCAATTGGATTGCTCAGTGTATTTCTTTCGCCTACCAGAGTAAGAACCTTTCTCTGGAGAGCCATGTCACAGCTCATAATGTGAGGGCCATGGCCACCTCTATGGCTCATCTAAATTCTGTGTCCATCGACCAGATCTGTCAAGCAGCCACCTGGGCCTCGGTTCATACCTTCACAGCCCATTACTGCTTGGACAAGGACTCCCGCCGGGATGCCTTGTTTGGTCAGGCTGTCCTCAAACACCTGTTCCATTCTTAAACAACTCCTACCCTCCTTCCCTGGATGGATGCCTGAGATCCATAGGAGGACGTAGACCCCTCTCCAGGGTCTCATATCCTTGGGGATCTCCCAGGCATCTTAGCTAGGGAGTCCCCATATGTGAAGACTCATTCCTGCTTGTTCCTGGAGATAGCACAGTTGCTTACCTGTAACAGGTGATCTCTGGGAACAGCAGGAATAAGTCTTCACAACCCACCCACCTCCCCTTGGAGTTGTATCTCTTTTTCTATCTTTCCTTTCCTCTCTCTCTCTATTGTCTCAGCTTTAAACTTGAACTGAGGAGAGCTGGTTAGGAAAGGCAGGAAGGCAGCGCGCAGGCGCTGTGGGATGCTCCCAAAAGCTTTCCTTTTTGGGAAGCTGGGGAGCGTTCCCGCGCAGGCTCCATCGGTACCGACGTACCCATATGTGAAGACTTATTCTTGCTGTTCCCAGAGATCACCTGTTACAGGTAAGTAACTGTGCTTTACCAGTGGTATGCTGCAGGGATCTGTCCTTTATCCAGTTCTTTTTTACATATATTTGTTAGTGATATTGCGGAAGGGTTGTGTGGTAATGTCTGCCCCTTTGAGAATGATACCAAAATCTGCAATAGAGTAGACACCCAGGAAGGAGTAAATAACACAAGGAGGGATCAAACTAAACATGAAGAATGGTAAAGAATTTTGCAGCTGAGATTTAATGCTAAGAAATGCCAAAATCCAATGGAGTGGTGCAGTATAGGGAATGAAGTACTTCTGTCCATGAAAAAGAGCGGGACCTGGGCATGATTATTTCTAATGATCTTAAAGTAGCTAAATAGGTAGAAAGGTGATGGCGAAAGCCAGAAGGATGCTAGGGTGCATAGGGAGAATAATGGCCAGCAGAAAAAAGGAGGTGATAGTGCCTTTGTATAAGTCTCTGGTGCAACTTCATTTGGAGTATTGTGTGTAATTCTAGAGTCCACACTTTCAAAAGGATTTCCTGTGCGGATATCCAGTTTAGTCCTCCACAATCGGGTAGTGCACCTTCTACTGCAGCCTGGAGACTGGACCAATCAAATCTTCTGTAGTACATATCCAGCTGGAGCTCCCAGAAGCCCCCCATTGTGTCCAGTCTCTTGCAGCTTGAAGACGTAAAAGTGTGTCCTCCTGGGCACACTGAGTGACTCTTGCAGGAGCAACACTTGTTAGTTAGTCTTTTAGGGTTTGTTTTTGGGACATTTACTTACTATTTATTTAATAGCTAGCTGTATCTTTAAAAGGAAAAGGAAAAGAAGCCTGGCTCCCTGGAGCATTGTCACAGGAGACTAGGGGGAAGTCAGACCTGCAGGCTCCTGCCTTCCTGCCTGGCAAATTTTAACAGCCCTGGGTGAGCTTCCCCTGGACAGTACGGGGAATTGCCATACCTGATACAGCAGTGACTGGCACTGGGAGATGTTGACTGTGTCCTTGCTGTTCCTGAGCTGGTAGGAGTTTTCACTTCTTTATTTGTGAGCAGTGCTCTGTCAGAGCTGCCAGTGTTTCTGTAGGCTCTCCTGAGCCCATTTGGCAATTTTTCTCAAATTGGTCGTTTGCCCTGCATTACAGGGTCGTTTTTATTTATTTTCCATATTATTTGGTTGCCGTTGTATTTTCGCGCCGTTTTTTACCGCGGGTGAAACAGTGCGGCGGCCATTTTGGATTTTTAAAGTGTGCTTTTAAGGCACTTTTGCTCACTTGTGCAGGTTCCCCTAGCGTTTTTTGGGGTTCCTTTTGCTGGCGATTTTGCTCAGGGCACCCCAGGGAGTCTGGGGAGTATTTTATTTCTTGTAAAAAAAAAAAAAAAGTTTTAATTTTAATCCGGGGCTGATTTGCATAGGATTGCCCCTGGGCTGTGGGTTTTCCTGTGACTGTTCCATTCTATCCCGTTGGGCGGAGGTGGCCTTGGGATGGCTTCCATACCCCAATGTGTGATTTGTGGGTCCCGCAGAGCGGCAGGGACTGACTCTGGCATCTGCAGGGGCTGTGCTGCAGTGCCCGCAGGGATAGAGCAATCTGTGAATGTTCAGGAGCAGGCTACCCCTGGGGATGCTTCTACTTCAGGGACAGTATTCTTTCTCCGAGCATCCCTCAGTCTGGGTCGGTGGCTGCGCTGCAGCAGGCGGCTACAGTTGTCCCACCTATGGAATTCTCCCCTGATTTCGTGCTCCTCATGCATCAGGCGTTCCGCTTGAGCAGGTCCGGTCAGTTGCCGGAAGTTTGCCCCCCCTCTCTTCCCTCGGGGTCCTCGGGGGCGGCTCAGTGCTCCTCACAACCCGGGGTCAAGCGGCTTCGGTTGGGGGAACAGGAGCAGGATGCCCTGGGTCTTCTGGATTCCGAGGCGGAGGGCGATCCTGAGGCTGAAGCGGAGGAGTTGGAGGATGGGGAGATCCCTGAGCTGGAGGATCAGGCTCGGGTCATTCGGGTGTTCCGTAGGGACGAGCTGGTTCCTCTGGTAACGGAGTCCCTTCAGGCGCTTAACCTTTCGGCGGTGCGGTCCCTGGAGGAGGAGGGTCTTGAGGATCCTCTGATTCAGGCAGTCAGAGATGCCCAGGTGGTTTTTCCCGTCCACCGCGTGGTCGAACAGATGATCCAAGCGGAGTGGGAGCACCCGGAATCCGGTTTGAAGGGGATTCGGACCATGAATCGGCTTTATCCCCTTGCCGACAAGGACAGGGACTGGTTCAAGTCCCCACGGGTGGATGCTGCGGTTTCCGCAGTGACCAAGAAAACCACCATCCCGGTTGAGGGAGCGGCGGCCCTTAAGGACGGTCAGGATAAGAAGGTGGATAATTTGCTCAAGCAAACCTTCGATACTGATGCCGTGTCATTGCAAGCCTCTATTTGTGGGGCTTGGGTGGCTCGGTCGTGTCTGCGGTGGTCGCAGCGATTGCGCTCGAGCCCCGGGCTAGACCAGCAGGGCCTGTTGGAGGTTACCCGGTTGGAGTCCGGCTCGGCCTATTTGGCGGATCTGTTTTATGATTTAATCCGCGCGTTGGCTAATAGAATGGCATCCGCGGTTGCGGCGCGCCGGTCCCTCTGGTTGCGCAACTGGGCGGCGGACGGTTCTTCCAAGTCCCGCCTCAGTAAACTGCCCTTTAAGGGCAGATTGTTATTTGGGGAGGCTCTCGAGAAATTGGTAAAGGATCTCGGTGAGTCCAAGGGGGGCCGGCTTCCGGAGGATAAGCCAAGGTCCAACAGGCCCTCCTCTTCGGCGCGGGGGTCCTTTCGGGATCAGCGCCGGTTTCGTTCCTCCCGCCTGTGGGCATCGCAGCGGAGCCGGTTTGGAGCCCGTAATCAAGGCTTTCGTGGTTTCCGAGGGTCCGGCAGAGGTTTTTACGGAGCCGCCTCTTCCTCGGTCTCTTCCTTTGGGCGCAAGCCACAATGACGCGAGGCAGGCTCTGGAGGGGGGGCCCGATTATCGGGGGTCGCTTGCGCGACTTTCTTCCTTCTTGGGCCCAAATTACGTCAGATCGCTGGGTGCTACAGATTATAGAAGAAGGTTATGCTCTGGAGTTTGCGTTCCCGTTTCCAGATTCCTTTGTTCTGTCTCCCAGCAGGGGCGAGCAAAAGACGCGGGACATCCGCGTGACCCTGGATCGGTTGTTAGCTCTGGGAGCTGTGATCCCGGTTCCTCCCTTGGAAAGAGGCGCCGGTCGCTACTCCATCTATTTTGTGGTCCCCAAAAAGGGCGACTCCCTGCGTCCGATCTTGGACCTCAAAGGCGTGAATCGCGCACTCAGGGTGCCGCATTTCCGTATGGAAACCCTGCGGTCAGTCATTGTAGCAGTGCGACAGGGGGAGTTGTTTAACGTCCCTCGATCTTACCGAGGCCTATCTGCACATTCCGATACGTCCATCTCATCAGCGGTTTCTCCGCTTTGCGTTTCCGTGGGGCCACTTCCAGTTCCGGGCCATGCCGTTCGGCTTAGCTACGGCTCCGCGCACCTTCACCAAGGTGATGGTGGTCGTCGCGGCGGCCTTGCGCAAGGAGGGCATTTTGGTCCATCCATATCTCGACGACTGGTTAATACGAGCAAAATCCAGTCGGGAGTGCATGCGAGTCACAAGCAAGGTAGTGGCTCTGCTGCGTTCTCTCGGCTGGGTGGTGAACGAACGAAAGAGTTGTCTGCGTCCCTCGCAGGACCTCGAGTATCTGGGGGTGCGTTTCGACACCGCCCGGGGACTGGTATGCCTCCCCGAGCGCCGCGTCCTGGCGTTGCGGGCTCTTGTCCGACTTTTTCGGGGGATGCCCGCTCCGTCGGCGTGGTGGTACTTGCGGCTCCTCGGAACGATGGCGGCGACCTTGGAGGTGGTGCCGTGGGCGCGGTTCCACATGCGCCCGCTACAGAGGGCACTCCTTCGCCGTTGGTCCAACCAGTGCGACTCCTTGAACAGGAGATTGCCCTGCCCGAAGACAGTGCGACGGTCGCTCCGATGGTGGCTCTCCTCCGAGAATTTGACACGGGGGATTCCCTTGGAGCCTCCTCGGTGGGTTCCTCTCACTACGGATGCGAGCTTAGCCGGCTGGGGAGCGCACTGCGAGACCCGCTTCACACAGGGGGTGTGGTCCTCCCGGGAAGCCTCTTGGTCGATCAACCGTCTCGAGCTTCGGGCGGTCAGGCTTGCCTTATTGGCCCTGGAGCCTCTGGTCCTGGGTCGGGCGGTCCGAGTCTGGTCGGACAATGGGACCACGGTGGCATACATCAATCGCCAAGGGGGCACAGGGAGTGTGGCACTGGAAACAGAGGCGACGGCCTTGTTCAGTTGGGTGCAGACTCGTCTGCCGGCAATCTCGGCGGCACACATAGCAGGTGCAGAAAATGTCCAGGCAGACTTTCTCAGCAGAGTGCGGGTGGACCCCGGAGAGTGGGAGTTAAATCCACAAGTATATGCGCAAATAGTTCGGCGGTGGGGTCCGCCCATCATGGATCTCATGGCGACCTTCCAAACGGCCAAGACGAGTCGCTTCTTCAGCAGACGGCGGGAGCAAATGTCCGAGGGACTCGACGCTCTCATTCAGCCGTGGCCGACGTCCGGGCTCCTGTATGTCTTCCCTCCGTGGGCACTCATCGGCCGGGTCGTTCAGCGCATCGAGTGCCATCGGGGTCGGGTGCTGTTGGTGGCTCCGGATTGGCCCCGGAGACCCTGGTATGCCGACCTCGTCCGGCTTCGAGACGGCGTTCCGTGGCGCCTTCCTGCGCTGCCGGACCTTCTCCTTCAGGGGCCCTTGCGGATGCCCCAGGTGGCTCGATTCTCGCTTACGGTTTGGCCATTGAGAGGGCTCGGCTGAAAAAGCAGGGCTATTCGCCCGCGGTGATTTCCACCTTACTGCGGGCAAGAAAGTCATCCACTTCTCTTACTTATGTTCGAATTTGGAGGATTTTTGAGAACTGGTGCTCCCGGCGGGGAGTCCGGGCGGCGACGGCTTCTGTGCCCGTCGTGTTAAGTTTTCTTCAGGATGGGTTCGAGAAAGGTCTCGCGGCCAGTTCCCTGAAGGTTCAGTTGGCAGCGATCTCTTGTTATAGAGGCAAGGTCTTGGGCCGCCTTCTCGGCGCTCATGCGGATGTGCGGCGTTTCTTGACCGCCGTTTTTCATTTACGGCCTTCCCGCAGAGCGTTGATTCCTCCGTGGGATTTGAATCTAGTTCTGCGAGCTCTGGTGCGGGAACCCTTTGAGCCCTTGCGGAGGGCGTCTTTGAAGGATCTCACCTTGAAGACGGTTTTTCTGGTAGCCATTTGCTCGGCAAGGCGCATTTTGGATCTTCATGCTTTGTCCTGCCGAGAGCCTTTCTTGTCTTTTTCCGCGGAGCAGATTGTGCTCCGTCCGGTTCCCTCCTTTCTGCCAAAGGTAGTGTCTCCTTTTCACCTGAATCAGGCGGTGTTTCTGCCAGTGCTTTCGGCGAGTTCGGTCGAGTCGGTGGACAAGGGTCTTCACCGGCTTGATGTGGGCCGCACGCTGCGTCGGTATTTACAGTCTACCGAGCCCTTTCGGAAGACTGATCGGCTCTTTGTGCTCTTTGGGGGTACAAGGAAAGGTGAGGCGGCGGCTAAGGCCTCCATTGCTCGATGGCTCAAGGAAGCGATCGCGTCCGCGTATCTGTTGCAGCGGCGGCCGGTTCCGGAGGGGCTCCGAGCTCATTCTACTCGGGCTCAGGCGACCTCTTGGGCGGAGCATAGCCTGGTGCCGTCGGCAGAGATCTGTAAGGCGGCCACTTGGTCGTCTCTGCATGCTTTCAGCAGGCACTATCGCTTGGATGTGTCAGCGGCTCGGGATTCCTGTTTTGGTTCGGCGGTTTTGCGCGCCGGCTGGCAAGGTCCCGCCCGGTCTTAACTGCTCTGTTACATCCCGATTGTGGAGGACTAAACTGGATATCCGCACAGGAAATGGAAATTACACTAACCTGGTAATTGTAGTTCCTGTAGGATCCAGTTTAGTCCTCCTTCCCTCCCGACTATCTGTATGCTCTGGCGGCGCGCTGTCCCGAGCGGGTGACTATGAGACGGGTTTTCGTTCCGTTCGGACTCTGTCGACAGCGGTGCTTATCGCTATGGCTCTCCCCTTTATATGGGCATTCAGTTAGCTCCATAGCTTCTGGGGGGGACTCTGTGTAAATTTAATGGCGTCGGGGCAGGCGCCATGCCATGTCTGACTTCCTCGTTTGGGGAGGGGGTTGGTTATTCCAGGGGGGGAAGTATATTGTTTAATACTATGAAGTGTTGCTTCGTTAAGTTTGCTTTGTTACTAGTACACTGGGGGGCTTCTGGGAGCTCCAGCTGGATATGTACTACAGAAGATTTGATTGGTCCAGTCTCCAGGCTGCAGTAGAAGGTGCACTACCCGATTGTGGAGGACTAAACTGGATCCTACAGGAACTACAATTACCAGGTTAGTGTAATTTCCATATAAACAGGATGGAGTTGGTGCAGGAGGTGGCTACTAAAATGGGCGGTGGTCTTCGTTATAAACCATATGGGGACAGACTTAAAGATCTTAATATGTATATGTCAGAGGAAAGGCAGGTTAGAGGAGATATGATAAACGTTTGAATACGTCCGTGGCATAAATGCACAAAAGGAGAGTCTCTCTTGATTGAAAGTAAGCTCTGCAGTGAGGGGGCATAGGGTGAGGGTGAAAGAGTATAGACTCAGGAGTAATATGAGGAAATATTTCTTTACGGAAAGAATTTTAGAAATGAGGAATAGTTTCCCAGTTGAGGTAGTAGAGACAAGGACAGCATCTGAATTCAAGAAAGCATGGGACAAACACAGAAGATCTCTAAAGGAAAAAAAGGGACCATAGTAGTTGATATGAAAGGACAGGCTATATTAGCCATATGGTCTTTTTCTGCTGTCATGTTTCTATGTTTCTAAAGTACACTTGTCCACATTAAATGGCATCTGGCATTTGGACGTCCAGTCTCCCAATTTATCAAGGTCCTCTTCTAATTTTTACAATTCTCTTGTATTTTAACAATATTCAGTAATTCTGTGTCATCTGCAAATTTGATCGCCTCACTTGTTCCTTTTTTTCAGGTCATTTATAAATATGTTAAAAAGCAGTGGGCTTAGCACAGATCCCTGGGGTGTTCCATTATTCACCTTTCTCTATTGAGAAAATTGTCCATTTAGCCCTATTCTCTGTTTTCTATTTTTTCAACAGTTCCTAGTCCACAATAATGCATTGCCTCTTATCCCATGGCTTTTTAATCCCCCCCCCCCCAAGATTCTTTCTGAAAATCCAGATGCACTGTCAACCAGTCATCTTTTATCTGTTTATTCACACTTCAAAAAAAATATGAGATTGGAGAGAGAAGACTTTCCTTGGCTAAATCCATTTTGGCATTCTGCCATTAAACCATGACTATCAACATGTTCAGTAATTTTGTTCTTCATAATGTTTTCTACAATTTTGCTCTGTACTGATGTCAGGTTCACTGGTCTATAGGTTCCCAGATCACCTCTGTAATCCTTTTTAAGAATGGGCATTACATTGGCCACTCTACAGTCTTCAGGTACTACAGATGATTTTAATGATAGATCACAGATTACTAATAGTAGTTCTACAGTTTCATATTTCAGTTCTTTCAGCATCCTCATTGAGCTGTCTGACTTCAGAACAGTAGTCCAAGCACTTATAACACCACACTTCGACTACTGCAATAACCTCCTGCAGGGAATACCCGAAAAAAAATTATTAAATATATTACAAATGGCCCAAAATGTCACAGCCAGAATCATAATGAAAGCACGACTCTCTGACCACATAACACCTATTTTATATGAGCTCTACTGGCTTCCAATTTCCTCAAGAGTAAGATACAAAATAGTGACCACATTCAAACTAGTATATAACTTAGCCCCCTCCCACCTCTCAACACTCATCCAAATGCAAACATCCAACAGACTCAGAAGAACCCCCAACCAAAACGTTCTAAAAATACCCCATACAATATGCAACACCAAACAATCCACCAGCAATAGGGCATTTACATACATAGCACCCTAGCAGTGGAACGCTCTCCCCGAGGCGCTAAGAGGAATTAAAGACTTGCAATCATTCCGTAAAGAATTAAAAACACATCTATTTAAAGAACATTATACCAACCCCAAGACCAGCAGCACATAAGGTCCTCACTCTTCTCAGCCTTTCTCCTCTCTCTTCCCTTCTCTCCTCATTATCTCTCCCCATCCCTCTCCTCCCCATACCCCATTTAAAACTGCAACTCCCAATGGTTTTAGATTTGAATCTGTTGATTTAATTGCTGATATCAATTGATGCTCATACTAATGAATGCCATTTACAAACTTTAATCCAGCTGTACATAGCTTTGTAAATAGTTAGAAGTTGTACCTTTCAGTACCACTCTATGTAAATACTTAGAGGTTGCATCTCACCTACTTTGTTCTTTGTATAAAGTTCATGAATACTGTTCCATGTAAAAGTTTAACTTGTTATGATGTAAACTGCCCCTGATCTCTGGAAAGGGGGAGGGGGGTATAAAAATATGTTCAAATAAATAAATAAAAATAAAATCTGGGATGTATGCCATCTGGTCCAGGTAATTTGCTGCTGTTTAGTTTATCAATTAGCTATATGACATCTTCCCGATTTATTGAGATTTGTTTCAATTCCTCTGATACATCACCTTCAAATATCATTTCTGGCATGGGTAATTTTCCGTCATCATCTTCATAGAAACATAGCAACATGATTACAGAAAAAGACCACATGGCCTATCTAGTCTGTCCTTCCATATCAACAACTACAACAGTCCACTCTTTACCTTTAGAGATCCTCTGTGTTGGTCCCATGCTTTTTTCAGGAAAGACTGAAGCCAAAAATTGTAGACTGAAGCCAAAAATTGTTTGTGTCTTGGCTATGGCTTTGTCATTTCTCAGTGCACCTTTCAGTTCTCCATCATCTAGTGGTCCAACCGACTCCTTTGCAGGTATTTTTCTACGAATATACTTGAAGAAATTTTTATCTCCAGGAACAAGCAGGAATGTAGTCATCACATATGGGTATCGTCTGTACTGACGGAGCCTGGGCGGGAACGCTCCCCAACGTCCAATTAGAAAGCTTTTGGGAGCATCCCACAGGGCCTGCGTGCTGCCTTCCCGCCTTTCCCAACTGCCTCTTTCCAGTTTTTCGTTTTCCGCGGAGCCAGAAGGTCGTGTTCCTGTCACCGCAGAAACTTTTCCTTCTTTTTTCTGGTCGCGTCTCCCTTCCTCGACGCTTTACCGGTACCCATCCATCAGCAGGGTACAGGGTTTTACTCCCCCTATTTCCTTATCCCAAAGAAAACAGGGGATACAGACCTATCTTGGACCTCAGAGAATTGAACAAATTCCTTGTCAAAGAGAAATTCAAGATGATTTCTCTCGGAACTCTGCTGCCATATCTTCAGAGTCAGGATTGGCTTTGTTCTCTAGATCTCAAGGATGCGTACACCCATGTTCTCATCCATCCAACTCACAGAAGCTTCCTTCAGTTCCTTTTTTCAAGGAAAGCACTACCAATACAGGGTGCTTCCTTTTGGCCTGGCCTCAGCTCCGAGTGTTCACGAAATGCATGGCTGTGGTAGCAGCATTTCTCCGCACTCGAGGCATATTCGTCTTCCCCTACTTAGACGACTGGCTCATTCGAGCCCCAACAGAGTCAGAGGCCAGGACTTCTCTATCCTGCACAATGCGTATCCTTCAGTATTTGGATCTGGTAATAAACATCTCAAAATCCAGTCTAACTCTCACTCAGTCTTTAGAGTTCATAGGAGCTTTGCTGGATACCAGAAGGGCAAGGGCCTATCTCCCCCAGGCCCGTTGCCTTCGCATGGTGCAGTTAGCTTCTCAAGCAGTGCTACAGCCTCATCTCACTGCCCGAGAAATGCTACAACTACTAGACCACATGGCATCTACTGTGCATGTGGTTCCCTATGCTCGCCTCCATATGAGGGCAGCCCAGTGGACTTTATCCACTCAGTGGACCCAGGCATCAGGATGCCTGTCAGACAAAATAGCAAACACAAGTCGCCTTATTTTGTCCCTCCAGTGGTGGAAGTCCGCTCAAAACCTATTGCTGGGGTCCCCTTTTCAACAACTCTTACCCCAGGCAACTCTCACAACAGATGCTTCTCCGATGGGTTGGGGAGCTCATCTGCAAGACCTCTCCACCCAAGGCACCTGGTCTCCACAGGAGACTCATCTACATATCAATCTCTTGGAGCTCAGAGCAATCTTCCTTGCTCTTCGAGTGTTCCACACCCTGCTCAGCTACAAGACAGTCCTCATTCATACGGACAATCAAGTAGCCATGTTCTACGTGAACAAGCAGGGGGGAACAGGCTCTCTGTCGCTTTGCAACGAAGCTTTGCGACTATGGGCCCTCGCCAGAGAGCA
Organism: Ichthyophis bannanicus; assembly: GCA_033557465.1. Lineage (NCBI taxonomy): Eukaryota > Metazoa > Chordata > Amphibia > Gymnophiona > Ichthyophiidae > Ichthyophis > Ichthyophis bannanicus. The sequence goes on from CM066031.1 coordinate 1,369,063,356, forward strand.
TCAGATTCATTTCCTGGCAGTGTATCTTCCAGGCATACAAAACTCTTGGGCAGACAGACTCAGCCGTGTTCTGCTTCCACACGAGTGGTCTCTGCATGCAGACCAGGTGGCCAAGATTTTTCAAATTTGAGGAACCCCGGACATAGACCTCTTTGCAAGTCCGTGGAATGCCAAACTTCCCCTGTTCTGTTCCAGAATTCCGGCTCAGGGAGCTCAGGCCAAGGATACTTACCTCCTTTACTGGGGTCAAGACTTCCTGTATGCCTTTCCACCCATTCCCCTAATTTCCAAAACCCTCTTCAAACTTCAGAGAGACAGAGGCCGATGATTCTCATAGCTCCACATTGGCCACGGCAAGTGTGGTACCCTCTGCTTCTACATCTCTCTCAAGCTCCCTCCCTGGAGTTAGGGTCTGCTCCAGATCTCCTATCTCAGGAGGACGGAATGTTATGGCATCCCAATCCCCAGTCTCTACATCTGAGGGCTTGGTTGCTGAAGGCCTAGATCTCCATGATCTTAACCTCCCTCAGCAAATAAAGGATATCTTTATGCTTCCAGGAATCCTTCCACAAGACGCTCTTATGCTTTCAAGTGTAAAAGGTTTACCATATGGTGTTCACAGAAGGGTCTTAACCCCCTTGCAATACCTTTGGAATCATTACTGGAGTATCTCCTTCATTTATCCAATGCAGGACTTAAAACTAACTCAGTAAGAGTCCATTTGAGTGCTATTGCAGCTTCCTTCAAGCCCCTAAATGGACAACCTATTTCCTCCCATCCTCTTATAGCAAGATTTATGAGAGGCCTTATGCTAACTAAGCCTCCCATTAAGCCACCTCCTGTGGCATGGGACTTAAATTTGGTTCTTGGTCAGCTCATGAAGCCACCTTTCAAACCCTTAGCTACTACCTCCTTGAAATTCCTTTCTTGGAAGGTTATCTTTCTCATTGCAATCACATCACGTCGCATCAGTGAGTTGCAAGCACTAGTAGCTGATCCACCTTATACAAGGTTCCATCATGACAAGGTAGTCCTTAGGACTCATCCACGCTTTATGCCAAAAGTGATCTCGCCCTTTCATCTAAACCAAGCGGTCTACCTACCTGTGTTCTTTCCAAGGCCTCATGCATCTAATGCAGAAAGGAACCTTCATACTTTGGACTGTAAAAGAGCTTTAGCCTTTTACTTACAAAGAACACAGCAACATAGAAAGTCCTCTCAACTCTTTGTTGCTTTTGATCCTTCTCATTTGGGACTTCCAGTCTCCAAGAGAACACTAACTGGATTGCTCAGTGTATTTCCTTTGCCTGTCAGAGTAAGAATCTTCCTCTGGAGGGCCATGTCACAGCTCACAATGTGAGAGCCATGGCAGCTTCAATGGCTCATCTGAACTCTGTGTCTATCGACGACATCTGTCGAGCAGCCACTTGGGCCTCGGTTCATACCTTCACAGCCCATTACTGCTTGGACAAGGACTCCCGCCGGGATGCCTTGTTTGGTCAGGCTGTTCTCCCACACCTGTTCCATACCTAATTAACTCCTACCCACCATCCCTGGTAGGATGCCAGAGATCCATGGGGGGAAGTGGAGCCCTTCTCAGGGACACACAACTTCTGGGGTCTCTCCCTGGCATCTAAAGCTAGGGAGTCCCCATATGTGATGACCACATTCCTGCTTGTTCCTGGAGATAGCATAGTTACTCACCTGTAACAGTTGATCTCCGGAAACAGCAGGAATTTAGTCCTCACAACCCACCCACCTCCCTTAGGAGTTGTATCTCTCTATCTATCTCTTTCCCTTTCCCTCTCTCTCTCTTTGTCTCAGCTTTAAAACTCAACTGGAGAGAGGCAGTTGGGAAAGGCGGGAAGGCAGCACGCAGGCACTGTGGGATGCTCCCAAAAGCTTTCTAATTGGACGCTGGAGAGCGTTCCCGCGCAGGCTCCGTCGGTACCGACGATACCCATTTGTGAGGACTAAATTCCTGCTGTTTCCGGAGGTCACCTGTTACAGGTGAGTAACTATGCTTTATGCGCTTTTGCTTTCATGCCTGGCTTCTTTTCAAATTTTCTCTTTGCCTGCCTTATCAATGCCATTTAACTTGCTAGTACTTATGCTCTTTTCTGTTTTCATCATTTGGTTCTTTTTTCATTTTCTGAGAGGTTCTCTCTTAGCTATAACAGCCTCTCTGACCTCACCTTTAAACCATGTTGGCTGTCGCTTGGTCTTCCTTCCACCTTTTTTAAATCATGAATATATCTGGTCTGGGCTTCCAAGATTGTATTTTTTTTTAATATTTTGAGTTTTTATTAATTTTTTTCAACAAGCCAGTTACACCATATTACATTTAACAATGATCATCAACCCTCAATTAAATTATAACCTTTACCCCCAAACTTGCCCATTGCAACCTCCCTTTCCTCCCCTTACCTATTTCCCTCCACACCTCACATCTAGACTCTTCCCCCCTTCCTCCCCCTCCCCTACCCCCTCCTTCCCTGCCCACCCCCTACTTTTACTTCCACTCCTTCCACTAGCGTAATTCTAACCCCCCTACCCTACCTCTGCTCCTCCCCTTCCCCCTTCCCCCACCTCAACTGCTCCTTCCTTCCACATATTCTCTCTCAGCCACCTCCATACCACCTCCCACCGTTTCTCCATTTGTCCCCCCTCTACCCTTTTTCTCCCCCGTAATTTAATACATAAGATAAATAGCCGACATTATTTTAGCATAACTGTCCATAGATGGTAGAATCGCTCTATTCCAGTGCCAGGCTATTTCACATCTGGCCACCATGACACAGAACCAGACGATGTTCCACTCCCCTTCCCACTGCCTGTCCTTCTTCTGCAGGAGACACACTTCAGGAGTCAGCTCTATTCTTGCTCCCACAATTCTATTAATATTATCCCCAACTTTCTCCCAGTACCTTTGAACCACTGGGCAAGACCACCACATATGTATCCATGTGCCCTCTTTACCACACTGTCTCCAACACTCATTCGTCTTCAAAACCTGCTCTTTATGCAGCCGCTCCGGCGTGAGATACCACCTACTCAGCACCTTGAGCCCATTCTCGCATAGCACCATGGCAATTGTGAATTTAACTATACCCCTCGCCACCTCCTCCCACTCCTCTACCCCCCATTCCACCTCAAGGTCCCTTTCCCACACCTCCATATAGCTCAGTTTCCTGACTCCCCTCGCTGTTAACCCTTTATAGATTCTAGAAATCATGCCCTTATGCCCCATGGACCCCAGACATGCCTCTTCAAACCATTCCACTTCCCCTCCACTACCCTGCCCCCTCTGCCTTTTTCGAATCAGCGACCCCATTTGTGCATATGCATACCTATCCGTTTCCTGCAACTGATCAATATCACGAATACCCTCAAACATCCTTACCTCCTTCCCCACTGATAACTGTGACACCTGACTCAACCCCTGCGCCTTCAGCACTGCTCTACTCTGTCCCACCCCCTGTTTACAACATGCCTGGAGGGACATGGTATGCGACTACTTCTTATCCCTCACCATCCTCTGCCTAGTCTGTTGCCAAACATTTAATGCATGCACCACCATAGGGTTAGCCCCCCTCTCCCCCTTGCCCCCTCCCCCCCCCCCGACTATCCGCTCTAGCTCTCCGGGGCAAAGTTCTGCTGCCTCCATCATCACCCATTGCTTACTTGGTTCCCTTATCCACTCATACACTGTCTGAGCTGCGCTGCCTTGTAGTACAAAGCAAAGTTAGGCACCCCATCCTCCCCTCTATCCCATGCACTTATAGTGTCCATGCCGCCACCCTTGGCCTTTTACCCCCCCCCCCCCCCAAATGATTCCCTCCACTTGCTTTTGTACCTTCCTTAATACTCCTCTTGGTATCGCTATGGGTAATACCTGAAAATAGAATAAAAATTGGGGGAGCAACATCTTGACAATCGCCATCCGCCCAAACCAAGAGTAGTACCCCCTACTCCAACCCCCCAACTGTGACTCCACTTGCCCTAAGAGCTTTTTGTAATTGAGTTCAAATAATTCCTTTAGGGTCCTCCCCACCTGCACCCCCAGATACCTAATCGCCCTCTTTGCCCACCGAAACGGAAGGCGCTGCTGTAGCTCCCTCTACTGATCCTCTTCCCCCACCACATTTAATATTTTTGACTTCCCCCAATTGATTCGGAACCCCACCGCACTCCCATATTTCTGTATCTCACCCATTAATGCTGGCAGTGTCCCCCCTGGCTCTGTGATTGTTAGCAAAATGTCATCTGCAGACTTCCGGTATGGCACTGAGCTGATCGGCTGCACGTGGATCAGCTCCGGGACCTCATCCCGTTAATTTGCAAATCACGACTTTACAGGCAAGCTATCCACTAACGGCTGGTTTGCGTAGTGGTGGAGAGAGTGGAGAGAGTGGCAGGATTGCAACTGCGTCGGCCCCAACTGTAGTGAGCCACCCGATGGCGACAAAAGCTCTGAAGAGAGAACGTGCTCGGGGCCCTGATCCCAAAATGGCCGACGGGGCGCCGAAAAGCCCCCCATCTGATGGCGAGTGCAATTTGGTGGCGGAGGTGAGCGCGGCCGTAGTAAAGGCGCTAGATGCGCGCTTCTGTGACCTTGGCGGCCAATTGAGCGTGATGGCCCAAAAGCTCACAGAGTTTACGGGTCGCCTGGAGAAGGCGGAGGAGAGAATCTCCGGCGTGGAAGATGGTCAACATTCCCTGGACGCCCGGTTAAAGGCCCTTGAGGCCCTGGCAAAAACGCAAGCTGACAAATTGGAAGACCTGGAGAACAGGGGCAGAAGGAAAAACCTGCGTTTCGTTGGTATCCCGGAATCGGTTGTAGACTCTGCTCTCCCCAAATATCTCTTACAATGGATGGAGCAACTTGGGGCCGGGGATTTAGAGCTGCCAATTCATCTCGAACGGGTGCATCGCTTAGGTCCAAGGCGGGAAGAGGCGCCGAGACCACGAGTGGTGATTGCACGGTTGCTAGATTACCGACAGAAGGAGATGGTGCTACGGGCGGCCCGAGCCCAGCGACAGCGAGGGGACGGCGGAGTGCAGCTCCTAGTCTTTCAAGACTATTCCCAGCTGGTAAGCCAGCAGCGAAGGGCTTTCTCAACGATTTGCGCTCAGCTGGCTAACAGAGCTCTTCGTTTCACTTTACTGTATCCAGCCAAGCTCCGGGTGGAATATCAAGGCCGTATGAAATTTCTGGGGACCCCAGATGCCGCCCGTACGTGGCTGGCACAGCTGGGGGAGCCTTCGGAGACGGTGCCCTGACAAGTGAGAAGCAAGCCTTGTGAAGGGAACTGTGTTGGCGCGTTGCTGCTTGGTAGCAGACGTTCTGAGCCTGCTGAGACTGGCGGGAGTGCCCGGGGGCCCTATGCTCTGGACGATTCACATTCTCTCTTGTTTTTGAACTTTGGGATTGTGTAAATGTGTAATTGAGCGGGTGGTTGGGGGGTATACATGTGTGTGTATATATATATATCTATCTATATATATATAGATATAGATATATATATATAGAAGTATATAGCCATCACTTTGTATGTGTCTAGCTCCCTGGTGAGATAGGGTTGCCTTTATTTGATGTTTGGTTGGGGCTGGGACTGGGCTTTGACCAGGAGCATGTCTGGGGGATGATTCTCTTTCCTCTCTTTTTTCTCTTTCTTCCTCTTCACTGCTTTGGTCTTGTTTCTCGTCTCCCCTCTAGGCCTTGATTGAGGGTGGAGGACCTTAAACTTTTTCCTCTTTTTCCCTTCTTTGGGGGGGGGGGGGGATGGCCTGGAGAGTCGGGGCCACAGGATCGAAGATAGGGGGAGGGGGGACGGGTAGGAGAGGGCGGGAGGGCGGTAGCGGGGTGGGGGTATTTTATTCTATTGCTTTATACATTCGTAATTCTATTTTAACTTTACTTTTGAAGTGGTTCCCCGAGGTAACTTTCCCTTTACCTTTACGTATTTCTTTAGTTCTCATTTTAACTTTCTTTTATTTTATTGGGTTTCCTTGCTATCTCTGCAGTGGGGCCCTTGGGGGTCCATAATAATTAGTTTGCCCCTCCTCCCCTGGGTCTGGGGACGGAGTGTAACGATTTTCCGCTCCGGGCGTGTGGCGGCGCCGTTAGGCTGATTGAAGATTGAAGGGGAGGGGGACTGAGCGCTGGGCGCCGCTTTGGGACTGCTATTATTATTGCTGCTGCTGAAGTGTCCCTGGACAAAACACCGCCAGCTTTTGCACTCTGCGGCTCAATGGGAGCCGGACCTGGCCCTGCTTATCTGTGGGGGGTCCACTTCTACCACCGGACGCTGGTAACTCCAACTAGATGTCCAGGTGAAGGGGCACGGGTTCACTGGCAGTAGTCCATATTTGGGATATTCCCTGTGCTGGGCCTCCTCCGTTGCTTTTAGTCACTCTCCGGGGGAGGATGAGTGTGGTAGCGGATGGGGTGGAGGGGGGATGCGAGTTTGACAGTGGAGGTGTGGGGGATATCGGGGGTTCTCCAGGACCAAGCAGGAAGTCAGTCCTCACTTATGGGTGACGTCGGCGCCGACGGAGCCCTCGCGGAGCAATTTTCCCCAGCTTTCAAAGAAAGCCTTTGGGAATTGCAGCGCGCATGCGCGGTCCCCTTCCCGCCCAAGGGTGCCATCTTAGCCAGTCTTCTTTTTTCCGCGGAGCCCTACAGACGTACCCGTCGTGTCCCCGCGAAAAAGTTGATTTTTCTTCATAATTATTCTTTTTTCCATTCGGTTCGACGCCGGTCTTTTTCCCGCCCGGACTCGCGACGCCGGTCACGAGTCCTCTTCTTATTTTTCGGTTTTTCTGACTTAGTCAGTTTTCGTTTCGGTTTTTCCCTGGCAGCCCGGTCCTTTGACCTCGCCGGGGCCCTTTTTCCCCCGATGGCTGCCAGTGGTTTCAAGCGGTGTGGTCAGTGTGACCGAAATATGTCACTAACTGACACGCACGACAATTGCCTCCGCTGCCTGGGCCCGGATCATGAAGAAATGATCTGTGGGCCTTGTGGCAAACTATCCTCCAAAGCGTTGAGAAGTCGGCGGCATCAGCGGGATAGAATCTTCGCTGACCCCAGCCGTACCCGGACCTCGTCGGAGGCCTCCGCGTCCAGGGGTTCCAGCTCGGACCGTCGCCGGAGTTCCTCCGACAGGGGTTCTCCCTCCGGGGACCATCGACGGAAAATGAAACCCGCGAGGGCGGCGTCGGTGGACGCTCCTGGCTCCGCGAGGGCCAGGTCGCATAGCCCCGATAGCCGCCCCGGGTCCTTGGAGAAGGAGCACCTCACGAAGCGACCTCGCCTGGAGTCGGAGCTGCCTGCTCGGGTAAGTCCTGTGGTCCTTCTGGACTCGCCTCCGCGACAGCCGACGTTGGGCCCGACGCCGTCGGGGGCTGCTGGGTCACCTGAGCTCGGACTCAGGTTGACGGCCTTGGAGAGCAGACTGTCTGCCTTCATGGACCAGCAGCGGGCACTGCTCGCTGGCTTCGCTGGCGCCGCTGCCCCGACCGCCGGGACGTCGACGTCTAAGTCGACCCCGGAGACCGAGCCGATCCTCGAGTCGATGCGAACTCGAGTCGATCCTCGGTCGAGGTCGCCCTCGGCCTCCCGTTCGGGACCGAGGTCGCCGACGCCGACTCCCTCGGCGTCGGGGCGGCAGGCGCCGCGCCCTGCCCGGGCCGACCCCACCGAGTCCTCGTCGGAGTCGGTCTGGGAGTCTGAAGAGGAAGAGTCGCCTGATTCTTTTCGGACTCGGTGTGTCCCCTCGGACTCACCTGAGTCCGAACCTCGGAAGCAGTCCCCCCCGGAGGATGCCCGGTTCTCGGACTTCGTCAGGGATATGGCCAAGGCTTTGGCCTTCCCTGCGGACCCCGAGGAGGAGCCTCGAGCCGAAGAGCTCGACGCCCTCCAGTATGACTCTCCCGCCAGGGAACACTTTACTGTACCGGTTCCACCCATGCTGGAACGACTACTCTTCCGCATGTGGGAGAGTCCGGCCATCTCGCCAGTCCTGAGCAAGCGGGTCGATTCTATCTATCGAGTCCGCAAGAGCCCTGGCTTCCAAAAAGCACAGCTACCACACCATTCCATGGTAGTGGAATCGGCCATGCATCGTCTTAAGAGCCAGAAGATGCACTCCTCGGTGCCTCCTGGCAGGGAGGCCCGTAACCTGGATGGCCTTGGTAAGAAGTGTTTCCAGGGCTCTATGCTCGCATGTCGTGTCCAGACCTACCAGCTATACATGGGCATGTATCTCCGAGACCTGGCTAAAGAGCTAGCCGGCTTCTCCGCTGGTTTGTCCGAGGAACCCTTGCGGAGGTTCCTGGCCTTGTCCACTGGCATTCGGGAATGCTCAAAATTCATGTCCCGAGCAGCCTATGATGGCTTTGAAGCATCGGCTCGAGTGGCCGCAGCCGGCATCGGTGCCCGCCGACAGGCTTGGCTTCAGTCGTCTGACCTTGAGCCCTGGGTGCAGGACAAGTTGGTCGATGTCCCTTGCCGAGGCGAAAACCTCTTTGGCAAGCCCATGGCTGATAAGGCTGCACAAATTGAGACAGAGACTCTCACCAGGACTAGGCTATCTCCAGGAACAAGCAGGAATAAGTCCTCACATATGGGTACGTCGGTACCGACGGAGCCCGTGCGGGAAAGCTCCCCAGCTTCTTAGAATAGAAGCTTTTGGGACCTCCCACTGCACATGCGCACTGCCTTCCCGCCTTCCTGAACAGCTCTCCTCAGTTTCTCTTTTTCCGCGGAGCCAGCAGGTCGTGTTCCTGTCACCGCTGAAGAAATTGTTATTTTATTTGTTTCTTTAGACCGCGTACCTGCCTTCCCCATACCGATACCGGTATCGCCGGTCTTTTCTTTCTTTCTTTAAAAAATTATAATTCTTTTTTCTTATTTTTTAGCTTTTTGGTCACTTCAGAGAGGCCTCTCGGCCTACTCAATTTCTCCTCATGGAGAAGCCAGCCCCTGGATTTAAGAAGTGTACCAAATGTAATGCTGTTATTTCAGTCACAGACACCCATGAATGGTGTCTGAAATGTTTGGGGCCTGACCATTCCATACCGGACTGCCCATCTTGCTCCCACATGTCTAAACGTGGGCTGCAGAACCGGGCCAACAAATTCCATGTGCTGTTTGCTTCAGAGAATACAGCATCACAGTCATCCAGGTCTTCTTCTCCGGATGGATCTCAGGTAACCAAACCTTCTGTGGGCAAGTCCTCAAAGAGCAAATCTCCTTCAAAGCATCGAGAGGCTCTTAGCTTAGAACTTGAGGACCCTGCCCCAGCCAAACAACCCCGGCGGGAAGTCCAACTTCCAAAAACGCCAATTCAGGGGTCTCAGGTTGATATCGATGCTACGGCCTCGACAGATCACCTGTTAGCCTGCTCTGGGGTACCGGGTCACTCCGGTACCGACATCCAGGCAGCTATGGCGTCCATGGGCGATACTGTACAGTCCATGCAGCAGGCCGTCATGGCTTTCATTAAAGCTGCAACGCCATCGGTTCCGCTTTCAGCGGTTCCGGGCCCGATACCGGTATCGTCCGCCATGCCGGTATCGAGGCCGTCCACCTCTAAACGCAAGTCGGTACCGTATGGGCTTTCGCTCCATACCGGTTCCATACCCGATACGCCCGATATCGATACCGATCGGTACGCGTATCGTGCGTTAGAGGAAAGCACCGATTCCTCTGAGGATTTTCACTCCTCTGATGATTCTGCTGAGTTTTCACTCAACTTACCTGAGGAGCCCTCTTCTCCTAAAAGGAGAATGTCCCCTCCAGAGGATTTGTCCTTCCAGGACTTTGTTTTAGATATGGCTACAGCCCTTTCTATTACCACATCCTCTGAAAAGGAACCCAGATCCAAAAAACTGGATATTTTGGGATACTCAAAGGCCCCTAAGGAGGCAGTTACCCTGCCTATCCATGAAATCCTTCAAGAACAACTGATGGATTTCTGGGAAAATCCTTTGACTTTGTCTCCTTATTCCCGTAGGTTGGACACCATGTATAGGGTCCCTCCTTCTCCTGGTTTCCAAAAGACTCAATTGCCCCACCACTCTATTGTGGTGAAGTCTGCAATGAAGAAGATTAGGAGTACCAAAAGGCACTCTTCCACCCCTCCAGGACGGGAATGTAAGACTTTGGACTCTTTTGGTAGGAAAATTTTCCAGGCTAGTATGCTTATAGCCAGGATTAATTCCTACAGTCTCTATATGGGCATGTTCCTGGAGGAACTTGCCAAAAAGGTGCGGCATTTTGCCCCCTTTATCCCTGAGGATAAAAAGCAGGGATTCCTTTCCCTAGTGAAACAACTCTTAGAGGTTTCTAAGTTCTCTAATAGGGCAGCATATGATTCCTTTGAGGGAGCCAGTAGGGCTTCGGGCATTGCTATTGCAGCCCGACGTCTTGCTTGGCTCCAGGCCTCTGATCTGGAACCTTGGGTTCTAGATGGCTTACGGAATCTGCCCTGTACAGGTGAGAACTTATTTGGGGAAGAGTGGCAAATCAAAGCCACCCAGATGGATGCTGAAAATGCCACCTTGGAAAGACTTTCAAAGTCCACTTCAATTCCTACTAAGAAAAAGTCTTTTAAAAGGCCTTACTATAAGAAGGCCAGAGTTGCTTCAAATACTGGCCAGCAGTCTTCTCAACCTCGCTATACTGCTAAGCGTCAGCAATCCAAACAAGCACGAGCTAAGCCTGCAGCAGCTACTGTAGCTCAGCAGGCTCCAACCCCTCAGGGGTTTTGACTTGCTCCTAGGGAACTTGCCACTTCTGGTTCTAACACAACCAGAACCTCTCACCATACCCGGAAGGTTGGTTCACTTTGCTCCCAGATGGGAACAAATCACAACAGAACAATGGACCCTCTCTATCATTCGAGAGGGTTACAAACTTCATTTCTCCAGCCTTCCTCCCCATCATATGGTGAGACCATTCAATTCTCCCCCATCTCTCCTAACCCTGTTGGGTCAAGAGGTTTCCTCTCTTCTTGCCCAAGGGGCCATAGAAGAGGTTCCTCTTCCTCAACAAGGGTCCGGTTTCTACTCCCCTTATTTTCTCATTCCAAAGAAGACAGGGGGATTCAGACCAATCCTAGATCTGAGAGAATTGAACAAATTTCTCTTCAAGGAGAAATTCAAAATGCTGTCTCTCGGCATTCTCCTTCCTTACCTCCAGGGTCAGGACTGGCTTTGTTCTCTAGACCTACAGGATGCGTATACACATATACTCATCCATCCATCCCACAGAAAGTATCTTCGCTTTCTGTTTCAGGGAAAACATTTCCAATACAGAGTACTCCCCTTCGGTCTAGCCTCTGCTCCAAGAGTATTCACAAAATGCATGGCAGTCGTAGCCGCATTTCTAAGAGGCATGGGAATCTTTGTCTTCCCATATCTGGACGACTGGCTCATCCGAGCTCCAACTCAGTCACAGGCCCAGATTTCCCTGGACCACACAAGGAGCCTTTTGCAGTATCTGGGACTGGTAGTAAACCTTCCCAAGTCCCAACTCATCCCTACTCAATCTCTAGAATTCATAGGGGCCCAGTTGGACACCATCACTGCAAGGGCCTACCTTCCACATGTTCGAGGCCAGCGCCTCCTGAGTTTGGCCTCCCAAGCTCAGTCCAGCACTCACTTGACAGCCAGGGAAATGCTACGCCTACTGGGTCATATGGCCTCCACAGTGCATGTGGTGCCCTATGCTCGTCTTCATATGAGAGCAGCTCAATGGACCCTGGCCACTCAGTGGACTCAGGCGTCAGGAGCGCTCTCAGACCAAATACAAACCTCCGATCGTCTGTTTTGGTCCCTCCACTGGTGGACTTCCACCAAGAATCTGTTGTTGGGGGCTCCATTTCAACCATTGCTACCCCAAGCAACCCTCACAACAGATGCCTCCCAAACAGGGTGGGGAGCCCATCTGCAAACTCTCTCCACTCAGGGCACTTGGTCTCTACAAGAGACCACCCTTCATATCAATCTTCTGGAACTGCGAGCAATTTACCTTGCCCTCAAGGTCTTCCACTCCCTCCTAGCCAACCTCACTGTCCTAGTTCAGACGGACAATCAGGTGGCCATGTTTTACATAAACAAACAAGGAGGGACGGGCTCTCTGTCGCTTTGCAACGAAGCTCTAAGACTATGGGCCTTCGCCAGAGAGCATCAGATTCACCTGCTAGCAGTGTATCTCCCAGGAGTTCAAAACTCTCGGGCAGACAGGCTCAGTCGAGTTCTGCTGCCACACGAATGGTCCCTACATTTGGACCAAATAAACCGAATCTTTCAGGAATGGGGGACCCCGGACATAGACCTCTTTGCAAGTCCGTGGAATGCCAAACTTCCCCGGTTCTGTTCCAGAACTCCGTGTCAGGGAGCTCAGGCTACGGACGCCTTTCTCCTGAATTGGAGTCAGGCATTCCTATATGCCTTTCCACCCATTCCTTTGATTCCCAAGACTCTGTTCAAACTCCAGAGGGATCATGGAACTATGATCCTCATAGCTCCACGCTGGCCACGCCAAGTGTGGTTCCCTCTACTTCTACAGCTCTCCCAGGGATCCTACTTGGATCTGGGAGCTGCGCCAGACCTCCTGTCTCAGGAGGAGGGGACTTTGTGGCACCCAAACCCCAAATCCCTTCACCTCAGTGCTTGGTTACTGAAGGCTTAAGCCTTCAAGACTTTCATCTTTCCCAACCAGTGAAAGATATCCTTTCTGCCTCTAGGAAACCCTCTACCAGGCGTTCCTATGCTTTCAAATGGAAACGTTTTTCCATTTGGTGTGCTCAGCAGGGTCTTGACCCTCTGGCACTTCCTTTGAATTCTCTTCTTGATTATCTCCTGCATCTATCCAATGCAGGCCTCAAGACGAATTCGGTAAGAGTCCATCTAAGTGCTATTGCAGCATCCTTGCAACATATAAATGGACAACCTATCTCCTCTCATCCTCTTGTTGCAAGATTCATGAGAGGCCTGACTCTCACTAAACCTCCCATCAGACCACCCCCGGTCGCATGGGATTTGAATCTAGTGCTCGGTCAACTTATGAAGCCACCTTTTGAGCCAATGTTTTCCACCTCCTTGAAATTTCTTTCCTGGAAGGTCATCTTCCTCATTGCAGTCACTTCGGCTCGCCGCATCAGTGAGCTGCAGGCTTTAGTGGCTAATCCACCTTACACAAGATTTCATCATGATAAGGTGGTCCTTAGGACGAATCCCCACTTTATGCCTAAAGTGGTCTCGCCTTTTCATCTTAATCAAGAGGTATATCTACCTGTCTTTTTTCCAGCTCCTCATGCATCCAATGCAGAGAGGAACCTTCATACTCTGGATTGTAAAAGAGCTCTCGCTTTTTACCTTAATAGGACTCAGCCACATCGAAAGTCTTCTCAACTTTTTGTGGCCTTTGATCCTTCCCATTTGGGACTTCCAGTCTCCAAGCGTACACTTTCCAATTGGATTGCTCAGTGTATTTCTTTTGCTTACCAGAGCAAAACATTTCTCTGGAAGGCCATGTCACTGCTCACAATGTGAGGGCCATGGCAACTTCTATGGCTCATCTGCACTCTGTTTCCATAGATCAGATCTGTCGAGCCGCTACCTGGGCCTCGGTTCATACCTTCACAGCCCATTACTGTTTGGACAAGGACTCCCGCCGGGATGCCTTGTTTGGCCAGGCTGTCCTCAAGCACCTGTTCCATTCCTAAACAACTCCTGCCCACCTTCCCAGAATGGATGCCTGAGATCCATACGAAGATGGCGAACCTTTACAGGGGATCCCATGCATCTAAGCTAGGGAGTCCCCATATGTGAGGACTTATTCCTGCTTGTTCCTGGAGATAGCACAGTTACTTACCTGTAACAGGTGATCTCTGGGAACAGCAGGAATTAGTCCTCACAACCCACCCACCTCCCCTAGGAGTTGTATCTTTTATCTATCTATCTTCCTGTCCTCTCTCTGTTGACTCAGCTATAAACTCGAAACTGAGGAGAGCTGTTCAGGAAGGCGGGAAGGCAGTGCGCATGTGCAGTGGGAGGTCCCAAAAGCTTCTATTCTAAGAAGCTGGGGAGCTTTCCCGCACGGGCTCCGTCGGTACCGACGTACCCATATGTGAGGACTAATTCCTGCTGTTCCCAGAGATCACCTGTTACAGGTAAGTAACTGTGCTTTCTAGGAAGACCTCCGCCCCTTCCCAGAAAAAGAAGGGCTCGGGAAAGAAGTCCTTTTACCCGAGGAAGGCGGCTGCCTACAAACAATACCCCCACTATCAGGCCCCTGCAGCTCCCCAACAGGGCCAGCAGGCCAAGGGACGGGGTAACGGGTCCCGTAGGCAGCAAGCCCCCAAGCCTGCACCACCAGCCCCTGCTCCGCAGGGTGGGGGTTTTTGACTCCTTAAGCATAGCCTCTCCCCCCCCCGCTGGTTCCTCCCAGCACCGGAGGCCGGCTGGTTCACTTCGCCCACAGGTGGTCCAGCATCACCTCAGATGCCTGGGTGCTTCAAGTCGTGCGAGAAGGCTATCTTCTCCACTTCCACCAGGTCCCTCCCTCCTATTTTCCGGGAGAACCTCCACGACCCCCTCTGCACAGGGAATTACTCCTTCAGGAGTTAGCAGGTCTTCTACAGGATCAGGCGGTGGAACCGGTGCCCCACCACCTGAAAGGTCAAGGCTTTTATTCCAGGTATTTTCTAATACCAAAAAGAACAGGAGGCCTCAGACCCATCCTGGACTTGCGCAACCTCAACAAGTTCCTCGTGCGGGAGAAGTTCAAGATGCTTACCCTTGGAATCCTTCTGCCCTACCTCCAGCAGGGAGATTGGCTATGCTCCTTGGATCTAAAGGATGCCTACACGCACATCCTCATCCACCCAAGCCACCGCCAATACCTAAGGTTTGTGGTGGCAGGAAATCATTACCAGTACAGAGTACTACCCTTTGGCCTGTCCTCCGCACCGCGAGTCTTCACAAAATGTCTCGCGGTGGTGGCGGCCCATCTCCGGCTTCACGGCCTCTATGTCTTTCCGTACCTCGACGACTGGCTCATCAGAGCAGCGTCCGCTCTGGAGGTCACCAACGCCACGCGCCGCACGGTGACTCTTCTGCAGTACTTGGGCCTTGTTATAAACTTCGCAAAGTCCACTTTGCTCCCCTCACAGGATCTCGAGTTCATCGGCGCAAGGCTGCACACTCCTCAGGCACGAGCGTACCTACCGCTCGACAGGGCTCAACGGCTCATGGACCTAGCCGACCGTTTTCGCAGCCAGCCCCTGGTCTCCGCCAGGCGCTTCCTGAGACTACTCGGCCATATGGCTTCCACCGTCCATGTGACCCCCAATGCCCGCCTGAATATGCGGCCTGCTCAATGGTGTCTCCGCCAGCAGTGGCGACAAGCCTCAGACGGCCTAGCAGACCTAGTGCGCGTCTCCGAGCCGCTGATCTCGTCTCTCCGGTGGTGGCTTCATCGGCCGAACCTGGTACTCGGCATGCCTTTCCAGTCACCTCAGCCGGCCCGGGTGCTGACAACAGATGCATCCCTCCTGGGCTGGGGAGCACATTGCCAAGGGGCACGTACTCAGGGCCTCTGGACCACGTGGGAGTCTGCTCAGCAGATCAACTTCCTGGAGCTCAGGGCGATCCGCCTGGCTCTCAAGGCCTTCTCCCACCTGACTTCTCACCAGTCCGTCCTTGTCCAGACGGACAATCAAGTTGCCATGTTCTACGTGAACAAGCAGGGGGGCACGGGCTCCTTCCTCCTCTGCCGGGAGGCACAGAAGCTCTGCTCTTGGGCCGTCAGTCACGGCGTTCTCCTCAAGGCAGTTTATCTCCCAGGCCAGGAGAATTGCCTGGCGGACAAACTCAGCAGGATCCTCCAGCCGCACGAGTGGCGTCTGGATCCCTTGGTAGTTCAGAAGCTCTTTCTGAAGTGGGGCCTCCCCACGGTGGATCTCTTTGCCAGTCCTCACAACCGGCAACTTCCTCGCTTCTGCTCTCGTCAGCCACACCCCCTTCAGGTTGCGGCGGACGCTTTTCTACTCTCATGGTCGGGGAGCCTTCTGTACGCTTTCCCTCCCATCCTGCTAGTCTCTCGGACTCTTTTCAAGGTTCTCCGAGACAAAGCCTTCATGATACTGGTGGCCCCTCGCTGGCCCAGACAGCCGTGGTTTCCGCTCCTGCTGCAATTAGCGGTGGAGGATCCATTCCCTCTGGGGTTACAACCGGATCTCCTCACTCAGGATCAGGGGTCTCTGCTACACCCCAACCTCAGATCTCTCAATCTAATGGCCTGGCTGCTGAGAGGGTAGTCCTTGCTCCCCTTCTCCTGCCGGCAGAGGTGGAAGAGGTCGTCCTAGCTTCTCGGCGACCTTCTACCCGCAAATGCTACGCCCTTAAATGGCGTCGCTTTTCCGTTTGGTGTACCCAACAGTCTCAGGATCCCTTCTCCTGCCCGGTGTCGGTGATCCTGCAGTACTTGCTCTACCTCTCTAATCTGGGACTTAAGTCCAACTCCGTCAAAGTTCACCTCAGTGCTCTTTCAGCACATCATGTGCCGGTGGACGGCAGACCTCTTTCCAGCGACCCTCTCGTGGCGAGGTTTCTCCGAGGTCTCCTCCTACTTAAACCACCTCTGCGCCCGCCAGCGCCTGACTGGGACCTGAATGTGGTTTTACAGCGGATCACCTGTCCGCCTTTTGAACCTATGGCTACCTGTTCTCTCTGTTTTCTTTCTTGGAAAACATTGTTCTTGATAGCCCTCACTTCCGCTAGACGCGTAAGTGAATTGCAGGCCCTCGTGTCTGATCCCCCTTACACTCGGTTCTACAAAAATAGGGTAGTCCTACGGACTCACCCAAAATTTCTTCCAAAAGTGGTCTCCCCTTTTCATATTAATCAGGAGGTGGTACTTCCAACCTTCTTTCCCAGACCACACTCCAGCCGAGCTGAAACGGTCCTCCATACCCTGGACTGTAGAAGGGCATTGAACTTCTACCTTGACCGTACGCGGGAGCACCGTAAAGCTGCTCAGCTTTTTGTGTCTTTTGACCCCAATAAATTGGGGCTCCCGGTCTCCAAGCGTACTCTGTCCATCTGGGTTGCAGACTGTATCTCTTGGGCTTATGGGGCAGCCGGACTCTCCTTGGACGGTCGAGTCACGGCTCACTGCGTTCGGGCAAAGGCCACGTCAGTGGCTTACCTCCGCTCTGTTCCGCTGGCAGACATCTGCCGGGCCGCTACTTGGTCTTCGAGCCAGACTTTTGCGGTCCATTACTGTCTCGAGAGGGAGTCCCGCAGGGACAGTGCTTTCGGACAGGCAGTCCTCCCTAATCTCTTTGAGGTTTGAGCAACTCCTACCCTCCATCCCGGATGTGGGCTACCGGTGGGTAATAATTCAGCGAAGATTCCTTCCTTCTGTGCTGCTGAGCTAGAGGGAGCTCATTTTTGTGCTTAGGGTCTCCGGTAGCCTTAAGCTTGGGAGTCCCATAAGTGAGGACTGACTTCCTGCTTGGTCCTGGAGAAAGCGTAGTTACTCACCTGTAACAGGTGTTCTCCAGGAGCAGCAGGAATCAGTCCTCACAACCCTCCCTCCTCCCCTTGGAGTTGCAATCGTCTGCTTTAGTTTTTTTGCAAATTTTTATGCTGTCTTTTTTAGCTATGTCATCTGACTGGC
Organism: Ichthyophis bannanicus; assembly: GCA_033557465.1. Classification (NCBI taxonomy): domain Eukaryota; kingdom Metazoa; phylum Chordata; class Amphibia; order Gymnophiona; family Ichthyophiidae; genus Ichthyophis; species Ichthyophis bannanicus. The sequence continues at coordinate 1,369,081,051 of CM066031.1, forward strand.
TAAGATGGCACCCTTGGGCGGGAAGAGGACCGCGCATGCGCGCTGCAATTCCCAAAGGCTTTCTTTGAAAGCTGGGGAAAATTGCTCCGCGAGGGCTCCGTCGGCGCCGACGTCACCCATAAGTGAGGACTGATTCCTGCTGCTCCTGGAGAACACCTGTTACAGGTGAGTAACTACGCTTTCCCTTCCTGCTTTTAGTCTCCCTGAGGCCGATTGGTCCACTGAGCCCTTGGGACGTTGGCGGACTGATTTCGCTATATAGCGTGCGGGGGGGGGGGGGGCGGGCCTAGAGAGGACAGCATAGTTGCTGGCCAGTAAGTTTTTATCCCCCCCTCGCCCTTCCTTTTTGCTCGCCAGTCTTGCCTTTATAGAGGCGGTTCAGGGAGGGACGGGATGTAGGGGGCCCATCGGGAATAGGGCCTGTGGAAGCTTGCTGAGGTGCTTCAAGGAGGGGCACACCATCGGAGGTGGGAGCCCGGTGACGGGTAGGGGGGGAAGCTTAGGACTTATAAAGGGGTGGGCCCGACAGCCATAGGAAGTCACCGGCCTCTGGGAGGAGGGCAGAGATTGTCCGAGTGGATGGGGCAGGCTGGGGGTCTCTGGGGTCCTGACGATGGGGGGGAGTGGGGAGGGGGGGATAACACTAACCAGTTGGGTTTCTCTAGGAGAAGGGGAGGGGTTGGTAGACAATTGTTATGGGTATGTGTGTGGTGGGGTTGGTCTGTTTGTGGGTTGAGCATTTGTGAACGAGGGTGGATGTGGCAGAGGTGGTGGCAGTCTTGGATAGCGTGGTTGTTGGGGATGGGGGGGACCCTAGGCTGGGGGGGTCTCCGCCAATTAGTTGGGCAGATTAACCTTTTTTGGAGGCAAAAATGGCCAGTGGATAATGGGTAGCGCTGTTCGATATGCGACATGGAATGTTTGTGGCTTAGGCTCTCCAGTTAAGCGTTACAAGGTGCTGCAACACCTGCAACGCCAGCATGCTCACGTGATAATGTTGCAAGAAACGCATCAATCGGAGGCGGAACATGCGAAGCTACGCAGGGGCCCTATTTCACATGTTTATGGGGCCCCAGATGTGGGGCGGAAGAGAGGCGTGGGCATCTTATTTACCAAATCTGTTACATGGATTGAGGAACGTGTGGTCGTGGATTCGGAAGGTCGCTATGTCTGTGCATGGGGAGCGCTTAATGGAGTGAAAGTGGCTATTTGTTCGGTGTATGGGCCTAATGTCTATGAGGCTGGCTTCTACCGGGCTCTGGCTAATATTTTGGAGGATACCAGCGGGTATCAGGTGGTCATGGGAGGGGACCTTAATGAGGTGCTGGATCCTGCTTTTGACCGCTCTGGAAGAGGGGGGGCTGGCAGTACAAGGGCTCGCAGGCACTGGTGGGGAATGTGCGAGGCGTACAGGTTGCTAGATATTTGGCGGGTTCTTCACCCAAGGGAGCGGGATTATACCCATATGTCCCGGGCCCATGGGACATGGTCTCGCCTGGACTATTTCTTGATATCGGAGGCTCTGTTTGAGAGAGTGGCATCTTCGGCTATTGGGTCCTCTGTTCTTTCGGACCATGCGATGGTGGTGTTAGAGCTTCGTAACCCTGGCCCTCGTGGCACTCGGCTTTGGAGATATCCGCTGGATCTGTGTGGGGACGTTCAGTTTGAGGCGCATATCCGGAAGTCTTGGGCAGCTTATGTGGCCATCAATGACACGCCTGAGACGTCCCCCGCTCTTCTATGGGAAGCCGGTAAGGCGGTTATGCGTGGGGAAATCATTAGCTATCATGTCTTGAAATGTAAGCGGTTAAATCAACAGATTTTGTCTTTGGAGAAGGACTTGGCCGGGGCTCGGAGGAGGGCAGCTGCCTCTAATTCGGCCGCGCATCATCGCAGGCTGCGTGAAATCCAGGTGGAACTGGAAACGCTCCTTCATAGGCGTGCCCAGAAATCGTTACTGTATTACCGCTTTAAGCTATATCAGCATGGCAATAGGGCTGGAAAGTTAATGTCGGCCCTGGTGCGACCTGAGGCGGGTGCCAGGCATATTGGGGCCATTCGGCATTCCGATGGGACCATCAAGCGGGATAAAAAGGCGATTGAGGATGTTTTTGCGGACTTCTACCGGCATCTTTATGAGAACCAAGGGGATCGGGAGGAGGAGGGTTGCGCTTTCTTAGGCGGCTGCACGTTACCAAGACTTACGGCAGAACAGCTTCAGCTCCTTAATGGGCCTATCTCCGGGAGGGAGGTGCAAGAAGGTATTAAGCACTTGAAGAACGGGAAAGCTCCAGGGGTAGATGGGTTTCGTGGGGAATTCTACAAGCTTCTGGGTACGGCTGTAGTGGCCCCCCTGGTGGGCTATTATGAAGATTTGGTGCAAAGAGGGCGGTTTCCTTATGAAGCGAACAAAGCACTTGTCACTGTTCTGCCTAAGCCGGGGAGGGATCCCCTTCTTCCGGCCTCATATCGGCCAATCTCCCTTCTTAATGTCGATATTAAACTTTTAGCCAAAATTATGGCGGACCGGCTGGCCTCTTTGTTGCCAACCCTGATACACGCCAATCAGGTGGGTTTTGTGAGGGGCCGCCAGGTGTCTCATAACTTGCTGTCCTTCTGTGCGGAGCATGTTAAAACTCACGGCTCTTTGCTTATCAGCTTTGACGCTGAAAAAGCGTTTGACAGGGTTCAGTGGAGTTTTATGTACCAAGTTCTCGAAGTGATGGGGTTCGGGGGCTTTTTTGTGGATGTGGTCCGGCTGTTGTACGCTGCTCCCTTAGGCGCTCTCGTGATAAATGGCGCCGTGACGGCAGATTTTGCTATCCAGAAGGGGACGAGGCAGGGATGCCCGCTGTCCCCACTCCTTTTCGTTCTTACCCTGGAACCTCTTTTGCATAGGATCCGTGAGGCTAAGCAATTTCGTGGGGTCCCGATGGGCCGGGCGGAATTCCGAGTGGCGGCATTCGCGGATGACTTATTAGTGCATTTGGGAGATCCGCAGACTGGGCTGCCCCCCCTCTTGAATCTCATACGAGAATATGGGTTGGTTTCGGGTTTTAAGCTTAATCTGGACAAATCGGAGGCGATGTTATTGGGGGCCGCGGTGGGACGGGCTTGGCAGGGCGACTTCCCCTTGCAGTGGGCGGATGGGTATTTTAAGTATCTGGGAGTCTACTTGCCGGTGGATCTCGGCGACCTTTACAGCTTGAATGTTGCTCGGGTGCTAGCTTCCATATCGTCTTCGGTGGGTAAATGGCGAGATTTGCCGCTTTCCTTGGGAGGGCGCGTGGCGCTGTGCAAGATGACTCTCTTCCCTAAACTTCTTTACGTGCTTCAGACACTTCCGTTGTTTCTCAACCGATCTGATATTCGGCGGGTGGAGCGTGAGTTTAATAAGTTGCTTTGGCGCGGGGGTCGGCCTCGGGTGCGTTTGAGCATCCTCAGCCAGCCCCGCGAACTCGGGGGCTTAGGGTTCCCCGATGTGAGGAAATACAATGTCGCCTGTCTGCTCCGCTTTGTTCGGGATTGGTTATGGGATTTAGATGATTACTCTCCGACAGATATGCTTGCGGGCATGTTCTCTCCACTGCACTTGTGGTATCTCCTCCATGCTAAATCGACTCTGGGAGGGGGGGTTCCCCCCTTCTTTGGCGAGTGCTTTTAGACCCGGTGAGAAGAGCTTGGCGGTCCTTCTGCTCCGGTAGACGACTGGTGGCGACCCATACTCCCTATCTTCCCATTCGAGGGAATGAGGATTTCACACCCGGATTGGGGAGATCGCGTTTTTCGGAATGGGAAAAGCTGGGGATCGTTAACTTAGAACACGTGTTGACCCCAGATGGGAAGATGGTTGACTTTTCTACTCTGTGCCAGCAGTATCCTTTAGACCACACGGATCTCTTTCGGTATGCCCAACTCCGGAGCTATGTCTGCTCGGTCCCCGTGGCAACCATGAAAGGTGAGGTGAGTACGACGGTGGAGATGGCACTAATGGGGGGGGAGCAGGGCATGCGTGTGTCTTGGCTATATCGGATGCTATGGGAAGGGGTTTCCCCTCTCGACTTGGCACCCCTGGCGTCCGCCTGGGCAGCGGATTTGGGAGAGGCGTTGAGTGGGGACGAGATTCAACGGGGGCTGGCCGCAATTCCTTCGATAAGTGTCCTAGTTTCCCACCGCGACACTCAGTATAAGATTCTGCGACGGTTATATTTTGCTCCTCTCCGGGCGTGGCGGGCGGGGGTGGGACCTGACCACTGTTGCCCCAGGTGCGCGGAGCCGCGGGATACCTTAGGGCACATGTTTTGGCTATGTCGATTTGCTCAGAGGTTCTGGGAGAAGGTGCGTGTCTACTTGTACACCTGTTTGCAACAGTCTGTGCCATGGAGTGCTAAGAGTGTGGTGTTGGACGTGTGGGAGCCAGCGTGGTCGACTGCTTGGGGGGAAGTGAAGTGGCGATGGCTACGGTTGGTATTGGTGGTAGCTCGTGTAATTGTACTGCAGCAGTGGTTGGATACCAGGGGCCCAACGTATGGACTTTGGCGAATTCAGCTTCACAGGATAATGCTTATGGAGCATGCCTGGGCTCGGGGGACCGAGCGGCGGTGGCAGCGGTTCCTGGAGGGATGGGGACCTCACTTGCACTTACTGCCTTGGAGAGCTCGCAGTAGGATTCTGCGGCGGCCTTGAGGGCCGTCCAGGGTGAGCGTGTCATTTATTTCGACCCACATCTGCTTTTGCATGCTTGGAGTGAATGGTTGGATGTTTGGTAACCCCTTTGCTCTGGGTGGGTGGGGGGGGCATCGGGGGGAAGGGGGAGGGGGGTTAGGGGAAGGATTGGAGGGGGATGGGGGGGTGGGAGTGAAGGAGGCCGCTTGTCTATCTTTGGTTACCTGTGGACGGGTTTGGGAGCAGAGTTCACCCCAAACCTGGTAGTATCCCTTCTTGGGTCACTTTCTTTCTTTTATCTTTTATCACCAGGTACCTCCTCCTATTGGGGTGTTGTAGGGGGGGATATGGGGGGTGGGGGGTAGAGGATTATGGGGTGGCACTTGAGGGGGTTTGTTTTAAGGGGGGGCCTATGCGGAACACTACCATGTATGAATTGTGACTATGTGTGCACGTATGTATACAATGTACGTATTTTGATGCCTCCACACTGTCCTCAGCTATCCCCTCCTTGTGGGGTGGTTGGTTGTAATGTATAGGCCTCTCGTCGTTGTTGCTGTTGATGCTGTTGTTATATTTGGTTATTTTTGGAATAAAAAAACAGATTAACACTAAAATGTCATCTGCAAAGAGCGACATGCGATACTCTAATTGTCCTAGCCTCACCCCCCCCCCCCCTAATCTCTGGGCTCGCCCGTATCCGCGCTGCCAAGGGCTCCAAGGAGAGCGCAAAAAGCAAGGGCGAGAGCGGGCAGCCCTGCCCTTTTCCCCTCCCCAGAGGAAAAAAATGTGAGTATCCTCCATTAACTCTCTCACACATGCTTTGGGACTTTCATATAAAGCCTTTATCCACTTCACAAATTCTACCCCAAACCCCATAGCCCCTAATACCGAGAATAAAAATTTCCATGACACTTGGTCAAATGCTTTTTCAGCATCCAGCGAGACTAGCAGCATAGGTTCACCCAAGCGCCTTGCTGCCCAAATCACATTGAGAACCTTTTGGATATTATCCGCCACCTGCCTCCCCGGTATAAAACCTGCTTGGTCCTCATGAACTAGCTTTCCTAGGATTTTATTAAGTCTTGTCGCTAGAAGTTTTGCCAGCAATTTCGCATCATGATTTAACAGCGAAATTGGCCTATAGGATGCACAGTCCTGCGGATCTTTCCCTTCCTTGTGTATCAGGGTAATGCCTGCCCAGCCCATCGTATCTGCCAACCTCTCCCCTCATCACGTTGAATTGAAAACTGATATTAATGGCTGGATTAGCAGACTTCCAAATTTCTTATAGAAGCTCGCTGTCAGCCCGTCTAAGCCCGGAGCTTTCCCTAGCTTCATACTCTTAATCGCCCCTCGCGCTTTCTCTGCGCCAATCCTCCCTATCAAGATCCTTCTGCTCCCCTTCTTCCAACCGTGGCAGCCCCACCTCTCCCAAATACTTATTGATCTCCCTCTCCGTTCCCTCTGCCTGGGCTGCATATAACTTCTGATAGAATGCTACAAATTCCTCTCTAATCTGGTGATCCTCCCGCACTACCCCTCCCCTACTTCTGATCTGTAGTATTCGATTTGATTCCTTTCTCTTTTTTAACTGCCGAGCCAGATACTTCCTGCTTTATTACCCCCTTTGAAAAAGTTCTGCCTCAGTAACTGCAGTCTATGCCTTATTTGCCCCGCCTCCAAAGCATTTAATTTAGCCCTCGTTTCCAAAACCGCTCCCCTAAATATCCCTCCTACCCCCCTGTGCATCTTTCTCTTCCAATTCCATTAGTTGACGCCTTAGTTGCACTTCCTGCTCCTCTCGCTCCCTCTTGATTCACGCTCCCCATTTTACCAGCACCCCCCTCACCATTGCCTTAAAGGCATCCCAGACCACTCCCTCTTTTACCTCTCCCTTCCCATTCCATTCAAAATACTCCGGTATTAACTGTTCCACCTCTCTCACCACCCTATTATCCTCCAACAAGCCTTCATTGAGCTTCCAGTATTGCCCCCCCCCTTGCTTTCCTCCCTCACCTGAACCACCACTGGCGCATGGTCCGACCATGTAATGGGCTCAATTTCTCCTCCTCTTATCCTACCCGCCAACTTTTTCCCTACCCAGATGACATCTAATCGTGAATATGTCCCATGCACTGCTGAGAAGGAGAACTGCCGCCTGCCCGGGTTCATCAATCTCCATGCGTCTATCAAATCATTCTCTCTCACAAACCTATGATATCTCTGTCTATCCACCCTAACCCCCTGCCCGTTGTGTCCCTCCCCACCTCCCAAGGCATGTTAAAATCTCCTCCACAAATCAGTACTCCATACCACCATTATCTCCACCTGCTTCCCTAACTTCTCCCAAAACTCTTTTTGGGAACCCGTGGGCGCATACACATTCACCATGCACAACCGCTCCTCCCCCAACTCTCACATGCAGCAACAGGTACCTCCACCCCCCCCCCCACTTTATATTTATCTTTATTAAACATTTTATATACCGCCCTTGTCGAAACATGAGGGCGGTTTACAATAAAATATAGATGCTAGCGTCAGAAAAGAAAGGAACTCCATCAAAATAAAGAGAAAGAAGGGCCGAAGGGGCCACCAGAGACAAGACAGTAAATCCAAAGACAATAATCAGACAAATCTGAAATCAGCAGAGGACAGACAAACGAAAGACTAACAAAATCAAACAATAATCAGACAAATCAGTAAGTCAACAGAAAACAGACAAACGAAAGACTAAACAAGGTGCCCAGGAGGGAGGTCAAATGCCTGTTGAAATAAATGGGTTTTTAGTAGTGTTTTGAAATTCTGGTAAGAGGGTTCTAACCGGAGGGAGGGTGGTAGTGAATTCCAAAGAGAGGTCCCAGAAAAAAGAAAGCAGCGTGACGTGTCTGTTCTAGATGAGCTTGTGCAGGGGAAGGAAGAGATAAGCGATTAGCATGCAAGGTGCGAAGCTGTCGGTAGGGAGTATGAAGAGAGATCAAGTTTGCTAAATAATGAGGGTTGGAGGAATAAATGACTCTATGTGTTAATATGAGGAACTTATATCTGAACCGGAAACGGAGAGGAAGCCAGTGAAGGTGATACAGAAGAGGGGTGACCTGATCGGATCTACGGGCAGAGGTAACAAGTCGGGCAGCTGTATTTTGTAAAAGCTGCAAGCGTTGGAGCTGGTAGGCTGGGAGATTTGCGTAGACCACGTTGCAATAATCTAGTCGTGACATGACCAGAGCAAGTACAAGGGTGATAAGTGAATCAGTGGGCAGAATAGAACGGACTGATCGGAGCTGTCGCAATACAAAGAATGAACGACGGGAAAGATTGGAGATGTGTTCATGGAAAGACATTGAGGAGTCCAAGATTACTCCCAGATATCGGAATGAAGAGGTAAGTGGAACGGGAACAGAGTTTATTTGAGGCGTGATATTTGGACAAGAGGTACTCAACGAGACTCACATGGCTGTGGATTTGGATGGGTTCAAATGAAGAAAGTTGGAAGAAAGCCAGTTTGCAACATGGGTGAGGCAAGTGTTAAGTGGGGAGATGTCAATATTGACCGGAGAGGTATGGAAGAGGAGGACTATATCATCCGCATAAATATAGATGGAAACTGGGAACTGTTGGACTAAGAGGGGGAGGGGGGCGAGAAAGATGTTAAAAAGTAGGGGGAGATAAGACCGATCCCTGGGGTACCCCACAGGACAGGGGAGTAGATGGAGAGGATTGATGATTAGCGCTGACAACAAAGGAACGGGCAGTAAGGAAGGAACGGAACCAACTTAATACAGAACCCCTTAAACCAATGTCAAACAGGCGTGAGAGAAGGGTACGATGGTCAATTAAATCAAAGGCTGCTGACTTGTCTCTCATCAACGTCTTCACTTCAGTTTTATGCTCCCCTGTAATGAACACCACCACCACCCCTCCTTTCTTCCTCTCCCGTAAGTTTGATGCAAAAATGCACACTCTATATCCCTTCGGGTGCAATAACGCGTCATGCTTTTTTTGAAAGTGTGTCTCCTGCAACATTACAATCACTGCCTTGTGTCTTTCCAATTCTTATACAGTTTCTGTCTCTTCCATGGTGAATTCAACCCCTTCACATTCAACGTTACAATTTTCAAAGCTGCCTTCAACCGTTCTCCTCCATCCCTCCAGCTTTCCACCTTCCCCTCCCTTCCCCCACCCCCTCTGCCCCTCCCCCTCCCTACCTTCTGGGCCGCCCCTCGTCTAACTCCCCCCCCCTCCTCTCCTTCCCCCCCTCTCCCACCCCCCCTCTCCCACCCCCTAACCATCTTCTCCGACCCGGAGATCTGACTTCCATAACAGTGACCTCGGATCAGACCATCACCTGCCCCATCCCTCTCCCCCCCTCCCCCCTTCTCCATCTTCCCCATTTACCCCTACCTCCCTCCATTCCTCCCCTCCCCTTCAACCCACCCCCCACCTTCATTACTCAGTACTGTCCTCCAAAACCTTTTTTCACACTGTAAGTCATCCAGTTCAAGTCCGTGTGATATCTGCTGCTTCATCCTGCATCTTCTTCGATCTCCTGCTCTCGCTGCCGCTCCTTGACCAGTCTCGCCAATTTCTGACCACCTCCTGCTGCTCTGTGCCACTTTGACCTATCCGCTTTACTGCTGTTGGCGGTGTCGTCCGTTGGCTTAGCTGGACTGTTAGTCTCCTCCGGCAAATTTTCAGCTCCCAAGTCTCTCAACGCTTCCCAAGCTTTTGCACTTGTCTTTACTTTCCTCAACTGTCCTTGTACCGTGATCAACAGTCCAAATGGGTACAGCCACTTATATCTCAGGTCAGCTCTTCTCAAATAGGCCGTGATCTCTTTTATCTCTTGTCTACGCTGCAGCGTTCCCTGAGACAAGTCCTGAAATAGTTCGTTTGTTTCCTTCCCACTGGACGTGTCTTAGCTTTCTCGCTGCTCCCAGTATTTGTTCTTTCATTTTGTAGGAAGCCAAGCAAACTACAATGTCTCTCAGGCGATTGTCCCTTATTTATTTATTTTATTTATTTATTTTATTTATTTATTTACATTCTCTTATATACCGCGTTTCTCCAGGACCAAGCAGGAAGTCAGTCCTCACTTATGGGTGACGTAGGCGCCGACGGAGCCCTCGCGGAGCAATTTTCCCCAGCTTTCAAAGAAAGCCTTTGGGAATTGCAGCGCGCATGCGCGGTCCTCTTCCCGCCCAAGGGTGCCATCTTAGCCAGTCTTCTTTTTTCCGCGGAGCCCTACAGACGTACCCGTCGTGTCCCCGCGAAAAAGTTGATATTTCTTCATAATTTGTTCTTTTTCCCTTCGGTTCGACGCCGGTCTTTTTCCCCGCCCGGACTCGCGACGCCGGTCACGAGTCCTCTTCTTCTTTTCGGTTTTTCTGACTTAGTCAGCTTTCGTTTGCGGTTTTTCCCTGGCAGCCCGGTCCTTTGACCTCGCCGGGGCCCTTTTTCCCCCGATGGCTGCCAGTGGTTTCAAGCGGTGTGGTCAGTGTGACCGAAATATGTCACTAACTGACACACACGACTTTTGCCTCCGCTGCCTGGGCCCGGATCATGAAGAAATGATCTGTGGGCCCTGCGGCAAAATGTCCTCCAAAGTGTTGAGAAGTCGGCGGCATCAGCGGGATAGGATCTTCGCTGACCCCAGCCGTACCCGGACCTCGTCGGAGGCCTCCGCGTCCAAAGGCTCCAGCTCGGACCGTCGCAGGAGTTCCTCCGACAGGGGTTCTCCCTCCGGGGACCATCGACGTAAGGTGAAACCCGCGAGGGCGGCGTCGGTGGACGCTCCTGGCTCCGCGAGGGCCAGGTCGCATAGCCCCGATAGCCGTCCCGGGTCTTTGGAGAAGGAGCACCTCACGAAGCGACCTCGCCTGGAGTCGGAGCTGCCTGCTCGGGTAAGTCCTGTGGTCCTCCTGGACTCGCCTCCGCGACAGCCGACGTCGGGCCCGACGCCGTCGGGGCCCGAGTCGGGGGCTGCTGGGTCACCTGAGCTCGGACTCAGGTTGACGGCCTTGGAGAGCAGACTGTCTGCCTTCATGGACCAGCAGCGGGCACTGCTCGCTGGCTTCGCTGGCGCCGCTGCCCCGACCGCCGGGACGTCGACGTCCAAGTCGACCCCGGAGACCGAGCCGATCCTCGAGTCGATGCGAACTCGAGTCGATCCTCGGTCGAGGTCACCCTCGGCCTCCCGTTCGGGACCGAGGTCGCCGACGCCGACTCCCTCGGCGTCGGGGCGGCAGGCGCCGCGCCCTGCCCGGGCAGACCCCACCGAGTCCTCGTCGGAGTCGGTCTGGGAGTCTGAAGAGGAAGAGTCGCCTGATTCTTTCCGGACTCGGTGTGTCCCCTCGGACTCACCGGAGTCCGAACCTCGGAAGCAGTCCCCCCCGGAGGATGCCCGGTTCTCGGACTTCGTCAGGGATATGGCCAAGGCTTTGGCCTTCCCTGCGGACCCCGAGGAGGAGCCTCGAGCCGAAGAGCTCGACGCCCTCCAGTATGACTCTCCCGCAAGGGAACACTTTACTGTACCGGTTCCTCCCATGCTGGAATGACTACTCTTCCGCATGTGGGAGAGTCCGGCCACCTCGCCGGTCCTGAGCAAGCGGGTCGATTCTATCTATCGAGTCCGCAAGAGCCCTGGCTTCCAAAAAGCACAGCTACCACACCATTCCATGGTAGTGGAATCGGCCATGCATCGTCTTAAGAGCCAGAAGATGCACTCCTCGGTGCCTCCTGGCAGGGAGGCCCGTAACCTGGATGGCCTTGGTAAGAAGTGTTTCCAGGGCTCTATGCTTGCGTGTCGTGTCCAGACCTACCAGCTATACATGGGCATGTATCTCCGAGACCTGGCTAAAGAGCTAGCCGGATTCTCCGCTGGTTTGTCCGAGGAACCCTTGCGGAGGTTCCTGGCCTTGTCCACTGGCATTCGGGAATGCTCAAAATTTATATCCCGAGCAGCCTATGATGGCTTTGAAGCATCGGCTCGAGTGGCCGCAGCCGGCATCGGTGCCCGCCAACAGGCTTGGCTTCAGTCGTCTGACCTTGAGCCCTGGGTGCAGGACAAGTTGGTCGATGTCCCCTGCCGAGGCGAAAACCTCTTTGGCAAGCCCATGGCTGAAAAGGCTGCACAAATTGAGACGGAGACTCTCACCAGGACTAGGCTTTCTAGGAAGACCTCCGCCCCTTCCCAGAAAAAGAAGGGCTCGGGAAAGAAGTCCTTTTACCCGAGGAAGGCGGCTGCCTACAAACAATACCCCCATTATCAGGCCCCTGCAGCTCCCCAACAGGGCCAGCAGGCCAAGGGATGGGGTAACGGGTCCCGTAGGCAGCAAGCCCCCAAGCCTGCACCACCAGCCCCTGCTCAGCAGGGTGGGGGTTTTTGACTCAAGCATAGCCTCTCCCCCCCCCCGCTGGTTCCTCCCAGCACCGGAGGCCGGCTGGTTCACTTCGCCCACAGGTGGTCCGGCGTCACCTCAGATGCCTGGGTGCTTCAGGTCGTGAGAGAAGGATATCTTCTCCACTTCCACCAGATCCCTCCCTCCTACTTTCCGGGAGAACCTCCACGACCCCCTCTGCACAGGGAACTACTCCTTCAGGAGTTAGCGGGTCTTCTACAGGAGCAGGCGGTGGAACCGGTGCCCCACCACCTGAGAGGTCTAGGCTTTTATTCCAGGTACTTTCTCGTACCAAAGCGGACAGGCGGCCTCAGACCCATACTGGACTTGCGCAACCTCAACAAGTTCCTTGTGCGGGAGAAGTTCAAGATGCTTACCCTTGGAATCCTTCTGCCCTACCTCCAGCAGGGAGATTGGCTATGCTCCTTGGATCTAAAGGATGCCTATACGCACATCCTCATCCACCCAAGCCACCGCCAATACCTAAGGTTTGTGGTGGCAGGAAATCATTACCAGTACAGAGTACTGCCCTTTGGCCTGTCCTCCGCCCCGCGGGTCTTCACAAAATGCCTCGCGGTGGTGGCGGCCCATCTCCGGCTTCACGGCCTCTATGTCTTTCCATACCTCGACGACTGGCTCATCAGAGCAGCGTCCGCCCCGGAGGTCACCAACGCCACACGTCGCACGGTGACTCTTCTGCAGCACTTGGGCTTTGTTATAAATTTCGCAAAGTCCACTTTGCTCCCCTCACAGGATCTCGAGTTCATCGGCGCAAGGCTGCACACTCCTCAGGCACGAGCGTTCCTACCGCTCGACAGGGCTCAACGGCTCATGGACCTAGCCGACCGTTTTCGCAGCCAGCCCCTGGTCTCCGCCAGGCGCTTCCTGAGACTACTCGGCCATATGGCTTCCACCGTCCATGTGACCCCCAATGCCCGCCTGAATATGCGGCCTGCTCAATGGTGTCTCCGCAAGCAGTGGCAACAAGCCACAGGCGGCCTAGCGGACCTAGTGCGCGTCTCCGAGCCGCTGGCCTCGTCTCTTCAGTGGTGGCTTCATCGGCCGAACCTAGTGCTCGGCATGCCTTTTCAGCCACATCAGCCGGGCCGGGTGCTGACGACAGATGCATCCCTCCTGGGCTGGGGAGCACATTGCCAAGGGGCGTGTACTCAGTGTCTCTGGAACGCGTGGGAGTCTGCTCAGCAGATCAACTTCCTGGAGCTCAGAGCGATCCGCTTGGCTCTCAAAGCCTTCTCCCACCTGACCTCTCGCCAGTCCGTCCTTGTCCAGACGGACAATCAAGTTGCCATGTTCTACGTGAACAAGCAGGGGGGCACGGGCTCCTTCCTTCTCTGTCAGGAAGCAAGGAAGCTCTGCTCTTGGGCTGTCAGTCACGGCATTCTTCTCAAGGCCGTTTATCTCCCAGGCCAAGAAAATTGCCTGGCGGACAAACTCAGCAGGATCCTCCAGCCGCACGAGTGGCGCCTGGATCCCTTGGTGGTTCAGAAGCTCTTTCTAAAGTGGGGCCTCCCCACGATGGATCTCTTTGCCAGTCCTCACAACCGGCAACTTCCTCGCTTCTGCTCTCGTCAGCCACACCCCCTTCGGGTTGCGGCGGACGCTTTCCTGCTCTCATGGTCGGGGAGCCTTCTGTACGCTTTCCCTCCCATCCCGCTAGTCTCCCGGACTCTTTTCAAGGTTTTCCGAGACAAAGCCTTCATGATCCTGGTGGCCCCTCGCTGGCCCAGACAGCCGTGGTTCCCACTCCTGCTGCAATTAGCGGTGGAGGATCCATTCCCTCTGGGGTTTCAACCGGATCTCCTCACTCAGGATCAGGGGTCTCTGCTACACCCCAACCTCAGGTCTCTCAACCTAATGGCCTGGCTGCTGAGAGGGTAGTCCTTGCTCCCCTTCTCCTGCCGACAGAGGTGGAGGAGGTCGTCCTAGCTTCGCGACGACCTTCTACCCGAAAATGCTACGCCCTTAAATGGCGTCGTTTCTCCGTTTGGTGTACCCAACAGTCTCAGGATCCCTTCTCCTGCCCGGTGTCGGTGGTCTTGCAGTACTTGCTCTACCTCTCTAATCTGGGACTTAAGTCCAACTCCGTCAAAGTTCACCTCAGTGCTCTTTCAGCACATCATGTGCTGGTGGACGGCAGACCTCTTTCCAGCGACCCTCTCGTGGCGAGGTTTCTCCGAGGTCTCCTCCTACTTAAACCACCTCTGCGCCCGCCAGCGCCTGACTGGGACCTGAATGTGGTTTTACAGCGGATCACCTGTCCGCCTTTTGAACCTATGGCTACCTGTTCTCTCTGTTTTCTTTCTTGGAAAACATTGTTCTTGATAGCCCTCACTTCCGCTAGACGCGTAAGTGAATTGCAGGCCCTCGTGTCTGATCCCCCTTACACTCGGTTCTACAAAAATAGGGTAGTCCTACGGACTCACCCAAAATTTCTTCCAAAGTGGTCTCCCCTTTTCATATTAATCAGGAGGTGGTACTTCCAACCTTCTTTCCCAGACCACACTCCAGCCGAGCTGAAACGGTCCTCCATACCCTGGACTGTAGAAGGGCATTGAACTTCTACCTTGACCGTACGCGGGAGCACCGTAAAGCTGCTCAGCTTTTTGTGTCTTTTGACCCCAATAAATTGGGGCTCCCGGTCTCCAAGCGTACTCTGTCCATCTGGGTTGCGGACTGTATCTCTTGGGCTTATGGGGCAGCCGGACTCTCCTTGGACGGTCGAGTCACGGCTCACTGCGTTCGGGCAAAGGCCACGTCAGTGGCTTACCTCCGCTCTGTTCCGCTGGCAGACATCTGCCGGGCCGCTACTTGGTCTTCGAGCCAGACTTTTGCGGTCCATTACTGTCTCGAGAGGGAGTCCCGCAGGGACAGTGCTTTCGGACAGGCAGTCCTCCGTAATCTCTTTGAGGTTTGAGCAACTCCTACCCTCCATCCCGGATGTGGGCTACCGGTGGGTAATAATTCAGCGAAGATTCCTTCCTTCTGTGCTGCTGAGCTAGAGGGAGCTCATTTTTGTGCTTAGGGTCTCCGGTAGCCTTAAGCTTGGGAGTCCCATAAGTGAGGACTGACTTCCTGCTTGGTCCTGGAGAAAGCGTAGTTACTCACCTGTAACAGGTGTTCTCCAGGAGCAGCAGGAATCAGTCCTCACAACCCTCCCTCCTCCCCTTGGAGTTGCAATCGTCTGCTTTAGTTTTTTTGCAAATTTTTATGCTGTCTTTTTTAGCTATGTCATCTGACTGGCTAAGATGGCACCCTTGGGCGGGAAGAGGACCGCGCATGCGCGCTGCAATTCCCAAAGGCTTTCTTTGAAAGCTGGGGAAAATTGCTCCGCGAGGGCTCCGTCGGCGCCGACGTCACCCATAAGTGAGGACTGATTCCTGCTGCTCCTGGAGAACACCTGTTACAGGTGAGTAACTACGCTTATTCTGCATCAGTGCGGTCTACGTTGAGCAAACTGAAATTACATTGAACAGGGCATTATAACTTGGAGATAACTATTTTACAGGGAACATGGGCTATGGAGGGTTAAGTGGCTTGCCCAAGACCACAAGGAGCACCTGTGGGACTAGAAACCCCAGTCCTTCTGGCCCAAGGTTGCTGTCCTCTAGTGAGATTTGAACCCCCGACCTTCCGGCCTGAAGTACCTTGCCCCAACCACTAGGCCACTCCTCTACTCCACTTATAGGCCCCAGCCCTCTATGGGCCCTTTCTATTTTCATCTGATTGTCGTCGTCCTCCTCTGTGCGCTCCACCTCTTTTAAGATTTCCCCAAATATTTTCTGTACCACCATTTCGCTGTTCCTATATCTGGGAACCTCCGGGACTCCCCGCACTCGAATGTTACACCGTCTCGATCGGTCCTCTAGATCTTCCGTTTTTGCCTTCAGCTCCTCTTGTGTGTCCCGCAGCACTTTCCATCCTTTCTGAATTTGCTCCACTGCTGCCCCATATTGTTCCAATTGATTCTATGCATCCTCTACACGCTCTCCCAGCTCCGTGATGTCTTGCTTGATTGTTTGCAGAGTCTCTTTCAGCTCGTTTTTAACACCTCCAATTTCTTCCTTTAAATCCTCCTTCAATTCCATAAGCCACTGCTTAATTTTCTCTGCCATTCCCAAGCACTCCTCTCCTTCTGTCTCCTCCTCGTGCCCTGGCGAGATGTCCCCCCTCATCTTGCCCGTCTTCTCGCCCTCCTTTTCTCCTCTTGATGGCGCTTACGAGGAGCGGAATTCCGCCAATTTCTTCTTTACTGCCCCTTCTCTCTTTGCTTTCTCCATGCGATATTGAAGTGGTTCCCCTCTGCAGGAGGCAGCCTCTTTGACACTTCTTCTCTTCTTCCCTTCTTCCCCTCCCCATGGGGTGCTGTTCCAGCAATAGAGAGAGCCTCAGCCTCTTCCCTCTGGTTCCGGCACTGCTGATCCTCCTGTAAGATTCTATCTCACTGTTAGTCCGTTGCGCTCTCCCACAGTCTCAGCTCTCACTTGCTGGTCCTCCCTCGACTCGGCCTACTTCTGGACTTCTTGGGCTGTCGCTCTGCCGCTGTTCTGTTGCTTCTTCAGC
Source organism: Ichthyophis bannanicus (assembly GCA_033557465.1). Lineage (NCBI taxonomy): Eukaryota > Metazoa > Chordata > Amphibia > Gymnophiona > Ichthyophiidae > Ichthyophis > Ichthyophis bannanicus. The sequence continues at coordinate 1,369,097,697 of CM066031.1, forward strand.
CCTGGCGCTCACTAGGCGATCTGGTCACTCTATCTCCCCTCCTTCTCTTCCGGCTGCTGACTTGGCTGTACAACTTGCTCTCAGACATACCCTCAGCTCGAGTGGTCCTCTGCTATTTTCTTTCAGGCCCGGCTGCACTCTTCATCCACAGCCTACCACCTGAGCTACGCAGCTTTCCGGGCTCAGCTGCTGCCCTGCCCCCGGCTCACCTCCGAATTTCACCTTCTCCTCTCTCTGCCGCTCCGGTTCACCGCGCTCTGTCACAGGCCCCTGTCTAGTCCTCCTTCCTTGCTGTCATGGCTTAGCGACCTTCTCCGCTCTCCCCAGACTGCTCACTCTGCCCTCTGGTGGCCGCGGGGGTATGCTGTGGCTCACGGCCGCTTCTCGTCCTGTTACTGGATCCTCTCGCACTTGCCCCGGCTCTCCTCTCAGTCTGCTCTCTGCGACCCTTCTATCGCTGTCACTGTCCCGCTGCCTCCACGTCCGCTAGTCTCCTTTGCCACGTGGCCCAGCGGCCCGTCTCCTCTCTCCACCGCGGCTTCTGGTGCTGGTAGAGTACGCTTTCCGTTCTTGCTTCCGCGTGACGTGGGGGGTTTCCTACCTCACTGCCCTCCCAGCTTTCACTCCTGCCTTGCTGCACTTTTACACTCTTTTTTGCCCTTTTGGCAGGCTATGGCAGCGGAGCTCCTCTAACTCGCCACCATCCGATCCGCTAATGTCACCGGAAGTCCCAAGATTGTATTTTTAAAATAGCTCCCAAGCCTGATGTAAACTCTTACCCTTTGCAGTTGCTTCTTTTAGTTTTTAGTTTTTTTAACCATTTTCCTCATATTATTATAGTCTCCTTTTTGAAAGTTACTACTGTTTGGATGGGGATTTCTGACATGACAGCAGAATCAGCCATTCCAGTACTGCAGAATCTTTTTGAGGAGTAGAATCTAATGCCACTTCCATATGCCCGTCTTAAAAGAAAAGTATAAAAAAAAAGTTGCATAAAAGGCCTATAATCAATAAAATATTGCATGTTGGCCTCAGTTGGGCATATTATTCTCCAGGAGCAAGCAGGAAATCATTCCTCACATATGGGTGACATCGGTGCCGACGGAGCCTGCGCGGAGCATTTCCCCAGCTTTCAAAGAAAGCCTTTAGGACATGCTACCATGCATGCATTGTCCCCTTCCCACTCAAGGGTGCCATCTTGCTCCAGTCTCCTTTTTTCTGAAAAGCCCAACAGACATCTGTCTTGTTTCCCCAGAAAAAATCCTTACTAAATCCTTAAAAGATAACTTTTCCCTTTTTGCATACCAGTTCCTCTTCTTGCCTCGAGCTGGCGCCGTACTCTGCGCTGTTCTCGGCTTTTTTTCCCCTTTTTTCAATTGAGGCTTGCCTCGAATGGCGCATGTGACTTCTTCTCCCGGGGGTCGTCAACTCCGGCCGGGTGTTTCCCACCATGTCTCCCGGTGGGTTCAAGAAATGTAACTGCTGCAGTCAAACCATGTCAGTAAACAACACCATGACTGCTGCCTACGCTGCCTGGGACCGGACCATGACAGCACCTCCTGTGACCTGTGCCAGGCCATGACAACTAAGATCAATAAAAATAGGTCAGAATTGCAGGAAAAATTGTTCACAAGGTCTGACTCAGCACCGGCCTCCCCGATGCTGAGCTCCAAGCCCAGCACTTCCTGTGAGGCTCGAGCGTGCTTGGAGTCCTGTGGCGGCAGCTCCTCCGAGAAGACCTCGGACCCTGAGTAAAAGGAGGAAAAAATCCTTAAATTCTGTTGAGGTTCCACCGGAGAAACCCGATAAAACCCCTCGGAGGGACTCGCGCACCCAAGGTCCTCCAAAAAGGATTCCTCGGCCAGTGGAGACCGTGTGAGGTTCCTCAAGACCGTAGTCATCATCGAGGACACACTCGTGAGAGTGCTGGCTCAGGGCCCGAGTTCTTCAGTGCCTGCGCTGAAAGCTGCAGAGTCTTCTGGATTAGAAACCACAATGGCGGCCCTAGAGCCAGAACATCACTGTTATCCTGGCCCTGCAGCAGGCAATGATGGTTGGTTTGTCCGCAGCATTTTCCCCGATGACTTGTTCTCTGACTGAAGGAGGGGTCCCCGGTCGTCGAGCCGAGCTCTGAGTGCCACAGGTCTTGGGTAAGTCCTCAGCATCAGTCGAGGTCCCAGTCACATTACTCGGGAATCTGATCCTCCCCGGCAAGTTTCCGTGAATCAGACCCCAGGTCCTCCAGAGGCCCCAGGCCCCTCGACACTGGCCTCGAGTCAAGGAGTCGCAGGGCCTCGGATTCATCGTCATCCCTCGACTCCAAGTGGGAGACCAACGACAAGGCATCCCCGGAAACCAGATGGCACCGAGACATCCTCTCAGACCAGTCTCCCCCAACGTCCTGGTGACATTCTCCACCGGAGGATGTGGCCTTCCACAACTTTGTCAGGGATATGGCCAGAGCCCTTTTGGTGCAAACTGAGGCGGAGGAGGACCCACGCACCGAAGAGCTGGAGATTCTCCAGTATGAGTTTCCACCCAAGGAAACTCTCATGGTGCCCATGCAGCCAATCCTCAAGAAGCTCCTGTTGAGAATGTGGGAGACTCCGGCATCAGTGTCTGTGGTCAGCCGGCGCCTCAATGTCATGTACCGCATCAAGATGGGGCCCGGGTTCCAAAAACAACAACTCCCACATAACTCCATGGTTGTCGAGTCAACCATGCAAAAACCTAAGAGCCAGAAGACCTATTCTTCTGTTCCCCCTGATAGGGATTCTAGAGCCCTTAATGCCCTTGGTAGCAAATGCTACCAGGGCTCGATGCTGGGGTTTCGGATCAAGGCCTATGAGTTATACATAGGCATGTACCTCAAGGCCCTAACTCAGGAGTTGTCTGGGTTTTCAGCAGGGCTTACTGGAGAACCCTTCCAATGGTTCCAATCCCTGCTCTCCAGCATCAAGGGCTGCTCTAAGTTCCTTTCCCAGGCAGCCTATGATGGCTTTGAGTCTGCGGCTTGGGTAGCAGCTGCCAGCCTTAGTGCTCGACACCAAGCCTGGCTGCAGTCTTCAGACCTTGAGCAATCGGTCCAAGACAAGCTGCTCAATGTCCCCTGCACTGGGGAGAACCTGTTTGGTAAACCTATAGCCAATAAGGCGGCCGAGATAGAGGCCGATGTGTTGACTTGACAGAGGTTCTCCTAGAAGACCTCCCCTTCCCCTTTACGAAACCATCGGGGAAAAGACCCCTGTTTCTGAGGAAAAAGGGCCCTTCCATCAGTCACCACTACCAGCCTTTCTCGGACCAGCAGCAGGGTTCTCACCCCAAAAGACAAAACCATGGGGCCCAGAAGCCAAAGGCCCAGAAGCCCCAGACCCCAGCTCCCATCCAGCCCAGGGATACCTCCTCCACCTACAGCAGGTACCACCCAGGTTTTTTTCCAGGAGAGCCAGTGCAACATCTCCTTCTCCAGACCCTTCTGTTCTCAGAGCTCACAGGTCTGCTCAGGGACAATGCAGTAGAGCCTGTACCTGAACATCTATAGCAAAAAGGTTCTACTCCAGATACTTCCTTGTCCCAAAGAGAACTGGGGGCCTCAGGCCCATTCTAGAACTGAGAAACTTAAACAAGTTTCTGGTGAGGGAGTAGTTCATGATGCTCTCCCTTGGGATACTGCTGCTTTACCTCCATAAGGGAAATTGGCTGTGCTCCTTGGACCTAAAGGATGTGTACACACACATCCTAATCCATCCCTCCCACAAGACAGTACCTACGGTTCGTGGTAGGAGGGAGGGCACTAACAGTACAAGATGCTACCCTTCGGCCTGACGTCCTCGCTAAGGGTCTTTACCAAATGCTTGGTGGTGGTAGCCGCCTACCTGCGCCTACAAGGGGCTTTCGTCTTCCCCTACCTGGATGACTTGCTCATCAGAGGAGGTATGGCCTCAGAAGACAGCCAGACCACAGAACATGCAACCCTTCAGTTGCAGCACCTGGGGTTCGTCATCAACTACTGTGATAAGGAAGCTTATCATAGCTCAGGAAGGAGCTATAGAAAAGGTGAAGTGACTCTGAACAAGCAACCTGTCAGTTCTGGTAGAAATAAGAAAACAGAATTTTCCCATAAAAGACTACCAGTCCCAGAATGCACCAGGTTTCCAACAGCCATTAGAGGAGCTGAAGTGGGGAAACGTGTGTTCAATCAGGAGGGCTATGAGGTAATCCCTAAGCACTCATCTCAAAGGGCAGGGCCTGATCCAGAACAGCTGCGCTGTGTTAGGGAGGAGCACTCATCTAAGCAGAATAAAGGTAGAGTTTATTCTACAGAGAGTCAGCTTGAGCTTGATCATCTTCATCATCAGGAGGATCATCAGAAGCAGAAGCCAAACCGGACGGACAGAGAGGGAAAGAAACCCTTTGGAAGAAAGAGGAGAAAAGCCTTTGAGAGGTCTAGAAGAGTCCAGAGCAGTACGTATACTGGGAGGCATTCCAAGGGCCAGCATACACCATTGGACTGGGGAAAGCCAGAGGAATGGTGCTGCTGCAGAGCTAGGAATCTCCAGATGGTACCTGTGAGGGAGACGGCTGCACGTGGAAGGGACCCTAAGACCCGTGCCAGAAGGTATGTGAAGAGAGATCCAGTGTCCAGGGATCTGGATTGGAAGGCTGGACATAAGAACTGGACTACATACTGGCCAGGCTATATAGAGAGGAACTCTAACAGCAATGGAAGCTCAGGTATGAACACTGATCTATGCCCTAGCTATAACCTTGAAAGACAGCAGGGAAACAAGTATTCTCCTGAAAGTGCTCCATTGGGAGATTCATCTGTGCCAATCCATGATATTGAACCCATGCTTGTTGAAGAAGAGGGGGTGATAGCAGACGAAGAATCTGTTTACATGGACTGCTCTCTGTCTAAACTCATTTGGTGATTTTCTGTTATAAAGTACAGCAACCATCACAAAGAAATACAAACTTGTTCTTTAATCTACTCAGAAAAGCTCCTGAGTAGGATTTTTAGCCACGCAGTAGAAAGCAAGCCAGCTAAGGGGTTTCAGCTGGATAACTGCTAGCAATTGAGCCTTACCTAATTGCTTGTGAGCTCTGAGAGAATCACTTCTGAATCTATGTGGGAAGATATAAGAAGTTTACCTGAAAAGAACAGTTTTTTTCTTTCTTTGTGGCTTTTGGTTTGTTGTTTGATACATTGCTAAGAGAATATTAGCTAAAGCCTACAGAAAAGACCAGTTTGTTGCCAACCAGGTCTTATTTCTTTTGCTTGGATTGCCTGACAAGTTCAAATGTTTCCTGATTTTTGTTTTTCCAAGTTTAACACTGAAAGCAAGTAACCTGATTTATGTGCTACCAAGCATATCTGTGTTGGGAGAAATAACCCCATAAATAAATATCTTATTGGCTTTACACTTGAGCACAACTAAATTATTGTGAGCAGCTGTGTCGGGTGTGAATGGACTGCATTGCCCACAATCCCTTGCAAATCATATAGATATATGCACTTGCCAAGACTGTGAAGATTCTCACCCAGGCAGCCGTCTGACACTACCCCAAATCCCATCTTTCTCTAGCCCAAAATCTGGAGTTCATAGGTACCCAGTTGGACATGTTACAGGCCAAGGCTGTCCTCCCAAGAGAAAGGACAGAATGCCTCATGCAACTGGCAGGAGAGGTACAATGTCGCTGGTCAGTGCCGGCTTGTCTCCTCCTCCGCCTACTGGGCCATATGGCCTTGACGGTCCACGTCATGTTTTCAGCCCGCTTACAAATGCGGACAGCCCAGTGGTGCCTACATTCGCAGTGGACTCAGGACACTGGCAAGCTATGGGACAGGGTCAGGGTTACCCGCCAACTGGCAGAGTCCCTCAACCGATGGCAAAGCCTGCACCACCTCCTGGCAGGAATGCCCTTCAGGCACCCACGCCGCAAAGGACCCTGACCACAGACGCCTCCCTCCTGGGTTGGAGAGCACATTGTGGAGACTGCCACTCGCAGGGCAGCTGGTCTCTGGAGGAGTCACTCCTACAGATCAATCTGCTGGAGTTCAGGGCAGTCTTCTTGCCTTACGAGCATTCTGCCACCGCCTGCAGCTTGTGATAAGGAAGCTTATCATAGTTCAGGAAGGAGCTGTAATAGAGGTGAATTGGCTCTGAACAAGCAACCTGTCTTAGCTGGTAGAAATACTAAAACAGAATGTTTTCATAAAAGACTACCAGTCCCAGAATGCACCAGGTTTCAAACAGCCTCTAGAAGAGCTGAAGTGGGGAAACGTGTGTTCAATCAGGAGAGCTATGAGGTAATCCCCAATCACTCATCTCCAAGGGCAGGGCTTGATTCAGCACAGCTGAGCTGTGCTAGGGTGGAGTATCCCTCTAAGCAAGTTAAAAGTAAAACATATTCTACACAGGATCAGATGAGGAACCCAGAGCTCAAGGACAGAAAGAGCAAGAAGCAGCAGCAGCGTGGAAGGAAGAAGAGGAAAACATCTTGGAGGTCTAAAGAAGGAGCTCACAGCAGCACGTGTGTTGGGAGTCATTCCAGAGGCAAGCATACTCCATTGGACTGGAGGAAGCCAGAGGAGTGGGGTTACAGAGCCAGGAATTCCCGGACGGCACCTGTGAGGGAGACGGCTGCATTTGGAAGGGGCCCTAAGACCAGTGCAAGAAGGTATGTGAAGAGAGACCCAGTGTCCAGGGATCTTGATTGGAAGGCTGGACATAAAAGCTGGACTACTTATTGGCCAGGATATCTGGAGAGGAAACCTAACAGTAAAGGAAGCTCAGGTATGAACTCTGATCTATGCCCTAGCTCTTCATCTGGAAGACAGCAGGGAAACAGATATTATCCTGAGAGTGCTTCATTAAGGAATTCCTCTGAGCCAGACCATGATATTGATTCTATGATAGTTGAAGAAGAAGGAGATATTTTAAATGATCAGAATGAATACATGGATTGCTCTCTGTCTAGGCTGCTGTGGTAAAATACTTTCACAAATACAACAACCATCAAAAGGAAATATAACTTGTTCTTTTATCTACCCAGAAAGGTTTACAAGAAAGCTTTAGGGTAGGATTTGAGCCACGTAGAGAAAGTGAATCAGCAAAGGGGTTTGGAGCTGGCTAATTATTGGTAATTAAGCTATGCACAGTTGCACGTGAGCTCTGAAAGGAAACTACTGTTTGTGTGTGAAAATACAAGAAAGTTATCCTTGAAAAAGAACAGTTTTTGGTTACTTTTGGGTTTTGTTTTTGCTTTTGGAGCACTGCTAAAAGGTATTAGCAGGAGCCCTCAAAGACCTTTCTGGTCCCATCAAGGTCTTTATTGTTTGATTGATTGCTTAAGAAGTTCAGTTGCTGATATCATGATTTGTTTTTCCTAAGTACAATACTGAAGCAAGTGTCCTTTTGTGTTACCAAGTAAATCTGTGTGGGAGAATTAACCCCAAGAATAAAGTATATTTTTCTTTGCTTACACTCGAGCAACACAACTCATTATTTTGTGAACGGCTGATTCTGGTATGAATGGACTACATTCCACACAATCCTTTGCAAGTCATAATAGTATTTTGCCTTTGCCAAGACTGTGGACATTCACGCCCAGCGCCCCCGTTTACAAGCTGCAACCTGTATTGATCGAGATGGACAACCAGGTCGCCATGTTTTATTTCAACAAGCAGGGTGGCACGAGCTCATACTCCCTCTGCTAGGAGGCAGTTGCCCTCCTCTCCTTCGCAGCACGGAACAACATGCAGGCGATGTACCTTCTGGGCCAGGACAACTGCCTAGTAGACAGGCTGAGTCCTTTGCCCACACGAGTGGCGCTTAAACCCCATAGTGATGAAGCAACTATTCCACCTCTGGGGCAGGCCCGTGATGGACCTATTCACCTCTCTGGACAACATGCGCTATCCCGCTTCTGCTTCCGTCAGCCGCACCCAGCTTGAGTAGTGGCAGTTGCCTTCTTGATCTTATGGTCTGAGGGCCTACTCTATGCGTTCCAACTGACCCCCCCCCCCCCCCTATTGCCAGGACTCTCTTCGAGGTTCAGCGTGAGAGGGCATCAGTCATATTGATTAGCCTCCAGGTGGCCCAGGCAACCTTGGTTCCCTCTGTTGCTTTCCATATCGGTGGCACTCCCAGTCCCTCTGGGCTGAGCCCAGACCTCCTGTCCCAGGAGCAGTGCACTCTCCTGCGCCCCATTCTGGGGTCACTAACGTTAACAACGTGGCTGCTGAAAGGGTAGCATTGGCCCCTTTCAGTCTTCAAGGAGAAGTTGAGGAGAGTCTACTGGCCTTCGGAAAACCCTCCACCAGATGGGCTTTCACCTTTAAGTTGCACATCAGGCTGAAATCTAACTCAATAAGGGAACATCTGAACGCCATAGCCGCTCACCACCACTCTATCGAGGGAATACCCCTCTCAAGCCACCCCCTGGTCTCCAGGTTCCTCTGGGGTCTTCTGTTATCCAAGCCCCCCGCCCTCCAGCGGCAGAGTGAGACCTCAACGTGGTGCTCTCCCAGCTCACCAAACTGCCATTTGAGCCCCTGCCCACTTGCCACCTACGGTACCTGTCTTGGAAAGTGGCCTTTCTGATGGCCCTTATGTCCGTTCAAAGAGTGAGCGAACTTCAGGCCCTAGTGGAAGATACTCCATATACAAATTTCTACAAGAACAGGGTAGTGCTCCACACACACCCCAAATTCTTCCCAAAGATGTTGTCTCCTTTCCACCTCAACCAGGAGGAGGTCCTCCCCACCTTCTTTCTGTGGCCTCATGCCGGCAAGGAGGAACTAGTACTTCACACACTAGATTGCTGTAAGTAGAAGGACGGGGCACACTTGCAGACCCAGAGCTGTCGGAAAGCTCCTCAGCTTTTCGTGTCTTCTGACCCTAGCAGTCTGGGGCTCCCCATGACTAAGCAAACTCTGTCCACTTGGTTGGCGGACTGTATTGCCCTTGCCTACGAGCAAGAAGGCCTCGCCCTTGAGCACAGGATCACACGCATCACGTGAGTTGATGGCTGCATCGGTGGCCAACCTCCACTCGGTGCCGGTGATGGAAATCTGCAAGGCCGCCATATGGTCTTCAATTCATACGTTCACAGCTCACTACTGTCTGGAGAGCGAGTCCCGCAGGGGCAGTGCCTTTGGCCAGGCAGTACTCCATAATATTCTCGGGGTATAGGCAACTCCTGCCCTCCGACCCTTCTTTGTTCAGGCTACTGGAGTGCTAGTATTGTGGACACAGAGTCTTTGTGGGGACACACCTTCTGCAACTCACGGCTACCCAATTGATTGCCGTTGTTGTTGTCGTGGTTCAGTCCTTGTCAGCCTGGAGCTAGGGAGTCCTTTATGTGAGGACTGACTTCTTGCTTGTTCCTGGTGAAAGTGTAGTTACTTACCTGTTACAGGTATTCTCCAGGAACAGCAGGAATCGGTCCTCACAACTCTCCCTCCTCCCCTGGCAGTTGCTTCCTTACCTTGTTTTAGTTTTTCTCACCTTCTTTTTGTTCAAAGTAGCCTGTAGCTAGGTATTCTCATATATGTGAGGACTTGTTTTCTTAATTTTATTTTATTTTTATTGAATTTTAACAATATACCAAGAAAATTTTGAATAGAAACACATTCCATTAACACAATTAAAGAAAAATAAACTATTCTTAAATACCTCAAAAGCAGGAAAGATCCTAACAGAACGTCCAATTAATCCACAAAAAGGGGATCCAAGATTAACAATACCATGGGCAGATGGCAAAAAAAAGGAAAAAGAAAAATGCATAATACTTGGTAGACTATATGGCAAAGAACAAGTAACTGGCCCAAGCTAATCCCCAGAATTATCCCTGCAGCCTCTGAGCATCCAAAAAGAAACAGAATTGAGAGGGCTCAAAGAAATGATTAGTTCTAGTCTTAAATCTAAGCAACATTTACATAGAAATCTTAATGAAAACTTCGCACCCAAGGCTAAAGCCTCAGCTCGAAGCTCCAAAAACCTCTTTCTCCTACTCTGCGTCCACTTGGACACATATGGGAAAATCTGAATTCTACTATACATAAAGGAAACATTGAACTTCTTAAAATATAATCCAAGTAGTGCATCTTTCTCTTGTAGAAATACAAAAGAAACCAAAAGTGTTGCTTTAGCCTCAACCAAATCAGTTGATCTCTCCAGCAATTAGGACAGGTTCCCCAAGTCCAAAGAGTCAGACAAGTTATCATCTAACGGGTAAACCATGGGGGAGAAAATAGATCTTCTGAAGAGAAGGAAGGCCAGAATCAGGATAGCCAAATACATCTTTCAGGAACCAGCAACCCATGGAAAATTCAAAACCCTAAGGTTAAAGTCCTGTGAGCATTCTCAAGATTTTCAATCATACATTAAAAAATCAACCTATCCTGAATTACAGTTCCTTGTTGGTCTTGCAACTGAAGAAACTTGGCTTCAAGCCCAGAAAAGACAGACTGTTGAGCTACCAAGTTCTTTTCCACACTCTCCAAACGCAGTGAGAGCGAAGCCGAAACCTGGAAAGCCCCTGCACAAACCTGATACACAGACTACAGGGCATTCCAAATCGAATCCAGAATCGCTTTTGATGGACGAATCAATGGAGGAAACAAAGGCTTGTCAGTAATCAAAGACTCCGGTGACACCACACTCACTCCCGAAGAAGCTGTATCCGCCTGCATGAAGATATCCAAAGTCCCATCAGGCAGCGGTTTTACAGGCTCTGCTGCCGAGGTCGCCGGTAGGGGAGTGTCAGACCTCACTCTGCTCTTCTCACTTTCCAGTAGGCCAGGCGAGGGAGGGGTGTAAGGACCTAGAGGACTCAATGATACATCACTGCCCAAGCCAAGGCTCTGCTCAGCCCCGGCAGCCGGAATACCCGCCGACTTTGCTGCAGTGTAGGAATCCATGGTGTGCTGCACTGGTCCAGCAACTGCGGGAAGACACCCCCCCTCCTTGCCTTTCGCTTTGTGTAAAGGTATAAGGTAAGCTCAGAAACTCCAGGAAATTAGGAGCAGCCACCAAACACCTCCTACTTAAATGCCATCTTGGATCCAGTGAGGACTTGTTTCATGCTTGTCCATGGAAAAAGCATAGTTACTCACCTGTAGCAGGGGCTCTCAATGGACAGCAGGAAAAGTCCTTACAACCCTCCCTTCTACCCTTGGAAATGCATTCTCCTCGCTAGTCATAGGACTGAGGATAAGATGACACCACGGTGGCAGGTGGGAAGGTATGCACAGTGGAGCTTCCGAAAGCTTCTAGAAGGAGCTGGGGATGGTCCTGCATAGGGTTTCATCGGATGATGTCACTCATATGTGGGGACATTTCCTGTTGTCCACGGAGAAAACCTACAGGTGAGTAACTGTGCTTGAACCTTTAAAACAATTTTAAAACAAGAGGATACTCCATAAAGATAATGACCAGAAGGTTGAAAACAAATTGTAAAAAGTTTTTGTTTTTCATGCAGCTCATAATTAACCTGTGGAATCTGTTGTCAGATAACGTGGTCATGGTGGCTATCATAACAGGGTTCAAAAGACGTTTTGATAAGTTCTTTAAAGAAAGGTCTATAAAAAAATTAGATTTTGGAACGTCGTGACATATCCTTGAAAATGAGATAATAGAAATAGATATTTTTTGGGTGATCTGCCATGTACTTTGACTTGAATTGGCCACTGTTAGAGGATGCTGGGCTCGATGGACCTTTAGTCTAACACAGCATGACTTGACTTAGGCTCTTATGAATATGAGCTCAGGAATCGAGCTCAGGCCTCATTTTGGGGAGAAGTCCATGGAGCGTTTTATTTTTCTTTGTCAGTTTAGACTAGAGACCCAGTTCTCTAAAGAGTTTTTCCCATGTTATGATTGCCTCCTAAATTTCTCTAGCACATAGCCTGTTATATTCCCGGTTTGTTTTATGTTTTTTTGACAGGTGATGGCTGTAAGATGGCAGATGCCACTGCTATGCTTTCGATATGTGATCCAGTGCATATGGTCCTAATCAGAATGGACACATCCGGTGAGACCACGCTAGTAGCGTCCTACTTCTTGGAGTGGCGTTCTGTCCTTGGCTCAATGAATGGAACTGCCAATCTTGCTGTGGAACTTCTGGGTGTTGGTAAGAGGAAACTTGAATGCAAATGGGAATAGCAGAAAGGAGTGATTTATGTACATGAGTGAATATTAACCCAGTGAGCACACTAAAAAAAAAAAATCAAAGTATTTAGGTGTTTTTGCTGTAACATGTCTGCGTAATGAAACACAATATTAATGTAAGTCTGACACTTCCGGTGATGCATGCAGAGGGAGCAGATGTGCTGGAATAGATCTCCTGTTTCTGGCCCCTATAAAGCCTGCTGAAAAGCCTGGTAAACACTCGCCCACTGCCGCTAGCACACACGGAAGTGTAGGAGATGCCAAGCAATGCATCTGTGAAGATAACACACTTCGGGCCACAGGGTATTCCCAAAAAGATGCCTCACATCAAACCCACGAAGTCACAGTGATCACCTTCAAAGATGGTCACCGACCCCTTTTCATCCCTCCCTCCCCCAGTGTAGTCTCCTCAGGGGCAGGAGGTCTAGCGGCTGAGATTTCCATGGTGATGTCGGTGGCTTTGGAGGCCTGATTAAACGAGTTGCAGTCAACAGTGGATGACATACGTGAAAAATGTGCATCTCAGCTACAGAGACTGATGGATCTGGAGAATAGACTGGGGGCACAGGAGGATGTTTCGGAACAGCTGGGGGCCCAGGTCGACAGATTTGAGACATACCCCACCAACAGCTCCTAGATTGGATAGAAGAGCATGAAAACCACACACGGGAGAACGCTGTATCTGGGAGCTGACAGGGTTCCTTGTCATCGCTGTAGAGCAGCGCAGAAGGTGGGAGCTGGAGGCTTGTTGACCAGCTGCAGGCACGGGGTGGACCTCCCAGGCGTTGAGGACCCTCCCCCCTAGCCCTACAAAGCCCAGCGGGAGCAAAGCTTTGTTGGAGGAGAACGCTGTACCTGGGAGCTGACGCGGTTCCTTGTCATCACCACAGAGCAGCGCAGCAGGTGGGAGCTGGAGGCTTGTTGACCAGCAGCAGGCACGGGGCAGACGTCCCAGGCGTTGAGGACCCTGCCTCCTAGCCCTACAAAGCCCAGCGGGCACTACACGTGGCCGCATGTTGCGGCCTGCGTGGTCGTGACTTAAGGGGCGTGGCTCAAGGGGCAGGACAAGCCCCTTTGGCGCCCCTTCGGCGCTCACGAGAAGCTCTCGAACACCGGAAGTTTGAAGTGCTGAACCCATGGGGAAATGTAAGGCAAGGTTAGCAGCTAAGTCTGGAGCAGGAGGAGGATTGCAAGGTGGGAGGCCCTATGGACAAGCACATAACTTCCCTGTTGCCTGCTAATCAATCGCCAGAAGGGGCTTCTTTAAGCCCTGAGAACCGGTCTCCGCCTCCTTTTCCTCAACCTCCTTTCTCGTCTACTTTCTTGGATTTGTCTCCGGATGGTGTGTCCCCATCCCTACAACCGGTAGATCCGGCAGTGTCTGAAGGTCTGATCACCCCCCCTTCGGGTGAGGTGACTCTTAAAGACATTTGGACTGCTATTCAAAAGATTGATATGCGTTTGTCCTCTACTGTTTCTTCTCTTTGTGGTTTTACTCATGCTGTGGTTGGTAAAATGAAATATATAGATCAGCAGTTAAGTTCTTTAACGAAGTTGACTGCTCGTACTGATTCTCAGCTCCATTCCTATTGTGATGGTAATGTTGCTTTAATCAGATACCGCTAGAGCATCTCTAATCATCTGGAATCTTTGGAGAATCAGTCTCGAGCAAGAAACTTACGTTTCCTTAATTTTCCCTCTACTCACTTGCTATCTTTGGAGATTTTGTTGCAAAAATATTTTACTGAAATTTTGCATTTGGGAGGAAATTCAGATGTAGTCCAAATATATTCCCTTCCTGTTAGATCTTCTAACCTACCGAACGTCGGGGGGTCTGGTCCCCCTCTAGATAATTCGGTGGGCCAGAATCTAACTGCTTTCTTGGAAGATTCAATGGACATCATCCCCAAACGTTGTACCTTGGTAGTAATGTTTGGGTCTGAGTCCGCTAAGTTAGGTGTTTTGAGAGCTTACTTTAAGTATAGAAAGGCTCCATTTTGTGGTTTTAAACTTCAAGTTTTTCCAGATGTGGGTCGGACTACCCAGATTCGGCATAAGCAGTTTCTGGAGTTAAAATCTCGGGTAGTGGCTCTGGGAGCTACTTTCTTTTTGAAATCTCCTTGTCGTATTATCACACATGAGGGACAAACTTATGTTTATACTGATGTGACTCAGTTGCAGACGTTTTTGTCTGGAAAGGAATTAGTTGAGAAATAATTGGAGGTATGCATAATAATTAGCTCCCTAATGTGGAGTATTATATTTTTTACTCCTTTTTTCCTTTTTGTTTTTTCCTGTTTATAAATGCTATTCTTCTCCCTTGATGTGGTCTTTCTATGTGGATATCTTTGTTCTTGAATTTATTGTATTACTTTTGTAGTATTTCTTGATATTTTGTATCTTGTATTCAGGCAAAACTTAAATAAAAGTTATAAAAAAAAAAAAAGAAAACTGCGCACACAACTTCTGTGTAGAGGGTTCAACTGAGTTGATGACTGAGGCACAGATTTATGACTTTTTTGAGAAATGGTTGCAGATAAGCTAGGGTTGCAAGGCCCTGGCCCAACATCATTGAAAGTAAAGCCCCAAAAAAACAGTGACCTTCTACACCCTCGCTTCTTGTGCTTTTTCTGGATTTCTGCTGTGAGGGCTTTTGTTTGCTCTCCTTGTGTTTCCTGGCCCAACATCATCAACATGGCGCTGTGAGCATGCGCACCGTATAGGCTCCAAGTGGGATGACACCAATAAGCCCCTCATTGCTTTTGCAACACTGCAGATGCATACATGGGAGGAAGCGTGGAAGTTCCTGGAAAGATGCTGCCGCCATGGCAACGGAGAGCCTGGATAGATGAAGAAGCTGCGAGAGACCGCAAGGGAGCTCATAGCCTTTTGCGACATTATTTAACCAACTGCTCCTGAGCACAATTGAGTTTGTTGGCCTACCTAGCCTCTCTTGGAGAAGACTGGTCCGGGAGCTGCCAAGGGCCCTGCACAGGCTTTGGAGTGTCCCTGCACTGAAACTGTGATGGATGTTGTATGCTGGAGTGCTGATTGTGGCAGCAGGAGCAGCACCGGGACATTGCCATCAGCTAGTTAACTGGGGACTGGTTGAACTTTGTTCTGTTCTATGTGTTGAACTGCATTGTGTGACTGGGTTAGGGGGAAGCAGGGAGGAGGGGGAATGGGGAAAGTGGGGCTGCTGTGGGTTTCTTTCTATCTGTAAGGGGCCTGGAAGTGCCCCCAGTAGGGTGGCACGGGAGAGGGGAGGGGATGAGAACTGTGGAATGGAGGGGGGACTCTGGGAGGTATATTTATGGTGGTTTTTGGATGGGATGCATGGAGGTTGTGTGAGGGGGAGGGAGAGGGTGAAGGATGGGAGGGATTTTGCAGTCAGCAGGAGAGAGGGGGTACCCAGCCACAATGGGATGAGGAACAGTTGGAACCAATTCTCACCCGGTGACTGAAGGGAGAGCATAGCCCTGGGGAGGACACCGCAGGGGTTTCCAGGAATGTCTAATAACAGTTGGGTTGATAGAGGGATATGACTGAGCTTAAATTTACCAACTTAAATGTAGGTGGGTTCAACTTCCCTGTGAAATGTGAGAAAGTGCTAAGCTACCTTTGAAAGTTGGGCATGGACATGGCATTCTTGCAAGAGACCCACTTGACGGCCAGAGAGCATACCAAGCTCAAGAAGGGCTGGGTCTGAGAGGTTTTGTTCTCTGCCTACTCATGGCAGCGGGACATAGCTATTTTAATTTGGAAAAGGGCCACCTTCGAAACCCATAAGGTACTCCAGGATGGGGAGGGCCAGTACATATTGGTGTGGGGATGACTGCAGGGACATAAGATTTCTTGTGTAGTGTTTATGCCCCCAATATCTACAAATACTCCTTTTCATGGACCTGGTGGCGAAACTGGCAGACCACATTGAATATCCCCTTATTATGAAATGTGACCTAAGTATTGTGGCAGACCCGATGGTGGACTGCCAGCTGCACAAGCTCATGAGCAGAGAGGGTGATAGGCAAGGAATCAACTTCTTATGCAAGGATTTGGAATTGTTAGATGGTTGGAGGGCCTTATACCCCACAGACCAAGAATTCACTCACTACTCAGGGCCACACAAAACTCATGCTAGAATAGATTATATGCTTCCTTTGGAGCAGTTGTTCGGAAAGTTGGCGGAGAGTGACATCCACCCGCAAATGGTGTCAGACCATACTACACTGCACATAACCCTCCTGTTCATTGATGCTCCAGGAGACTGGGTCTGGCACTTAAACCCAATGTGGAGCTAGAACAAGGCTTTCTGAATTTTCCTAAGGAAATGCTGGCAGGAATAAACTGAGGAAAGCATGGTGAAGGATGTGGGGCCCATAGTCTGTTGGGAGGCCTCCAAGGCTGTGCTTCACAGCCGACTCATAGGGTTCACAAAGGAGAAGTTCAAAGGGCAGAATTGCAGCCTGCTTCGGGAGCTGCATCAGAAATGCTTGGCTTATCTACGCTCTAAGACGGAGCAGGACAGGCTGTCGCTCGAGGTACAATGAAACGGGGTCAATGTGCTCCTGCAGTGGAGAGCCCAACAGAGAATTTGCATAAAGATTTATAAATTCAAACTGCACAAGTGTGGGGACAAGACAGAGAAGCTGCTAGCAAATCTGATAAAACCCTCTAAGATTAAAAGCCTGATCACCAGTCTGTGTGACTCCGATGGGACACCTACCGTGGAAAGGGGCAAGATTTGAGCGGAAGTTCAGGGCTTTCTTCCAGCGCTTCTACCAGGCAGGGCCAGCAAATGAGCAGGAGTAGGAGGTCTTCTTTGTGGCACTGCGGTTCCTGGAATTGGGGGAGGCTGAAAGAGCATACTTGGATAGCCTGGTATCGGCAAGGGAGATCTTGACATGTATCAAGGCACTGAAACCAGCTAAAGCCCTGGGACTTGACAGGTTAGGCCCCAAATTCTATCAGATTCTGGGAGACTTGATGGCTATGCTGCTGAGTGAAATGGGAGAGGCGGCCCGGCAAGTGGTGCATTTGGACAGAAGGCCAACAGGGTTCTGGTGCCAAAACCGGGTAAGGATCTGGAGTGAGTGGCATCATACTGGCCTATCTCCTTCCACAATCGGAATATAAAAAATCTTGGCTTAATGTTTAGGAGAGGTTGTTCTGAGTCTAGTCCACCCAGACCAGGTGGGCTTTGTGAAAGGCCGTAGTGCCACTAACCATTTGGTGCAGGTGCTCACCATGTTTCAGCAGAAGCAAGTAGAAGGCTGGGAGGTGGTGATGGTCAACTTGGACACAGAAAAGGCATTTGATCACCTGGCCTGGGATTACATGTTCTGGGTCCTGGCCAGATTCAGGGCGGGAGAACAGTTTTTAGGGTGGATCCGAGCTCTCTCTAACAGCCCTAGTGCTCAAATCTTAGTGAATGGATGCAGGGCTGACCTAAGGGTTTCTGCTGCCCTAGGCAGAAACCCCAGCCTCATGCCGCCTCCCCTCCAGCTGCCATCGCTGCCGCCACAGTCGCTGTCCCCCAGCTGCCGCCGATTCCGTCTAGGGAGGGCGAGGTGGGCAGCAGCAGTATTTCCAAAAGCTCACCTAGTGGACGGGCCGGCCCTGAATGGGTGCCTAATGGAGGACTTTGAGTTCTGTAGGGGGACGAAGTTGGGATTCTCTCTGTCCCTGCTACTTTTTGTACTAACAGTCAAGCCTTTTGCTGCCAAGCTCTGCGCAACGGAGGACGTGCCAGGAGTACTTGTGGGTGAACAAGAATGTAAAATTTAGCCTGTTTGCAGGCGATGTACTTATTAGCATGCAGTATTCCCCAGGTGGAATGAGGAGCTATGGAGTCACCTAACAGAATTTGGCAGTTTTTTGGGTCTGCAAGTAACGTATCAAAAACATAACGTATCAAAAAAAGTCCAGGAAAAGGTACCCTATCTCAAGAACATTTGTACGACATGGGCAGACTTGCTCCTATCACTCTAAAGACGGGTGACCTTGGTGCATATGGTGGTCCTGCCTAAAATAGAAGACCCAGTTACAAATGCTCCCAATATGGGTTAAAAGGAAGGAGGAAGCCCTGTTGGAAAGCAACATGCGTGCCTTCCTGTGGAGAGACCACAGAGCTGGGATCAGTTACGCAAAACTGATAGCGTCCCTGGAGAGAGGTGGGGTTGGACTGCCAGATTGGCGGACCTATAATGTGGCTGCTTTGATGCAGTGGGTCCATGAGGCCTACACATGAGCAGAGCAGTATGCCCCTCTGGGGCTTTTGGAAAGCTGGAGCCAATCTCATCATTTGCTGAATGTACTACACCATTATAAGTTGAAGCTGATGAAGCCGGAGTTTGGGGCCCCACTACTACTACCGAGCATTTATATAGCTCTAAAAAACATACACAGCACTGCACAGACATATAAGAGACCGTCCCTGCTCATCAAAGTTTACAATCTAGTCAAGACAGACAACACAGTAGGTGTAGACAGGGATACATCTAGGGGGAATGGTAAAGGAGATCAGGTGAGTAAAAATCTGAAAGTGGCAGCAAAGAGGTGAGGGCACTGGTAGATCCTCTTTGTAAGGTGTTGAGATGGTGGGTCCAAAAAGGGAAGCGCAGCTGACAGGTGTTCCCCTTCATGCAGGTGCAGGGTAATCCCAGCTTTATGCAGGGACAAGGGCGCACTAGGTTTGTGGATTGGGAGCAGGGACAGCACCTGGATTTGGGACAATTTCAGGACTGGGGGCAAGGGATCTTTCCCTTCTTTGCCCAGCTGCAGCAGAAGCTGGGAATTGGAGTAGATCATTATATCTACTATTTACAGCTCCGCCACTGTTGGCAGACTCTGAATAGTGCCAATCCGGGAGAGCAGGCGCTGACGGAGAAGATGAAGATCTGCGTAAACTGTCCCCCAAATGGAACACACTGTTGAACTATGCCTGCATGCTCTGAGAGAAGCATCCTACGCAATACTTGCAGAGAGTGTGCAGTGGAGGAGGTAGAGGAGATGCAGCTTGAAAAATTCTTCTAGCAAATCTCCCAGGTGACTTGTAACGCCCGATACCAAAAGATGCAGTATCAGATTATACACAGGAGCTACCTTATGAGGCAAAAAAGGGCACAGCTGGGTATATGGGCTTCTTAGAGGTGTGATAAATATGGGGTAAGGGAAGAGACCTTTCTGCGTGCTTTTATGGAATGTACTAAATTAACAGAGCTATGGGGGAAGGCTCTAAATTGTTTGAGTGGCCTAATTGGGAAGCAAATTGAGTGAACTTATGGATTACTGCTGTTAGGGGAGGAGGGGCCCTTGAGGGACCAAAAGCTTCGGAGGGCGGAGAACGTTCATTATGGTGGGAATCTGGGGGGTCAAGAAGGCCATCTTGCAGAACTGGGTGGGTGATTCGGCACCAACGTTTAAATATTGGGTTAACCTAATGCATACGTTTGTGCAGGCAGAGTGCTACACCTATCAGGAGTACACAAGCCCATGCTGGGCTCCATACAAATAGCATCACTTCCAAAACATTTGTCTTAAAGAGGTGGCCAGGAGGATGGGGAATAGGGGGGAAGCTTCTCTTGGGTGGATGCAAGGGATTTCGGTAATACACTGATGTGCAATATGTAAAAGCAAGATGTGAACACATCCATTGCTGGTTTAGAATTGCTGTCAGGATTGTTCTAAAGCATGGTAATGCTGCTGTTATAGTTCAGTGCTGCTGTTATGATTGTGAGTTGCTTGTATGTAAAAAGAAACTCAATAAAAAATATAAGAAAAAAAATGAATGTAAGTCTCTGAAGCAGCGACCGACAAAACACAGCCAACGTCTGACATTTTCTACTTCAGTTAAGCTAGTCTTGATGACATTTGACTTTTGTGAAGTTAATTTGTATTTGCAGTTTTTGAATTATACCTTTTGTGCACAGTGTAGAGACTTCTCAACTATGATGGACAAGGAAGCCTGTTTTTGAAGTGTTAACCTCAGACAAGCCCTATAAAAGTTTTCTTCCTTCTCTATGATTAAAATTGAGGGGCTCTATATTCAGTGCTGGTGGCTAGTGCAACTAATGTGGTTAGCCACCGGTGCTAAACCATAAACCCTGATATTCAATGCCGGAGTCATATCGAGCTCCAGCATTGTATATCTGGGTTAGCCGCTCTTGAAGATCAGTAACCAGGCAATGGCGATATTGAGCCACTGCCAAATTAGCAATATGTGACGGACGTTAGGCCAGGGTTACCTGCACTTGGCTTTCACCACATATTGCTGACCAGGCAATGGTTCAATATCGCCACTGACCGGTTAGCATTGGAGCATGTAGAACCAACAGCTGTGGATATTCAGCAGCACTAACCATGTTAGTGCCGGTGACTATCCCATTCTCCGGGAACAAGCAGGAGGTCAGCCCTCACATATGGGTGCGGTGCCAACAGAGTCTGTGCAGAAGCATCTCCCCAGCTTTCAAAGTGAGCCTTTGGGAGATGAACCATGCATGCGTGGTCTCCTTCCTGCCCAAGGGTGCCATCTTGCCTCAGTTTCCTTTTTTTCCATGGAGCCCACTGGACGTCTGTCTCGTTTCCTCAGAAAAAGTGTCTTTTTGTCTTAAAAATTTTCCTTTCCGGTATGCGTACCGGTTCCTCTTCCTGACCTTCAGCCAGCTCACCTCTGCGTCGCTTTCGGGTTTGTTTTCCTTGTTTTTTTCCCCAAGGTGTCCCTCGACCAGTGCTTTGCGCCCTTTTTGGCCAGTAGACCTTGGACCCTCACCTGGGTTCAGGGACCTGTTTTTTCCCATGGCCTCCAACGGCTTCAAGAAATGTGATCGGTGCAGTAGGATGATGTCCCTCACCAAGCCACACAACTGCTGCTTCCATTGTCTCTGGCCGGACCACAACAACTCGGGCTGTGTAAGTTCATGTCCACAAAGGCCATCAAGAGCCACCAGCAGCAGCAAGAAAAGTTCTTCCATAGATCCGACTCTGCACTGGAGTCCTCGGCGAAGCCACACTCCAGGGCCCCTTACTGTACCTCAGTGCCCGCAATGCCAGCGCTGCCTCAGAGTCCCGCGACCGCAGCTTCTCCAAGAGGAACTCCCGGAAGTCGAATGCAAGAAGAGCTCGAAGACTGCCTTGGATGACTGGTCTGAAAAAATGGGTAAATCCCATACCAGACCACGCAGTCCTTGGCATGAGTCCAAGGGGTCGGAGTGAGAGCAGCCTCACAAGCTGCCCCGGAAGGAGATGTTAACATCAGGCAACCAGCCTCAGATCCCAGAGGCCATCCTGTTCAAGTACTCCCCCTCGATGGAACCACCATTGGTGCCCGCGTCGAAGGCTGCGGAGCCATCTGGCATGGAGACCAGAATGGTGGCCTTTGAAGCACAGTATCACTGCCCTCTTGGCCCCAGCAGCAGGTGCTGATATCTGGTTCATCTGCCCCAACGACTGGACCCTCGCGGGCTTCCCTGGATGTCGAGCCAATCCTCGAGCACCACTCGCCTCAAGAGATCCATCAGCATTGGATGAGGTCCCAGTCCCGTTCCTCGGGGCACTGATCCTCCCCGACTAATGCGCGCAGCTCGGACCACAGGCCCCCTAGGGGTCGTGGGCCTTTGGGATCAGGGCCTGACCAACGGAGCCTTGGCTTCTTCCTCTGACTATAAGTCAGACTGGGGGACTGAGGACGAGGAGTCCCCGGACACCTGGCGACACTGAAACGTGCCCTCGAACCCGTCTCCACCAGTGTCCCAGTGCCATTCCCCGCCTGATGACATTGCCTTCATTTATTTTGTGTGGGATATGACAAAAGCGCTTGCGTTCGAGGTGGAGGAGGACCCCCACATGGAGGAACTTGAGATCCTCCAATATGAGGCCCCTCCGAAGGAGGCCCTCGGTGCCTGTCCCTCTGATCCTCGAGCGCCATCTTCTCTGTATGTGGGAAACACTGGCATCGGTGTACATTGTGAGCAGATGGCTCAACACCATGTACAGAGTCCACCAAAGCCTAGGGTTCCAGAAAACACAGCTCCCTCACAGTTCTGTGGTCGTCAAATTGGCCATGCGGCGACTCAAGAGCCGTAAGACTCATTCATCGGTGCCTCAGGTAGGGAAGCCCAGACCTTGGATACCCGCGGCTGAAAATGCTACCAGGGCTCGATACTGGTTTGCTGAGTCCATTCCAACCAGTTGTACATCGGCATGTACCTAAGGGAACTTGGCGGTTTCTTTGCAGCCCTCGATGGGGAACTCCTTCAGCAGTTCAAGTCACTGGTCTCGGCACTCAAGGAGTGCTTAAAGTTTCTGTTTTGAGCAGCATACGATGGCTTCCAATCCTCAGCCAGCGTGGCCGCCACGGGCATCAGGGCCTGACACCAGGCATGGCTGCAGTCGTCTGACCTCAAGCAGTGGGTCCAAGACAAACTCATCAATGTCCCTTGCACCAGAGAGAACCTCTTTGGAAAACCCATGTCAGATAAGGCTGCTGAGATACAGACTGAGTTCCTGACCAGGACCAGACTCTCAAAGAAGACCTCTGTGCACCCCCTTAAAAAGGCCCTGGGAAGAAGCCTTTCTTCCTGAGGAAGAAGGGGGTGTTTGGTAATACCCCACAGTGCCAGGCCTTCTCTGCCCCACAGCAGGGGCAACAGTCCAAGGGGCTAGGGCACAGCCCTCACACGCCTAAGACCTAGGCACCGGCTCCGGCCTTGACCCAGTCTGGAGGTAATTTTTGACTCCTTGGGTATGGCCTCCTCTTCCCCAGGAGGCCCTCAGCAGGGTGGCATCTGGCTCTGTTTGCACACAGGTGGTTCTCCATCACCACTGACTCCTAGGTGCTGCAAGTAGTCAAGGAGGGATACCTCCACCACCTACAATAGATGCCACCCTTGTTCTTCCCAGGAGAACCTGTAAGGCCTCTCCTTCACCAGACTCTGCTCCTCACTTTGCTCACAGGCCTCCTTAAGGACAAGGCAATGGAGCTAGTGCCCAAACATCTCTGGGGCAAAGTCTTCTAATCCAGATATTTCCTTGTTCCCAAGTGAACAGTGGCCCTCAGGCTCATCCTGGACCTACAGGACCTGAACAGATTTCTGGTGAGAGAGAAGTTCAAGATGCTCTCCCTTGGAACACTACTTCCTTACTTCCAGCAGGGAGACTAGCTATGCTCCTTAGACCTGAGGGATGCTTATACACACATTCTGATCCATCCCAACTAGCAACAATACTTCCAGTTCGTGGTGGGAGGAGGTCACTACCAGTACAGGGTGCTACCCTTCAGACTGGCGTCATCGCCAAGGGTCTTCACCAAGTGCTTAGCGGTGGTCGCAGCCCACCTTTGTCTTCAAGGGGCCTTCGTCTTTCCCTACCTGGATGACTGGTTCATAAAGGGAGGCACAGCTGCAGAGGTGCACCACACCACCGAGTGCACCATCCACATCCTGCAGCGTCTGGGGTTTGTCATCAACTACCCCAAGTCCCACCTCTCTCCGGCACAGTGCCTGGAGTTCCTAGGGGCTCAGCTGAACACCTTCTAGACCAAGGCATTCCTCCCTCTGGAGAGAACAGAGCACCTCAGGGTGCTAGCCACATTAGTGCAAAACCGCCGGTGCCCACTCGCCTTCTCCTCTGCCTGCTGGGCCACATAGCCTCTATGGTCCACGTAACCCTGTATGCCCGTCTGCATATGAGAATGGCTCAGTGGTGTCTCTTCTCCCAGTAGACACAAGCCACGGGCAGACTTCAGGACAGGATAAAAATGACCAATCAACTAGCAGACTACCTCCACTGGTGGCAGATCCCCCACCAGCTTCAGGTCGGGATGAACTTCCAGGCACCGAGCCCCCAGAATGTCCTCACCACGGTTGCCTCCCTGTGAGGATGGGAGGGCTCATTGCAAGGACTTCCGCATCCAGGGCATCTGGAGGGTGTCCAGCTGAGCCCTTATGAACTCCAGGCACTGTGCTGGAGAGAGTTGGGACTTGGGGTAGTTGATGACGAACCCCAGATGCTGCAGGACATGGATGGTGCGCTCGGTGGCGTAGTGCACCTCTGCAGCTGTGCCTCCCTATAATGAGCCAGTCGTCCAGGTAGAGAAAGACTAAGGCCCCTTGGAGACGAAGGTGCCTCCCTACCCTAGGTTCTACAAGAACAGGGTGGTACTCCGCACACATCCCAAGTTTCTGCCGAAGGTGATGTCCCCCTTCCACATCAATCAGGAGTGGTGCTCCCCACCTTCTTCCCAAAGCCTCACGCCAGCAAGGCGTTCCATACTCTGGATTGTAAGAGGGCCTTGTCCTTCTATCTGCAATGGACTCGGGCCACCGCAAAGCCCCTTAGCTCTTTGTCTTCTATTACCCCAGTCGTCTGGGACTTCCAGTAACTAAGCGAATTCTGTCCACTTGGGTGGCGGACTGCATTGCCCTTGCCTATGAGCAGGTTGGGATCTCACTAGACTATCGGGTAATGGCGCATTGCGTCAGAGCCATGGCTACCTCCTGTAGCAAATCTGCGTTCTGTACCTGTTACGGAAATCTGCCGGGCCATCAGCTGGTCTTCAGTACATACCTTTGCAGCTCACTGCTGCCTGGAGAGGAGTCTCAACAGGACAGTGCCTTCGGCTAGGCTGTGCTCCATAATCTCTTCGGGGTGTAGGCAACTCCTGCCCTCTGACCCTTCTGTGTTCAAGCTACTAGAGTGCTGGTTTTCCACCGGACAGTTGGGTCTTGCGAGAGTCTCCAGTTGGGGCTCAACTTCTGCAGCTCACGGCTCACCTTCTCTGGCCGCCGTGGCATTTTATACAGGTTCTCATAAGAACATAAGACATGCCATACTGGGTCAGACCGAGGTCCATCAAGCCCAGTATCCTGTTTCCAACAGTGGCCAATCTAGGTTATACGTACCTAGCAATATCCCCAAAAGACACAAGTTCCACAATGCTTGTACTGGGTCAAGCATTGATATCCTGGGTCCCTTTTTAATAGTGGTTTATGGACCTTTCCTCCAGGAACTTGTCCAAACCTTTTTTAAACCCAGCTATACTAACAGCCCTTACTACATCCTCCGGTAACAGATTCCAGAGTTTGATTACACGTTGAGTGAAAAAATATTTTCTCTTATTTGTCTTAAATAGTTTACCCTGTAGCTTCATTGCATGTCCCCTAGTCTTTCTATACTCTGATAGCATAAACAATTGATCCACGTTTATCCGTTCCACTCCATTCATTAATTTATAGACCTCTATCATATCTCCCCTCAGCCGTCTCTTCTCCAGGCTAAAGAGCCCTAACCTTCTTAGCCTCTCTTCATAGGAGTAGCCTTCCATCCCCTTCACCAATTTGGTGGCTCTTCTCTGTACTTTTTCTAATAACGCTATGTCCTTTTTAAGATACGGTGACCAGAATTGCACACAATAGTCAAGGTGCGGTCGTACCATGGAGCGATACAGAGGCATTATAATATCCTTTGTTTTGTTCTCCATCCCTTTCCTTATGATACCTAGCATTCTATTTGCTTTCTTGGCCGCCGCTGCTGCACACTGGGCAGAGGGTTTTAACATGTTATCCACAATGACTGGTTCTCTGTAGCCTGTAGCTGGGGAGTCCTATATGTGAAGACTGACTTCCTTCTTGTTCTCGGAGAAATCATAGTTACCTGTAACAGGTGTTCTCTTTGGACAGCAGGAATCAATCTTCACAGCCCACCCTCCTCCCCTTGGAGTTGCTTCTTTACCGTATTTTAATTTTTGCCATCTTAGCTATGTCATTAGACTGAGGCCAAGTGGCACCCTTGGACGGGAAGGGGATGACGCATGCATGGTGCATCACCGAAAGGCTTGTTTTGAAAGCTGGGGAGATGTTTCTGCGTGTGCTCCTTTGGCGCCGACGTCACCCATATGTGAGGACTGATTTCTGTTATCCCCGGAGAACACCTGTTACAGGTGAGTAACTACCCTTTCACCACAATTAACGGTCATCGCGTTAATCGCTTTGAATATCAGGCCTGAGGTTTATATATAATTGATTAGTGAACTAATTGGTATATCTAGCTCTGCAAATTCTGGTGTCTGTTTTTGAATTTCTTCGGTTTATTGGTGGCGTGTATGCACATTTTTTGCATTTGAAAGTATTGAGGGGTAAGTCTTTTAAAAGCTTATTCTAGACTGCTGTGTGCAAAATAAGAGGTTACAAGCATAAGTGGATTTTCAGCATTTTAAAAATATGTGCAGAAGTTCATTGTGTACATAAATTTGGCCACACAAAAAAAAAGATGTTTTGGGGGTGTGCTATGAATTTAAATACATCATTTATGTTTTCAAAATTTAGTGCCAAAAAGATGCATAACTTTGCACTCCTAATTTGTAGGGCTGCATGCATGTATCCAGCTGCAAGAAAACCCATTATTGAAATCCAGTGTAGGGTAAGCAAACACTAACAATATTCAAGAAAGCCTGGGATAAATACAGAGGATCCTCAGTTGTGGGAAAGTGAAGGGAAGCCTGCAGTCAGTATAGAGCAATCATTCTCAACGGGGGGGCGAAAGTTGAGCTGAGAGGGGTGATAGTAAAAATGCCTCCCTTTGAAAAAAAACTGCACACGTACCTTCAATCAAGCTGCCTCCCCGATCTGCTGATGAAGCTGCACAGCATTTCTTCAATCAAGCCTGCTCCCCGGTGTACCTTCCCACCAGAACAGTAGCAGCTCAGCTGCACACAATAGAGCTGCTCCGGTTTTGGTGGGAGAGATTGCCGCAGTTTTCATCTGTCTCTCACACTGCCCTCAGCCAGCGATCACTGATGACGGAGAGGATTGGGGAGCTGGCTTGATTGAAGCTGCACAGCATTTCTTCTTCGGCAGATTGGGCAATCAGTTTGATTGAAGCTTCGGGGTATTTTTTCATCGGCAGATCGGGGAGCTCGCTTGATTGAAGCTTCAGGGCATTTCTTCATCGGCAGATCAGGAAGCCTAGTTGATTTGAAGGTGCAGAGCATTTCTTCAACCGGAAATCAGGGAGATGGCTTGCTTGAATGGCATAGTTGCAAAATTAATTCCCCAAGGAGCGGTTGGCTGGCTGCTATGTATTTCCTCAGTTAAGGGATTAATTCTCATGGGGATATTCTGAGGTTTAATGCTTTTGGTGTTGTGATAATAATTGAATGACCTATGTTAAAAGTGAACAAAGCAATCTCCAGGAACAAGCAGGAATGTAGTCCTCACATATGGGTATCGTCGGTACCGACGGAGCCTGCGCGGGAACGCTTCCCAGCGTCCAATAGGAGCGCTTTTGGGAGCATCCCTCAGCACATGCGCGCTGCCTTCCCGCCTTTCCAACTGTCCCTCTTCAGTTCTTCATTTTCCGTGGAGCCAACAGGACCCATTCCCTGTCACCGCAGAAAATTCCGTCTTTAAAATTCTTTCTTGTGGTCGCATTTGCCTACCGCACGACGCCTACCGGTACCGCCGGTTCTTTTCTTTTCATACAAAAAAACCCCAAAACCTTAAACTTAGACTGTTTCTTTTCAGAAACTTTGCTTTTTGGTGCTAGGCGCCATTTTGGGCATTAGGCCCCATTTTTCCTAAATCATGGAAAAGCCAACTAGTGGTTTTAAAAAATGTACTAAGTGTGGCGGTACCATTTCCGTCACTGACACCCATGATTGGTGTCTAAAATGTTTAGGACCTGATCATTCTCCAACTGAATGTCTCTCCTGCATGGGGATGACC
Organism: Ichthyophis bannanicus; assembly: GCA_033557465.1. Lineage (NCBI taxonomy): Eukaryota > Metazoa > Chordata > Amphibia > Gymnophiona > Ichthyophiidae > Ichthyophis > Ichthyophis bannanicus. The sequence continues at coordinate 1,369,125,592 of CM066031.1, forward strand.
AAAAGAGGAAGACAGAACCGGGCCGCAAAGCTCGGTACCCTCTTTTCTTCAGATGCCAGATCCATTGCATCGACATCGTCAAGGGCCTCTTCTTCCTCCCATGGATCTCAGGTAACTAAACACAAAAGCCGGTCCTCAAAGGGTAGCTCTCCTGCTAAGCATCAAGAGGCCATTGGCATTGCCCTTGAGGGAACCACACCAACAAAACAGCCCCGGCGGGAGGCTTCGACTTCCAAAGCATCGATGGGGCTTCAGGATGTTCTCGAGGCCTCAACCTCGCAAGAACTACCTGTGCCATGCTCAGGGGTTCCGGCTGTTCTTACCGATACCGACACCCAGGCATCGGCAGCGTCAATAGACCAGAGGTTTCTTGCTATCGAACGCAATATCGCAGCTCTTCTTTCAGCTGCGGTACCGGTGGTCTCAAGGGCACCGGGACCGACACCGATGCCGGTACCGACGGTGGGAACTCTTCCCATGCCACCTCTGGCTGCAGTGGATAAAGCGGTACCGGGTCACCTTCGTACCGACTACGATCGGTACCGGGATCGTGCTTTGCAAGAGCATCGGGGTCAGGAATACTTTGATTCCTCCGATTCCGAAGACTCTGACAATTCTGCTGGCACTAGAGGGTTTCTCCTAGAAGATCCCTCTTCTCTCTAACACAGAATGTCACCTCCAGAGGACTGTCATTTCAGGATTTCATCCGTGATATGGCCAAAGGTCTTTCGATCACAGTAGCTCCTGAAGAGGAACCCAGAACAAAGGAATTGGAAATCCTCCAATATCCTAAAGCTCCTAAGGAGGCAGCTACTCTGCCTATCCATGAAATTCTGCATAGCTTGATGCTCAGAATGTGGGAGACACCTCTGACTACTTCTCCTCACTCTAGGAGACTTGATACTATGTATCGAGTTCCACCATGTCCTGGATTTCAGAAAACTCAGCTGCCACACCATTCAATGGTAGTGGAATCAGCCATGCGTAGGATGAAAAGTGCAAAGAGGCATGCATCCAATCTTCCAGGTCGGGAATGCAGGACTCTGGATGCTTTTCGATGCAGAACTTTTCAAGCTTCCATGCTTGCAGCTAGGATCAGTTCATATATCCTATATATGGGAATGTTCCTTAAGGGAAGTCACAGGAGACTTGGAACTTATGAGCCCATTTCTCCCAGATGATAAGAGACAAGATTTTCTTGCTCTAGTTGAGCATGCTCAAGATGTCTCCAAGTTTGTCAATCGTGCAGCCTTTGACTGCTTCGAATGCATCAGCAGAACCTCTGCTATTGCCATTGGTGAACGACGGATTGCCTGGCTACAGGCATCAGACTTGGGTACAGGACAAGTTAGGCAACATTCCTTGCACGGGGAAGAATCTCTTCGGCAAGAACTGGCAGGAAAAGGCTAACTAGTTAGATGCTGACAATTCTACCTTAGATAGATTGTCAGTCTACAGCCACTCCAGACAAAAGGAAACCTTATAAAAAAAAACCTCTTTTAGCAAAAAGAGGATGTTTTATCCTTCCTATACCCAGCAGAGCCAGACTCCAGGTCAGGTTGCCCAAAAGGGACAAACCAGACAGCAAAAGAAACCAAAAGGCCTGAGAGCCCAACCAGCTCTCCAGGTTCAGCCCCCTCAAGGGCTTTGACTCCTTCCTAGAGAGCTTTGCCTTCCTGCCTCTGAGGGGTCCCCAACCCCCAAATATTCCAGGCAGGTTATGCCACTTTGTCAACCGATGGCATCAGATAACAGCAGAAGATTGGACTTTGTCCATTGTAGGAGAGGGGTACAAACTTCATTTTCACAGCATACCCCCGCCTACAATTCTAAAGCAATTCAATTCACAAACCTCTGCAGACAATCTGCTAGATCACGAGGTCTCCACACTTCTTGCCCAAGGGGCAATAGAGGAAGTACCCATTTTTCAACAGGGGACAGGGTTCTACTCCCCCTATTTTCTTATTCCAAAGAAAACAGGAGGACACAGACCCATTCTAGACCTCAGAGAATTGAACAAATATCTGTTTCAAGAGAAATTCAAAATGATTTCTCTAGGAACTCTTCTGCCATACCTTCAAAGCCAGGACTGGCTTTGCTCTCTAGACTTAAAGGGTGCATACACTCACATTCTCATCCATCCAGATCACAGGAAATTTTTACGTTTCCTTTTCAAGGGAAGACATTTCCAGTACAGGGTTCTTCCTTTTGGTCTGTCTTCAGCTCCAAGGGTGTTCACGAAATACATGGCAGTAGTAGCAGCATTTCTACGAACCCTGGGGATTTTTGTCTTCCCTTACTTAGATGACGGCTCATTCGAGCCTCCACAGTTGCAGAGGCCAGCACTGCACTGTCCTGTACAATGTGAATCTTCCAATACTTGGGATTGGAAATAAACTTCCCGAAGTCTCAACTAGTTCCTTCCCAATGCCTAGAATTCATAGGAACCTTTCTGGATACCAGACAGGCAAGGGCTTTCCTTCCACAAGCCCGGTGTCTTCGCATTATGCAGCTAGCTTTCCAAACAGCAGACAAATCCTCCCTCACTGCTCGGGAACTACTGCAGTTACTGGGACACATGGCATCCACAGTTCATGTAGTCCCATATGCTCGCCTCCAAATGTGAGCAGCTCAGTGGACCCTCTCCACACAGTGGACACAGGCCAAAGGTCATTTGTCAGACAAAATAACAATCTCTCAATGACTAATTTTGTCCCTCCAATGGTGGCAATCACTAGAAAATCTGACAGCGGGGTCTCCTTTCCATCAACCCCTCTTTCAGGCCACCCTAACAGATGCATCACAGTTGGGTTGGGGAGCACACCTGAATCATCTCTCTACCCAGGGCACCTGGACTCCACAGGAGGTTGGTTTACACATAAACCTCCTGGAATTAAGAGCAATTTATTTAGCTCTTCGAGTGTTCCATGCCCAGCTCAGCTACAAGACAGTCCTAGTCCAGACGGACAATCAGGAGGCCATGTTCTATGTGAATAAGCAGGGCAGGACAGGCTCTCTGTCGTTATGCAATGAAGCTTTACGACTATGGGCCCTCGCCAGAGAGCATCAAATTCACCTTGTAGTGGTATATCTTCCAGGCATTCAAAACCTTTGGGCAGACAAACTCAGTCGGGTACTGCTACCTCACAAGTGGTCACTCCACCTAGACCAGGTGGCAAAGATATTTCATCTCTGGGGCACTCTAGACATAGACCTCTTTGCAAGTCCACTGAATGCCAAACTTCCCCAGTTCTGTTCCAGGATTCCGGCGCACAATTGTCAGGCAAGGGATGCCTTCCTCCTTCACTGGGGTCAGGACTTCCTTTATGCCTTCCCACCCTTTCCCCTCATCCCCAAAACACTCTAAAAGCTTCAGAGAGACAGGGGTCGCATGATTCTCGTAGCACCACGATGGCTACGCCAAACATGGTATTCCTTGCTTCTGCATCTCTCTCAAGCGGCACCTTTGGAGTTAGGGCATGCTCCAGATCTCTTTTCCCAGGAGAACGGGACGCTATGGCACCCGAATCCCCAGTCCCTGCACCTCACGGCCTGGTTGCTGAAGGCTTAGATCTCCAGGATTTCAACCTGTCCCTGCAGGTAAAAGATATCCTTCAGGCTTCTAGGAAACTTTCCACAAAAAGATCTTATGCCTTCAAGTGGAAACGTTTTACTTTCTCCAGGACCAAGCAGGTAGTCAGTCCTCACATATGGGTGACATCGACGCCGATGGAGCCCTTGCGGAGCATTTCCCCAACTTTCCAAGAAAGCCTTTGGGAATGCAGGCACGCATGCGCGGTTCCCTTCCCGCCTAAAGGTGCCATCTTGCTCAGTCTCTCTTTTTCTGTGAAGCCCACCAGACGTGTGTCCTAGTCCTCCCGGAAAATAGTTAGATTTTTTTGCGATTTCTTCGCTATTTTTTCTCCGGTTCGACGCCGGTTCCCCTCCCGCCGTGTTCGGTACACCGATATCGAGCCCAATCTTCTTTTTTCGGTTTTTGCCCTTCGTGGCTGGCGTTCGCGCCCTTTTTTTCTTTTTCCCTGGAAGGCCAGTCCTTTGACCTTGTGGGGACTCTCTTTTTCCCCGATGGCTTCCAGTGGCTTCAAAAAGTGTGATCGGTGCAAGAAACTAATGTCTCTCACCGACACACACGACTGCTGCCTTCGGTGCCTCGGTCCTGACCACGAGCCTAAGACGTGTGGACCATGTGGAAAAATGTCTTCCAAGGCACTTCGAAGTCGTCAGCACCAAAAGGAAAGGCTTTTCTCTGACTCTGCCTCCGGCCTGGTCCGGACCTCATCTGAGGCCTCGACATCTCGGGAATCAGATCCCGAGCACCGTCGGGGCTCCTCGGACAGGGAGTCCCCCGACCGGGAACGAAAGAGGAAGAAGCGGCTCGTGAGGGTTTCATCGGAAGAGGTCCCTGGCTCCTCGAGAGCTAGGTCTCAGACCCCCGACCGTCGCCCCGAGCCCGTGAAACAGGAGAAGCCTCCCAAAGTATCCTGAGTGGAGCCGGAGTCTGCTGGACACGTAAGTCCTGTAGTCCTCGTGGACTCTCCTCCCAGAGAGCCGACATCGGGCTGGTGCTGCCGGGGCCCGAGACGGGGGCTGCTGAGTCTCCTGAGCTGGGTCTCAGGCTGACAGCCTTGGAGAGCAGACTGTCTGCCTTCATGGAACAGCAGCAGGCACTGATGGCCAGCCTGTCTGGCGCATCTGCCCCGACCACTGGGACATCGACATCGAAGTCGACCCCGGAGACCGAGCCGATACTCGAGACCATAAAGGCTCGAGGTCAACCTCTGTCGCGGTCTCCCTCGACCGCCCGTTCGGGACCGAGGGTGTCGACGCCGATGCCTTCGGCGTCGGGGCGGGTGCGCACAGGCCCCGCACGGTTGGACCCCGATTCCTCATCGGACGAGTCCGCCTGGGAGACGGTGCTTCCCGTTGGACTTACCGCAGTCCGAGCCCCGGAGTAGATCTCCCCCCCCCCCCCCCCCCGGAGGATACCCGGTTCTCGGAGTTTGTCCGGGATATGGCCACTGCGTTGGCTATCCCTGCGGACCCCGAGGAGGAGCCTCGAGCCGAGGAGTTCGAGACCCTACAGTACGACTCTTCTCCGAAGGAGGCCTTTACTGTTCCGGTTCCTCCGATGCTGGAACTGCTCCTCTTCTGGATGTGGGAGGCACCGGCCTCTGCGCTGGTTCTAAGCAAGCAGGTCGATTCCATCTATCGACTCCGGAAGAGCCCTGGCTTTCTGAAGGCGCAGCTACCACACCATTCCATGGTGGTGGAATCGACCATGCATCGCCTGAAAAGTCAGAAGATGCACTCCGCGGTGCCCCCTGGCAAGGTGGCCCGGAACCTCGATGGATTTTGTAGAAAGTGCTTCCAGGGCTCGATGCTTGCTTGCCGTGTCTAGTCTTACCAGCTGTACATGGGCATGTACTTGCGAGACCTGGCCAAGGAGTTGGCCGGGTTCTCCGCTGGTCTCTCCGGGGAACCCTTGCAGAGGCTCAAGTCCTTGTCCTCGGGGATCCGGGAATGCTCCAAGTTTATGTCCCGCGCTGCCTACGATGGCTTCGAGGCTTTGGCTCGTGTTGCGGCAGCCGGCATCGCGGCTCGACGCCAGGCATGGCTGCAGTCATCGGACCTCGAGCCATGGGTTCAGGACAAATTGGTCGATGTCCCTTGCCGAGGTGAGAACCTTTTTGGCAAGCCCATGACCGAGAAGGCCGCACAGCTCGAAACCGAGCACCTCATGAGGACAAGGCTGTCTAGGAAGACTTCTGCCCCTTCTCACAAAAAGAAGGGCTCGGGTAAAAAGCCCTTTTACCCGAGGAAGGGCACTGCCTACAAACAGTACCCACAGTACCAGGCCGCCCAAGCTACCCCTCAGGGTCAGCAAGCCAAGGGGCAGGGTAATGGGCCCCAGTAGGCAGAGGACTTCCAAGCCTCCGGCCCCTGCTCCCACTCAGCAGGGTGTGGGGGGTTTTGACTCCTTAGGCATAGCCTCTCCGTCCCTGCACTCCCAACCCTGCACAGGAGGTCGCCTCGCCCTGTTTGCCCACAAGTGGCCACTCATCACTGGAGACAGTTGGGTACTAAGCATAGTCCACAAGGGCTATCTGCTGCACTTCCAGCAGCTGCCTCCTCCATACTTTCCAGGAGAGCCTCCAAGGCCTCCCCTGCACACAGATCTTCTCCTTCAGGAACTCCAAGGTCTGTTGGTGGACAGGACAGTGGAGCCTGTGCCTCCCCACCTACAAGGTCAAGTGTTCTACTTCAGGTATTTCCTGGTACCCAAAAGAACCGGTGGCCTTCGGCCTATTCTAGACCTCAGAAATCTCAACAAATTCCTAGAGAAGGAGAAGTTCAAAATGCTTACTCTTGGAGCACTTCTGCCCTACCTCCAGCAGGGAGATTGGCTATGCTCCTTAGATTTAAAGGATGCATACACTCACATCCTCATTCATCCAGACCACAGAAAGTACCTCAGGTTCATCGTGGGAGGAAACCATTATCAGTACAGAGTACTGCCTTTTGGCCTCACCTCCGCTCACAGTCTTTACCAAATGCCTGGCAGTGGTGGCGGCCTACCTGAGAAATCAAGGAATATTTGTCTTCCCCTATCTGGACGACTGGCTCATCAGGGGTCAGACGTGCCAGGAGGCCAGACAAGCCACCCTCAGAACTCTTGCTGTTCTTCAAAGCCTGGGGTTTGTAATAAATTTTGCAAAGTCCACTTCGCTCCCATCCCAAAACTTGGAGTTCATAGGGGCAAGGTTGGACTCTCTGCTGGCAAAGGCGTTCTTGCCAGAAGACAGGGCCCAAAGACTGATAAACTTAGCAAACCAGTTTCTCAGCAGGTCCCTGGTCTCCGCCAGACTCTGCCTGAGGCTTCTTGGCCACATGGCTTCGACAGTCCATGTGACCCTCAATGCCAGGCTCCATATGAGGCCTGCACAATGGTGCCTTCGGACTCAGTGGTCACAGGCCACAGGCAGCCTCAGAGACAGGATAAGGGTGTCCAGTCAATTTCTGAACTCCCTCCGCTGGTGGCTGCACCCACCCCATCTACTGCAAGGGGTGCCTTTTCAGATTCCTGGGTTCATAGTGGTGCTGACCACGGATGCCTCCCTGCAGGGCTGGGGAGCTCATTGTATAGGAAAGTGCACCCAGGGCCTGCGGTCTCCTTGGGAAGCTGCACAGCAAATCAATCTCCTAGAACTCAGGGCTATTCGGCTAGCCCTCAAGACTTTCTCTTCAACCCTGGCTCATCAGTCTGTCCTAGTTCAAGCAGACAATCAGGTAGCCATGTTTTATGTGAACAAGCAGGGCAGAACTGGGTCCAGGCTCCTTTGTCAGGAGGCACAGGACCTTTGCTTGTTTGCTCTCAGACACAACATGCTCCTCAAGGCAGTGTATCTACCTGGCCAGGAGAACTACCTGGCAAACAGGTTGAGCAGGATTCTGCAGCCCCACGAGTGGCAGCTCCATCCTTTGGTGGTTCAGAAGATTTTCCTGAAATGGGGACTTCCATCCATAGATCTGTTTGCCAGTCCTCTCAACAAACAGCTGCCAAAGTTCTACTCCAGGCAACCGCATCCTCTGCGGATAGCAGCAGATGCTTTTCTGATTTCCTGGTCTCAGGGCCTCCTGTACGCGTTTCCTCCCACGCCCTTGGTGGCCTGAACTCTGTTCAAGATTCTTCAGGACAAAGCCTCGGTCCTGCTGGTGGCTCCCAGGTGGCCGAGACAGCCTTGGTTTCCATTTCTGCTTCAGCTGGCAGTGGATCCCCCACTGCCTCTGGGGTTGCAACCCGATCTTCTCTCTCAGGATCAGGGTTCCCTTCTGCACCCTAATCTCAAAGCTCCCAATTTGATGTCATGGAGGCTGCAAGGGTAGTTTTGGCTCCCTGGGGCCTACCTCAGGAAGTTGAGGAGGTTGTCCTAGCCTCTAGGAAACAGTCCACTAGAAAAACCTATGCTCTCAAATGGAAAAGGTTTTCTGTGTGGTGTCACCTACGTACAGAGGATCCTTTCTCCTGTACTGTACCAGTAGTGCTTCAGTACTTACTGCACTTATCAAATCAAGGACTTGTCCAATTCTGTTCGGGTCCACCTCTCAGCTCTAGCAGCTCACCACTCCCTGGTGGAAGGACATTCTCTGTCGGTTCACCCCTTGGTGTCCCAGTTTCTCAGAGGCTTGCTCTTGCTCAAGCCTCCAATCCGTCCTCCTGCTCCTGAGTGGGAGTTGAATGTGGTCTTGCAGCAACTGACTCGCCCACCTTTTGAGCCGATGGCTACTTTTCCTCTCCGCTTCCTGTCCTGGAAGACACTCTTCTTGGTAGCCCTAACCTCGGCTAGGCGAGTGAGTGAGCTTCAGGCCCTGGTCTGTGACAGGCCTTTCACCAGATTCTATAGGAACAGGGTAGTCCTCAGGACTCATCCAAAGTTCCTCCCAAAGGTTGTCTCCTCTTTCCACCTCAACCAGGAGGTGGTTTTTCCCACATTCTTCCCTAGGCCCCATGCAAGCCAGGCTAAAGCAGTTCTGCATACCCTGGACTGTAGGAGGGCCTTATCCTTCTACCTTGACCGTACCCAGGGGCACAGAAGGGCTACTCAGCTCTTCATATCTTTTGACCCTAATAAGTTGGGGTTAGCTTTGTCCAAGCATACCTTGTCCATTTGGGTGGCTGACTGTATCACCTGGGCTTACAGGGCGGCTGACCTTCCTTTGCAGGGTCGGGTCACGGCCCATTGTGTCAGGGCAATGGCTGCCTCAGTGGCTCATCTCCGCTCTGTACCGTTGGTAGACATCTGCAGGGCTGCAACTTGGTCTTCAAGCCAGACTTTTGTGGCCCATTACTGTCTGGAGAGGGAGTCCCGTAGGGACAGTGCTTTTGGCCAGGCAGTACTCCGGAATCTTTTTGAGGTTTAGGCAACTCCTGCCCTCTGTTGGGCTACCGGTGGAGGTTCTGTCGATGAAAAGCCTTTCTTTGATGCTGGGATTAGAGGGAGTTCTCTTGTTCAGCCTGGGTTCCTATAGAAAAGAAACGACGCCGCACCGAGACAGCCCTTTGTCCACAACTACAGTCATCGTTACCGTCTCCATTGTTTATGCTGATCACAGTCCATGAAGAAATCTGCAACATAACGAAAACCAGCAGCCACTCTCAAGTCCAGCTATTCTCTAAATAGACTGTCATTTATGATAACCCATATAAGCACAGCAGTATCCCGACTGCCCGGCGGGCTTGAAACTAACATCATCAACACCATCTGAAAAAATCTCCGTCTTCTTCAAACCCCCAGCTGGAGCGCACCCATGGCAGACCTCGCTCTCACACTGAACCAAGCCACCTACCGATCACAGCAAGTATACCACTTCTAAAACACTGGCTAAAATGAGTCTTCCAGCACACCCATCTAAGCCAATATCAATATTCTCCTATGGTCACACATATCCTATGATCTGTAGCCTCATATACTGTTGTCAGTAGCCTATATAACTTTGTTGATAGTACCTATACCATTGTCAATAGCCTATATAACACTGTCAATAGCTTCTTATACTGTATAACATTGTTGATAGTACTCATACTGTTGTCAGTAGACTATATAACACGGTCAATAGCTTCTTATACTGTTGTCAGTAGCATCATATACCGTTGTCCATTGCCATACTGTTTTGTGTCTCGCTACCGTACTCTCTGTCCTGCTATTGCACTATACTGCAGTATATCTACAGTACTTCGCACACAACAGGAACTCGCAAAATGGCCCTCCAGCTCTTCGCCCTTATCAGCTTTTTCCTACTGACTCACTGGCTTGGAACCTCCCAAGCCCTTTACATATCTAATGGAAATATCCCCATCTTAAATAGCCATGGAAAAAGGTGGTCTGGACCTCCATACTCCCACCCAGGAAATGACACCTACACACGCCGCTCCCATTTGATACACATAGCACTCCAGCTGCCCAATACACCCACCCAGGAAGAACCTCCGAACTACCGACCCCTAAGATGTGCCATCATAAATGCGCGTTCTATTCGCAAAAAGTGGCCTGTGCTTCTTGAAACAATTTCCCGCTATGACCTAGAGATACTCATGATCACAGAAACCTGGCTATCAGCTGAAGATAATGTTCTCATCAACCAACTTCTACCACCCAATTTCGCCATACACACAAGACATAGAGAAAACAAAATAGGAGGAGGGGTGCTCATAGTCTCCAAATCGGACCTTAACTTCCACATAACAGATTCCTCTAGCTCAGGCAATCTAGACATACTCTCCATTACAAACCAGCAAATCTCCCTCAACCTCTTATACAGGACACCGTCCACGTCTCCAGATGACCTCCCAACCATTATTGACCTTACTGCCAGCACCCTCAATCCCAATAAACCAAATTGGATAATGGGTGACTTCAATCTCCCATCGTTATCCCAAAACCACGCAATTGCCTTCCTTGGTGCTATGGAAGACCTGGGACTCAAGCAAATTATCAATAAACCCACTCATATAAAGGGAAACATTCTGGATTTGGTATTTGCTCCTCAGACAGTCATTCAACAAAACCACAACCTACCAATATCAATCGTTGATGTACCCTGGTCAGACCACAAACTGATCATTTTCCAGATCCCCTTCATCAATGAGAAGCTGCACAGAAGCCAAAACATGCACAGCACATCACGAACGCCCACAAGAAGATTTAGACCATTTAACAGAGAACACATCTTGGCTGAGACCCAATCACTCCTCAACAAAACCACACCAGACCTCGACGAACTAATCACCTCCTGGAACTCCAATCTGCATGCCATATCACAACCTCCAATTTCCAATAACACAAAGAGGAGAAAAAGAAGCACCGCCCCATGGTTCTCTCCTGAATTGCGAGCCTCTCTGACTCAACTCCGCAGACTGGAACGCCGCTGGCGCAGATCACTTTCCACTGAAGATCAGACCGCCTACCGTACTCACCTCTCCACACACCGTGAAGCAATCACAACCACAATGAAACAATATCACACAGACACCCTAAAGAGATCACTGAATAAACCACGTGACCTCTTCAACCTGGTCAAATCCCTCTCAAAGGAACCTTCTCCCGAACAACACAGTGAGATTCATCCACAGAAATTCGCTGACTACATGCAATCCAAGATAGTGCAAACTAACAAGGTGTCAACAGTCCCGTTCCAAGAACCAACGAATGCAACCCCACTAAATAACTTCTCTACACCATCCACTAAATGCATCGAGGACACCATAGCATCTCTCAATACCTCCACTGCACAAACGGACCCATGCCCAGCTTTTTGGATTAAGGAGCTACGTTGTGCGTTCAGCCCCTTCATTGCAAATCTAATGAACCTCTCATTCACAACAGGGTACTTCCCTGCAGCACTCAAGCAGACTTCCATCAGGCCACTTTTGAAAAACCCTAAGCTAGACCCGCAAAAGGTCGAATCTTATAGGCCTATAGCTAGCATTCCCCTCTTAGCCAAGATAATTGAGAAGGAGGCACAACGGCAAATCCAAGATCATATAGACACCACAGCGCCCCTAGATCACTGCCAACATGGGTTCAGAGAATATCATGGGGTCGAGACCCTTCTCACGAACCTATTCAACGACATTATCACAGGCATTAACAACATCCGACAAGGATTTGTACTCGTCTTCTTAGACATCGCTGCGGCGTTCGACTCAGTAAGCCACGAAATTCTCCTCGGACGACTGAAAGAGAAAGGTATCTGCAACAGTGCATTAGAATGGTGCAACTCTTACCTGGATGGTAGATGGCAATATGTGAAGTCCGGTACAGAAGAGTCAAAACGCTTCCATCAAAAGCAAGGTGTGCCTCAAGGTTCCTCATTGTCTTCCCTACTATTTAACATATACATGCAGCCCATCTGCGACATCATAAGATCTTTCAAAGTCAACTGCTTGATATACGCAGATGACATTCTCTTATATATGCCTTTCTCCACAACTCAATTAGACCTGGCACCGTTGGTAGACTGCCTCAATTCGGTCTCAGAATGGCTCCAATCACAAAACCTTCGCATTCAACATAAAAAAACAGAGGTGCTCTTCATCTCCAAAGACCCCAACTTCACCCCTCCAGCCCACGTCAGTGTCAAGGAAGCTGACCTACAAGCTAAAGAAACAATAAGATACCTTGGAGTTACATTGGACCAACGTCTGGATATGAAACATCACATAAATAACATAGTCAAAGCTGTATACTTCAAAATACGCTCGCTTAGGCATATGCGCTCCATGTTGGGACCCTGATGACTTCCGAACCATATACCAAGCACTAATCCTGCCACACTTCGACTTTGCAAATGCCATATTACAAGGTCTCCCTCAATCCACTCTTAGCCCATTACAGATGGCCATGAATGCCGCAGCAAGAGTCCTCTACGGAGCCTCCAGAAGCGACCACGTAACTCCCATTCTTAAACAGCTTCACTGGCTCCCCATCCATGGGAGGATCATCTTTAAAACCCTAGTCCTATCATTCAAGGCAATCAAGGGTATCTCATCCTCCTCACTCACAGATCTGATTCACACAGTACCCCCCAACAGATCCAGAAGAACATCAGCCGTAAACCTACTGACAACCTCGAAGGCGTTGACAAAGTGCAACATGACAACCTCAAACAGAGCCTTCAGTTTCTATGTACCCAAATGCTGGAACGCTCTACCCTCCGACATAAGGGCCATTACTGACCTACTCCAGTTCAGGAAGGCACTCAAATACCACCTCTTCCTTCAATACTACCCTACCAGCAATTGAACCAAAGAAAGTGACCCACTCATGAACACACCATGCCGTTCTTGATATTATTAAGACTCTATTCTGTTCTATGTAATTATCTCTTGTATATAGTTTACCCCGGTTCTCCAAGTTTGTACTCCTGTTCGATGTAAACCAAACAGCTTGTTGTTATGGTCTTTATGTTATAATGTAAACCGCGCTGATGCCGAATAGTGCGGTATATAAGAACTTGTAATAAAATAATAATAAAATAATAAATAAATAAATAAATATGTGAGGACTGACTTCCTGCTTGGTCCTGGAGAAAGAGTAGTTACTCACCTGTAACAGGTGTTCTCCAGGAGCAGTAGGAATCAGTCCTCCCAACCCTCCCTCCTCCCCTGGGAGTTGCAGTTGTACATAGTTTATTTTTACTTTTTTGTGTGCTGTTTATAGCTATGTCATTTGACTGAGCAAGATGGCACCTTTAGGCGGGAAGGGAAAGCTGGGGAAATGCTCCGCAAGGGCTCTATCGACGTCGATGTCACTCATATGTGAGGACTGATTCCTGCTGCTCCTGGAGAACACCTGTTACAGGTGAGTAACTACTCGATATGGTGCTCCAAGAGGGGATTAAACCCCCTGGTCATACCCCTAGAATCGATACTAGAGTATCTTCTTCACTTATCGAATTCTGGGTTAAAGACCAATTCGGTAAGAGTCCATCTTAGTGCAATTGCAGCTTCTTATAAGCCTCTAAATCAGGGGTCACCAACCTCCAGGGGGCTGCGGGCCGCATCCCTCCTCCCCGCGCGCGCGCGCGAAAAAAAAACCCTGCTCATACCTGTACTTTTATGTTTCCATGTCAGCTCCCTCCCTTCTTCTGCAGCCGCGGCTCCCTGCCTCTTAGGGAACCGCGGCTGTGCTTGTAAAATCAAGGGCTCCGCGATGATTTTACAAGCACAGCCGCGGTTCCCTAAGAGGCAGGGAGCCGCGGCTGCAGAAGAAGGAGTTGGTGAGTTTGCCTTGGCGGGCCGCACCGGGGTAGAGTCTTGCGGGCCGCACGGAGGGACCTCGCGGGCCGCAGGTTGGTGACCCCTGCTCTAAATGGACAACCAATTTCCTCTCATCCACTCCTATCAAGATTTATGAGAGGCCTTTTATTAACTAAACCTCCCATCAAGCCACCAATGGTGGCATGGGATCTAAATCTAGTTCTCGGGCAGCTCATGAAGCCGCCTTTTGAACCTTTGGCCACTACAGCCCTTAAGTTTTTGACTTGGAAGGCCATCTTCCTAATTGCAATCACCTCTGCCCGTCGCATTAGTGAATTGCAAGCTTTAGTGGCTGATCCTCCTTATACTAGATTTCATCATGATAAGGTTGTTCTTCGAACTCACCCACATTTTATGCCAAAGGTGGTTTCGCCTTTTAATTTAAACCAGTCAATTTATCTTCCTGTATTTTTTCTGAGGCCTCATGCCTTTAATGCAGAAAGAAACCTTCATACTTTGGATTGTAAAAGGTCCTTAGCCTTTTACATAAAAAGAACACAGCAACATAGAAAATCCTCGCAATGTTTTGTAGCTTTTGACCCTAGTCATTCGGGACTTCCAGTCTCCAAAAGAGCTTTATCTAAATGGATTGCCCAATGCATATCCTTTGCTTATGAGAGTAAGGGTCTTCCTCTTCATGACCATGTCACAGCTCATAATGTGAGAGCCGTTGCAGCTTCTGTGGCTAATCTCCACTCTGTGTCTATCGATGACATTTGTCGAGCAGCCACCTGGGCTTCGGTACACACCTTCACAGTCCCCTACTCCCTATATAAAGCCTCCCGTCGGGATGCCTTCTTTGGCCAAGCTGTTCTTCAAAATCTCTTTCAAACTTAAACCAACTCCTACCCACCAACCCTGGTGGGATGCCAGAGATCCATGGAAGGAAGGATTCTCACCTTCGACGGTGGCACCTTCCTGAGGCTATCTCCCTGGCATCTTCAGCTAGGGAGTCCCCATATGTGAGGACTACATTCCTGCTTGTTCCTGGAGATAGCGTAGTTACTCGCCTGTAACAGGTGATCTCCAGGAACAGCAGGAATTTAGTCCTCGCAACCCACCCACCTCCTCTAGGAGTTGTGTGTGTGTGTGTGTCTCTCTCTCTCTCTCTTTGTCTCTTTCCTCTCTCCCTCTATCCTTTCACTCAGCTACAAACTTAACTGAAGAGGGACAGTTGGAAAGGCGGGAAGGCAGCACGCATTTGCTGAGGGATGCTCCCAGAAGCGTTCCTATTGGACGCTGGGGAGTGTTCCTGCATATGCTCCATTGGTACCGACAATAGCCATATGTGAGGACTAAATTCCTGCTGTTCCCGGAGATCACCTGTTACAGGTGAGTAACTACGCTTTACTTGTTTATTATAATTTCATATCCCTCCCATCATTAATCATGGCTGCTGAAAAGAAGTGTAAGCATTATCTGGAGGAGTATTTGTCTTATGGCTTTGTTGAAAACCCATTTGATCGAAGACAGCCTATGTGTCTTATATGTAACAGCTCATTTTCAAATGAAGGTACGAAGCCATCAAGACTTTTAGAGCATTTCAAAAGAAAACATCCTGATAAAACTGACAAACCCGTTGATTATTTCAAAAATTTGAAAAATAAATTTGAACAACGAAAAACTGTTACTTCTTTATTTACAAAAATCCAAAATCACAACTTACTCCATTTCAAGATCTAGAGTTCATAGGAGCTCGACTAGACACTGTACAAGCCTGGGCTTTCCTGCCAGATGACAGATACCTCCGCCTCATTGCCTTGGTCACACAGGTTCAACAGCAATCCACCATAATGACCAGGACATTGCTATGCCTCCTAGGCCATATGGCTTCTACAGTACATGTCGTACCCTAGGCCTGTCTCAACATGAGAATCGGACAATGGACTTTCGCAACAATGGACACCGTCTACAGCAGGGGTCTCAAACTCAAATTGCTTTGAGGGCCAAATGAGGACTTGTAGAGTAACCCGGGGGCCGCACAAGACGCAGGCCTCATTTGCATAAGGGCATCATTTGCATAAATATTTGCATAATGTTACCATACACTAACTTTTAGTAAACATGCCTCTTAATGAGTGTATGGATAAAGAAAGACTAAAAGATTTCTACATTACTATAAACCAGTGCCAACCGCCAGGCACATTAGGAACTACTAGAAACACTGCTCATTTAGAACCCATAGCAAACCTGCCGTGTCCTAACAGCACTACCAGGACTCACAAAGCACCATACCCTAACTATCAAAAGGCAACACTGCAAATATTAAATCAACACATTTCAGAGAATAACAATACATGACCTACTCGGGAAAGAGAACAAGTGGCAATGTCAAATAGGAATTACATAAACAGAATACCTCAGCTCAGTTACACATGCAGAACATACACCATCACCAAACAAGGAATCACAATTTAGAAACAGGAAGACAATTAAACTGGGAACCCCAAAAGCCAAACTTAGAATGTACAACACTGTAGAAATAAAACTATACATTGATTTCCTCTTGTATTAAATAAAGTGCAGACGTTAAAGATGCACATTTCCAAGAGCTGACATATTTCAGTTAATAAATTCAAAATAAAGAGATATTTTTCTACCTTTTGTGCATTTTTTTTTCAGTTGCAATTGTTCCATTCACTTTCTTCTGGTTTCTTTGTGTCTTCTGCTAACTCTCCATCGTCTGCTGTCCATTTGTCCTTTCTTCTTTCCTAGTTTTTTTCCATTCTCTCTACATCTGCTTTAACATACTAATCATTCTCCTTTTGCTCTTTCCTCATTCCTATTTCATCCACTCAAATTTTACCCCTCCATCCTCAATCCCCACTTACTCTCCCAATACCCTGCCAATTGTAGATTTTTCTTCCCTCCCACACAAAATATATTTCCCCTCTCCATTTCACACTCCCAGCCCCATTCCATTCTAATCATCCCCCAACATCAACTCCCTTCTAGCTCCTGCCCCACCCAGCATCCGCTCCCTTCTAGTCCCCGCATCATCAGCCCATTTCCAGTCCTAGCTCCTTCCCCTCACAGCCCATTTCCTTTCCAAGCCCCCCTCCCCATCAGCCCATTTCCATTCCAAGCCCCCTTCCACTCAGCCCATTACCATTCCAAGACCCTGTCCCCATCAGCTATTTGCAGTTCAAGCTCCCCCTTCTACTCGGCCCATTTCCAGTCATAGCACCCCCCCCCAGTCCATTACCAGTTCTAGCCCCCCCCCTAGCCCATTATCGGTCCTAAGCCCCCCCAACAGCCCACTTCCAGGCCTAACCCTTCCATCGCCCTATCTTCATTCTTAGCCCCCCCATAACCCCATTTCAGTCTTAGCCCCCCAATCAGACCACCTCCAGTCCTAACCCCCATCTGTCCATTACCAGTCCTAACCCCCATCACCCCATTTTCAGTACTACCCCCCCCCCAGCCACACATCAAGTCCTGCCCCCCCCACATCAAGTCCTGCCCCCCCCCCGTCCTGCTCCCCCCATCAAGTCCTGCTCCCTCCCTCCCTCCCCCCCCCCGGGAAAATTAAACTTTAAAAAAAACCCAGCTTCTGCTGCTGCTGCCGCCGCCGCTGCCGTGCCCGGCAATAGCAGCAATATCGCAAGTCCCGCGGGCTCCGTTCCCCCCCCCCCTTCCTTCCTTCCTTCCTTCCTGCTTGCCTGCCAGTTCTCCGCTTCGGCTTTGGCTTTCAGAGCCGCGAAGGGAGAGCTTCTCCCTCGTGACTCTGTTCAGCCCGCCGAAGCGGAGAACTGGCAGGCAAGGGGGGGGGGGAGCGGAGCCCGCGGGACTTGCGATATTGCTGCTATTGCCGGCCACGGCAGCAGCAGCAGAAGCCGGGGTGTTTTTTTTTCCCCCCTATGCATCGCGGGCCGCACAAAGGTCTCTCGCGGGCCGCATGCGGCCCGCGGGCCGCGTGTTTGAGACCCCTGGTCTACAGGTTGCCTCTCTGACTTTATCACCATTACTCCTTGGATGAAGGCGGCCCTTTAATGGTGGTGCACACCATAGAACCTGGTCATAGGATCACCTTTTCAGAAGTCTTCACCGCAGTATACCTTAACAACCAATGCATCAAAACTCTGTTGGAGAGCCCACCTCAATGGCCTGACAACACAAAGCCCCTGGTCTGCTCAGGAAGCTCTCCTGCACATCACTCTCCTTGAACTCCAGGCAATTTTCAATGTCATCCAAGTCTTCTCTTCCCCAACTCGGGGTACGATCCCTTTACATACAAATGTACAACCAGGTGGCCATGTTCTATATCAACAAACAGGGGGGAACAGGCTCTTGCCCCTTTTGCAGCGAGGCCATTTGCCTTTGGAACTGGGCAATTCCTTAAGGGATTCACCTGCATGCAGTATACCTTCCAGGAGCACAGAATCACTTAGCAGACAGGCTAAGCCAGATCCTCCATCCACATGAGTGGAGGCTACAACCCCAAGTAGCACAGTACTCATTCCACCTGTGGGGGACACCGCTACTCAACCTCTTTGCTTCTCCTCTCAACGCCCAACTACCTCATTTTTGCTCCAGGATTCCCTCTCCTCACAGGGAGCTTTTGGATGCATTCCTCATCCGTTGGGGAGAGGATCTGCTCTATGCTTTCCCCTCATAGCAAAGGCACTTTTCAAGTTCCAGGCCGACTGGGGAATGATTATTCTCATTGCCCCTTACTGGCCCAGACAACCGTGGTTTCCTCTGCTTCTTCACCTAGCTCAATCACCTCCCCTCAGGCTGGGTTATTCACCCACCCTATTCCCTCAGGAACAGGGAATCCTCTTGCACCCTAGCCTCAAAACACTCTGCTTGACGGCCTGGCTGCTGAGTGCTTTGTCCTCTCACACTTAAGTCTTCAAGCACAGGTTTTACATGTTCTACTGTCTTCCAGAAAGGATTCGATCAGACACTCTTATGCTTTCAAATGGTGCAGGTTCTTGATTTGGTGTTCACAGAGAACACTAGATCCTTTCACATGTCCAATTCTGGACCTACTCCAATATCTGCAACATTTGTCCTCCTCTGGCCTCAAGACAAACTTGGTACGAGTATATTTATGCGGCATTGCGACTTTCCACCGTACTTTGGAGAATTGCCTTATCTCCAGGAACAAGCAGGAATGAGTCTTCACATATGGATACGTCGGTACCGACGGAGCCTGCGCGGGAACGCTCCCCAGCGTCCAATCAGAAAGCCTTTTGGAGCATCCCACAGCGCCTGCGTGCTGCCTTCCCGCCTTTCCAACTGTCTCTCCTCGGTTGTTCTTTTTCCGCGGAGCCAGCAGGTCGTGTTCCTGTCACCGCAGAAGAATTTCCTTATTTTTTTCTTTATTTCTTTTCTGTCGCGTCTGCCTTCCTCGACGCTATACCGGTACCACCGGTTCTTATTCTTTTCTTTAAAAAAAAAAAAAAAAAAAAGACCTTTTTTCCATTTATTCTCTTCAAGTGTACTTCGGTTTTGGGCCTTAGGCCCAAAACCTTTTTCCTTAAATATGGAAAAGCCTGCATCAGGATTTAAGAAGTGCACAAAATGTGGCGGTACTTTCTCCGTCACCGACACCCATGACTGGTGTCTAAAGTGTTTAGGCCCTGACCATTCCATTACAGATTGTGTGTCCTGTTCCATGATGTCTGAGAGGTCGACAGAACCGAGCTGCCAAGCTCAGTACCCTGTTTCCCTCTGATGCAGCTTCGGTGGCATCGACGTCCTCCAGGGCTGCTTCTTCCTCACATGGATCTCAGCTAACTAAACATAAATCCAGCCGGTCCTCGAAGGGCAAATCTCCTTCTAAGCATCGAGATGCCCCTGGCCTTGCCTTCGAGGATTCTGCACTGGCAAAATTACCCCGGCGGGAGGCTTCGGCTTCTAAAGCATCATCATCGGGGTTCCAGGATGATCTAGATGGCGTGGCCTCAACAGATCTCCTGGTGCCATGCTCTGGGGTACCGGTGGCCTCCACCGGTACCGACTTCCAGGCATTGGCGGCGTCGATGGATCAGAGGATTCTGTCCATCGAACGCAGACTGGCGGCCTTCCTTGTGGCATCGACGCCCGTGGTACCGCAACAGACTACTACGCTGGTACCAGCTCCAGTATCGCCATCAGCGCCGATTCCGGTACCGGTAGCATCGACATCGGTGTCAGCTATGCTGTTACTCTGCCCTCTGCAGCCCTCCGGTACTGATACCCCGGTACTGGTGATTCCCGATACCGATCCCAGTCGGTACGAGTATCGGGCTTTGCAAGAGCATCCTGACAGACGATACTTCGATTCCTCTGATTCTGAGAATTCTGAAGAGTCTGTCGATGCAGCGATGCTTCTTCCACAGGAGGAGTCCTCTCCTAAACGAAGATGTCTCCTCCAGAGGACTTGTCTTTTCAAGACTTTATCAGAGAGGTGGCTCGGGGCCTCTCTATTACAGTAACCCCAGAGTCAGAGCCTAGAGCTAAGGAGTTAGATATTCTACAATATCCTAAAACTCCTAAAGAGGCAGCTACCTTGCCTATTCATGAGATTCTGTATGATCTCATGTTAAGGATGTGGGAAGCACCTCTATCCACCTCTCCTCATTCTCGCAGGTTGGACACCATGTATCGTGTCCCTCCTTGTCCTGGTTTCCATAAAACTCAGCTTCCTCACCACTCTATTGTGGTTGAGTCTGCAATGAGAAAGATTAGAAGTGCCAAGAGACACGCCTCTAATCCTCCAGGACGTGAATGTAGAACCCTGGATGCTTTTGGTAGAAGAGTCTTCCATGCTTGCTGCGAGAATTAATTCTTATAGTCTCTACAGGGAATGTTCTTAAAAGAAGTCACTGACCATTTGCTGACTTTAAGTCCTTTTATGTCGGACAGTAAAAGGCCATAATTTCTCTCTGGGCTCAAACATGCCCAGGATATCTCCAAATTCTCCAACCGTGCAGCTTTCGACTCCTTTGAATGCCTAAGCAGAGCCTCAGCTATAGCTATAGGTGCACGTAGGATTGCTTGGCTTCAAGCATCTGATTTGGAGACCTGGGTCCAAGACGAATTGGGAAATATCCCTTGTACAGGTGAGAATCTGGTAAAGATTGGCAAGCAAAAGCCAATCAAATGGATGCTGAAAATTCTGCTTTGGATAGACTATCCAAATCTACTGCTGCTCCTGCTAAGAAAAGGTTGTTCAAGAAAACACCTTTTTCTAAAAAGGGAAGATCCTATCTTGCTTATAGTCAGAGAGCATCTTCTGCAGCTCAGTTTCCTTCCAAACGTCAGCAATCCTCCAAACAGGCAAAGGCTGCGAGGCCTGCTCCAGCCCAGCAATCTCAGCCCCCTTAGGGCCTTTGACTCTCTGCTAGAGAACTTAGCCTTCCTGGCTCTAGAAGGACCAGAGCACTCCACCATCCCCAGGAAGGTTATGTCACTTTGCTCCCAGATGGGGGCAAATCACAGCAGAGCATTGGACACACTCCATCATAAGAGAGGGGTACAAACTTCATTTTTCCAGCTTGCCCCCTCTCACAAGAGTGCACCAGTTCAATTCTCCAACCTCCCTCCTCAGCCTGTTAGAGCAGGAGGTTGCCACTTTTCTAGCCCAAGGGGCAATAGAGGAAGTGCCTTCTCAACAACAGGGCAAGGGGCTCTACTCCCCCTATTTTCTTATCCCAAAGAAAACAGGGGGCTTCAGACCCATTTTAGATCTCAGAGAGTTGAACAGATTCCTAGTCAAAGAGAAATTCAAGATGGTTTCTCTAGGAACTCTGCTGCCATACCTTCACAGTCAGGATTGGCTTTGTTCTCTAGATCTCAAGGATGCGTACACTCATGTTCTCATCCATCCAGCTCACAGAAGGTTCCTTCGGTTCCTTTTCCAGGAGAAGCACTATCAATACAGAGTGCTCCCCTTTGGCCTGGCCTCTGCATCAAGGGTGTTCACAAAATGCATGGCAGTGGTTGCTGCTTTTCTACGCACCCTGGGAATATTTGTTTTCCCTTATCTGGACGACTGGCTCATTCGAACTCCTACTCAATCAGAGGCCAAGACTGCTCTAACCTGCACAATGCGTATCCTTCAATATTTAGGGCTGGTAATAAACATCCCAAAATCCAATTTGATCCCTACTCAGTCCCTGGAATTTATAGGGGCGCTACTGGATACCACAAGGGCAAGGGCCTATCTTCCCCAGGCCCATTGCCTTCGCTTGATGCAGTTAGCTTCTCAAGCAGAGTCAAAACCCCTTCTAACTGCTCTAGAGATGTTACAGTTGCTAGGCCACATGGCATCCACCGTTTGCAATGCAATGTGTACCTTCGAGTCAGTCCTGACTCCTGGCGACCCAGAAGCTCATGGGTTTTCTTGGCAGTGTCACCGGAAGTAGATTGCCAGGCCTTTCTTCCGAGGCAGTGGAGGGTTAAGTGACTTGCCCAATGCCACAAGGAGTGCTAGTGGGAATCGAACCCTGGTTGCTTGGTTACCAAGCCAGTGTTCTAACCACTAGGCTACTCCTCCACATGATCCACATCCACCGTTTATGTGGTACCATATGCTCGCCTTCACATGAGAGCAGCTCAGTGGACTTTATCCACCCAATGGACCCAAGCATTAGGCTGCCTGTCAGACAAAATAGCAAACACAAGTTGCTTCATTTTGTCCTTCCAGTTGTGGAAGTCCCCTCAGAACCTGTTGCTGGGGTGTCCTTTTCAACAACCTCTACCCCAGGCAACTCTTACAACAGATGCTTCTCCAATGGGCTGGGGAGCTCATCTTCAGGACCTCTCCACCCAGGGCATCTGGTCCCCACAGGAGACTTCTCTACATATCAATCTCTTGGAACTCAGAGCAATCTTCCTTGCTCTGCGAGTTTTCCACACCCTGCTCAGCCACAAGACAGTCCTTGTCCACACGGACAATCAGGTAGCCATGTTCTATATAAACAAGCAGGGAGGAACTGGCTCTCTGTCGCTTTGCAACGAAGCTCTGCGACTGTGGGCCCTCGCCAGAGAGCATCACATTCATCTTCTGGCAGTCTATCTTCCAGGTGTTCAATACTCTTGGGCAGACAGACTCAGTCGAGTTCTGCTTCCACACGAGTGGTCCCTACATATGGACCAGGTATCCAAGATTTTTCAAATTTGGGGAACCCCGGACATAGACCTCTTTGCAAGTCCGTGGAATGACAAACTTCCCCGGTTCTGTTCCAGAACTCCGTCTCAGGGGGCTCAGGCAAGGGATGCTTTCCTCCTTCACTGGGGTCAAGACTTCCTGTATGCCTTTCCACCCATTCCCCTAATTCCCAAAACCCTGTTCAAGCTTCAGAGAGACAGAGGCCACATGATTCTCATAGCTCCACATTGGCCACGGCAAGTGTGGTACCCTCTGCTTCTACATCTCTCTGAAGCTCCCTCCCTAGAGTTAGGGTCTGCTCCAGATCTCCTCTCTCAGGAGGACGGAAAGTTGTGGCATCCCAATCCCCAGTCTCTGCATCTCAGGGCTTGGTTGCTGAAGGCCTAGATCTCCAGGATCTTCCTCTTTCTCAACACGTGAAAGATGTTCTTTATGCTTCCAGAAAACCTTCCACTAGACGTTCTTATGCCTTCAAGTGGAAAAGGTTTACCATCTGGTGTTCTGGAAAGGGTCTTAACCCCCATTCCATACCTCTGGAATCGTTCCTGGAGTATCTCCTGTATCTGTCTAATGCAGGCCTTAAGACAAATTCAGTAAGAGTCCATCTGAGTGCTATTGCAGCTTCCCTCAAGCCTCTAAATGGACAACCTGTTTCCTCTCATCCCCTTGTAGCAAGGTTCATGAGAGGCCTCCTTTTAACAAAGCCTCCCATTAGGCCACCTCCGGTGGCATGGGACTTAAATTTGGTTCTTGGTCAGCTTATGCAGCCGCCTTTTGAACCTTTAGCTACTACCTCCTTGAAATACCTTTCATGGAAGGTTATCGTTTTCATTGCAATCACATCTGCATGCCGCATCAGTGAATTGCAAGCACTAGTAGCTAATCCACCTTATACAAGGTTCCATCATGACAAGGTGGTCCTTAGGACTAATCCACACTTCATGCCTAAGGTGGTCTCGCCTTTTCACCTCAACCAAGAGGTCTACCTACCTGTTTTTTTTCCAGGGCCCCATGCATCAAGTGCAGAGAGGAACCTTCATACCCTGGACTGTAAAAGAGCTCTAGCTTTTTACTTACAGAGGACACAACAACATAGAACATCTTCTCAACTCTTTGTTGCTTTTGATCCTTCTCATTTGGGACAACCAGTCTCTAAGAGAGCACTTTCCAACTGGATTGCCCAATGTATTTCTTTCGCCTATCAGAGCAAGAACATTTCTCTGGAGGGCCATGTCACAGCTCACAATGTGAGAGCCATGGCAGCCTCAATGGCTCACCTGAACTTTGTGTCTATTGACGACATCTATCGAGCAGCCACTTGGGCCTCGGTTCATACCTTCACAGCCCATTACTGTTTGGACAAGGACTCCCGCAGGGATGCCTTGTTTGGTCAGGCTGTTCTCAAACACCTGTTCCATACTTAATCCACTCCTACCCACCATCCCTCAAGGGATGCCAGAGATCCAGGGGGGGGAATTGCATCCCTGTCCCAGGGACACACAACTTATGGGCTCTCTCCCTGGCATCAAAAGCTAGGGAGTCCCCATATGTGAAGACTCATTCCTGCTTGTTCCTGGAGATAGCACAGTTACTTACCTGTAACAGGTGATCTCTGGGAACAGCAGGAATAAGTCTTCACAATCCACCCACCTCCCCTAGGAGGTGTCTGTCTCTCTCTATCTCTCTTCCTTTCCCTCTCTCTCCCTCTTTGTCTCAGCTATAAAACTCAACTGAGGAGAGACAGTTGGAAAGGCGGGAAGGCAATACGCAGGCCCTGTGGGATACTCCCAAAGGCTTTCTGATTGGACGCTGGGGAGCGTTCCCGCGCAGGCTCCGTCGGTACCGACGTACCCATATGTGAAGACTTATTCCTGCTGTTCCCAGAGATCACCTGTTACAGGTAAGTAACTGTGCTATCTCAACGCACCCTTTGGTGAGCAGATTCATGCGTGGTCGTCTTTTGACCAAACCACCTTTCTGCCCTCCACCAACAGTATGGGATTTAAATGTTGTTCTTGCACAACTCATGCACAGTCCTTTTGAGCCAATGGCTTCAGCTCCTTCAAAGTACCTACCATGGAAGCTTCTTTTTCTGATAGCAGTCATTTCAGCTCAGAGTCAATGAACTGCAGGATTTGGTGGACTATGCTGCATATACCACATTCCATCATGACAAGGTGGTCCTTCGTACACACCCTAAGTTCTTGCTGAAGGCTGTCACCTCCTTCCACCTGAAACGATCTTTTTCACTACCAATGTTCTTTCCTAGGCCTCATACCTCACCTGCTGAGGCCAACTGCATACCCTAGATTGTTCGAGAGCATTGGCCTTTTATCTAGACCGCACTAGGAGTTATCGCCAGTCCTCTCAGTTGTTTCTCTTTTGACCAAAGTCATCTAGGGTTACCAGTATCCAAGAGGACACTCTCAAACTGGCTAACAACTTGCATATCTTTTGCTTACTTGCAGGCTTGGCTGCCTCTACAACACCATGTCACAGCTCATAATATCTGAGCCATGGCTGCCACAGTGGCTAATCTCCAATGTGTCCCAATCTCAGATATATGCCAAGCAGCGCACTATTCCCTGGACAAAGACTCCAGAAGTGATGCTCAATTTGGATAAGCTGTTCTGCGTAACCTTTTTCAAATTTAGAGAACTTGCACACCACCCAATCGACTAACTCGTGAGGAGTGCTCCAAATGGGCTGAGTCTGTCGGCTCCCTGCTGCAACCTCTGTCTGCTCCGGGACTATTCTCTCGCGTGGTTGTCTTGGGCTAGGGAGTCCCATATGTGAAGGGTGACTTCCTGCTTTTTTCTGAAGATAGTGTAGGTTCTCACAGGTTACAGGTATCTCCAGGAATAGCAGGAATCAATTCACAACCTATCCACCTCCCCTTCAAGTTGTCCCTATTTATTTTTCTTCTACGATTTTTTTCTCTGCTATTCATCTGACTGAGGAGACCAGGAGGGAAGGCAGCCATGCAAGCATGGAGGAACGCTCCAAAAAGCATTCCTGTTTGATGCTAGGGAGTGTTCCTGTGCCGTGCTCCGTCTGTACCGACATCATCCATATGTGAAGACTGATTCCTGCTGTTTCCAGAGATCACCTGTTACAGGTGAGTAACTACACTTTCTTGGAAAGTGAAGGAGAGGTAGATTGGCAGAGGAAATAAGGAACCACAAATGTGACATCTACTTTTTGGCCAGGATTTTTCAAAAGCTCAATGAAGTTTCACTTCATTTTCAAGGCAAATTAAATATGTTGCTAGATTTTAAATGTGTTCTGAAAGCTTTTACTAAAAAAATAGGTATTTTTCAAACCAGTTTACAGAAGAAGCGCTTAAACAGCATGCCGAGTTAACAGAAATAATTGAACATCTCTCAGATCAAACTCTTAAAAATTACGTATTTGTCATTGAAAGAAGCACTGAATCACTGATTTTCAGATTTATTTTCTTTTGAAATCAAGCCATGGATACTGGATCCTTTTGACTGTGATATAGAATCTGTCAGTGAAAACATTCAAGAGGCACTTATTGAACTAACATGCAATGATGAATGCAAATACAAATTTGAAAAAGCTGGCATGACTGCATTGTGACTGTCAAATACAACTAAACAGCTCTATCCAAACATGTGGTCTGAAAAGGCTAAAGTACTGGTGTGCTTTCCAACTTCATATTTGGTTGAATGTGGTTTTAATGCAGTAAATAAAATACATCAAGCCCAAGAGTCACATTGAATAAACATCATCAATAAAATGTCATTTTAGTTTCATTAAGAATATTTGGGGGGGGGGGGAGCAGGTGATTGCTTTAAAAAAATAACCAAAAGTAGGCGATAGGGCACAAAGGTTGAGAAACCCTGGTATAGAGGATCCTGGAGATCACGAAATGTCTGCAGGATAGCAACAAGAAGGGAAATGGCAGACAATATTTATCACTTGTTATATACCTTTCTATTTGTTTACAGCTTTTCCTCCCTCAGTAACTCTTCTTTCATTTCTTCTCCATCCTTTTTTAATATCTTTCAAACTTCTGGATATAAATTCATATAACCCTATCTCCATAATAAATATTGAAGCTAAGATTCGGGGCTAAACTTATTTCCAGGTTTTGAAAAAGTATGTTTCTGCATCATCCCTCCAGTCCATTTCAGACATGTGGGTTTATGCTCTACCACTAGTGGATGGAGACTGAGAACTACTGGTTTGATGATGTCATCCTATAAAGGATCTGTGCTGCTCTTCTCAAACCAGTATTTTCTCAATCTCCAGCAGATGGAGGGTGGATGTCTGTGCAGTCTGAACTTCACTGTAGACAGACAGATTAGGGGAGAAAAAAAAGGAAGATAAGAGTTGGCTCAGCTCTGTAGAGGGCCAGCGCTGGGGAAAGCGGCATATGGTTGGCCCTGCATGCCAGTCCCTCCCCCCTTGATCCTCCACCTCACCACTGCATGGGGTCCTTTGGTGGTTCTCTGTTCTTTCTCCCTAACCTTTGAGAGGAAACCTGGGGAAGACTTCCATGGCAGGGCACTGGCTCTTTAAATTTAAAAGTAAAAGTGAAGCTTTTTCTCAGCTGTGGTGACTGGGGAGCACCAGCAGAAGAGTTGTTAGATGGTGTGACTGACCAAGACAGTTTGATTGGGCAGCGCCAGGACAGGTGAGGGGGGGGGAGGCAAGCTCAGAATATGGGAGGAAGGTCCTATGTCAGAGCAGCTCTTTATGCTTGTGAACCATGTGGCCTGCAGCAACCGCCGGAGCCAGCTCTCAGCTGTTGGTTCTGCCATAGCTGTACACTGAAGGCCATATGGCAGGAGCTGCTCCGGAGTGCCTGAATGGAGGATCTGCAGGCCTCGAGAGGTGAGTTGGTGAGGTGGCTGATTTCAGCTCTGCTGCAGCTGTCCACAGTTTTGGCAGGAGGCGCTGCTGTGCCTGGGGGGCCATGGCTGCATCAGGACAGCCTTCTGAGGACCCAAGGCCATCTCCAGAGGCATGGAAACCTCAGCGAGCAAGGTTGGTCACCTGGGGGGAGGGGTTTGTTTTATCCTCCAACGTTTTCCTTCTTTCTGGATTCATTTTCCCCCTCCTTTTATTCTCAGGGATTTTAACATTCATGTTAACCCCTCTGACCCTTATGCTTTAAAGCTCTTCTCCCTTACCTCATCATAAAACCGCCAACTTTGCTCTACTGCCCCTACTCATCAGCCACTGCCTTGACCTTGTATTCTTCTCTAATTGCTTACCCTCAAACTTCTGTACCTCACTTCTTCACTTATCGGATCATCACCTGCTAAGCTTCACTCTTCATCACTCACTGCCTCAACCTCACCCTGTCTCCTCCAACCTCTTTAGAAATCTAAATGCTATTGACTCATTGGCTCTCTCCTCCACTGTCTCATCATCTCTTTCCTCCACTATGTCATCTGAGTCTGTTGATGAGGCAGTAGCTTCCTATAACAGTGCATTCTGCTCTGGATGCGCTTGCTCCGCCCATGCCACATCCTGTGAGGCCTACTATACCTCAACCCAGGCTGTCTTCCACTACCCGCTATCTATGTTCCTGTGCCTGTTTAACTGAGTGAGCTTGGCTCAAATCCCACACCCTTACGGACTTTCTACACTTCAGATTCATGCTTGTCAGCCATAGTACTCGCCAAACAAGACTATTATGCCCATCTAACTAATTCTCTTGCCTCTGACCCTCGCCATCTCTTTACAACTCTCAACTCTCTCCTCAAGGTGCCTCCACCTCCAACCCTCCTTTTCTGTCCAAACCCTGGCTGACTACTTCCATGAAAAAATCCATAAGTTCACACTCCAATTCCCCATGAGGTTAGCTACTTTCCCTCTTCACTTCCAACTTCCCCCCCTACCTCTGCTACCCTTTCTTCCTTTTCTATGATCTCTGAGGAGGAAACCACTCACCTTCTTTCCTCATCCAAACTCACTACATGCTCCTCTGATCCTATTCCCACCCGTCTCCTTATCTCCATCTTCTCCACTGTAGTCCCTTCCATCTCTCATATTTTCAACCTGTCGCTCTCCACAGCAACTTTCTCTGCAGCCTTCAAGTATGCTGTGGTCACTTCTCTCTTCAAGAAACCCTCACTAGACCCTACCTGTTCTTCTCACGATCGACCCATTGCCCTCCTCCCCTTTGTTTGTAAACTACTTGAACATGCAGTTCACCGCCATTGCCTCAACTTTTCTCTCAAGCCCTTCTGGATCCTCTACAATCTAGCTTTCGTCCTTTACATTCTAATGAAACGGCTCTTGCCAAAGTCTCCAGTGACCTATTACTGGCCATATCCAGGGGCCTTTACTTGATCCTCATACTTCTTGACCTTTCTGCTACTTTTGATACTGTTGATCACAACCTTCTCCTTGATACCCTGTCCTTGCTTGATTTTAAGAGCTCTGTGCTTTCCTGCTTCTTTTCTTATCGCTCCCATTGCTCTTTCAGTGTCTGTTCTGGTGGATCCTCCTCTACTGTTATCCCGCTCTCAGTTGGTGTACCCCAAGGATCTGTCTTTGGTCCACTTCTTTTCTCTCTTTATACCCATTCCCTTGGTGCACTCATCTCTTCCCATGGCTTTCAGTACCATCTTTATGCTGTTGACTCCCAGATCTGCCTCTCTACACCTGAAATCTCTCTAGCAATCCAGGACAGGATTTCTACCTGCCTTTCTGATATTGCTGCTTGGATGTCTCACCACTGCTTGATATTGGACATGGCCAAAACTGAACTGCTTATTTTCCTCCTAAACCCTCCTTTCCCCTTCCTCCTTTCTCAGTCTCTCTACTCCTCCCTGTCTCCTCAGCTCGCATCCTTGGGGTCATCTTTGACTCCTCTCTCTTCTCCACAATCCAGCTGGTAGTTAAAACCTGTTGTTTCTTTCTCTACAGCATCAAAAAAATTTGCCCATTCCTTTCTGAACACACTACTAAGACACTTATTCACTCCTTTCTCCAGGACCAAGCAGGAAGTCAGTCCTCACATATGGGTGACGTCGGCGCCGACGGAGCCCTCGCGGAGCAATTTCCCCAGCTTTCAAAGAAAGCCTTTGGGAATTGCAGCGCGCATGCGCGGTCCCCTTCCCGCCCAAGGGAGCCATCTTGCTCAGTCTTCTTTATTCCGCGGAGCCCTACAGACGCTGTTTGTGATCGCCGCTGAAAAAGTTGATTTTTATTATTTTTTCTTGTCTCGATTCGACGCCGGATCCTTTTCCCGCCTGGATTCAATACACCGGTATCGAGTCCTTTCGTGATTTTTTTCGGTTTTTGTCCTTCGTGACTGGCGTTCGCGCCATTTTTCCTTTTCCTGGCAGCCCTGTCTTTTGACCTCGCAAGGGCCCTTTTTCCCCCAATGGCTGCCAGCGGGTTTAAAAAGTGTGATCAGTGTAAGAAATTTATGTCTCTTACCGACACACACGACTGCTGCCTCCGCTGCCTTGGACGCGATCACGACCCGATGATCTGTGGTCCATGTAGCAAGATGTCCTCTAAAGCGTTGAGGAGTCGGCAGCAACAAAGGGAAAAAATCTTCTCTGACTCCGCGTCCGGCCGGGCCAGGACCTCGTCAGAGGCTTCGACGTCCCGGGCATCGTCTGAGTTCCTCTGAGCGGGGGTCTCCTGCCCGGGAGCATCATCGGAAGAAGAAACCCGCGAAGGAGGCGTCGGTGGACGCTCCTGGTTCCTCGAGGGCCAGGTCGCATAGCCCCGATAGCCGTCCCGGGTCCTCAGAGTCGGAGAGGCCTTCAAAACATCCTCGTCTCGAGTTGGAGTCTCCTGGACACGTGAGTACTGTAGTCCTCGTGGACTCACCTCCGAAGGAGCCGACGTCGGGCCCGACACCGTCGGGGGCTGCTGGGTCTCCTGAGCTCGGACTCAGGTTGACGGCCTTGGAGAGCAGTTTGGCTGCCTTCATGGACCAGCAGCGGGCATTGATCGCTGGCCTCGCCGGTGCTTCAGCCCCGACCGCCGGGACGTCCAAGTCGACCCCGGAGACCGAGCCGATCCTCGAGTCCATGCGGGCTCGAGTCGATCCTCGGTCGCAGTCTCCCTCGGCCTCCCGTTCGGGACCGAGGTCGTCGGGGCGGAAAGCAACGATGCCCACCCGACCGGAGCCGCTCGATTCTTCCTCCGAGGAATCAGCCTGGGAGACTGAGGACGAAGAGTCCCCTGGTACTTTTCGGACTCGGTGTCCCATCGGACTCGCCCGAGTCCGAACCTCGGAGACGATCCCCCCCGGAGGACACCCGGTTCTCGGACTTCGTGCGGAATATGGCCAAAGCCTTGGCATTCCCCGCGGATCCCAAGGAGGAGCCTCGAGCCGAAGAGCTCAATGCCCTCCAGTATGACTCTCCCCCGAAGGAGGCCTTTACTGTACTGGTTCCTCCGATGCTGGAGCGACTTCTCTTCCGCATGTGGGAGAGCCCGGCGTCGGCGCTGGTGTTAAGCAAGTGGGTTGATTCCATTTATCGAGTCCGCAAGAACCCCGGGTTCCAAAATGCACAACTACCGCACCATTCCATGGTGGTGGAATCGGCCATGCATCGACTCAAGAGTCAGAAGATGCACTCCTTGGTGCCTCCCGGCCGGGAGGCCCGGAACCTGGATGCCCTCGGTAGGAAGTGCTTCCAGGGCTCTATGCTTGCTTGTCGAGTCCAGACTTACCAGCTCTATATGCGCATGTATCTCCGAGACCTGGCAAAAGAAATTGCCGTGTTCTCTGCTGGTCTCTCCAAGGAACCTTTGCAGAGGTTCCAGGCCCTATCCACAGGTATTCGTGAGTGCTCGAAATTTATCTCTCGAGCAGCCTACGATGGCTTCGAAGCATCGGCTCGGGTAGCCGGAGCCGGCATCGGTGCCTGCCGACAGGCTTGGCTTCAGTCATCCGACCTCGAGCCATGGGTACAGGACAAGTTGGTCGATGTCCCCTGCAAAGGTGAAAACCTCTTTGGCAAGCCCATGGCTGAAAAGGCTGCAGAACGCGAGACCGAGACTCTGACCAGGACTAGGCTTTCCAGGAAAACCTCTGCCCCTTCTCATAAAAAGAAGGGCTCGGGGAAAAAGCCCTTTTACCCGAGGAAGGCAGCTGCCTATAATCACTACCCTCACTATCAGGCCCCAGTAGCTCCCCCACAGGGTCAGCAGGCCAAGGGACGGGGTAATGGGTCCCGTAGGCAGCAAGCCCCCAAGCCCACAACACCGGCCCCTCCTCAGCAGGGTGGGGGCTTTTGACTCCATCAGCATAGCCTCTTCCCCTCCACTGGTTTCTCTCAGCACAGGAGGCCGGCTGGTCCACTTTGCCCAAAGATGGTCAGCAATCACTTCAGATACCTGGGTGCTTCATATAGTTCAAAAAGGCTATCTTCTTCACTTTCACCAGGTACCTCCCTCCTACTTTCCAGGGGAGCCTCCCAGACTCCCTCTGCACAGGGACTTGCTCCTTCAGGAGTTAGCAGGTCTTCTTCAGGAACAGGCTGTGGAACCGGTGCCCCACCACCTGAGAGGTCAAGGCTTTTATTCCAGGTATTTCCTGATACCAAAACGAACAGGAGGCCTCAGACCCATCCTGGACTTGCGAAACCTCAACAAGTTCCTGACAAGGGAAACGTTCAAGATGCTCACCCTTGGAATCCTGCTGCCCTACCTCCAGCAGGGAGACTGGCTATGCTCCTTAGATCTAAAGGATGCCTATATTCACATCCTTATTCATCCAGACCACAGACAATATCTCCGGTTTGTTGTGGGAGGAAATCATTACCAGTACAGAGTCCTGCCCTTTGGCCTATCCTCCGCCCCCAGGGTGTTCACCAAATGCCTAGCAGTGGTGGCGGCCTATCTAAGGCTTCAAGGCCTCTCTGTATTTCCATACCTGGACGACTGGCTCATAAGGGGCCAGTCTTCCCAGGAGGCCACTCAAGCCACTCTTTGCACTGTATCTCTGCTCCAGCACTTGGGATTTGTCATAAATTTCGCAAAGTCCGCTTTGCTCCCCTCTCAGGATCTCGAATTCATCGGCGCAAAGTTGAACACACTTCAGGCAAAGGCCTTCCTGCCTCTGGACAGGGCACACAGGCTCATGAATCTAGCCAGCCACTTTCGCAGCAATTCCCTGGTCTCTGCCAGGCAATTTCTGAGACTGCTCGGCCATATGGCTTCCACGGTCCATGTAACCCCCAATACCCGCCTGAACATGCGTCCTGCTCAATGGTGCCTTCGCACTCAATGGCATCAAGCCACGGGGAACCTGGCAGACTCAGTACAGGTCTCCGACCTGCTAGTCTCTTCTCTTCAGTGGTGGATTCATCTGCCAAACCTGGTGCTGGGAGTGGATTTTCAATCTCCTCCACCTTCTCAGGTGCTAACGACCGATGCTTCTCTCCTGGGTTGGGGAGCACATTGCCAGGGGACATGTACTCAAGGCCTCTGGACTCCTTGGGAGTCTGCTCAGCAGATAAACTTCCTGGAGCTCAGAGCCATTCGCCTAGCTCTGAGAGCCTTCGCCCACCTCACTTCTCACCAATCTGTACTAGTCCAGACGGATAATCAAGTTGCAATGTTCTGCGTGAACAAACAAGGGGGCACAGGCTCCTTCCTTCTCTGTCAGGAGGCACGAAGACTGTGCTCTTGGGCCGTCCTTCACGGCATCTTCCTCAAAGCTGTCTATCTCCCTGGTCAAGAAAATTGCCTGGCAGACAGGCTGAGCAGGATCCTCCAACCTCACGAATGGAGTTTGGATCCGTTGGTAGTTCAGCAGATCTTTCTCAAGTGGGGCCTCCCCACCATGGATCTCTTTGCCAGTCCACTGAACACGCAGCTTCCCAGATTTCTGCTCTCGGCAACCGCATCCTCTCAGAGTAGCGGCGGATGCTTTTCTGATTCCATGGTCCACAGGCCTCTTGTATGCCTTTCCTCCCATGCCGCTGGTGTCTCGGACACTCTTCAAAGTTCTCAGAGACAAAGCCTCGATGATCCTAGTGGCTCCCCGGTGGCCGAGACAACCTTGGTTCCCGCTTCTAATGCAGCTGGCGGTGGACACTCCTCTTTCTCTGGGGTTTCAACCCGATCTCCTGACACAGGATCAGGGGTCTCTCCTACACCCCAACCTCCGGTCCCTTCATCTGATGGCCTGGCTGCTGAAAGGGTAGTCCTTGCTCCCCTCCTGCTGCCTCGGGAGGTGGAAGAGGTTGTCTTGGCCTCGAGGAGGCCTTCCACCCGTAAGTCCTACGCTCTTAAGTGGCGTCGGTTCTCCATTTGGTGTGCTCAGCAGTCTGAGAATCCCTTCTCCTGCTTGGTGGCAGTGGTCTTGCAATATTTGCTTTACCTCTCCAATCTGGGCCTTAAGTCCAACTTTGTCAGAGTCCACCTCAGTGCTCTCTCTGCGCATCACGCACAGGTGGATGGCAGGCCTCTTTCCAACCACCCTTTGGTGGCTCGTTTTCTCCGAGGCCTCCTTCTCCTTAAGCCTCCTTTACGCCCACCAGTCCCTGAGTGGGAACTGAATGTGGTCTTACAACGGATTACCTGTCCGCCTTTTGAGCCTATGGCTACCTGCCCTCTTTGTTTTCTTTCCTGGAAAACTTTGTTTTTGGTAGCCCTAACTTCTGCTAGGCGCGTTAGTGAACTGCAGGCCCTAGTGTCTGATCCCCCTTACACTAGGTTCTACAGGAATAGGGTAGTCTTGCGGACTCACCCTAAGTTTCTTCCAAAGGTGGTTTCTCCGTTTCATATCAACCAGGAGGTAGTTCTCCCCACCTTCTTTCCCGGGCCCCACTCCAGCCGAACTGAGATGGTCCTGCATACCCTGGACTGTAGGAGGGCCTTATCCTTCTACCTTGACTGTACGCGAGAGCATAGGAGAGCTGTTCAGCTCTTCGTTTCTTTTGACCCCATTAAGTTGATGCTGCCTGTCTCCAAGCGTACTTTGTCCATATGGGTTGCTGATTGTATCGCTTGGGCTTATGGGGCAGCCGGCCTCTCGTTGGAGGGTCGAGTCACGGCTCATCGTGTTAGGGCGAAGGCTGCGTCATTGGCTCATCTCCGCTCTGTTCCGTTGGCAGACATCTGCCGGGCCGCTACTTAGTTTTCAAGCCAGACTTTTGCGGCCCATTACTGCCTGGAGAGGGAGTCCCGCAGGGACAGTGCTTTCGGTCAGGCAGTTCTCCATAATCTCTTTGAGGTTTAGGCAACTCCTACCCTCCGACCCAGATGTTGGGCTACCGGTCGGGGGCATTTTTCAGAGAAGATTCCTTCCTTCTGTGCTGCTGAGCTAGAGGGAGCTCCTTTTTCCGCTTGGGGTCTCTGGTAGCCTTAAGCTCGGGAGTCCCATATGTGAGGACTGATTTCCTGCTTGGTCCTGGAGAAAGAGTAGTTACTCACCTGTAACAGGTGTTCTCCAGGAGCAGCAGGAATCAGTCCTCACAACCCTCCCTCCTCCCCTTGGAGTTGCAGTCATATCATTTCGTTTTTGCTAATTTTTTGCTGTCTTTTAGCTATGTCATCAGACTGAGCAAGATGGCACCCTTGGGCGGGAAGGGGACCGCGCATGCGCGCTGCAATTCCAAAAGGCTTTCTTTGAAAGCTGGGGAAATTGCTCCGCGAGGGCTCCGTCGGCGCCGACGTCACCCATATGTGAGGACTGATTCCTGCTGCTCCTGGAGAACACCTGTTACAGGTGAGTAACTACTCTTAGTCATCTCTCTTCCCTTCAATCTGTTCAGTACTCTGCTCCGTGGCTAATCTTCCGCATGCTCATATTGCCCTCTTCTCAAGTGACTTCATTGGCTCCCTATCCTTTTCTGCATCCATTTCAAACTTCCCCTGCTGACCTATAAATGCATTCGCTCTGCAGCTCCTCACTACCTTTCCTCTCTCATCTCTGCCTACACCCCTCCTCGGGAACTCTGCTCTTCTAACAAATCGCTTCTGTTTGTGCCCTTCTCTTCTACTGCTAACTCCAGACTTCATTCCTTTCACCTTGCTGCTCCTTATGCCTGGAACAAACTACCTGAGTCTGTACGTCAGGTGCCTTCTCTGGCCCTTTTCAAATCCAGGCTGAAAACTCTCATCTCTTCGCTGCTGCTGCTTTCGGATCTTGACTCCCCTGATCTCTTTTGTGTTTTGTTACCATTCCCACTAGATGTATGTCATGTCTACAACTACTGTGTTGTTTGTCTTGACTAGATTGTAAGCTCTGATGAGCAGGGACTGTCTTTTACATGTGTCTGTGCAGCACTGCATATGTCTTGTGGCGCTATACAAATGTTCAGTAGTAGTAGATTTCCTGGGTCCTCTTTATAATAATAGAAACATAGAAACGGAGAAAAATGATGACAGAAAAAGACCACATGGCCTGTCTAGTCTGTCCTTCCATATCAACAACTACAACAGTCCCCTTTTTCATTTAGAGATCCTCTGTGTTTGTCCCATGCTTTTTTGAATTCAGATACTGTCCTCATCTCTACCACCTCCACTGGGAGACTATTCCACGGATCCACCACTCTCTCCATAAAGAAATATTTCTGCATATCACTCCTGAATCTATCCCCTTTTACCCTCATCCCATGTCCCCTCGTAGCAGAACTTGCTTTCAATTGAAAGAGGCACTCCCCCTGTGCATTTATGCCATGGAGATATTTAAACGTCTTAATCATATCTCTATCCTGCCTTTCCTCTAAGGTGTACATATTAAGATCCTTAAGTCTATCCTCATATGCTTTATAATGAAGACCACTAACCATTTTAGTAGCCACCCTCTGTACTGACTCCTTTTGAAGGTGCGGTCTCCAGAATTGCACACAATACTCCAAATGAGGTCGCACCAAATACTTATACGGAGGCACTATCGCCTCCTTTCTTTGCTGGCCATTCCTCTCCCTATGCACCCTCCTTCTAGCTTTTGCTGTCGCCTTTTCTACCTGTTTAGCTAGTTTATGGACCTTTCCTCTAGGAACTTGTCCAAATTTTTTTTAAGCCCAGCTACACTACACTTCATCACACCAACTCTCAAAAGCTGCCAAATCTGAACATAAGCCAGAAAAGTAGAATGTTACGTGCTTGTAGCACAGTTGCTAAGACCTGTGGAGAGTAGCCTTTAGTCTTTCTTTCTCTGCTGAGTCCTTTGAAGAGCTAAGCTGTAAGCGACGATTGACCTATGTTGGGCATGAGTATTGGTCTCTGAGACGGAGATTCTCCACCACTGTTAACTGCCACAGATCCTCCACTTCCAGGTGCACCAGATCTGTATATCACAGTGAGGCCAATCTGCACTGAAATCACCAGACCCAAATGGGCCTCCACCTTCTGAACCACATGGTCTATGAAGGGCCACAGGGGAAACATGCATGATACGAGGTGTAACAAAAAAGAAATGAGACTATGGCAGCCACGCCCATGACTTCATGCCATTTGGCTAACCGCTTATGTCACTGTGTTGTGCAACATCTTGCCACTATTCTGCTATAATATTTTTCATCTCTCTCACTCTGTTTTTCTTTTTCAGTTTTTTTTTTGTAGCACACTGCTCCATCGCTTTGTCACGCAACTGGAGGTGGCAGAAATATGGAGCAAAGAATCAACTTGAAATTTCTGGTTAAGTTGGAGAAGGGCCCAACTTAGTGTCTCCAACTTCTCCAAAAGGCTATGGAGAAAGATGCAATGTCAGGGCCGCGAGTCTTCGAGTGGCACAAACGCTTCAAGACTGGCCGTGAGGAGGTGGAGGATGACCCCAAGTCAGGACGGCCTTCCATGACAAAAACAGCTGAGAACATTGACAGAGTGAATCAGCTGGTGCGGAGTGATCACAGATTGACGGTGCGGATGATAGCTGAGGAGCTCAGCCTGAACAGGGAGTCAGTGCAGACCATCTTGGTGCAGGAGCTGGGGATGTGGAAGGTGTGCGCCAAGATGGTGCCCAAGCTTTTATCGGACGACCAGAAGGAGCACTGAGTCAATGTTTGTCGAGACTTGCTAGAGAAGATCGGAGAAGATGCAGAGTTCGTTGGCCAAGTCATCACAGGAGACGAGACTTCGGTCTTCCAGTACGACCCTGAAAGCAAGAGATAGAACCTGCAGTGGAAGACTCGACTGTCACCCAGACCCAAGAAGGCGCGCATGTCCAAATCAAGGATCAAGGTCATGCTGATCGCATTCTTCGACCAGAAGGGAGTGGTCCATCATGAGTTTGTGCCTGAGGGTCAGATAGTCAACCAGCACTTCTACCAGCAGATCCTCAATCGCCTTCATGACTGGGTTTGGCGCAGCAGGCAGGCTCTGTGGAGAGGCAAGTCATGGCTGCTCCACCACGACCACGCACCCCCACACACTGCACTCAGTGTGAGGCAGTTCTTGGCCAATAAACAGATCACAGTCCTCGACCACCCTCCTTATTCCCCAGATCACACTGTGCGACTTCTGGCTCTTCCCCAGGCTGAAGACTGTGCTCAAAGGAACTCATTTCACTTCTGTAGAAGAGATAAAGGCCACTGTGACGAGGCAGCTGAGGGACCTCAAGGAGGAGGACTTTACCGAGTGCTTCCGTACGTGTCAGAAGCGAATGCAGAAGTGCATTAACTCGGGGGGGGGGGGGGGGTTACTTTGAAGGGGACAATGTGAATTTCTCTTTAGATTTTGTAATAAAACATTTATGGGACAGTCTCATTTCTTTTTTGTCACACCTCGTATGTCTTCCCAAGGCCACTTCTAAACAAACGCATTGAGACCTTCCAACATTCTCTCTTGTCTGCAGCTGAAGAACCTGGTCACTTTGGTATTGACCCATGGATACCATGAGATCTATTACTGGCTACACTAGCTGGGCACAATCTATCGAAATACAGACTCTGCAAGAGATCACTCCCCCAGATCTGAGATTAGTTAATTTGGATGTTTTCTTTTTCTGGCCATGTGAGCTGCCAACAGCGCCACCCATACTAGCAGTGGTGCCACCTCCATCACCAATACTAGATTCCCGGTGCCTCCTGGCAATTGATGTAGGATGTGTTTAGAACAGGAACAAAATGCCTTGAGAGGCAAAAACATTGCCTACGTTTTAGAATTCAGCCACAATTGAAGGATCACTCTGGCCTCCCCCTGCAATGGCAGTTTCTGTCACAGTGAGTGCTTCTGCACCGACCACCTGGCCAGTAACCCCCGTTGTAGAGTGCGCATGTGTACCCTGGCCCAAGGCACTAACTCCAGCATGGCTGCCATGGACCATAGGGCTTGTAGATAATGCTAAACACAGGGAGGAACTCTTTTCCAACAACTCTTGAATCCGGTTCTTCAGCTTCTGAATCCATTCTGGCATCAGCACCACTAGGACTATCCTGGTGTTGAAGTGAGCACCTAGGTAATCCAGGAACTGTGTTGCCACTAGCCTCTCTTGGCAGAGCTGATGACTCAGCCCAACTCCTGGTGCAAAGACACCACTCATTCATCACCAGCCAACTCTCATGAGGAGTCTTCACTGTGATAAGTTAGTTGTCCAGACAAGAGTGAACCAATGCCCCCTCCTGGCACAGGGCTGCTGCCACTACCACCATGAGCATGGTGAAAGTTCTGAGAACAGTGGTGAGCCTGAAGGGCAGGGCTTGAAACTGAAAATTGGCATGGATACCACAAAATGTGTAGGTACCACTGATGTTCCAGTTTATTAGGAATGTGCAAGTAAGCCTCAAATAGATCCAAGGTGATCAAGTACTCCCCTTGTCATACTGCTTCTATGATGGACTGCAGGGGCTCCATGTGGAAATGCGGCACTGTTGACTTTCTTCAGATCTAAAATCAGCTGAAAGGTTCCTTCCTTCTTGAGGACACGAAATAAAGTATCAACCAAAGCCCCTTCCTTCCAGGGGGATTCTTGCTATGTCCTTGAGCTGGAGCAACCACTTGAGGATATTTGCCATTTCTCATGCCTTTTCTCATGCTCAACAGGGGGATACACAAAAGCATCTGAAAGGGGCCATGCCATCTTGAGGGCATAGCCCTCGTAAATCACTTCCATTATCCACTGATCTGTTATCTGAGCTGAAGCAGAGTATAAAGCACCTGTAGATGACCGTCCACTGGTACCAATTCCGCTTAGAACACCAAAACATAAATAAATAAATAAATTCCAACTCCTACACTTGTCCTACTCACCACACACAGCCACTGTAAATATTTATTGTAAATAGTTTGACGATTGTTCTACTTTAATACCTTACAAAGTTAAATTTTATTGTTCAATGTAAATAGTTGAATTCTACTGTTCAATGTAAATGTATACAGATGTGTACAATACTGTTAAACTGTTACATGTAAACCGCCCTTGATCTCTGGAAGGGGCGGTATAGAAGAAAATAGTTAAATAAATAAATAAAAAACATCACTGGGACATCTTAGAGCTTCCTATGGCTCCAGATGGCCTGTCTTTGCCTCCCTTAAGGCTGCCTCAAAAGGACTGGTCCTGAGAAAGAAACCTTGACTACTGGGAAGAGGTGAAACGTACTGGATGAAATGTCCATGCCTCTTGATAACGACCTCATAAGGATGAAGAGGACAATACCCCTATGGTCTTTCCTCCAGCAGCCTAGACACCTTAGAATCGCCCAAATCTTTCACCATCCTCTCTAGCACCTCCCTAAAGGGCAGTTTAGCCTTCAGTGGGGAGCATACTGCTCTGTGCCTTAAATGCTATATCCACTGACCAATTGTATAGCCATGGTAGACATCTACATCACCAAGACCATGTTCTTTGCTGATACTCTAAGTAAGTCATACAGGGCATCAGCCATAAAGGCTGATCCCGACTCCAATCTAGTTGCCTCCGACAGGGACTGTGGAGCTCCTGGGTGATCTCAGGAATCTTCTGTAATTACTGCTAACAAGCCTGGGCACATACGCCTCAGAGACCACTGCCTGCAGAGTCAAAGTTGAGACTTTGAAAGACTGTTTCAGCAAGGCCTCCAGTTTCTGATCCTGAGAGTCGTCCTGTGCTGCTCCACCTTCCACCGGAATTGTAGCTGTCTTGGTGACCATTGTCACCAATACATCCACCTTCGGGAGCCGCAAAACCTTCTTCTCTTCTTACTGAATAGGGTATAACCGACCATGGACCTGCTAATCCGCAGGCCCACATCCGGGGACTCCTACTCCGCCGTGATAATATCCTTGATAACTCTTTGCAGCAGAAAGGACTTTGTTGACTTAGAGATGCCCTTCAATAAGGGATCCTCCACCGCCACCCC
Source organism: Ichthyophis bannanicus (assembly GCA_033557465.1). Lineage (NCBI taxonomy): Eukaryota > Metazoa > Chordata > Amphibia > Gymnophiona > Ichthyophiidae > Ichthyophis > Ichthyophis bannanicus. The sequence goes on from CM066031.1 coordinate 1,369,166,771, forward strand.
GGGAGCATCCTCTGCAGTATTCAGGACCACCAAGTTCTGAGAAATAAGTATGAACATCTCATATCTATGAAAACCCCTGATCACTGTGGGATACTGCCCTCCTGGGATCCTGCCCTCCTGGGATCAGAGGTATCCTCTAAGGGATCATCTGGCTCCTTTGAGAGAACTGAGATGCAATCATTCCAATCATCCTTGTGGTCTCTTCACAGTCTCTTGGCTTTAGGTACTGCCCCTTTGCCGGAGGCATTGTGGACTCTTTTGAAGACACCTGCTGGGACTCCTGCATCAGACCCTGCTTAAAGCAAAAGGCCTGGTGCAGCAACAACACAAATTAGTGGAAAATGGAAATCCCTGCCCCAAGGGTTCATCCCAGGGACTGCTAGATGTAACCCCTGTGCCAAAACTCCAACGTTTTGCAGGCCTGGGGCCTCTGAGGCCTCCTTGCCTGTAGCCATGACTCTGGAAAACATAGTGGCACCTCTGCCAAAATCATCTTTTATTGTTGAAGAGAAGAATCTGACACTACTACGATCACATCTTCCGTGGCTGCTGCTGGGTCCGATTTCTCTGGAGCAACCAACAACAGTTTCTCCACTGCTCAGTCATCGCATTCGCATCTGCGATAGAAACTGGCATCCGGCTGCATACAGAGCATGCTGTGGGGTCATCAAGAATTGCAGTTTTGCTACCTCTCCTGCAAGCCTGGAATGGTAAAAGCAGTTGGGCCCAGCTTACCTTCCTGGTGCTGACTAGCCTGATGGCTCCCTCATGCTGTTCAATGGTTCTGGAATCTATGCTGTGCTATTGCTGTGTGTTTCTGGCACCATGGTTTGCAGGTCTCTCCCCCCCCCCCCCTCCCCCCTTACCCCTTTCAACCTTTAAAGGGCCAACGGGAAAGAAACTTTACTTTCTCCATGGACAAGGAGGATAGAATCTGCCAAGCTAAGGGTGCAGGGGCTGTTAGTCTTCTAAATGTAAATAAGTGACCCTTACCACCTCGGTGTCAGTGTTATGATAGTTTGAAGATGGTTAAGCAAAAATAACTTACAACACTTGGTTCTTACTTGAATGATACTGTTGAAATCGGAGTCCTTTGAGAAAACGATTTGGAGTCTGGTAGAACAGAATGAATTCTGCAGCACTCATAAGGAAGGCATCTTTTTGAAAGATCTGATTCTGCCTTTCTGTTGAATCAAGAGTACATGAGTTCCAAGAGATATATAGATACTCTACTTAAATTTCATTAATTTAGTTTGTTAGCTAGCTAGGGGAGATCTATATGGGTTGTTCTTCAAAGGCATTTAGAGCAATGACATATCCATGTGGGCTTCTGCCTTTTCTGATATGGAAACTTCTAACTTGGTGATCCCGTTATCATGTTTTAGTGTGAAAAGACAGCTGACCAGAAGTATCTGGTCATTCTTAGGGTAACTGCTATTGTGGCTTGTGTTTGCAAGTGATGGATTGTTGTGCATCCTAAGGATGGATCAACTGCCATCTTCTAAGGCAAATGATGTGCATTTAATTATAAAATGTTTGATGTGTGGTAAATTGTGGAATATTTAGAAATATGGTTATGTAGGCTTTCTGAGTTGGAGGAATTTGGTTAGTTGAGAAGAGTTCATCTGTGATGCTGTTTCGGGAGACAAATCATTAATGCATGCTATTTGGCCTAGTGGGGAAAAACTCCTATCTCTTGGATGAAAGTGAGGCTTTGATAAAAGGAGGACAGTATTCAGGGATATTTGAATCATATAGAATCCTAGCACCACCCAGAGTGAAACTTATTTTGACAGGGTGGTTGGGAATACAGAGTACCATACTATTGACTTGAATCTTGTATATTCTGATGGATGTGATTGTTATTCAAAAACAGTGAATTCAGATGAGATGAAGTGCTTCCATGAAGAGTGACTAAGTAATATGAAAATAAACTTCAATTAGCTGCATCCCTAGGACTTAGTAAAGTCTCACAAAGTAAGCATTGTATATAGGAGGTTTAATTAAGGAATGGATGATATCAAGAATATGATTGAAAGTTGCAATGCTGGAATTTTAGAAAGGTTGCAGAAATTGTATGGCAGAATTTCAACGAAGATGTGAAGCATGGAAAAACACAGCTGTCTTGCCACTGATATATTATGAAGCAAGTTCTAGAACAACATTAGAGCTGTAAAAGTTCCTAATTGATTTAGGTATGAAACTGGCTTTCTAGGTTCATTGGGAGAGAGAATTGAGGCGCCGTGTGCATTATTTAATGGACTTAGGATCCAATATTCTGTTGGGCGGGCTATGTGCCGCATTGGCACATAGCCCTGCCTGCTTATCTCTAAACCCGGATATTCAATGCCGTGGCAATGGCAATTCGATGCCATGGAATATCTGGTTTAGGCGCCATGTGGAGTCAGCCGCAGAGACTAACTGGGTAATGGTGATGTTGGACCACTACCTGGTTAGCAGCCATGGCTAGTACTAGGTGAGCCAAAAGCTTGCCTAGTTTTAGCCATGGAGAGCTAAGCGGGTAGCGGCTCAATATTGCTGTTACCCGGTTATCGGGATTCCCTGCCTCTGCTCCGCCTCTGCATGCTGTCAACATGTCCTGATGCTACCCAAATAGCATCGAGGCACCTAGGGGACATAGTTGGGAATATTCAACGGCACTACTGTATCTCCAAGAACAAGCAGGAATGTAGTCTTCACATATGGGTGATGTTGGTACAGATGGAGCCCGTGCAAGAATGCTCCCCATTGTCCAATAGGAAAACATTTAGGAGCAGTCCACTCCGCCTGCGTTACTGCCTTCCCACCTTCCCAACTCCCTCTCTTCAGTTCTTCATTTTCCACGGAGCCAGCAGGAAGCAAATCCTGTCACCACAGAAAAAACCTCTTTTTGTGGATAGTGTCTGCCTTCCCGTCGACATTGGCACTGTCTAAGATATCGCTGGTCTCCTTATTTTTTTTTTATTTCTTTTTCCTTTCTTATTTTCCAAAAAAAAAAAAAAAAAGAAAAAACGTCGGGTGTTGATGTCCTTTTAGGCCTTAAGCCTTCCATACTCTTCATTCTTGTGAGTATGGAGAAACCAACTAGTGGTTTCAAAAAAATGCACTAGGTTTGCCAGAACCATTTCAGCGACTAACACACATGACTGGTGTCTTAAATGTCTTGGCCCAGACCACAAGCCAAAGGACTGTCCCCTTTGCCAGAAAATGACCCGGAGAGGCCTACAGAACCGGGCTTCTAAATTAGGTACACTCTTCACCTCAGACACGGTATCGTTGGCGTCCACTTTGCCGAGGGCCTCTTGATCCTCTCCTGGATCTCGGGTATCCTCGAAGTCCAAGCACAAGGCCGCATCAAAGTCTGCGGGAACCTCCAGGGAATGATCTCTCTCTAAACATAGAGATCCATCTGAGATGGATTGGCCTGCAAAACAGCCCTGACGGGAGGCCCTGTCCTCCAAAGCCATCGAGGGGTTCCAGGATGCTCCCGAGGCCTCGACCTCCAGAGAACTACTGGTGCCATGTTCTGGGACAGTGGCGCAAATGCCTGTCACCGATACGCAAGCATCAGTAACCTCGATAAACCAGCATATATACTGGTCATCAGCATAGTTTGGCAGCCCTATTTGCAGCCTCTGTACCCATAAAACCCTTGGCTTCAGGTACCTGGCAATCGGTACCGGTTCCGGTACCGACATAGACACCGGTATCAGGTGCGACATCGCTCTCACTCATGTCCTCCCTGGAATCCCTTACCGATACTGGTGCAAGGCCTAAACGACTCACCGAGGCAAATACATCAGTACTGGCATCTGTCTTCTGGTGTGCACTGTACCTGTCAATACTTCGAGTCCTCCGATTCCCCTGATTCCGACGCAGTCACTTGATTCACGGGGGCTCCAAGACCTTCCTTCAGACGCTTTCCACCTCAACAGCAGCGCATGTCGCTTCCAGAGTATATGCCCTTTCAGGAATTTATTTGAGACCTAGCCAAAGCTGTCTCTATCATGGTGGCATTGGAGAAGGAGCCGAGGGCGGAGGAACTGGAGATCCTCCAATAATCAATGGCACCCAAGGAAGCGGCCATCTTACTGGTGCACTGCATCCTTCATGACCTTATGCTCCGTATGTGGGAGACACCTCTCATGGTCTCACCCCAGAGTAGATATCTCGATACCGTGTACTGGGAACCGGAGTGTCCCGGATTTCAAAAGGCATAGCGTCCCCGCCATACCATGGTGGTTGAATCAGGTATGCACTGAATCAGAAGCTTATTAGCATTTCTAATAGCATTATTAGAAAAAGTACAGAGAAGAGCCACCAAAATGGTGAAGGGGATGGAAGGCTACTCCTATAAAGAGAGGCTACAAAGGTTGGGGCTCTTCAAATGGTTAAGCTCCACGATAGCTCCACATCCTCTGTTGATTCCCACCTCATACATAAATTACGCAGATAATATCCACTTGAGCTAACATATTTATTTATTTAGTAAAAACATAAAAGCATGGGTTCAGAGAAGCACATGGGGTTGAAACCCTCCTCACCAACCTATTTGACCATCTAGTCTCTGGAACTGACAAAATGCATCAAGGATTCGCCCTCATATTCCTCGACATTGCAGCGGCTTTCGACTCGGTGAACCATGAGATCCTCATACAACGCCTCAGCGAGAAAGGAATTCAGGGAACAGCCCTAAAGTGGTGCAAGTCATACCTGACTAATAGATGGCAACATGTAAGGTCAGGCTCCACAACCTCTGAACCATTTTTACAGAACCAGGGTGTACCACAGGGCTCGTCACTATCTGCATTGATGTTTAACATCTACATGCAGCCCATATGTGCCCTAGCACGTTCATTCAAGGTCAACTGTCTAGCCTACGCAGATGACATCCTACTATACATCCCATTCAGGACCAACCAACCAGACCTCTCCCCTCTAACAAGATGTTTTGAGGCAACAGCAGAATGGTTCAGCACACAAAACATGAGAATCAACTACAGTAAAACAGATGTCCTTTTCATCTCAAGAAACCAGGACTTCACCCCTCCACTCTCTTTAAAGGTCGGCAACACAGAGCTGAAAACCAAACCCACAATCCGCTACCTTGGCGTTACACTGGATCAACAACTGGATCTGAAAACCCACATAAGAAACACAGTAAAAACAGTATACATGAAAATAAGGACCCTAAAACATCTCCGACCGCTGCTTGACTTCAGCGACTACCGTTCGATCTATCAGGCATTAATATTACCACATTTCGACTATGCCAACGTAATTCTACACGGTCTCCCTCAAGCAACACTGGCTCCTCTCCAGCTTGCAATGAACACTGCGGCAAGAGTACTAACAGGGGCTTCACGGAGAGAGCACATAACGCCAGTACTGATGAACCTCCATTGGCTACCAGTTCAAGCAAGAATCCGCCACAAAGTTCTAACCTTAACTTTCAAAGCCGCAAACACCCTGACCCCCACAGCCCTCAGCAAGATGATACATAAAGTACCACAGAACAGAAACAGAAGACCCATGATGCAAAACACACTAGAGGTCCCAAAAGTAATAACAAAATGCACAAAAGCAACGACAAATAGGGCCTTTACGATTTACGCACCCAGAGCATGGAACGCTCTCCCCACCTCTATTCGAAACATCACTTACCTAATTGACTTCAGGAAGGCATTAAAGCAGCACCTATTCACCACATACTACCCTGAATCCAGCACTAGTAATCATACATATGCCCCCTCAGACAATCACTCATTGCAATTAAACAATCAGACTCAGCATGAAAAAGGATAATCAACTGATCGCTCAGAAGATACCCACTGAAATGGAATCAGGACCCCCAGTGTAAATAAGATGTAGATATGTTATACAATGTACATAGTTCCCCCCAGTTACTTCCAAGTTGATCTCCTGTTTATTGTAAATACAACTCAGGGTTCCTGTGTTGTATGGTTGATGTTGAATGTAAACCGCTCTGATCTAAAATAGAGCGGTATAGAAGAACTGTTAAATAAATAAAATAAAAAATAAATAAATATACATATATAATGTTGACTGTACATAGTTTTACCTGTTAATCCATGTTATATATTCCCATGTTCTATGTAAACTCAATGTTACTTGCATACATTGTTGTATATTTTGTTCAATGTACACCGCACTGATCTTAATAGCGCGGTATATAAGAAATGTTAAATAAATAAAATAAATAAATAAATAAATAAACCTGGAAAAGAGACGGCTGAGGGGAGATATGATAGAGGTCTATAAATTAATGAATGGAGTGGAGCAGGTAAACGTGGATCAATTGTTTACGCTATCAGAATATAGAAAGACTAGGGGACATGCAATGAAGCTACAGGGTAAACTATTTAAGACAAATAAGAGAAAATATTTTTTCACTCAACGTGTAATCAAACTCTGGAATTTGTTGCCACAGGATGTGGTAAGGGCTGTTAGTGTAGCTGGGTTTAAAAAAGGTTTGGACAAGTTCCTGGAGGAAAGGTCCATAAATCACTATTAAAAAGGGACCCAGGATAATCAATGCTTGACCCAGTACAAGCATTGTGGAACCTGTGTCTTTTGGGGATACTGCTAGGTACGTATGACCTAGATTGGCCACTGTTGGAAACAGGATACTGGGCTTGATGGGCTTCGGTCTGACCCAGTATGGCATATCTTATGTTCTTAAAGACGCGTCTCTCTAATCCATCTGGTAAGCAATTGAGAATCCTCAATGCCTTTGGGCATCAATGCTTCCAGGCCTCCATGCGCCCAGCTAGGATCAATTCCTATATACTTTATATGGGAATGTTCCTAAAGGAGGTCTCCAGGGATCTCAAAGCATTTGCTCCTCTCCTCCCAGATGACTAACTGGAAGATGCATGTCGCATTGCATGGCTTCAGGCCTCAGATCTTGAACAGTGGATTCAAGATAAGCTGGGCAACATACCTTGCACAGGGGAAAATCTCTTTGGCAAAGACTGGCAAGATAAAGCCTCTCAGAGTCAGAAAATACTACTCTAAAGAGACTGTCCAGAGTAACAGCTGACACTTCTAGGAAGAAGACTCTTGCAATGAAGTCTTTTTACAATAATAAGAAGAAAATTCTTCTCTTCCTATTACCCTGCTTCTCAGTATCAGGGCCATACCCCACAGAAGAAGCAACAGCCTTCTAAGCAGCAGAAGAAGCCACAGGTAGTTAAATCTCAATCAACCACGCAGCCACAGGCTGCGCCTGGTTTTTGACTCATTTCCAAAGAACATTGCCACCCTGCGCCTGGTTTTTCACTCTCTCCCAGAGAACATTGCCACCCTGCCTCTCCATATAGCAGACAGACTGTGTCACTACGCCCACAGATGGACACTCACCACAGTTCAGGAGGGCTACAGACGTCATCTGCAAGCTCTGCCCCCATTCCATATTCAAGGGGGCGTATCAAATACAACCCCCTCTCACTGCCCTCCTGCAAGACGATGTGTCCTCTCTTCTGTCTCAGGGTGCCATAGAAGAGGTCCCAATATTCCAGCAGGACGTGGGCTTCTACTCTCCGTACTTTCTCATGCCAAAGAAAACTGGAGGGTACAGGCCCATTCTGGACCTCAGAAATCTCAACAAGTTTCTAGTCCACGAAAAGTTCAAAATGATCTCTCTCGGGACTCTTCTTCCCTATCTCCAGAGTCAGGACTGGCTCTGTTCTCTAGATCTAAAAGAAGCGTACACACACATCCTCATCCATCCAGGAGACAAGAGATAGGAGATATCTACGCCTTACCTTTCAGGGAAAACATTATCAATACAGAGTCCTTCCCTTTGGACTCGCCCTCTGCCCCAAGAGTCTTCACAAAGTGCATGGCGGTCGTAGCCGCATATCTAAGAACTCTGGGGATATTCGTCTTCCCCTACTTATACAACTGGCTAATAAAGGCAGACACCTCCCAAGAGGTGTTGCTGTCCTTGCATTGTACCATAACAGTACTACAACACTTGGTATGTGTCATAAACCTCCCAAAATCCCATCTCGCTCCAACTCAAAAGGCTAGAGTTCATTGGAGCCTTGCTAGACACCCATCAGTCCAGGGCATTTCTGCTCCAGCTCCGTTGCACTCATCTGGTAAAATTGATGTCCCATACGCTCTTAAGAGCTCATCTGACAGCTCGAGAGATGCTACAACTCCTTGGGCACATGGCTTCTACAGTGCATGTCGTCCCACATGCCCGACTACATATGCGGATGGCCCAGTGGATTCTGGTCTTCCAGTGGAAGCAGACCTCAGTCAGTCTGCAGAACAGGATCCAATTCACTGCCCGCCTTAACACATCCTTTCAGTGGTGGTGCTCTCCAGAAAATCTGCTCGTTGGGTCACCTTTTCAGGTGCCTCCACGTCATGCACCCTGACGACAGATGCCTCCAAGTGGGGTTGGGGAGCCCATATGGGCAACCCGACTACACAGGGACTCTGGATGGTGCAGGAGTCACAACTCAGATCAATCTCCTGGAACTTTGGACTATCCTCAATGCCCTCCAGGCATTTCAGCACCACCTCACAGTACAACAGGTCTTCATCAGGTTGGACAATCAGGTTGTCGTGTTCTATGTGAACAAGTGGGGGGGGGGGGGGGAGAACAGGCTCTTGGGCTCTCTGAGGAGGCAATCCACCTCTGGTCCTTTGCCATTGCGCATCAGATACACCTCCAAGTGGTATACCTACCCAGAAAATCCAATGTCTTGACAGACAGAATGAGCCTCATCCTTCTTCCCCACGAATGGTCTTTCCATCCAGACACAATATCCTACATCTTCTAGACCTGGGAAACTCCAGACATAGATCTGTTCACAACTCCACAGAATGCAAAGCTTCCTAGTTTCTGCACAAGGACTCCCATACCCCCCAATCAACAGGTGGGATGCCTTCCACCTGCACTGAGGTCAGGGTCTGCTTTTATGCGTTCCCTCCCATACCCCTTATTCCCAAGATGCTTTTCATGCTTCAGTCTGACAGGGGCTCCATGATTCTCATAGCCCCTCACTGACCACAGCAACCATGGTTTCCGCTGCTTTTACGTCTGACTCACTCATCCTCTCCAATTGGGATATGTGTCACATTTCCTTTCTCAGGACAACGGCTCACTACTCCATCCCAATCCACAGTCGCTCCATCTCACAGCTTGGCTGCTGAGAGCATAGCCTTACAGGGCTTTGACCTTTCTCAAGAGGTTAAAGAGATCCTAGAAAGCCCTTCACCAGATGTTCATATGCTTTTAAGTGGCATAAATGTTTGGTCTGGTGTTCTCAGAAGGATCTCAATCCTTTTTCTGCTCTAGTGGAGTCCCTCCTTCAGTATCTCCTCCACTGTCCTCGATAGGTCTAAAGACAAATTCAGTGAGAGTCCACCTCAATGTCATTGCGGCCTCTCATCTGCTTGATGGACAGCCCATCTCCTCACAACCGCCAGTGGTGCATTTCATGTGAGGTTTCCTGCTGTCCAAACCCCCCATTAAGCCACCCCCAGTAGCTTGGGACCTCAATGTTGTTCTAGCACAGCTCCTCAAGCCACCCTTTGAACCATTAGCCACAACCTCACTTAAGTTCCTCTCATGGAAGGTGATCTTCCTAATTGCCCTCACTTCAGCTAGACACATTAGTGAGCTTCAGGATTTGGTGGTGGATCCACCCTATACCCATTTCCACCATAACAAAGTAGACTTTCGGACTCGCTCACAGTTTATGCCTTCTATCTAAACCAGTCAATTTACCTTCCACTTTTCTTTCCTAAGCCGCATGCATCTAGATCTGAAGCAACCCTGCACACTGTTGATTGCAAGCGTGCATTGGCTTTTTACCTCCAAAGAAATCGGGGTCATCGTAAAGCCTCGCAGTTGTTCATCTCGTTTGACCCCAGTTACCTGGGATTACCTGTCTCTAAGCGTACGTTCTCCAGATGGATAGCAGACTGCATTTCAATTGCCTATGACAAAGCAGGACTCTCCCTGGAAGAGCATGTCACTGCTCACAATGTTCGTGCCATGGCCACCTCTATGGCGAACCTACGCTCAGTAGCCATCGATGAAATTTGCAAAGCAGCAACTTGATCTTCTGTCCATACCTTTGCTGTCCATTATTGTCTGGACAAGGACGCCCGTCTGGATGCCATGTTTGGTCAGGCTGTTCTCCAGCACCTCTTTCAAACTTAGATGCAACTCCTACCCTCCATCCCAGACTTTGAAGATACCAGAGATCCATGTAGGATCTATGACCTCATCATGCCTGTTCCGAGGTGAACTTCTACCAGTTCTGAGGTCACTTCATCTGGGAGCTAGGGAATCCCATATTCCTGTTTGTTCCTGGAGATAGCATATATCTCCAGGAACAAGCAGGAATGAGTCTTCACATATGGGTACGTCGGTACCGACGGCGCCTGCGCGGGAACACTCCCCAGCGTCCAATCAGAAAGCTTTTGGGAGCATCCCTCAGCGCCTGCGTGCTGCCTTCCCGCTTTTCCAACTGTCTCTCCTCAGTTTTCGTTTTTCCGCGGAGCCGGCAGGACATCCTCCTGTCACCGCAGAAAATTTTTTCTTTAATTCTTTTTTCTTGTGGTCGCGGCTGTTTTTCCCGCCTCCACCGGTACCGCCGGTGGGTTTTTTCTTTTCTTTTTTCTCAAACTCAGGGAGAGTTTTTCCCTCAGTTTCTGTCTTAAATTTTTGGGCCTGTAAGGCCTCTCCATCATGGAGCCTTCTTCTCCTAAGAAGTGCCTTAACTGTGGAAATACAGTTTCCTTTTTAGACTCCAACAACCGGTGTCTAACCTGTTTGGGTCCTGACCCTTTTCCTCCGGAGCCATTAGGCTACAATTTTATGAGAAGAGATTTTCCATTTCGAGTTTCCCTCGATATCGCGTTCCCTTCCAGTGTCAGGGCACCGACCCTTTCTTCTCTACAGGATCAGGTAACCCCAAAACAGTCTGTTACTAGCCAATACTTGGGTGGTAGGTCTCATGCCAAGCATGATGACGGCTCCGGCCTTGCCCTCAAGACCCTATTGGCTTCAAAACCCCGGCGGGAGTCTACGGTCTCCAAAGCCTTTCAGGGGTTTCAGGTTGTTCCTGGGGCTCACCCCTCACAGAACATACCTGAGCCATGTTCGGTGGTGGCATCCGCTTCGAGCGGTACCGATACCCCGGCATCGGCACTGGTGTTGAGTGATCCACTCTTCGCCAGGGATCGTCATCTGGCGTTCTCAGTGCCTTCGGGACCGATCGATACGTCCCAGATTGACTTTCCAGTATCGGCAGCATCGCCAATACGACCACCGACGTCAGTACCCTCTAGACATGCATCGATGGACTCGCTTCCTTCGATGCTGAGTCTGGAATCGATCTCTAGTCTGGAAGACTGGGTACCGACGCGTCTCGGAACCGATGCTTATCGATTCCGGATGCGCAGTACCGAGGATACTCACCAAGGCTTTTTGGTTACCTCGGTACCGCTTGAGCAGCCTCCGATGACTGCTTCGATGGTGGTATCGCCTCCGATTCCGGCACAGCTACCGGTATCGGTATCGATGCCAGTTCCTGCAGTAACATCGGGACCAGCCACTTCCATGCCTTTTTCACCAGGATCGCTCCTTTCTATACCTAGTTTGGAGTCGATACCCGGCATGGACGATGCAGTACTGACTGTCTCAAGTCGTAACTGCCAGTACCAGTTTCCATCTAGTGGGGCTCTTTTTCTGCACCGGACCACTACATCCTCCGGTGCCCAGGCTGATGTTTCAACTTTAGCCTATCCAGGGATGGTTCCCATTGGAGATCCTTCTTTTCAGAAATTTCTCCTTGACATGGCAACATTCCTTGCTATTCCTATCCCTGGCTGTGATCCTACTCAAGGCTCTCCTGCAGAAAAGGAAAATATAATGCTTCCTTTACATCATTCTTTGCAGGATCTCTTCTGAGGATATGGGAAACACCTTTAAGTGTTTCCTCACCTTCGGCAGCAACTGATAATCTGTATCAGGTGCCCCCCTCTCCAGGGTTTCAAAAGACTCAACTTCCCCATCATTCCATTGTAGTGGAATCAGCAATGAGGAAGGTAAAAAGCAAGAAGAAGCATTCTTCTTATCCGCCAGGTTGTGAATCTAGAACACTTGATGCCTTTGGACGTCAAACCTTCCAAACATCTATGCTGGCAACAAGGATTATCTCTTATATTTTTTATATGAGTCTATCTCTCCAGGAAGTCACAAGGAAATCATCTCTTTTGACTCCTTTTCTATCAGAGCCCAAGGCTGCAGACTATTCCTTACTTCTTAGTCATAGCCAAAATATCTCTTGGTTTCTCTCTTGTGTTTCTCTAGACTCTTTTGAGTCTGTTAGCAGAACCTCTGCTATAGCCATAGGAGCACGACGTAGAGCCTGGCTCCAGGCTTCATACTTGAACAGATGGGCACAACAAAGACTGGGTAATACTCCTTGTACTGGAGAAAATCTCTTCAATAGGGAGTCTTTACTTCAGGTTGCTCATTGCTCCACTGACTTCCCTGTTTCTGGGGGCTATCCTAAGCCTTCTCCTTCCCCAGTAGGTAGGAAATGCCCTACCAAACCTTCTTTCCCTAGGAAAAGAAGGTTTCACTCTTCTCCTGCCCATTATACAGATGTTCCCAAGCAAGGGAAACCTCGCACTGATCTGAAGAATCCAAACTCCAGCCAGGATGAACAAACCCAGCAACCATAGGTTTCTGAAGGTTACTACCTACAGTTAACTTCTTCTTAGCAGAAGTTTTTTCACTGTTTTATCCTTCAAAACTCTATACATGGATTTCTTTCTTCAGGACATCCTTTTCCTCCTAGATATGCTGAGCTGTCAGGATATTCATGTCTATGGGTCACAGGTTTCTCCTCTTCTTCCTACCAAGAGAAGTTAACAACTATCCCATGATAGTTTTTTCTGTTCCAACATGAATTTTTCCTTCCGCAGACATACCATATGGTACGTTACCCTTCAGCTCCTGTTTCTCTACCCTTTCATCCAGGGTTCCCCCTGAATGAGTTGTACCATGTCACTGCAGGGCTTCTCTAGCCTTTCATTCCAGTGTAGTTTTTTCCTTGAATAAATTCCCCCCTTTTCTCTGGGCAGCCATCAGACAGGGACAGGAATTTCTCCTCTCCTTTTGTCTGTTCTCTCTGTTTTACACAGGAAGATTTTCTTTGCTCTCTCTTTCAGCAGCTGCCCATGCAGGAGTTCCAGTGATTGGACTACTGGTACTTTTCCACAAGTTTCCAGTCTGTCTTCCACTACTTTCTGTGTGGCCTTAGTTGTGATTCCAAGATAGTGCTTTCATCTATCTTGGGTAATCCTAATCACTTCAGGCTTATCACACTATCTTCTTTTCTTGCCATCTCCACCTTCATGGATTTGGCAGCAGAGTTGACCTACAGCCAGTTTTATTTCCTAATTCTCCTGCATACTGCTCTCTGCAATCTTCAAAGAAGCTTTCTACTGTGGGCCCTTGCTAGAGAGCATGGAGTTTTGTGTCTGACTATTCTATATGGTTGGGAAAGGCTTCTCAGTCATTTTCCATGACTGTGAGGGTTCTCCACACCCTGTTATCTCCTGTTATAATACAGGATATAAGCTTTTTCTGTGTGAATGTCCAAAAAGTTTTCCAATTCTGCAGGAATATGCTCTTTTTTCCTTGCAGCTTGTCCTCATGGTATCCTACTCTTTTATGGACGGCACATATTCTACTAGTAACGCATGATACCCCTTGTGTCCCTCCAATGGGTCAGCCTGGTATCTCATCCTATGCGTTTTCTGTCCATTTACCATGTCAGAGTTCTACAAGACTCAGGACTTGCGGTTTACAGACTGATATTATCTTCTGTTTTTTCACGCAACCATTCTGGTTATTTCACTGGATAGCATTCCTGCACCATCTTAGCCAGGAGGAATAGATTCTCTATCTTCTCAAGTAGGTTCCACCTTCTTGTTGTTAGATGAATCTTTCTCCTTCACATCTCTCATGTGAATGTTCTTATGAGCATATCTCTATCTGCTACTGCAGACATGTATCTTTAGACATACATATTCATGTATGTATATATCTCTATATACTTCTATAGATACATATATCTGTAAGCTGTGTGTGCATATATTATGCCCCTATATATATATATATATGTATATATACGTATATATATATATATATGTATATATACGTATATATATATATATATATGTATATATACGTATATGTATATATGTGTGTATCTGTCGAGATGCTTCCTTATAAGTAGATATGTATTTATATACTTATCTCCCTAACTGTCTATGCTATAAAGGTTTTTACCTTCCTAGAGGTTCCAGACAGTGGGCTTGCATATGTTCTTACTGTCCCTCAGTATGTGGAGGGTATTATGCACACAACCACTACTGTGGTACTAACAGCTATCACTTTACCTCTAGATCTCGCTATCCCTAAAGTACCATGCTTCAATATCTTTCCTATCTCTCACCAGCTAGGAAAGACAGGGTAGATCTTCACTAGCTCTAAGGTTTCAGCCCTTCACACATCTGTCCTCCTTGGGAATAAGGGCTTTTCCCCATACCCCTTCTTCCCTACAGGACTGGGCTAGTTGTCCAAATCGGTCAGTCTTCCTCTTTTGTTCCTACATGTTAATGACTCTGTAGCTAAAAGAGTTTTCAGCTTTTTCCCATAAAGCTTTCCACTGAAGACCTGCCGTTTTTATACTACTCCAGTTGACACCTGGGTCACCTGCCAATTCCAGATTTGGACCTTCACCTTCACTGATGTGAAGTCACCTTGAGGATTCCTCTACTGAATCTCCAGTAGACTCCATCAGCCTCTCTACTTCCTGCAATCCAGTAGGTAAGGTCCATATTGTGATTACTCATTCAATATTTTTAATAGTAATTATCATACATGCCAAGGACTCCTCTCCTGTAGTCCTTAGGTTAGCTGTTTTTCCTACAGCTCCTCTCTTTTCAACTCCTACCCACCATCCCTCATGGGATGCCAGAGATCCATGTGTGGAAAGTGCAGTCCTGTTCCATGGACATGCATTTTATGGAATCTCCCCCTGGCATCCACAGCTAGGGAGTCCCCATATGTGAAGACTCATTCCTGCTTGTTCCTGGAGATAGCACAGTTACTTACCTGTAACAGGTGATCTCTGGGAACAGCAGGAATAAGTCTTCACAACCCACCCACCTCCCCTAGGAGTTGTATCTCTCTATCTATCTTCCTTTCCTCTTTCTCTCCCTTTGTCTCAGCTATGAAACTCAACTGAGGAGAGACAGTTGGAAAGGCGGGAAGGCAGCACGCAGGCGCTGAGGGATGCTCCCAAAAGCTTTCTGATTGGATGCTGGGGAGCGTTCCTGCGCAGGCTCCGTCAGTACCGACGTACCCATATGTGAAGACTTATTC
Organism: Ichthyophis bannanicus; assembly: GCA_033557465.1. Classification (NCBI taxonomy): domain Eukaryota; kingdom Metazoa; phylum Chordata; class Amphibia; order Gymnophiona; family Ichthyophiidae; genus Ichthyophis; species Ichthyophis bannanicus. The sequence goes on from CM066031.1 coordinate 1,369,182,225, forward strand.
CTGCTGTTCCCAGAGATCACCTGTTACAGGTAAGTAACTGTGCTTTACTCACCTTTAACAGATGGTCTCCGGGAACAGCAGGAATTTAGTCTTTACACCCCACCCTTCTCCCCTAGGAGTTATAGGGTTTCATTTACTCTCTTTTCTCAGCTACAAACTCAACTAAAGAGAGGGAGTTGGGAACGCAGGAAGGCAGTAACGCAGGCGCAGTGGACTGCTCCCAAAGGCTTTCCTCTTGGACGTTGGGGAGCATTCCTGCGCAGGCTCCATCGGTACCGACATCACCCATATGTGAAGACTAAATTCCTGCTGTTCACGGAGATCACCTGTTACTGGTGAGTAACTATGCTGTAGGTGCTGTTGAATATTCCCGATTAAGGTGTTTACATGGTTTACTGGGCTGTAAACCATGTAAATGCCTTTTGAATATCAAGCCCTTAGAGTTTTATGGAGGTGACACACGATAGACCTCTTGCTGTGTAGCATGTGAAGGGGGCTGTTCATGTAAAGTTTCACCAAGCTTCAAAGAAAAGATAGAAAGCTCTGTTTTTTTACTGAAGTGAAAAAATGAGATTATTTTATTGACGTCCTGGATGCTGCTGAAGAACTATTCTATCTTGTGGAAAACAAAGCAGAGCGTTCTCAGGTAAGTATAGCTTATAGGGGTTTTTTTTGTTGGTTTTTTTTTTAAGCCTTTAAGCCTAAGTGACCACTCTGAAGGAGAGTATATTGAATGATATGAAACTTAGATAAAATATGCTGTAATGAATTAAACGGCAGATGAAGGCATTAGGGCACTGAGGCCTTGCTGTGGCATTTAAGATGGTAAAGTCCTTTCATAACAGTTGAGGTGATAGGATGTTAGGATCCTGACAAAACTGATAATAGAACCTTCCCAGTCAAGGGTGTGCTGAGGCATTGTATAATATGAGAGCTGGTAATCTAACATGCCCAAGTGATGAAGCTCTTGCAGAGTTGGGATAACATGGCTGAAGGAGAACACTGCTTTGAGGGAATTCAGAACTGTTCCAGTGCCATCTAAGACACTGAGTGAGAAGGGAGCGATCTGGTTGCCAACTTTGGTTGGCTGCGGAATCTTATGAACCACCGCATTTAAAGCAGCTCAAGCTATAATTGAAGCAATCCTGCTTAATAAAGTTCCTGTGCGGATATCCAGTTTAGTCCTCCACAATCGGGTTCTGCCCCTCTCACTGCAGCATGCAGACTGGACCAATCAAATCTTCTGTAGTACATCTCCAGCAGGAGCTCCCAGAAGCCCCCCAGTGTGTCCAGTCTCGTTGCAGTGTGTGGACGTAAAAGTGTGTCCTCTGGGCACACTTAGTGACCTTGGCAGGAGCAACACTAGTTAGTTTGTTTTCTAGGATTTATTTTGGGGACATTCCTCTATTTCTTTGCTAGATAGCTGTGCCTTTCAAACTGAAAGTAAAAAGAAGCCTGTCTCCCTGGAGCTGTGCCACAGGAGACTAAGAGAAAGTCAGACCTGCTGGCTGCTGTTGCCTGCCTAGACCATTTTATCAGCCCTGGGTGAGCTTCCCCTAGACAGGACGGGGAATTGCCATACCTAAGAAGGCAGTGCCTGGTGCTGGGAGATTGTGGATGAATCATCTGATCCTGAGCTGGTAGGAGTTTGCATTTCATTTTACTTTATTGTGTGCAGTGCTCTGCCTGGGATACCAGCGTTTCTGTAGGCTCTCCTGAGCTTATTGGCAGTTTTTTCTACAATCTGCTCGTTTGCCCTTCATTACAGGGTCGTTTTAATTTATTTACATGTTTTTTGGTGACTTTTATATTTTCGCGCCGTTTTTTACCGCGGGTGAAAAAGTGCGGCGGCCATTTTGGATTTCAAAAGTGTTTTTTTCAGGCAGTTTTGATCACTGTGCACTGGTTCCCCTAGCGTTTTTGGGATTCTTTTTTTTGGCGATTTTGCTCAGGGCACCCCAGGGATCCTGGGATATATTTTGTTTCTTGTAAAAAAAAAAAAAAAAAAGAGAAGTTAATTTTAAATCGGGGCTGATTTGCATAGGTCTGCTCAGGTGCTGTGGGCTTTCCTGTGACTGTCCTCTTCTATCCCCCTGGGCAGAGGTGGCCTTGGGATGGCTTCCAAGCCCCAGTGTGTGATTTGTGGAGCCCGCAGGGCGGGGACTGATCCTGGCATCTGCAGGGACTGTGCTGCAGTCCCCTCTGAGTTAGAACAATCAGGGAATGTTCAGGATCCGGTTACCCCTGGGGATGCTTCTAATTCAGGGGACAGTATTCTCTCCCCGAGCATCCCTCAGTCTGGATCGGTACCTCCAGCCAGCGGTTCCGTGGCTATGTCCCAGCAGACTGCTGTTACTGCCCCAACTATGGACTTCTCCCCTGATTTTATACTCCTAATGCATCAGGCATTTCGCCTGAGCAGGTCCGGTCAGTTGCCGGCTGTCGGGACCCCCCCTTTTCTCTCGGGGTCCTTGGGGGAGGGTCCTTGTCCTTCTCCGCCCGGGGGCAAGCGGCTCCGGCTGGGGGGTCAAGAGCAGGACGCCCTGGGTTTACTGGCATCAGAGGCGGAGGGCGATCCTGACACTGACATGGAGGAGTTGGAGGATGGGGAGATCCTGGAGCCGGAGGATCAGGCTCGGGTCATTCGGGTGTTCCGTAGGGACGAGCTGGTTCCTCTGGTCACGGAGTCCCTGCAGGCGCTAAACCTTTCGGCGGTGCGGCCCCTGGAGGAGGAGGGTCTTGAGGATCCTCTAATTCAGGCAGTTAGGGATGCCCAGGTGGTTTTTCCCGTCCACCGCGTGGTGGATCAGATGATCCAGGCGGAATGGGAGCACCCGGAGTCTGGTTTGAAGGGGATTCGGACCATGAATCGTCTGTATCCTCTTGCGGATAAGGACAGGGACTTGTTCAAGTCCCCCCGGGTGGATGCTGCGGTTTCCGCGGTGGCCAAGAAAACTACCATCCCGGTTGAGGGGGGGCGGCCCTCAAGGACGGGCAGGATAAGAAGGTGGATAACTTGCTCAAGCAAACCTTCGATACGGATGCCGTGTCATTGCAGGCCTCTATTTGTGGGGCTTGGGTGGCTCGGGCGTGTCTGCGGTGGTCACAGCAATTGCGCTCGAGCTCCGGGCTCGACCAGCAGGGTCTGGTGGAGGTGACCCGGTTGGAGTCCGGCTCGGCTTATCTGGCGGATCTGTTTTATGATTTAATCCGCGCGTTGTCTAACAGTATGGCCTCCGCGGTAGCGGCGCGCCGGTCCCTCTGGTTGCGCAGCTGGGCGGCGGACGGTTCTTCTAAGGCCCGCCTCAGTAAGCTGCCGTTTAAGGGCAGATTGTTATTTGGGGAGGCCCTCGAGAAATTGGTAAAGGACCTCGGTGAGTCTAAAGGAGGCCGGCTTCCGGAAGATAAGCCAAGGGCCAATCGGTCCGCCTCGTCGGCGCGGGGATCCTTTCGGGATCCGCGCAGGTTTCGGCCCTCCCGCCAGTGGGCCTCGCAGCGTGGCAGGTTTGGAACGCGTGGCCAAGGATTTCGGGCCTTCAGAGGAGCCGGCAGAGGCTTCTCTGCAGCCGGTTCTTCCTCGGGCTCTTCCTTTGGACGCAAGCCACAATGACGCCAGGCAGGCTCTGGAGGGAGGACCGCTTATCGGAGGTCGCTTGCGCGATTTTCTTTCCTCTTGGGCCCAAATAACGTCGGATCGCTGGGTGCTACAAATTATAGAGGAGGGTTACGCTCTGGAATTTGCGTTCCCTCTTCCAGATTCCTTTGTAATGTCTCCCTGCAGGGGAGAGCAAAAGACGCGGGACATCCGCGTGACCCTGGATCGGCTGTTAGCGCTAGGAGCGGTGGTTCCGGTGCCTCCCTTGGAAAGAGGCGCCGGTCGCTACTCCATTTATTTTGTGGTACCCAAAAAGGGCGACTCTCTGCGTCCGATTTTGGATCTCAAGGGCGTGAATCGCGCGCTCCGGGTCCCGCATTTCCGCATGGAAACCCTGCGGTCAGTCATTGTAGCGGTGCGAAAGGGGGAGTTTTTGACGTCCCTCGATCTCACCGAGGCCTATCTGCACATCCCGATACGCCCAGCCCATCAGCGGTTTCTCCGCTTCGCGTTCCCGTGGGGCCACTTTCAGTTCAGGGCCATGCCGTTCGGCTTGGCTACGGCCCCGCGCACTTTCACGAAGGTGATGGTGGTGGTCGCGGCGGCCTTGCGCAAGGAGGGCATTTTAGTCCATCCTTACCTGGACGACTGGTTGATACGAGCAAAATCCAGTCGCGAGTGCCGGCGGGTCACGAGCAGAGTGGTAGCACTGCTGCGGTCTCTCGGCTGGGTGGTGAACGAAAGGAAGAGTTGTCTGCGGCCCTCGCAGGACCTGGAGTATCTGGGGGTGCGCTTCGACACTGCTCGGGGGCTGGTGTGCCTTCCCGAGCGCCGCGTCCTGGCGTTGCGGGCTCTGGTCCGACTATTTCGGGGGATGCCCGCTCCGTCGGCGTGGTGGTACCTCCGGCTTCTCGGGACGATGGCGGCGACCTTGGAGGTGGTTCCTTGGGCGCGGTTCCACATGCGCCCGCTTCAGAGGGCGCTCCTTCGGCGCTGGTCCAACCAGTGCGATTCACTACACAAGAGGCTGCCCTGCCCGAAGGCAGTGCGGCGGTCGCTGCGGTGGTGGCTCTCCTCCGAGAACCTGACGCGGGGGATTCCCTTGGAGCCTCCTCTGTGGGTTCCCCTTACCACGGATGCGAGTCTAGTCGGCTGGGGAGCACACTGCGAGACCCGCTTCTCACAGGGGGTGTGGTCCTCGCAGGAAGCGTCTTGGTCGATCAACCGTCTCGAGCTTCGGGCGGTTCGGCTGGCCCTGATGAGCCTGGAACCTCTGGTTCGGGGTCGGGCGGTCCGGGTTTGGTCGGACAATGCCACCACGGTGGCGTACATCAATCGACAAGGGGGCACAGGGAGTGTGGCCCTGGATACGGGGGCGACGGCCTTGTTCAGCTGGGTGCAGACTCGGCTGCCGGCAATCTCGGCGGCGCACATTGCAGGCGCAGACAATGTACAGGCCGACTTTCTCAGCAGAGTGCGGGTGGACCCCGGAGAGTGGGAGTTAAATCCTCAGGTGTATGCGCAGATAGTTCGGCGATGGGGTCCACCCATCATGGATCTGATGGCGACCTTCCAGTCGGCCAAGACAAGTCGCTTCTTCAGCAGGCGGCGGGAGCGGATGTCCGAAGGACTCGACGCTCTCATTCAGCCGTGGCCGACGTCCGGGATGCTGTATGTTTTTCCCCCGTGGGCCTTGATCGGCCGGGTCGTCCAGCGCATCGAGTGCCATCAGGGGCGGGTGCTGCTGGTGGCCCCGGATTGGCCCCGGAGGCCCTGGTATGCCGACCTCGTCCGGCTGCGAGACGGCGTGCCGTGGCGCCTTCCGGCGCTGCCGGACCTTCTTCTTCAGGGCCCCTTGCGGATGCCCCAGGTGGCTCGATTCTCGCTTACGGTTTGGCCATTGAGAGGGCTCGGCTGAAAAAGAAGGTTATTCGCCCGCGGTGATTTCCACCTTGCTGCGGGCAAGAAAGTCGTCCACTTCTCTTACTTATGTCCGAATTTGGAGAATTTTTGAGGATTGGTGCTCCCGGCGTGGAGTTCGGGCGGCGACGGTCTCGGTGCCCGTCGTGCTCAGCTTTCTTCAGGATGGCTTCGAGAAGGGTCTCGCGGCCAGTTCCCTAAAGGTCCAGCTGGCCGCGCTCTCTTGCTATAGAGGCAAGGTCTTGGGCCGCCTTCTGGGCGCTCATGCGGATGTACGGCGTTTCTTGACCGCCGTGTTCCATTTGCGGCCTTCCCGCAGGACGGTGGTTCCTACGTGGGATTTGAATTTGGTCCTGCGGGCTCTGGCTCGGGCACCCTTTGAGCCGTTGCGGAGAGCGTCCTTGAAGGATCTCACGTTGAAGACGGTGTTTCTGGTAGCCATTTGCTCGGCACGGCGCATCTCGGATCTGCAGGCCTTGTCTTGCCGAGAGCCTTTTTTGTCTTTCTCTGCGGAGCGGATTGTGCTCCGTCCGGTTCCTTCCTTTCTGCCTAAGGTGGTGTCTCCCTTTCACCTTAATCAGGCAGTTTTCTTACCAGTGATTTCGGCAGACTCGGTCGAGTCGGTGGACAAAGGGCTACACCGGCTTGATGTGGGTCGCACGCTGCGTCGTTACTTGCAGTCTACCGAGTCCTTCCGGAAGACTGATCGGCTTTTTGTGCTCTTTGGAGGTGCACGGAAAGGGGAGGCGGCGGCTAAGGCCTCCATTGCTAGGTGGCTTAAAGAAGCGATCGCCTCCGCGTATCTGTTGCAGCGGCGGCCGGTTCCGGAGGGTCTCCGGGCTCATTCTACTCGGGCTCAGGCGGCCTCTTGGGCGGAGCATGGTCTGGTTCCGCCAGCGGAGATTTGTAGGGCGGCCACCTGGTCGTCTCTGCATGCTTTCAGCAGGCACTATCGATTGGATGTGTCAGCGGCTCGGGATTCCTGTTTTGGTTCGGCGGTTTTGCGCGCCGGCCTACAAGGTCCCGCCCGGTCTTAACTGCTCTGTTACATCCCGATTGTGGAGGACTAAACTGGATATCCGCACAGGAAATGGAAATTACACTAACCTGGTAATTGTAGTTCCTGTAGGATCCAGTTTAGTCCTCCTTCCCTCCCGAGTATCTGAATGATTTTGCGGCGCGCTATCCCGAGCAGGGGTTTCTAAGATGGGTTGCGTCCCGTTCGGGCGATAGCGGCAGTCGGGCATTCCAGCTATGGCTCTTCCCTTTCCTTGGGGTTCCCTAAGCTCCTTGGTTCCTGGGGGGGGGAGCTTGGTGTAAATTTAAGGGCGTCGACTACGGCGCCGGGCAGTGTTCTGACTTCCTCGTTTGGGGAGGGAGTTGGTTATTCCAGAGGGGGAAAGTCATGATTAATGTTATTCTAATGATAATTTCATGTGTTGCTTCGTTAAGTATGCTTTGTTACTAGTACACTGGGGGGCTTCTGGGAGCTCCTGCTGGAGATGTACTACAGAAGATTTGATTGGTCCAGTCTGCATGCTGCAGTGAGAGGGGCAGAACCCGATTGTGGAGGACTAAACTGGATCCTACAGGAACTACAATTACCAGGTTAGTGTAATTTCCATTTTGTTGCTTGATATTTTGGAGAAGGTAGGATAGTGGTTAAATTTCTGAATCTTAAATATGTTCTGAATGTATTGGATCCTAGATGGCAGAGAGATGTGAAATGTGTCTGCTTTGCAATATGAAGGTAACCTAACTGAAGCTCTTGAGCCCTTGGGGTTTTTTGAATTATAATTTCTATTCAATTGCATGAGACAGACAGCTCTGAGGTGAAGTAGTACAGTAGTTAATCGGCATCATATTGGGTGGTCAGTAATTTCCTAAGACTCTTGTGATTCTTTGTGGCAAAAGATTGGGCTGTTTTATACCTTTTTCTCTGGCATATCCCACATCTCAGCAGGTGATGGATTCTGAGGTATGTTTGTAGCTATAAATGGAGTCTATTTGAGAAGGAAAAAAGTATAACAAGCACTGCATCTACTGCTACCACTTGTGTGGTCTGGGTTTTCACCCTTCCCCCTTTTTAAACTAAACCTATCCTTAGGAAACACGTGTTATGGGGTCTGAGGTGCACAGGAACAGTAGGGTATTTTGATTTCCCCTGTTACTGTTCTACAGAATGATCGTTGTACACATGATGGCCCTGTTTATAACTTGAAAGGCAAATGATGCAACTCTGGTTGAGTGATAATAAATGACTTGGTATTGATAAGCTTAATTTCAATTTTATAAGAGGAAGCAGAATTAAAGATTAATATTCTTGAAGAGCCTAGAGGATTTCTAATATATTTCCCAAATGTTGGAGATCTTTTCCCTTGATTTTATTGAATCAGTATCTGGTTTGGCGTCTTACTGAAAGATCCCATGATGCTTGGGATCGTTTGTGATGTGGGGTATTATCCAGAGGTATAAAAACATTGAGAAATGCTCTTATTTGGTACAAAGAACCAAAAGATAAAGAAGTTACAAAACTGAAACTTGGTATGGAAGAAATAGATAATGGAAAAAACACTGATCTCATATCATCTTTAACAGTTAAGAATATATACATGTATATAGGCAGTTAGTTTAGGATCTCAGGTGCCACACACACACACACCAGCTTATTACCTCCCATTGGCAGTGGAAGACTAGATACACTCTGGTACATAAGGCATATACAGTCTGGTGATAGTAAATACCAGACTTCTGGATATCACCCCAATGCATACCCCATGTCACAAATAATGTTTTTTTGTTACGATATAAGATTGCCTCTCCCTAGGACTGTGGTTAGTTCACTTAGTGACTTATGCTCGAGTAGGCAGAAAGCAGTTTGATTCAGTATTATCTCCAGGAACAAGCAGGAATGAGTCTTCACATATGGGTACGTCCGTACCGACGGAGCCTGCGCGGGAACGCTCCCCAGCTTCCCAAAAAGGAAAGCTTTTGGGAGCATCGCACAGCGCCTGCGCGCTGCCTTCCCGCCTTTCCTAACTGCCTCTCCTCAGTTCTTTGCCGCGGAGCCAGCAGGTCGTGTTCCTGTCACCGCTGAAGAAGTTCTTTGTTTTATTTTATTTCTTTGGTCGCGCGTCTGCCTCCCCCAACTTCGGACCGGTACCGCCGGTCTTTTCTTTCTTTTCTTATACAAAAAACCCCCCAAAACATAGTTTTTCCCTCACTTAGTGTGTTTTTCTTCTTTTGGGCCTTAGGCCTCACAAAGAAATTTTCCTCATGGAAAAACAAGCCTCTGGGTTTAAAAAATGCACTAAGTGCAGCGGTACTATTTCTGTTATCGACACCCATGAATGGTGTCTTAAATGTTTGGGTCCTGAACACTCCATTCCGGATTGTCCGTCCTGTTCTTTGATGTCTAAACGAGGTTTACAGAACCGAGCAGCCAAGCTCCATGTGCTGTTTCCCTCTGATGCAGTTTCAGTGGCATCGACGTCTTCCAGGGCTTCTTCTTCCTCCCATGGATCTCAGGTAACCAAATATAAATCCAGCCGGTCCTCGAAGGGTAGATCTCCTTCCAAGCATCGAGATGCCTCCGGGCTTGCCCTCGAGGACCCTGCACCGGCAAACAACCCCGGCGGGAAGCTCCGGCTTCCAAAGCTCCACCTATGTGGTTACAGGTTCACATCGATGGCACGGCCTCAACCGATCACCTGTTAGAATGCTCTGGGGTACCGGCGCAACCTTCCGGTACCGAATTCCAGGCATTCATGGCGTCGATGGATCACAATGTTCTATCCATGCAGCAGGCTATCACTGCCTTCATTCAAGCTGCGACGCCGCTGATACCACAACAAACTCCATTGTCGGTATCGGCTCCGGTACCGGCACCAGCACCGGTACCGGTACCGACTGCATCGACATCGACCAGGATGCCGACTGCAGCGGTTCCCTGTCCAGGGATGCTCGTCAGTACCGAACCGATACCAACGACGCCCGATGTCGATACCGCTCGATACGCGTACCGAGCTTTAGAAGACCACCCTGACAGGCGGTATTTCGATTCCTCTGATTATTCTGATACATCAGAGGAGTCTGCTGAAGTATCCATAGCCCTTCCTGAAGAGCCTTCTCCAAAAAGAAGAATGTCTCCTCCAGAGGACTTGTCCTTTCAAGACTTCATAAGAGAAGCGGCTAAAGGACTTTCTATTTCAGTAACCTCTGAATCAGAGCCTAGAGCTAAAAAATTGGATATTTTAGGTTATTCTAAGGCTCCTAAGGAAGCAGTCACCTTGCCAATTCATGAGATTCTTTATGAGCACATGATTGACTTATGGGAGACTCCTCTCACTATCTCTCCTCATTCTCGAAGATTGGACACTATGTACCGTGTCCCTCCTTGTCCTGGTTTTCATAAAACACAGCTTCCCCACCATTCTATTGTGGCGCAGTCAGCTATGAAAAGGATAAAGAGTGCAAAAAGACACTCTTCTGCCCCTCCAGGAAGAGAATGCAGGACCTTGGATGCTTTTGATTTGGTTGATCACTCCCTTCTCCTTCAACGCTTGCGGGATGCGGGTCTTTGTAGTACGGTTCACCACTGGTTCCACTCTTTTCTTTCCACCCGGTCCTGTGCAGTTCTTTCTCCTTCACCCTCCACCCCCCCTTCAGATTCTCACCATCTTCCGTGCGGGGTCCCTCAGGGCTCTGTTCTTGCACCACTTCTGTTTAATCTCTTCTTGGCTCCCCTAGCATCTCTAATCCAACAATTTGGTATATATCTGCTTTCTTCTATGCTGACGATATTCTCCTACTCCACCACACTTCCCCCTCTTGTCCTGATCTTTCCGCTCTAGACTCCTGCCTCACAGCTGTCACAAACTGGTTAACACTTAACTGTCTTCACTTAAATCTCACTAAGACTATCGCCATCTGGTTCTCCCACGGCAGTTCACCCCCTTCTAAAGCTCCCACTTTTTCCGGCACTCCCGTTCCTTTGGTTTCAACTTTCCGCTACCTTGGTGTGCACTTCGATTCCGATCTATCCTTCAATACTCACATATCCCATGTCACCAAAACATCCTTCTTTTTTCTCCGGCAGATCCGTTCCATTCGTCCTTTCCTTTCTCCTTCGGCCCTTACCACCCTGGTACTCTCCCTCGTTATGTCTAGAGTAGATTTCTCCAATTCACTTCTCATTGGTCTCCCTAAATATCAGTTGTCCCGTCTCCAACGAATTCAAAATACTGCAGCACGCCTCATTACACATTCTTCCCCCAGAGATCATATCACCCCTGTATTATTTCACCTCCACTGGTTGCCTGTTCCTTTCCATGCCACTTTTAAATCGTTGACCCTTGTACACAAAGCCTTTCACACCATCACCCCGCAATACCTAATGGATCTCATTTTTTTTCATTCCCCCAGACACACACCGCGTTCTTTCCACCTCAACCGCCTCACCCTCCCCTCTCCCTCGCGCGCTCACCTACAGTCCACCCGTACCTCTGCCTTTTTTTTTTGCCGGTCCTGCCCTCTGGAATGCTCTTCCCCCCTCCTTCCGCCTGGACCCCCAATATACCACATTCAAGCAAAACTTAAAGACCCATCTGTTTTCCTTGGCATTTGATGTACCTTCCCCCTTCGTGTGATCCCTCTCCCCCCCCCCCTCCTCTGAATCCCTATCATGCTTTCCTTCTCTTGTCTTGTCTTGTTCTGTCCGCCTCTTCTCTCTCCTATCCTATCATGATATTGTAATTTCTTTTCCTTTTTATTGACTTCCAGCCTCTTTTAATGATTTTTATTGTACACCGTCCTGGTTATTTTGGAAAGGCGGTTTTTATCAAACACAATAAACATAAAATCTTCCAAGCCAGTATGCTCATTGCCAGAATCAACTCCTATAGCCTTTACATGGGTATGTTTCTAAAAGAAGTTGCAGATAAGCTGCACACTTTCCTCCCTTTTCTTCCAGAGGATAAAAGGGAAGAATTCCTTCTTTGGCTCAAGCATACGCAAGACATTTCAAAGTTTTCCAATCGGGCAGCCTTTGACTCCTTTGAAGGTGCTAGCAGAGCTTCGGCCATTGCCATAGCTGCTCGAAGAATTGCTTGGCTCCAAGCTTCTGATTTAGAACCTTGGGTCCAGGATGGTTTAGGAAATCTCCCCTGTACAGGTGAAAATCTGTTTGGCAAAGAGTGGCAAATAAAGGCCACTCAAATGGATGCAGAAAATTCTGCTCTGGATAGACTTTCAAAGTCAACCTCCATTCCTGCCAAGGAAGGTTAGCTCATTTTGTTCCCAGATGGGAGCAAATTACAACAGAGCAGTGGACCCTCTCCATCATAAGGGAGGGCTACAAGCTTCATTTCTCAAACCTTCCTCCTCACACCATGGTGAGACATTTCAATTCTACAACATCTCTTCTCGACCTTCTAGGTCAGGAGGTGGCTACCCTTCTTGCCCAAGGGGCAATAGAAGAAGTACCTCTTCTTCAACAAGGGTCAGGGTTTTACTCCCCCTATTTTCTCATCCCAAAGAAAACAGGGGGCTACAGACCCATATTAGATCTCAGAGAATTGAACAAATTTCTATGCAAGGAAAAATTCAAGATGCTTTCTCTGGGCACTCTCCTTCCATACCTTCAGAGTCAGGATTGGCTTTTTTCTCTAGATCTCAAGGATGCATACACACATGTCCTCATCCATCCTTCTCACAGAAGGTTCCTCCGTTTCCTTTTCCAAGGAAAGCATTACCAATACAGGGTACTTCCTTTCGGTCTGGCCTCTGCTCCAATTGTGTTCACCAAATGCATGGCAGTAGTAGCTGCATTTCTACGCACTCTGGGAATTTTTGTATTCCCATACCTGGACGACTGGCTCATCCGAGCTCCATCCCAGTCAGAGGCCCAGACTGCCCTGGACTGCACAAGGCACATTCTGCAGTATCTGTGACTTGTGGTAAATCTCCCAAAGTCCCAGCTCACCCCTACTCAATCCCTAGAGTTCATAGGGGCCTGGCTAGATACTACCACTGCAAGGGCCTAGCTTCCTCAGGCCCGTTGCCTACGCCTTGTGCAGTTAGCCTCCCAGATTCAGTCAAAGAGCCATTTAACTGCCCGGGAGATGCTGCAACTGCTAGGCCACATTGCATCCACAGTGCATGGGGTCCCATATGCTCGCCTTCACATGAGAGCAGCTCAATGGAATTTGTCCACCCAGTGGACTCAAGCATCAGGTGCTCTGTCAGACAAAATAGCAACCTCCAGGCGCCTCTTTTGGTCTCTCCAGTGGTGGAAGTCCACCCAAAATCTGTTGCTGGGGTCCCCCTTTCAACAGTTGTTATCCCAGGCAACCCTCACAACAGATGCCTCCCAAACAGGTTGGGGAGCTCATCTGCAAGACCTCTCCACTCAAGGCACTTGGTCTCCACAGGAGACCTATCTCCATATCAACCACTTGGAGCTCCGAGCAGTTTTTCTAGCTCTCAAGGTCTTTCATACCCTGCTCAGCTACAAGACATTCCTCATTCATACGGACAATCAAGTAGCAATGTTTTACATAAACAAGCAAGGAGGAACTGGCTCTCTGTCGCTTTGCAACGAAGCTTTAAGATTGTGGGCCTTCACCAGAGAGCATCAAATCCATCTCCTGGCCGTATACCTTCCAGGAATCCAAAACTCTTGGGCAGACAGACTCAGTCGAGTTCTGCTTCCACACGAATGGTCCCTGCACATGGACCAAGTACTCAGAATCTTTCAAGAGTGGGGAACCCCGGACATAGACCTCTTTGCAAAACCGTGGAATGCCAAACTTCCCCGGTTCTGTTCCAGAATTCCATGTCGGAGTTCAGGCCAAGGATGCCTTCCTCCTTCACTGGGGTCAAGACTTCCTGTATGCCTTTCCACCCATTCCTTTAATTCCCAAGACTCTGTTCAAGCTCCAGAGGAATCAAGGATCTATGATCCTCATATCTCCATGCTCGCCACGCCAAATGTGGTACCCTCTACTTCTACATCTCTCTCAAGCTCCCTCCCTAGACTTGGGAGCTGCTCCAGACCTCCTGTCTCAGGAGGAGGGGACTTTGTGGCACCCAAACCCCAAGTCCCTTCACCTCAGAGCTTGGTTGCTGAAGGCCTAGACCTTCAGGATTGGAATCTTTCTCACCAGGAAACCTTCTACTAGACGTTCCTATGCTTTTAAATGGAAAAGGTTTTCCATTTGGTGTACTGAGAAGGGTCTTGACCCTCTTGCACTATCTTTGAATTCTCTATTGGAATATCTCCTGCATCTTTCCAATGCAGGCCTTAAGACAAATTCAGTAAGAGTCCATTTGAGTGCTATTGCAGCATCCCTTAGGCCTATCAATGGACACCCAATTTCCTCTCATCCTCTTATTGCAAGATTCATGAGAGGCCTAACTTTAACTAAACCTTCCATTAGGCCTCCTCCGGTGGCATGGGACTTAAATCTGGTTCTTGGTCAGCTTATGAAGCCACCTTTTGAACCCTTAGCCACCACCTCCCTGAAATTTCTTTCCTGGAAGGTTATTTTCCTCATTGCAGTCACTTCAGCTCGCCGCATCAGTGAACTGCAGGCCTTAGTGGCTAATCCACCTTATACAAGATTCCATCATGATAAGGTAGTCCTTAGGACCAAACCACACTTTATGCCTAAAGTGGTCTCACCTTTTCATCTTAATCAAGAGGTATATTTACCTGTCTTTTTTCCAGCTCCTCATGCATCAAGTGCAGAGAGGAATCTTCATACTCTGGATTGTAAGAGAGCTCTTGCCTTTTACTTACAAAGGACACAGCAACATAGAAAGTCTTCTCAACTCTTTGTTGCTTTTGATCCCTCTCATTTGGGACTTCCAGTCTCTAAGAGAACACTGTCCAATTGGATTGCTCAGTGTATTTCTTTCGCCTACCAGAGTAAGAACCTTTCTCTGGAGAGCCATGTCACAGCTCATAATGTGAGGGCCATGGCCACCTCTATGGCTCATCTAAATTCTGTGTCCATCGACCAAATCTGTCGAGCGACCACCTGGGCCTCGGTTCATACCTTCAGAGCCCGTTACTGCTTGGACAAGGACTCCCACCGGGATGCCTTGTTTGGTCAGGCTGTTCTCAAACACCTGTTCCATTCTTAATCAACTCCTGCCCTCCTTCCCAGAATGGATGCCTGAGGTCCATAGGAGGAGGTAGAGCCCTTCCCAGGGTCTCATAACCTGAGGGATCTCCCAGGCATCTCTTGCTAGGGAGTCCCCATATGTGAAGACTCATTCCTGCTTGTTCCTGGAGATAGCACAGTTACTTACCTGTAACAGGTGATCTCTGGGAACAGCAGGAATAAGTCTTCACAACCCACCCACCTCCCCTAGGAGTTGTACCTCTCTATCTGTCTTTCCTTTCCTCTCTCTCTCTTTGTCTCAGCTTTAAAACCGAACTGAGGAGAGGCGATTAGGAAAGGCGGGAAGGCGGCGCGCAGGCGCTGTGGGATGCTCCCAAAAGCTTTCCTTTTTGGAAAGCTGGGGAGCGTTCCCGCGCAGGCTCCGTCGGTACCGACATACCCATATGTGAAGACTTATTCCTGCTGTTCCCAGAGATCACCTGTTACAGGTAAGTAACTGTGCTTTCTAGCACATGTGTAGAACTCATCCTCTGCTTCAGGAGAATCTGCACAGTTAAGCTTTATTAACATTTTACTTTTTGGCTGTTTTTTTTTTATTATAGATTGTCCATTACCTATTTATTACCTGTTTTACCCTCTTATAATACTACTTATTCGCTGTGGTGTGTTAGGGTAGCTGCACAAAAAAACCCAACCAAACAAAAACAACCTCCTACTTTTCTTTTCCTCTCTGTTCTTTCTACAAAGGAGAAGGTTTTTTTCTTGCAAATTTCTAGATGTCTGCAGTTTTCTACATCTACAGTCTAGTGGCAAACAATCTAAATTGTGGTTATAAAATTGGGAAAATCTAGCTTGTCTGTTTTCCTTCCCAAGCTTTTTTTAAATCAGAAATTTGAGTGTACTCTTAAGTTATATGTCTGCTGGCCTGGGACACTTAAATTCCACCCACCCCTCCACTCACTCCACCCACCCCAGAGTTGTAGTCACCTATATAGTCTTCATATCATAGATAGTCATCTTTCCTCCAATTAAGTGGAATTCCTACCTTGTCTTCTTTTGCTAAAACTGCTTTATAGCCCTCTCAATCATCATGTCATGCATTTAGTGCAATAGCTGTGGTGCCTTAATTCTATGAATCGCCTTTTTAAGCCTTAAAGCTTGCCCTGTATGTCTCAAGCTATCTGCTATGTATAAAGAATTGACTGTATTAAGTGAAGAATTAACTGCAAAGAAACATACCCCCCAGGTATACCCCCCAGGGTACAAATTGAAAGCAATCCACCACTGCTCCCACAAAGAATCAAATATCCCAGGAACAAGTGGATCACAGTGGGCTCTGGTATGTTGCAACCTATAACACTAAGACACCCTCTCCATCAAGAAGAAAATGAGAGTGCCCAATTAGTGGAAACTGAAGTGGTCTTAAATAAGAAGGTTAACACCCAATCTACTCGTAATGCCCCAAACGTTAACGAAAAATCACAAAACAGGAAACTGTTACTACTTGAAAACTCCATCAGAGAGATGAACTTGGGAACACAGTCCAAGGGACAGAAGATAGTCAAATGCCTCCCAAGTTCTTCAGCCAGCAAGAATACAAATCAAATTGTTGGCATAGTCCGTACAGAAAGTACGTAAGCATTCCAAAATCCTCGGTGGTGGGAAGAGTAATGGAGGTACTCCTGAAAGATAGAATAGTGGACTTTCTAGAAACCCAATGGGTTGCATGATCCGTGGCAACATGGTTTTACCAAAAGAGATCATGCAAAAACAAATTTGATTGCATTCTTTGACTGGGTGACCAAAGAGCTAGATCAAGGGCATGTGATGGATGTGATCTACCTAGATTTCAGCAAAGCCTTTGATACTGTTCCTTACAGGAGACTTATCATAAACTGAGCAATCTGGGGATGGATCTCAAAGTGGTGAACTGGATCTGAAATTGGTTGACCGACAGATGACAGATGGTATTGTTAAACGGAACTCGCTCAGAAAAAAGGAATTTTGAGTAGTGGCATGCCCCAGGGTTTGGGCCTGGGTCCTGTACTGTGGAAGGATTGAAAGGAAAAGTCTGCCTTTTTGTAGATGACACAAAAATTTGCAACAGAGTGGACTCTTCTGAGGATGTGGACGACATGAGGAAAGATCTACAAAGGCTGGAAGAATGCTATAATGTTTGGCAGTTAAGGTTTAATGCGAAAAAGTGCAGAGTCATGCACTTGGGATGCAGAAATCCAAAGGAATTGTTTGTGATAGGGGGAGAGAGGTTGGTGTACATGGTCCAGGAGAAAGACCTCGGAGTAATAGCATCTGCGGATCTCAAGGTGGTGAAACAATGTGACAAGGCGGTAGCCAGAGCCAGAAGAATTCTGGGTTGCATACAGAGAGGAATAATCAGCAGAAAAGATGAGATATTAATGTCCCTGTACAAGTCATTGGCAAGGCCTCACTTGGAGTATTGTGTTCAGTTTTGGAGACCATATCTCATAAAGGATATAAAAAGACTTAAAACAGTTCAGAGGAAGGCAACCAAAATGATTTGGAGCCTGAGCCAGAAGTATGAGAAGGGATGTGAGTACCTAAATATGTATATTCTAGAGTAGAGGATGGACAGGGGAGATATAATACAGATGTTCAAATACTTAAAGGGAATTAATAAAAAAAGCTATTAAAGAAGGGGAAGCTGTAAAACTAGAGGGCATAAAATGAAGCTGCAAGGAGGTAAACGTAAAAGCAGCATCGGGAAATACTTTTTTTCACTGAAAGGGTGGTGGATGCTTGGATTGCCCTCCCATTGGAGGTGGTGGAGGCAACTACAGTGATGGAATTCAAAATGGCATGGGACAGACACAGTGGATGCCTTTATAGCAAGAGGATAAAATAAAAATAAACTTAAATGTGTTTTACACCTCAACAAATAAACGGGGGTGACTTGCATGGAGCGATGGGTACAACCCTAAACAAAGGCATGGGGGGGATCTGCACTGAGGGGTGGGTACAACTACTCTACCCACCTTATTGGGCAGACTAGATGGACCATACTGGTCCTTATCTGCTGTCATATGCGTATACTATGTTTCTAGGTAATACTAATGTTTTGAGAGAAGTTGGATTTAAAGGCTAGCTTTCTAGAAAATCTTATATGGGAGAGAAGGACTAGCACTTATAATGGCAGGAATGTAAATAATTTTAAAAAAAAGTAGGAGTCTAAGATTGAATGTCTGAGTGCCAGGAAGAAAGTGAGGACTCTGCTACTGCAATGGAAGAACTCTTGTAATTTTTTTAACTTCCTTTTTTAATATTTGTAAACTGCTTTGAAATTATGAGAGGCAGTAGATAAAAAATGGAATAAACTACAAACTATATTGTTAGAACCATCTATAAATTACATCAATAATCATGCAAATAAAGGTTGCATAGAACATTGTTAAATCTTTAATCCTGCTGACCTAACACTACCAACCCCAACTCCCACCCCATCATCCCTCTAACTCATAATATGCCGGTATCGGTCCTCCTTCAAATAGGTTAAGAGGTTCCCAATCTGTCTCAAATTTCTCTAATTGTTTATGGTGAACAGTTGTTAATCTTTTAATCAAAAGTACATGTTGGAGTCTGTTCTTCCACAAATCCAAACCAGAGAGCATTGGATGCTTCCACCATTGAGCAAGTTCGCAACGAGCATCCAAAATTTCCCACTGTAACAAGTCTCTGATATTTCTTAGGAGTTATTCCTAGCCAGAAATTCAACAGAATAAACTTGGGATTCATTTCCAAGTGGGAAGCCCCCAATAGTCTGTATTTCCTCTAATATGTTTGTCCAATATTCTTGAGTTTTTGGGCAATCCAACCAATGTGGTACATAGACCCCAACCCTCCAAACAATACCACAGGGAAAAATTTACTTAGCTTTTCCAAGGTAGAATACCACTGTACAAGAACTTAGTAGTTATTTTCCTTAACAGAAACTAAAACAGAGGACCAATTTACTGCTTTAAACACATCTTTCCATTGCTTCTAGACCAACTTTCCCTCAACTCTCGTGCTTAAGCATCCATAATATCCAACTTCTCATATTCTCTTCCTATTATTGCCTTATAAGGGTCTCCAGACCCTTTATCCCTACCCCAGAGGCCCTTCAATATTGAAAAGTCCTCTTTTATGATATTCTACCTCCCAGACGTTTTAAGGTAATGACTCACCTGCATCTTTTGCAAAAAAATGTGACCTTTCTAGCTCATACTCTTTGAGCCTTCTCATTGAACAACAGCAGCTCCTCTTCATCAAAAAAGTGTGAAAAAAGGCACAACCCCGGTTTGTCTCAACTCGTATATACCCTATCATATATGCCCAGTAGGAAGTTCCCATTGTGTCGAAACAAGCTCAATAATCAGAACTGTTCTTCCTTCTCCACTCTGATTTTGATCTTCCCTCAAATCCCAAGCTCATTCCTGGTGAAGGGATTGCTAAGATGGCATGAAGACTGCCAGCAAATTGCCATCCACAGTAAAACACTAAGCAAGCATATTGGAGCATAAAATTGTTAATCTGTTCATATCTTTTAATTGGCCGACCCACTTACCAGTAATACACTTTAAAGTCTGGGACTCCCAAGCCTCTGTGATTTCTGGGTCTGCAAAAACCTTTCTGGATACCCAAGGGGAACGTTTGCTCCAAATAAAATGATAAATTTTTCGCTCAAGGGATTGCAGAAAAGGATCAGGCAGGGGTAGCGGCAGGACTTAAAAAAATTTCAGAAGACAAGGCAAGATATTTTAACAGCCGTCACCTGTCCCAGCCATGACATGTCTAATCCTGCCATGATTGCAGGTCAGCCCCAAAAAGCCAATGCCAGGGGCCCATAATTTGAAGCTCCTGAAGCTGGCTTGGGTTACTCAATCTTCACTCACAAATAGCAAATTAACCAAGCAGCCCACTTAAATAGGAAGTTAATCTGCAGATACCCCATATCCTCCCTAGGGAGATACACATTCAAAGTTGTTGTTTTAAGTAGTTCTTTATTGTATTTATTTATTTATTTATTTAGTGTACACTTGTATCCCGCTGCTTCCAGCGATCAGCAGCGGTATTCTATACATAATGGGGCGGCTGTACAGGCCGGAATTTGAACATACATTGATTTCAGGGGGGGTGAAAGGCACAACAAGCAATTACAATTTTTACATTGATTGTATAAGAGGAGACTTTACGTATCTACATTGGATTGTATAGAATTTTAATCAAAGCAAACATAAAACAACCTCCAACACAAATACTATAGTATGTTATACAGTTTGTCCTCTCAAAACCCCCTTCTCCAGTGCATCTTTTTCCTTTAACATAAAGAGAACAATAACACAATCACACTATTAAACAGAGCCCTTATCCTGTACACAGTGAGCATAACATCCCCATACATGCAACAGTTTCCCTACCTGTGAATGCAACTGCACAGACAATTGGATATTTAAATAAACAACATGAACTCTGCTTTCAAATTTCACGAAAGCTGGAAGATCAGTACATTCCCAACATTCAGCAATAGCCAGCTGTGCAGCAGTAACAACGTATCTTATAAACTACCAAATCAGTATTAAGGGACCCCATTTCCCAATTTAAGAGGAATACACCCATGGATTTGTCAGTCCTTGTCCTTATCTGTCCCAAAAAGGCAACTACTTCATTCCAATATGCTTGCAGCCTAGGGCATGAGTACGGTATGTGCTTAAATATACCTCCATCAGTGCACTTCCTCCAACACTGTTTTGTGCCACGTTTTAAAAGTTTAAAATGATTTTTCAATGGCATAGTACCATTGATACAACATTTTGTAAGAGTTGTCAAATAAATTTGTAGCAACTAGTCTCTTAAAGAGACCAATGTAGTTAGTTGTGGTCAGGCTTAATGGAACACTTCATTAATATTTGGTTGCATAACCCTTGGGAGTGATGACAGCCTCCAAACGTTTCTTGTAGCCATCTACATGTTTTGTACATCTGTCTTCTAGTAGTTTCTCCCATTCTTCAACTGCGATTTGTTCTAGTCCAATGACAGATTTCAGCTCTTTCCAAAGGTTCTCGATTGGACTGAGATCAGGACTCATTATTGACCAGTTTAAAACGGTCCATTTTTTCCTTTTTAACCATTCTTTTGGATGTATGTTTTGGGTCATTGTCCTGCTGGAGGACCCATGACCTTCGATCGAGACCTAGCTTTCTGACACTAGGTAGCACATTTTGCTCCAAAATACCTTGGTAGTCATCTGACTTCATGATTCCTTTAATACGTTCCAGGCCTCCAGTCCCTGAGGCAGCAAAACAGCCTCACAACGTTATGGAACCACTACCATATTTAACTGTAGGAAGGATGTTTTTCTCCAGGAGCAAGCAGGAAGTCAGCCCTCACATATGGGTGACGGCGCTGATGGAGCCCATGCAGTAGTTTCTCCCCAGCTTTTAAAGAAAGCCTTTGGGAGATGCATCATGCATGTGTGGTCCCCTTCCCATCCAAAGGTACCATCTTGCTTCAGTCTCTTTTCCGTGGAGCTCATCGGACGTGTGTTTATTTTCCCTGGAAAAAGTATTGTTTTTTTATTTTGAATTTTTCTTTTTCTCCAGTCACGTACCAGTTCCCTTTCCTGCCCCTGAGCTCATCTGCCTTGGCATTGCATCTCGGGTAAATTTCATTGTTGTCTATTATACTGTATTATCATAGTATTCAATGAATAAATATGTTTTGATTTCCTTTCAGAACATCTGTAGGTCTTTAATAGCTCTTAATGTGTCTGGTAGAGCATTCCAGAGGGTAGGAACGACATAGGTAAATGCTCTGTAACTTGTGGATCGGTTCGTTTTTCGAAAGTCTGGGAACTATTATTGTGTTTTGTGAGCGTTTTCTTTTGACTCTTTCAGTAGTGGGTATGATAATTAGGGTGGAAAGGTATGATGGTGCGATGTTGTTCAGGGGTTTGAAGATGATTATAGTGTTTTATAGTTGATCCTACTTGTAATTGGCAACAAATGGAGTTTATAAAGAATGGGTGTGATATGTTCTGAGCCGTGGGCTTTGCAACGTTCTGAGCCATCTGCAGTTGATTAGTGACCTTCCTTGGCAAGCCTTGTAATATGCTGATCTCCAGGAACAAGCAGGAATGAGTCTTCACATATGGGTACGTCGGTACCGACGGAGCCTGCGCGGGAACGCTCCCCAGCTTCCCAAAAAGGAAAGCTTTTGGGAGTATCCCACAGCCCCTGCGCGCTGCCTTCCCGCCTTTCATAACCGCCTCTCCCCCAGTTCTTTTTTGCCGCGGAGCCAGCAGGTCGTGTTCCTGTCACCGCTGAAGAAGTTCTTTGTTTTATTTTATTTCTTTGGTCGCGCGTCTGCCTTCCCCGACGTCGGACCGGTACCGCCGGTCTTTCTTTCTTTTCTTATTAAAAAAAACAAACAAACATATTTTTCCCTCACTTAGTGTGTTTTTCCTCTTTTGGGCCTTAGGCCTCACAAAGAATTTTCCTCATGGAAAAACCAGCCTCCGGGTTTAAAAAATGCACTAAGTGCAGCGGTACTATTTCTGTTACCGACACTCATGAATGGTGTCTTAAATGTCTGGGTCCTGACCACTCCATTTTGGATTGTTCGTCCTGCTCCTTGATGTCTAAACGAGGTTTACAGAACCGAGCAGCCAAGCTCCATGTGCTGTTTCCCTCTGATGCAGCTTCAGTGGCATCGACGTCTTCCAGGGCTTCTTCTTCCTCCCATGGATCTCAGGTAACCAAACATAAATCCAGCAGGTCCTCGAACGGTGGATCTCCTTCCAAGCATCGAGATGCCTCCGGGCTTGCCCTCGAGGATCCTGCACCGGCAAAACAACCCCAGCGGGAAGCTCCGGCTTCCAAAGCTCCACCTATGGGGTTACAGGTTCACATCGATGGCACGGCCTCGACCGATCACCTGTTAGAATGCTCTGGGGTACCGGCGCAACCTTCCGGTACCGAATTCCAGGCATTCATGGCGTTGATGGATCAGAATGTCCTATCCATGCAGCAGGCTATCACGGCCTTCATTCAAGCTGCGACGCCGCTGATACCATAACAAACTCCGTTGTCGGTATCGGCTCCGGGACCGGCACCAGTGTCGGTACCGGTACCAACTGCATCGACATCGACCAGGATGCCGACTGCAACGGTTCCCTGTCCAGGGATGCCCATCGGCACCGAACCGGTACCGATGACGCCCGATGTTGATACCGCTCGATACGCGTACTGAGCTTTGGAAGAGCACCCTGACAGTCAATACTTTGATTCCTCTGAAGATTCTGATGCATCGGAGGAGTCTGCTGAAGTATCCATAGCCCTTCCTGAAGAGCCTTCTCCAAAAAGAAGAATGTCTCCTCCAGAGGACTTGTCCTTTCAAGACTTCATAAGAGAAGTGGCTAAAGGACTTTCTATTTCAGTAACCTCTGAATCAGAGCCTAGAGCTAAAAAATTGGATATTTTAGGTTATTCTAGGGCTCCTAAGGAGGCAGTCACCTTTCCAATTCATGAGATTCTTTATGATCACATGATTGACTTATGGGAGACTCCTCTCACTATCTCTCCTCATTCTCGTAGAATGGACACTATGTACTGTGTCCCTCCTTGACATGGTTTTCATAAAACACAGCTTCCTCACCATTCTATTGTGGTGGAGTCAGCTATGAAAAGGATAAAGAGTGCAAAAAGACACTCCTCTGCTCCTCCAGGAAGAGAATGCAGGACCTTGGATGCTTTTGGTAGGAAAATCTTCCAAGCCAGTATGCTCATTGCCAGAATCAACTCCTATAGTCTTTATATGGGTATGTTTCTGAAAGAAGTTGCAGATAAACTGCACACTTTCCTGCCTTTTCTTCCAGAGGATAAAAGGGAAGAATTCCTTATTTGGCTTAAGCATACTCAAGATATTTCAAAGTTTTCCAACCGTGCAGCTTTTGACTCCTTTGAAGGTGCCAGCAGAGCTTCGGCCATTGCCATAGCTGCTCGCAGAATTGCTTGGCTCCAGGCTTCTGATCTAGAATCTTGGGTCCAGGATGGCTTAGGAAATCTCCCCTGTACAGGTGAAAACCTGTTTGGCAAAGATTGGCAAATAAAAGCCACTCAAATGGATGCAGAAAATTCTGCTTTGGATAGACTTTCAAAGTCAACCTCCATTCCTGCCAAGAAAAAACCTTTCAAGAAGTCTTTTTTCAAGAAAGGCAGATTCCATCCTGCTTCTGGCCAACAATAATCTACAGGTCGTTTTGCTGCTAAGCGTCAGCAACCTAAACAGGCTAGGCCTTAGCCTACAGGGGCTGCTGCAACTCAGCAGACCCAGCCTCCTCAGGGCTTTTGACTTGATGCTAGAGAACTTAGCCTTTCTGGCTCTGAAACAGCCAGAGCCTCTCACCATTCCAGGAAGGTTAGCTCATTTTGCTCCCAGATGGGAGCAAATTACAGCAGAGTAGTGGACCCTCTCCATCATAAGGGAGGGCTACAAACTTCATTTCTCAAACCTTCCGCCTCACACCATGGTGAGACATTTCAATTCTCCAACATCTCTTCTCGACCTTCTAGGTCAGCAGGTGGCTGCCCTTCTTGCCCAAGGGGCAATAGAAGACGTTCCCCTTCTTCAACAAGGGTCAGGGTTCTACTCCCCCTACTTTCTGATTCCAAAGAAAACGGGGCTACAGACCCATATTAGATCTCAGAGAATTGAACAAGTTTCTATGCAAGGAGAAATTCAAGATGCTTTCTCTGGGCACTCTCCTTCCATACCTTCAGAGTCAGGATTGGCTTTGTTCTCTAGATCTCAAGGATGCGTACACACATGTCCTCATCCATCCTTCTCACAGAAGGTTCCTCTGTTTTCTTTTCCAAGGAAAGCATTACCAATACAGGGTGCTTCCTTTCGGTCTGGCCTCTGCTCCAAGAGTGTTCACCAAATGCATGGCAGTAGTAGCTGCATTTCTACGCACTCTGGGAATATTTGTATTCCCATACCTGGACGACTGGCTCATCCGAGCTCCATCTCAGTCAGAGGCCCAGACTTCCCTCGACTGCACAAGGCGCATTCTGCAGTATCTGGGACTTGTGGTAAACCTCCCAAAGTCCCAGCTCAACCCTACTCAGTCCCTAGAGTTCATAGGGGCCTGGTTAGATACTACCACTGCAAGGGCCTATCTTCCTCAGGCCCGTTGCCTACGCCTAGTGCAGTTAGCCTCCCAGATTCAGTCAAAGAGCCATTTAACTGCCCGGGAGATGCTACAACTGCTAGGCCACATGGCATCCACAGTGCATGTGGTCCCCTATGCTCGTCTTCACATGAGAGCAGCTCAGTGGACTTTGTCCACCCAGTGGACTCAAGCATCAGGTGCTCTGTCAGACAAAATAGCAACCTCCAGGCGCCTCTTTTGGTCTCTCCAGTGATGGAAGTCCACCCAAAATCTGTTGCTGGGGTCCCCCTTCCAACAGTTGTTGCCCCAAGCAACCCTCACAACAGATGCCTCCCAAACAGGTTGGGGAGCTCATCTGCAAGACCTCTCCACTCAAGGCACTTGGTCTCCACAGGAGATCTCTCTACATATCAACCACTTGGAGCTCCGAGCAGTTTTTTTAGCTCTCAAGGTCTTCCATACCCTGCTCAGCTACAAGACAGTCCTCATTCATACGGACAATCAGGTAGCCATGTTTTACATAAACAAGCAAGGAGGAACTGGCTCTCTGTCGCTTTGCAACGAAGCTTTAAGATTATGGGCCTTCGCCAGAGAGCATCAAATCCATCTCCTGGCCGTATACCTTCCAGGAATCCAAAACTCTTGGGCAGACAGACTCAGTCGAGTTCTGCTTCCACACGAATGGTCCCTGCACATGGACCAGGTACTCAGAATCTTCCAAGAATGGGGAACCCCGGACATAGACCTCTTTGCAAGTCCGTGGAATGCCAAACTTCCCCGGTTCTGTTCCAGCATTCCGTGTCAGGGAGTTCAGGCCAAGGATGCCTTCCTCCTTCACTGGGGTCAAGACTTCCTGTATGCCTTTCCACCCATTCCCTTGATTCCCAAGACTCTGTTCAAGCTCCAGAGGGATCAAGGATCTATGATCCTGATAGCTCCAAGCTGGGCACGCCAAGTGTGGTACCCTCTACTTCTGCATCTCTCTCAAGCTCCTTCCCTGGACTTGGGAGCTGCTCCAGACCTTCTGTCCCAGGAGGAGGGGACTTTGTGGCACCCAAACCCCAAGTCCCTTCACCTCAGAGCTTGGTTGCTGAAGGCCTAGACCTTCAAGGTTGGAATCTTTCTCAGCAAGTGAAGGATATCCTCCATGCTTCCAGAAAACCTTCTACTAGACGTTCCTATGCTTTTAAATGGAAAAGGTTTTCCATTTGGTGTACTGAGAAGGGTCTTGACCCTCTAGCACTACCTTTGAATTCTCTATTGGAATATCTCCTGAATCTCTCCAATGCAGGCCTTAAGACGAATTCAGTAAGGGTCCATTTGAGTGCTATTGCAGCATCCCTTAAGCCTATCAATGGACAGCCTGTTTCCTCTCATCCTCTTATTGCAAGATTCATGAGAGGCCTAACTTTAACTAAGCCTCCCATTAGGCCGCCTCCGGTGGCATGGGACTTAAATCTGGTTCTTCGTCAGCTTATGAAGCCACCTTTTGAACCCTTAGCCACCACCTCCTTGAAATTTCTTTCCTGGAAAGTTATTTTCCTCATTGCAGTCACCTCAGTTCGCCGCATCAGTGAACTGCAGGCCTTAGTGGCTAATCCACCTTATACAAGGTTCCATCATGATAAGGTAGTCCTTAGGACCAATCCACACTTTATGCCTAAAGTGGTCTCACCTTTTCATCTTAATCAAGAGGTGTATTTACCTGTCTTTTTTCCAGGTCCTCATGCATCAAGTGCAGAGAGGAATCTTCATACCCTGGATTGTAAGAGAGCTCTTGCCTTTTACTTACAAAGGACACAGCAACATAGAAAGTCTTCTCAACTCTTTGTTGCTTTTGATCCCTCTCATTTGGGACTTCCAGTCTCTAAGAGGACACTGTCCAATTGGATTGCTCAGTGTATTTCTTTCGCCTACCAGAGTAAGAACCTTTCTCTGGAGGGCCATGTCACAGCTCATAATGTGAGGGCCATGGCCACCTCTATGGCTCATCTAAATTCTGTGTCCATCGACCAGATCTGTCGAGCGGCCACCTGGACCTCGGTTCATACCTTCACAGCCCATTACTGCTTGGACAAGGACTCCCGCTGGGATGCCTTGTTTGGTCAGGCTGTTCTCAAACACCTGTTCCATTCTTAATCAACTCCTGCCCTCCTTCCCTGGATGGATGCCTGAGATCCATAGGAGGAGGTAGAGCCTTTCCCAGGGTCTCATAACCTTGGGGATCTCCCAGGCATTTCTAGCTAGGGAGTCCCCATATGTGAAGACTCATTCCTGCTTGTTCCTGGAGATAGCACAGTTACTTACCTGTAACAGGTGATCTCTGGGAACAGCAGGAATAAGTCTTAACAACCCACCCACCTCCCCTAGGAGTTGTATCTCTTTATCTATCTTTCCTTTCCTCTCTCTCTCTTTGTCTTAGCTTTAAAACTTGAACTGGGGAGAGGCGGTTAGGAAAGGCGGGAAGGCAGCGTGCAGGTGCTGTGGGATTGTCATGAGGCGTGTGTCAATAAAGATGAATGTTTGAAAAGAAATCCTGTTTCTTTTAAGGAACTAGGTGTGCAATTACCCCCAGGCACAGCTAGAGGGAGCAGGAACAGACATTCGGGAGTTAATGAGCCTAGGAACTCTGATGACTTGCACCTGGAAAGGAACCCGGAAGTCATCCCAAGCAGTTTGCTTTATAAATCAGAACAGAATGCTTCTAGAACAGAGAAGAAGGAGAGCCACCGAGAGACAGCGGAGAGCCACCGAGAGACGGCGGAGAGCCACCGAGAGACGGCGGAGAGCCACCGAGAGACGGCGGAGAGCCACCGAGAGACAGCGGAGAGCCACCGAGAGAAGGAGAGAGGGAAGGCTGAGAGCCATCAAGAGAGGACTGAGAAGAACCTGAGTGGGAACAGACTTCACAAGGTTGGGAGCCAGAAGGCCCAAACTGACCCTGCTGCACAAGGGAAGTTTGCTAGAGCCAGCTCTAAGGTGAGAGTGTCTGCCACGCCCTGTTCTTACAGTCTGCCTGAATCCAGAACAGAGAGACGGAAGCCAGGAACCAGGGAGAAGGGTTCTGAGAAGAGCTTACAATCTCTGAAGGATTATTACCAAGTTTTACCAGGTCAGAGAGGAAAACACTTTTATGGTCAGCTGGAGTTCTTACCCAGAGAGAGAGGAGAATC
This sequence comes from Ichthyophis bannanicus, assembly GCA_033557465.1. Taxonomy (NCBI): domain Eukaryota; kingdom Metazoa; phylum Chordata; class Amphibia; order Gymnophiona; family Ichthyophiidae; genus Ichthyophis; species Ichthyophis bannanicus. The sequence continues at coordinate 1,369,210,227 of CM066031.1, forward strand.
CAGGACAAGTTTTACTCAACTGCCTAGAAGCACAGCTGTATCCAACGCTGGCAGACAGAGGCTCAGCTACCAAAGGAAAGTGGCTGGAAGAGAAAACACTGGTGATTTCAACTCATCTAAATTCAGGTATGAAACATTAACCAATGACTGTGAATATTGTGCTCCTAAAAGCCCTGCTAAAACCCGTAACCCTTATGTGAGGGAAAAGAAACCAGATTGGTTCAGTCAAATTCCTGCAGCCTTAAGAACCCCTGGCTATGGGAAGCCAGACCCCAGAGTCCTAACCTACAAGGCTGGGTCAGACAGGGACAGTGAATATTCCTCCACTGAGTATATCGAAGGGGAGTCCATGGAGATTGAATACCCAAATACTGTTCCCTTATCTCTGCCAGAGCTCATGGAATGTGACTGGTGCACGGCCTCAGCTCCAGAGTCTGTATGCTCTATATAGTGAAGAAGAATGAATGAAATGTAACTGCTGTTTCTTGTACTGAAATTCCGGTAGTGAAACCTGCCTTAGTTGTGAAGCAACAATTAAGCAACCATTGTAAATACTGGTACCTTTTGACACAAAGGACTTTCCGTTTCATGGATTATCTCTTATGTTGAACCTTTTGCATTTACCAGGGAATAAAAGCCTTATTTCCCTCCACCTGGTCTCATTAATGAGTGCTCCTAGGTAGTTGGAATCTGTGAGGTCACTTCTCTCAACTATGCCGAGTGAACTTACATTCCCTTGACTGCCTAGCATAATCTTTGCCCGGGGTCACCCCAACATTAATAAGGCGTAGACGGGAGCCCCGCGACAGGATGCTCCCAAAAGCTTTCCTTTTTGGGAAGCTGGGGAGCGTTCCCGCGCAGGCTCCGTCGGTACCGACGTACCCATATGTGAAGACTTATTCCTGCTGTTCCCAGAGATCACCTGTTACAGGTAAGTAACTGTGCTTTACAGAAGTTAAAATGAGGTGTGATAAATGCTTGGAGTACTGATCTTAAATCATAACTATCAAGTAGTGGTTTAAGTGTTATATTATTCGCAACTTAAAGAAGATAGATCTAGTGACTAGTTTTTTGTGTGATGCTATTTTGAGAGACTGGTCTTTGGTAACCCCAAGATACTTTACTTTCTTTTTTACTTATAGATTAGCTTCCTTTATTGTGATTTTTGGTGGTATGGTGAAGTTTTGATTCCGGTTAACATAAAGTACTTCTGTTTTGTTGTAATTTATCTTTAAGTTGTGTGTCTTCAGCCACTTTACTGTGTCATTGAGGCAGGGTGAAACTACCCTCAGCCTTCCCAGCTCCCCAACAGGGGCAGCAAGCGAAGGGCATGACCCTCATAAGCCTAAGTCTCCCAAACCCCAGGCACTGGCTCCAGCCCAACCTGGTGGGGGGTTATGACTTCTTGGACATAGCCTCTCTTTCCCCCAGGAGGCCCAGCCCACGGGGGGAGGGGTCCTGGTTCTCTGCATCCACTGGTGGCCATCCATCACCACCGACCTCTTGGCACCGCAGAGGTGAGGGCTTGTATCAACTCTTATTATTTGAAGATGACAGTTCAAACCAGAGTCAGGTTTTAGTCTCGTATAATGAACTGCATATGAGCCCAGCTACTTGGTGCTTATTTGACACAATATTTAAAGACCCATACCATCCCTAGAATGCCAAGGGTGCAGAAACTTCCAAAACATTTTTCTGACGAGCCCGATTTTTTGGCAAAGTGGAATGGTATTTGAACAAATTTGATATGATTACATTATTAGTTGAGCAGACTACTTCGGCGGAAGAGGTGATTTCTGTACAATTGCAAGAAATGCAAAAGAAGTTCAAATCCAGTTGTGATCCATCAATATATCAATCCAAAATACAAGAAATATTATCTCAGATGTCCCAGTTTTGTGAGAATTTACGAACTTTTAAAATTAAAAAAGTCAAAACGTGATCAATTTGATTATCAGAATGATCAGGTATATTCCTGGATGTTTAAAAAGGAACCTATCATGTCTAAGCATGTGACTTTTGATGAAACCTCCGGTGAATCCACAGATACTAATGAGGATAATAAATTCAAAAAACCCAAACCTAGACAGAAGTATAAAGCTCGTCGGGGATCAGGGGTTTGAAGCATATACCCTGATTAGGAATCAAACCAACAGCAGGATTTTTGGGAAGGCTGATATCGAGGTCAGCCTCGTGCTCGATATCAGACCAGCCAATGGAGTGGTCCAACCTCCAGATTGAGACTCAAACGCCAACTGTCAACCTTAGCAACAGGCAATAAACAAAGAATCAGATTGAGGTTCTCTCTTTAGGTTTATCTTTTATACCTACGACCTCTAATGATGCTTTTGCTACAAGAGTGGCATATACAGGGTGGCTGAAAAAAAGTGAGAACATCTCGTAAATTAAAAGCTTAAATGGTTTACTTATTTACCTTTTTTAGCTATATAACATCTTTATTTCGACAATTTCCGGTCGCCATCTTTTTCTTTTTTTTTTTAATTTGTCAATCGTTTACATCTGTCTTTTTGAATTTTTAAATAACTTATATGCTACGAGATGTTCTCACTTTTTTTGGGCCACCCTGTACATTTTTTAGGAAATTGCAAGTCTGTCATTATTTTGCTAATACTGCTCAGGTTGAGGATAATTCCATAGTTTCAAAAATATCTAAATGGATTTCTCCAGGACAGATTGATCCGCCATACTTACCTTTCAGTGTTTAGTATTGGCTAAGTTAGACACTTTGGAAAACAACCAATTTTGACTTGTTGTAGTGTCTAGCCTCACATGCAGTCATTGTCTGACAAAATGTATTAGTGATTTAGTGGGAGATACCTTTTTGGGTTAGGCCAATACTGAATTAGGACATAATTACTGGCACCCTTGTAAACAATTCAAATTAGTTTGAACAGAAGAACCACATTCCCATTGCAGTAAAATTTAGACTCACGTGTGATCAATTGTTAGTACTCACATGACTTGAATCAACCAATGAATGATGACTCTAAAGTTTAAAATGGCAACATTCACTTCCTGATCCATTTTCACAATGGTGAAGACGAGAGCTGTCTTAGACTGTCAGAAAAGCCATTATCACAAAGCATCAGACATCAAAGGAGTACAAGGCCATCTCCAAAGACCTTGGGATTCCTGTGTCTACAACTCACAACGTTAATGTGACAACAAGGACGTCACTCTACATTTTTCTTCCTGGGCCCCGCACTCTGGAATTCATTACCCCTCACATTCCGCACTGGACCATCATTCTCCTGTTTCAAGGCCATGCTCAAAACCCACTTATTCCATTTTGCCTTTGACCTCGACCTCTCCCTTTCCTCATTGCCCTCTCTTCTGCCTGCCTGGGTTTCCTCTATCTGTCTCTATCTCTTACGACTATACCTTCCTATCTAGTCTTTCTTCTTTCCTGTTTACCATTGGTGTTCCTTTTAGTTTTCCTGCTTGTAGCTTGCCTTCAATTTTGTACACCACCTGACGCTTTTGCTTGGGTGGTATATCAAGCGCAAAGATAAAGATATTAAGACGTTTTCTGCTCATGGACCTGTCAAGTACCTTCCAAGTCGTGTTGGAAAAACACCACATACAACATCCAAAGAGCTTAAGACTGACCTGGAGCAATCTAAAGTGATGGTTTCAACCTGCGCTATACGCCGACTACTAAACAAAGAAGGACCTCCTGGACGAAGGCTAAGGAGGACCCCACTGCTCAAAGACAGACATAAAAGGCATGCCTTAACTGTGCCTAAAACCACCTTGAGAAACCACAATCCTTCTCAGAAAATGTTCTGTGGACAGATGAAACCATAGTTGAGCTCTTTGACAATACAGACCAACGATACATTTATAGGCGAAGAAATGAAGCTTATAAGGAAAAAACACCCTTCCCTACAGCTAAATATGGAGGAGGTTCCATAATGTAGGGCTATTTTGTTTCCTTCGGAACTGGAGACCTGGAACGTATTAAAAGAATCATGAAGTCAGAGGACTGCCAAGGTTTTATGGAGCGAAATGTGTTACCTAGTGTCTGAAAGCTAGGTCTTGGTCAAAGGTCATGGGTCCTCCAACAGGACAGTGACCCAAAACATATATTCAAAAGTACAAAAGAATGGTTAAGGAACAAATGGACTGTTTTAAACTGGCCAGCAGTGAGTCCTGATCTCAGTCGAATTGAGAACCTGTTTGAAGAACCTAAATCTGCTATTGGTAAAAGGAATCCTGGAAACATCCATGAGCTGGAACAAATTGCAGTTGAAGAGTGGGATAAATAATAGAACCGGATATTGTTACATTTAACTACGAAACACACTCTACTACATAAAGCTCACCAAGCAGTACCTTGACACTGAACATGACACTCACAAAAACCATGATTCTAAAAATAACCTACAACTTTATATTATTGACAATCCTAATCGACCTAACACTTAGCTTATCTACTAAAAACCACATGGCAATCCCCATAATACGAACAACACCCAGAAATAACTACCATATTGCCCACACAAACCCATACCACCAGGCAAAAATAAACTACCACCGACTTATACAAATAAAACAAACTGATTTACAACAAATAAGAAAAGAAAACAGCATCAAAAACATCAATTCACTATCATGTATCCTTATCAATGCACGCTCAATGAAAAATAAACTTCCCATATTTAGCGATTTAATAACGGACCTAAAACCTGACATTTTATGCGTAACTGAGACGTGGCTATCTGAAACGGATACAGTCTACTTAAACCAACTTAACACTGATGACTACGATATAAACTTTACCCACAGACCTAACAAAAAAGGAGGAGGTGTACTTATCATGACGAGAAAGATATTAAATGCCAAATCAATAAGATCTAATATAGCCAATAACATTGACACTCTCATCATAAAGACTAACAATCTTAGAATCTGCCTAATATACAGACCCCCTGACCAAAAAGCAGATAGCCTAGATCCACTTATTGAATTTCTGGGCTCATCTACCGATCAAGATCCTATAATCATGCTAGGTGATTTTAACCTCCCCTCACTTCCAGTATCGGAATCCAACCTTTTCCTAGAAACCATAGCTGACATGGATTTTCACCAGATAATCACCACAACAACACACATAAAAGGAGGCACACTAGACCTTATACTTCTCCCAAACACAATCTTCCAACTATTCAACCCAGATTCTATAGAATACACACAAATTCCTTGGTCTGATCATTACATCATTAAAACAAAACTCACATTCCACACCAATAGCACCAAAAACTACTCAAGAAGTGATCCCACCACAAAATTTAAAAGATTTAACGAAACTGAATTCCTAGATACAATAATACCCCACTCGTGTCTCCCCCAACGGATTTAGATGAAGCTATCAAAAACTGGCATGACACAATAACCGATGCAGCTAAATCCGACCGATGTAACAAGAAACCCACTAACTCAAAAAAAGCTCCATGGTTCAACAACACGCTAAAACAAATGAAGAGACAGCTAAGAAAATCAGAACTCAAATGGCGTAAAACCAAACTAATTATACATAAGGAAATATATAATAACCTTATTACAAAATACAAGGACACCATAGATAGCACAAAAAAAGTACTATGCAGCAATCTTATCAAAATCCTATAACAGACCACGAGAGCTATTCTCCATTGTTAGAAATCTCACTAATAACCCTCAAACACTTAACAATGAAATTACTGACATATCAGTACAAACTTTAGCTGACTACTATCAAAATAAATCCACACAACCTATAATGACCATAGACAAAAATAATGTAGCCTATCATTGCTCAAAAGAATGGTCAGACTTTCACCCCACATCTAAAGAATCACTAAAGAACATTATTTCCAACCTCAACACTACCACCTCCTTCCTTGATCCATGCCCTGTAACATGGATAAAAAGTACACTTCCAATATTAATCTCTTTCATCCTCCCTATAGTCAACCTCTCATTACTCCAAGGTTACCTCCCTCCTAAACTCAAACATGCACAAATCCGCCCAATTCTCAAGAACGGTATTATGGACAAAACATCACCAAAATCGTATCGACCTATTTCAAGTATCCCTTTTTTAGCTAAAATAATAGAAAAAGTGGTACAGATCCAGACACAGGAATACCTAGACTCTTCCTACCCACTCGATGAACACCAATATGGTTTTAGACCTCAGCATGGAGTTGAATCACTTTTAACAGTCTTAATCGATACACTCCTTAAAGGGATTGATAATCACAAAAAAGCATTCATACTCCTATTTATTGACATATCAGCTGCATTCGATAGTGTACATCACACTATAATGCTTAATAACCTAAAACAAATAGGTATAAATGCCACGGTACACAAATGGTTCACCTCATATTTACATAAAAGAACGCAAAATGTAAGAATAGCTAATCAGACATCTACCATATATAAACAAGAAATCGGTCTCCCACAAGGCTCGGCACTATCAGCCCTCCTATTTAATATATATATAAAACCAGTTTGTGACATTTTCAAAAACTTCGGTGTACTCTATCATCTATACGCAGATGATATTATGTTATACATTCCATTCACCATCCCTGATGTACCGATAAAACTCCTAACAGATTGCCTTAACAAAGTCACAACCTGGCTAAAAGCGAAAAACCTCCACATAAACCATTCAAAAACAAAAGTATTAATTGTAACAAAAAACCATTCATACGTCCCTCCAACCCACATAACAATACAAAACCATGACATCGTAATAAAAAATGAAATAAGATACCTAGGAGTCATATTAGATACACACCTTACGATGAACACTCACATTAGAAACACTATAAAGAAAATCTACTTCAAACTCAAAATACTCAAGCAACTGCGCCCCTTAGTACACTTACAAGATTTCATTAATATAATACAGGCAACCATAACCCCGCACTTTGATTTTTCCAACCTAATCCTCTTAGGTATAACGAAACAAAACATCAAAAGAATACAACTAGCACAGAACGCAGCAGCTAGAATTGTAATGAAAGCACACTCATTCCAGCATATTACTCCAATATTAGCAACCCTGCACTGGCTGCCAATACAAAGCAGGATAATATATAAGACCACAATAACCACATTTAAAGCTCTCAATGGCATGGCTCCAATCCCATTAAGCAAACTTATAAGCAAGGAATCTCAAAAAGTCACTCACAGAAAAGGACACTCAAATAAATTAAGGACTCCTAATGATTTTATAAAAGCAAACAAACTAACTAATAACAGAGCCTTCTCACATGCGGCCCCCCTCATCTGGAACTCCATCCCGGAGGACCTACGATCTACAACAGAAATTATAGAATTCCGCAAAAAACGGAAAACCTATCTCTTTGCCATGCACTACAACATCATAGATAATCCATTGATCATCCCAGAAAAAGGCTAAATTACACTCAACTAAGTAAAGCTAAACCTCATAACTTAACAGATATTACACCCACTTGTAAATAACTATGATTTAAATCTAAAGAGCTTACAAACCTGTAATTGTACATAGTTCTTAACCTTGTTCTTGTTCTGTTATGTATTTAACCATTACATTGTTCTGTTATGTATTTAACCATTACATTGTTCTGTTACGTATTTAACTATTACATTGTTTACTGTCAAAAATTGTTCCATGTAAAACAAGCCCTTGCTTTGTTGACTGTTGTTCAATTGTAAACCGCATCTGAACTCTGGAAGATGCGGGATATAAATGATTGTTAAAATAAAATAAAATAAATAAACTACCAGCAGAGAGATGAATGAAACTTGCAGATGACTACAAGAAACATTTGGAGGCTGTCATAACTGCCAAGGGTTGTGCAACCAAATATTAGTGAAGGGTGCCATTAATCCTGTCCAGGTTATATTTTGTTTTGTTTTTCTCAGAAATTACTATGTCTAAATTGCACAGACATCTTTTTTGTGATTGTATACCTTTGAACATACCATCAAAATATTATGACGACATACAGTTGGATTATTATTTCTCAAGATATTGTACACAACATACCTAAAATGCAAGTGTGCCAATGTTGACAACAACAGTAAAACATTGTATACTGTATGCCTTTGAGAAATTATTTCAGCTAAAATGAAGTATGCTGAACCTCTTTGTTCTCTGGTGATGCAAACCAAACGTAGTTATTACATGTATGAGAACAGGCTGATACACCGTATATTCTGATTTCTAGGCACAGAATGCAAGGTATCAGTTGGAATCCTGAACATTAAACTTGAGCTTTATCCACGGGTAAATCAGACCCTCTCCCAAGAAGTTGTTAGGACACAAGTAAGTGATTTGTAAATTCTTTTTATACTTTTTTTTTTACAGTTAACTAAATTAAAGATAAAGCTATAAACTGAAATGCAGATGTGACTTCACCGCTTTAAATACATTTGTGCTGTCTTTCCACCAATAGCAATAATTGGATAGAAAGGGGAGGATATTAACAAAGCTTTCTCCGGGAACAAGCAGAAAGTCAGTCTTGACATATGGGTGACGTTGGCACTGACGGAGCCCTCGCGGAAGCATTCCCCCAGCTTTCAAAGAAAGCCTTTGGGAGATGCCACCACGCATGCATCATCCCCTTCCCGCCCAAGGGTGCCATCTTGCTCAGTCTCCTTATTTCCGCTGAGCCCTTCAGATGTTTTTCTGGCTTGTCCCTGGAAAAAGTTGATTTTTCTCTCCGAGTTTCATGCTCACCTCTGGTATTGCACCGGTACTCTTCCCACTGACTGACTTTGTTGCCTCGGCGTCAAGTTCGGTCTATTTTTGTAGTTTTTCGTTCTTTTCTTTTCCTGATGTCTTTGTGCCTTTTTTCTTCCACTGGCAGCCTGGAGAGTCTTCGATCTCACAGGGGTACTTTTTTCCCCCATGGCTACTAGTGGCTTTAAGAAGTGTGATCGGTGCTCTAAAATTATGTCTTTGACCGACACACACGACTGCTGTCTCCGCTGCCTCGGGCTAGACCATGACCCGGCAGCTTGTGGTCTCTGCAAGAGGATGTCCAGTAAGACCCTCAAAAGCCGCCAGCAGCAGCACGATAAGTTTTTCCCCGAGTCACTGGTGCCTTCGAAGGCCAGGGCCTCGTCTGAAGCCCCGACATCTCAGGCAGAACCTTCCAAGTCTCGTTGTGGGTCGTCAGAAAGGGGGTCTCCCTCAAGGGAACCCAGGAAGAAGAAGAAACCCTCGAAGGCGGCATCCTTGGACCGTTCTGACTGGCCGGTTGGTCCCTGGGTCTGGTCCTGGTTCTGTAGTCCGAGACGTTCGTCTGAGGTGTCTGAGAAGGAGTGACCTGCAAAGGTTCCCCGGAAGGATCAGACTGCGGACCGACATCGGTCCCCAGACACTATCCTCATAGAGGATTCCCCTTCGGGGGAGCCGACATCGGGCCCAAGTCCCTCTATGGCCCGCGCCGAAGGCTACGGAGCCTTCTGGTCTGGAGTCCAGAATGGCGGCCCTGGAGCGCAGTTTGTCTGCCTTCATGGACCAGCAGCAGGTGCTGTTCTCCAGCATGATCGGTTCATCCGCCCAGACCACCGGGCCCTCGACGTCCAAGATGTCCTCGGAGGCTGAGCCAGTCCTTGAGGTCCTTTGGCCTCGAGACTATTCTCGGTCGCAATCTGAGTCCTGCTCGACGGGACCGCAGTCATCCCTGTCAAGTTTGCCAGGCATCGGCTGCAGGGCATCTGGGGCCCTGAGACTCGCGGAGCAGCCCCTCCTACAAGTCCTCGATGGACTACTCCGGGGGGGGGGGGGGAACGGAGGACAAGGAGTCCCCGATACCCGTTGCCACCGCAACATCCCCTCTGACTCTCCCATCTCGGAGCCTCGACGGCGTCCCTGCCTGAGGATATGGGCTTCCTTGATTTTGTCAAGGACATGTCTAAGGCCCTGGTGTTCCCAAACGAGTCGGAGGAGGACCTTCGGGCAGATGAGCTGGAAATCCTCCAGTGCCAGGCCCCTCCACGGGAATCGCTCATGGTGCCCATCCCTCCCATGCTGGAACGGCTGATGCTCCGAATGTGGGAGACACCGACTTCGGTGCTGGTGGTGAGCAAACAGCTCGACTCGATGTATCTAGTCCGCTGGAGCCCGGGCTTCCAAAAGTCACAGCTGCCGCATAACTCCAAGGTGGTGAAGTCGGCTATGCGTCGGCTATGCGTCGGTGCCCCCCGGCAGGAGGCCCGCACCCTGGACGTCCTCAGTAGAAAGTGCTACCAAGTTTCAATGCTCATCGGCCATATCCAGGCCTACCAACTGTAGATGGGCATGTATCTGAGAGACCTGGCGAAGGAACTCTCCACTCTCTCTGAAGAACCCTTGCAGTGGTTTAAGTACCTGGCCAAAGCAGTCCGTGAATGCTTCAAATTCATGTCTCGAGCGGCCTATGACTGGTTTGAGTCGGCGGCTCGAATAGCGGTGGCTGGCATCGGTGCACGCTGCCAAGCTTGGCTACAGTTGTCTGACCTCGAGCAGTGGGTTCAAAACAAACTGGTCGATTTCTCCTGCTAAGGAGAGTACCTCTTTGGCAAACACATGACCAGCAAGGCTGTCGAGCTGGAGACAAAGTTCATGATGAGGACCAGGCTCTCCAAAAAGACCGCTGCTCCCCCCCCCAACGGAAGGGCTTGGGTAAAAAGTCCTTTTACCCGAGGAAGGGAGCTGCTTACTGAAACTACCCACCTTATCAGGCTTCCCTGGCTCCCCAATAGGGTCAGCAGGCCAAGGGACATGGGCATGGCCCATCTAAGCAGAAGGCTTCTAAATCCCAGGCACCGGCTCTGGCCCAGCCATGGGGAGTTTTTGACTCCTTGAGCATAAGCCTATCTACCCCAAGGAGATCAGCAGCCCACAGGGGGACATCTGGCCCTCTATGCCCAGCGGTGGGTGTCCATCACTACCAATTCCTGGACACATTGGGTAGTCAGGGAGGGTTACCTCCTCCACCTAACTCAGATACCTTCCCCTAATTTCCCAGGAGAGCCCCTCGGGTCTCCCCTCCACCGAGACCACTTTCTGAAGGAGTTGGCAGGTCTTCTTGAGGACAAAGCAGTGGAACCTGTGCCCCACCATCACAAGGGCAAGGGGTTCTACTCCAGGTATTTCCTCGTGCCAAAAAGGACAGGGGGCCTAAGGCCCATCCTCGACCTGCGCAACCTCAATAAATTCCTGGTGAGGGAGAGGTTCAAGATGCTATACCTTGGAACATTGCTGCCCTACCTTCAGCAGGGAGACAGGCTATGCTCCTTAGACCTCAAGGATGCTTATACCCACATCCTCATCCACCCCAACCACAGGCAGTACCTACGGTTCATAGTCGGGGGGCAGGCATTTTCAGTACAGGGTGCTCCCCTTCGGCCTAGCCTCTGTCCCAAGAGTTTTCACGAAATGCCTGGCAGTCATGGCCGCCTTCCTCCGGCTCCAGGGTGTCTTTGTCTTTCCCTACTTGGACGACTGGCTCGTAAAGGGAGGCATGGCCTCAGAGGTGCAGCAGACCACCGCAAGCACCATCCAGGTTCTGCAACACTTGGGGTTTGTCATAAACTACCCCAAGTCTCACCACCTCCTGACACAGTGTCTGGAGTTCATTGGGGCAAAGATCGACACTCTCCAGTTGAAGGCTTTCTTGCCCAGGGACCGAGCTAATCGTCTCAGGACTCTGGCTTGGGATGTACAGTACCATCCCTTGGTGCCCGCTCGGCTTCTCCTGCGCCTCCTCGGGCACATGGCCTCCACGGTCCATGTCACCCTCGATGCCTGCCTCCACATGAGGGCGGTGCAGTGGTGTCTCCAGGACCAGTGGTCTCAGGCCAAGGGCCTCCTCAGAGATAGAGTTTCTGTGATCCGCCATTTGGCGGATTCTCTGGTCTGGTGGCAGTCTCTCCAGCATCACAAGGGGAGCATGCCTTTTCAGCCCCTCAAGGGTCCTCACCACAGGCGCCTCCCTGCTCGGCTGGTGAGCCCACTGCTGAGATCTCCGCACTTAGGGCAGCTGGTGACCAGATGAGAGCACCCAGCAGATCAACCTCCTGGAACTCTGAGCATACACCTAGCCCTGAGGGTCTTCTGTCACCACCTATGTCGCCAGCCAATGGTTGGTCAAGACGGACATCAAGGTGGTGATGTTCTGCGTGAACAAACAGGGGGTCACCGGGGTCTTGTATCATTTGTCAGGAGGCACTGGTCCTCTGCTCATATTCAATCCAACAGGGTGTCCTCCTGCGGTCTGCCAGGCCAGGACAACTTGCTGGCCGACAAGCTCAGCAGAGTTCTCCAGCTGCACAAGTGGCAGCTGGACCCCAAGGTAGCCAGTCGGCTTTTCCAGCTCTGGGGGGAACTCGTGATGGACCTGATTTCCAGCCCAGACAACTTTCAGTTGCCCCGCTTCTGCTCCCAGCAGGCCCACCCCTCCAGGTGGACACGTTCAGGTGGACCCCAGGGCAGTGGACACGTTCCTGGTCTAATGGTCGGAAGGCCTCATGTACGCCTTCCTTCCTATGCTGCTGATCGCCAAGACCTTGTTCAGGACCCTCCACGATAGGGCCTCGCTCATATTGATAGCTCCTTGGTGGCCCGGGCAACCATGGTTCCTGCTGCTTCTACAGTTGACGGTGGAGACCCCCTTTCCCTTGCCGTCCAGCCCGGGACTCCTGTCTCAGGAGGGGGGCGCTCTCATGCATCCCAACGTGGGGTCCCTGTCGCTGACAGCGTGGCTGCTGAGAGGGTGACTGGCCCCTTTCATTCTTCGATTTGAGGTGGAAGACATTCTGCTGGCCTCTCGCAAGGCCTCTACTAGGAAGGCTTATGCCCTCAAATGGCGCAGGTTCTTGGTTTGGTGCACTGAACACATGGCTGACCCTTTCTCCTGCCCAGTGGCTTTGGTGTTACAGTACTTCTTCTGTCAGTCTGGGCTCAAGTCTTAACTTCGAGTGCACCTTAGTGCCCTGGGGGCGCACCATCATGCGGTGGATAGTAAGCCCCTCTTGCTCCAACCGTTGATGGCCCGCTTCCTTCGGGGCCTACTCTTCTTGAAGCCCACGGTTTGCCCTCCAGCAACCGAATGAGACCTCAACATTGTGTTGGGGCAGCTTACTCGCCCGCCCTTTGAACCTCTGGCTACCTGCCACCTTCGCTGCCTCTCTTGGAAGGAGGCTTTCCTGGTCGCACTTACCTCCGTTCGCAGAGTTAGCGAGCTTCAGACCCTTTTGGCGAAGTTGCCCTATACCAGGTTCTACAAGAATAAAGTGATGCTTCGCACGCACCACAAATTCCTGCCGAAGATGGTGTCGCCTTTCCATCTCAACCAGGAAGTTGTGCTTCCTTCTTTCCAAGACCTCACTCCAGTCAGGCGGAGATGGTCCTCCACACCTTGGACTGTAAGAGGCCTTTGTCCTTCTATATCCAGCGCACTCAGGGCCACTGCAAAGCCTCTCAGCTTTTCATTTCCTACGACCCCAGTAGGCTGGGAGAGGCGGTGACTAAGCATATGCTGTCCACGTGGGTGGCGGACTGTATCGCCCTCGCTTATGAGCAGGTGGGGCTCCTGCTGGAAGACCACGTCACGGCGCATTGTGTCGGGGTCATGGCGGCTTCAGTGGCAAACTTGCGCTCTGTCCCGATGGTGGACATCTGCTGGGCCGCCACCTGATCTTCAGTCCATACCTTTGCAACCCATTACTGCCTGGAAAGATAGTCCCTATGGGACAGTGCCTTTGGCCAGGCTGTGCTCCATAACCTTTTCGGGGTTTAGACAACTCCTGTCCCCCGACCCTTCTGTGTTCAGGCTGCTGGAATGCTGGTTTCGTCAGACATAGGGTCCTACTGTGGTCTGTGTACACGGACTAAATTGCTGCTGCTTGCGGCTGCCCGTGACGGAGCCCTTATTTTTGCTATGGGCTTTCGATAGCCTGTAGCTGGGGAGTCCCATTATGAGGACTGACTTCCTGCTTGTTCTCGGAGAAAGTGTAGTTACTCACCTGTAACAGGTATTCTCTGGAGACAGCAGGAATCAGTCCTCACAAACCTCCCTCCTCCCCTTGGAGTTGCTCCTTACCATCTTTTATTTTTGCCATCTTTTAGCTATACCACGTTATAATGTTACCTCACTTGTACTGTCTAAATACCACTAAGTAACTGTACTGTCTAAATGTTTACATGTATTCTAATGTTAAATGTAACCCTCCAATTGTGATGTGACGTGACCACCTTGATTGAAGGAAAAGGTGGCATACAAATCTGTCTAAATAAATAAATAAATGTCATCTGACTGAGCATGATGGCACCCTTGGGTGGGAAGGGGACCATGAATGCATGGTATCATCTCCTAAGGCTTTCTTTGAAAGCTGGGGGGATGCTTCTGTGAGGGCTCCGTCGATGCCGACGTCACCCATATGTGAGGACTGATTCATAAGAACATAAGATATGCCATACTGGGTCAGACCAAGGTCCATCAAACCCAGTATTCTGTTTCCAACAGTGGCCAATCTAGGTCATATGTACCTAGCAGTTTCCCCAAGAGACACAAGTTCCACAATGCTTGTACTGGGTCAAGCATTGATATCTTCAGTCACTTCTTAATAATGGTTTATGGACCTTTCCTCCAGGAACTTGTCCAAACCTTTTTTAAACCCAGCTACACTAACAGCCTTTACTACATCCTCCGGTAACAAATTCCAGAGTTTGATTACACGTTGAGTGAAAAAATATTTTCTTTTATTAGTCTTAAATAGTTTACCCTGTAGCTTCATTGCATGTCCCCTAGTCTTTCTATATTCTGATAACGTAAACAATCGATCTACGATTCCTACTGTCCCCAGAGAACACCTGTCATAGGTGAGTAACTACGCTTTTTGTGTTACAAATATGCCCTTTTATTCTGCTCTAAATCCCTAATATCTCTGCCCGACCCCCCTTTGGTGTTCTGTACTGTAATTGCACTGTGTACATGTATCTGAAACCAAATACCTGATCTCTTTTTTTCACCAATGGTTATGTCTGGGGTTAAAAAGAACCTTGTCAAAACTATTATTTCTTTATGATGTGGAACCTTTGCATTGGAAGTTAAAGCACGAGTTGAGAAATTCAGATACTGATATAGAAACTGAAAGTGAAGCATCTTAAAAATGGCAACCACCCCTGCATATTGCATTCTGCTATCTAAAAAAATAAATTCATAATGCATTTAAAGTCTGAGAGTGTTTCACTGATCTAGACAACATACTCTACTATTGCAGTGTGAAAGAATAATCACCAAAGCATTCAAAAAATAATTATTTTATTTTATTTAGCTGCATTTATATCCCGCTTTTCACCGGGTCAAAGCGGTTGGGGGATACATTTAACATGAGGGGATATGAGACACATACACTAATACTTACAGGGAACATGGGCAATGGAGGGTTAAGTGGCTTGCCCAAGACCACAAGGAGCACCTGTGGGACTAGAAACCCCAGTCCTTCCGGCCCAAGGTTGCTGCATAATTAAGAATAATAAACCAAAAAGTCGTGATTGCATAGGTCTTTATGCTTCCTGACTCGATACTTGGTGAAACTCCTTTTTGCACCAGTAACAGCTTGAGGCATTTAAAATAACCAACACTTTTCATTGCACAGCAGGATGATGCAGTATTTAACCATTATTCTTGACAGAGTAGCTCATGTTCTCTGGACAAGCAGGAAATAAGTCATCACAATATGGGTGACATTATTCATCAAAGCCCGCGTATGGAGTACTCCCCAGCTACTACTTGAAGCTTTTGGGAGCTTCCTCTGCACATGTGTGTCATCTTCCCCTGTTGCTGCGGCACTGTTCTACTTCAGTCTTTATTTTTCTGTGGAGCCAAATGGACACGTTTCATCATTCTCGTTTTTGGTAACTTTTTCTATCCCTCTCAGGAATTCTTTCTGCCTTTCGGAAGTTTTTATGAATATCTACCCACCTGCATGTTGTGGTTTTTGTCTCTACTAAATTTCCCTAGTCAGATTTTCGACCATTTGTTTTCTTTATTCTCCATGAACAAGCAGGAAGTAAGCCCTCACGTGTGGGTGATGTCACCGACTGAGCCCTGCACGGAACACTCCCCAGCTTCCAAAGGAAACATTTGAGAGGTATGGCGTGCATGCATGCCTGTCTTCCCCACCCACCATGGAGCCATATTCTCCAGTCTTCTTTTTTTCCACGGAGCCCCTAGGATATGTTCCTGCAGTCTGGAAAAAAGTTTGAATTTCTTGCCCTTGTGGCTGAGCTTTTTCTCATTTTTTTCACCTGCTTGTCATTGGTTAACCTTTTTCTTACCCTTTGGGTGGTGTTTTTTTTTTTTTTTCCGCCTTTTGGTGTTTTTCCCACCCATGGCCATTTTTCAGTTTGATTTTGCCAAGGTGGTCTTTTTTGGCATATCTAAGCAGGTTAGCGGTTTTAAAATATCCTTGATGTCCAGCACCAAATGTGGCAAGACCATCTCTGCCACTGTCCACCTTAATTGATGCTTACAATGCCTTGGACCTGACACCAGCTGGCATCCTGCGAGCTCTGCTTGCAGATGACACGTCTGGGGCTGAATTGTCGGGAAAAGCAGAAGGAGTTCCTCTATGGCTCATCTGAAACAGTATCCTCAGCACCGACCCCCCACCCGTCCATACCTGAGGTGACCGAGCGCTCAGTTGGAGCAGAAGGCATGTCCTTGTCAAAAGGGGAGCACAAAGAGAAAATCTGTGGGCAGTGCAATTGCAGCCCCTCTCATTGTGCGATGGACAGCGAGGGTCAGGAATGTCCGGCCAAGCTTCCCCAGTGAGAGGACACAACCTGACCCATGGAGTCCATGCCCAGTACCCAGGAGGCTGCCGGATATCTCCTGTCATCGTGGAGTTCCCCACTCAAGGGTTCACTGGCGATGGGTGTGGCATCAACATCGTCCTCTGTGGTAGTTCTGGAGAAATGCTTATGAGCCTTAGAAGCTCATCTGGCGGCAGTGGAAGCCCTGCATAAAGCAGGCTTTGCAACACAGAGCATGTTGTCACCACACTCTTTCCAGCTGTTCCTGGAGACCTTTTCTCTGCCCAACATGGCTGGGACATTGGGTGGGAGACCAGTATCGACATTGGTGGCCAGAGCCATCTCCCTCTCCACTGTGTTGGAGTCCAAGGCCCTGGACATTGCCATTGGCATGCCTGGCGCAAGGGTTACCATCGACGTCCACCCTCTCTTGAGCTGCGCAGGTGGCCCTTGGAGGAGACTCTGAATTATTTTGACTTCCTCTCAGAATTCAAATTGGAATGAGAAACCGAAGTAGAATCGTTGGTGTTGGATCTTTGGGCCCCAGATCTCCCTTCCAACCCATCGCTCCAGGAAGATATGTCCTTCCATGATTTTGTTCAGGGCCTGACCAAGGCCATCCCCTTTTCTCTGGAATCGGAAGTGTAACTGAGGGTGGAGGAACTGGAACTCCTTCAATATCGCTTGTGAGGCGGTCACAGTTCCTGTCCACCATGTCCTGCAGAGGCTGCTACTGAGGTGTCATTCAGACTTCTGGCTGTCAGCCGCCAGCTCAATTCCCTGTACCTGAAGGCCCTGGGGTTTGAGAAGCTCAGTTTCCCCACAATTCCATTGTGGTTGAGTCTGTCTTGAAGTGGGCAAAGAGTGCTAAAAGGTACTCCTCTGTGCCACCCACGCGGGAAGTGTGGACCCCTGGACTCTTTGGGGAGGAGGTGCTTCGAATGTTCCATGCTGATAGCCCAGATCTTGGGCTGACAAACATACATGGACATGTTCCTCAAGGATAGCATGTTGGACATCAAGGATTTTGCATCCCTCATCCCCTATGTCTGCCGTGAGTCTTTTTCAAGGTCTCATAGCCCATGGCAAGGATTACTCGGTTTATGGTCCGGGGTGATTACGACACCTTCGAATCCACTGATAGGGTGGTGGCCATGGGGATTGCCATGCAGCTGATGGTCTGGTTGCAGTCCTTTGATCTGGAGCAAGTGGATCCAGGACAAGATTGCCAATGTCCCCTGTCATGGTGACAATCTCTTTGGCAAGACCATGGAGGAAAAGACCAAAGAACTGGAAAAGGAGCAGGTGACCCTTAACAGGCTCTCCAGAAAGACTGCAGATCCTACGCGTCAGAAAGCACCAACCATAAAAGGCTTTCTTGCAGAGGTACTTTCTGTCTTAGCTGTAATACATGAAGATTGGAGGATGGCCAGTGTAACGACAATTTTTAAAAAGGGTTCCAAGGGTAATCCGGAAAACTACAGACCGGGAAAAAATGGTAGAAACCATCATAAAGAACAAAATTACTGAACATGTAGATAGTCATGGATTAATGGGAGACAGCCAACATGGCTTTAGACAAGGAAGATCTTGTCTTACTAATCTGTTATGTTTTTCTGAAGGTGTGAATAACCAGGTAGACAAAGGTGAGTCAGTTGATATAGTGTATCTGGACTTTCAGAAAGCCTTTGACAAGGTTTCTTATGAGAGACTCTTGGCAAAATTAAAAAGTCATGGGATAGGAGGCAGTGTACTATTGTGGATCAGGAACTGGCTAAAAGATAGAAAGCTAAATGGCCAATTTTCCCAATGAAGAAAGGTGAATAATGGAGTACCCCAGGGATCTGTGCTGGGTCCACTGCTTTTTGACATATTCGTAAATGACCTGGAAATGGGAATAACGAGTGAGGTAATCAAATTTGTAGATACAGACAAAACTATTCAAAGCTGTTAAAACCCATGAGGATTGTGGAAAATTGCAAGAGGATCTTGATAAATTGGAAGACTGTGTATCCAAATGGCAGATGAAATTTAACGTGGACAAGTGCAAAGTTATGCACCTAGGAAAGAACAATCCAAACTATGGTTACACGATGCGAGGTTCCACATTAGGAACTACCACTCGGGAAAAGGATTTAGGTGTCATCATGGATAACATGTTAAAACCCTCAACCCAGTGTGCAGTGGCGGCCAAGAGAGCAAATAGAATGCTAGGTATCATAAGGAAAGGAATGGAAAATAAAACAAAGGATATTATAATGGCTCTGTATCGTTCCATGGTGCGACCACACCTTGAATATTGCGTGCAATTCTGGTCGCCATATCTTAAAAGGATATAGCGTTGTTAGAAAAGAAACAGAGAAGAGCCACTAAAATGGTAAAGGGGATGGAAGGATACCCCTTTGAAGAGAGGCTAAAAAGGTTAGGGATGACTTTAACCTTAACTCAGTCCCACTTATGCAGGCTACCTCCTTCTTAGAAGCCATGGACCAGCTTGGGTATAAACAAGTGATACAAGAGGAGACCCATAATAAAGGGCACTCTCTGGACCTGATATTCCTACCCAAAATGCCACTGCAATCAGAGGGAAAGCAACCCAAAACTTGTGTAACCCAAGTACCATGGTCCGATCATTACCAAATACACCTCACTCTATATCTATGCTCCACAACAGACAAGATCGAATCTGGCCCAGCTGAACAACATCAAAGAAGGTTCCAGCAATTTAACAAAGAAGCGCTAATAAACTCCCTTGAAGAACACACAACCCACGACAACACAGACATCGAGCACCTAATTCAACAATGGACCTCTGCAATAGAAGCCAATTCGGAGCCAAAATGGAAGTCATTAACCAGGCCGACAAAGACAAAAACTGAACCATGGTACACTCCACTACTGCACAAAATGAAGAAGGAAATAAGAAAACTGGAGAGAAAATGGAGACGTCTAAAAATGATCCGCACAAGTTGGAATACCTGGCGCTCCTAGCCAAATACAAGCATGAGATTAACCTTGCCAAAAAGATGCACCACACCAACTTACTCAACAAGGCCATCAATAGACCCAGGGAGCTGTTTGAGCTAGTTAGGGGGCTCACAAGACCCCTTACACGAACAGGACTGCAATGGCAAAATTACGGCCCAAGAATTGGCTGATCATTATGCTATCAAACTAAATCCCCCACGACAACCCCTGGACATTACCACAATTCAACCAAACTGCGAGGAAACAAGCAATAAACTGAAAGAAGGCTGGTCTACGTTCCAGACAATTGATGAGAATCTCATCATCCATACCATCTCAAACTTAAATACAACAACTTCTCTCCTAGATCCTTGTCCAGCAGAGTGGATCAAAGCTACGAAACAAGAAATTGCACATATTATAACGCACATAGTAAATCAATCCCTGCAGCAAGGTGTATAATGCCTGCTCATCTGAAAAGATCACTAATCAGGCCTATACTAAAAAACAAGGCACTCAACAAAGAAGATCCAACCTCATACCGTCCGATATCAAGTATATCCTTTCTTGCAAAGATAATCGAGAAAGTGACCCAACAGCAACTGCAGGACCACCTAGATGAAAACAAAATCCTCGATGACCATCAATACGGTTTCAGACCGCACCATGGAGTAGAAACCCTGCTAATAGCACTCCTGGACAACCTCATCAAGGGACTGGAAAACAAAAACAAAATGTTCATACTCATATTTATAGATATCTCAGCAGCATTTGACACAGTTCATCATCAAACTCTCCTGCGCAGACTTGCGTCCATAGGTATATCAGGAACCCCGTTAAAGTGGTTCGAGTCCTACCTAACAAATCGAATGCAGCAGGTACGCTACAACAACAAACAAGCAGAGCCTTTCCCCCAAACACAAGGCATACCTCAAGGCTCAGCCATCTCCTCCCTCCTATTCAACGTTTACATACAACCAATATGCATGATCTTCCAAAAGTTCAATATCAGCTACCACTTGTATGCGGACGATATTATGATTTACACTCAACTTGATGTAAACAATCCCAATTACAACCAATTAGAAGAATGCCTACTCGAAATGCAAAATTGGCTTCTTCTCAACAATATGTCGATAAACCACAAGAAGACTGAAGTAATGTTCATATCAGGGAAACAAGATTTTGATCCTCCTGCAACCATCACCCTGAACAATAACTCCTATCAATCTAAATAAGAGATCAAATATCTAGGCGTACTGATTGATGATAACTTAAAAATGGAGAAACACCTCCGGTCAATCAACAGAGCAATATTTCACAAGCTGAGGGTTCTTCAACCTATACGCAGCATCATTGACCACTCTGACTTCAGAACAGTAGCTCAGGCCCTCATCATTCCTCACCTTGACTACGGTAATGCCATCCTTCAGGGTCTACCGAAGAAAACACTAAACATCCTACAAATGGCACAAAATGTTTCAGCCAGGATTATCATGAACAAGAACCTAGTTGATCACATTACACCAGTCCTGATTGATCTACACTGGCTACCCATCTCGGCACGAATAATATACAAAGTGCTTATAACAACATTCAAAATCATCCACAAAGTATCCCCCTCATTCCTTTCTAACCTCATCACCACACAACCTCTCAACAGAAGCAGACGGACCACTAGCCTGAACACCCTCTGCGTACCAAGCAGCATAAGAGCAGTCAACGTACGGACAAGCAACCGGGCTTTCACTTACTCGGCTCCCATGCTCTGGAACCACCTGCCCCATGAGATACGCCAGATCAATGACCTAAAGGACTTCAGGAAAAAGCTTAAGACCCATCTTTTCCAATCCCATTACGGCATCACCTAGACAGATCAATGATGCAGTCATGTATATATGTGAATATCTGACCTCCCTCCTTAAGACCCATTCACTGTGTGCTGTGCTGTGCTTTCCCTCTCGAATCAATATGTATATGCATCAAATTTTCTGTCATGATTTGTCAATTTCCCGCCTGTAATCAAGCCGCTACTGATCGCTGGAAGTAGCGGTATACAAATATATGCTAAATAAATAAATAAAACCTCGAAAAGATACGGCTGAGGGGAGATATGGTCGAGGTCTATAAATGAGTGGAGTGGAACAGGTAATGTAGTTCGATTATTTACGTCGTCAGAATATAGAAAGACTAGGGGACATGCAATGAAGCCACAGGGTAAACTATTTAAGACTAATAAGAGAAAATATTTTTTTCACTCAACGTGTAATCAAACTCTGGAATTTGTTACCGGAGGATGTAGTAAAAGCTGTTAGTGTAGCTGGGTTTAAACAAGGTTTGGACAAGTTCCTGTAGGAAAGGTCCATAAACTATTATTAAAAGGGACCCAGGATATCACTGCTTGACCCAGTACAAGCATTGTGGAACCTGTGCCTTTTGGGGAAACTGCTAGGTACTTATGACCTAGATTGGCCATTGTTGGAAACAGGATACTGGGCTTGATGGACCTTGGTCTGACCCAGTATGGTTTATCTTATGTTTTTATGCAACCTAAGACCCAAGCTCCTTGCTCACGGTGGAGGGAGAAAGCCTCAAAGGCACATCCCGCCCGACAAGCAAAAGCTGGGTGGGGGGTTTTGAGAGGGTCTTTGGGAGCATAGCCGGCCAACCATTGTTGGCTGAGGTCTCCCCGCAAGTGGCGGGGTGGCTCATCCACTTTGCCCACCAGTGACGTCTTGTCACCTCAGATGCCTGGGTGCTATAGATGGTCCAAAGCAGCTATCTGTTGCACTTCACCCAGCTGTTGCCCACTTACAATCCCGGGGCGTTACCCCATGGACCCCACATACCAGAGCCTCCTGCAGACCGAGGTCATGGCCCTGCTAACCAACCTTGCCATTGGGCAGGAATTTTACTCTAGATACTTCCTGGTCCCCCAAAAGATGGCGGGTTCCACCCCATTCTAGATCTGCGAAACCTCAACTGGTTCTTGGTGCATAAAAAGTTCAAAATGGTCTCGTTGGGTACCCTCCTACAAGATGCCTTCCTTTGCTCCTTGGATCTGAAGGATGCGTACACTCATATTCTGATCACCTGCATCACAGACAAAACCTTTAATTCGTACTATGCGGTCAGCACTACCAGTGCCAGATAGTACCTTCGGGCTGAGCACAGCTCTCAGGATCTCCATGAAGTGCCTGGCAGTCATGGCTGCTTTCCTTCGGACCCTGGGGGCCTTTTTCTTCCCGTACCTGGACAACTGGCTTGTAAAGAATCACATGGCGACCAGTGTACGGTAGTCCACCGAGCTCACCATTCAGATGCTCGAAGGCATCAGCTTTGTGATCAGCTATCCGAAGTCTCACCACCAGCCGTTACAATAGATGGAGTTCATCAGGGCCCTCCTTGATACCACTTGGGTGAGAGATTTCCTGCCGGCAGACTGCTTGCAGAGTCTCATTGAGGTGGTGGGTGCATTGCAGTGCCAGCACCACACCACGGCCCGTAGACTGGTCAGAGCCCTCGGATACATGGCGACTATGGCATATGTCACCCTCAGGCCCGCCTCTGCATGTGGCAGGCTCAGTGGACTTTGCAAACATAAAGGCAGCAAGGCTCGTGCCGCCTGTGGGACAGAATGGTGGTCACTGCACCACTTGCACAGTCCCTGATGTGGTGGTACGTATCCGCAAACTTGCACTGGGGCCTCCCATTCCAACCAGCAGCACTCTGCAGGCTGCTCATGATGGATGCCTCCAAGCTCAGCTGGAGCGCATACCTGTATGGTGTCTGCACTCGGGGTCCGGGGTCCAGGAGCGAGAGTCTCCATCAGATCAACTCCCTCAAGATCCGGGCCGTCGCAAATGCTTTCTGTGCCTTTCGAGCACACCTGGCAAATCAGGTGGTCTTGATCCAGGTGTACAACTAGGTTGCTGTGTTCTATGTGAATAAGCAGGGGGGCACGGGTTCGTACTGCCTTTGTTTGAAGGCTGTTCCTCTGGAAGTTTGCCCTACTCCATGGCACGGATCTCAGGGCGATGTATTTGCCCGGCGTGAGCAACAGCTGGGTTCTTCAGCCACACGAATGGTCCCAAAAGAAAGGAGGTGATAGACTGGTCTTTTCGGGAGTGGGGCACCCCCAACGGGGTCCTCTTTGCTACGGCACAGAATGCTCAAGTAGCTTGGTTCTGCTCCCGGAGGCCGGCCAGCGATCACCTGGCTCCAGATGCCTGACTTATCCACTGGGGGAGAGGCTTGCTCTATGCCTAACCCCCAATTCCACTCATTGCAAAGACACTTCTGAAGCTCCAGGCCGAGAGAAATCCATGATTCTCATCACTCCTTACAGGCCTCGACAGCCGTGATTCCCTTTACTGCTGCAGCTCTTGCAGAAGGAATCACTAAGCCTGGGCTCTGACCCAGATCTCATCTTGCAGGAGGGCAGCTCCTTGTTGCATTCCAGTGTCCGCTCCCTACACTCACAGCATGGATGCTGAGCGGGTAGCCCTCCCAGAGCTGGTCTTTCCCAAGAATGTCACAGAGATTCTGCTAGCATTATCGCATGGAGTCTACATGTTTAAAGCCTGTATGTTCAAATAGCGGTGGTTTGCCATCGGGTGCACTGGTCAGGCATTTGACCCTTTTGTCTGCCCTGTGGATCAGCTGCTGGAGTACCTCTTGAACCTCTCCATTGCTTTCAAGTCCTATTCTGTGCATGTTCACCTTAGCATGATAGGAACATTCCATTGTGGCTGCGATGGGAAACCTGTCTCTACTCAGCCTCTGATATGCCAATTCATGTGGAACTTGATTCTTTTGAAGCCTCCAGTTAAGCCTTCTACAGTTGCCTGGGATCTGAATGTGGTCCTCAGCCAGCTCATGTGGGCTGTCTTTGAACTGCAGGACATGTCCACTGGAGTTTTTGAATTGGAAGGCCCTCTTCCTGGTGGCCATCATGTCAGCCCGGCGAGTAGGCAAGCTCCAGGCTCTGGTTGCAAACCCTCCATAACCAGGTTCCACCAGAACTGGATGGTACCAAAGGTGGTCTCTGCTTTCTATCTCAAACAGTCTATTCTTTGGTAATGCAGCGTTGCACACGCTGGATTGTAAGTGTGTGTTGACCTTCTACTTGGAGAACACAAAGGCGCACCGTCAATCCTCTCAGTTCTTTGTCTCCTTTGATCCCAATAGGCTGGGTGTTGCTGTTGTTGAAGCATATGCTATCCCTCTGACTCACTGATTTGCATCACCCTTGCCTTTTCCTTGGCTGGTCTGAGCCTTGAGAGTCATGTCACTTCTCACAATGTCCGTGTGATGGCTACTTTGCTAACCAACCTTTGTTCTGTCGCCAAAGAAGAGATCTGCAGGGCTGCGACATGGTCTTTGGTCCATACCTTCGCAGCCTATTACTGTCTGGAAGTGGAGTCCTGATGAACAGCAATTTTGGCCAGGCTGTACTCCCGCATCTCTTTGGGTCTTGAGGGTCAACTCCTGCCCACTGGCCCTCCTGTCTGTCCAGGCTACCTGCTCAAAATTTTCTTGGTCAATGTCGACTGTGAATACTGCATCAGATGAGTCCCTCTACTGGACTGTCTCTCTGCTCTTACTGGCTTCTCCAGTTCTCGATGCGCGATTGGGCTGTTCTTTCTCCCTGGGTTCCGGTAGCTTGGAGCTTGGGAGTCCCATACGTGAGGAGTTATTTCCTGCTTATTCACGGAGACATGATCATCAAAAAACTTCCAGGTTTGAGAAGCCTTAGCTTTCTCACCATTCCTTGGTAATCAAATCTGCCCTTAGGAGGTCTAAAAGTTCAAAGACTCACTCCTGTGTGTCCCCAAGGGAGACTTGGACATTAGACTCTTTCGGGCAAAGGTTTTTCCAGAGCTCCATGCTTAAGGCCTGCATGGCCTCTTACTGGCTCTACATGGGCATACTTCTGAAAGATGATATGTGCAGCTTAACTGACTTATCCCAGTTTCTCCCTCCAGAGGAATTGGAACGGTATTGTTCCCGAGTGAGACATGGTAAAGACTGCTAGAATTTCATGGTCTGAGTGATCTATGATATCTTCAAAACAGTACTGAGAACTTCTGCTATAAATATTGGTGCCCAGAGACTCTCCTGGCTCCGGTCCTCAGACCTCAAACAATCTGTGCAGAATAAGCTTGCTGACATACTGTGCCGTGGAGAGAATCTCTTCAGAGAGTAAGTCAAAGATAAACCTGGCTTCATTGAATAGCAGCACGTCACCCTTGGAAATCTCTCAAGGTGCACATCCGGGCCAGCCTTCTACTGCAGGAGGTTTCATGTTGGTAGCCAGAAAAAGGCCTATTACTTGTGTAGGCATAGGTACTTTCCTGTGTCCCACTATTCCCAATTAAAACAGTCTCCTTGACCACAATCAAAACGTGAGAAGCCCCAGTCTGCTCCTCTGCCAAAGCCTGGGGCGGGATTTTGCCTGGCTGCTGAAGAGCATAGCAATTGAGGTGATCAAATTTGCAGATGACAAAAAATTATTCAAAGTTGTTAAAACCCAAGGGGATTGTGAAAATTTGCAAGAGGACCTTGATAAATTGCAAGACTAGACGTTGAAATGGCAGATGAAATTTAATGTGGACACATGCAAAGTTATGCACCTAGGAAAGAACAACCCAAACTATGGTTACACAATGCAAGTTTCCATATTAGGAACCATCACCCAGGAAAAAGATTTAGGCATCATCATGGATAGCTCATTGAAACCCCCTGCCCAGTGTGCAGCAGCAGCCAAGAAAGCAAATAGAATGCTAGGGACCATAAGGAAAGGAATGGAGAACAAAACAAAGGATATTATAATACCTCTGTATGGTTCTGTGGTGCAAACACACCTTGAATATCATGTGCAATTCTGGTCGCCGTATCTTAAAAAGGATATAGCGTTATTAGAAAAGATACAGAGAAGAGCCACCAAAATGGTAAAGGGGATGGAAGGATACCCCTATGAGGAAAGGCTTAAAAGGTTAGGGCTTTTCACCTTGGAAAAGAGACGACTGAGGGGAGATTTGATAGAGGTCTATAAATTAATGAATGGAGTAGAATGGGTAAACATAGATCGGTTGTTTACTCCATTAAAAAGTAGAAAGCTTAGCTAGATCATTCTCATGTTATCTACTCCTTCCTGGGTGTCTACACTATTGCAGATTTTGGTATCATCTGCAAACAGGCAAACCTTATCTGATAGCTCTTTCGCAATATCACTAACAAAAATGTTAAAAAGAATCTGATCAAGGACAGATCCCTGTGGCACACTACTGGTAACTTCCTTCTCCATTGACCTGTATCCTTTATCGCTCCCCACTCAACCAATTGCTAACCTAGTCAGTCACTTCAGGGTCCATTCCTAGGGTACTCGGTTTATTAATAAGTTGCCTGTGTGGAACTGTGTCAAAGGCTTTACTGAAATCTAAGTACACCACATCTAGGTCTCTCCCTTGGTCCCTGGTCACCCAGTCAAAGAAATCAATCAGATTTGTTTGACAAGACCTGCCTCTGGTAAACCCATGCTGCTTCGATTCTGCAATCCATTGGACTCCAGAAACCTTGCTATTCTTTCTCTTAGTAGCATTTCCATATATTTTACTCTCTACAGAGGTTAGATTAACCTGCCTGTAGTTTTCATCCTCATTCTTCTGCTTTTGTATAAAGGGACCAGATGTGCCTTTCTCCAGTCCTCTGGGATCACTCTTGACTCCTAAGAAGCATTGAAAAGGTCAGTCAGTGGAACCGCTAGAATGTCCCCAAGTTCTTCAGTATTCTTGGATGAATCCCATCTGGTCCCATCACTTTGTCTACTTTTAGTTTAGCTAGTTCCTCACGAACGCAGTTTTCTGAAAATGGTTCAAGATCCCCGTCACTTCTGTTCCTATTTGTGAGTGTTTTCTGCAGTCCTGCTCCTGGCCGTTCAACTATGAACATGGAATAGAAATATTTGTTAAACATTTCTGCTTTATCCTCATCAGCTTCTGCATATTCTTCCCCTTCACCCTTGAGTCTGACAATACCACTTTTGTTCTTCCTCCTCTCGCTAACATAGTTGAAAAATGTCTTAGCCCTCCCGTTTATTGCAGTGGCTTTTTTTCTTATTTTTGTATCTTTGCTTCCCTGACTCCTTGCTAGCTTTTCTAAATGTTTCCAAATATAAGATGCCTGTCTTCCTCTCTCTGTGATCTCTTGTAGTTTATGAATAAATGCAGGGCAGAAGCTGTACACTCCTCATAGGGTTTGCACGTACCGCTCCTTAACTTTGGAAGTTGAGGTGCAGAAATGCAAACACTTTAGTAAAAGAGTTCCTATTTGTCTTTATAAAATGCGGGGGGCATTTTCAGCAGCAGCAGCTAGCACTATCAAAGTATCTGGTCACCACTGCTTTACATTAAAACCAGATAATCAGTACCGGTACATATCCGATGACCGGCACTGAAGATCTGGTTTGCACTGATTGAGGTTTTGCAGTCCGTTCAGCGGCAGTATTCAGTGCTGACCAGACTGCAAAACCACATACATTAGGACATGTGAAAGGCTGTCCTAATTTATGCACCTAGTAGATGAAAATCGCTGCTGACAAGATAGTCAGCGGTGCCGCCCACGCTCCACTCGCAGAATGCCTCTATACTAACTAGATAGCACTGGGGCGTTTAAACTGTTTAGTGGGGCTGTCAATATTTTATGTAGATAGCTGGGTGGCTGGTGGACATGAGGATCACCTAGTAACATGCCTGCCTGGTGTGAAGGTAGCTGACCTCATGTACCACTTAGACAAGGTTTTAGATAGTGCTGGGAAGGAGTCTGCTATCTTGGTACATGTTGGTACCAATGACATAGGAAAGTGTGGGAGGGAGGTTCTGGAGGCCAAGTTTAGGCGTTTAGGTAGGAAGTTAAAATCCAGAACATCCAGGGTGACATTCTCCGAAATGCTTTCCATTCTACTCTCAGGACCCAAAAAGCAGGCAGAGCTCTGGATGAGACAGTAGTGCAAAGAGGAGGATTTGGGATTTGTTAGGAACTGGGCAACATTCTGGGGAAGGGAAGAGCTTTTTCAAAGGGATGGGCTCCACCCTCACCGGGATGGTACCAGGTTGCTGGCATTAACCTTTGAAAAGGAGAGAGAGCAGCTTTTAAACTAGATAATAGGGGAAAGCCAACAGTTGCCCAAGAGCACATGGTTCGGAAGGATGTAACCTTGAAGGATACTAGCAAACGAGGGAAGTTAGGGCATCCCAACAGAGAGGTTCCAATAAAGATAAAGTAACCCAGATGCCCTTAAGTACAGAACTGAAAGATTCCAACTTACTCCATCAACTGATAACCAGATTAATATGAATAAAATACAACCTCTAAAATGCCTGTATGAAAATGCTAGAAGTCTAAAAAACAAGATGGGAAAACAAGAATATATAGCACTAAATGAAAGGTTATATATGATTAGCATCTCGGAGACCTAGTGGAAGGAGGACTACCAATGGGACACTGTGATACCTTGGTACAAACTATATCACAATGATATGGTAGATCATATTTGTGGAGAGGTTGTGCTGTGTTAGAGAGAGCATTGAGTCACACAGGATTAAAGTTTTGCATGAAACAAAAAACACTGTAGAATCTCTGTGGATAGAAATCCCATGTAAAAAGGGAAAAGGCGATAGCAGTGGGGGTGTACTACTGACCCCTGGCCAGAATGAACAAATGGATGAAGACATGCTAAGAGAAATCAGGGTAGCTAACAAAAGTTACAACACAGTAATAATGGATTTTTTTCAATTAACCTAGTATTGACTGGGTCAGTATCACTGCAGGACATGCTTGAGAGAGAAAGTTTCTAGATGAAATAAATGCCTGCTTTGTGGAGCAGCTAGTATCTCCAGGAACAAGCAGGAATGTAGTCTTCACATATCGGTATCGTCGGTACCGACGGAGCCTGCGCGGGAACGCTACCCAGCGTCCAATTAGAAAGTTTTTGGGAGCATTCCACAGTGCCTGCGTGCTGCCTTCCCGCCTTTCCCAACTGCCTGTCTCCAGTTCTTCGTTTTCCGCGGAGCCAGCAGGTTGTCGTTCCTATCACCGCAGAAAATTTTTCCTATTCTTATTTTTTCTGGCCACGTCTGCCTTCCCTCGACGCTATACCGGTACCGCCGATTCTTTCTTTTAAAAAAAAAAAAAAAAAATTTTTCCAAACCTTTTTTCTTCAGTTGCAAGCGCCATTTTGGGCCTTAGGCCCAAAATTTCCCTTACTATGGAAAAACCCACCTCGGGTTTCAAGAAGTGCACCAAGTGTGGCGGTACCATCTCCGTCACCAACACCCATGAGTGGTGTCTTAAATGTTTAGGTCCTGACCACTCCATTTCAGAGTGTATGGCTTGTGCCATGATGTCCAAGAGGGGTCGACAAAACCGGGCTGCTAAGCTCAGCACCCTTTTTCCCTCCAATGCAGCATCTGCAGCATCGACGTCTTCCAGGGCTTCGTCTTCCTCCCATGGATCTCAGGTAACTAAACATAAGTCTAGCCGGTCCTCAAAGGGTAGATCTCTTAAGCATCGAGATGCCTCTGGCGTTGCCCTTGAGGGTTCCATACCGGCAAAATTGCCCCGGCGGGAGGCTTCAGCTTCCAAAGCATTATCGGGCTCCAGAATGTTCTCGAGGCCTCAACCTCGGCAGAACTACTGGTGCCATGCTCTGGGGTACCGGCTGCTTTCTCCGGTACCGATACCCAGGCATCGGCAGTGTCGATAGACCAGAGGTTCCTGGCTGTTGAAAGCAGTCTGGTGGCTCTCCTTGAAGCATCGACACCCTCGGAACCGCGTCAGACAGTTCAACCGGTACCGGCTCCGGCGCCGGTATCTGTACCGATAGTATCGACATTGGTGTCTGCATTGCCGGCACCCAGTCAAGCCATGCCTTCTGGTAACGATACACCGGTACCAATCCCCCCCGGCACCGACTTCGATCGGTACGGGTATCGTGCTCTACAAGAGCATCCGGACAGAAGGTACTTTGAATCCTCGGAGGAGTCTGAGGATTCTGACAGTTCTGTCAGTACTAGAGTACTCCCCGAGGAGCCTTCCTCTCCCAAACGTAGGATGTCTCCTCCACAAGATATCTCCTTTCAGGATTTTATCAGGGAGGTGGCTCGAGGTCTTTCCATTACTGTGGCTCCTGAAACAGAGCCCAGGGCAAAGGAGTTGGAGATTCTACAATATACCAAGGCTCCTAAGGAGGCAGCTACTTTGCCTATCCATGAGGTCTTACATGATCTCATGTTAAGAATGTGGGAAACACCTCTTACCACCTCTCCTCACTCTCGTAGACTAGATACCATGTATCGAGTACCTCCGTGTCCTGGCTTCCAGAAAACTCAGCTTCCTCACCACTCTATTGTAGTGGAATCAGCTATGGGAAGGATCAGAAGTGCAAAGAGGCATGCCTCTAATCCTCCAGGATGTGAGTGTAGAACTTTGGATGCCTTTGGACGTCGTACCTTCCAGGCTTCCATGCTTTCTGCCAGGATCAGTTCCTATATTTTATATATGGCGAATGTTCCTCAAGGAAATCACAGGAGATTTAGAGGTTTTGAGCCCTCTTCTTCCTGAAGATAAGAGGCAGGATTTTCTCACACTGGTTATACATGCCCAGGATGTTTCTAAATGTGTCAATTGTGCAGCTTTTGACTATTTTGAGTGCATAAGCAGAACCTCTGCCATTGCCATAGGTGCACGTAGAATTGTCTGGCTCCAGGCATCCGATTTGGAGCTCTGGGTGCAGGACAAACTGGGCAATATTGCTTGTACAGGTGAGAATCTATTCGGCAAGAAAAGGCCAATGAGTTGAATGCTGACAACTCCACTTTGGATAGATTATCCAAAGCCACAGCTGATCCTGCAAGGAAGAAATCTTTCAAGAAACCATTCTTCTCCAAAAAGAAGAGGTTTTATTCCTCTTATTCTCAACAGGGACGTTCTGCAGGTCTGCCTGTCCGGAAGAGTCAGCAGCCACCTAAACAAAGGAAAGCAAAGACTGCTAAGCCTCAATTGTCTCAGCAGTCTCAGCCTCCACAAGGCCTTCCATCTACAGAACTTAGCCTTCCTGGCCCTCAACGGATCAGAACCTTGCACCATTCCAGGAAGGTTATGTCACTTTGCCCCCAGATGGGGGCAGATAACAGCAGAACATTGGACTCTCTCCATTATAAAAGAGGGGTACAAGCTTCACTTTCTCCGCATGCCACCTCCCACAATGGTAAGACAGTTCAATTCTCAGACCTCTCTCATCAACCTGTTAGATCAAGAGGTCACTATGCTTCTTGCCCAAGGGGCAATAGAAGAGGTGGCCATTCCTCAACAGGGTACAGGGTTATCTCTAGGAACAAGCAGGAATGAGTCTTCACATATGGGTACGTCGGTACCGAAGGAGCCTGCGCGGGAACGCTCCCCAGCTTCCCAAAAAGGAAAGCTTTTGGGAGCATCCCACAGCGCCTGCGCGCTGCCTTCCCGCCTTTCCTAACCGCCTCTCCCCAGTTCTAGTGTTAAAGCTGAGACAAAGAGAGAGAGAGAGAGGAAAGGAAAGATAGATAGAGAGATACAACTCCTAGGGGAGGTGGGTGGGTTGTGAAGACTTATTCCTGCTGTTCCCAGAGATCACCTGTTACAGGTAAGTAACTGTGCTATCTCTAGGAACAAGCAGCAATGAGTCTTCACACATGAGAGCAGCTCAATGGACTTTGTCCACCCAGTGGACTCAAGCATCAGGGGCTCTGTCAGACAAAATAGCAACCTCCAGGCGCCTCTTTTGGTCTCTCCAGTGGTGGAAGTCCACCCAAAGTCTGTTGCTGGGGTCCCCCTTCCAACAGTTGTTGCCCCAGACAACCCTCACAACAGATGCCTCCCAAACAGGTTGGGGAGCTCATCTGCAAGACCTCTCCACTCAGGGCACTTGGTCTCCACAGGAGACCTCTCTACATATCAACCACTTGGAGCTCCGAGCAGTTTTTCTAGCTCTCAAGGTCTTCCATACCCTGCTCAGCTACAAGACAGTCCTCATTCATATGGACAATCAGGTAGCCATGTTTTACATAAACAAGCAAGGAGGAACTGGCTCTCTGTCGCTTTGCAACGAAGCTTTAAGATTGTGGGCCTTCGCCAGAGAGCATCAAATCCATCTCCTGGCCGTATACCTTCCAGGAATCCAAAACTCTTGGGCAGACAGACTCAGTCGAGTTCTGCTTCCACACGAATGGTCCCTGCACATGGACCAGGTACTCAGAATCTTTCAAGAGTGGGGTACCCCGGACATAGACCTCTTTGCAAGTCCGTGGAATGCCAAACTTCCCCGGTTCTGTTCCAGAATTCCGTGTCAGGGAGTTCAGGCCAAGGATGCCTTCCTCCTTCACTGGGACAAGACTTCCTGTATGCCTTTCCAACCATTCCCTTGATTCCCAAGACTCTGTTCAAGCTCCAGAGGGATCAAGGATCCATGATCCTCATAGCTCCACGCTGGCCACGCCAAGTGTGGTACCCTCTACTTCTGCATCTCTCTCAAGCTCCCTCCCTAGACTTGGGAGCTGCTCCAGACCTTCTGTCCCAGGAGGAGGGGACTTTGTGGCACCCAAACCCCAAGTCCCTTCACCTCAGAGCTTGGTTGCTGAAGGCCTAGACCTTCAAGGTTGGAATCTTTCTCAACAAGTGAAGGATATCCTCCATGCTTCCAGAAAACCTTCTACTAGACGTTCCTATGCTTTTAAATGGAAAAGGTTTTCCATTTGGTATGCTGAGAAGGGTCTTGACCCTCTAGCACTACCTTTGAATTCTCTATTGGAATATCTCCTACATCTCTCCAATGCAGGCCTTAAGACGAATTCAGTAAGGGTCCATTTGAGTGCTATTGCAGCATCCCTTAAGCCTATCAATGGACAGCCTATCTCCTCTCATCCTCTTATTGCAAGATTCATGAGAGGCCTAACTTTAACTAAGCCTCCCATTAAGCCTCCTCCGGTGGCATGGGACTTAAATCTGGTTCTTGGTCAGCTTATGACGCCACCTTTTGAACCCTTAGCCACCACCTCCTTGAAACTTCTTTCCTGGAAGGTTGTTTTCCTCATTGCAGTCTCCTCAGCTCGCCGCATCAGTGAACTGCAGGCCTTAGTGGCTAATCCACCTTATACAAGGTTCCATCATGATAAGGTAGTCCTTAGGACCAATCCACACTTTATGCCTAAAGTGGTCTCACCTTTTCATCTTAAGAGGTGTATTTACCTGTCTTTTTTTCCAGGTCCTCATGCATCAAGTGCAGAGAGGAATCTTCATACCCTGGATTGTAAGAGAGCTTTGGCCTTTTACTTACAAAGGACACAGCAACATAGAAAGTCTTCTCAACTCTTGTAGTAAAGTCTGTAGTAAAGGCTGTTAGTGTAGCTGGGTTTAAAAAAAGTTTGGACAAGTTCCTGGAGGAAAGGTCCATAAACCATTATTAAGAAGTGACCGAAGATATCAATGCTTGACCCAGTACAAACATTGTGGAACTTGTGTCTCTCGGGGAAACTGCTAGGTACATATGACCTAGATTGGCCACTGTTGGAAACAGAATACTGGGCTTGATGGACCTTGGTCTGACCCAGTATGGCATATCTTATGTTCTTATGATCCCTCTCATTTAGGACTTCCAGTCTCTAAGAGGACACTGTCCAATTGGATTGCTCAGTGTATCTCTTTCGCCTACCAGAGTAAAAACCTTTCTCTGGAGGGCCATGTCACAGCTCACAATGTGAGGGCCATGGCCACCTCTATGGCTCATCTAAATTCTGTGTCCATCGACCAGATCTGTCGAGTGGCCACCTGGGCCTCGGTTCATACCTTCACAGCCCATTACTGTTTGGACAAGGACTCCCGCCGGGATGCCTTGTTTGGTCAGGCTGTTCTCAAACACCTGTTCCATTCTTAATCAACTCCTGCCCTCCTTCCCTGGATGGATGCCTGAGATCCATAGGAGGAGGTAGAGCCCTTCTCAGGGTCTCATCACCTTGGGGATCTCCCAGGCATCTCTAGCTAGGGAGTCCCCATATGTGAAGACTCATTCCTGCTTGTTCCTAGAGATATCACAGTTACTTACCTGTAACAGGTGATCTCTGGGAACAGCAGGAATAAGTCTTCACAACCCACCCACCTCCCCTAGGAGTTGTATCTCTCTATCTATCTTTCCTTTCCTCTCTCTCTCTTTGTCTCAGCTTTAACACTAGAACTGGGGAGAGGCGGTTAGGAAAGGCGGGAAGGAAGCGCAGGCGCTGTGGGATGCTCCCAAAAGCTTTCCTTTTTGGGAAGCTGGGGAGCGTTCCCGCGCAGGCTCCGTCGGTACCAAGGTACCCATATGTGAAGACTTATTCCTGCTGTTCCCAGAGATCACCTGTTACAGGTAAGTAACTGTGCTTTACTCCCCCTATTTCCTTATCCCAAAGAAAACAGGGGGACACAGACCTATTTTAGATCTCAGAGAATTGAACAAATTCCTGTTGAAGGAGAAATTCAAGATGATTTCTCTGGGAACCCTGCTGCCGTACCTTCAGAGTCAGGATTGGCTTTGTTCTCTAGATCTCAAGGATACGTACACTCATGTTTTCATCCATCCAAATCACAGAAAGTTCCTTCGGTTCCTTTTTCAAGGAAAGCACTACCAATACAGGGTGCTTCCTTTTGGCCTGGCCTCAGCTCCAAGAGTGTTCACGAAATGCATGGCTGTGGTAGCAGCATTTCTCCACACTCTAGGCATATTCGTCTTCCCCTACTTAGATGACTGGCTCATTCGAGTCCCAACAGAGTCAGAGGCCAGGATTTCTCTATCTTGCACAATGCGTATCCTTCAGTATTTGGGTCTGGTCATAAACATCCCAAAATCGAGCTTAACTCCCACTCAGTTTCTAGAGTTCATAAGAGCTTTGTTGGATACCAGGAAAGCAAGGGCCTATCTTCCCCAGACTCGTTGTCTTCGCATGGTGCAGTTAGCTTCTCAAGCAGTGCTAAAGCCTCATCTCACTGCTCAAGAAATGTTACAACTACTAGGCCACATGGCATCTATCGTGCATGTGGTCCCTTATGCTCGCCTCCATATGAGAGCAGCCCAGTGGACTTTATCCACTCAATGGACCCAGGCATCAGGGTGCCTGTCAGACAAGATAGCAAACACAAATCGCCTTATTTTGTCCCTCCAGTGGTGGCAGTCCGCTCAAAACCTGTTGGTGGGGTCCCCATTTCAACAACCTTTACCCCAAGCAACTCTCCCAACAGATGCTTTACCAATGGGTTGGGGAGCTCATCTGCAAGATCTCTCCACCCAAGGCACTTGGACTCCACAGGAGACTCATTTACACATCAATCTCTTAGAGCTCAGAGCAATCTTCCTTGCTCTGCAAGTGTTCCACACCCTGCTCAGCTACAAGACAGTCCTCATTCATAAGGACAATCAAGTAGCCATGTTCTACGTGAACAAGCAGGGAGGAACAGGCTCTCTGTCGCTTTGCAACAAAGCTTTGCAACTATGGGCCCTCGCCAGAGAGCATCAGATTCATCCACTGGCAGTGTATCTTCCAGGTATTCAAAACTCTTGGGCAGACAGACTCAGTCGAGATCTGCTTCCACACGAATGGTCTCTACATGCAGACCAGGTGGCCAAGATTTTTCAAATTTGAGGAACCCCGGACATAGACCTCTTTGCAAGTCCGTGGAATGCCAAACTTCTCCGGTTCTGTTCCAGAATTCCGGCTCAGGGCTCTCAGGCCAGGGATGCTTTCCTCTTTCATTGGGGTCAAGACTTCCTTTATGCCTTTCCACCCATTCCCCTAATTCCCAAAACCCTGTTCAAGCTTCAGAGAGACGGAGGCCGTATGATTCTCATAGCTCCACATTGGCCACAGCAAGTGTGGTACCCTCTGCTTCTACATCTCTCTCAAGCTCCCTCTCTGGAGTTAGGGTCTGCTCCAGATCTCCTGTCTCAGGAGGACGGAATGTTATGGTATCCCAATCCCCAGTCTCTGCATCTCAGGGCTTGGTTGCTGAAGGCCTAGATCTTCATGATCTTAACCTTTCTCAGCAAGTAAAGGATATCCTTTATGCTTCTAGAAAACCTTCCACAAGACGCTCTTATGCTTTCAAGTGGAAAAGGTTTACCATATGGTGCTCGCAGAAGGGTCTTAGCCCCCTTGCGATACCTCTGGAATCATTACTGGAGTATCTCCTTCATTTATCCAAATCAGGACCTAGCACTTAAATGGACTCTTACTGAGTTAGTCTTATTGCAGCTTCTTTCAAGCCTTTAAATGGACAACCTATTTCCTCCCATCCTCTTATAGCAAGATTTATGAGAGGCCTTCTTCTAACTAAGCCTCCCATTAAGCCACCACCGGTGGCATGGGATTTAAACCTGGTTCTTGGCCAGCTCATGAAGCCACCTTTCGAACCCTTAGCTACTACCTCGTTGAAATTCCTTTCTTGGAAAGTTATCTTTCTCATTGCAATCACATCAGCACGTTGCATCAGTGAGTTGCAGGCACTAGTAGCTGATCCTCCTTTTACAAGGTTCCATCATGACACGGTAGTCCTTAGGACTCATCCACACTTTATGCAAAGGTGTCTCGCCTTTTCATTTGAACCAAGCGGTCTACCTGCCTGTGTTTTTCCAAGGCCTCATGCATCAAATGCAGAAAGGAATCTTCATACTTTGCACTGTAAAAGAGCTTTAGTTTTTACTTACAGAGAACACAGTAACATAGAAAGTCCTCTCAACTCTTTGTTGCTTTTGATCCTTCTCATCCGGGACTTCCAGTCTCCAAGAGAACACTGTCCAACTGGATTGCACAGTGTATTTCCTTTGCCTATCAAAGTAAGAATCTTCCTCTGGAGGGCAATGTCACAGCTCACAATGTGAGAGCCATGGCAGCTTCAATGGCTCATCTGCACTCTGTGTCTATCGACGACATCTGTCGAGCAGCCACTTGGGCCTCGTTTCATACCTTCACAGCCCATTACTGCTTGGACAAGGACTCCTGCCGGGATGCCTTGTTTGGTCAGGCTGTTCTCCAACACCTGTTCCATACCTAATCAACTCCTACCCACCATCCCTTGTAGGATGCCGGAGATCCATGGGGGGAAGTGGAGCCCCTTCACAGGAAAACAAAACTTCTGGGGTCTCTCCCTGGCATCTAAAGCTAGGGAGTCCCCATATATGAAGACTACATTCCTGCTTGTTCCTGGAGATAGCATAGTTACTCACCTGTAACCGGTGATCTCCGGGAACAGCAGGAATTTAGTCTTCACAACCCACCCACCTCCCCTAGGAGTTGTATCTCTTTCTCTTTCCCTCTCTCTCTCTTTGTCTCAGCTTTAAACTCAACTGGAGAGGCAGTTAGGAAAGGCGGGAAGGCAGCACGCAGGCACTGTGGGATGCTCCCAAAAGCTTTCTAATTGGACGCTGGGGAGCGTTCCCGCGCAGGCTCCGTCGGTACCGACGA
The DNA here is from genome assembly GCA_033557465.1 of Ichthyophis bannanicus. Classification (NCBI taxonomy): domain Eukaryota; kingdom Metazoa; phylum Chordata; class Amphibia; order Gymnophiona; family Ichthyophiidae; genus Ichthyophis; species Ichthyophis bannanicus. Next base: position 1,369,248,528 of record CM066031.1, read on the forward strand.
TACCCATATGTGAAGACTAAATTCCTGCTGTTCCTGGAGATCACCTGTTACAGGTGAGTAACTATGCTTTATGAACCAACAAGAGGGGAAGCTATTCTGAACCTATTCCTTGGTGGAACACAGGATCTGGTGCAAGAGATGAGTGTTGGGCCACTTGGCAATAGTGATCATAGCATGATAGCGCTTGATTAATTATAATAAATTATAAATTAATGAACGGAGTGGAAGGGGTAAACGTAGATCGATTGTTTACCTTATCAGAATATAGAAAGACTAGGGGACATGCAATGAAGCTACAGGGTAAACTATTTAAGACTAATAAAAAAAAATATTTTTTCACTCAACGTGTAATCAAACTCTGGAATTTGTTACCGGAGGATGTAGTAAAGGCTGTTAGTGTAGCTGGGTTTAAAAAAGGTTTGGACAAGTTCCTGGAGGAAAGGTCCATAAACCATTATTAAGAAGTGACCGAAGATATCAATGCTTGACCCAGTTACAAGCATTGTGGAACTTGTGTCTCTTGGGGAAACTGCTAGGTACATATGACCTAGATTGGCCACTGTTGGAAACAGAATACTGGGCTTGATGGACCTTGGTCTGACCCAGTATGGCATATCTTATGTTCTTATTTAATAAATGGAGGAAGGATGCCAAGGAAATCCACAGGGCTACCTTTTAACTTTCAAAAGGAAGATTTTGATAAAATAAGGAAAATAGTTAAGAAAAAACTAAGAGGAGCAGCTGCAAAAGATTTACATCAAGCATGGGCATTGTTTAAAATGCTGTCTTGGAAGCCCAGACCAGTTGTATTCCATGCTTTACGAAAAATGGAGGGAAGGCCAAAAAATTGCCAGCATGGTTTAAAGGCGAGGTCAAGTGAGATGCAAGGCATTGATAAGGCAGACAAAAGGAGAATTTGAAAAAAAAAAGCTTGCTGTGGAAGCAAAAACATATAAAAAATTTTTCAAGTATATTTGTAGCAAAAAACCTGTGAGTGTCAGTTGGACTATTAGATGATAGAGAGTTAAAGGGAGCGCTAAGGGAGGACAAGCTATAACAGAGAGATTGAATGAAATCTTTGCTTTGGTCTTTACTGAAGAAGATGTGGGGAAGTTATCCATGCCTGAAATGGTGTTTAAATGTCATATATCAGAAGAATTGAAAGAAAGATGAATAAACCAAGAAGATGTACTACAAGTATTTGATAAACTGAAGAGTAGTAAATCACTTGGACTGGACGGCATACATCCAAGAGTGTTGAAAGAATTGAAAGATGAGATTGCAGACCTACTATTAGTAATCTGTGAACTATCATTAAAATCATCTGTAGTACCTGAAGATTGGAGAATGACCAAGGTAACGCCAATTTTTAAAAAGGGTTCCAGGGGAGATCTGGGAAACTACAGACCAGTGAGCCTGACATCGGTACCGGGCAAAATGGTAGAAACCATTATAAAGAACAAAATTACTGAACATGTAGATAGTCAAGGTTTAATGGGAGAAAGCCAACATGGATTTAGCCAAAGAAAGTCTTGTCTTACTAATCTGTTAGATTTTTTTGAAGCTGTGAATAAACAGGTAGACCTAGGTGAGCCGGTTGATATAGTGTACCTGGATTTTCAGAAAGCCTTTGGTAAGGTCCCTCATGGGAGACTCTTAGCCAAATTAAAAAGTCATGGGATTGGAGGCAGTATAGTATTGTGGATAAGGAACTGGTTAAATGATAGAAAGCAGAGAGTAGGGCTAAATGGCCAATTTTCTCAGTGAAGAAAGGTGAATATTGGAATACTCCAGAGATCTGTGCTTGGTCTGTTGCTTTTTAACATCTTTATAAATGACCTGGAAATGGGAATAACGAGTAAGGTGATCAGATTTGCAGATGAGACAAAATTATTCAAAGTTGTTAAAAATCCAAGAGGATATTGAAAAATTGCAAGAGGTCCTTGATAAATTGGAATACTGGACATTCAAAAGGCAGATGAAATTTAATGTGGACAAGTGCAAAGTTATGCACCTAGGAAAGAACAACCCTAACTACAGTTACACAATGCAACATTATACATTAGAAACCAGCACCCAGGAAAAAGATTTAGGTGTCATCGTGGATAATATGTTGAAACCCTCTGCCCAGTGTGCAGCGGTGGCCAAGAGAGCAAATAGAATGTACCTTGAATATTGTGTACAATTCTGGTCCCCATAACTTAAAAAGAACATAGCGGAATTAGAAAAAGTACAGAGAAGAGCCACCAAAATGGTAAAGGAGATGGAAGGATACCCCTATAAGGAAAGGCTTAAAAGGTTAGGGCTCTTCACACTTCTAAAAGAGACGGCTGAGGGGAGATATGATAGAGGTATATAAATTAATGAATGGAATGGAACGGGTAAACATAGATCGGTTATTTACACAATCAAAAAGTAGAAAGACTAGGGGACATGCAATGAAGCTACAATGTTAACCCATTTAAGAGTAATAAGAGAAAATATTTTTCACTAAACACGTAATCAAACTCTGGAATTTGTTACCATAGAATATGGAAAAGCTGTTAGTGTAGCTGGGTTTAAAAAGGTTTGGACAAGTTCCTGGAGGTAAAGTCCGTAAACCATTATTAAAGTGGACCTGGGAAAACCAGTGCTTGCCCCGGGACAAGTATTGTGGAACCTGCGTGCTTTTTGGGAACCTGCCAGGTACTGGTGACCTGGATTGGTCACTGTTGGAAACAGGATACTGAGCTTGATGGACTTTGCTCTGACCCAGTATGGCATTTCTTATGATATGTTCTCGTGAAAGCCGCCTGCTTTTTCTTCACATTTATAACTACTTCTTTTGAGAACCATAGTGGCCTCCTTTTTCTTTCATATTTATTTACCTTTCTAGCAACAAGGTTTGTTTGCCCTTAAAATATCCCCTTTCAGTTTTGCCCATTGCTTTTCTACATCCCCCAGCTATTCCCATCCCGCTAATGACTCCTTGAGATTTTGTCCCATCTTGGCAAAGTTAGTTTTTCTAAAGTCTGTGACCCTCGCTTTTGAATGGATTTTATCAGCCCTATTCCTAATACTGAACCACACCATCTGGTGATCACTGGATGCAAGATAATTTTTCACAATAACATCGGAAACACTTTCCCCATTGGTAATCACCAAGTTCAGTATGGCCCCTTCATGTGTGGGTTCTGTTACCATCTGCTGGAATAGTTGTCCCTTTAGAGAATCTATGATCTCCTTACTTCTAGATGACACCACAGCAGGGATGTGCCAATCAATTTGTCACCTATAAGTAGCACTTTTCCTTTTATGACAATACTGTATATGTCTTCTATTAAATCTCCATCCACCACTTCTCCCTGTAAGAGGGATCTGTATATCACTCCAATGCAAACAGATTTCCCTTTCCCTCTTTCTAGTTTAACCCACAGTGCCTCCTCGCTCCCTTTTAAGCCCAGTAATTCTACAACTTAAATATTATTTTTACATATAGTGCCACTCCACCTCTCCTCCTTCCTATCCTGTCCTTCCTGAATAAAGCATAGCCCATTACATCCAAGACATGGTTGCCCATGAACCATGTCTCTAACCACCAATAAATCCAAGTCAGCCTCTTCCATTAAACCCTCAATATCTGGGATCTTATTTCCCATGCTACGGGCATTTATATACACCGCTTTCCAAATGGTGTCCCTTTTGCCTATCTCTACAGAGGTATTTAATCTTACACTTACCTGTGGACTTTCTTCATCCATCCCCCAATGAATCTAGTTTAAAGCCCTCTTCAGTAGGTTAGCCAGTCTGCTGTTGAAGACACTTCGACCCCTTTTGGACAGATGGATGCCATCCCTGCTCTGCAGCCCTTGGAACATCATCCCATGGTCTAGGAAATCAAAATGCTCTCGATGACACCATCCACACAGCCATACATTCATCTCCAGGATGCAAACTTCTCTGCATCGGCTTTTGTCCTCAACAGGGAGGATTGAATAGAACACCACCTTTGTTCCAGTCTGCTTCACCCTCTGTCCCAGAGCCATGAAATCACTTTTGATATGCTCAGAGGGATGTCTAGCAGTATCTTTTGTGCCATCATGGATGAACAATATCGGATAATAGTCGGTAGGCTTAATGAGTCTTGGCAAACTCTCCATAACATTGTTGATTTTGGCACCTGGCAGAGAGCACACCTCTATGGACATCAGGTCTTGGTTGGCAGATGTACACCTCAGTACCCCTCAGAAGACTACCCTTCACTTTCTTGTGGTCACTTTGGGGTGCATGAGCTCTAGTTCTTCCCTGTCCTGGGGCTCAATTTCCTTTGTGTTGGTAAGGTAGCCTGTAGCTAGAGAGCTCATACATGAGGAGTTATTTCCTGCTTGTCCACAGAGAAGAGGTAGTTATTCGTCTGTAGCAGGTGTTCTCCATGGGTAACCCAGGTGTTCTTCGTGAACAACAGGAAAAAGTCCCTGTCAGCCAATTCGTCCCTGTCAGTCCAATTCGTTCTCTGGAAACAAGCAGGAAGCCAGTCCTCACATATAGGTGACGTTGGCGTTGACTGAGCCCTCGCGGAAGCATCTCGCCAGCTTTCAAAGAATGCCTTTGGGAGATGTCACCACGCATGCATGATGTCCTTCCTGCCCAAGGGTGCCATCTTGCTCAGTCTCCTTTTTCCCGCCAAGCCCTTCAGATGTCTGTCTGGTTTCCCCCGGAAAAAGTTGATTTTATTCTCGACCTGAGTTTGATACTCTCTCTGGTTGTGCATTGGTACACTTCACGCCAACCAAGCTTGCTATTCCGGCATCAAGTCTTGGGTTCGTACATTTTTTCTTTTTTGGTGCCTTTGTGCCCTTTTTCCCAGCTGGCAGCACTGCGGGTCTTCGACCTCGCTGGGGTACTTTTTTCTCCCGTGGCTACCAGTGGTGTCAAGAAGTGTGTTCGGTGTGCTAAAATCATATTCCTAACCGATACACACAACTGCTCCCTATGCTGCTTAGGGCAGGACTACAACCCTGTGACATGCGGGCTTTGCTAAAAGATGTTCAGCAAGGCCCTCACGAGAAGTTTTTCCTGGAGTCCTAGGTGAGCCGGTGGCCTCCAGAAGCCAAGGCCTCCTCTGAAGCCATGGAATCCTGGGGTGCTTTTGTGGCCCTGATAGACCCCATGGCTCCTCAGATAGGGGGTCTCCCTTGAGGGAACAGAAGAAGAAGAAGAAGAACCTCGAAGATGGCATCCCTGGATGGTTCTGATAGGTCGGTTAAGCCCCGAGCCAGGTCCCGCAATCCTAGACGTTCGTTCAAAGGATTGGAGTGGGAGGACCCTACCAAGGTCCTCCAGAAGGAATCAACCACAGATCGGCCTCAGACACCAGAACCTATCCTCGTTGAGGACTCCCCCTCGGGGAAACCTTGGTGCCCATGCCAATGGCTGCAGAGCCTTCTAGATTTGAAACCAGAATAGTGGCCCTGGAGCGCAGTCTGTCTGCCTTCATGGACCATCAGCGGGCATTGTTGTCCAGTACCACCGGTACCTCTGCACCATTGATGTAGAGGACGTCCTCGGAGGCCGAGCAGATCCTCAAGACCATACGGCTTTGAGTCAGTCCTTGGCCGAGATCTTGATTCGGCTCCCGTTCTACAGGACAGAGGTCCTCCCCAGCTAGCGCACATGGCATCAGCTGCAGGGCCTCCGAGGGACGCAGGCAGGGCTCAGGCCCAGAGGCCTCGGATCACTCTTCCCTCAAGTCTTTGACTGACTACTTGGAATGGGAGACTGAGGACGAGGAGTCGCCGGACACCCATCCACCATGACATCCCTTCGGACTCTCCTCCTTCTGAGCCTTGGTGTCGGTCCCCACCCAAGGACATGGCATTCCTTGATTTTGTGTGGGACATGTCCAAGGCCTTAGCGTTCCTGACTGAGTCCGAGGAGGACCCTTGGATGGAGGAGCTAGAAATCCTCAATTACGAGGCCCCTCCAAGGGAATCACTCATGGTACCCATTCCACCCATTCTGGAATGGCTAATGTTCCGTATGTGGGAAACACAGGCATTTGTGCTGGTTGTGAGCAAGCGGCTTGATTTGATGTATTGGGTCCGCCAGAGCCAGGGCTTCCAAAAGACACAGCTGCCGCAAAACTCTATGGTGTTGGAGTTGACCAGGCATCAGCTGGAGAGCCAGAAGATGCACGCCTCTGTGCCCTCGGGTAGGGAGTTCCGCACCTTTGGATGACCTCAGCAGAAAGTGTTACTAGGACTCGATGTTCATCGGCCAGATCCAGGCCTATCAGTTGTACATGGGCATGTACCTGAGAGGCCTGGCGAAGGAAATCACTGGGTTCTCAGGTGGTCTTTCCGAGGAACTCCTGCAGCAGTTCAAGAACCTGGCCAAAGCCGTCCGTGAGTGCTTCAAATTTATCTCTCGAGCAGCCTATGACAGCTTCGAGTCGGCGACTCGAGTAGCAGCGGCAGGCATTGGGGCCCAACACCAGTCTTGGCTACAGTCTTCCGACATCGAGCAATGGGTTCAGGACAAATTGGTCAATGTCCCATGCCAAAGAGAGAACCTCTTTCTCAGACCCTTGACCGAAAAGGCTGCTGATTTGGAGACAGAGTTGGTGATGAGGACCAGGCTCTCTAAAAAGACCACTGCCCCTCCCCAATGGAAGGGCCCAGATAAAAAGCCCTTTTACCCAAGGAAAGGGGCTGCTTACAAAAACTACCCACAGTTTCAGGCTTCCCCAGCTTTCCAGCAGGGTCAGCAGGCCAAGGGATATGGGTAAGGCACTTCTAAGCAGAAGGCTCCCAAGCCCCAGGAGTCTGCTCCGCCCAGCCAGGAGGGGAGCTTTTGACTCCTTGGGCATAGCCTCTCTAACCCAAGGAGGTCAACAGCCCACAGGGGGACATCTGATCCATTATGCCCACAGATGGCCAGCCATCACCATCGATTCCTGAGTACTCCAGGTGGTCAGGGAGGGCTACCTCCTCCATCTAGCTCAGACACTTCCTCCATCTGGCTCAGACACCTCCTCCTCATTTCTTCCCGGGAGAGCCCCCAGGTCTTGCTTTCACAGGAACCTCCTACTGAAGGAACTCACAGGCCTTCTCAAGGACAGGGTGGTAGAACCAGTACCCTAACACCTCAGGGGCAAGTGGTTCTACTCCAGTTATTTCCTTGTGCCAAAAAATGCAGGGTCCTAATGCCTATCGTGGACCTGCGCAACTTGAACAGGTTCCTGGTGAGGGAGAAGTTCAAAATGCTCTCCCTTGGAACATTGCTGCCTTACCTCCAGCAGGCAGACTGGCTATGTTCCTTGGATCTGAAGGATGCCTATATCCACATTTATTTATTTATTTGACTGTATTTATATCCCGCTTTTCACCAGGTCAAAGCGGCGTTACATATAAGGGTGGGGAAATCAAGTATCAGGGTGGGGCCATCACCTGGTAGGTAACATTGATGATTCCGACGTAGGATAGACTTTAGACATGGACAGTACAGGGTAGTTGTCACTCAGAGGGACATGGAGAGTTCAGGGATTGCATTTTTTGGTAGGGGTTGTCTTGAAATATTCCTGGAATAAGATGGTTTTCAGCTGTTTTCTGAATGATAGGATGTCGTTATTGTTTCTGAGGTGGTTTGGTAAAGAGTTCCATAGGGATGGTGCGTAGAGTTCGAAGGCTCGGTTGCATGTCTTTTGAGAGCTTTTGGTTCTTTTGTGAGGGACGGTGAGGTAGTTGTTGGAGGTCTGTCTGGTTGTTATTCCATGGGTCGGGCGGGTCAGCAGGGAGCGGAGCTGGTTGTTCTGTGCTTGGTGGATGGCTTTGTGGGTGAGTAGGATGGACTTGTATTTAGTTCTAGCTTCGAGGGGAAGTATGTGAAGGTCTCTTAGGATTGGGGTGATGTGGTCGCTTTTCTTTGCTCCCTGAATAATTCTTGCTGTGGTGTTCAAGGCAGTTCGGAGGGGGTTAGTCTGTGTAGCTGGGAGTCCATGGTAGATTATGTTGCAGTAGTCCAGATGTGGGAGAGTCATAGCTTGCATCACTGTCCTGAAGTCTTGAGGTTCGAGGAGAGGTCTGAGCCGCTGCGCTGTTTTCGCTTTATAGAATATATTTCCTGTGGTTTTGGTGATTTGTTGCTTGAGGGTTAGAGCTTGGTCAATGATAATACCTAGGTATCTTATTTGTGGTTGTATTTGGATGCATGTGGTTCCTATGTTGAGGTGTGTGTAGGTGGCGTGAAATCTGGGTCTTTTGTTACTATGAGGGCTTCAGTTTTCTTTATGTTTATGGATAGGTTGTTTTCTTGTAGCCAATGGGACACTTCGGAGAAGCATGCTGAGAGGCATGTATTTGTTGGGTTTGTGGTCGTAATTGGGGCGTAGAGTATGATATCGTCAGCATAGATATGGAAGTTGATGATGTGTGTCCGTATGACTGAACAGAGTGGTTGTAGGTTGAAGAGCATGGCTGATAGCGTGGATCCTTGGGGTACTCCTTGGTGTTGTTGGAAGGGGGGCGAGGTTGAGATGCTGGTACGGATGAGGAGTTGTCTGTTGGTTAGGTATGATTGAAACCATTGGAGTGTGGTGTCTTTGATTCCAATTGACTGCAATCTTCGTATGAGGATGTTGTGGGAGATAGTGTCGAAGGCCGCTGATATGTCAAGGAAGATCATGATATATCCAGAATGCTTTTCTTGGGCTCCTATGATGAGGGTGTTCATCAATGTGGTCATGAGGGTCTCAACTCCATGGAGTGGGCGGAAGCCGTGTTGTTGTGGGTCCAGTATGTTGTTGATGTCTAGGTGTTCTTGAAGCTGTTGCTGGACTATCTTCTCGATTATCTTGGCGGTGAATGGTAGGCTTGCTATTGGTCTGTAGGATGCCGAGTCCTGGGATCAAGGTTTTGTTTTTTTAGGGATGGTCGAATGATCGTAGTTTTGAGGATGTCGGGCATGCGACCTTGAGATAGGGATTCGTTGACAATATGGGTTAATGGTGTGCTTAGGTGTTCTTTGGATTTCTTTATCCAGTCGGTGGGGCCAGGGGTCCAGCGGGGAGGTGGTGGTGTTTAGGCGGGAGATGGTGGTTGATATTTCTTCTGCGGTGGTTTCTTTGAAGGTGGTCCAGTCACTGTATAAGTTGGGGTGGAGGTTTGTTGTGGTTGCCTCGGCGTTCAGATGTGGGTTTTGTGGTTGTTGGAGCTGTTTGTTTTGTCGGGCTAGTATCTCTGGTGGAATCTTCGGTAATTGGTCTGAGTTATTGGGTGCCTTTGTCAATTATTTGACAAGCTGAAAGAGTTCGCGGGGTTTATTTATGGATGTGTTTATGATTTTTGTGTGGTAGGTTTTCTTCGCTTTGTCGGTCTCAGAGTGGTATGCATTGAGTTCACATAGGTATGTTGTTTTGTCACTGTCATTCTTGGTCTTTCTCCATTTTCTTTCTGTTCTTCTGAGTTTTGTTTTTAGCTTTCGGAGACTGGGGGTGAACCATCTGGCCTTTGTAGAAGCAGGTCTTGGGGCAGTTTTGTTCGTCGGTGCCTTAGATGCAATGGAGATCGTGGTATTCCAGTTGTGAATTAGGTCATCGATGTTAGTGGAGTTTGTTTGTAGTTTGGGTAGGGTTTGTGCTAGGAAGTCCTCTTTGTTGAATGTTTTAAATCTTCTAGTTTGTTGTCCACCTTCGTTGTTGGTCATAGGTTGGTAGACGTGGGAGATGGTAATGAGGTAGTGGTCTGACCAAGGTACAGGCGAGATGTGCGGGTTCTTGCATGAGGAGGCAGATTGAGAGTTTAGGAATATGAGGTCCAGCGTGTTACCTTTTTCGTGGGTGGGTTCTTGTATGATCTGTATCAGGTTCATTGCTGTCATGGCGGTGGTGAAGGTTTCTGTTTGTTCCTCTTGAAGTGAAGGGAGGTTAAAGTCTCCTAGGATGATTTGTTCCTTTGCAGAGTTGGTGCTCTCAGATATGAATTGTAGTATCCTTGGTAGGTCAGTGTTTGTGGTAGGTGGGCGGTAGATGAGACATATTGAAAGGTGTTTATTGGTGAGGGTGAGGAGATCTGCTTCAGAAGTGGTTTCGGAGGAGTGGGTCCTGAAGTGGAGATCGGCTTTTGCTATGATGGCTATGCTTCCACCTTTGGAGTGTGATCGGGAGCAGTGATGAAGGTTGTATCCTTTTGGGGTTAACTGGTTCATTATCACTGTATCGCTGTCTGTTAGCCAGGTTTCCGTTAGACAGAGGATGTCAATCTTCTTGGTTGTGATTAGGTCCTGGAGCATGTGATATTTGTTTCTGACCGAGCGTGCGTTTACTAGTGAGATGGAGTGGTGGTGGTAGTGTGGGGGGTTGGGGGCATGGGTTGATGTATGGGGTGTGTGAGAGTGGTTTTGTTTAGGGTTGTGGGTGTGGGTGGGTTGTGGTGTTGTGATGTTAGGCCAAATTAGATTATTGTCTGTAGGGGAGGGGTATAGGCTCATTTACCTAGCCACAGGCAGTACCTTTGCTTCATGGTGAGGGGCAGCCACTACCAGTACAGGGTACTACCCTTTGGCTTGGCCTCTGCCCCCAGTGCCTTCACCAAATGTCTAGCAGTAGTGGCCACCTTCCTCTGTCTCCAGGGGATATTTGTGTTCCCCTACCTGGACGACTGGCTCATAAAAGGAGGCATGGCCACAGAGGTGCAGCATGCCAGGGCATGTCCTGCAACATCTGGGGTTTGTGATAAACTACCCCAAGTCTCACCTCCTCCTGACACAATGTCTGGAGTTCATAGGAGTAAGGCTGAACACTCTTCAGGCAAAGGTCTTCCTCCTCCTGGACCAAACTGACCATCTCAGGGCACTGGCCATAGACGTGCAGCACCGTCCCAATGTGTCAACTTGGCTTCTGCTGTTCTTACTCGGGCACATGGCCGCTATGGTCCATGTCACCCCAGATGCCCGTTTGCACATGAGGGACACTCAGTGGTGCCTCCGGGACCAGAGGACACATGCCACGGGCCATCTCCACAACAGAGTCTCAGTGACCCATCAGTAGGCGGAATCTCTATCTTGGTGGCAAAATCCCCAACACCTTCAGGCATGGATGCCCTTCCAAACCCCAAGCGCTCTAAGGGTCCTCACTACGGACACCTTCCTGCTGTGATAGTTAGCTCACTGTGAAGAGCTCCGCATCCAAGGCAGCTGATCACAAGCCGAGAGCAACCAGCAGATCAACCTCCTGGAGTTTTGGGCAATATCTCTAGCTCTCTGTGCATTCTGTCATTGCCTAAAAGCACCAGCTGGTGCTGATTCAAACAGACAATCAGGTGGCAATGTTCTATGTGAACAAACAGGGGGCATGGGGTCCTGCACCCTCTGCTGCGAAGCGATGACACTCTGCTCTTAAGCAGTTCAACTGGGAATACTCCTACGGCAGTATACTTATCAGGCCGGGCTCTGCTGGACAAACTGAGCAGGGTCCTCCAGCCGCACAAGTGGCAGCTGGACACCAGAGTAGCCACCCGGCTCTTCCGACTCTGGGGGTCCCCATGGGTGGATTTCTTTGCCAGCCCAGATAAATGTCATTTGCCCCGCTTCTGTTTCTTGCAGCCCCACCCATTCTGGGTAGTGGCAGATGTGTTTCTCATTCCGTAGTCGGAAGGCCTCATGTGTGCCTTCGCACCCATGCTGCTGATTGCCAAAACGCTCTTCAAGGCTCTTCGCGACAAGGCCTCACTTATTCTAGTGCCCCTCGATGGCCCAGGCAGCCGTGGTTCCTGCTACTCCTCCGAATGTCAGTGGAGACTCTGATCCCACTGGGGAGCTCCCTAGAGCTCTTATCTCAGGAAGAGAGCTCTCTCCTGCACTCCAACCTGGGCTCCCTATCACTGACGGCTTTGCTGTTGAAAGGGTGACCCTAGCCCCTTTTAACCTTTCGGGAGAAGTGGAAGAGATCCTGCTGGCCTCCCATAAGGCCTCCACCAGGAGAGCGTACACCTTCAAATGGCACAAGTTTTCGGTCTGGTGCGCGGAGCAACGGGTGAACCCGGTGTCCTGTCTGGTGCAGCTGGTGCTGTAGTACCTTCTTCATCTCTTGCAGTCTGGGCTCAAATCAAACTCCGTTAGAGTGCACCTCAGTGCCCTGGCGATGCACCATCATCCGGTTGAAGGCGCAAACCCCTCTCAACCCAACTTCTAGTGACCCGCTTCTTGAGAGGACGTCTGCTGTCCAAACCCCCCATCCTCCTTTTGGCAATGGATTGGGACCTCAACGTAGTATTGGCGCAGCTCATGCGCACACCATTTGAGCCTCTGGCTACTTGCCATCTGAGATACATCTTGTGGCTACTTGCCATCTGAGATACATCTTGTCGTCTTCCTGGTTGTGCTCACCTCCACTCGCAGGGTCAGCGAGCTCCAAGCCCTAGTGGCAGAGACACCGTATACCAGATTCTATAACAGGGTCGTGCTACGCACACACCCCAAATTCTTTCCAAAGTTGGTATATACTTTGCACCTTAACCAGGAGGTGGTGCTGCCCACCTTCTTTCCAAGGCCTTACTCCAGCAGACGATCCTTCGCACCTTGGACTGTAAGAGGACCCTGTCTTTCTACGTTAAACATACCCAGGGCCACTGGAAAGCTTTTCAGCTTTTCGTTTTATATGACCTCAGTCAATTGGGGGAAGCGGTGACCAAACAGACACTGTCTACCTGGGTGGCGGACTATATCGCCCTCGCCTGTGAGCAAGCTGGGCTCACGTTGGATGGTTGGGTCACGGCACACAGTGTCAGGGCCATGGCGGCCTCTATGGCAAACCTGCACTCCGTCCCGATGCTGGACATCTGCCAGGCCGCCACCTTTGCAGCTCATTACTGCTTGGAAGAGGATTCCCAACAGGATAGCACCTTCGGCCAGGCTGTGCTCTGTAATCTTTTTGGGGTCTAGGCAACTCCTACCCTCCAACCCTTCTGTGTTCAGTCTACCGGAGCATTGGTTTACATCGGCCACAAGGGGTCTTACTGCAGTCTGTATCTGTGAACTCGATTGCTGCTGCTCATGGCTCCCTGTGGGGGGACCATGGTTTTTCCCTTCGGGCTTTCAGTAGCTTGTAGCTAGGGAGTCCCATATGTGAGGACTGACTTCCTGCTTGTTCTTGGAGAAAGCGTAGTTACTCACCTGTAACAGGTGTTCTCCGGGGACAATAGGAATCAGTCCTTACAACCCTCCCTACCTCTCTTAGAGTTGCTTTACCAACTTTTATTTTTTGCCATCTGTTAGCTATATCATCTGACTGAGCAAAATGGCACCCTTGGGCAGGAAGGGGGCCACGCATGTGTGGTGGCATCTCCCAAAGGCTTTCTTTGAAAGCTAGGGAGATGCTTCCATGAGGGCTTCATCGGTGCCGATGTCGTCCATATGTGAGGACTGATTCCTGCTGTCCCTGGAGAACACCTCTTACAGGTGAGTAGCTATGCTATTTTGCCTCCCTAATATTCTCAAATATAGAGAAACCCCGAAGTGGGTTCAAAAAATGCTTCAAGTATCCCAGCACTATTTCCATCACTGATGAGCATTCTTGGTACCTAAAATATTTAGGCCCAGCCCACGACATCAATTCTTGTCTCTCCTGCCACCATATGACTTCCAGAGATCTGAAGAATCGGGACAAACAGAAGGCTAAGCTGTTTCCTACAGATTCAGCTCCTTTGGTGCACTCTTTGGGGGCGTCGTCTCCGTCATTGTCTTCCCATGCGTCTGTCCTCACCAGCAAAGAAAAAGCATCGCTCAGAGTCACCAGTGCTGAAGAAAAGAAATCTTCCTCTGCATCGACTTCCAGGTTGGCTGCGGACACCAAGCATCAGCATTGGCACCGCCAGTCATCGCATTCCGATGCTGACCATCCATCGAAGCAACCCTGGTCCAATCCTCGGTGGAGCCTCCTATACTCGCATCAGGAGTTGTGGCCCACACAGCTGCGTCTGAAGCCACTCCTTCCCTGGTACCATCATTGGATGACTGTAGCATCCATAAACTCTTAGCAGCAGTAACGCCGATGGCATTGACTACTCTGCAGCCGGCACAGATACCGGTTCCGCCAATACCGACTGAGACCACTCTTGGCACTCTTATGCAGGCATCCCCTGCCTCACATAGTTCAGAGCAGCCAATACTGAGGCCCTCAGCATCATCGGGTTTGATACTCTGTATGTACAAACAGCGAAGCTCTGAACAGTGAAGGTATCAAACATCTCATAGAGATGATTTTGACTTTCTTCCGGATTCCGATTCCGAGGAGGCATCCAAGGTAGAATCCATAGATTCCGATACACTCACCACCTCCTTATGAATGTCGACGTTCGCCATCCGAGGACATGTCCTTTCAGGATTTTATTAAGGACATGGTGGCAGCTCTCAATGTTTCAGTGGCTATGGAAGTGGAAACAAGAGCTGAAGAACTCGATATATTCCAGTACCCATCAGCACCGAAACAGGCTGTTACCCCCCTGGTGCACAACATCTTAAAGAACCTTATGGCTAGAAGGTGGGAGACCCCCATGTCAACCCCTGCAGTGAGTAAGAGGCTTGATACCCTTATAGGGTTCCTCCCTCCCCAGGTTTCCAGAAACCACAGCTTCCCTACCACTTCATGGTCATGTAGTCTGCCATGAGGAGGATTAAAAGTCATAAAAATTACTCCTCAGTGCCTCCTGGCAGAGAGGCCAGGACCCTGGATGCATTTGGAAGGAAGGCATTCCAAGCTGTCATGCTAGCCTCTAGAACAGACTCATATATGCTATATATGGGCATGTTTCTCAGGTATGTATCGAGGGATTTGTTAGAGTTTACCACCTTGTTACCCCCTTACAAGCAGGGTGGCTCATCAGGTCTTAGTGACACATGCCCAGAATATATCAGAGTTCTTGACAAGAGTAGCATTTGATGCATTTGAGGTCAATAGCAGATCTGCTGCAGCCTGCATAGGGGCTAGCAGAACAGCATGGCTACAAATATCTGAGCTGGAACAGTGGTTGCAGGACAAATTAATAAATATACCCTGTAATGGTGAGAACCTCTTTGGCTAGAGGTGGAGGGAGAAGGCCGATGAGATAGAAACTGATGACCTCATCATGAAGAAGCTGTAAAGGAAGACAGCAGACTCTTAAAAAAAAAAAAAAGGCTACCACTAATAAACTGTTCTTCCCGAAGAAGAGGTTTTATCCTCCGTATCAGATCTATTCTGGCTTCTCTGCCCCACAACAGCAACAGCAACAACAAGGCCAGAAACAGGCCAGGAAGCCCATGGTTTCCAAACTACAGCTGCAACGACTACTCAACCTCCTCAGTTTTTGACTTCTTCAAAAAGAACATGGCCAATTCTCCCATAATATTTACTCCTCCACCCATGATTCCAGGAAGACTGGTGCATTTCACACACTGCTGGATCAACATCACTTCCGAGCCCTGGACCCTACATCTAGTCAGTCAGGGCCTATAATTAAAATTCCAGTCTCTTCCTCCTATCCACTTTGTGGGACAACCCTCCCTGGATTTTCTTCACTCCTCCCTGCTTCAGCAGGAAATCCTCTCACTGCTGAGACAAGGAGCTATAGAGGAGGTTCCCTCAGCCCAGCAAGACCTGGGATTCTACTCCAGATATTTCCTAATTCTAAAAAGGATGGGGACCACAGGCCTATATTAAATCTTCAAAATCTCAACAAATTTCTCATCGAGGAGAAAGTCAAGATGATTTCTTAAGGCACTCTTCTGCCATCCCTCCAACGGAAGAATTGCCTATGCTCTCTGAACCTAAAGGATGCCTATACACACATTCTGATTCACCCAGTCTACAGAAAGTTTCTCATGTTCATTTTTCAGAACCACCACTATCAATACCGAGTCCTCCCATTCAGACTGGCCTTAGCACCCAGAGTCTTCACAAAATGTTTGGCTGTCAACGCAGCCTACCTACGAATTTTGGGGATCTTTTTGTTCCCCTACGTAGACAACTGGCTGCTAAGGGCAGACTCTGCTTCAGCAATCACCTCCGTCCTAAACCAAACCATTTATGTCCTCCAGGAGTTAGGTTTTGTAATAATTATCCAAAATCACATCTCTGACCTAGAGTTCATAGAAGCTCGTTTAGACACAGTAAGAAGCAGAACGTTTCTGCCAGAGGAAAGACGTCTCCATCTCATTGCCTTAGCCACACAGGTCCAGCAGCAACCATCAGTTATGGTGAGAACATTTCTATGCCTCTTAGGTCACATGGCTTTCACAGTCTGTGTCGTGCCCCACGCACGCCTCCACATGAAGATCGTACAGTGGACTCTTTCACAGCAGTGGAAGCATCCACAGGTCGCCTATCCGACCTCATCATCATCACTCCACAAATGAGAGAAAACCTTCAATGGTGGTGCACACCACAGAATCTAGTCGAAGGGTCTCCTTTTCAGAAATCTGCACCACAGTCTATCCTAACAACTGATGCAACGAAGCTAGGCTGGGGAGTCCATCTCAATGACCTGACAACACACAGCCTTTGCTCCACTCAAGAAGCACTCCTCCAGATCAGTCTTCTAGAGCTCAGGGCGGTCTTCAATGCCCTTAGAGTCTTCTCTCCCCACCTCAGGGGACATTCTCTTTTCATACAGATGGACAACCAGGTGGCTATGTCTTATCTCCAGGAGCAAGCAGGAATGTAGTCTTCACATATGGGTATCGTCGGTACCGATGGAGCCTGCACGGGAATGCTCCCCAGCATCCAATTAGAAAGCTTTTGGGAGCATCCCATAGTGCCTGCGTACTGCCTTCCTGCCTTTCCCAACTTCCTCTCTCCAGTTCTTCGTTTTTCACGGAGCCAGCAGGTCGTTGTTCCTGTCACTGCAGAAAATTCTTCCTTATTACTTTCTTTTTTTGTGGTCGCGTCTGCCTCCCTCGACGCTTTACCGGTACCGCCGGTTTTTCTTTCTTTATTTCTGTTCTTTAAAAAAAAAAAAATATATATATACACTTAGTCTTTTTCCCATTTTTCCCAGGTGCACGCAACATTTTGGGCCTCAGGCCCAAAACGTTTTCCTACAATGGAGAAACCTGCTTCAGGTTTCAAAAAGTGCACCAAGTGTGGCGGTACCATCTCCGTCACCGATACCCATGAATGGTGTCTGAAATGTTTAGGTCCTGACCACTCCATCACGGATTGTATGTCCTGTGCCATGATGTCTAAAAGAGGTCGGCAGAACCGAGCTGCTAAGCTCAGTACCCTGTTTCCCTCTGATGCAGCTTCGGTGGCATCAACGTCTTCCAGGGCTTCCTCTTCCTCCCGTGGGTCTCAGGTAACTAAACATAAGTTCAGCCGGTCCTCAAAGGGTAGATCTCCGTCCAAGCACCGAGATGCCTCTGACGTTGCCCTTGAGGATTCTGCACGGGCAAAATTGCCCCGGCGGGAGGCTTCGGCTTCCAAAGCATTATCGGGGCTCCAGGATGTTCTCGAGGCCTCGACCTTGGCAGAACTACTGGTGCCATGCTCTGGGGTACCGGCTGTCTTCTCCGGTACCGACATTCAGGCATCGGCAGCGTCGATAGACCAGAGGTTTCTGGCTATTGAATGCAGTCTGGCGGCTCTCCTTGCGGCATCGACACCCTCGGAACCACGTCAGACAGTTCAGCCTGTACCGGCACCGGTATCGGTACCGGTACCAATAGCATCGACATCAACATCGGCGTCCGCATTGCCGGCACCCAGTCACCCGATGCCCTCCGGTACCGATACACCGGTACCGATACCCCCCGGTACCGACTTCGGTCGGTACGGGTATCGGGATCTACAAGAGCATCCGGACAGAAGGTACTTCGAGTCCTCAAAGGAATCTGAGGATTCTGACAGTTCTGTCGATGTGGGAGCACTTCTTCCAGAGGAGCCCTCCTCCCCTAAACGCAGGATGTCTCCTCCAGAGGATATTTCCTTCCAGGATTTCATCAGGGAGGTGGCTCGGGGTCTCTCCATTACTGTGGCTCCTGAAACAGAGCCCAGAGCAAAGGAGCTGGAAATTTTACAATATCCCAAAGCTCCTAAGGAGGCAGCTGCTTTGCCCATCCATGAGATCTTGCATGATCTCATGCTCAGAATGTGGGAGACCCCTCTTACCACCTCTCCTCATTCTCACAGACTTGACACTATGTATCGAGTCCCTCCTTGTCCTGGTTTCCAAAAAACTCAGCTCCCTCACCACTCTATTGTAGTGGAGTCAGCTAGGAGAAGGATCAGGAGTGCAAAGAGGCATGCCTCTAATCCCCCAGGACGTGAGTGCAGAACTTTGGATGCTTTTGGACGTCGTACCTTCCAAGCTTCCATGCTTTCTGCCAGGATCAGTTCCTATATTTTATATATGGGAATGTTCCTGAAGGAAATCACAGGAGATTGAGGTTTTGAGTCCTCTTCTTCCTGAGGATAGGAGACAGGATTTTCTCACATTGGTCAAACATGCCCAGAATGTTTCCAGATTTGTCAACCGTGCAGCTTTTGACTGTTTTGAGTGCATAAGCAGAACCTCTGCCATTGCCATAGGTGTACGTAGAATTGCCTGGCTCCAGGCATCTGATTTGGAGCTCTGGGTACAAGACAAATTGGGCAATATTCCTTGTACTGGTGAGAAACTGTTTGGCAAAGATTGGCAGGAAAAGGCCAATGAGTTGGATGCTGACAACTCCACCTTGGACAGACTATCCAAGGGCACAGCTGATCCTGCAAGAAAGAAATCTTTCAAAAAAACATTCTTTTCCAAAAAGAAAAGGTTTTATCCTGCTTATTCCCAGCAGGGGCGCCCTGCAGGTATACCTGTCCGGAAGGGTCAGCAACCATCCAAGCAAAGAAAAGCAAAGACTGCTAAGCCTCAACCGCCTCAGCAGTCTCGGCCTCCACAAGGCCTTTGACTTGCATCTAAAGAACTTAACCTTCCTGGAATGGTGGAAGGCTCTGGTCCATCTAGAGCCAGGAAGGCTATGTCACTATGCCCCAAGATGGGGGCAAATAACAGCAGAGCATTGGACACTCTCCTTCATAAAAGAGGGGTACAAGCTTCATTTCTTGAGCATGCCCCCTCCCACAATAGTAAAACAGTTCAGTTCTCAGACCTTTCTCATCAACCTGTTAGATCAAGAGGTCACCATACGTCTTGACCAGGGGGCAATAGAAGAAGTACCCATTCATCAACAGGGTACAGGGTTTTACTCCCCCTATTTTCTTATACCAAAGAAAACAGGGGGATACAGACCTATTTTGGACCTCAGAGAATTGAACAAATTCCTGTTCAAAGAGAAATTCAAGATGATTTCTCTAGGAACTCTGCTGCCATACCTTCAGAGTCAGGATTCGCTTTGTTCTCTAGATCTCAAGGATGCGTACACCCATGTTCTCATTAATCAAACTCGCAGAAAGTTCCTTCGGTTCCTTTTTCAAGGAAAGCACTACCAATACAGGGTGCTTCCCTTTGGCCTGGCCTCAGCACCAAGAGTGTTCATGAAATGCATGGCTGTGGTAGCAGCATTTCTCCGCACTCTAGGCATATTCGTCTTCCCCTACTTAGACGACTGGCTCATTCGAGCCCTATCAGAGCCAGAGGCCAGAGCTTCCCTATCTTGCACAATGCCTATCCTTCAGTATTTGGGTCTAGTCATAAACATCCCAAAATCCAGTCTAACTCCCACTCAGTCTCTAGAATTCATAGGAGCTTTGCTGGATACCAAAAAGGCAAGGGCCTATCTCCCCCAGGCCCGTTGCCTTCGCATGGTGCAGTTAGCTTCTCAAGCAGTGCTAAAACCTCTTCTCACTGCCCGAGAAATGCTACAACTACTAGGCCACATGGCATCCACAGTGCATGTGGTTCCTTATGCTCGCCTCCATATGAGAGCAGCCCAGTGGACTTTATCCACCCAATGGACCCAGGCATCAGGGTGCCTGTCAGACAAAATAACAAACACAAATCACCTTATTTTGTCCCTCCAATGGTGGCAGTCCACTCAAAACCTGTTGCTGGGGTCCCCATTTCAACAACCTTTACCCCAGGCAACTCTTACAACAGATGCTTCACCAGTGGGTTGGGGAGCTCATCTACAAGACCTCTCCACCCAAGGCACCTGGACTCCACAGGAGACTCATCTACATATCAATCTCTTAGAGCTCAGGGCAATCTTCCTTGGTCTTCGAGTGTTCCACACCCTGCTCTGCTACAAGACAGTCCTCATTCATACGGACTATCAAGTAGCCATGTTCTACGTGAATAAGCAGGGGGGAACAGGCTCTCTGTCGCTTTGCAACGAAGCTGTGCGACTATGGGCCCTCGCCAGAGAGCATCAGATTCATCTCCTGGCAGTGTATCTTCCAGGCATACAAAACTCTTGAGCAGACAGACTCAGCCGTGTTCTGCTTCCACACGAATGGTCTCTACATGCAGACCAGGTGGCCAAGATTTTTCAAATTTGGGGAACCCCGGACATAGAACTCTTTGCAAGTCCGTTGAATGCCAAACTTCCCCGGTTCTGTTCCAGAGTTCCAGCTCAGGGATCTCAGGCCAGGGATGCTTTCGTCCTTCACTGGTTTCAAGACTTCCTTTATGCCTTTCCACCCATTCTCCTAATTCCCAAAACCCTATTGAAGCTGCAGAGAGACACAGGGCGTATGATTCTCATAGCTCCACATTGGCCACGGCAAGTGTGGTACCCTTTGCTTCTACATCTCTCTCAAGCCCCATCCCTGGAGTTAGGATCTGGTCCAGATCTCCTGTCTCAGGAGGACGGAATGTTATGGCATCCCAATCCCCAGTCTCTGCATCTCAGAGCTTGGTTGCTGAAGGCCTAGATCTTCATAATCTTAACCTCCCTCAGCAAGTAAAGGATGTCCTTTATGCTTCCAGGAAGCCTTCCACAAGACGCTCTTGTGCTTTTAAGTGGAAGAGGTTTACCATATGGTGTTCACAGAAGGGTCTTAACCCCCTTGCAATACTTCTGGAATCATTACTGGAGTATCTCATTCATTTATCCAATGCAGGACTTAAAACTAACTCAGTAAGAGTCCATTTGCGTGCTTTTGCAGCTTCTCTCAAGCCTCTAAATGGACAACCTATCTCCTCCCATCCTCTTATAGCAAGATTTATAAGAGGCCTTCTTCTAACTAAGCCTCCCATTAGGCCACCACCGGTGGCATGGGACTTAAACCTGGTTCTTGGTCAGCTTATGAAGCCACCTTTCGAACCCTTAGCTACTACATCATTGAAATTACTTTCTTGGAAAGTTATTTTTCTCATTGCAATCACATCAGCACGCCACATCAGTGACTTGCAAGCACTAGTAGTTGATCCACCTTATGCAAGGTTTCATCATGACAAGGTAGTCCTTAGGACTCATCCACACTTTATGCCAAAGGTGATCTCGCCTTTTCATTTTAATCAAGCAGTCTACTTGCCTGTGTTCTTTCCAAGACCTCATGCATCAAATGCAGAAAGGAATCTTCATACTTTGGACTGTAAAAGAGCTTTAGCCTTTTACTTGCAAAGAACACAGCAACATAGAAAGTCCTCTCAACTCTTTGTTGCTTTTGATCCTTCTCATTTGGGACTTCCAGTCTCCAAGAGAACACTGTCCAACTGGATTGCACAGTGTATTTCTTTTGCCTATCAGAGTAAGAACCGTCCTCTGGAGGGCCATGTCACAGCTCACAGAGCCCTGGCAGCTTCAATGGCACATCTACACTCTGTGTCTGTCGACAACATCTGTCGAGCAGCCACTTGGGCCTCGGTTCATACCTTCACAGCTCATTACTGCTTGGACAAGGACTCCCGCCGGGATGCCTTGTTTGGTCAGGCTGTTCTCCAACACCTGTTCCATACCTAATCAACTCCTACCCGCCATCCCTGGTTGGATGCCAGAGATCCATGGGGGAGATGTGGAGCCCTTTCACAGGGGCACACAACTTCTGGGGTCTCTCCCTCGCATCTAAAGCTAGGGAGTCCCCATATGTGAAGACTACATTCCTGCTTGTTCCTGGAGATAGCATAGTTACTCACTTGTAACAGGTGATCTCCGGGAACAGCAGGAATTTAGTCTTCACAACCCACCCACCTCCCCTAGGAGTTGTATCTCTCTATCTATCTCTTTCCCTTTCCCTCTCTTTGCCTCAGCTTTAAAACTCAACTGGAGAGAGGCAGTTAGGAAAGGCGGGAAGGCAGCACGCAGGCGCTATGGGATGCTCCCAAAAGCTTTCTAATTGGACGCTGGGGAGCGTTCCCGCGCAGGCTCCGTCGGTACCGACGATACCCATATGTGAAGACTAAATTCCTGCTGTTCCCGGAGATCACCTGTTACAGGTGAGTAACTATGCTATATAAGCAAGCAAGGAGGGACAGGCTCTCAAGCCCTATGCACGGAAGCCATTCGCCTTTGGAACTGGACATTTCCCCAAGGAATTCACCTTCAGGCAGTCTACCTTCCAGGAGCAGAGAATCACTTAGCTGACAGGCTAAGCCGGATTCTCCATTCACACGAGTGGATGCTGGAATCTCAAGTAACCCAACACTTGTTCCACCTCTGGTGGATGCCACTAATTGACCTCTTTGCATCTCTCCTCAATGCCCAGCTACCTCGTTTTTGCTCAAGGATTTCTTCTCCTCGCAGTGAATCGGTTGCGTTCCTCATCTTTTGGGTTCAGGAGCTTCTTTATGCTTTCCCTCCACTTCCACTAATAGCAAAAACACTATTCAAACTCCAGGCTGACCAGGGATGAATGATTCTCATTGCCCATTACTGGTCCAGACAACCCTGGTTTTCTCTGTCTGTTCCTTGCTCAAGCACCTCCCCTCAGGCTCGGTTATTCACCGACACTACTCTCCCATGATCAGGGGATCCTTCTGCGCTTCAGTCTCAACCCTCATCGCTTGATGGCGTGGAGGCTGAGCGCTTGTCCTCTCACACTTAGATCTCCAAGAGGGCATGTTGCATGTCCTTTCATCGCCTCGAAAGAAAACCATTTAACAGGAGGGAGGAGTGGTCTAATGGTTAGGACAAGGTACTTCAGGCCGGAGGGCCGGGGGTTCAAGTCCCACCTGGGGACAGCAATCTCAGGCCGGAGGGACTGGGATTTCTAGTCCTATAGGCACTCCTCGTGGTCTTGGGCAAGCCACTTAACCCTCCACTGCCCATGTTCCCTGTAAGTATTAGTGTATGTGTCTCATATCCCCTCGTGTTAAAATGTATCCCCCAATTGACCGCTTTGACCCGGTGAAAAGCGGGATATAAATACAGCTAAATAAATAAATAAATAAAAATAAACAGCATAAGAACATCTTGTTGAATCTTATCTGGTGTTCTCATAAGATACTGAATCTTTTCACATGTTCCATTCCGGACTTGCTCCAGTACCTGCTACATTTGTCCACTTCTGGTCTCAAGACCATTTCGGTGCAAGTACATTTATCCGCCATTGCGACCTCCCACCATACACTAGGGAATCGCCCTATCTTGGTGCACCCCTTAGTGTCCAGATTATGCGTGATCTTCTCCTGATCAAGCTGCCTTTCCATCCACCTCCCACTCCATGGGATCTAAATGTTGTCCTTGCACAGCTCTTACGCAGTCCTTTTGAACCAATGGGGTCAGCTCCGTTAAAGTTCATAACATGAAACTTCTCTTCCTCATAACAGTCTCCTCAGTTCTCAGAGTCCGTGAACTGCTAGCTTTGGTAAGCTATGCGCCCTATACCATTTTTCACCATGACAAGTTGATCCTTCACATACATCCTAAGTTCTTGTCAAAGGTCGTAACCTCCTTCCACCTGAGCCAATCGGTCTCACTACCAACTTTCTTTCCAAGGCCCCACGCTTCCTTGGCTGAGGCCAAACTTCATACTCTAGATTGCAAGAGAGTGTTGGCATTCTATCTAGACCGCACTAAGGACTATTGCCAATCCTTTCAATTTGTCTCCTTTGACCAAAGTCATCTGGGGACACCAGTATCCAAAAGAACACTTTCAAACTGGTTAGCAGATTGCATATCATTTGCTTATTCGCAAGCTGGGCTGCCTCTCCCACACCGTGTGACAGCTCATAATGTCAGAGCCATGGCAACTATTATAGCTAATCTTCGCTCTGTCCCTATCTCAGAGATCTGCCAAGTGGCAACATGGTCTTCTCTGTATAGCTTCGCAGCGTACTACTGCCTAGATAAAGATTCCAGAGCTGATGCACAATTCGGACAGGCTGTTCTGCGTAATCTTTTTCGAATTTAGACAACTTGCCCACTGCTCATCCGGCTACCTCTCAAGGAGTGCTCTGAACGAGCTGAGTCTGTTGGATCCCTGCTGCAACCTCTAGCTGTGCTGGGATTCTTCTTTTGCTCGGTTGTCTTAGGCTAGGGAGTCCCATATGTGAAGACTGACTTCCTGCTTGTTCTGAAGATAGCATAGTTACTCACCTGTAATAGGTGATCTCAAGGAATTGCAGGAATCAGTCTTCACAACCCACCTACCTCCCCATCAAGTTGTCCCAGTTTTGTTCTCATTCCTGGTATACAATATTTTATTTTCTCCACTATACACCTGACTGAAGAGACCAATAGGGAAGGTGGGTAGGCAACCACGAATGCATGGAGGAGCATTCCTCTTGGATGCTGGGGACTGTTCCCGCGCCGGCCTCAGTCGGTACTGATGTCACCCATATGTCAAGACTGATTCCTGCTGTTCCTGGAGATCACCTGTTAAAGGTGAGTAACTACACTTTATTTAACTCTGTCCTTTACTTAAATGTAACTGGGCTATTTCTGCCCTTACCCACTCACACTCCGTTCGATACATGCACACCATCAAATGTCCGCCTGGACAATACTTGTAACTCTGTGTTCTTTTTCCTAGGTCCCTCAGTATGGCATTCTCTCCCAGCACCCCTGCTTCTTGAACCCTCCTTTTCAAAATTTAAAGCAGCGCTCAAAACGCATCTTTTCCAACAAGCTTTCAGTATCACCCCTGATACCACTTAGTATATGCAGACCCTGAGCCCTCCAATGCATAACACACCAGGACTACTGGAAAACTCTGTATTTTTCTCCTCCCCCTCACCTTTCCCTCCTAAATACCTGATTTTTATATTCTATTTTTTTTAATTGGCTGGCGTTCTTTCTGTTTCTAAATTGTTTTTATTGTAAACCGCGCTAGTGCATTATCAAAGGGCAGTATATCAAGTCTTTTTAATAAACCATAAACCTCCCTATTTAGCATATTTTAACGTCTGCATTTTGCCTGTATCTTTTAAAGATAGTTTATTCTGAACAGTGCACTCCTGAGCCATTGTCAGCTTTCACCAAGACATTTTTGCTTCCTTATCTTGTTTTTTAAATATTTCTGTAATTGTTCTTGTTGACAGTCTAAAGCTTGTTGTGTAGGTCAGTGGAACAAACTCCTACTCTGTGCATTTTGAATTGTATTTTTTAGATAACAGAAGGTGAAGAACATATAGACTTTTTTAAGGCACTGTTCTCCTTACTACAAAATGCACCTTTACAGGGGGTGAAGGACAGCACATTGTTGTTTTTGCTATGGGTGATCGCTCTTTTCTCCTTCTACCACTTCTTGTTATGTCCAAATCGCAGAATGGGAGTCATCTAGAAACCAACCAAAAATGAAGTGTCTTGAATCAGAACTAAAAATTATTTTGATTGACAGCTGTCTTTAGAACGCCAGAGAACAGCGGAGAAAGAACGATTGTTTCTGGTATATGCTAAGCAGTGGTGGAGAGAATACCTACAAATCCGACCCTCGCACAATGCCAGGCTGGTAAAGATATTTGCACAGGTGCGTTGAATGTGCCTACTGCTTCAACACGTCCTTTCTTTTTTTTTTGTCATATTTTGCCATCTGTTCTTTTCTTGGGTCCAAACTGAAATGGAAGCAACCTGGTACTTTCTTTTTTTTTAACTCTCTTTTTTATTATGATTTTGTGTTTACATCCAGGCTGTCATTACATACACAGAATAAAGGTTTCTAGACTGTAGAAAGACATCAGAGCTGAATCTCCTAGATATTGACAAGTGACATAAGTCTAGTCTAATAAAGTCAAGTTCAAACACATGTAACTAGAAACATAACCTAACATAACATATCGTGTGCCACAGCCTGGGAGGGTGAGGGGGGGGGGAGAGAAGATGAGCGAAGTGGGGAAGAACCGAGCATTAATAGGAACCAGGAATGGGGAACAACTTCCAGGCTTCTATTGCAATTGTCTCTATGTTCAGATGGGAAAAATACAGTCAGCAAGGGACTTGAGCTATTAGGGTAGGAAAATTGACAGTACATATTTTTACCCTCTTCAACCCACTCCCTCTCGCTCTCCCACCTCCTCTTGAAAGGCTCCAGTAGCTCCCATATCTCCAGGAACAAGCAGGAATGAGTCTTCACATATGGGTACGTTGGTACCGACGGAGCCTGCGCGGGAACGCTCCCCAGCGTCCAATCAGAAAGCTTTTGGGAGCATCCCTCAGCGCCTGCGTGCGGCCTTCCCGCCTTTCCAACTGTCTCTCCTCAGTTTTTGTTTTTCCGCGGAGCCGGCAGGACGTCCTCCTGTCACCGCAGAAACTTTTTTCTTTAATTTTTTCATTCTTGTTTTCTTGTGGTCGCGGCTGTTTTCTTTTCTTTTTCTCAAACTGAGGGAGAGTTCTCCCTCAGTTTCTGTCTTACAATTTTTGGGCCTATAAGGCCTCTCCATCATGGAGCCTTCTTCTCCTAAGAAGTGTCTTCACTGTGGAAATACAGTTTTCTTTTTAGACTCCAATGACTGGTATCTAACCTGTTTGGGTCCTGACCTTTTTTCCCCTGAACCATCAGGCTACAATACTGTGAGAAGAGATTCTCTCTTTCGAGTTTCCCTCGATACCGTTTTCCCTCCCTATGGCAGGGCACCGGCCATTTCTTCTCTATAGGATCAGGTAACCCACAAACAGTCTGTTAAGACTAGCCAATTCTTGATTGGTAAGTCTCATGCTAAGCATGCTGACGGCTCCGGCCTTGCCCTCAAGACCCCATTATTGGCATTAAAACCCCAGCGGGAGTCTTCGGGCTCCAGAGCATTTCAGGGGTTTCAGGTTGTTCCTGGGGCTCACCCCTCACAGAACATACCTGAGCCATGCTTGGTGGTGGCATCCGCTTCGAGCGGTACCGATACCCCGGCATCGGCACCGGTGTTGCGTGATCCGCTCTTCACCGGAGATCGTCATAGGGCGTTCTCGGTACCTTCGGGACCGACCGAAACGTCCCAGATTGAATTTTTTTTCCTCTCTATACCTAGTTTGGAGTCGATACCTGGCATGGATGATGCACTGCTGACTGTCTCAACTCATAACTGCCAGTTCTCCAGGACCAAGCAGGAAGTCAGTCCTCACTTATGGGTGACGTCGGCGCCGATGGAGCCCTCGCGGAGCAATTTTCCCCAGCTTTCAAAGAAAGCCTTTGGGAATTGCAGCACGCATGCGCGGTCGTCTTCCCGCCCGAAGGTGCCATCTTAGCCAGTCTTCTTTTTTCCGCGGAGCCCTACAGACGTCCCCGTCTTGTCCCCGCGAAAAAGTTGATTTTCTTCTTTATTTTATCCTTTTTTCTTTCGGTTCGACACCGATCGTTTTCCCGCCGGACTCGCAACGCCGGTCTCGAGTCCTCTTACTTTTTTTCGGTTTTTCTGACTTAGTCAGCTTTCGTTTTCGTTTTCCCTGGCAGCCCGGTCCTTTGACCTCGCAGGGGCCCTTTTTCCCCCGATGGCTGCCAGTGGCTTTAAGCGGTGTGGTCGGTGTGACCGAAATATGTCACTAACCGACACACACGACTTTTGCCTCCGCTGCCTGGGCCCGGATCATGAGGAAACGGATCTGTGGGCCCTGCAGCAAACTGTCCTCAAAGGCGTTGAGAAGTCGGCGGCATCAGCGTGAGAGAATCTTCGCTGACCCCAGCCGTACCCGGACCTCGTCGGAGGCCTCCGTGTCGAAAGGCTCCAGCTCGGACCGTCGCCGGAGCTCCTCCGACCGGGGTTCTCCCTCCGGGGACCATCGTCGGAAGGAAAAACCCGCGAGGGCGGCGTCGGTGGACGCTCCTGGCTCCGCGAGGGCCAGGTCGCATAGCCCCGACAGCCGCCCCGGGTCCTTGGAGAAGGAACACATCCCGAAGCGACCTCGCCTGGAGTCGGAGATGCCTGCCCGGGTAAGTCCTGTGGTCCTTCTGGACTCGCCTCCGCGACAGCCGACGTCGGGCCCGACGCCGTCGGGGCCCGAGTCGGGGGCTGCTGGGTCACCTGAGCTCGGACTCAGGTTGACGGCCTTGGAGAGCAGACTGTCTGCCTTCATGGACCAGCAGAGGGCACTGCTCGCTGGCGTCGCTGCCCTGACCGCCGGGACGTCGACGTCCAAGTCGACCCCGGAGACCGAACCGATCCTCGAGTCGATGAGAACTCGAGTCGATCCTCGGTCGAGGTCGCCCTCGGCCTCCCGTTCGGGACCGAGGTCGCCGACGCTGACTCCCTCGGCGTCGGGGCGGCTGGCGCCGCACCCTGCCCGGGCCGACCCCACCGAGTCCTCGTCGGAGTCGGTCTGGGAGTCTGAGGAGGAAGAGTCACCTGATTCTTTCCGGACTCGGTGTGTCCCCTCGGACTCACCGGAGTCCGAGCCTCGGAAGCAGTCCCCCCCGGAGGATGCCCGGTTCTCGGACTTCGTTAGGGATATGGCCAAGGCTTTGGCCTTCCCTGCGGATCCCGAGGAGGAGCCTCGAGCCGAAGAGCTCGACGCCCTCCAGTATGACTCTCCCGCGAGGGAACACTTTACTGTGCCGGTTCCTCCTATGCTGGAACGACTACTCTTCCGCATGTGGGAGAGTCCGGCCTCCTCGCCGGTCCTGAGCAAGCGGGTCGATTCTATCTATCGGGTCCGCAAGAGCCCTGGCTTTCAAAAGGCGCAGCTGCCACACCATTCCATGGTAGTGGAATCGGCCATGCATCGTCTTAAGAGCCAGAAGATGCACTCCTCGGTGCCTCCTGGAAGGGAGGCCCGTAACCTGGATGGCCTTGGCAAGAAGTGCTTCCAGGGCTCTATGCTCGCATGTCGTGTCCAGACTTACCAGCTATACATGGGCATGTATCTCCGGGATCTGGCTAAAGAGCTAGCCGGATTCGCCGCTGGTCTCTCTCCGAGGAGCCCTTGCGGAGGTTCCTAGCCTTGTCCACGGGCATTCGGGAATGCTCTAAGTTCATGTCCCGAGCAGCCTATGATGGCTTTGAAGCCTCGGCTCGAGTGGCCGCAGCCGGCATCGGTGCCCGCCGACAGGCTTGGCTTCAGTCGTCAGACCTTGAGCCCTGGGTACAGGACAAGTTGGTCGATGTCCCCTGCCGAGGCGAAAACCTCTTTGGCAAGCCCATGGCGGAAAAGGCTGCACAAATTGAGACTGAGACTCTCACCAGGACCAGGCTTTCTAGGAAGACCTCCGCCCCTTCCCAGAAAAAGAAGGGCTCGGGGAAAAAGTCCTTTTACCCGAGGAAGGCGGCTGCCTACAAACAATACCCCCATTATCAGGCCCCTGCAGCTCCCCAACAGGGCCAGCAGGCCAAGGGACGGGGTAACGGGTCCCGTAGGCAGCAAGCCCCCAAGCCTGCACCACCAGCCCCTGCTCAGCAGGGTGGGGGTTTTTGACTCGCTCAGCATAGCCTCTCCCCCCCCGCTGGTCCCCCCCAACACCGGAGGCCGGCTGGTTCACTTCGCCCACAGGTGGTCCAGCATCACCGCAGATGCCTGGGTGCTTCAGGTCATGCGAGAAGGCTACCTTCTCCACTTCCATCAGGTCCCTCCCTCCTATTTTCCAGGAGAGCCTCCGCGCCCCCCTCTGCACAGGGAGTTGCTCCTTCAGGAGTTAGCAGGTCTTCTGCAGGATCAGGCGGTGGAACCGGTGCCACACCACCTGAGAGGTCAAGGCTTCTATTCAAGGTATTTTCTGATACCAAAGAGAACAGGGGGCCTCAGACCCATCCTGGACTTGCGCAACCTCAACAAGTTCCTTGTGCGGGAGAAGTTCAAAATGCTTACCCTTGGAATCCTTCTGCCCTACCTCCAGCAGGGAGATTGGCTATGCTCCTTGGATCTAAAGGATGCCTACACGCACATCCTCATCCACCCAAGCCACCGCCAATACCTTAGGTTTGTGGTGGCGGGAAATCATTACCAGTACAGAGTACTGCCCTTTGGCCTGTCCTCCGCACCGCGAGTCTTCACAAAATGTCTCGTGGTCGTGGCGGCCCATCTCCGGCTTCACGGCCTCTATGTCTTTCCGTACCTCGACGACTGGCTCATCAGAGCAGCGTCCGCTCAGGAGGTCACCAACGCCACGTGCCGCACGGTGGCTCTGCTGCAGCACTTGGGCTTTGTCATAAACTTCGCAAAGTCCACTTTGCTCCCCTCACAGGATCTCGAGTTCATCGGCGCAAGGCTGCACACTCCTCAGGCGCGAGCGTATCTACCGCTCGACAGGGCTCAGCGGCTCATGGACCTAGCCGACCGCTTTCGCAGCCAGCCCCTGGTCTCCGCCAGGCGCTTCCTGAGACTGCTCGGCCATATGGCTTCCACTGTCCATGTGACCCCCAATGCCCGCCCTGAATCTGCGGTCTGCTCAATGGTGTCTCCGCCGGCAGTGGCGACAGGCCACGGGCGGCCTCGCAGACCTAGTGCGCGTTTCCGAGCCGCTGATCTCGTCTCTCCGGTGGTGGCTCCGGCAGCCGAACCTGACATTCGGTATGCCCTTCCAGTCACCTCAGCCGACCCGGGTGCTGACCACCGATGCATCCCTCCTGGGCTGGGGAGCGCATTGCCAGGAGGCGCGTACTCAGGGCCTCTGGACCACGTGGGAGTCTGCTCAGCAGATCAACTTCCTGGAGCTCCGGGCGATCCGCCTAGCTCTCAAGGCCTTCTCCCACCTGACTTCCCAACAGTCCGTCCTTGTCCAGACGGACAATCAAGTTGCCATGTTCTACGTGAACAAACAGGGGGGCACGGGCTCCTTTCTCCTCTGCCGGGAGGCTCAGAAGCTCTGCTCTTGGGCCGTCAGTCACGGCATTCTCCTCAAGGCAGTTTATCTCCCGGGCCGAGACAATTGCCTGGCGGACAAACTCAGCAGGGTTCTCCAGCCGCACGAGTGGCGTCTGGATCCCTTGGTAGTTCAGAAGCTCTTCCTCAAGTGGGGCCTCCCCACGGTGGATCTCTTTGCCAGTCCTCACAACGGCAGCTTCCTCGCTTCTGCTCTCGTCAACCGCACCCCCTTCGGGTTGCGGCGGACGCTTTTCTGATCTCATGGTCGGGGAGCCTTCTGTACGCTTTCCCTCCCATCCGCTAGTCTCTCGGACTCTTTTCAAGGTTCTCCGAGACAAAGCCTTCATGATCCTGGTGGCCCCTCGCTGGCCCAGGCAGCCGTGGTTTCCGCTCCTACTGCAACTGGCGGTGGAGGATCCAATCCCTCTGGGGGTACAACCGGATCTCCTCACTCAGGATCAGGGGTCCCTACTGCACCCCAACCTCAGGTCTCTCAACCTCATGGCCTGGCTGCTGAGAGGGTAGTCCTTGCTCCCCTTCTCCTGCCGGCGGAGGTGGAGGAGGTCGTCTTGGCTTCGCGACGGCCTTCTACCCGCAAATGCTACGCCCTTAAATGGCGTCGCTTTGCAGTCTGGTGTACCCAACAGTCTCAGGATCCCTTCTCCTGCCCGGTGTCGGTGATCTTGCAATACTTGCTACACCTCTCTAATCTGGGACTTAAGTCCAACTCCGTCAAAGTTCACCTCAGTGCTCTTTCGGCACATCATGTACCGGTGGACGGTAGACCTCTCTCCAGCGACCCTCTCGTAGCGAGGTTTCTCCGAGGTCTCCTTCTACTTAAACCACCTCTGCGCCCGCCAGCGCCTGACTGGGACCTGAATGTGGTTTTACAGCGGATCACCTGTCCGCCTTTTGAACCTATAGCTACCTGTTCTCTCCGTTTTCTGTCTTGGAAAACACTGTTCTTGATAGCCCTCACTTCCGCTAGACGCGTAAGTGCATTGCAGGCGCTCGTGTCTGATCCCCCTTACACTAGGTTCTACAAGAATAGGGTAGTCCTACGGACTCACCCGAAATTTCTGCCTAAAGTGGTCTCCCCTTTTCACATCAATCAGGAGGTGGTACTTCCAACCTTCTTTCCCAGACCACACTCCAGCCGAGCTGAAACGGTCCTCCATACCCTGGACTGTAGAAGGGCTTTGAACTTCTACCTTGACCGTACGCGGGAGCACCGTAAAGCTGCTCAGCTTTTTGTGTCTTTTGACCCCAATAAATTGGGGCTCCCGGTCTCCAAGCGTACTCTGTCCATCTGGGTTGCGGACTGTATCTCTTGGGCTTATGGGGCAGCCGGACTCTCCTTAGAAAGTCGAGTCACGGCTCATTGCGTTCGGGCTAAGGCCACGTCAGTGGCTTACCTCCGCTCTGTTCCGCTGGCAGACATCTGCCGGGCCGCTACTTGGTCTTCGAGCCAGACTTTTGCGGTCCATTACTGTCTCGAGAGGGAGTCCCGTAGGGACAGTGCTTTCGGATAGGCAGTCCTCCGTAATCTCTTTGAGGTCTGAGCAACTCCTACCCTCCATCCCGGATGTGGGCTACCGGTGGGTGATAATTCAGCGAAGATTCTATCCTTCTGTGCTGCTGAGCTAGAGGGAGCTCATTTTTGTGCTTAGGGTCTCCGGTAGCCTTGAGCTTGGGAGTCCCATAAGTGAGGACTGACTTCCTGCTTGGTCCTGGAGAAAGCGTAGTTACTCACCTGTAACAGGTGTTCTCCAGGAGCAGCAGGAATCAGTCCTCACTACCCTCCCTCCTCCCCTTGGAGTTGCAATCGTCTGCTTATGTTCTTTTTGCAAATTTTTATGCTGTCTTTTTTAGCTATGTCATCTGACTGGCTAAGATGGCACCTTCGGGCGGGAAGACGACCGCGCATGCGCGCTGCAATTCCCAAAGGCTTTCTTTGAAAGCTGGGGTAAATTGCTCCGCGAGGGCTCCGTCGGCGCCGACGTCACCCATAAGTGAGGTCTGATTCCTGCTGCTCCTGGAGAACACCTGTTACAGGTGAGTAACTACGCTTTCCAGTGTCCATCCATTTCAAATCCTGTTCTGCACCGGACAGGTACTTCCTCCGGTGCCCAGGCTACCTTTTCAAATTTAGCCTGTCCAGGGATGGTTCCCATCGGAGATCCTTCTTTTCAGAAATTTCTCCTTGACATGGCAACCTTCCTTAATATTCCTATCCCTGGCTATGAGTCTTCTCAGGATTTTTCTGCAGAAAAGGAAAATATAATGCTTCCTTTACATCACTCTTTGCAGAATCTTCTTCTGACAGTATGGGAAAAACCCTTAAGGGTTTCTTCACCTCCTACAGCAACTGATCTTCTGTATCAGGTGCCCCCCTCTCCAGGATTTCAAAAGCCTCAACTTCCCCATCATTCCGTTGTAGTGGAATCAGCAATGAGGAAGGTAAAAAACAAGAAAAAACATTCTTCTTTCCCGCCAGGGCGTGCATCTAGAACACTGGATGCCTTTGGACGTCAAACCTTCCAAACATCTATGCTGGCAACAAGGATTCTCTCATATATTTTCTATATGAGTCTATCCCTTCAGGAGATCACAAAGAAATTATCTCTTTTGACTCCTTTTCTTTCAGAGCCCAAGGCTGCAGACTATTCCTTACTTCTTAGTCATAGCCAAAATATCTCTTGGTTTCTTTCTCGTGCTTCCCCAGACTCTTTTGAGTCTGTTAGCAGAACTTCTGCTATAGCCATAGGAGCACGTCGTAAAGCCTGGCTCCAAGCATCAGACTTGAGTAGATGGGCACAACAAAGACTGAGTAATACTCCTTGTACTGGAGAGAGAATCTCTAAAATAACCTTACGTCAGGTTGCTCATTGCTCCACTGACTTTCCTGTTTCTGACGGCCTTCCTAAGCCCTCTCCTTCCTCAGCAGGTAGGAAATGCCCTACCAAACCTTCTTTCCCTAAAAGAAAGAGGTTTTCCTCTTCTCCTGCCCATCATTCGGATGTTCCCAAGCAGGGGAAGTCTCGCCCTGGTCTAAAGAATCCAAACTCTAGCCAGGCTGAATAAACACAGTAACCATAGGTTTCTGATTAATCTTTTTATAACTACAGTTAATTTCTTTTCAGCAGAAGTTTTTCACTGTTTTTCCATTCAAAACTCTGCTCAGGGATTCCTATTCTCAGGAAATCCATTTACTCTTCAGTATGCTGAACTGACAGGATATTCATGTCTATAAGTTACAGAGTTTTCCACCTCTTCCTGACTAGAAGAAAGGTTTAGCAACTATCACATGATAGTTTCTCTGTACCAGCATGAATTTTTTCCTTCCAGGGACTTACCATGTGGTAAGTCCTTCTTCAGCTTCTATCTACCCTCTTCGCCAGGGTTTCCCCTGTAAGAGTGGTACCATACCATTGAAAGACTTTTCTTGTCTTTCTTTTCACTATAGAGTTCTTCTCCTGAGTAAACTCCCTTCTTTATCTGGGCAGCTCTGCAGACAGAGACAGCTTGCTCTCTTTGTTCAGTCTGTTCTCTCTGTTTGACACAGACCGACTCTCTCTGTTGTCCTATTCAGTAGCTGCCCATGTAGGAGTTCCAGTACTTGACTACTGGTACTTTTCCACCTGTCTGGCCTTAGTAGTGATTCCAAGACAGTTTTTCTACATCTTTCTTGGATACTCCTTTTCACTACAGGCTCCTTACACTATCTTCTACCCTTGCCATCTCCAATCTCTGGGTTTGGCAACGTAGTGGACGTGGCTGTCAGTTTTCTCCATCAGCCAGTTCTACATCCCAGTTCTCCTGCATAATGCTCTCTGCAATCCTACTGAGAAGCTTTCCACTATGGGCCCCTGCTAGAGAGCATAGAGTTTCTCTAATGGCTATCCATCATGGTTGAAAAAGGCTTCCTCTGTCACCCCCTATGACTGTGAGGGTTCTTCATACCCTACTATCTTCTTTTTAAAAAAAAAAAAAAAAAAAAGGGGGAAAAGGACATAAGCCTTCTCCATGTGAAAGTCTAAGAGTTATCCCATTCCTTAGGGAATATACTCTTTTTTTCCTGCAGCTTGTCCTCATGGTATCCTAATACTTCAAGGACAGCACATATTAATCTGAAAAATGCCTGATACCTCCTTTGTCCCTCACGTAGGTCAACCTGGTATCTCATCCTATGCGTTTCTGTCCTTTTACCATGCTGGAGTTCCACAGGACTTCCGGACTTGCTGTTTACAGACTGATATTATCCTCTGTTTTTTCACGTAACCATCCTGGTAATTCACGGGATAGCATTCCTTTACCATCATCTCTGGCGGAATAGATTCTCTATATATCTTCTCAAGTAGGTTTCACCTCCTTGTTCTTAGATGAATCTTTTCCCTTCACATCTCCATGTGAATGTCCTGAAATGCATAGCTCTGTCTGCTTATTGCAGGCATCTATCTTAGACCTATATATTCAGGTATATATATAGATGTATCTGTCTGTCAGCTAAGTGTGCATATGCTATGCCCTTTAAATCTTATTATAGATATATATCTATATCTATATACCCGTGTGTGTATGTATGTATGTATATATATATATATATATATATATATATATATACACACATATCTCTACATATATGTGTGTATCTGTCCAGATACTTATTATAGGTAGATATGTATTTCCATACTTATCTCTCTGACTGTCTATGCTCATAAAGGTTTTTACCTTCCTGTATGTTTCTGACAGTGGGCTTGCACAGCTCATACTGTTCCACAGTATGTTTCGGATATTATGCACACAACCATTGCTGTGGAACTGACAGCCCTACTGTATCCTAGGTTTACGTATCCCTGAAGCTCCATGCCCCAATGTCTTCCTACCTCTCACCAGTTAGGAAAGACATGGTGGATCTTCAGTGGATTTCAGATTCAATTCCTCAAAACATCTGTCCTTTCTTGGGAGTATGGGGTTCTTCTCATACCCTTTCCTCCCTCAAGGACTAGGTCTGTTTGTCCAGATCGGTCAGTCTTCCTCTTTTGCTCCTACCTCTGAATACGTCTGTAGCCAAAAGAGTTTTCAGCTTTCCTTGAAGCTTCCCACTGAAGACCTGCCGTGTTTGTGCTACCCCAATTGAATCCTGGGGTCACCTCTCACTTCCAGATGTTGACCTCCACCTTCACTCCAGTGAGGTCACCTTGAACATCATTCTGCTGGATTCTCAGTAGACTCCATCAGCCTCTCTACTTCCTGCAATCCAGTAGGTGAGCGTCATATGGTGATTGTTCATTCCAATATTATGGTGATTGTTCATTTCAATATTATGGTAATTGTTCATTTCAATATATCTTTTGATAATGATCATACATACAAGGACTTCTTAAGGGTAGTCCTTTCTTAGGTTAGCTGTTTTTTCTGCAGCTCCTCTCTTTTCAACTCCTGCCCTCCATCCTCAGGATGCCTGGCCATATGAGGTGTTAAATGTTTTCAATCTTCAACATGTTAGGGCTCCAGGCATCTTAGCTTGGGAGTCCCCATATGTGAAGACTCATTCCTGCTTGTTCCTGGAGATAGCACAGTTACTTACCTGTAACAGGTGATCTCTGGGAACAGCAGGAATAAGTCTTCACAACCCGCCCACCTCCCCTAGGAGTTGTATTTTTATATCTATCTTTCCTTTCCTCTTTCTCTCTCTTTGTCTCAGCTATGAAACTCAACTGAGGAGAGAAAGTTGGAAAGGCGGGAAGGCAGCACGCAGGCGCTGAGGGATGCTCCCAAAAGCTTTCTGATTGGACGCTGGGGAGCGTTCCCGCGCAGGCTCCGTCGGTACCGACGTACCCATATGTGAAGACTTATTCCTGCTGTTCCCAGAGATCACCTGTTACAGGTAAGTAACTGTGCTATCTGATCGTATCTGTCCATTGTTCCTTGTATGAGCACAGTCCCTCGCTCTAGTTCCGTTATTCGTGACAAGTGCGTTGACCAGTCCAACGTGGTAGGGGTCTATGCGTTCTTCAATTTCCACGCTATGTCCAGATGGGCTTCTAAAAAGAAAAAGTTAGCGTCTTCCAGTTAAGCTCAACCTGGGTAGGACCATCCTGAAATTCCAGCAATATAATCGCAGGGTCTAGAGGATAGGTCGATCCCGAAATCTGACCCCACAGCTTTATTCCAAAATGGTTTGACCAACTCGCACTCCCAGAAAATATGAATCAAAGGCCCCTATCTCCACAACCTCTCCAGCATGTGGCAGGATGTATCTGGTTCATAGGGTAAGATACATTCGTAAAAGTACTTTATACTGGGATTCTAGATGGGGCAGTGAAATAGACACCTTCCCAGTGTTCTCCACAAGATCTGCCCACTGCTCATTCGTCCAGCTCTTCCCCAAGTCCCTCTCCCACCTCACCTGGTACTGATGTCAGGCTGGATAGCTCTGCTGGATGATTGTATATATTTGGGCCATATAACCCTTCCTCTTTTGGGGCTTTATAAAAAAGATCTGTAGGAGGTGAGTCATTTTCAAATAGGTTCCCCTGTATGTCTGCAGAAAGTGCTAAAGCTGAAATGGAGAAAAGAAATGGAGAACTGTGTATTTGCATTTCCCTATGATCTCCTCTCTGGTGAGGAATCCTCCCTCCCCTATATAGTCCATCATCCTTTTGAGTCCGTTTGTTTTCATCCATCGAAACCTCATGGGGTTTGACTCTTATTGGGGGGGATAAAGGTCCCATGAGTCAGAAAAGCTAATCGATATGTGGTGGTGGTCCAGCTTCAAGTGGCTGGTAACTTTATCCCACACCCTCAATGTAGGGCACACTAAGGGGTGCTAAAGCATTCTTTCTCCCCTCTGTGGCTGTGTTACAAAAGGGATTGCCCCAAGATTTGACACTCCCACCTGTCTGGCCTCTGTCGATATCCAATGCTGTATGGTATGTGCTGCCCACCTGTAATAAATAGTCCACATCTGAGCTGCCCGGTAGTAAATCTTGAAATTAGGCAGGGACAGCTCTCCAGCTCACTTCGAGGTCATCAGGAGGCTTACTCTCGCTCTCTGTCCACGCCATAGAAATTGTGTCAGAGTTCTATTTAACTCACAGAAGTACTTATTTGGGACACTGCAGGATAGCATTAAGAATAGATAGATATATCTGGGTAGGATATTCATTTTGATAACATTAATCCTCCTCAAGCAAGTGAGACAGGAAAGTCCACCTGTGAAAGTCATACCACACTTTTTTAAGAAAAGGGGGAAAATGTAGTTGAAACAGCCTGTCTAATTGTTTAGGAATCCAGATATTGCAAAC
Source organism: Ichthyophis bannanicus (assembly GCA_033557465.1). Classification (NCBI taxonomy): domain Eukaryota; kingdom Metazoa; phylum Chordata; class Amphibia; order Gymnophiona; family Ichthyophiidae; genus Ichthyophis; species Ichthyophis bannanicus. The sequence goes on from CM066031.1 coordinate 1,369,286,891, forward strand.
AATTCATCTCCCATTGATATGGGTGTCTATCTCGCAATCTGCCAACCTTAGGCTTATCCATATGTAAAGGGAGCAGTATTGACTTGGTTGCATTTAACTAGTACCCAGATACTTCTGCATATGCCTTATATTTGCTCTCAAATGCAGTCAAGGAGCACGCTGGGTTAGATAAAAACAGGAGGGTATCATCTGCTTACAATTGCCACTTTGTGTTCCACCTCCGCCACCGTAACTCCTTCTATTGCTGTAGTGTTCCTAAGGGCCTGTGCAAAGGGTTTTAACAAAATCGCAAAGAGTAGAGGTGACCAAGGATAGCCCTGTCTCGTTCCATAGCCCATGGAGAAGCTCGGAGAGAGAATACAGTTAATACATAACCTAGCCATGGGTTGACTGTATAGGGCTTTAATTACTCACAGGACGTTGTCCCCAAAATTGAAGTGTTTACTCGTGCAGAGCAAGAAATACCATTCCACATGGTCGAAAGCCTTATCTCCAGGAACAAGCAGAAATAAGTCTTCACATATGGGTACGTCGGTACCGATGGAGCCTGCACGGGAATGCTCCCCAGCATCCAATCAGAAAGCTTTTGGGAGCATCCCTCGCACCTGCACACTGCCTTCCCGCCTTTTCCACTGCCTCTCCTCAGTTTTCGTTTTCCGCAGAGCCTGCAAGACGTCCTCCTGTCACCGCAGAAACTTTTTTTTTCAAATTCTTTATTTCTTGTTTTCTTGTGGTCACGGCTGTTTTTCCTGCCGCCACGGGTACCGCCGGTGGGGTTTTTCTTTTCCTTTTCTTAAACTCAGGGAAATTTTTCCCTCAGTTTCTGTCTTAAAATTTTTGGGCCTACAAGGCCTCTCCATCATGGAGCCGCCTTCTCCTAAGAAGTGCCTTCACTGTGGAAACACAGTTTTCTATTTAGACTCCAATGCCTGGTGTCTAACCTGTTTGGGTCCTGACCCTTTTTCCCCTGAACAATCAGGCTGCAAAACTGTGAGAAGAACTTCCCTCTTTCGAGTTTCCCTCGATACCGTTTTCCCTCCCGGAGTGAGGGCACCGGCCTTTTCTTCTCTACAGGATCAGGTAACCCACAAACAGTCTGTTAAGACTAGCCAATCCTTGAGTGGTAGGTCTCATGCCAAGCATGATGACGGCTCCGGCCTTGCCCTCAAGACCCCATTGGCATTAAAACCCCGGCAGGAGTCTCCGGGCTCCAAAGCATTTCAGGGGTTTCAGGTTGTCCCTGGGGCTCACCCCTCACAGAACATACCTGAGCCATGTTCGGTGGTGGCATCCGCTTTGAGCGGTACCCGTACCCCGGCATCGGCACCGGTGTTAAGTGATCCACTCTTCACCAGGGATCGTCATCTGGCATTCTCGGTACCTTCGGGACCGATCGATACGACCCAGATCGACTTTCCTGTATCGACAACATCGCCGATACCACCACCGACGTCAGTACCCTCTAGACATGCATCGATGGACTTGCTCCCTTCGATGCCGAGTCTGGAATCGATATCTAGTCTAGATGACTGGGTACCGACGCGTCTCGGAACCGACCCTTATTGTTTTCAGATACGCAGTAACAAGGATATTCACCAAGCGTTTCTGGTTGCCTCGGTACCGCTTGAGCAGCCTCCGATGACTGCTTCGATGGCGTTACCGTCTCCGATTCCGACTCAGCTACCGGTATCGGTATCGATGTCGGTTCCTGCAGTTACATCGGCACCATCGATCCTCTCTATGCCTAGTTTGGAATCGATACCTGGCATGGACGATGCAGTACTGACTGCCTCAAATCGTGACTGCCAGTACCACTATCCATCTAGTGGGGTTCTTTTTCTGCACCAGACCAGTACATCCTCTGGTGCTCAGGCTGCTCCTTCAACCTTATAGTTCCCATTGGAGATCCCTCTTGTCAGAAATTTCTCCTTGACATGGCAATATTTCTTGCTATTCCTATCCCTGGCTGTGATCCTACTCGAGGCTCTCCTGCAGAAAAGGTAAATATAATGCTTCCTTTACATCATTCTTTGCAGGATCTTCTTCTGAGAATATGGGAATCACCTTTAAGGATTCCCTCACCTTCTACAGCAACTGATGTTCTGTATCAGGTGCCCCCCTCTCCAGGGTTTCAAAAGACTCAACTTCCCCATCATTCCATTGTAGTGGAATCAGCAATGAGGAAGGTAAAAAGCAAGAAGAAGCATTTTTCTTATCCGCCAGGTCGTGCATCTAGAGCACTTGATGCCTTTGACGTCAAACCTTCCAAACATCTATGCTGGCATCAAGGATTATCTCTTATATTTTTTATATGAGTCTATCTCTCCAGGAGGTCACAAAGAAATGATCTCTTTTGACTCCTTTTTCTATCAGAGCTTAAGGCTGCAGACTATTCCTTACTTCTTAGTCATAGCCAGAATCTCTCTTGGATTCTTTCTCGTGCTTCTCTAGACTCTTTTGAGTCTGTTAGCAGATCCTCTGCTATTGTCATAGGAGCACGTCGTAGAGCCTGGCTCCAGGCTTCAGACTTGAGCAGATGGGCACAACACACATTGGGTAATTCTCCTTGTACTGGAGAAAATCTCTTCAATAAGGAGGCTTTGCGTCAGGTTGCTCTCTGCTCCACTGACTTCCCTGGTTCTGGAAACCATCCTAAGCCTCCTTCTTCCCCAGGAAGTAGGAAATGTCCTACCAAACCTTCTTTCCCTAAGAAAAGAAGGTTTCACTCTTCTCCTGCCCATCATCCAGATATACCCAAGCAGGGGGACACCTCGTCCTGGTCTGAAGAATCCAAACTTTAGCCAGTCTGAGCATACCCAGCAACCATAGGTTCCTGAAGGTTGCAACCTACAGTTAACCTCTTCTTAGCAGAAGTTTGTTCACTGTTTTTTTCTTTAAAGCTCTACACATGGCTTCCTTTCTTCAGGATGTACTGAGCTGTCAGGATATTCTTGTCTATGGGTTACAGATATCTCCTCTTCTTCCTACCAAGAAGAGAGGTTAACTACTATCCCATGATAGTTTCTGTCCCAACATGAACATTTATTTTTTCTTCAGCTGACTCACCATTTGGTAAGTCACCCTTCAGTTCCTGTTTTTCTACCCTCTCATCCAGGTTTTCTCCTGATTGAGTGGTACCATACTGTACACCTTTTATTCCAGTGTAGAGTTTTTCTTTGAATAAAATCTCTGGACAGCTTATCAGACAGGGACAGGACTACTCCTCTCCCTTTGTCTGTTCTCTCTGTGTTTTCACAGGAAGATTCCCTCTGCTGTCTCTTTCAGTTGCTGTTCATGCAGGAGTTCCAGTGATTGATCTACTGGTACTTTTCCACAAGTTTCCAGTCTGTCTAGCCTTAGAAGTGATTCCAAGATAGTCCTCATCTATCTTGGATAATCCTACTCACTTTAGACTTCTTAAATTATCATCTTTCTGGCCATCTCCATTTCCTTGGATTTGGCAACACAGCTGACCTACAGTCAGTTTTTTATCTCCTAATTCTCCTGCATAATGCTCTCTGCAATCTTCAGAGAAGCTTTCTACTATGGGCCCTTGCTAGAGAGCATTGAACTTTGTCTCTTATGGCTATTCCATAGAGTAGAAAAGGCTTATCAGTCATTTTCCATGGCTGTGAGGGTTCTCCACACCCTCTTGTCTCCTGTTATAATACAGGATATAAGCTTTTTCTGCGTGAATGTCCACGGAGTTTCCCAATCCTGCAGGAATATGCTCTTTTTTTCCTTACAGCTTGGCCTCATGCTATCCTACTCCTCATGGACAGCACATATTCTACTAGTAACACATGATACCCCTGTGTCCCTCCAGTGGGTCATCCTGGTATCTCCCTCTATGCGTTTTCTGTCCATTTACCATGTCAGAGTTCTACAGAACTTACGACTTGCTCGCTACAGACTGATATTATACTCAGTTTTTTCACGCAACCATCCTGGTTATTTCACTGGATAGCATTCCTGCACCCTCTTAGCCCGGAGGAATAGATTCTCTATATATCTTTTCAAGTAGGTTCCACCTTCTTGTTATTAGATGAATCTTTCTCCTTCACATCTCTCATATGAATGTTCTTATGGGGCTTAGTTGCAGACATGTATCTTCAAACTTACATATTCATGTATGTATATATCTCTATTTATTTCTATACATACATATGTCTCTAAGCTGTGTGTGCATGGGTTATGCCCCTATATATATATATCCCTCTATATATGTATCTGTCGAGTTGCTTTTTATAGGTAGATATGTATTACATACTATCTCCCTAACTGTCTCTGCTATAAAGGTTTTTACCTTTTTAGAGGTTCCAGACAGTGGGTTTGCATATCTTCGTACTGTCCCTCGGTATGTAGGGGCTGTTATGCACAAAACCACTACTGTGGTACTAGCAGCTTCCACTTTACTCTAGGTCTCGCTATCCCTGAAGCATCATGCTTCAATATCTTTCCTATCTCTCACCAGCTAGGAAAGACAGTGTAGATCTTCAGTAGTTCTGAGGTTTCAGCCCTTCACACATCTGTCCTCCTTGGGAATACGGGCTTTTTTCCATACCCCTTCTTCCCTCCAGGACTGGGCTACTTGTCCAAATCGGTCAGTCTTCCTCTTTTACTCCTCAATGTCAATAACTCTGTAGCTAAAAGAATTTTCAGCTTTTTTCCATAAAGCTTTCCACTGAAGACCTGCCGTTCTTATACTACCCCAGTTGACACCTGGGTCACCTGCCAATTCCAGATTTGGACCTTCACCCTCACTGCGTGAGGTCACCTTGAGGATCCTCTACTGAATCTCCAGTAGACTCCATCACGCTCTCTACTTCCTACAATCCAGTAGGTAAGATCCATTTTGTGATTGTTCATTAAATAATTTTAATGGTACTTATCATACATACCAAGGACTCCTCTCCTGTAGTCCTTAGCTTTGCTGTTTTCTTACAGCTCCTCTCCTTTCAACTCCTACCCACCATCCCTCATGGGATGCCGGAGATCCATGTGTAGGAACTGCAGTCCTGATCCAGGGACACACATTTTATGGGATCTCCCCCTGGCATCTCTAGCTAGGGAGTCCCCATATGTGAAGACTCATTCCTGCTTGTTCCTGGAGATAGCACAGTTACTTACCTGTAACAGGTGATCTCTGGGAACAGCAGGAATAAGTCTTCACAACCCACCCACTTCCCCTAGGAGTTGTATCTATCTATCTATCTTCCTTTCCTCTTTCTCTCCTTTTGTCTCAGCTATGAAACTCAACTGAGGAGAGGCAGTGGAAAAGGCGAGAAGGCAGTGCGCAGGCGCGAGGGATGCTCCCAAAAGCTTTCTGATTGGATGCTGGGGAGCATTCCCGTGCAGGCTCCGTCGGTACCGACGTACCCATATGTGAAGACTTATTCCTGCTGTTCCCAGAGATCACCTGTTACAGGTAAGTAACTGTGCTTTCTGCTTCTAGGGCCAAGAAAACGGTCTGCCTCTGTTGTAGGGTTTCGCACTGATGTACCAGCCCTAGGACCCAGCCGACATTGTCAGTGGAGTTATGACCAAAAATAAATCCTGTCTGGTCGATGTGTATGAGGTCTAGTAACATCCTATTCAAATGTAGAGCAAAGAGTTTAGCTAACAATTTCGCATCTGTGTTTAGCAGGGAGATAAGACGATAAGAGCCCGGTAGCATTGTGTCTTTCCTTTTTTTGTGTATCAATGTCATGTGGGCCTCCAGAAAGGATAATGGGAGTACTCCCTCCTCTTGGGTTTGATTATTGACCCTGCATAGCAGGGGAGAGAGAACCTTCCTGAAAGACTTGTAGAATTCAGGCGGGAACCCATCTGGACCCAGTGTCTTACCTTGGGGGTAGCCCAGCAATAGTTTGCTGTACCACTGCTGTCGTGATGGGACTCTCCAACCATTCCCTCTGCTCCTCAGTTAAGTGTTTCCCTACCTTACCACAAAGATATTCTCCAATGTGGGTAGCGTCTGCCGTATACTCTGAAGTGTATAACTAAGAGTAAAACTCAAGGAAGGCACCTTCAGTGCCTTCCCTATCCATCTGTAGTGTTCCTGTTTCATTACGCACCTGAAGGATGGTTGTTTGTGCTTGCTTCTGTTTTAGCTGTTGGGTTAAAAGCTTATCTATTTTACCTCCCCAGGCTAAAACAGCATGTTCGTTCATTTTAGGAGGAGCTCTATCTGCTCTGTCAGATAGTTCCTCATTTCTTCCCTTTTGAATGCAGTGCTACACGCTAACTCCTCATTTGGGGTTGACCTATACTTCTCTTCCAAACTATGGAGTTCTCCCTTGAGCTCACTCTGTCTTCGGTCAGCCTCCTTCCTACAGGAGCCCAACTCAATCAGTCTCCCTCGCGCCATGGCCTTAAGGGCATCCCAAAGGGTTGACAGTGAGAGATCACCTCGATCATTATCAGTGTGTAGGACCTAATTGTCTCCTATCTCTCCTACCTGCTTCTGATTGGCTAGCAGGGAAACCTTCAGCCGCCAGAGCCGCAATCCATTCTTTCTTACTCCTCTTTTCCCAACCAAAGGAGGACTGGTGTGTGATCTGATCATATGACAGAGTCTATAGAGCATTTCATGACTAAGGGACATTTATTTATTTATTTATTTATTTAAAGTTTCTTTTATACCGCACTATTCGGCATCAGCGCGGTTTACATGGAACAAAAACATCTCAGTACATTTAACAAGTATGAGTTTACAGATAACAGTTTAAGAACTTGGATAACTGGGATACTCTATTTGTAGAACCATTCCATAAACTATTTACATAAGATCAACAAAAACATATGAGGTGCTAAGAAGGAAATAATCTATTCTTGAGTAAGAAGTATGAACAGATGAGTATCATGTGTAGGCTTATACCCATGGGTTCTTTATCCTCCAAATATCTACCAAATCATGTTTTCTTCACAAGGAGCGCATAAAGTCTCCTGTCCCTCCGGACCAGTTGGAGCGATCTACTATATTACACGGTGTTACATTAAAATCCCCCCCGTACAGCACAGGCAAAACTGTCCATCCTGTTATTTCCTCAAACAGTTGTTAGAGAAACTGGCGTTACCCCATGTTGGGTGTGTAGACATTAACTAGATAAACTGTATTTTCAAGGAGTTTAACCTCTAGTGCCACCACTCTGCCCTGGCCTCCCCACCATCTCTGCATTATCTGGAAGGGAAGGCCTTTTCTGAAAAGATTAGTTACCCCTGTGCTATTTGTGGTCCCTGTCGAGTGGCAGATCTCAGCCACCCATCTCTGTCGAAGCTTCCCCACATCCTGCTCCACCAAATGAGTCTCCTGTAGGAAGTACACATGTATATATCCGAGTGGTATGTGGGCAGCTCCTTCAACACCATCCTTCTCCATTTTGTGGTCTGTAATCCCCTTACATTAATGGAAGAGATTTTTATACTCCTATCTGCACACATCAGGCTTCATTCACACGCAGCCATAAGCTCCTCAAGAGCAGCGCACACAACAATCCAACATAATGTTAACATCCAAAATAAAACTTTGTTCATAGAGTCTTTAGAAATCGTCTCTATCAGGAGGTCTGCCAGAGGACACCCTCCGGGCGAGGTAGGTGGGCCAGCCCCCCTTCAATAGAAAAAGTGTGGGGGGGGGGGTGGCTGGATCCAAGATGGCAGCGGAGTAGAACACCGAGTTTGAGCGTGTTGAGCCGGCTCCTGCACTCGTCTTTCTAATGGGGAAGAAGCGAAAACAACGTACCCTGAAGCCCTCCGGTGCTTCTCCTGCGAGTGGGCTGGTGCAGTCTTCTATTGTCGGTTTCTGCGTGCCCTCGGCGCATATGGCTTCGGGAGATCCGCGGTTGCTTTCCGCGGATCTGAGACGAGGAAGGGGTGGATCTTAGCCCCGTGCAGGTGTCTCCAGTGCAGCCCGGAAGCCGCTTCGGGGAGGGGCAGTTAGTTGGTGTGCCTCCGGGTTGCGAGGTCACTGGCGCTGCATAGGGCTCTCCTGTGAAGGTGCAGTTGGTCATAGCTGCTGCAGGGGGTCGGTCTTGTACCGTTCTTTCTGGGGGCAGCTTAGGATTGGAACGATTGGAGTCCAGTTCCTCCGACAACTCGGCTATCCAATCTCCTGGATTGCTGGAAAAACTGGCGCTTGTGACATTAGATAGATTATGGGAAGCTATTTCCACGCTTCAGCAATCCCTCCTGCCTGTGGTGGCTGTTTTTTTCTCAAGATCTTATTGAAGTTAAAGCTCAGTGTTCAACGGTGGTTTTGGAGGTTGCAAATCAGACCTCCAGAGTATCCCAGCTGGAAACCAAGGTGGAAGATCTTCAGGTTCTTGGTGTAGTTAACTCCAGGGACCTTTTAATCCAGGCAAGGAAAATAGAATTTCTGGATAATCAATTATGGAGAAATAATTTGAGATTCCTGAACTTTCCTCGTTCTCCATTGATGGATCCTGTGGATTTGGTTCGTAAATACCTGAAGAATGTCCTTCAGATGCCTGCTGATTCATTACCTCCTGTGGTGCATGCTCAATATGTGATGGTTTCTTCTGTGATGGCAGGCACTAAGTCGGAGCCTGATGGTGCAACCGGGCCTCCCCAACTGGATCTCTCTGAGTTCTTGGAAAGTTCTCTGGAACTGGTGACTAGCCGGGCCACCCTGTTGGTCTGTTTTGCCTTTGAATCTGATCGGAATTCTGTGCTAAGGTTATATTTCCGTAAAATGTCTGATTCTAAGTTTATGGGCTCAAAAATTTTAATTTTTCCTGATTTAGCTAGAGATACCCAGAAAAGGCGGAGAGATTTTCTGGCCTTGCGTCAGAGAGCTATTGCTGTGGGTGCGCAATTTAGATTAAAATATCCATGTAAATGTGTGGTTTTATTTAAGTCAAAACAATTTCTGTTTTTTGAGCCTCAACAGCTGTTGCAATTTCTACGGAGTAGGGAATTAGAGGGGCGGGTTTGACTCCATATCGGCTGTCATATTTTGTTATCTGTGCTCATATGATTTCATTTGTCTTTAGGTTGAGGGGGTTCCCTTAACCTTATAATGGTAATATTTCTTTTTTCTTGGGCTCTTATTGTGAGGAATATTGTGGGCTAAACCATGAATAACTATTATTGCTGTATTTTTGGGAATTTTTCTGTTTTTTTTATTCTTATTCTGTAATTCATATTCAGATTTATTTTTCTGGATTGTATTGGAAAAATTTAATAAAGTATAAATAAAAAAAGAAAGTGTGTGGGGGGGTGGTGAGCTCTGATGATTGACTTAGTCAACAACCTGTCCTTCGCCCGGGGTACCAGATATTACCCGATCACCCACCTAGGCTACCCGACCTGGCGGGAGCCCAGGCTCTGCAAACTCCATGTAGTAAACTGGAAGGCAGCGGATGGCAACCAAGGAAGGAAAAAAGAAAGTGGGATTCTGAGAATGGTCTAGGCCGACCTTGTCAAAGGTCACCGAGGCAACCCAGCCACAGTCAAGTTAAAGGGAGGGGGCTCTCTGCCTGGCAATCTTCTTCCTTGGTGTCGCTATATGCAAATACTTGTACTACCTTACCGGTGATTCTCGTAGTGTTGCTGAAGCAAGTCAGTATCTCTTAGCATGCTCCCACAGACTGTTGAGGGTCAATACTGTTGTTCCTCGAGCGTTGGATCCTCCAGGTAGTGGAGGTGCAAAAAGTCCTTTACTGCCTTGGGATCTGTACAGTGACTCCCCCTTCCGCTGCACATGCAGTTTGGCTGAGTACAGCAACGCCTGCGGTACTCTGACTTACTAACCTTTTCTTCACCTCCTGGAAGGTTTGCTGTCTCTACTACTACTGAGCATTTGTATAGTGCTACAAGTCGTACGCAGCGCTGCACAGACATGTAAGAGACAGTCCCTGCTCATCAGAGCTTACAATCTAGTCAAGAAAGACAACGCAGAAGATGTAGATAGGGATAAAACAAGGGGGAAAGGTAAAGAAACAAGGAGATCAAGTAAGTCAAGATCCAAAAGCAGCAGCAAAGAGGAGAGTTTTCAGCCTGGATTTGAAAAGGATCAGAGATCAGTCCAGATCTGCACTATAATCAGGAAAGATTCATATCTTAGTGTTCTTGAAGGGGATTGCGCCCGTTTTCTGTGCCTATTACAGGATCCAGTCTCTGTGTCTGAATTTTAGGATTTTTGATAACACTGGTCGGGGGGGTCTCCCCAGTTCGTGCAGGCCATCCCGGTACTCTGTGGACACATTCTACTGCACAACTTGGAAGAAGAAGAGGGTCTTTTAATAAGTCTTGTAACAGCTATTCAATCTGGTCTTCCATTCTCAGGGAGCCCACTTCCTCCGCCAGGCCCAAAATACGAAGGTTAAACCTGCACGATCATTCCTTATCATTCCTCCAGTTCAGTCCTTCACCACTGGATAGTGTACCTCCTCCTGCAGCATGGAGACTGGGCATGTCAGATTCGTGACATCACTGGATGTACCTTGCTGGTCTCTCCCATCAGCCCCAGTGTGTCCAGCCTGTGTGCCATCACTTGTATTTTAGCCTGGTCCTCTCTTAATTCCTCCTGTATGGTGCCTAGCTTACCCACCAGCTCCACATTTCCTTGTTTTATTGCTGTCAGAATCTGCGCAATACTGGACTGGGGCACTACCTCTGCTCCCTCGGCCTCTGAGGCATTTGCTATCTCCAGGAACAAGCAGGAATGAGTCTTCACATATGGGAGACGTCGCCGACGGAGCCCGCACGGGAATGCTCCCCAGCATCCAATCAGAAAGCCTTTGGGAGCATCCCCCGCGCCTGCGCGGTGGCTTTCCGCCCTTCCTACTGCCTCTCCCCAGTTTTTCGTTTTCCGCGGAGCAGGCAGGACGTCCCTCCTGCCACCGCAGAACTTTTTACCTTTTTTTTTTCCTTTCTTTTCTTGTTCTGTAGTCGCGGCTTTTCCCGCCGACAGCGGCACCTCTGTACCCTTTTGTTTTTCTTTTCTCACTTACTTTCGTCGCCTAGCGGGACCTTTTTTCCCTCTGGGCGCCGAGGCCTACTGGGCTTACAGCATGGAGCCCCAGAAGTGCCCTCACTGCGGGGACTTAGTTTTCCACATGGACTCCAATGCCTGGTGCCTCTCTTGTTTGGGGCCTGACCCTTTCCCCCTGGGTCCTCCGGGCTACAGTGTCGGGAGAAGACCTTCCCTTTTTCGGATATCCCTCGATGACGTTTTCACGCCCAAGGCGCGGTCATCGGGTTTTTCTTCTCTCCAGGATCAGGTAACCACGCAACAGTCTGTTAAGACTAGCCAAGTCTTGAGGGGCGAGTCTCATGCGCGGCATGGCGACGGCTCCGGCCAACCCCTCAAGTCCCCCTTGGCTACTATACCCCGGCGGGAGTCCTCGGGCTCCAAAGCATTTACGGGGTTTCGGGATGTTCCTGGGGTTCGCTCCTCACAGAACATTCCCGAGCCGTGCTCGAGGGAGGTGCCCGCTTTGAGCGGTGCCGATTCCCCGGCGTCGAGTGTTCCACTCCTCACCAGGGATCGTCAGCTGGTGTCCTCGGCGCCTCCGGGGCCGATCGACTCGACCGAGTCTGACCTCCCTATGTCCAAGCCGTGCTCGAGGGAGGTACCCGCTTCTAGCGGTGCAGACTCCCCGGCATCGGTGTCGGTGTCGAGCGTCCCGCTACTCACCGAGGATCGCCCGGGGCCGATCGAATCGGTCCAGCCTGGCTATCCGCCATCCCTGCCATGCGCGGGAGTGGTATCCACCACGGGCGGTGCCGACCCCCCGACGCCGGCGTTGAGCGTTCCGCTCCTCACCGGGGGCGGTCAGCCGCGGCCCTCGGCACCTCCGGGGCCAACCGACGCCTGCCGGTATGGCGTTCCTACGGGGGTGGTATCCGCGCCCGGCGATGCCGACCCGTCGGCATCGGGGTCAAGTGACCCGCTCCCCACCGGGGATCACCTGCCGCTGCCCTCGGCAGCTCTAGGGCCGACCGACTTGACACAGTCTGGCGGCCCTACGTTCAGGCCATGCGTGGAGGCGGTACCCGCTTCGGGCGCGTCAGCGTCGGTGGTTCCACTCTTCGCCGGGGATGGTCATCTGGCCTCGGGGCCGGTCGCCTCGACCCGCGCTGGGTTGCCGGTATCCCAGCCCTGCACGAGGGTGGTACCGGGTTTGCGTGGCACCGCTCCGCCGGAGACGGCAGGGGCGTTGAGCGCCAGGGACCGCCATCGGTCTTCCCCGGGAGCCTCAGGGTATGTCGATCATCCCCAGACGGGCGACCCCCCGGCATCGTCGTGGCCGTCGAGGGCTCCGCCCTTTCCGAGAAAGGGGGCCCCGGGGTCTTCGATCCAGCCTGGTTCCGCGCTATCCCGCAACGGTACCCTGGCGTCGGCGCAGGAGTCTGGCACTTCCCTTTCCACAGGGGCTCGTCGACGGGTGACCTGGGTACCGTCGGGGACGGGTCATATGTCCCGGAAGGATTTCCCCCCGGGTCAGGCGTGCTCGAGAGGGGGCCCGGCATCTGGCAGTGCCCGCCGCCCGACATCGGCGCTGGCGTCGGATGGGCCCCTCTCCACCGAGCTTCGTCCTCGGGGGCCCTTGATGCTCGCGATGCCGATTGACACGGTTCCGATCCGCTCCCCGGGATCAGCACCACCGACGCGGCCGCCCCCACCGGGGCCCTCTAGAAGGGAGTCGATTTCATCGCTCGGTTCGATGCCCAGCCTGGAATCGGTATCCAGCCTCGAAGACTTGGCCACGACACGTCTCGGGATCGGACCCTGTCTCCTCCCGCGACGCAGAGCGGAGATCTTTGGACACTGCTCTCCGGCTGCCACGGAACCGCTTCAGTTGCCGGGGGCGGCGCCGCCCCCGGGTTCGGGGCCGAGGCCGATTCCGGCGGCTCCGTCGGCGCCATCGACCCCTCGATGCCTAACTTGGAATCAATTCCAGGAGCCGACGAAGCCTTGTTGACCACCCCGGTCTGGGGCTGTCGGTCCCCTTCTCTGCCCAGCGGGCAGCAGCCCGAGAGGCTTCTCGGCGCCCTGGCGGCCTCTCCCGCCACCGCCTCCCACGGCATAGCCCCTCCGGGAGAGCCGTCTTTTCAGAATTTCCTCCTTGACATGGCGGACTTGCTGGCCATCCCTATCCCGGACCTAACTCCAGGCCCTGCAGAACGGGCCGCCGTGATGCTTCCTCTGCATCCCTCCCTGCAGGATCTCCTGCTGGGGGCTTGGCGGTCGCCTTTGAGGGTTCCGGCACCGTCGACTGCGATGCATGCTCTGTATCGGGTGCCTCCCTCCCCGGGGTTTCGGCAGCACCAATTTCCACATCGTTCCATTGTGGTGGAATCGGCGCTGAGGAAGGCCGGCAGCAAGGAAAAGCATTCTTCTCGCCCGCCAGGCCGCGCCTCAAAGACGCTAGATACCCTAGGGCGTCAAACCTTCCAAACGTCTATGCTGGCGTCCAGAATTATTTCATATATTTTTTATATGAGTCTGTCGCTCCGGGAGGTCACCGAGAGATTATCTCGGTTGTCTCCCTTCTTGTCTGCAACCAAGGCCTTTGAATATTCCTTGCTTCTTTATCACTGCAGGAATATCTCTGGGTTCCTTTCTCGTGCTTCTATAGACTCCTTCCTGTCGGTCAGCAGATGCTCTGCTGTTGCTATTAGAGCACGCCGTACAGCATGGTTGCAGGCGTCCGAGTTGTGTAGACGGGCACAGCATAACCTGGGTAATTCTCCCTGTGACAGAGATCACCTCTTCAATAGCGAAGCTTTACGTCAGGTTGCGCAGTGCTTCGCTAACCTTCCCAGCGTTAGAAGCCGTCCTAGGGCCCGGCTTCCCCCCGGCGGTGGTGCGCGCCTCACCAGGTCCTCCTTCCCTAGGAAGAGGAAATGTCACCCAACCGCCAGGTGCGCCCAAGCAAGGGACCCCTCGCCCCGGGTTGAAGTCCCCGGGCCGCACCAGTACTCTCATACCAAGCAGTTTTAGGCTCCAGTGGGCGGCTGCCTGCAATTACCTTCTTACCAGAAGTTTACAATTGAGCTCTACTCTGGGGTTCGTTCTGTAGGGCAAATGGTTCGGGGGCTTATCCAGGGGTTCAGGTACTCTCCTTCCGTTGGTAGAGGGAGACCACCTCTACTCCATGATAGATCTGGCCCACGGTCGGCTGGCTTACCCTTAGGTACGTCCCCGAATCCTTCTCGGCAGTATCCCCTGCTGATTGCTTCCGTACCGGAATTTTCCTTCCAGCTGCTATAGTTCCCCTATGCTTACCGGGGACTATGCCCTCATGTCCCCCGATTAGTGCGGGGGGCGAGTTTCTACGTGCAGGTCCTGGGGACACCTATAGGGCCTTGATCCCCCTGGTGTGTTCTTCCGGACTGATGCTATCCTCTGTCCTTCACGCTACCGTTCGCCGTTCTGCCCGTGTTCCACCGGAATAGATCCCTCTCCCGGATGGATCTTGACGCCACCTCCCCAAGTGGACGTTCTGTGGATCACTGGCAGGTCCGCCTTACCAGTGTTATGCTCATGGAGGTAGGTTCCTTAGCGTACCTGCATTACTGCGGGGGGGGGGCGTTCCCCACAGATATCGCCTGCGCGATAGGCGCGTTTGGGGGATGCCCACAGTACCTGTGTTCTGCCGCCTATTTTTTCCAATGGCCGGTACTCACGCCCCCCCCCCCCCCCCCACCTCCGGGGTCCGGCCAGTCCGTTGCCTATTCCTTAGATCGGCCCTCGGACTGGTTGTACTCTACTGCTGTGAAGTCAACAGCTTCTATTTTCAGTTATGCCCTCCTCCCGGAGGTTCAGATCCTTGTCTCCCTATCTCTTAGCTAGGGCAGGCTGTGTACTCCTTCTGCTCCGGGGTACACCCCTACTCTTCTCCGGAATAGGCTATCCAGATCGGCCAGTCTTCTACTGTTAGTCTTCTGAGTTATGGACTCTGCTCCTAAGGGAGTGCTCAGCTTTGCATAAAGCTTCCTTGAAGACCTGCCGTCCTTCTCCTGACCCAGCTGATTCCTGGATCTCCTGGCCTTCCGGATTCGGAACTTCCTCCTCGCTGCGGTGAAGTTCCTTTGAAGACCTGCGTCTACAGTACCTCCATCACAGTCCTACTTCCTACAACTCAGTAGGTAAGCTTTACATGGTACTAAGTCATTAATTCATTAAAAACTTAATGATGCTCCATGCACTCTAATGACTACTCTCCCTGTAGTCTTTGGGTTTTGCTATTCTTCTTCTCTCAACTCCTATCCTCCATCCCTCGGGGGATGCCGGGGATTCAGGTTGGGCAAATGCCCTCCCATCCTGGGCCGGGTTTACGGGATCTCCCCCGGGCATCCTCAGCTAGGGAGTCCCCATATGTGAAGACTCATTCCTGCTTGTTCCTGGAGATAGCACAGTTACTTACCTGTAACAGGTGATCTCCGGAACAGCAGGAATTAGTCTTCACAACCCGCCCACCTCCCCTAGGAGTTGTATCTCTTTCTCTCTATTCCTTCCTCTCCTCTCCTTCTGGCTCAGCTATGAAACTCAACTGGGGAGAGGCAGTAGGAAGGGCGGGAAGCCACCGCGCAGGCGCGGGGGATGCTCCCAAAGGCTTTCTGATTGGATGCTGGGGAGCATTCCCGTGCGGGCTCCGTCGGCGACGTCTCCCATATGTGAAGACTAGTTCCTGCTGTTCCGGAGATCACCTGTTACAGGTAAGTAACTGTGCTTTCTCGGCGGGTCTATATGTGGCGGGAGAAGTTCTTTCTATCTCCATACCGCTGCCATCTTGCAGGCATTTGGCCATGGTGGTTTGGCGGGAGGTTTTAGTCACTTTTTCTGTATTTGCCAGCGTTTTTGAAGTTTTCTGGTTCTCTGATTTGCTCATCATTGTGTTTTCCTCTCTGTGAGCATGCAATAGGTTCAGTCACCTCCAATAAGTAAAGCACTTTGTTGGCCCAGAGTGGGAGAGCAGAAGACACACGTCTCCCATCACTTGATCCACCCTGGTACTTTTAACTGTTTCTCTTTTATTGTTATGATAGCGAGGATGCTTTGTTGATAGTTGCAATAGTCACAGTTGGCTCAGCTAGTAATATCTTATAACCTCTTATGAAAAAGAGTAGATAAGCTTTGGATCTCTCCCTTAGGGTTGCTTTTCTGACATGAGGAAAATCTTGCCCAGCACTTGATTTTGTTGAACTGATAAGCACAGCATATGGCAGGGATGGGGGGGGGGGGGACCCAAGGGGGTTGCAATAGATATGGTCTGTCTGGATCTGAATGAATCCTTTCACACTATTCTTCAATATGTTTATAAGTGACATTGGAGAAGGGTAGAAGGGAAATGGCACCTTTTGTCAGATGACATGAAAATTTGCAACAGAGTAGACATGTCAGCAGTGGTAAGTAAGATGAAAGATGATTCCGAACATTTGACAAAATGATCAAAGATATGGCAACCCCTCATCTCCAGGAACAGGCAGGAATGCAGCCTTCACATATGGGTGAATGTCACCAACGGAGCCCAGGCGTGAACGCTCTCCAACGTCCAATTGGAAATCTTTTGGGAGCACTCCGCTGCGCCTGCGTGCCTGCCATCCCAACTCCTTTCCTCAGTTCTTCATTTTCCATGGAGCCAGTAGGACGCATCATCCTATCACTGCCAAAAAAATTTTTTTTTTCAGTGCCCTTCGGGGTACTTGGTGTTTCTGTCTTCCCGTTGCCATCTAATTCATTGCTTGTCCTGATAATTTTTTTATTTTTAATTTTTACTTTTCTTTTCTCTTCATTCATTTTCACCGCTAGCCTAGGCCTCCTTAGCCTGGTCTTCAACCTTGAAGACACATTTTTTTCAGCCATGGAAAAGCCAGTCTCTGGTTTAAAAAAATGTACCAAGTGTGCCAGTACCATCTCAGTCACTGACAAACATGGCTGATGTTTAAAATGTTTGGGTCCTCTGCTTCCTGAGGATAAGCAGGGTACATCCCAGACCCTCATCAAACAAGATCACACCCTTCTAAGTTTCTAACCAGCGCATCGTTCAATGCTTTTGAATCCACCTGCAGAGCTTCAGCAGTCTGCATTGGGGCTTGCAGAATGGCCTGGTTAGAGACATCAGATCTCAAGCAATGTGTGCAGGATAAACTGGCCAATATCCCATGTGCTGCAGAAACCTTTTTGGGAAGGATTGGAGGGAAAAAGCAGGAGAGATTGAGGCAGATGATCTTATCCTAAAACGCCTTTCCAGGGAGACAGCTGACCCATCCAAAAGGAAGGCTCTGCCCAGAAATCTTTTTATTCTTAAAAAAAAAAAGATGATATCCTCCTTACCCACTTTCTGCTGCCTATCAACCTCAGCAACCTCAGCAGAGGCAGCAGGGTCCTCGCCAACCTAAGAAACCCAAGGCTCCTAAGCCTGAACCAGCTGCACAGGCACAGCCTTTACCTTGTTTTTGACTCCTCCTTAGAGAACATTGCCAATCAGCCTCTGGAGAGCCTCCATATAGCCTCTGCCCCAAGGGTCTTCACAAAATGCATGGCAGTCATCGCTGCCTA
Organism: Ichthyophis bannanicus; assembly: GCA_033557465.1. Lineage (NCBI taxonomy): Eukaryota > Metazoa > Chordata > Amphibia > Gymnophiona > Ichthyophiidae > Ichthyophis > Ichthyophis bannanicus. The sequence continues at coordinate 1,369,304,424 of CM066031.1, forward strand.
CCGATATATGTTGGGGGTATTCATCTTTCCTTACTTAGACAATTGGCTGATCGGGGGAGAATCCCCTCAAGAGGTAAGACTCCCTTCATTGCACCATCCCGGTGCTCCAACACCTGGGCTTTGTCATCAATTTCCCAAAGTCCCACTGTGTTCCGACTCAAGGTCTAGAGTTTATCAGAGCTTTATTAGACACTCGACTGAACTTTCCTCCTACAAGATCTCTGTACCCACCTCATTGAGTTGGCAGAGTGGGTACAACAGCAAAGCCAAGTAACAGCTCGAGAGATGCTACGACTATTAGAACACATGGCCTCCATGGGTCTATGTCGTCCTCTATGCTCAATTACATATACGACAAGCGCAATGGACTTTTTCTTATCAATGGACACAAGTGAAGGTCATCTCAGAGACAAGATCCGCATCACCCCTCATCTGATAAAGTCCTTTCAGTGGTGGTGTTGCCCACAAAATCTACTCATCGGGTCACCTTTTCAGATGCCTCCACCTCGATGCACTCTGACGGATGCTTCCAAGCTGGGTTGGGGGGGAATATCTGAAAGACCTGACCACATGGGGATTATGGACACAACAGGAATCTGCCCTGCAGATGGTGCACTTGTTGGACTGGTATATCAGGATTGTTTAGGTGTCTAGGCTCTAAGCTTTGGGATTTCCTCTGGTAGAACAGGATTTAGCCTGTGAATTGCTTCCCCTAGTAAAACATAACCCTGGTTCCTACTACAGCAATTTTCAGATTGTCCCAATTGAGCAAGTTCCCTTTAGGCTTTCTGGTAAGTAAGGGATGGTTATTTGCGCTCATAGGACTCCTTCCTCTGGTAGTCTTCTGGTTGAACTGGAGTGGAGATCTGCCATGGTCAAGAGAGGGCTTCCAAAGTAGTGTCCTTACCCTGGGCTGGTTCTGTTCCTCTTGCATTTTGGGATTGGACAGGGGAAGAAACAGTTTTGGAGAAAAACAGTCTCTAATGAAGCTTTAAAAATAAAAAAACGTCAGAGAGTCTGCCTCAGCAAAGCAAAGACTTACGGTCAGGACTTCAGTAGCTGTGACCTTGTTTTCGTATATCACTGACTGTCAGGAGGTGGGTCAGCCATTAATATAGGCCTGTTTAATCAGACTAAGTACAACCAATGCTGTAGGGGGATGTCAGGGCAGGTGCATGTATACTGCAAGCTGCACTTTTTTGTTCTTTTTCAACAGGAAGGCAGATACTGATTGGGGGGGGGCATTTGCTTGTAACGGTCCAGCTTTCCTGTGGACAGCATCAGAGTGGTGCATGTGTATGGAGCAAATGTGTGGGGTTACTCTGGGTTTTTTTTGGGGGGGGGGATTTAAGTAGGGCGATGATATCCATAGTTGGCTGCGAGTTGGTTGGATGGGACCACTGGTGTGTATGGAATCTTAGGGTAGGGTTAGATTCCTGGTTGATTATTTGAGCATGACAGTTGCATAGATGTGCTACGTCCCCCCCCCCCCCCCCCAACACATGAAATGTGTTAATCTGCCCAAGAAGCAGTTAATTTTCATCCTATAGTGTTTTCTTTTTCTCCGGTTTGCCCTTTTCCTTTCCTGCCTCAGAGTTCGCTTGCCTCAGCATCGTGTCTCGGATCATCCATTTTCCCTAGTTAAGATTTTTTCCCCAGCGTGGCTTTGCGCCTTTTTTACGCTGGCTTGGTGGTTCCTCGGGTCTTTGACCTCGCTAGGGTACTTTTCCCCCGATGGCCAGCGGCTTTAAGAAGTGGGATTGGCGCTCTAAAAATATGTCCCTCATCGACACACACGATTGCTGCCTCCTTTGTTTTGGTCCCGACCATGACCCAGAAGTTTTTGTGGCCTCTGCAAGCAGATGTCCACCAGAGCAATCAAACTCCTTCAGCAGAAGCATGACCAAGTTTTCTCCAGGTCAGACTCTGCTCCAGAGTCCCCATTGACACCACGATCCAGGGCCCTATCCGAGACCCCGGAGTCGTGTAATGACCCCGCGGTGACTGACCGGGCACGTGGGTCCTCCAACAGGGGTTCCCTGGGTTGGGAATGAAAGAGGAAGAAAACATCCTTGAGGACCTCTTCGTGGGACTCTGCGAAAGTGGACAAGCCCCATGCCAGATCCCTCAGCCCCCCAAGAAGGCCCAAGGTGTCAGAGCGGCTGTCCAAAGTCCCCAGGAAGGAATCGTCGGCCCCTGGAAGTCAGCCTTGGACCTCCGAGGCCATCCTTATAAAGGACTCCTTCTCCTCGCCAGCACCAGACCTGGCTATCCTGGTGTCTGCGCTGAAGGCTGCGCTACCATCTGGACTGGAGTTCCAGCCTGACTGCCTTCCTGGAGACGCAGCGGGTGCATTTGTCCAGCTCTGCCGGTTCATCCGCCCAGACCACTAGTACCTCGACTTCGAGGACTCCCTGGTTGACAAGCTGATCCTTGACAGCGGTCTCAATCACAGTCCTGTTCCTTGGGCCATAGATCATCTTCTGCCAGTGCTCGTGCCTCTGGCCATGCAACCTCGAAGGCCCATGGACCACCGGCTCCATGCCCATTGCTGGCACAGCCCACAATCGAGTCCTCCACCGAGTATTCCGACTGGGAATCTGAGGACGAGACATCCCCGGACACTCGCAAGCACTGCGACCTGTTTCCACCCAAGGCTAGGCACTGGTCACCGCCCGAGGACACAGCGTTCCTCGATTTTGTGCAGGATATGTCAAAGTTATTGGCATTCCCAATATGAGTCCCTGCCAAAAGAGTCACAGTGCCCATCCCGTCCATTCTGGAATGGCTACTCCTCCAAATGTGAGAGTCACCGGCCTCTGTGCCATAGCTGTTACTCGACTCCATGTACTAAGTCCGCTGGGGTCCAAACTTCAGGAAGGATCCGCTCCCACATAACTCCATGGGGTGGAGTCTGCTATGCATTGGCTTAAAAGCCAGAAGACTCATCCGTCGGTGCCCCTGGGCAGTGAGGTCAGGACCCTCGATGCCCTCGGCAGAAAGTACTACCAGGGCTCGATGCTGGCCTGTCGGATCCAGGCATGCCAACTATATATGGGTATGTACCTGAGAGACCTGGGGAAGGAGCTTGCCAGGTTCTCCACCGGCCTCTTCGAGGAACCTTCTGATGGTTCTGGAACCTGGTCAAAGGCATTGGTGACTGCTCTAAGTTTGTCTCGAGCAGCCTACGACAGCTTTGAGTCCACTGCCTGGGTAGCTGCAGCGGGCATCGGCGCCTGATGCAGGCCTGGCTTTAGTCCTGGGACCTGGAGCAATGGGTCCAAGACAAACTTGTCGATGCCCCATGCCAAGGAGGGAACCCTTTGGTAAACCCATGTCAGACAAGGCTACGGAGCTCAAGTCTGAGGTCCTGACAAGAACTCGACTTTCTAAGAAGACCACCACTCTGCCCAAGTGGAAGGCCTCAGGGAAAAAGCCTCCCTACCCGAGAAAGGGACCAGCCTACCGAGGCTATCAGCAGTACCAGCCTTCCCAGGCTCCACAGCAGGGGCAACATGCCAAGGGGCGCACACAGCAGAGGATTCCCAATGCCCCGACGCCAGCTCCAGCCCCTCTACCCTCAGGAGGTCAGCTACCGACTGGGGGACGCCTGGTCCAATTCGCCCACCGGAGGCCAAACCTTACCACCAATGCCTCGGCCCTCCGGGTGGTCAAGGAGGGTTTCCTCCTCCACCTTGACCAGACGCCCCCCTCTTTCTTTTCAGGAGAGCCCCCCAGGACTCCCCTTCACCAGACTCTGCTCGAGCAGCAACTTACAGGTCTACTTGAGGACAGGGCTGTGGAACCGGTGCCCCACTGTCAAAAGGGAAAGGGGTTCTACTCCTGATACTTCCTTGTGCCAAAAAGAACTGGAGGCTTCAGACCCATCCTAGACCTGCAGAACCTGAACAAATTCCTGGTGTGAGAGAAGTTCAGGGTGCTCTCACTTGGAACATTACTGCCCTACTTCCAGCAGGGAGACTGGCTATGCTCCTTGCATCTAAAGGATGCTTACACCCACATCCTCATCCATCCCAGTCACAGACAGTACCTGAGATTCATGTTTGAGTGCGACCACTACCAGTATATGGTGGTACCCTTCAGGCTGGGCTCTGCTCCCAGGGTCTTCACCAAATGCCTGGCGGTGGTGGCAGCCTGTCAATGCCTCCAAGGGGCCTTTATCTTCCCCTTTCTTGGCAAGTGGCTCATAAAAGGGGAAACAGCCACCGAGGTATAGCAGGCCACAGGCCACACCATCAGTGTTTTGGAACACCTGAGCTTCATAATAAACTGCCGCAAGTTTCCTCTCACTTCTACACAAAGCTTGGAGTTCATAGGGGCGCAGTTGGATACCCACCAGGCCAAGACCTTCCTCCCCCTGGCAGGCCAAAGAGGTACAGCACCGACACTTAGTGCCAGCTCATTCCATGCTCCGCTTGCTCGGCCACATGCATCCACAGTGCATGTTACACTGGATGCCTGCCTGCACATGAGGGTGACCCAATGGTGCCTCTGATCCCAGTGGACACAGGCCACTGACCGCTTCAGGGACAAAGTGCACGTGACCCACTGCTGGCGGAGTCACTCAACTGATGGCAAGCGACACAGCACCTAAGGGCAGGTATGTCCTTCCAGACCCCCATACCACAGCGGGTCCTTACCACAGACATTTCTCGGCTATGTTGGGGAGCTCACTACAGAGGCCTCTGCATGCAGGGCACCTGATCAAGGGCAGAAAGCCAACAGCAGATCAATCTCTGGGAGCTCAGGACCTTATTTCTGGCCCTCCAAGCCCTCCGCCATTGCCTACGCACCAGCTGGTACTGGTCCAGACGGACATCCAGGTTGCCATGTTCTGTCTAAACAAGCAGGGGGGGTACAGGTTCATATACCCTCTGCTAGGAGGCAGTAGCCCTCTGCTTGTATGCGATCAGCCAAGGAATGCTCTTGAGAGCAGTTTACCTGTCGGGTCAGGCCAATACCCTGGCGGACAGGTTGATCAGGGTCCTCCAGCTGCCCGAATGGCGGCTAAACCCCAGAGTAGCCCAATTGCTGTTTCGGCTCTGAGGGACCCCTCGGATGGACCTCTTTGCCAGTCCGGCAATGCTCAGTTGACATGCTTCTGTTTCCGCCAGCCTCACCCTTCCCGGGAAGCAGCGGATGCCTTTCTCATCCCGTGGTCGGAGGGCCTCCTATATGCCTTCCCACCCACGCCATTGGTCGCCAAGACCCTTTTCAAGGTCGATCGGGACAAAGCATCTCTAATTCTGGTGGCCCAGGCAGCCGTGGTTTCCGCTGCTGCTCTGCTTAGCGACGGAACCTCTGGTCCCTCTTGGGAACTTTCCAGGGCTACTGACTCAGGAGGATGGCTTTCTCCTTCACCCTAATCTAGGATCTCTGGTGCTTACAGCTTGGCTGCTGAATGGGTAGCCTTGGCCCCCTTCAACCTTTCGGGAGGAAGTAGAGGAGGTCCTGCTGGCCTCTCGCAAGGCCTCCACGAGGCATGCCTTTGCCTTCAAGTGGCGCAGATTCTCCATGTGGTGCTTGGAGAGATGGGCCAGCCCTTCTCCTGCACAGTGCAGACGATGCTGCAGTTCCTGCTTCATCTTTCACACCCTATTGAGGGCAAGCCTCTTTTGGCGCAACCCCTCGTCACCCGCTTCCTAAGGGGCCTGCTACTCTCCAAGCCCCTAATCTGCATTCCCCTGGCAGAGTAGGATCTCAACGTGGTGCTAGCGCAACTTACTCGGCCGCCATTCGAGCCCCTGGCTACCTGCCATCTGCGGTACCTCTCCTGGAAGGTCGTCTTACTGGTGGTGCTCACCTCTGTCTGCAGAGTCAGCGAGCTTCAGACCCTGGTGGCAGAGCTCCCTAAATCAGGTTCTACAAGAACAGGATCATGCTACGCACACACCCCAAATTCCTTCTGAACGTGGTGTCTTCATTTCACCTTAATCAGGAGGTGGGGCTCCCCACCTTCTTTCCACGGTCTCACGCCAACAGGGCAAAGACCATCCTTCATACTCTAGACTGTAAGCGGGCTCTGTCCTTCTACCTACAGTGTACCTAGGGCTACCGCAAATCCTTCATGCTTTTTGTCTCCTATGATGCCTGTCGGCTGGGGGAGGCAGTGACCAAGTGGACCCTGTCTACCTGGCTGGCAGACTGCATCGCCTCGCCTACGAACAGGCCAGGCTCCAGCTGGAGCATCGCGTCATGGCGCACAACGTCCGTGCTATGGCAACCTCAGTGGTGAACCTGTGCTCTGTCCTGATGGCAGACCATCTGCTGGACCACCACTTGGTCGTCAGTCCACACCTTTGCAGCGTATTACTGCCTGGAGAGGGAGTCCCGATGGGACAGTGCCTTCAGTCAGGCCGTACTCTGTAATCTCTTCGGAGTCTAGGCAACTCCTACCCGCCGACTCTTCTGTGTTCAGGCTTCCGGAGTGAGTGTTCTCCCTGGGCACTGGGGTCCTTTCAGAGTCTGTCCTTCAGACTCACTTGCTGCTGCTCATGGCTTGCCTTGGTTTTCTACAGGTTCTTAGTAGCTTGTAGCTAGGGAGTCCCATATTTGAGAACTGACTTCATGCTTGTTCACGGAGAAAGTGTAGATACTCACCTGTAACAGATGTTCTCCGGGGACAAAAGGAATCAGTCCTCACAACCCTTCCTCCTCTCCTTGGAGCTGCTTCTTTACTGTATTTTATTTTTTCTGTCTTAGCTATGTCATTGACTGAGCAAGATGACACCCTTGGGCGGGAAGGGGACCATGCATGCATGGGTCATCTCCCAAAGATTTTCTTTGAAAGCTGGGGAGATGCTTCCATGCAGGGCTCTGTCGGTGCCGACATCACCCATATGTGAGGACTGATTTCTGCTGTCCCCGGAGAACACCTGTTACAGGTGAGTAACTATGCTTTCTTGAGTGCATAGTTCATCGTCTTGCATAGACTATATTTTGCTGGTGGCAGATCTTTTTGCGATTATGTGGGCAGACATCATTCCCCTCGAGATCTTTGATCATGTCATAGTGTGAAATATTTCCTGGGGAAAGGATACACTGAGCATGTTGTGTCTGTTTCCCTTATCTTTAGTGGGAGATGCTTCCTTTCTACAGACTAAATGGGGGGAGTATAAAGGTCATAATGAACAGCACAAGTATAATCCCCTTCATTTTGGGCTGTTGCTAAAGCAGTGTTGCAAGGAGAGATTTTGGCTTATGCTGTGAAACAAAAGGAGGATATGGCCAGTGTGATTGGAGAGGTGGCTATGTATTCAGCGAAGGAGCTATGCCATCCATTCCACAGAGGCAGGTGGACAAACATTTTTGCTTTACAGATTGAACTGAATTTGTTGCTGAATGAAAGAGCTCAGAAGTCTATGCTCTATTATTACAGATATAAGCTGTGTTGATTTAGTAATGAATCCGGCTGACTGACCAGAGTTAATACGTACATGAGTCTCCTGAGGGTTTTGTTAAAATGCAGCATCGTGTAATTAATATACAAAAAAGTTTGGCTGCTATGCAATCTCCAGGAACAAGCAGGAATATCTTCACATATGGGGGTATCGTCGGTACCGACGGAGCCTGCGCGGGAACGCTCCCCAGCGTCCAATTAGGAAGCTTTTGGGAGTATCCCACAGTGCCTGCGTGCTGCCTTCCCGCCTTTCCCAACTGCCTCTCTCCAGTTCTTCGTTTTCCGCGGAGCCAGCAGGTCGTGTTCCTGTCACCGCAGAAAATTATTTTCCTTATTCTTTTTTGTGGTTGCGTCTTCCTTCCTTGACGCTATACCGGTACCGCCGGTTCTTCTTTCTTTCTTTTTACAAAAAAAAAAAAAGATATAATCTTTTTTTCCAAACTTTTCTTTACAGGTGCACGTGCCATTTTGGGCCTTAGGCCCAAAATTTCCTCCACTATGGAGAAACCCGCCTCGGGTTTTAAAAAATGCACCAAGTGTGGCGGTACCATCTCCGTCACCGACACCCATGAGTGGTGTCTTAAATGTTTAGGTCCTGACCACTCCATCTCCGAGTGCATGGCTTGTGCCATGATGTCCAAAAGGGGTTGACAGAACCGAGCTGCCAAGCTCAGTGCCCTTTTTCCCTCCAATGCAGCTTCGGTGGCATCGACGTCTTCCAGGGCTTTGTCTTCCTCCCATGGATCTCAGGTAACTAAACATAAGTCCAGCCGGTCCTCAAAGGGTAGATCTCCTTCCAAGCATCGAGATGCTTCTGGCGTTGTCCTTGAGGGTTCCATACCGGCAAAATTGCCCCGGCGGGAGGCTTCGGTTTCCAAAGCATTATCGGGGATCCAGGATGTTCTCGAGGACTTGACCTCGGCAGAACTACTGGTGCCATGCTCTGGGGTACCGGCTGTTTCCGGTACTGACACCCAGGCATCGGCAGCATCGATAGACCAGAGGTTCCTGGCTATTGAACGCAGTCTGGCAGCTCTCCTTGCGGCATCGACGCCCTCGGAACCGCATCAGACGATTCAACCGGTACCGGCACCGATGCCGGTACCGGTGTTGGTACTGGTACCGATAGCATCGAGATCGGTATTGGCTTTGCCGGCATCCAGTCATGCGATACCTTATGGTGCCGATACACCGGTACCAATTACCCCCTGTACCGACTTCGGTCGGTATGGGTATCGGGCTTTTCAAGAGCATCCGGATAGACGATACTTCGAATCCTCGGAGGACTCCGAGGATTCTGATAGCTCTGCCGGTACCGGGATACTTCTCCTGGAGGAGCCTTCCTCTCCTAAACGTAGGATGTCTCCTCCAGAAGATATCTCCTTTCAAGATTTCATCAGGGAGGTGGCTCATGGGTTGTCCATTACTGTGACTCCTGAAACAGAGCCCAGGGCAAAGGAGTTGGAGATTTTACTATATCCCAAAGCTCCTAAGGAGGCAGCTATCTTGCCTATCCATGAGATCTTACATGATCTCATGTTGAGAATGTGGGAGACACCTCTCACCACCTCTCTTCATTCTCGCAGAATGGATACCATGTATCAAATCCCTCCTTGTCCTGGATTCCAGAAAACTCAGTTCCTTTGTCTCTCCAGTCTAGTCCCAACATGTGGGTTCCGCACCTCTCACAGCAGCTTGGAGACTGAGAAACCTCAACCTTTTGTGGTGATGATGATGATGATGATGATGAGAGAGATATATCCTCCCAGGATCCGCCTCCTGAACTCCAGTTAATCAGTCTCCAAGCAGCTGGAGAGTAGCGGAGCCAGGAGGGGCTCCACTGAGAGACAATTAAGGAGAGAGAGTTAGCTATAGAATTGAAAGATAAATCCCTTTAAAATTAATCGTATTAGACTCAGTCTGCGGTAGGGGAGAAACGGGTATAGAAGTCTTTTCTCCTCTCTTTCGTTTGCTTGCTCCTGTTCCCCCCCCCCCTTTTTTCTTCCTCCCCCCCCCCTTCCCTTTCGGGGTTTCTGGTAGAAGGTAGGGGTTGCCGGGGTCCCTGGTGCTCTGGCGAAGGCTCCTGCCTCAGAGTTCACGACGCGGTGAATTCTTTCCCCCCTGTTTCTTCAGCGCTTACAGAAGATTTGCCTGACTGCGCTGTTAAGACCTGTCGGCTCTGGCGGCACTTGGCACAGTGCGGTTTCTCGGCCCCGACGCTGTCAGCAGGTCGTTTGGCGGCTTGAGGTGCCGGCCACAGGCAGTAGGTGAGCAGACCAGCGTTGCTTCCGGCGGCAGACTCGGAGGAGCATTGCGGGGGGAGTTGAGCTTCTGGCAGCCTCACTCTCCAGTTCCCGGCGCTGAGCAATATCCGGAACGGGGGGGGAGTGCACATCCACACTGCAGACGCCACAGAGGTAAGGGTATAGCTCGCGTGGCGTTTGAGCGGGAAACTGCTGGCGCTTCACAGGCCCGATCGCCGTTTTCTTTTGAGCGGGCAGTTTTCTTTTTTCTGGCGGTAGTTCTGCTTCGCGCGGGAACTTTTCTTGCTTTTTCGCCTTTCTTTTTTCAAGGTGTGCTTAAAGTGTTTTGATTGGGCGATTGCCTGTCTTCCAAAAAAAAAAAACCCTTTTCTGGGGGAATGTCGTCTAGGCCGCATTGCCTACTCTGCGGTTCTAAACGGGCTATTGTGGCAGACACGGGAGTTTGCAAGAGGTGTGCACAAGAGGCGGCTGCCATGGAGCACAGCATAGAGGGGGCATTGGGGGGCCAGGATGAGTCTGTAAAATTGCAGGACCCCTCTGCCTTATCCATGCCCCCGGCGGAACCCGTCGCGGGTCCCTCTTCAGCCCCGGATTTACCTTCTCCCCCTCAGTTGGCTCTCCCGGGAGGGCTGGCAGCCATATTCTCCTCAGACTTTGTAGCGCTGCTGCAGCAGGCCTTGGGTCAAGGGGGGCGAGAGCAAGAGGCCAGTTCTTTAGGTTTATCTCTGAGCGAGAAGAGCCCAGGGTCTCCTTTGCATATGGGGAAGTTGTCTCAGCCGGCGAAGAAACAGAGATTGGAAAAGGAGCAGCAGGAGCGCTTTATGGACTCAGAGGGTGTACCCTCCGATGAGGGAGATCCGGAGTTGGACTTGGAGGAGGAATTGGAAGAAGGTGAGATTACAGATAGAGAGGAGCAAGCCCGAGTAGTTCGGGTATTTCGGAGAGAAGAGCTTCCAGCGCTTATTTCAGAGTCGCTTAAGGCCCTCAACATGCCGTCACCAGGGCCAGCAGAGGATGCTTCCTTGGAAGATCCTTTGCTACAGGTGTTTAGGAAGACGCAGAGGGCCTTCCCAATTCATAGGGTAGTTAAAGAAATGATTCAGGAGGAATGGGACATGCCGGAGGCGACCCTAAAAGGAGCCAGGGTCATGAACAGGTTATATCCCTTGGTGGAACAGGATCAGGATTTGTTCAAGCCTCTGAAGGTGGATGCGGCTGTCTCTGCAGTAACGAAGAAGACTACCATTCCGGTCGAAGGTAGCACTGCGCTCAAGGACGCCCAGAACAGGAAGCTTGATACCTTGCTACGTCAGGTTTTTGAGGTCAATGCTTTGTCCGCCCAAGCAGCCATCTGTGGAGCTTGGGTGGCTAGAGCTTGCCTGCGTTGGTCCCAGAGGCGGCCCGGGAACGGATATGGAGGCAGAGGCGGCCAGGCTGGAGTCTGGCGCTGCGTACTTGGCGGATGTCCATTATGATCTTATTAGAGGTTTGTCGAAGAATATGGCTTCCGTAGTTGCAGCACGTCGGTATCTGTGGTTGCGCAACTGGGCGGCAGATGGACCCTCTAAATCCAGACTGAGCAAGATGCCGTTTAAGGGCAAGTTACTCTTTGGGGAGGAATTGGAGAAACTTGTCAAGGATCTGGGAGAATCCAAAGGGGGTCGGTTGCCAGAGGACAAGCCACGGCCTGTGCGCTCGGCTAGCAGCTTCCGGGGGCAGCAGAAAGACTTTCGGCGCTTCCGGTCTCCGCGGTTTAGTCAATCACAACGCGGGAGATTTCCTGCCCGGAACCAGGGGTTTCGGAGATTTCGAGGAGTGGGCAGAGGGTTTGGGGCCTCTTCCTCTTCCTCGACCTTTCGTAAGCAACAATGAGATCAGGCGGGCCCAGGCAGACCTCATCCCCGTCGGAGGTCGGCTGCGGGATTTTTTCCCTGCCTGGGCCGAGAGAACATCCGACCAGTGGGTGCTAGAAGTAATTCGAGAGGGGTATGCTTTGGAGTTTCGGCGCCCCATCAGAGAGTTATTTGTGCGGTCCCCGTGCAAGCACAGGCTCAAGCGCAAAGCGGTCCGAGAGACAGTGGAAAGGCTTCTCGCCCTCCAAGCGATCGTTCCAGTTCCCCCGGACGAGTGCGGTACCGGTCGATACTCCATTTACTTCGTCGTTCCAAAAAAGGAGGGCACCCTACGCCCCATTTTGGACCTCAAAGGGGTGAATCGGTCCCTGAAGGTCTCGCACTTCCGGATGGAGACGCTCCGGTCCGTAATTGTAGCGGTCAGACAGGGGGAGTTTCTTACTTCGCTAGATCTGTCCGAAGCATACCTGCACATTCCAATTCGGATGGCCCATCAGAGATTCCTCAGATTTGCGGTACCCATGGGGCGCTTCCAGTTCAGAGCGTTGCCGTTCGGGTTGGCCACAGCTCCCAGAGTCTTTACCAAGATAATGGTAGTGGTGGCGGCGGCGGCGTTGCGGAAGGAAGGGGTCCTCGTGCATCCCTATCTCGACGATTGGTTGATTCAAGCGAAGTCCAGAAGCGAAAGCGAGTCCGCTACTGCGAGAGTGGTGGCCTTTCTGCAGAGCCTTGGTTGGGTCGTCAACTTGGCGAAGAGCCAGCTGGTCCCGTCTCAAAGTCTGGAGTACTTGGGAGCTCGGTTCGATACGGCGGCGGGAAGAGTGTTTCTTCCGGACCATCGGGTGCACGGGTTAGGGTCTCTCCTGCAACGGTTTCTAGGCCGTCCCAAGCCCACGGCGTGGCATTATTTGCAGGTGCTTGGCACCATGGCGGCGACGATAGAGCTAGTTCCGTGGGCGAGGGCACACATGCGGCCCTTGCAAAGAGCATTACTCAGACGGTGGTCACACCAGAACGATTCCTTGACCCAGAGGTTACCTTGGCTGTCGGGGCTGCGGCGGGCCCTTCAGTGGTGGGTGACGTTGCGCTTCATCACTATGGGCATGCCGTTGGAGGCCCCAAGCTGGATTCCCTTAACGACGGACGCAAGTCTCTTCGGATGGGGCGCTCACTTTCAAGGCAAGTTCGCACAAGGACAGTGGACCGTTCGCGAGAGGACCTGGTCGATCAACAGGCTGGAATTGCGGGCGGTAAGGCTCGCATTGCTGGCTTTTCATCCTGCTTCCGGCAGTGCAGCCATCCGAGTCCTGTCCGACAACGCCACGGCCGTCGCATATGTCAATCGTCAGGGCGGTACCGGCAGTGTGTCCCTGGAAGTGGAAGCGGAGCTGCTATTCGAGTGGGCCGAGGTGAATCTGCAGGTTCTGTCGGCGGCACATGTAGCGGGAGTGGACAATGTGGAAGCCGATTTTCTGAGTCGCGTAAAAGTGGACCCGGGCGAAAGGGTCCTTCATCCCGACGTCTTCGAACTACTAGTGAGTCGCTGGGGAACTCCGGTAATGGACCTCATGGCGACGTTTCAGTCGGCCAAGGTCGGGCGCTGCTTCAGCAGAAGACGAGAGAGGATGTCGGAAGGTCTGGATGCCTTGATGCAGAAGTGGCCAGTGGAGCAGCTGCTGTACGTTTTTCCTCCTTGGGTGTTAATCGGAAGAGTGATACAATGCATCGAACAGCACCGAGGACAGGTGATCTTGATAGCTTCAGATTGGCCAAGGAGACCGTGGTATGCAGACCTACGGAGGTTCCTGGTGGCAGAGCCTTGGCGTCTACCTCCACGGGCGGATCTTCTTTCACAAGGGCAGCTGCGCATGCCCCATGTGGATCGATTCTCACTTACGGCCTGGCTCTTGAGCGGGCTCAGTTGAGGGCCAGGGGATATCCCTCTCCGGTCATCTCTACTTTGTTGAGATCGAAGAAACGGACCACTTCATTAGCGTATGTTCGGATTAGGCGCATATTTGAAGCCTGGTGTGAGGACCATCGTTTGGAGCCGTTGCGAGCGTCGCTCCTGCAGGTCTTGACCTTCTTGCAGGCCGGCCTCGAGAAGGGTTTGGCGGCGGCGTCCTTAAGGGTGCAAGTCGCAGCGTTATCCTGTTATCGAGGTAAGATAGGGGGTGTTTCTATAGGCAATCACCCCGATGTCAGACGCTTCCTCCGAGCTGTTACTCTTATTCGCCCACCGTGCAGACAGTTGGTGCCTAGCTGGAGTCTTCCTTTGGTATTGGAGTCTCTCGAAGGGCCACCCTTTGAACCGTTAGGAGAAGCGTCCGTTAAAGATCTTACCCTGAAGACTGTGTTCCTGATTGCAATTACTTCGGCTCGCAGAATTTCCGAGTTGCAGGCTCTATCTTGTCGAAAGCCTTTTATCTCTTTCTATGAATCTAAAGTGGTGTTGAGAACCGTGCCTTCCTTTTTGCCAAAAGTGGTCTCGGCCTTCCACCTGAATCAAGAGGTCACCCTGCTGGTGTTTCGGAAGGATTCCGCGCGGGCGCCAGAGGCAAAGCTGCACAAGCTGGATGTGCGGCGGGCGTTGAAGATGTACCTCAAGCGGACGGCAGAGTTTTGTAGGTCTGATAGGCTTTTCGTTCTCTTTGGCAGTCCTAGGAAGGGGCTCCCCGCCTCGAAGGCTTCTATAGCCCGGTGGCTTAAAGAGGCTATCGCGGCGGCTTATGTGCTGAACGGCAAAGCGGTACCGGAGGGCTTGAAAGCTCATTCGACTAGAGCGCAAGCGGCCTCTTGGGCAGAGGTAGGCTTCGTCCCGACGGTGGAGATTTATAAAGCGGCTACTTGGTCTTCATTACATACCTTTGTCAAGCATTACAGATTGGATGTTCAGGAGAGCGGTGATGCATGTTTCGGATCGGCGGTACTTCAGGCTGGCCTGGCAGGACCCCCCCCCATGATTTGTAGTCACTGCTCTGTTACTGACCCACATGTTGGGACTAGACTGGAGAGACGTAAAGGAAAAGTAAATTAGACTTACCTGCTAATTGTTGTTCCTTACGGAAATCCAGTCTAGTCCCATATCCCTCCCTGATGGCAGGCCAGGTCACGCAATGGACTGACAGGTAAGCGTGCATACTTCTCTTAGTTTTATGGCAGGGCGTCTGGCGATTGGTTTTCATTAACAAAAAAAAAAAATAAAATGTACATAATTACCCTAGCGACGGGGAGGGGAATAGGCCTTGGGTATCTTTTTCTCCCTTTGGCTAAATGGGTCTCAGTTAAGTTACCACAGTCACAGGTTTACGTGAGTTGCTACTTAATTGTTGCTCCGAGGAGTCTGCTTTGTCAATAGGTTACTGGAGTTCAGGAGGCGGATCCTGGGAGGATATATCTCTCTCATCATCATCATCACCACCACAAAAGGTTGAGGTTTCTCAGTCTCCAAGCTGCTGTGAGAGGTGCGGAACCCACATGTTAGGACTAGACTGGATTTCCGTAAGGAACAACAATTAGCAGGTAAGTCTAATTTACTTTTCCTCACCACTCTATTGTAGTGGAATCAGCTATGAGAAGGATCAGGAGTGCAAAGAGGCATGCCTCTAATCCTCCAGGACGTGAGTGTAGAACTTTGGATGCCTTTGGAAGTCGTACTTTCCAGGCTTCCATGCTTTCTGCCAGGATCAGTTCCTATATTTTATATATGGGAATGTTCCTTAAAGAAGTAACAGGTGATTTAGAGGTTTTGAGCCCTGTTCTTCCTGAGGATAGAAGGCAGGATTTTCTCACACTGGTCAAACATGCCCAGGATGTGTCTAAGTTTGTCAAAAGTTCAGCTTTTGACTGTTTTGAGTGTATAAGCAGAACCTCTGCCATTGGCATAGGTGCACATAGAATTGCCTGGCTCCAGGCATCCGATTTGGAGCTCTGCTTTTTGACATATTCATAAATGACCTGGAAAGTGGAATAACGAGTGAGGTTATCAAATTTGCTGATGACACAAAACTATTTAAAGTTGTTAAAACCCAGGAGGATTGTGGAAAATTGCAAGAGGATCTTGATAAATTGGAAGACTGGGCATCAAAATGGCAGATGAAATTTAATGTGGAGAAGTGCAAGGTTATGCACCTAGGGAAGAACAACCCAAACTATGGTTACACGATGCAAGGTTCCACATTAGGAACCACCACCCAAGAAAAAGATTTAGGCGTCCTTGTGGATACCATGTTAAAACCCTCGGCCCAGTGTGCAGCGGCGGCCAAGAGAGCAAATAGAATGCTAGGTATGATAAGGAAAGGAATGGAAAATAAAACAAAAGATATTATAATGCCTCTATATCGTTCCATGGTGAGACCGCACCTTGAATATTGTGTGCAATTCTGGTCGCCGTATCTTAAAAAGGATATAGCGATTTTAGAAAAGGTTCAGAGAAGAGCCACCAAAATGGTAAAGGGGATGGAAGGCTACTCCTATGAAGAAAGGCTAAAAAGGTTGGGGCTCTTTAACCTGGAAAAGAGACGGCTGAGGGGAGATATGATAGAAGTCTATAAATTAATGAACGGAGTGGAACGGGTAAACGTAGATCGATTGTTTACCTTATCAGAATATAGAAAGACTAGGGGACATGCAATGAAGCTACAGGGTAAACTATTTAAGACTAATAAAAGAAAATATTTTTTCACTCAACGTGTAATCAAACTCTGGAATTTGTTACCGGAGGATGTAGTAAAGGCTGTTAGTGTAGCTGGGTTTAAAAAAGGTTTGGACAAGTTCCTGGAGGAAAGGTCCATAAACCATTATTAAGAAGGGACCCAGGATATCAATGCTTGAACCAATACAAGCATTGTGGAACCTGTGTCCCTTGGGGAAACTGCTAGGTACGTATGACCTAGATTGGCCACTGTTGGAAACAGAATACTGGGCTTGATGGACCTTGGTCTGACCCAGTATGGCATATCTTATGTTCTTATGACAAACTGGGCAATATCCCTTGTACAGGTGAGAATCTATTTGGCAAAAATTGGCAAGAAAAAGCCAATGAATTAGATGCTGACAACTCCACTTTGGATAGGCTATCCAAAGCCACAGCTGATCCTGCGAGAAAGAAATCTTTCAAGAAGCCTTCCTTCTCAAAAAAGAAGAGATTTTATCCCTCTTATTCCCAGCAGGGACATTCTGCAGATCATCCTGCCCAGAAGGGTCAGCAACCACCTAAACAAAGGAAAGCAAAGACTGCTAAGCCTCAACCGTCTCAGCAGTCTCAGCCTCCACAAGGCCTTTGACTTTCATCTAGAGAACTTAGCCTTCCTGGCCCTCAATGGAACAGAGCCTTCCACCATTCCAGGAAGGTTATGTCACTTTGCCACCCAGGTGGGAGCAGATAACAGCAGAGCATTGGACACTCTCCATTATAAGAGAGGGGTACAAACTGCACTTTCTGTGCATGCCTCCTCCCACAATGGTAAGACGGTTCAATTCTCAGACCTCTCTCATCAACCTGTTAGATCAAGAGGTCACTATACTTCTTGCCCAAGGGGCAATAGAAGAAGTACCCATCCATCAACAGGGTACAGGGTTTTACTCCCCCTATTTCCTTATCCCAAAGAAAACAGGGGGTTACCGACCTATTTTGGACCTCAGAGAATTGAACAAATTCCTGTTCAAAGAGAAATTCAAGATGATTTCTCTAGGAACTCTGCTGCCATACCTTCAGAGTCAGGATTGGCTTTGTTCTCTAGATCTCAAGGATGCGTACACCCATGTTCTCATCAATCCAACTCACAGAAAGTTCCTTTGGTTCCTTTTTCAAGGAAAGCACTACCAATACAGGGTGCTTCCTTTTGGCCTGGCCTCAGCTCCAAGAGTGTTCACGAAATGCATGGCTGTGGTAGCAGCATTTCTCCGCACTCTAGGCATATTCGTCTTCCCCTACTTAGACGACTAGCTCATTCGAGCCCCGTCAGAGGCCAAAACTTCTCTATCTTGCACAATGCGTATCCTTCAGTATTTGGGTCTGGTCATAAACATCCCAAAATCCAGTCTAACTCCCACTCAATCTCTAGAGTTCATAGGAGCTTTGCTGGATACCAAAAAGGCAAGGGCCTATCTCCCCCAGGCTCGTTGCCTTTGCATGGTGCAGTTAGCTTCTCAAGCAGTGCTAAAACCTCATCTTACTGGCCGAGAAATGCTACAACTACTAGGCCATATGGCATCTACTGTGCATGTGGTTCCTTATGCTCGCCTCCATATGAGAGCAGCCCAGTGGACTTTATCCACTCAATGGACCCAGGCATCAGGGTGCCTGTCAGACAAAATAGCAAACAAGTCACCTTATTTTGTCCCTCCAATGGTGGCAGTCCACTCAGAACCTGTTGCTGGGGTCCCCTTTTCAACAACCCTTACCCCAGGCAACTCTCACAACAGATGCTTCACCAATGGGTTGGGGAGCTCATCTGCAAGACCTCTCCACCCAAGGCACCTGGACTCCACAGGAGACTCATCTACATATCAATCTCTTAGCGCTCACAGCAATCTTCCTTGCTCTTCGAGTGTTCCATACCCTGCTCAGCTACAAGACAGTCCTCATTCATACGGACAATCAGGTAGCCATGTTCTACGTGAACAAGCAGGTGGGAACAGGCTCTCTGTCGCTTTGCAACGAAGCTTTGCAACTTTGGGCCCTCGCCAGAGAGCATCACATTCATCTCCTGGCAGTGTATCTCCCAGGCATACAAAACTCTTGGGCAGACAGACTCAGTCGAGTTTTGCTTCCACACGAATGGTCTCTACATGCAGACCAGGTGGCCAAGATTTTTCAAATTTGGGGAACCCCGGACATAGACCTCTTTGCAAGTCCGTTGAATGCCAAACTTCCCCGGTTCTGTTCCAGAATTCCGGCTCAAGGCTCTCAGGCCAGGGATGCTTTCCTCCTTCACTGGGGTCAAGACCTCCTTTATGCCTTTCCACCCATTCCCCTAACTCCCAAAACCCTATTCAAGCTTCAGAGAGACAGAGGGCGTATGATTCTCATAGCTCCACATTGGCCACGGCAAGTGTGGTACCCTCTGCTTCTACATCTCTCTCTTAAGCTCCCTCCCTGGAGTTAGGATCTGCCCCAGATCTCCTGTCTCAGGATGACGGAATGTTTTGACATCCCAATCCCCAATCTCTGCATCTCAGAGCTTGGTTGCTGAAGGCCTAGATCTTCATGATCTTAACCTCCCTCAGCAAGTGTAAAGGTTGTCCTTTATGCTTCCAGGAAGCCTTCCACAAGACGCTCTTATGCTTTCAAGTGGAAAAGGTTTACCATATGGTGTTCACAGAAGGGTCTTAACCCCCTTGCGATACCTCTGGAATCATTACTGGAGTATCTCCTTCATTTATCCAATGCAGGACTTAAAACTAACTTGGTAAGAGTCCATTTGAGTGCTATTGCAGCTTCTCTCAAGCCTCTAAATGGTCAACCTATCTCCTCCCATCCTCTTATAGCAAGATTTCTCCAGGACCAAGCAGGAAGTCAGTCCTCACAAATGGGTGACATTGACGCCGATGAAGCCCCAGCAGAGCATTTCCCCAGCTTTCCATGAAAGCCTTTGGGAATGCAGGCACGCATGCGCGGTTCCCTTACCGCCTAAAGGTGCCATCTTACCTCAGTCTCTCTTTTTCCGAGAAGCCCACCGGACATGTGTCCTGTCATCCCAGATAAAAGTTTGATTTTTTTTCAGCGATTCTCGCTATTTTTTCTCTACCGGTTCGACGCCGGTTCCCCTCCCGCCGGGTTCGGTACACCGGTATCGAGCCCGTTTCTTCTTTTTCGGTTTTTGCCCTTCGTGGCTGGCGTTCGCGCCCTTTTTTCGTTTTTCCCTGGAAGGCCGGTCCTTTGACCTCGCGGGGACTCTTTTTTCCCCGATGGCTTCCAGCGGTTTTAAAAAGTGTGATCGGTGTAAGAAGTTGATGTCTCTCACCGACACACACGACTGCTGCCTTCGGTGCCTCGGTCCTGATCACGACCCTAAGACGTGTGGACCATGTGGGAAGATGTCTTCCAAGGCACTGCGAAGTCGCCAGCAGCAGAAAGAAAGGCTTTTCACTGACTCAGCCTCCGGCCGGGCCCGGACCTCGTCTGAGGCCTCGACATCTCGGGATTCGGATCCCGAGCGCCGTCGTGGCTCCTCGGGCAGGGGGTCCCCCGACCGGGAACGCAAGAGGAAGAAGATGCTCGTGAGGGCGTCGTCGGAAGAGGTCCCTGGCTCCTCGAGGGCCAGGTCTAAGACCCCCGACCGTCGCCCCGGGCCCGTGGAGCAAGAGAAGCCTGCTAAAGTTCCTCACGTGGAGTCGGAGTCTGCTGGACACGTAAACCCTGTAGTCCTCGAGGACTCTCCTTCCAGAGAGCCGACGTTGGACCCGGCGCCGCCAGGGCCCGAGTCGGTGGCTGCTGCATCTCCCGAGCTGAGTCTCAGGATGACAGCCTTGGAGTGCAGACTGTCTGCCTTCATGGAGCAGCAGCGAGCACTGATGGCCAGCCTGTCTGGCGCATCTACTCCGACCACCGGGACATCGAAGTCGACCCCGGAGACCGAGCCGATACTCGAGTCCATGATGGCTCGAGGTCGACCTCAGTCGCGGTCTCTCTCGACCTCCCGTTCGGGACCAAGGGCATCGACGCCGGTGCCTCCGGCGTCGGGGCGGGTGCTCCAGGGCCCCGTGGGGTCGGATCCTGACTCCTCGTCGGAAGAGTCCGCCTGGGAGGCGGAGGATGAGGAGTCCCCCGACACTTTCAAGACTCGGTGCGTCCCGTCGGACTCACCTCAGTCTGAACCCCGGAGTAGATCCCCTCCGGAGGATACCCAGTTCTCAGAATTTGTCCGGGATATGGCCACCGCGTTGGCTATCCCGGCGGACCCAGAGGAAGAGCCTCGAGCCGAGGAACTCGAGGCTCTGCAGTACGACTCTCCTCCAAAGGAGGCCTTTACTGTCCCGGTTCCTCCGATGCTGGAATGGCTCCTCTTCCGAATGTGGGAGGCACCGGTCTCGGCGCCGGTTTTAAGTAAGCGGGTCGATTCGATCTATCGACTCCGGAAGAGCCCTGGCTTTCAGAAGGCACAGCTACCACACCATTCCATGGTTGTGGAATCGGCCATGCATCGCCTTAAGAGTCAGAAGATGCACTCCGCGGTGCTCCCCGGTAGGGAGGCCCGGAACCTCGATGGTTTTGGTAAGAAGTGCTTCCAGGGCTCGATGCTTGCTTGCCGTGTCCAGTCTTACCAGCTGTACATGGGCATGTACTTGCGAGACCTGGCCAAGGAGTTGGCCGGGTTCTCTGCTGGTCTCTCTGGGGAACCCTTGCAGAGATTCAAGTCCTTGTCCTCGGGGATTCGGGACTGCTCCAAGTTTATGTCCCGTGCCGCCTACGATGGCTTCGAGGCTTCGGCCCGAGTTGCGGCAGCCAGCATCGCGGCTTGACGCCAAGCATGGCTGCCGTCATCGGACCTCGAGCCATGGGTTCAGGACAAGTTGGTCGATGTCCCTTGCCGAGGGAAAACCTTTTTGGCAAACCCATGGCCGAGAAAGCTGCACAGCTCGAGACCGAGCACCTTACAAGGACAAGGCTATCCAGAAATACCTCTGCCCCTTCTCACAAAAAGAAGGGCTCTGGTAAAAAACTCTTTTACCCGAGGAAGGGCACTGCCTACAAACAGTACCCGCAATATCAGGCCTCCCAAGCTCCCCCTCAGGGTCAGCAAGCCAAGGGGCAGGGTAATGGGCCCCGTAGGCAGAGGACCCCCAAGCCTCCGGCCCCTGCTCCCACTCAGCAGGGTGGGGGTTTTTGACTCCTTCAGCTTAGCCTCTCCGTCCCTGCTCTCCCAACCCTGCACAGGAGGTCGCCTCGCTCTGTTTGCCCACCAGTGGCCACTCATTACTGGAGACAGTTGGGTATTAAGCATAGTCCAGAAGGGTTATGCACTACACTTCCAACAACTACCTCCTCCATATTTTCCAGGGGAGCCTCCAAGGCCTCCCCTGCACACAGACCTTCTCCTTCAGGAGCTTCAGGGGCTGTTACAAGACAGAGCGGTAGGAGCCTGTGCCTCCCCACTTGCAAGGTCAAGTGTTCTACTCCAGGTATTTCCTGGTACCCAAAAGAACCGGTGGTCTTCGACCTATTCTTAATCTCAGAAACCTCAACAAGTTCCTGGAGAAGGAAAAGTTCAAGATGCTTACTCTTGGAACACTTCTGCCCTACCTCCAGCAGGGAGATTGGCTATGCTCCTTAGATCTAAAGGATGCGTATACTCACATCCTCATTCATCCAGACCACAGAAAGTACCTCAGTTTCATTGTGGGAGGAGACCATTATCAGTACCGAGTACTACCTTTTGGCCTCACCTCCGCCCCAAGAGTCTTTACCAAATGCCTGGCAGTGGTGGCGGCCTACCTGAGAAACCAGGGAATCTTTGTCTTCCCCTATCTGGACGACTGGCTCATCAGGGGTCAGACATGCCAGGAGGCCAGACAAGCCACCCTCAGAACTATTGCTCTTCTTCAAAGTCTGGGGTTTGTAATAAACTTCGCAAAGTCCACTTTGCTCCCCTCCCAGAACTTGGAGTTCATAGGAGCAAGGTTGGACTCGCTGCTGGCAAAGGCCTTCTTGCGAAAAGACCGAGCCCAGAGACTGATAGACTTAAAAAAACAGTTTCTCATCAGGTCGCTGGTCTCCTCCAGACTCTGCCTGAGGCTTCTTGGCCACATGGCTTCGACAGAATATGTGACCCCCAATGCCAGGCTCCATATGAGGCCTGCACAGTGGTGCCTGCAGACTCAGTGGTCACAGGCCTCAGGCCACCTCACAGACAGGATAAGGGTGTCCAGACACTTGCTGCACTCCCTCAGATGGTGGCTACACCCACCCAATCTGTTGAAAGGAGTACCCTTTCAGAGTCCTCAATTCACAGTAGTCTTGACCACGGATGCCTCCCTCCAAGACTGGGGAGCTCATTGTCTAGACAAGTGCACCCAGGGCCTGTGGTCTCCATGGGAATCTGCTCAGAAAATCAATCTCCTGGAACTCAGAGCTATTCGCTTAGCCCTAAAGGCTTTTTCTCAAACCCTGGCTCATCAGTCTGTCCTAGTTCAAACAGACAACCAGGTAGCCATGTTCTATGTGAACAAGCAGGACGGAACTGGGTCCAGACTCCTCTGTCAGGAAGCACAGGACCTTTGCTTGTTTGCTCTCAGACACAACATGCTCCTCAAAGCAGTATATCTACCCGGCCAGGAGAACTACCTGGCGGACAGGTTGAGCAGGATTCTGCAGCCCCACGAGTGGCAGCTTCATCCTTTGGTAGTTCAGAATATTTTCCTGAAATGGGGACTTCCATCCATAGACCTCTTTGCCAGTCCTCTGAACAAACAGCTGCCAAACCTCTGCTCCAGGCAACCGCATCCTCTGCGGATAGCAGCAGATGCTTTTCTGATTCCCTGGTCTCAGGGCCTCCTGTATGCGTTTCCTCCCACGCCCTTGGTGGCCCGAACTCTGTTCAAGATTGTTCAGGACAAGGCCTCAGTCCTGCTGGTGGCTCCCAGGTGGCCCAGACAGCCCTGGTTTCCACTTCTACTTCAATTGGCAGTGGATCCCCCTCTGCCTCTGGGTTTTCAACCCGACCTTCTCTCTGAGGATCAGGGTACCCTTCTGCACCCCAACCTCAAGGCTCTAACTTTGATGGCCTGGAGGCTGCAAGGGTAGTTTTGGCTCCCTGGGGCCTACCTCAGGAGGTTGAAGACGTTCTCATAGCTTCTAGGAAACAGTCCACTAGGAAAACCTATGTTCTTAAATGGAAAAGGTTTTCAGTGTGGTGTCAGTTACGTACAGAGGATCCTTTCTCCTGTACAGTACCAGTAGTGCTTCATTACTTGCTGCACTTATCCAATCAAGGTCTTAAGTCCAATTCTGTTCGGGTCCACCTCTCAGCTTTAGAAGCTCACCACTCTCTGGTGGAAGGACACTCTCTATCGGTTCACCCTTTGGTGTCCCGGTTTCTCAGGGGCTTGCTCTTGCTCAAGCCTACAATCCGTCCTCCTGCCCCTGAGTGGGAGTTGAATGTGGTCTTGCAGCAACTGACTCGCCCACCTTTTGAGCCGATGGCTACTTGTCCACTACGTTTCCTGTCCTGGAAGACACTCTTCCTGATAGCCCTTACCTCGGCTAGGCAAGTGAGTGAGCTTCAGGCTCTGGTCTGTGATAGGCCTTACACCAGAATTTATAGGAACAGGGTAGTCCTCAGGACTCATCCAAAGTTCCTCCCAAAGGTTATCTCCTCCTTCCACCTCAACCAGGAGGTGGTTCTTCCAACATTCTTCCCTAGGCCTAATGCAAGCCAGGCTGAAGCAGTTCTGCATACCCTGGACTGTAGGAGGGCTTTATCCTTCTACCTTGACCGTACGCAAGGGCACAGAAGGGCTACTCAGCTCTTCATATCTTTTGACCCTAATAATTTAGGGTTAGCTGTGTCCAAGCGTACCTTGTCCATCTGGGTGGCTGACTGTATCACCTGGGCTTACAAGGCGGCTGACCTTTCTTTGCAGGGTCGGGTCATGGCCCACCGTGTCAGGGCAATGGCTCATCTCCACTCTGTACCGTTGGTAGACATCTGCAGGGCTGCAACTTGGTCTTCAAGCCAGACGTTTGCGGCCCATTAGTGTCTGGAGAGGGAGTCCCGTAGGGACAGTGCTTTTGGCCAGGCAGTACTCCGGAATCTCTCTGAGGTTTAGGCAACTCCTGCCCTCTGTTGGGCTACCGGTGGAGGTTGTGTCAGTGAAAAGCCTTTCTTTGCTGCTGAGACTAAAGGGAGTTCTCTTGTTCAGCCTGGGTTCCTCGGTAGCCCAGAGCTTGGGAGTCACCCATATGTGAGGACTGACTTCCTGCTTGGTCCTGGAGAAAGAGTAGTTACTCATCTGTAACAGGTGTCCTCCAGGAGCAGCGGAATCAGTCCTCACAACCCTCCCTCCTCCCCTGGGAGTTGCAGTTGTACATAGTTTATTTTTTCATTTTTTGTGTGCTGTTCTTAGCTATGTCATTTGACTGAGGTAAGATGGCACCTTTAGGCGGGAAGGCATTCATGGAAAGCTGGGGAAATGCTCTTCTGGGACTTCATCGGCATTGATGTCACCCATATGTGAGGACTGATTCCTGCTGCTCCTGGAGAACACCTGCTACAGGTGAGTAACTACTCTTTATGAGAGGCTTTCTTCTAACTAAGCCTCCCATTAGGCCACCACCGGTGGCATGGGACTTAAACCTGGTTCTTGTTCAGCTCATGAAGCCACCTTTCGAACCCTTAGCTACTACCTCATTGAAATTCCTTTCTTGGAAAGTTATCTTTCTCATTGCAATCACATCAGCACGCCGCATCAGTGAGTTGCAGGCACTAGTAGCTGATCCACCTTCATGACAAGGTAGGACTCATCCACACTTTATGCCAAAGGTGGTCTCGCCTTTTCATCTTAATCAAACGGTCTACCTGCCTGTGTTCTTTCCAAGACCTCATGCATCAAATGCAGAAAGGAATCTTCATACTTTGGACTGTAAAAGAGCTTTAGCCTTTTACTTGCAAAGAACACAGCAACATAGAAAGTCCTCTCAACTCTTTATTGCTTTTGATCCTTCTCATTTAGGACTTCCAGTCTCCAAGAGAACACTGTCCAACTGGATTGCACAGTGTATTTCCTTTGCCTATCAGAGTAAGAACCTTCCTCTGGAGGGCCATGTCACAGCTCACAATGTGAGAGTCATGGCAGCTTCAATGGCCCATCTACACTCTGTGTCTATCGACGATATCTGTCGAGCAGCCACTTGGGCCTCGGTTCATACCTTCACAGGCCATTACTGCTTGGACAAGGACTCCTGCCTGGATGCCTTGTTTGGTCAGGCTGTTCTCCAACACCTGTTCCATACCTAATCAACTCCTACCCACCATCCCTGGTTGGATGCCAGAGATCCATGGGGGGAAGTGGAGCCCTTCACAGGGACACACAACTTCTGGGGTCTCTCCCTGGCATCTAAAGCTAGGAAGTCCCCATATGTGAAGACTAAATTCCTGCTTGTTCCTGGAGATTGCATAGTTATTCACCTGTAACAGGTGATCTCTGGGAACAACAGGAATTTAGTCTTCACAACCCACCCACCTCCCCTACTAGTTGTATCTCTCTATCTATCTCTTTCTCTTTCCCTCTCTCTCTCTCTTTGTCTCAGCTTTAAACTCAACTGGAGAGAGGCAATTGGGAAAGGCGGGAAGGCAGCACGCAGGCGCTGTGGGATGCTCCCAAAAGCTTCCTAATTGGACGCTGGGGAGTGTTCCCGCGCAGGCTCCGTCGGTACCGACGATACCCCATATGTGAAGACTAAATTCCTGCTGTTCCCGGAGATCACCTGTTACAGGTGAGTAACAATGCTTTATAGTTTGAAGAAAAATATTTCTTCAGTTCTAATTATTTGTGATACAGAGAAGGCCTTTGACCAGGTCTACTGGGACTATTTATATTTGGTTTTAGACTATTTGAGCATTGAAGGGCAATTTCTGAATGAGATTCATTGACTGTAGTTGGATCCAATGGGAGCAGTTTTGGTCAGTGGCCTGATTACCAGTGAGTTTTTTCTGCAAAGGGGGATATGACAAGGTTACCTGTTGTCCCTGTTGCTTTTTATTTTAACCTTAGAGCCGTTGTGGATGAGATTTCAAACTCATCCTGGTATTCTGGGTGCAGGTTGGGAGGATCATTAGGGATCGGGTTGGGAGGTATGTGATGGTGCAGGGTCAAATAGATCAGGAGGAGTTCATAGTAGTCAATGTGTGTGCCCCTAATGGGTCGCAGGGGGACTTTTTTAAGGAGGTGGGTACTAAGATTTAGAGAGTTTGGTGCTGGCTTGATTCTTATGGGTAGAGATTTTAATATGGTTCTCAATCCAGGGTTGGACAGCACGGGTGCTGGGGTAGGAAGGGCTGGGTGTAGGAGGTGGTTGAAGGGCTTTATGAGAGTTTGGGGATTAGTGGATCTTTGGCGTGAGCTGCACCCCAGAGAGAAAGGCTATACTTTTTATTCGTCCCCATGGGTCATATTCGAGGATTGATCTTTTGGGGCCAATGTCCAAGGTACCTCATGTGGGAGATGTTGAGATTGGAAGTACTACCTGGTCCGATCCTGCGCCAATGTGGATGAGGATCCAGCTGCCTAGTGATGATAGCTGGTGCATATTTTGTAGGCTGAACAATGGCCTTTTGAGAGATCCTGCTGTACTAAAGGATGTTGAAGGTTGTATCGGAATATTTTGATTAGAATGCTAGGGGGGAGGTGGCAGAGGGATGGGTTCAAGGTGGTGGTGAGAGGGAAGCTACCTTAAAGGATTTGATGCTCAAGACTGTCTTCTTGGTTGCAATTTGCTCCGCAAGGTGGATTTCTGAGCTGCAGGCCCTGTCCTGCTGAGATCCTTATCTTCCCTTTTTGGAAGAGGCCGTTTCTATTTGGCTTGTGCCTTCCTTCTTGTCTAAGGTGCTTTCTCCCTTTCACATGAACCAGATGGTTTGCCTTCTCTCCTTCCCAAAGGAGCAGTGTAGGGTAAAAAATAAGGATCTTCGACTAGTGAATATCCGAAGGGCACTCCTATGGTACCTGAAGGGTTACGAATCCTTTTCGTAAGTACAACCATATTGTTGTACTGTTTGCTGGCCCGTGCAAGGGTGAAGCAGCGGCCAAGTTGACTTTGGGGCGCTGGATTAAGGAGGCCATTGCCTTGGTGTAAATGTTGCGGAATTGGCCAGTTCCGAAGGGTTTATATGGCCATTCTACTCTAGCACAAGCATCCTTATGGGCGGAGCGGAGCTCTGTAGCCCCTGCAGACATGTCGGACAGCAACATGGGCATCACTTTCTACTTTTGTCAAGCATTATTTATTTATTTAACAGGTTTTATATACTGCTTTATTATTTCAATCAAAGCGGATTACATTGAAACTTAAACTTGGTAATGAACAACTAAAGTTCTAGTGGGACCAATATACCCAGTCATTGTCGCACTGAGTATCAGTGACTCAGTCATTCAAAAAATCGATTCGGTGGTGGAAGGATACTTTATCTTTTCTTTATCTTTATTTGTAATTTAATATACCGCTCAGGCAAATTGCGTCAGAGCGGTGTACAATGTGCAAAACAGCTGCAGGGAAGAAAGAAAAGAACGCCAAATATATGACAGGAAAGATTAGGAGAAAAGGAGAGGTGAGGTAACAAAAATAATGACTACAAAGAAGTCAGTGGAGGGGGGGGAGAGGGGAGGGAGGTGGGGAAAGATCGAAAGCGAGACAAAAGAGGTAAGTCTTTAGACGGGTCTTAAAGGTTTTCAGGGAAGGTTCCAGGCGGAGGTCCGGGGGGAGCGAATTCCAGAGACGGGGCCCAAGGAAGTAAAAGGCAGAAGAGCGGGTGGATTCAAGGTGAGCCTGTGAGGGGGATGGTAGGAGCAAACGGTTAGCGTGAATAGAGCGGAGCGAACGGTGGGGAGTGTGGAGATGGATCTGGTCTGCGAGATAAAGAGGGGTACCTGAGTGGATAGATTTGTGAACGAAAATGAGGACCTTATATTGAATACGGAAGGGGACAGGAAGCCAGTGCAATCGTATGAGAAGAGGAGTGACATGATCAAAGCGGGAAGAGCAGGTGAGGATGCGAGCTGCAGTGTGATGGACTCTCTGAAGGCGTTGTAATTGGGACTGGGGAAGACCGGCCAGGGAAGCATTGCAGTAATCGAGACGGGTGGCAACGAGCGAGAGGAGAAGGGTGGTCATAGACGAAAAAGAGAGGAAAGGACGAACAGAACGAAGTTGGCGCAGAGTAGAGAAGCAACGTTGTACGACAGAAGAGATATGGGGTTTGAAGGATAAGGAGGAATCGAGGGTAACGCCTAGGTATCGTAGGGAAGAGACAAGAGGGACAGGAGAAGAGGAAAGCACAGGGAGAAGAGATGGAGTAGGACTGCCAGCAGTGAACCATATTGCTGAGGTCTTGGTGAGGTTGACATGCAAGAAGTTAGAAGAGAGCCATGAAGCCATGGTGGAGAGACAGTTGTTGAGAGGTGTAATGTCAGGGGAGACAGAGTTTGTGTGATAGAGTAGGAAAATATCATCGGCGTAGTAGTGTGCAGATATACCCTGTTGTTGTACTAAGAGAGCGAGAGGGGCGAGAAAGACATTGAACAAGAGGGGGGCGAGAACAGACCCCTGTGGGACACCATAGGGAAGGGGAGTGGATGGTGAGGAGAGGGGACCAGTGGACACACAAAAGGAGCGACCTGAGAGAAAAGATTGAAACCAACGGAGGACGGTGCCAGAAAGACCTGCATCGAGTAGGCGTGAAAGGAGGGTGCGGTGATCAACAAGGTCAAATGCAGCAGAGAGATCAAGTGAGACGGCAATAGTGAAGAGACCGCGGTCGTGGGCAGAGTGAAGCTCATTAAGGAGGGAGAGGAGAACAGTTTCAGTGCTATACCCGGGGCGAAAACCAGATTGGAGAGGATGCAGGGTAAGTGAAGCTTCAAGATGTGAAGACAGCTGGGAAAAGACAAGTTTTTCAAGGAGCTTAGAGGGGAAAGGAAGGTTAGAAATGGGACGCCAGTTAGAAGGGGAGGATGGGTCAAGGGAGCTCTTTTTCAAAACAGGGCGGATGATAGCGTGCTTCCAAGGGGTGGGGAAGATACCAGTGGATAGGCTATTGTTGATGATGGAGAGAAGATAAGGGGAAAGAGCCAGAGAGGGATCTAGTAGCCAGCGGGAGGGAATGGGGTCAGAGGGATATGAGGTTTTGCGAACGGAGTGAAAGACCTTGGAGAGGGTGGGGGCAGAAATGGGCTCGAAGGAGGACCATCTGTGGGAAAGGCCGGGGACAGACTGAGAGGAGAGCAGTGTGGGAGAGGGAGGAGGAGTGGGCAAGGGATTGGGTGGAGGAGGGGAGAGGGGAGGCGGACAGGAGGGGAAGGAGAGGCGAAGGGAGAGTATCTTAGAAGAGAAAAAAGCAGCCAAGACAGCTGGGTCAGGGGAAACAGGAGGGGGAGGGAAGGTGAGGAAAAGGAACGGGGGGCAGACAAGGAGTGAAGGACGGAATATAGCTGGCGAGAGGAATTGGCAGACGTTGAGATAAGAGTAGAAAAGTAGTCCCGTTTTGCTGCGTGGAGGAGGGTGCGGTATTGATGGTAACAGGCTTGGAAACGGTTCAGGGAAGGGGGGGAGGGATGCTTACTTTCATCATCCTCAGCAAAAGAGAGTTGACAGAGAGCACAGCATAAAATTCAGCAGTAGCAGCAACTGGTGAATTGCTGTGCCTCTCCTCTTGGATAATAAATTGCATTGAAATGTACAAAATAAACCCTAGATTGATTGAATACATCAAGTTCACCATGAAAAAGTGGCAATGCATACTCCTGAAGATGGACGGTGTGTAATTCTTGACATTAAGGTCAAGTGAGGAATAATTCAGGGAGACTCTTTGTTGCCACTTTTGCATTGTATACCACTTAATCCACTGAGTATTCTTAATAACTGGGAAATGGATTTAGCCTTAATCCTAAAGATGGTAATGATCCAGAGACAATATCACACTTACTGTTGTAAGTGATCATGCCTTAATTTGACGTGCATTTTCCATCATTTATACCCCTATTTTATACAGTCTGTGTGCACATATTTGACTTAATAAATTAACATTCATTTTTTTATAGATATTTCATACTTAACTACACAGGACTTGAAGAGCTACTATCCATAAATCCTCCAGGCCTATAACAGTGTTGTCAGATCCAGATATGCAACAGGGGTTGAAATGTGAAAGTAAACATTCAGATTTGGTCTCCATCATTAAACTTGAACCAGGATTCCAATGAGTAGAAGGAATATGTGAGAATCCACCAGCATACAAAGGGAAGGAAGCAACAGAATTTTTCAAGACAAACTTTTTTATTAATTTTATTTTTTAAACGTTCAAAAATGTATAGTATCCATTAGATAATATATTATGTTGTTGCTGTATTCATTATCTTCCAAAAACTCATATAAAGTAAAAGCTCCGCAAGAATTAGAACACATTTTGGTTGGGCCCAGGTAAAATTGAAATAGGGGTATGTTTACTAAACAGCAGTAGTGGTTTCTCCAGGACCAAGCAGGAAGTCAGTCCTCACATATGGGTGACGTCGGCGCCGACGGAGCCCTCGCGGAGCAATTTTCCCCAGCTTTCAAAGAAAGCCTTTGGGAAATGCAGCGCGCATGCGCGGTCCTCTTCCCGCCCAAGGGTGCCATCTTGCTCAGTCTTCTTTTTTCCGCGGAGCCCTACAGACGTTGCCTGTGAATCCCTGCAGAAAAGTTGATTTTTCTCTGTTTTTTCTTTGGTTCGACGCCGGTTCTTTTCCCGCCCGGACTCGCGACGCCGGTTGCGAGTCCGTCCTTTATTTTTCGGTTTTTTGTCCTTCGTGACAGATTTCGCGCTTTTTTTCCTTTTTCCCTGGCTGCCCGGTCGTTCGACCTCGCAGGGACCCTTTTTCCCCCGATGGCGGCCAGTGGTTTCAAAAAGTGTGACCTCTGTAAGAAACTTATGTCTCTTACAGACACTCATGACTTCTGCCTCCGCTGCCTCGGCCTAGATCATGACCCCATGATCTGCGCACCATGCAGCAAAATGTCCTCAAAAGCATTGAGGAGTCGGCAGCACCAGCGGGAGCGTATCTTCTCTGACTCCGGCCGGGCTCGGACCTCGTCAGAGGCTTCGACGTCTCGGGACTCCGGTCCTGAGCATCGTCGGAGTTCCTCTGAAAGGGGGTCTCCTACCCGGGAGCATCATCGGAAGAAGAAACCCGCGAGGGCGGGATCGGTGGACGCTCCAGGTTCCTCGAGGGCCAGGTCGCATAGCCCCGATTCCCGTCCCGGGTCCTTGGAGTCGAAGAGGCCGTCAAAACATCCTCGACTCGAGGTGGACTTGCCCGCTCACGTAAGTACTGTTGTCCTCGTGGACTCGCCTCCGAAGGACCCGACGTCGGGCCCGACGCCATCGGGGCCCGAGTCGGGGGCTGCTGGGTCTCCTGAGCTCGGACTCAGGTTAACGGCCTTGGAGTGCAGTTTGTCTGCCTTCTTGGACCAGCAGTGGGCATTGATTGCTGGCCTCGCTGGCGCTTCTGCCCTGACCGCCGGGACGTCGACCTCCAAGTCAACCCCGGAGACCGAGCCGATCCTCGAGTCCATGAGGGCTCGAGTCGATCCTCAGTCGAGGTCTCCTTCGGCCTCCCGTTCGGGACCGAGGTCGTCGACGCCGACTCCCTCGGCGTCGGGGCGGATGGCATCAGTGCCCGCCCGACCGGAGCCGGTCGACTCCTCCTCCGAGGAGTCGGCCTGGGAATCTGAGGACGAAGAGTCACCTGGTTCCTTTCGGACTCGTTGTGTCCCTTCGGACTCCCCCGAGTCCGAACCTCGGAGACGGTCCCCCCGGAGGATACCCGGTTCTCGGACTTCGTGAGGGATATGGCCAAAGCCTTGGCCTTCCCTGCGGATCCCGAGGAGGAGCCTCGAGTCGAAGAACTCGATGCCCTCCAATATGACTCTCCCCCGAAGGAGGCCTTTATTGTACCGGTTCTTCCCATGCTGGAACGGCTTCTCTTCCGCATGTGGGAGAGCCCGGCGTCGTCGCCGGTGTTAAGCAAGCGGGTCGATTCCATTTATCGAGTCCGCAAGAGCCCCGGGTTCCAAAAGGCACAACTACCGCACCATTCCATGGTGGTGGAATCGGCCATGCATAGACTGAAGAGTCAAAAAATGCACTCCTCGGTGCCCCCTGGTAGGGAAGCCCAAAGCCTGGATGCCCTCGGTAGGAAGTGCTTCCAGGGCTCTATGCTTGCTTGTCGAGTCCAGACATACCAGCTCTACATGGGCATGTATCTCCGAGACCTGGCTAAGGAAATAGCCGGGTTCTCTGCTGGTCTCTCCGACGAACCTTTGCAGAGGTTCCAATCCTTGTCTACTGGTATTCGGGAGTGCTCCAAGTTTATCTCTCGAGCAGCCTATGATGGTTTTGAGGCTTCGGCTCGAGTAGCCGCGGCCGGCATCAGTGGACGCCGCCAGGCTTGGCTTCAGACGTCCGACCTCGAGCCCTGGGTGCAGGACAAGTTGGTCGATGTCCCCTGCCGAGGTGATAACCTCTTTGGCAAGCCCATGGATGAGAAGGCTGCACAAATCGAGACGGAGACTCTCACCAGGACTCGTCTCTCAAGGAAGACCTCTGCCCCTTCTCAAAAGAAGAAGGCCTCGGGGAAAAAGCCCTTTTACCCGAGGAAGGGGGCTGCCTATAAATACTACCCTCAGTATCAGGCCTCACCAGCTCCCCCACAGGGAAAGCAGGCCAAGGGACGGGGTAATGGGTCCCGTAGACAGCAAGCCCCCAAGCCTGCACCACCGGCCCCTGCTCAGCAGGGTGGGGGTTTTTGACTTTCTCAGCATAGCCTCTCCCCCTCAGCTGGTTTCTCTCAGACAGGTGGTCCAACATCACCACAGATACCTGGGTGCTCCAGATAGTTCAAAAGGGCTATCTTCTTCATTTTCACCAGGTACCTCCCTCCTACTTTCCAGGGGAGCCTTCCAGACTCCGTCTGCACAGGGACTTACTCCTTCAGGAGTTAGCAAGTCTTGTTCAGGAACAAGCCGTGGAACCGGTGCCCCACCACCTGAAGGGTCAAGGGTTTTATTCCAGATACTTCCTGATTCCGAAAAGAACAGGAGGCCTCAGACCCATCCTAGACTTGCGAAACCTCAACAAGTTCCTTGCAAAGGAAAAGTTCAAAATGCTTACCCTTGGAATCCTGCTGCCCTACCTCCAGCAGGGAGACTGGCTATGCTCCTTAGATCTAAAGGATGCGTATACTCATATCCTTATTCATCCAGACCACAGACAATACCTCAGGTTTGTTGTGGGCGGACACCATTACCAGTACAGAGTACTGCCTTTCGGCCTATCCTCCGCCCCCAGAGTGTTCACCAAATGCCTAGCAGTGGTGGCGGCCTATCTGAGACTTCAAGGTCTCTTTGTGTTCCCATACCTGGACGACTGGCTCATCAGGGCCCAGTCTGCCCAAGAAGCCACTCAGGCTACTCATCGCACTGTGGCTCTGCTCCAGCACTTGGGTTTTGTCATAAACTTCGCAAAGTCCACTTTGCTCCCCTCTCAAGATCTCGAGTTCATCGGCGCCAGGTTGGACACTCTTCAGGCACGGGCCTTCCTGCCTCTGGACAGGACCCAAAGGCTCATGGATCTCACCAGCCGCTTTCACAGCAATTCCCTGGTCTCGGCCAAGCAATTTCTGAGACTGCTCGGCCATATGGCTTCCACGGTCCATGTGACCCCCAATGCCCGACTGAACATGCGTCCTGCTCAATGGTGCCTTCGCAATCCGTGGCATCAGGCCACGGGGAGCCTAGCGGACTCCGTACAGATCTCCGACCAGCTGGTCTCTTCTCTACAATGGTGGCTTCATCTGCCAAACCTGGTACTCGGAGTGACTTTTCAGCCCCCTACGCCTTCTGAGGTCCTGACGACCGATGCTTCTCTCCTGGGTTGGGGAGCACATTGCCAAAGGACATGTACTCAAGGCCTCTGGACTCCTTGGGAATCTGCTCAGCAGATAAACTTCCTGGAGCTCAGAGCCATCCGCCTAGCGCTCAAAGCATTCTCTCATCTGGTTTCTCACCAGTCGGTGCTGATACAGACGGACAATCAGGTTGCAATGTTCTACGTCAACAAACAAGGCGGCACAGGCTCCTTCCTTCTCTGTCAGGAGGCACAAAAACTGTGCTCTTGGGCAGTCCACCACGGCATCATCCTCAAGGCTGTCTATCTCCCAGGTCAAGAAAATTACCTGGCCGACAAGCTCAGCAGGATCCTCCAGCCACACGAGTGGAGGTTGGATCCGCTGGTGGTTCAGCGGATCTTTCTCAAGTGGGGCCTCCCCACCATGGATCTATTTGCCAGTCCTCTGAACCGGCAGCTGCCCAGATTCTGCTCTCGACAGCCGCATCCTCTCCGGGTGGCGGCAGATGCTTTTCTGATTCCATGGTCCACAAGCCTCTTGTATGCCTTTCCACCCATGCCCCTGGTGTCTCGGACGCTCTTCAAGGTTCTCAGAGACAAGGCGTCGGTGATCCTAGTGGCTCCCCCGGTGGCCGAGACAACCTTGGTTCCCGCTTCTGCTGCAGCTGGCGGTGGACACACCTCTTCCTCTGGGGTTTCAGCCCGACCACCTCTCGCAGGATCAGGGGATGCTCCTGCACCCCAACCTTCGGTCCCTTCATCTGATGGCCTGGCTGCTGAAAGGGTAGTCCTTGCTCCTCTCCAGCTACCTCCAGATGTGGAAGAGGTCGTCTTGGCCTCCAGGAGGCCTTCCACCCGGAAGTCCTACGCTCTTAAGTGGCGTCGGTTCTCCGTCTGGTGTACTCCCCACCTACCGGTGGAGGGTAGGCCTCTTTCCAGCCACCCTCTGGTGGCTCGTTTTCTCCGGGGCCTTCTACTCCTTAAACCACCTTTGCGCCCGCCAGCCCCGAACTGGGATCTCAATGTGGTTTTACAGCGGCTTACCTGTCCGCCTTTTGAGCCTATGGCTACCTGTCCTCTTCGTTTTCTTTCCTAGAAACCCTTGTTCTTGGTGGCCCTCACTTCTGCTAGACGCGTTAGTGAGCTGCAGGCCCTGGTATCTGATCCTCCTTACACTAGGTTCTACAAGAACCGGGTAGTCCTACGGACTCACCCTAAGTTTCTTCCTAAAGTGGTTTCCCCTTTTCACATCAACCAGGCGGTGGTACTTCCGACCTACTTTCCCAGGCCACACTCCAGCCGAGCTGAAATGGTCCTGCATACCCTGGACTGTAGAAGGGCGCTGAACTTCTACCTGGACCGTACGCGGGGGCACCGTAGGGCTGTTCAGCTCTTCGTGTCTTATGACCCCAACAAGTTGGGACTCCCTGTCTCCAAGCGTACTCTGTCCATCTGGATTGCGGACTGCATCGCTTGGGCTTACGAGGCTGCGGGCCTCGTGCTGGAAGGTAGAGTCACCGCTCATCGTGTTCGGGCGAAGGCTACGTCAGTGGCTTACCTCCGCTCTGTTCCGTTGGCAGACATCTGCCGGGCCGCTACTTGGTCTTCAAGCCAGACTTTTGCAGCCCATTACTGCCTGGAGAGGGAGTCCCGCAGGGACAGTGCTTTCGGACAGGCAGTCCTCCGTAACCTCTTCGAGGTATAGGCAACTCCTACCCTCCATCCCGGATGTTGGGCTACCGGTTGGAGACGTATTCAGAGAAGATTCCTTCCTTCTGTGCTGCTGAGCTAGAGGGAGCTCATTTTTGTGCTTAGGGTCTCCGGTAGCCTTAAGCTTGGGAGTCCCATATGTGAGGACTGACTTCCTGCTTGGTCCTGGAGAAAGCGTAGTTACTCACCTGTAACAGGTGTTCTCCAGGAGCAGCAGGAATCAGTCCTCACAACCCTCCCTCCTCCCCTTTGAGTTGCAGTTTTATGCTTTCGTTTTTGCTAATTTTTGCTGTCTTTTTGCTATATCATCTGATTGAGCAAGATGGCACCCTTGGGCGGGAAGAGGACCGCGCATGCGCACTGCAATTCCCAAAGGCTTTCTTTGAAAGCTGGGGAAAATTGCTTCGCGAGGGCTCCGTCGGCGCCGACGTCACCCATATGTGAGGACTGATTCCTGCTGCTCCTGGAGAACACCTGTTACAGGTGAGTAACTACGCTTTCCATGCGATATTGGAGCTACAGCCCCATTGAATTTGCATGGAAGCCACTACTGCTGTTTAGTAAATATACCCCATAGTGTGTTATTTATTTTTTATTTATTTAACATTTCTTATATACCGCCTTTCATGATATCAAGGCGGTTTACATTGAACAAACTGAAATTACATTGAACAGGGCATTATAACTTGGAGATAACTATTTTACAGGGAACATGGTCAATGGAGGGTTAAGTGGCTTGCCCAAGACCACAGCAGCACCTGTGGGACTAGAAACCCCAGTCCTTTTCGCCCAAAGTTGCTGTCCTCTAGTGGGATTTGAATCTCTGACCTTCCGGCCTGAGGTAGCTTGCCCCAACCACTAGGCCACTCCTCCTTATGACAGCTGTCTTCTGGGACAAAATTACCTTACCCTCACAAAGTTTGCCTCTAGCTATCAAAAATTTATGTAAAACAAAAATCTACAGGAGCAACTTTTTAAAGGTTTAGATCAGTAAATGAGGAAAAACAAGTAAGAACATAAGATATGCCATACTGTGTCAGACCAAGTTCCATCAAGCCCAGTATCCTGTTTCCAACAGTGGCCAATCTAGGTCATAAAGTACCTAGCAGTCTCCCCAATAGACACAGGTTCCTCAGTGCTTGTATTGGGTCAAGCAGTGATATCCTGTGTCCCTTTTAATAATGGTTTATAGACCTTTCCTCCAGGAACTTGTCCAAACCTTTTTTAAAATCCATCTACACTAACAGCTTTTACTACATCCTCCGGTAACAAATTCCAGAGTTTGATTACATGTTGAGTGAAAAAAATATTTTCTCTTATTAGTCTTAAATAGGTTACCCTGTAGCTTCATTGCATGTCCCCTAGTCTTTTTATATTCTGATGACGTAAACAATCGATCTACGTTTACCCGTTCCATTCCATTCATTAATTTATAGACCTCTATCATATCTCCCCTCAGCCCTAACCTTTTTAGCCTCTCTTCATAGGAATATCCTTCCATCCCCTTTACCATTTTGGTGGCTCTTCTCTGTACCTTTTCTAATAACGCTATATCCTTTTTAAGATATGATGACCAGAATTGCACACAATATTCAAGGTGCGGTCGCACCATGGAACGATACAGAGGCATTATAATATCCTTTGTTTTATTTTCCATTCCTTTCCTTATGATACCTAGCATTCTATTTGCTCTCTTTGCCGCCGCTGCACACTGAGCAGAGGGTTTTAACATGTCATCCAGGATGACGCCTAAATCTTTTTCCTGGGTGGTGGTTCCCAGTGTGGAACTTTGCAATTGCACAAATATAGTGGGGAATCCAATGAGTTATCCCAGGAACCAGGCACATGAGTGTTTAAGGAGAGATGAACTGAAACCTAAGGATGAGAGACTGTAGTTGCAGCCCAGTACAATGGATTATGGATGAGATGGTTCATAGCAAACACAGAGAAAACTTACTTATTTAGGTTCTGCATAGAAGCATATTTTCTGTAATATTTATATTGTATTGTAAACCACTCTGATGCTTTGGCCTGAGCGGTATATCAAATGTAAATAAACATAAACAAGAGCTGAAGATGTTTACCCATAGTAGGCTGTAAAGTTCAGAGAATTATGGAAAATAGAGGTTATGAAAACCTAGAATATTCCTCTTACAACTATTAGAAAGTTTGATGCTAGAAAAAATATGATAGTGTGGTAAATGAGGAAAACATAAGAACAGCATTGATGATAGAGGTGTCAGTACCAAATGGTTACTGTTTGTATTGAATGAAGAAAGAGTGAATCTCCAGGGACAAGCAGGAATGTAGTCTTCACATATGAGTATCGTCGGCACCGACGGAGCCCGTGTGGGAACGCTCCCCAGCGTCCTATAAGAAAGCTTTTGGAAGCATCCCACTGCTCCTGCACTGCTGCCTTCCCGCTTTTCCAACTCTCCCTCTTCAGTTTTTTGTTTTCTGCGGAGCCGACAGGCAGCAATTCCTGTCACCACAGAAAATTTTATTTTTTGTGGTTGCGTCTGCCTTCCCATCGACGCTGACACCGGTTCCATCGGTGTCTTCTTTCTTTCTTATTTAAAAGAAAAAAGCCTTTTTTCTTGAGGGTCTTTCCCCTCTTGGTGCCTCGGTGCCATTTTGGACCATAGGCCCTGTTTTTCTTTAAAATGGAGAAACCAACTAGTGGTTTCAAAAAATGTTCAAAATGTAGCAGTACTATTTCTGCTACCGACACCCATGACTGGTGTCTTAAATGTTTGGGCCCAGACTATTCACCATCGGAATGTCTCCTCTGCAGAAAAATGACTAAGAGGGGCCTGCAGAATAGAGCTGCGAAACTCAGCACCCTTTTTGCCTCGACACCCTGTTGCATCGACGTCGTCCAGGGCTTCATCTTCCTTCCATGGATCTCAGGTAACCAAACCCAGGTCTTCCTCGAAGACTGGCCGGTCATCAAAGGGTAGATCTCCTTCTAAGCATCGAGATGCTTCTAGCATTGCCCTCGAGGAGGATACACCGGCCAAACAACCCCGGCGGGAGGTCCTTGCCTCCAAAGCATTATCGGGGTCCCAAGATGTTGCCGAGGTGTCCATCTCCGTAGAGCTCTTGGTGCCATGTTTTGGGGTCGTGGCCTGCTCTACCGGTACCGACACCCAGACATTGGCAGGCTCCATGGATCAACGTATCCTAGCCATTCAGCGGAGTCTTGCGGCCTTGCTAGCAGCCTCCATACCGCTAAAGCCACTGCAATTGGTTCCACAGTCATCGGTACCGATACCAGTACCGGATGTATCTGCATTTACTGTTGCGCCGCTCTCCATGCTACCACCCATGCTGGCCCTAGAATCGGTGTCCAGCATAGAGGGTCCGGTATCGAGGCATTCCAATGCCGACTTCGATCGGTACCGTCGACAGGCAGTGCGGGAGCACCGGGCCCGCTGATACTTCGAGTCGTCTGATTCCGATTCTTCCGATGACTCCATGGGTACTGGAGCAGTTCTTCCGGAGGATCCCTCTCCTTCCCCACAATGCCAGATGTCTCCTCCGGAGGACATGTCTTTTCAAGACTTTATACGGGATGTGGCTCGAGGCCTCTCAATCACCATGAACCCTGAGAAGGAACCGAGAGCTGAAGAACTTGAAATTCTTTAGTATCCTGCAGCCCCTAAAGAGGCCAACCCTTCCCATACATTGGAGTTTGCATGACCTCATGCTTAGGATGTGGGAGACACCTTTAACGGTGTCTCCACATTCTCGAAGACTCAATACAATGTACCGGGTACCGCAGTGTCCCGGGTTCCAAAAACGCAGTTACCACACCATTTCATGGTTGTGGAATCGGCAATGCGCCGAATTAAAAGTGCCAACACACATTCAACTAATCCACCAGTCCGTGAGGCGAGAACTCTCGATGCCTTTGGCCGTCGATGCTTTCAGGCCTCTGTTATCAGCCAGAATAAGTTCATATATACTCTACATGGGTATGTTTCTTCGGGAACTTATTAAAGATTTGGAACTAATGGCTCCTTTTCTCCCTGATGACAAGAGGGCTGATTTCCTTACACTTGTTAAACATGCCCAAAATGTTTCTAAGTTCATGAACAGGGCAACCTTTGATTGTTTCAAATGTATCAGCAGGACTTCTGCTATTTCCATCGGTGCACATCAGATTGCTTGGTTACAAGCAACTGATTTAGAGCAGTGGGTGCAAGATAAGCTGGGGAATATTTCTTGCATGGGAGAAAACCTCTTTGGCAAGGATTGGCAGGACAAAACTTCTCAACTTGAGTCCGAGAACACTACCTTAAATAGGCTCTCAAGGACCATTGCCAACCCAGCTAAGAAAAAGACGGTTAAGAAATCCTTTTTCAACAAGAAATTTTATCCTTCTTACACCCATACTGTCCACTGCCCAGTCCATGCTTCCCAGAAGGGGCAACAGCAGCCGAAACAACAAAGAAAGGCTCAAGTCCCCAGAGTTCAACCATCTCAGAAGAGACAGCCTCCACCAGGTCTTTGACTCCTTCCTAGAGAACCTAGTCATCCTACCTCTAAAAATTCCAGAGCCATTCAACATTCCAGGCAGACTGTGTTACTTTGCCAAGAGGTGGCAGCAGATAACATCAGAGGGGTACAAACTCCATTTCCACAGTATGCCTCCTCCCTCCACTAAAAGAGAGTTCAGTCCTCGGCCTCCCCTCACCTCTCTCATGTGTAAGGAAGTTACCTCACTCCTTGTTCAGGGTGCGATAGAGAAGGTACCTCTTTCTCAACAAGGCCTGGGCTTTTACTCCCCCTACTTCCTTATACCAAAGAAAACAGGAGGGTACAGGCCCATATTGGACCTCAGGGAGTTAAACAAGTATCTGTTCCGAGAGAAATTCAAAATGATCTGTCTCGGAACACTTCTCCCTTACATCCAGAGTCAGGGTTGGCTATGTTCTCTAGACCTAAAGGACAAATACACATATCCTTATTCATGCAGAACACAGGAGGTTTCTTCAATTCCTCTTTCAGGGAAGACATTACCAGTACAGGGTTCTACCCTTTTGCCTGGCTTCCGCCCCAAAAGTCTTCACAAAATGCATGGCAGTAGCAGCAGCATTTCTAAGGACTCTAGGAATATTTGTCTTCCCCTACTTTTGGCTGATCCGAGCATCAGCAGCTCCAGAGGCCAGCTCTGCTCTTTCCTGCACAGTTCAAGTTCTTCAATATCTGGGATTGGTCATAAACCTTCCAAAGTCCCATCTTACCCCTACTCAATCCCTAGAGTTCATAGGGGCTCTTCTAGACATGCGGCAGTCAAGGGCTTTCCTGCCACAGCTCCGCTGTGCTTGAATAGTTCAACTGGCTTCTCAAGCAGCTATGAAAACTTTCATGACTCCTCGAGAAATGCTTCAGTTGCTTGGTCATATGGCGTCCACTGTACATGTGGTCCCCTATGCTCGCCTACATATGTGGGCAGCCCAGTGGACCTTAGCCTCTCAGTGGACTCGGGCGTTGGGTCGTCTTGGGGACAAAATCAGAAACTCAGCATGCCTCATTTCATCCTTTCAGTGGTGGCAATTGCTAGAAAACCGACTCGAGAGTCACCTTTTCAGCAGCCACTGCACCAAGCTACCTTGACGACGGATGCGTCCAAGTTAGGTTGGGGAGCTCATCTGGACAATCTCTCCACTCAAGGTCTCTGGACCCAGCAGGAGGCTTGTCTTCACTTAAACCTACTAGAACTAAGAGGCATTTTCTACGCTCTTCGAGTATTTCAGGACCATATGCGCTACAAGACAGTTCTTGTCCAGACGGACAATCAGGTAGCCATGTTCTATGTGAACAAGCAGGGTGGAACAGGTACTCGGGCGTTGTACAACGAAGCTCTACACCTATGGTCCTTTGCAAGAGGCCTTCAGATTCACCTACTAGCGGTGTATCTCCCAGCAAGCAGAATCTCCTAGCAGACAAACTCAGTCGAGTACTGCTGCCACACGAGTGGTCTCTTCATTCAGAGCAAATTGCTCGAATCTTTCGAATCTGGGGAACCCCAGATAGAGACCTATTTGCAAGTCCTCAGAATGCCAAACTTCCCCGGTTCTGATCCAGAATTCCTGCTCGGAATGAGTTACGTTGCACACGATCGAGGGGAGATCACTCTGGTTGTATCTCTAGATCTCTCTCTTCTGCCTTCGACTTAGTAGATCATTGTACACTGCTCTCTCGCCTTCATGATTTTATGATTTGAAGTACTGTGCTACATTGGTTTCACTCATTCCTCTCCTCCCGTAGCTTTTCTGTTCATTTAAATGATGTGTCCTCCTCTCATTCCCTTCAATATGTGGAGTTCCTCAGGGATCTGTGCTCTCACCATTGCTCTTTAATATTTTTCTTGCTCCTCCGCCTCCCCTCATTCAACAATATCCTGTGTCCACATAGCTCTATTCTGATATTGTGCTATCTCCAAGCATTCACTAGTAGCCAAATTCATGAAGGAACTATTAAATTCAAGGTTGTCTGTTAGGCAGCTGGCTAAAGCGTGGGATCTGAACTTAGTACTCAAACTACTCGTGAAATCTCCATTCAAGCCTTTAATATCCACCTCTCCTCTGAAGTTCCATTCCTGGAAAATCCCTTTCCTGGTAGCTATCACATCAACATGCAGAATTTGTGAGATTCAGGCATTAGTGTATTATCAATTAAACACCA
This sequence comes from Ichthyophis bannanicus, assembly GCA_033557465.1. Classification (NCBI taxonomy): domain Eukaryota; kingdom Metazoa; phylum Chordata; class Amphibia; order Gymnophiona; family Ichthyophiidae; genus Ichthyophis; species Ichthyophis bannanicus. The sequence continues at coordinate 1,369,346,962 of CM066031.1, forward strand.
AAGTTTAGGAAGATCAGATAGTTCTAAGAACTCATCCAAAATTCCTTCTTAAGTTAGTGTTGGATTTCCACATTAATCAGGTGATCTTATTGCTGGTCTTTTTTCCTTCATCGTGTGCAAATATGCAGGAACAAATGTTGCATACACCAGAGTGTAAACATGCAATCCAGACCTACTTATAAAGAACCAGAATAATGAATGAATCTTCTCAGCCCTTCCAGTCTTGTAATATGAATGAACTGGGCCATCCAGTTAAAAAATAAAACTTTGTCTACTTGGATTGCAAACTGTATTTCATTCCTTACTAGCAAAGCGGTTCAGACTTTCTAGAAAGTTGACAACTTACCGTCTCCAGGCTACAGTGTCAACAGCACAGATACTGTTGTCAGCCATAGAAGACATTAGCAAAGTAGTAATGTACATATTGGTGCATACCTTCACGAAGCACTACTGCCTTGATCACACTTCTATTTCTAACAGTGCCTTTTGGTCAGGTGATCCTTTGCAATCTATATAACGCTTCAATCTACCTACTCACTTGGTTCACTGCATAAGTTGCATGTCTAAAGTATAGTAACATAGTAATATGACGGCAGATAAAGACCAGTATGGTCCATCTAGTATTCCCAGTAAGATGGCAAGAGTAGGTGCACCTGCCGCTCTGTACAGGCCACCCCTCCCCATGTCTTTGTTTAGGAGTGAACCCACTGCTCCGTGTAGGACACCCCTATAAGTTGGGAAATTAGATGGTTACGTTTATTTTGATTTTATCCTGTTGCTGTAAAGGGATCCGCTGTGTCTGTCCCATGCCATCTTGAATTCTATCACTGTATTTGCTCTCACCACTTCCATCGGGAGGGCATTCCAAGCATCCACCACCCTTTCAGTGAAAAAGTATTTCCTGACATTGCCTTTCAATTTACTTCCTTGCAGCTTCATGTTATGCCCTCTAGTTTTACACCTTCCCCGTCTTTGGAAGAGGTTTGTTTGTTCATTATTTCTCTTTAAGTATTTAAAGGTCTGAATCATATCTCCTCTATCCCTCCTCTCCTCCAGAGTGTACATATTTAGGTCTTCAAGTCTCTTCCCATAACACTTCTGAGGCAGGCTCCAAATCATTTTGGTCGCCTTCCTCTGAACAGTTTCCAGTCTTTTTACATTCTTTGCAAGATATGGTCTCCAAAACTGAACACAGTATTCCAAGTGAAGGCCTCACCAGTGACTTATACAGTGGCATTAGTACCTCTTCCTTTCTGCTGGTAATTCCTCTGTATGCAGCCCAACATCTTCCTGGCTTTTGCCACTGCCTTGTCGCAGTGTTTTGCCACCTTGAGATCCTCAAAAATAATCACACCAAGATCCTTCTCCTGATCCGTGCACACCAACCTCTCGCCCCTTATCGCATACATTTCCCTTGGATTTCTGCTTCCCAAGTGCATGACACTGCACTTCTTCGCATTAAATCTTAACTGCCAAGCATTAGACCATTCTTCCAGCTTTTGTAGATCTTTCCTCATGTTAACCACTCCCTCAGGGGAGTCCACTCTGTTGCAAATTATTGTGTCATCTGCAAAAAGACAGACTTTTCCATGCAGTCCTTCAGCAATATTACTCACAAATACATTGAACCGTACCAGGCCAAGCACCGAACCCTGGGGCACCCCGCAAATCACCCTCCTTTCATCCGAGTGAGCTCCATTTACCATCACCTTCTGTCGTCTGTCAGTCAACCAATTTCTGATCCAGTTCACCACCTTGGGACCCATCCCCAAACTACTGAGTTTATTGATAAGCCTCCTATGAGGAACAGTATCAAAGGCTTTGCTGAAATCCAGGTAGATGACATCCATCGCATGCCCCTGATCCAGTTCTCTGGTCACCCAGTCAAAGAACTCAATCAGGTTTGTTTGGCAAGATCGTCCTTCGGTAAAACCATGCTGCCTCGGATCATGCAACCTGTTGGTTTTGAGAGAGTCCACTATTCGATCTTTCAGAAGCGCCTCCATTACTTTACCCGCCACCGAGGTAAGGCTCACAGGCCTGTAGTTTGTCACTTCTTCCCTGTCACCACTTTTGTGAAGAGGTACCACATTAGCCATTCTCCAGTCCTGAGGAACTTCTCCTGTTTCCAAGGATCTGTTGAAATCATCCTTTAATGGCCCTGCAAGAACCACTCTGAGCTCTTTCAGTATCCTGCGATGTATCCCATCCAGTCCCATGGCCTTGTCCACTTTCAGTTTTGCAAGTTGTTCTAACACATCATCTTCTGTGAATGGTGTGGTATCTACTTCATTCCCATTTTTATATTTGGGAGTCACAGGTGGTCCCTCTCCAGGATTTTCTTTAGTAAAAACAGAGCATAAGTATTTAGCAGTAGTTGGAATATTTGCAAATCTCAGCTTGGGAGTCTAAAGTTGTGTGGCTATAATAATACTGCTTGTCTATGGAGAAAGTGTAGTCGTATACCTGTAAGGAGTTTTTTTTGTGGCAAGCAGGATCCTTCATCCACACAATTCTACTTCTCTCCCAAGGTTGAAGCTTGCTAAAACAAAACAAAACAAACAAAAAAAACTGGCTGAAGAAACTCTCAAGACTTTTAGAACTTGTCCAGAGTTTTCTGAGCTCTGGTGGAAAAGAACCAAATTGGCATCACCCTGGTGAAGTCACCCACTTATGTGACTGTAGCATCTTGCTGTCCATGGGGGAATAAAAAACTATTGTAGGTACAGTATGTAATTGCACTTTTTTTGTACCCTGTGGAGGTGTGTAATCTGAGGATTCCAGATGACTGAGGTTCTGAAATCTTCTAGTGTATATTAATGGAAAAAGTCCATTCAGATAAGCGTGAAAGTTATTTGTCATATTAAAACTTTATAGAAGTGTGCTGAAGTTTCTTACCAGTTTATTTGCTAGAACTGAAACTCTTATCTTTAAACCATTTTATTCTCACATGACTGTTATGTTTGTAAACTCAATATTGCTAGATGGGACAGGTTACTTTAAACAGAAATCTCAGTCACTATAATATGAATTGTGTGTCAAGAAAATACACAAGAAAGAACTGGGACTTTAGAATGAAAACATAAAGACATCTGTGATGATAATTAACAATCTCTGTGGAGTTTTCTACCTTTCACTGCAAGGCAAAAAGATGGTTAGGAAGAAAATGCTCCTCTCCGGGTACCATCAAGCACAAGCTTCTGTATTTTCCATTTTAACCCATAAGTGATACCTTATGATTTAGAAAATAAGATCTGTTTGACACTAAAGTAACTTAGTTGTAGTGTGAGCATCACTTGCCTTTCCTTTGATTTAACATTGCTCTCAGCTGTGAAACCTTTTTGTTTAAGTGGCTTTTGCTGTTTGTCAATTTAGGGTAGCAATCAGGATTGTAAAGTCCATGATATACTGTACAGGGAGATGAGATACTCAAGGGAAATTTGTCATTTTATTTTCAGGATGAGAACTGGATAAATCGACCAGTGTGTTCCTATATTAGACCCCTTCGGGCAGGCCGGCTTCTTGACACGCCACGGCAAGCAGCACGCTTTGTCAATGTTCTGGGTTACGAAAGAGCTCCTGTGGTTGGTGGAGGTGCGAAACAGGAACAGTGGTGCACTTTTCTGGCCTTTTTGAGTAGAAGTAAGGTATGAAGGATATTTAATTATGCTTATAAAAACAGTAGGAGTATGACAGACTTGAAGGAATTCCATACTCCATTTTTTCTCCTACAAAACTGTAAACCTGTGGCAAACATAGAAACTAATTTGGCCACCATTTTTTATCAGTAGATTGCTACAGAATTGCCATGATGCAAAACAGTATGGTAAAAAATCATTGTGGCCAATGCTGACCATTCAAATTAACATCCTTTGCATGAATTTGGCCACCAGATTTCAGAAGGATTTCTACACCTTGACTTTTTTATGAAACAAAACTTAAAAGGAGGTTATAGTATCTTATCTCCAGGAACAAGCAGGAAGTCAGTCTTCACATAAGGGTGACGTTGGCATTGATGGAGCCCAGCATGGGAATGCTCCCAAGCATCCAATAGGAATGCTTTTGTGAGCAAAGCTCCACATATGCGTGCCTGCCTTCTCTCCTGATCTCCTCAGTTTTCATTTTTTCCACTGAGCCTTTGGGACCTTGTCCCTGTTTCACCTCGTCAAGAGACTTCTAAGTTTTCACTAGTACCATTGAGTACTCTAGTTTTTGCCTTCCCATCCACCAACTCGACTCCCCGTCGATTCCAGTTCCCTTTTTATTGTTTTTTTCTTTGATTAATTATAATTTTTTAAACTAATTTTATTTTGACTATTTTTCAGGCCTAGTGCCCAGACGGGCACTTTTGCCCAGTTTGATCTTACCACCCTCCTTTTTCCAACAATGGAAAAGTCCCAGAGTGGTTTGAAAAAATGCTCAAAGTGTTCCAGTACCATATCTCTGATTGATGAGCACAACTGGTGCCTTAAGTGTTTAGGCCCAGACTACGATGTACAGTCTTCTTCCCCCTGTCGCCATATGACTTCTAGAGGAAGAAAGAACTGAGACAAGCAAAAGGCTAAGCTGTTTCTAGCAGACTTGACTCTTTCAGTGCACTCCTTGGGGGCGTCTACTTCATCCAAATCATCCCAGGCTTCCAAATCGTCATCGACACTTACACAGAAAGAGAAGCATAGCTTCGAGTCCCCAGTGCACCCTAAGAGGACATTGGCTTCAACATTGAGGTGCTCCCATTCATCGACATCGCAGTCAGTGTCGGTATCGGACACCAAACACCAGCATCAGCACTGATCGCACTCCGATGGGGACTGTCCAGCTAAACAACCCCGACGAGAGACTTCACCTTCCAAAGCCTTACAGGGGTTAGGGGATGCCCCTGAGGATCAGTCCTCGGCGGAGTCCCCTTTCCTTATCCCTCCAGTCTAGTCCTGAACCTTTGGGTCTTGCTCCTCCTCCAGCAGCTTGGAGACTGAGAAACGTCATCCTTTTGATGACACCAGTATAAAGACACAGGATCCGCCTCCTGACCCCAGTTATCTCAGTCTCCAAGCAGCTGGAGGGCTGGTGAGCCCAGAGATAGGGGCTCCCTAGAGGGTCAATTAAGCAGAAGATGGAGAGTTAGAGTTATATAGCTAAAGGTCTTTGGAAGATTAGTTCTAGAGGGTTTGAATCTTTGTGCTGAGCTGCTTATTTCCCCCCCCCCCATACCCCCCTCCTCTCTCTTTTAAGTCTTAATTCCCTTTGGGGACTTGATAAAATTTGGGGGAGAGGTAAGGTCCGGCTCCCAAACCCACTGTTCCTTATCGTTCCTCCAGTTTAGTCCTCAACCTCTGGGTAGTGAACTTCCTCCTGCAGCTTGAAGACTGGACATGTCAAAAACTCATGACATCACTGGATATAGCCTGCTGGTCTCTCCCATCAGCCCTCAGTGTGTCCAGTCTCCATGCAGCAGGAGGACATAGTGAGCCTATCTTCTGGGCTCACTTGGGGGAACAGATAAGGAGCATTTAGTGTGACAAATTCTATTCTGATTTTACATTTGATTTTTACCTTTAATTTTACTTTTAATTTTAATTTTACTTTTAATTCAGTTACCTTTGGTTAATTTGCAATCAGGGATTAGTTCCCTTTGGTTGTTAGGAACAAATTTCCTTATATTTACAGTAATTTTAAATTTGAGCCTGGCTCTTTAAATTAGTAGCAGCTCTCGCCTTCCCTCCTTGTCAGTTATTTTCACTTGCTGCAGGCATTCGCCGGTGCGGATCTCTCTCCCTTGACGGTACGGGAGAGAGCTCCGGGACCCGTACAGCCACACTGAAGCTGTGTGAGATGGAGCCTCTCCGTTGCTGCGGGATTTTACTTTTACTCTGTGGAATCGGCTGAGCGGTCCTCGCCGTGGCTGTCAGGCACAGCAGCACGGTTTGAGGATCGGATGAATTCAAGACGGTAGGAGCAGGCTGCATGGCTTTCGGCCCTGCAGGTAAGGCCTTCGGGCTCTGTCGGTCTGCTGAGGTCTCCTTTTTGCAGCGGCTGTTCTTGGCGCCAAAATTCATTGGCAAAGGGGCAGCCATTTTCTCTCTAGGTATTTGGACCGCATGGCGAGAGTTGTAGTGAGCTGCCTGTGTGAGGAAGACGACAGGCAGAATAGCTAGATTTTAGGTCTAGTGTTTCTTTCTTTTGTTTGTAGGTTTTTTGAGGCTCGGGGGGTTCCTCAGCCTTAAGGGGGCTGTTGTCAGTCCTCTTTATTTTTAAGTTTATTCTTAGTTTTATAGGACAGCAGTTTTGGCATTGATCTCTGATGCCACTTGTTCTCTCCCTCCTAATCATGTCTCTGAGGAGCATCTGTTAAGTCCCGGGATATTAGGCAAATTGCCAGCTTTTAGGTTCTTCAAGAGCAGAGCCCTAACTTGTAGTTGGAAGGAGGGACAGGCTGGAAGTGTGCTTTTGTGTATTCTATAGTGAAAGTGGCCCAAAAGCCTGTGGTTTCACAGGGACAGGTTTAGGAAACCTTAGGGTATAAGAAAATATATATATAATAATAATGACAGTTAAACTGTCAAGCAAGAAGTGCCTGTGCTACGGTCTGTGGCCACCAGAGGGCAGCTGGTGCACTCAATAGTGCCTTTCTGTGACCGTGTGTATACAGCCATCATCAGATTGATCATTCTCTACAAGTCAGGGAAGCAATAACCACAGGGCCACCTCATGGGCACTCAGGGGTTATTGACTAAACAAGAATAGAGGCTGCGGTCGTGACCAAGCAGAGAGACTCGAGGAAGACCTCAGTCCTCCCCTGAAAGAAACCATCGGGGAAAAGACCCTCTTTTCTGAGGAAAAAGGGGCCTTTTCATCAGAGGCATTACCAGCCCTTCTTGGGACAACAGCAACAGGGCCCTCATCCCAAGAGTCAGGACCAGGGGCCGAGGAAGCCAAAGGCTAAGGAGCCCCAGGCCTCAGCTTCCCACCCAACCCGGGAGGAGCTTTTGACACCCAGGGCAGGGCCTCTTCTTCCCCGGGAGACTCTCCCCAGCCTACAGGGGGCTGCCTGGTGCTCTTCGCCCACAGGTGGACTGGGGTCACCACGGACCAGTGGGTCCTACAAGTGGTAAGGGAGAACTGGCTCCTCTGCTTCTAGCAAACACCCTTAGGGTTCTTCCCAGGAGAGCCAGTGTGGCCTCTCCTTCACCAGACCTTGCTCAAGGGCAGGGCAGTGGAGCCTGTACCCAAACATCTATGGGGAAAGGGTTTCTACTCCAGTTACTTCCTTGTCCCCAAGAGAACTGGGGGCCTCAGGTCCATACTAGACCTGTGAAACCTGAACAAGTTTCTGGTCGGGAGAAGTTTAAGAAGCCCTTGGGACACTGCTGCACTACCTCCACCAGGGAGATTGGCCCTGCTTCTTGGATCTAAAGGATGCAAACACCCACATCCTGATCCACCCCTCCCACAGAGACAGTACCTAAGGTTCGTGTTGAGAGAAGAGCACTACCAGTACAAGGTACACTCCTGCGGCCTGGCCTCATTACCAAGGGTTTTCACAAAGTGTCTGGCAGTAGTTGCTGCCTATCTGCACTTACAAGGGGCCTTTGTCTTCCCCTATTTGGAGAACTGGCTCATCAGAGGCACTACGGCCGTCGAGGCTAGTGAGGCCACAAACCAGGCAGTCTGCCTCCTACAGCACCTGGGGTTTGTCATCACCTACCCCAAATCCCATCTTTCGCTGGATCAAGGCCTAGAGTTTCTAGGGGCACACCTGGACAAGCTGTAGGTAAGAGCGGTCCTCAAGAGAAAGGGCAGCTCACCTCCAGCAGCTTGCAGGGGAGGTGCAATGCCTCAGGACAGTCCCGGGTGCACCTCCTCCTCAGTTTCCTGGGCCACATGGCCTCGACAGTTCACGTCACCCCCTCAACCTGCCTGAATATGCGGATGGCCCAATTGTGCCTGCGCTCACAGTGGACTTAGGCCACAGGCAGGCTGAGAGGCAGGGTCAAGGTCACCAGCCGACAGGTGGCCTCACTAAACTGGTGGCAGAACTTGCACCACCTATGGGCGGGAATGACCTTTCAGGCAGCCGCACCACAAATGACCCTGACCACAGATGCCTCCCTCCTTGGGAAGGGAGCACACTGCGATGGCCTATGCACACAAGGTAGTTGGTCGCCGAAGGAATCCCTCCTACAGATCAATCTCCTGGTGATCTTTCTGGCCCTACCACCCTTCTGCCACTGCCTGCAGCTTCTCTTAGTGTTGATCCAGATGGACAACCAAGTGGCCATGTTTTATATCAACAAGCAGGGGGACATGGGCTCATACTCCATCTGCCAGGAGGCGATAGCCCTCCTCTCCTTTGCAGTGTGCCACAGCATGCTGCTGCGAGCGGTATACCTCCTGGACTAGGACAACTGCATGCCGGACAGGCTGAGCAGAGTCCAGCAATCACACACGTGGCGCTTGCACCCCAGGATAGCGAGACAGCTCTTCAACCTTTGGGGCAGGCCCGTGATGGACCTCTTCACTTCTCTGGACAACGCACAGCTGACCCGCTTCTGCTCCTGTCAGCCACACCCGGACAGAATGGCAGCAGACGCCTTCCTAGTCTCATGGGCTGAGAGCCTACTCTATGCGTTTCCGCTGACACCCCCCTACCCCCAGTAGCCAGGACCCTCTTCAAAGTTCAGAGCAATGGAGCTTCAGTAATACTGATCACCCCCAGGTGGCCAAGACAACCCTGGTTTTCCCTACTGTTTTCCTTGTCGGCGGCACTCCCAGTTCCACTGGGCTGGGCCCCAGATTTCCTGTCCCAGGAGGGGTTTCACTCTTGCACCCCAATGTGGGATCCCTGATGCCAACAGCCTTGGCCCTTTCAGTCTTCCAGTGGAAGTCGAGGAGATCCTTCTGGCCTCCTGGAAACCCTCCACCAGAAGGGCATATGCCTTTAAATGGAGGAGGTTCTCTGTCTGGAGCGCGGAACGAGAGGAGAATCCCTTCTCCTGCCATGTGCAGCTCGTCCTCCAGTACCTGCTTACACTTATTGCACACTGGACTGAAATCTAACTCTGTACTCCGGCATGCACCTGAGTGCCATAACCGCTCACCACTCCATCGAGGGGAAACCCCTCTCCAGCCAGCCCTTGGTCTCCAGGTTCCTCCGGGGCCTTTTCCTATTCAAGCTCCCTCTCTGCCCCCTGCTGGCAGAGTGGGACCTCAATGTCATGCTCTCCAAGCTTACCAAACCGCCATTCGAGCCCCTTGTGACATCACCTCAGGTACCTATTGTGGAATGTGGCTTTCTTGGTGGCCCTTACATCCACTCGAAGAGTGAGCAAGCTCCAGGCCTTGGTGGTGGACCTGTCATAGACGAGGTTCTATAAGAACAGGGTGGTGCTCCGCGCACACCCCAAATTCCTCCCGAAGGTGTTATCTCCCTTTCACCTCAACTAAGAGGTAGTCCTCCCCACTTTCTTTCCACAGCTTCACGCCAGCAGAGAGGAGCTGATCCTTCATACGCTGGATTGCAAACGGGCCCTGTCCTTCTACTTACAGCAGACTCAGGGCCATCAGAAGGCTCCTCAGCTTTTCGTGTCCTACAACCACAGCAGACTGGGGCTCCCCATGTCAAAGCGAACTCTGTCCGCTTGGGTAGCAGACTGTTATTGCCCTCGCCTGTGACCGGGCCTCTCTCTTGAACACCGGATCACAGCACATCGCATGAGGGTGATGGCTACATCGGTGGCCAACCTTCGCTCAGTGGCCAACCTTCGCTCTGTTACCGGAGGATGTAGTAAGGGCTGTTAGTATAGCTGGGTTTAAAAAAGGTTTGGACAAGTTCCTGGAGGAAAGGTCCATAAACCACTATTAAAAAGGGACCCAGGATATCAATGCTTGGCCTAGTACAAGCACTGCAGAACCTATGTCTTTTGGGGAAACTGCTAGGTACGTATGACCTAGATTGGCCACTGTTGGAAACAGGATACTGGGCTTGATGGACCTCGGTCTGACCCAGTATGGCATTTCTTATCTGCAAAGCTGCCACATTGTCTTCAATTCACACGTTCACAGCTCACTATTGCCTGGAGAGTGAGTCCTGCAGGGGACAGTGCCTTCGGCCAGGCAGTACTCCATAATATTCTTGGAGTGTAGGCAACTCCTGCCCTCTGACCCTTCTGTGTTCAGGCTATCGGAGTGTTAGTGTCGCTGGACACTAGGGTCTCGCAGAGTCTTTTGGCTGGGAACTCATCTTCTGCAACTCAAGACTACCCGTTTAGTCGCCGTTTGTGCTGTCATGGTTAGGTCCTTGGCAGCTTGGAGCTAGGGAGTCCCATCTATGATGACTGACTTCCTGCTTGTTCCTGGAGAAAGCATAGATACTCACCTGTAACGGGTGTTCTCTGGGAACAGCAGCAATCGGTCCTCACAAACCTCCCTCCTCCCCTGGGAGTTGTCCCTCTACATTAATGTAATGTATGATAGATCATTAAGTTCATTAAGGTCGATCTGTAGACCCTACTATGTGTGCTGTGTAATACCCCTTGCTATCTATGCCCCATATATTCTGTCTTGATTTTGTGACAAATCCCAAAATTATAATCGAACCGCTTCTGATCGCTGGAAGTAGCGGTATATAAGTATCTACTAAATAAATAAATAAATAAATAAAATTACTTATTTTTATGGCCATCTTAGCTATGTCATCTGATTGAGCAAGATGGCACCCTTGGGTGGGAAGGGGACCACGCATGCGTGGTAGCATTCCCAAAGGCTTTCTTTGAAAGCTGGGGAAATACTCCGCGTGGGCTCCTTTGGCACCGACATCACCCATATGTGAGGACTGATTCCTGCTGTTTCCAGAGAACACCTGTTGCAGGTGAGTAACTACGCTTTATCATATCTCCCCTCTTTTGCCTTTCTTTGAAAAAATTTGTTTATATATATATTGAAATTTTTTTGCATCTTTGCGTCTGTTTCCATATGCTTTGTGATGAAGAACACTTATCATTTTAGAAGTGTCTCTCTGCACAGACGCCATCCTATTTTTATATCATAGTGCTCCAAATGAGGTCTCACCAAAGACCTATACAGAGGCACTGTCACCCTGTCACCTGTTTTATTGCTGGCCATTCCTGTCTGTCTATCCAAGCATCCTTCAGGCTTTTGCCATCACCTTTTCAAAATGTTTGGCCACCTTAATATTATCAGATTTATTCACTCTCAGGTCTTGCTGCTCTTCCGTGCACAGAAGTACTTCATCCCCTAGTACTGTATCACTCCTTTGGGTTTTTGCAGCCAAAATGCATGACCCCACACTTTTTAGCTGTGAATCATAGCTGCTAAATTCTATACCATATACCATGTACCTTGGAGTCATCTTGGACAAAGAGCTTAACCTCCAAGCATAAGAACATAAGATATGCCATACTGGGTCAGACCAAGGTCCATCAAGCCCAGTATTCTGTTTCCAACAGTGGCCAATCTAGGTCACATGTACCTAGCAGTTTCCCCAAGAGACACAAATTCCACAATGCTTGTACCGGGTCAAGCATTGATATCTTCGGTCACTTCTTAAGTTTATGGACCTTTCCTCCAAGAACTTGTCCAAACCTTTTTTAAACCCAGCTACACTAACAGCCTTTACTACATCCTCCGGTAACAAATTCCAGAGTTTGATTACACGTTGAGTGAAAAAATATTTTCTTTTATTAGTCTTAAATAGTTTACCCTGTAGCTTCATTGCATGTCCCCTAGTCTTTCTATATTCTGATAAGGTAAACAATCGATCTACGTTTACCCGTTCCACTCCGTTCATTAATTTATAGACTTCTATCATATCTCCCCTCAGCTGTCTCTTTTCCAGGTTAAAGAGCCCTAACTTTTTTAGCCTTTCTTCATAGGAGTATCCTTCCATCCCCTATAGGCACATATAGGCAGAACAGCCAAAAGCGCATACAGAATGCGACTCATCAGAAGACTCAAGCCCCTCCTCGACCCAGAGCACTTTCGCACCGTTTGCCAGGCACTAATAACCCCTCTACTAGATTTCTGCAATCCAATATACACCGGGCTACCAAAGCAGACCCTCAGACCACTACAACTGGCTCAAAACACAGCTGCCCGCATTATATCCAGTACTACAAGACACGATCACATCACACCCATACTGAAAGAACTGCACTGGCTCCCAATCATCTCACGCATCAAATACAAGACTATCATAAACATATTCAAGATCAAAGAACACGCTTCTGCCATAAGACTACACACACACATACAATCTGACACAAGCACACGGCCAAGAAGAAGAGGCACCTCCAATCGGGTAAACACCCCAAAAGACTTCACCAAGACCCGCAAAGACACCGCACAACGAGCACTCTCCCTGGCTGCCCCATCCATCTGGAACTCCCTCCCAGATGACCTGAGACTAACCACAGAAATCAAGGACTTCCGAAAACAGCTGAAGACAACCCTGTTCATCGAATACTATGGCCATACCCCCAGAGCCAACATACAAGTCAGATCATCAGTCCCCCCCCACCACCCCGAAACTGTATATAAGAATGTATAATAGCTCATGATGTATAATAGCGCACTATGTATATAAACCAACTCTAATCATTTCCCCGCCAACACATACACACCACACTGTACACTGCATGAAGGCATTTGCTCCCCCCCTTGATTGTTTGCCGTGGAGACCGCTTTGATTAAATGATAAGGCGGTATATAAATACCATTAAATAAATAAATAAATAGTAACATAGTATATGATGGCAGATAAAGACCAGCATGGTCCATCTAGTCTGTCCAGCAAGGCAGCAAGAGTAGGTGCACCTGCCGCTCTGTGCAGATCGCCCCTCCCCATGCCTTTGTTTAGGAGTATACCCACCGCTCCGTGTAGGTCACCACTATTTGTTCAGATATAAGAGAGAGCTATATTTATTTTGATTTTTTCCTGTTGCTATAAAGGGATCCACTGTGTCTGTCCCATGCCATTTTGAATTCTGTCACTGTATTTGCCCCCACCACTTCTATCAGGAGGGCACTCCAAACATCCACCACCCTTTCAGTGAAAAAGTATTTACTGACATTGCCTTTCAGTTTACCCCCTTGCAGCCTCATGCCCCCTCGAGAACTCCGCTCTTCTGGCAAACTGCTTCTATCTGTGCCATTCTCTTCTATTGCTAACTCCAGACTTCACTCCTTTCACCTTGCTGCACCTTATGCCTGGAACAAACTACCTGTGTCTGTATGCCAGGCACCTTCTCTGACCCTCTTCAAATCCAGGCTGAAAACTCACCTCTTTGCTGCTGCTTTTGGAGCTTGACTCACCTGATCTCCTTTTTCTTTTCTTTTCCTTTCCTTTTCCTTTCCTTTCCCCCTTGTTTTATCCCAGCCTATACCTTCTGTGTTATCTGTCTTGACTAGATTGTAAGCTCTATGAGCAGGGACTGTCTCTTACATGTCTGTGCAGCGCTGCGTACGACTTGTAGCGCTATACAAATGCTCAGTAGTAGTAGTAGTTTTACAGTTTCCCTGTCTTTGGAAGAGGTTTGTTTGTTTATTAATACTCTAAGTATTTAAAGTCTGAATCATATCTCCCGTATCCCTCCTCTCCTCCAGAGTGTACATATATAGGTCTTCAAGTCTCTTCTCATAAGGCTTCTGACCCAGGCTCCAGTCATTTTGATCACCTTCCTCTGAACTGTTTCCAGTCTTTTTACATCCTGTGCAAGATATGGTCTCCAAAACTGAACACAGTATTCCAAGTGAGGCCTCACCAGTAGCTTGTTTAGTGGCATTAGTTCCTTTTCCTTTCTGCTGGTAATTCCTCTTTGTATGCAACCCAGCATACGTCTGGCTTTTGCCACCGCCTTGTCGCAGTGTTTTGCCACCTTGAGATCCTCAGAAACAATCACTCGGAGGTCCTTCTCCTGGTCCGTGCACACCAACCTCTCGCCCCCTATCACATGCAATTCTCTTGGATTTCTGCTTCCCAAGTGCATGACACTGTACTTCTTCATATTAAATCTTTACTGCCAAACATTAGAACATTCTTCCAGCTTTTATAGATCTTTCCTCATGCTCTCCACTTCCTCAGGGGAGGTCCACTGTTGCAAGTATTCATGTCTTCTGCAAAAAGACAGACTTTTCCATTCAGTCCTTTGGCAATATCACTCACAAATACATTGAACAGTACCGGTCCAGGCCCAAACCCAGGGGCACCCCGCTAATCACTTTCCTTTCATCCGAGTGAGTTCTGTTTACCATTACATTCTGTTGTCTGCCAGTCAACCAATTTCTGATCCAGTTCACCACCTTGGGAGCCATCCTCAAGCTGTTGAGTTTGATAAGCCTCCTTTGAGGAGCAGTATCAAAGGCTTTGCTGAAATCCAGGTAGATGACATCCATTGCATGCTCTTGATCTAGTTCTCTGGTCACCAGGTCAAAGAACTCAATCAGAATTGTTTGGCAAGATCGTTCTTTGGTAAAACCATGTTGCCTCGGATTATGCAACCTGTTGGTTTTGAGTAAGTCCACTATTGGCTCTTTCAGCAGTGCCTCCATTACTTTTTCCCACCACCGAGGTAAGGCTTACTGGCCTGTAGTTTGTCACTTCTTCCCTGTAACCATTTTGTGAAGAGGTACCACATCAGCCCTTCTCTAGTCCTGTGGAACTTCTCTCTCTAAGGATCTATTAAAAACATATGGAGGAGCGGCCTAGTGGTTGGGGCAAGGTACTTCAGGCCGGAAGGTCGGGGGTTCAAATCCCACTAGAGGACAGCAACCTTGGGCCGGAAGGACTGGGGTTTCTAGTCCCACAGGTGCTCCTTGTGGTCTTGGGCAAGCCACTTAACCCTCCATAGCCCATGTTCCCTGTAAAATAGTTATCTCCAAGTTATAATGCCCTGTTCAATGTAATTTCAGTTTGTTCAATGTAAACCGCACTGATGCAGAATAGCGCGGTATATAAGAGAATGTAAATAAATAAATAAATAAATAAATATTTTAACGGCCCTGTAAGAACCTCTCTGAGCTTTTTCATTATCCTGGGATGTATCCCATCCAGTCCCATGGCCTTGTCTACTTTCACTTTTGCAAGTTGTTCTAACACATTATCTTCTGTGAATGGTGTAGTGTCTACTCCATTCTCATTTGTATATTTGGGAATCACAGGTGGTCCTTCTCCAGAATTTTCTTTAGTAAAAACAGCAGAAGTGTTTGTTTAGCATTTTTGCTTTTTCAATGTCACTTTTCACAAATCCGTTCCCAGCACTTTTGAGTCCTGCAATTCCACCTCTGATTTTCCTCCTCTCCCGAATATACCTGAAGAAAGTTTTGTCGCCAAACTTCACATCTTTAGCCATCTTTTCTTCTGCCTTTCATTTTGCTATCCTTATTTCTCTTTTGTCTCTTTTAGTTTGATCCTGTATTCCTTTCTGTGTTCCTCCGTTTGTGAACTTCTGAATTTTGTAAAAGCTGTGTTTTTTGCCTTTATTAGTGCAGTCATTTCTTTGGAGAACCAAATAGGTTTTCTTTTCCTCTTGTTTTTATTTACTTTCCTTACATATGTATCTGTTGCCCTTTTATTGCCTCTTTTAGTTTAGCCCATTGCAATTCCACTTCCCTTATCCCCTCCCACCCTGCCAACTCCTCCTTTAGGTACTTGGCCATTTTACTGAAGTTAGTGTTTTTGAAGTCTAGGACTTTGAGCTTGCCGTGATTAGACTCCACCTTCGCTTTTATCACAGACCACACTGTGTGATGATCGCTGTTGCTCACCGGATATTCGACACGCTGTCTCTGTTGGTGAGCACTAAATCCAGCATCGAGCTTTCCCTGGTCGGTTCCATCACCATTCATCTAAGTAACGCATCTTGGAAGGCATCCACGATTTTTTTTACTTCTTTCCGGATTTGCAGAAGGAATACTCCAATTCACATCGGGTAGATTAAAGTTACCCAATATGATCACTTCCCCCTTCATGGCTATCTTTGCAATATCTATAATCCGTTTGCTCTCTATTTTTTTGGTTTGAGTTGGAGGCCTGTAGACTATACCAGTATGTTGACAATGCCATCTCTTCTTTCCAACACAATTCATAGCGCTTCTTCTTTTCCCCATGTTTCCTGCATTTTAGTAGCTTTAATATTGCTTTTGACATATAGGGCTATTTCTCCTCCTTTTCTATCCTCTCTATCTCTTCTAAATAGATTATAGCCAGCTATGGCTATATCCTATTCATGTGACAATGTGCAAGTCCATTTCCACCATTAGGGCTTCCAGGTCAGGCACTTCGTTGGCTAGGCTTTGAGCATTTGTGCTCATTGCTTTCCAGCATTTGTTGACTGTCTTGCCTGTATTTTGCATGGATTTTGTTCTACACGCTTCTTCCCACTTGCCATTGATTATGGTTTAGAAGTGTGGCTGTTTCTAATGCCCTTCTAATGCTTTTGCTGGGAGTGACATCTTGAACTTGTCCTTCTCCATCCATCTCCCTCTTTCCCTAGTTTAAATGTCTGTCCACATACTTCCTGAATTTTTCACTTAGGATCCTTTTCCCTGCGACAGAGAGATGTAGTCCATCAGCAGAGTATAGCCTCTTGTTGATCCATCTGTTTCCCCAGTTGCCTATATATCTAAATCTTTCTTGTTTGCACCAGGTTTGGAACCATGTATTAAAGTTGGTTATGCGATGCAGCCTTTCTGCCCCCTTACCAAGAAAATCTAGAACTTCTGAGAATGCTATAGTGTTAACAAAGGGAAGAACTAGCTGCAATGAAACGCACTTCTAGGATACAAACCGAACTAAGTCCGCCACTGCTCTCACAAAGAATCAAACATCCCAGGAACAAATGGATCACAGTGGGCTCTGGTAGGTTGCGACCTGTAACGCAGAGACACCCTATACATGAAGAGATATCCCTACATAATGCCTTCTCTGCCTTGGTTAATGAGGATGCCTAATCCATGGAAACTGAAGGGCCCTTAAATGAGACCGTCAATGCCCAATCTACTACTGATAAAGCACCAAATATGAAGAAAAAAATCACAAAACAGAAAACTACTACTACTTGGAGATTCCATCATCAGAGGCACCAACTTGGGAACACAGTTCAAAAGAGAGAAGATAGTCAAATGCCTCCCAGGCTCTTCAGCCAGCAGGAATACAAACCAAATTGTTGATGTGGTTAGTGCAGAAAGTGAGCACTCCAAAATTGATGATGTCATCCACTTGGTTACAAATGACCTGGCTAGAAACAGCGCCTCTACAGTTCAGAAGGACTTCCAGATTCTGGGAGAGAAACTCAAACCCATTGCTAACACTATAGCATTTTCAGAAGTTCTACCTATTTTTGGTAAGGGGGCAGAAAGGCTGCGTTGTATAATCAACTTTAATACATGGCTCCGAACCTGGTGCAAACAAGGATTTAGATGTATAAGCGACTGGGGAAATAGATGGAACAACAAGAGGCTATACTGTGTGATGGCCTACATCTCTCTGTCGCAGGAAAAAGAATCCTAAGTGAAAAGTTCAGGCAGTATGTGGACGGGCATTTAAACTAGAGAAAGGGGGTGACGGATGGGGAATGACAAGTTCAGGATGTCACTCCTGGCAAAAGCAGAACATCAGAAACAGACACACTTTTAAACCGCACATCAACGACAAGTGGGAAGAGGTGGTTAGAACAAAATCAATGCAAGCCAGTTAAATGCTGGAAAGCAATGAGCACAAATGCTTGAAGCTTAGCCAACAGAGCTCCTGACCTGGAAGCACTAATGGTGGAAATGGACTTGGACATTGTGGCCATTACAGACACATGGTTTAATGAATCGCATGAATGAGATATAGCCATAGCTGGCTATAATTTATTCAGAAGAGACAGAGAAAGTGGAAAAGGCGAAGGAGTAGCCTTATATGTCAAAAGCAATATTAAAGCTACTGAAATGCAGGGGGCATGGGGAAAAGAAGAAGCGCTCTGGATTGTTGGAAAGAGGAGATGGCACTGTCATCCATACTGGTATAGTCTACAGATCTCCGACTCAAATCGAAGAAATAGATAACAAATTGATTATAGATATTGCAAAGATAGCCACAAAGGGGGAAGTGATCATATTGGGTGATTTTAATCTACCCGATGTGGATTGGAGTATTCCTTCTGGAAAGAAGTAAAAAAAAAATTGTGGATGCTTTCCAAGATGCGTTACTTAGACAAATGGTGATGGAACCAACCAGGGAAAGCTCAATGCTGGATTTAGTGCTCACCAACGGAGATAGTGTATCAAATGTTTGGGTGGGTGCCCCTGTGAGCAGCAGCGATCATCACACGGTATGGTTTGAGATAAAAGCCAAGGTGCAGTCCAAGTCCTAGATTTCAAAAACATTGACTTCAGTAAAATGGCCAAGTACCTGAAGGAGGAATTGGCAGGGTTGGAGGGGATAATGGAAGTGAAATTGCAATGGGCTAAACTAAAGGTGGTAATAAAAGGGGCAACAGATAAATATGTAAGGAAAGTAAATTTATTTATTTTATTTATTTATTTCACATTTCTTATATACCGCCTTTCATGATATCAAGGCGGTTTACATTGAACAAACTGAAATTACATTGAAGAGGGCATTATAACTTGGAGATAACTATTTTACAGGGAACATAAAAACAAGAGAAAGAAACCTATTTGGTTCTCCAAAGAAGTGGCTGCTCAAATAAAGGCAGAAAACACAACTTTCACAAAATTCAAAAGCTTGCAAACAGAGAAACACAGAAAGGAATACAGGATCAAACTAAAAGAGAAATAAGGAAAGCAAAATCAAAGGCAGAGGAAAAGATGGCTAAAGATGTGAAGTGTGGCGACAAAACTTTCTTCAGGTATATTTGGGCGAGGAGGAAAATCAGAGGTGGAATTGCAAGACTCGAAGTGCTGGGAATGGACTCGTGGAAAGTGACATACCTGGATTGCTGCTGCTGCTTGCGGCTCCCCATGAGGGGGCCCCTATTTTTGCTATGGGTTTTCGGTAGCCTGTAGTTGGGGAGTCCCATATGTGAGGACTGACTTTCCTGCTTGTTCCTGGAGAAAGCGTAGTTACTCACCTGTAACAGGTGTTCTCCGTGGACAGCAGGAATCGGTCCTCACAACCCTTCCTCCTCTCCTTGGAGATGCTTCTTTACCATATTTTACTTTTTTCTGTCTGAGCTATGTCATTGACTGAGCAAGATGATACCCTTGGGTGGGAAGGGGACCATGCATGTGTGGAGCATCTCCCAAAGGCTTTCTTTGAAAGCTGGGGGGGTGCTTCCGCGAGGGCTCCATCGGTGCCGACGTCACCCATATGTGAGGACTGATTCCTACTGTCCCCAGAGAACACCTGTTACAGGTGAGTACCTACCCTAACCAGTACCCCACCATCTCAAGGGCAAGGGGTTCTACTCCAGGTACTTCCTTGTGCCAAAAAGGACAGGTGGCCTAAGTCCCATCCTCGACCTGCACAACCTCAACAAGTTCCTGTTGAGGGAGAAGTTCAAGATGCTCTCCCTTGGAAAATTGCTGCCCTGCCTCCACCAGGGAGATTGGCTATACCAGTGGTTCTCAAACCCAGTCCTGGGGACCCACCAGCCAGTCGGGCTTTCCGGATATCCACAATGAATATGCATGAGAGGGATTTGCATATACTGGAAGTAGAAGGCATGCAAATCTCTCTCATGCATATTCATTGTGGATATCCTGAAAACCTGATTGGCTGGTGGGACCCCAGGACTGGGTTTGAGAACCACTGGGCTATGCTGCTTAGATCTGAAGGATGCCTATAGCCACATCCTAATTCACCCCAACCACAGGCAGTACCTGTGGTTCATAGTGGGGCGCAGGCACTATCAGTACAGGGTGCTGCCTTTCAGCTTGGCCTCCGCCCTGAGGGTCTTTACAAAATACCTGGCAGTCGTGGCCGCTTTCCTCCACTTCCAGGAGGTGTTTGTCTTCCCCCTACCCGGACAACTGGCTCACAAAGGGAGGCACGGCCTCAGAGGTGTGACAGGCCACTGCATGCACCATCCAGGTCCTGCAGTACTTGGGCTTTGTCATAAACTACCCCGTCTCATCTCCTTGTGACACAATGCTGGCGTTCATCGGGGCAAAACTGGACACTCTCTAGTCAAAGGCCTTACTGCCCGTGGACCGAGCCGACCACCTCAGGGCTCTGGCATGGGATATACAGCACCGTCCCTCTGTGCCCGCTTGGCTCCTTCTGGCCTTCTCGGACACAAGGCCTCCACGGTTCACATCACCTCGACGCTTGCCTCCATGTGAGAGCCACACAATAGTATCTCCGAAACCAGTCAACTCAGGTCATGGGGCTCCTCCGAGATAGAGTTTCCATAGCCCCTCAACTGGTGTACTCTCTGACCTAGTTTGACTCCCCAATATCTTGAGGTAGGCATGCCCTTTCTCCAGGTACAAGCAGGAAGTCAGTCCTCACTTATGGGCGACGTCAGCACCGACGGAGCCCGCGCAGAGCAATTCCCCAGCTTTCAAAGAAAGCCTTTAGGATTGCTGCCACACATGCATAGTCCTCTTCCTGCCCAAGGGTGCCATCTTGCTCAGTCAGGTCCCTTGCTCAGTCTCCCTTTTTCTGCAGAGCCTTTCGGACGCATGTCCTCGTCCCTCGGAAAAACATTTTTCGCCGTAACAGGCCTCTCTATTTTCCGGTTGCACCGGTCCTCTTCCAGTCCTTCCCCTGCTCTGTCCTTCTAGAGCTATCAGGGATACTTTTTTCTTCTCATTTTTTCTTTACGGGCTTCGCGCCCTTTTTCTTCCTCTAACCGCTGGCTGCGTGGGGTCTTCAACCTCGCAGGGCCATTTTTGCCCCCATGGCCACTGGCTTCAAAAAATGCAATAGATGCTCTAGGAACATATCGCTTACAGACACGACTGTTGTCTGCAGTGCCTCGGAGCCAACCATGATCTGGAGCTCTGTTCGCTCTGCAAGAAAATGTCCTCTAAGGCCCTGCTCAGCCGTAAGCAGAAGTCCGAAGACATTTTCCAGAAGGCCGCCTCGGAATCCCCGGTGGCACCCTCGGAATCCCCGGTGGCACCCTCGGAATCCCCGGTGGCACCCTCGGAATCCCCGGTGGCACCCTCGGTTGCCCTCTCGGTTGCCCCACACTCTCGGCGGCACTCCAACCAGGGGTCCCCTTAGATGGAGCAGCGCAAAAAGAAGAAGGCCTCAAAGTCGCTGTCGTGGGCTCCTGACAAGCGCGAGCACTCCCGCGCTCGGTTGCTTAGCCCCCTTCGGCATTCCCGAGAGTCGGATAAGGAGCGGCCCCGCAAGGTACCCCGCACGGAAGCGGAGGCTTCCGGTGAAGGCGCCCAGTCTCCTGAGGGCCTTCCCGGTGAGGACCCCCTCTCCTCCTCAATGCCCAACCCGGTGACCCCAGGGTCGGTGTCACAGGGCCGCATGCTGGTGCTGCAATGCAGCTTTTTTGCGTTCATTGCTTCCCAGCAGGCGCTCACGGCCAGCTTTGCTGACTGGCACCCAGAGACCGTGGGTCCCTCGCATGGGACACCGAAATCCGTCCAGGAAACGCCCGAGAGCCACAGGCCTTGTGAGGGTCATCGATGTCTTTCTCGCTTGCCCTCCCGTTCCTTGGAGGCGAGGTCATCCAGGGCCTCCGGCTCCAAGCGAGCACCGGCTATTCGACAGGGCCATCTGCCTGGCTCGGACTCCTCGACCGATGTCTCGGAGTGGGAATCTGATAGGGACACCTCCCCGGAAACCTGTACCCACCGGGACTTTCCGTCGGACCTCTCACGCCTGTATTCCAGTGGCGCTTGCCTCCTGAGGACACCTCCTTCTTGGTGTTCATTCGGGACATGGCACGGGCCCTTAACCTGGCCACTAAGGCCGAGGAGGACCCTCATGCTGAAGAACTCGACATTCTTCAGTATGAGTCCCCGCCCAGGGAATCCCTCACTGTGCTGGTACCTCCTATTCTATCTCGGCTGCTGTTCCGCATGTGGGAGGCCCCCGCCTCGGTCCCTATCGTGAACAAGCACCTTGACACGATGTACAAGGTACAACGTGGGCCAGGTTTCCGATAGACCCAACTCCCACACACCTCGACAGTGGTGGAATTGGTCATGAGGAAGCAAAAGAGCCTGAAATCGCACTCGTCGGTACCACCCAGCCGAGAGCTGCGAGCTCTTGATGCCCTGGGCCGCAAGGCCTACCAAGGCTCTATGTCTCTTGTCATTTCCACAATATTTAGGGATTACTCCATACAAACATTAAGTCAATGACTTATAGAATTGAAGGTGAAACAATTTAGTGAAAAAGCTTTAAAACGCTTCAAATATTTTGTTTTATTTTATTTATTTTATTTCTCCCACTGTTTTGTCTCAGACTGATAGCGCTCAGAAACAGTAATGGTTCTATATGAAAACAGAACTTCAGCGCTCAATTGCATCAATGACTCAGTGGGAGACTCTTTTTTTTACTATTTCTAAATTAATTTAAAGCCTTCTTTTTTCCATCACCATATGACAAAAAGTACTATTAAATTATATAAGTATTCGTTTTATCCTCTGTAAGATACTTAACTCGCTTATCTCAATTATATCCTCTACGCCTCCCTCGACACCGTCTAAGCATTTCACTCCTTGCTGGAGTTTCTTCAGGAGGGTCTGAAAGTATAAAAAGTATTAATAGTACCAGCTATCCCTTCTAAAAACATTTCCACATTGATTAAAGTAAAATATTCAAAAACAATTGGAAATCACGTCGTTGATTTATAAAAAATAAAGAGATTACATTATATCCCATCAACTCACTTGTCATTTCCAGGCATACCTACTGTACATCGGTATGTTTCTGCACGATTTGGCTAAGGAGCTCAGAGGTTTTTCCGCGGGCCTCGAGGGAGAGCCCCTCAATAGATTCGGCACTCTGTTGAAGTCTGTTGCAGACTGCTCTAAGTACCTCTCCTGAGCCTCCTACGATGGGTTTGAGACATCGGCTGGGGTGGCGGCCGCGGGCATTGGGGCCCGCCGCCAGGCATGGCTCAAGTCCTCAGACTTGGAGCAATGGGTGCTGGAGAAACTCCTGGATGTGCCCCCTGCCTCAGCGAGCAGCTCTTCGACAAGCCAATGGAAGATAAGGCTGTGGAAATAGAGACGGAGTTTGTCACCAGAACCCGTCTCTCATGCAAGACCTCCACTCTGCCTCAAAAGAAGCAGCCAGCCAAGAAGCCCTTTTTCCCTAGAAAGTGCCTCCAGTACCAGGGCTATCCGCCCTATCTGGCTACACCCACGCCGACCACTCCGGCGCATAATAAATCTGGCCAAGGGCATTGTAAGCTGAAGGGGCCAAAGGCCCAGACACCAGCTCCTCCACAACCCACCCAGGGGTTTTGACGCCATTGGTATAGCCCCTCGCCCGCCGGCGACGCAGCAGCCTGTGGGGGGACGCCTGTCCTACTTCGCCCTGTCGTGGGCCTTCATCACCTTGGACACCTGGGGTTCTCTAGGTCATCCGAGGCGGCTATCGCCTCTGCTTCGACAGGCAGAACCTCCTCGACTCCCTGCGCACCAGCTTCTGCTGCAGTGGGAATTGCATTCTCTCCTTGCCCAACGGGCAGTTGAGAAGGTCCCTCCGCACCTTCATGGTCGGGGCTTCTATTCCCGGTACTTCCTCGTCCAGAAAAAAACATGGGGTCTGCGACTCATCCTTGACCTCCGCAGGTTAAACACGTTCCTGGTGCGGGAGAAATTCAAGATGCTATCTTTTGGCGTTCTGCTGCCCTTCCTCCGGCAGGGTGACTGGCTATGCTCCTTGGGTCTAAAGGACGCTTACACCCCATCTTAATGCACCCTCAGCACAGGCAGTATCTGCGCTTCAGGGTGCAGGGAGAGCACTTCCAATACAAGGTGCTCCCCTTTGCCCTTGTGTCTGCCCCGCGAGTCTTCACAAAGTGCCTCGTCGTGGTTGCTGCTCACCTTCGGCGTCAGGGCATGCCAATCTTTCCCTTCCTCGACGACTGGCTCGTTAAGGACTCCTCGGTCGAAGAGGCTCAGCGAACAATGTCGCGCACTATTCTTCTCTTAGAGAGCTTGGGGTTCTTGGTCAACTACCCAAAAGTCTCACTTCGAGCCAGTACAGGCTCTCGAGTTTATCGGGGTTCGTCTCGATACTCAGCAGGCGACTGTCTTCTTACTGGTAGATCGCACAACCCGCCTCCGAGCTCTAGCGGCTCGCGTCCAAAGCGCTCCTCAGGACATCACTCGGACTGTGCTACATCTCCTGGGCCACATGGCCTCGACACCGTGCATGTGGTCCCCCACGCCCGCCTGCACATGCGGACGGCTTAGTGGTGTCTCAGTGCCCAATGGAGCCAGTCCCTCGGACACCTCAGGGACCCCGTCAAGGTCCTCCCCGACCTCCGCCTGTCCCTGAGCTGGTGGCAAAACCCTACAATCTTCTGCAGGGATTGCCCTTCCAGGCCCCGCAGCATGATGCGGTGCTGACAACAGGCGCTTCCCTGTTAGGGTGGGGAGCCCACTTTGGGCCGCTATGCACGCAGGGGCAATGGTCACCCGAGGAATCTCAGCAACAAATAAACTTGCTCGAACTCCTTGCCTGCCTCCAGCACGTGCATCTCCCCCGCTTTTGTGAGCCGGTGCCGCATCCAAGCAGGGAGAGCCCTGATACATTTCTCCTGGATTGGTCATTCAGCCTACTCTATGCATTTCCTCCCTTCCCCCTCATTGCGAGGACCCTTTTCAAGGCCCAGCAGGACAGGGCATCGTTGATTCTCGTGGTCTCCTGGTGGCCTCGGCAGCCTTGGTTCCCGCTCCTGCTCTGACTGTTAACGGAGCCTCCTGTTCCCCTGGGCTCTGCCCCGGGTTTGCTGACACAGGAAGAGGGTCGGGTGCTGCACCCGAACCTAACCTCCCTATCCCTCATGACATGGTGGCTGAACAGGTCTCTCTAGCCTCTCTGGCCCTTCCAGAGGAGGTCAAGGAAGTCCTCCTCACCTTCAGGAAGGACTCCACTAGGCGAGCCTATGCCTTTAAGTGGAGACGCTTCTGTCTGGTGCTCGGAGCGCCAGATCGACCCCTTCTCGTGCCTCCAGTACCTCCTCCATCTCTCGAGGGAAGGGCTGAAGTCGAATTCTGTCAGGGTACACCTGAGCACCATCTCGGCGAATCACCTTCCCATCGAGGGAAAACCCCTCTTGGGGCAGCCGTTGGTCTCTCGCTTTATGCGGGGTCTTTTGCTTTCCAAGCCACCCATCTGCCCTCCCCTGGTGGAATGTGACCTGAATGTAGTGCTCATGCAGCTCACCCGTTCACCTTTTGAGCCAATGGCCAACCTATTTATATCCTTTTGAAGGTGTGGCATCCAGAATTGCACACAATACTCCAAATGAAGTCACACCAGAGACTTATATAGAGGTACTGTTGGCCATTCCTCTCCCTATGCACCAAAGCATCCTTCTTGCTTGTACTTTCACCTTTTCTACCTGTTTAGCTGCTTTAAGATCATCAGACACAATCATGCCCAGGTCCTGCTTTTCTTTTGTGGACAGAAGTACTTCACCCCTACACTGTATCAGCCCTCAGATTTTTGCATTAAATCTCAGCTGCCAAATTCGAGACCCTTCTTCCAGCTTAGCTAGATCCCTCCTCATGTTATATACTCCTTCCTGGGTGTCTACTCTATTGCAGATTTAGGTATCATCCGTAAAGAGGCAAACCTTACCTGACAGCCCTTCCTTAATATCACTAACAAAGATGTTAAAAAGAATCGAACCAAGGACAGATTCCTGTGGCACACCACTGGTAACCACTTCCTCTTCAAAGTGAGCTCCATTTACCTGTACCCTTTGCTGCCTCCCACTCAATCAATTTCTAACCCAATCAGTAACTTTAGGGTCCATCCCTAGGGTGCTCAGTTTGTTTATAAGTCGTCTGTGCGGAACAGTGTCAAAGGCTTTACTGAAATCTAAGTACACCACATCTAGGGCTCTCCCTCTGTCCAACTCACTGGTCACCCAGTCAAACAAATCGATCAGATTTGTCTGACAAAAACTGCCACTGGTAAATCCATACTGCCTCAGATCCTGCAACACATTGGACTCCAGAAACCTCACTATTCTCTCTTTAGCAGTGTTTCCAATAATTTACTCACCACAGAGGTTAGACTAACCAGCTTGTAGTTTTCAACCTCATCCTTACTTCTGCTTTTGTGTAAAGGTACTACATGTGCCTCTCTCCAGTCCTCTGGGACCACTTCCGACTCCTAAGAAGCATTGAAAAGGTCACTCAGTGGAGCCACTAGAATTGAAAAGGTCACTCAGTGGAGCCACTAGAACGTCTCCAAGTTTCTTCAGTATTCTTGGATGTATCCCATCTGGTCCCATCGCTTTATCTACTTTTAGTTTAGCTAGTTCCTCACAAACACAGTCTTCTGAAAATCGTTTGAGCTCCCCATCACTTTTTTTCACATTTGTGAGTGTTTTCTGAGGTCCAAATCCTGGCCCTTCATCTGTAAACACAGAACAGAAATATTTGTTAAACAAGTCCATTTTATCATCTTCAGCTTCTACATATTCCTCCCCTTCACCCTTGAGTCTGACATTTATAAATGACCTGGAAATGGGAATAACAAGTGAGGTGATAAAATTTACAGACAAAAAATTATTCTGAGTTGTTAAAATACAAGAGGTTTGTTAAAAAGTACAAGAGAATCTTGAAAAATTTGCATATCCAAATGGCAGATGAAATTTAATGTGGACAAGTGCAAAGTTATATACTTAGGGAAGAATAACTCAAATTATGGTTACATGATTCAAGGTTCTACATTAGGAATCATCACCAAGTAAAAGGATCTGGTCATCATCGTGGAATATTTATTTATTTATTTAGACAGATTTGTATGCCACCTTATCCTTCAATCAAGGTGGTCACGTCACATCAAAATTGGAGGGTTACATTTAACAGGGTACGTGTAAACATTTA
Source organism: Ichthyophis bannanicus (assembly GCA_033557465.1). Lineage (NCBI taxonomy): Eukaryota > Metazoa > Chordata > Amphibia > Gymnophiona > Ichthyophiidae > Ichthyophis > Ichthyophis bannanicus. Next base: position 1,369,373,974 of record CM066031.1, read on the forward strand.
GACGGTACAGTTACTTATCAGCATTTAGACAGTACAATTAAAGGTAACATTTAACATGAGGGTATTTAATAACGCGGTATGATAAACTTGTGTGTGTGGATAGGATGGGTGCGTGCTTAGTTGGCGGCAGAAGTAGTATTTCAGTATGGGTATGGGATGTTGCCTGGATGCTCATGTGTTTCTATAAATAAACATGTTTTGAGGTCTTTGCGGAAGTCTGTGAGGTCATCTAATGCCCTCAGGCTCGTTGGGAGGGAGTTCCATAGTGTGGATGCCAGTAGTGATGGTGCTCTTTTTGAAGTTGTTTGTTTGGTTTTGTGATAGCCTGCAGGTGTGACGATCATGTTGTCATTATTTTATTTATTTATTTAACAGTATTTTTAAACCGCCTTATCTTATAAATCAAGGTGGTATCACAGCAAACAATCGGGTAAAGTGAGTGTGTTAATCATGCAGTGAGGGTGCAATTTAGTTGAGTGTGTGTTGTATCGTGTGCTAGATTGGGGTGAGCTATGTACAAGGTGTGGTGTGTTGCGTGCTAGAATGGTTTGAGCTATGTACAGAGTGGGCTATATACAGTGGTGCTGTAAGACATTATCTGTACAGACAGCAATATGTGCTGTTATACATTCTCTTAGGTTCTTCTTAGTCTGTTGCTGATATCCCTTGTTATAATGTTTTGGAGCACGTCTGCTGAGAGATGGTGAATGACTTTGAAGATGATCATGATTGTTTTGTATTTAGCTCTTGCCACCATTGGGAGCCAGTGCAGTTGTTTTTTAGGACGGGAGTGATGTGCTCGGTCCTTGGTGTGTCTGTAATGATGCGTGCTGTGGTGTTTTGTACCATCTGTAGTGGGTGGAGTGTCTGCCGAGGAAGGCCTTGATATAGTGAGTTTCCATAATCAAGCAGTGGTGTAATACATTGAAACCCTCTGCCATTGTACAGCAGCAGCCAAGAAATCAAATAGAATGCTAGGAATCATAAGGAAAGAAATAGAAAATAAAACCAAATATATTATAATACCTCTGTATTGCTCCATGGCGCAACCATACCTTGAATATTGTGTGCAATTCTGGTCACCATATCTTTAAAAGGATATAGTAGAACTGAAAAGGGTACAGAGAAGATCGACCAAAATGGTAAAGGGGATGGAAAGATATCCCTATGAGGAAAGGCTTAAAAGGTTAGGGCTTTTCAGCTTAGAAAAGAGACAGCTGAGAGGAGACATGATAGAGGTCTATAAAATAATGAATGGAATGGAAAGGGTAAATGTAGATTGGTGGTTTACTCCTTCAAAAAAGTAGAAAGACTAGGGGACACGTAATGAAGCTGCAATGCAGCCCATTTAAGACTAATTGGAGAAAAGTTCTTCGCTCAACACATAATCAAATTCTGGAATTTGTTACCAGAAGATGTAGTAAAAGCTATTAGTGTAGCTGGGTTTGAAAGAGGTTTGGACAAGTTCCTGGAGGAAAAGTCCATAAGTCTTAATTAAATTGGACCCGGGAAATCCACTGCTTACCCCTGGGACAAGCAGCATTGGGATCTGTCTACCTTTTAAAAACCTGACAGGTACTTGTGACCTGGATTGGCCACTGTTGGAAACAGGATACTGGTCTTAGTCTGACCCAGAATGGCATATCTTATGTTCTAACAAAACTCTATACTTAATAAACTAATATGATAGCTACCCCATAATCAGACCCCATGAAAAAGATATGAAAAATGTCTTTATCAGGAGGATTCCAAAACAACTTTTTAACACCAGAAAACTACTCCATCTCAAGGTAAGTTCAGTATTTACTGTTTTATATTCTTTCAATGCAAATGAAAAGAAATGGTCTGTGATCATTGGTTAGTTTTTCTGGTAAATGTGAGCTCTTTGTTTTATGAATAGTACCCTTTGGCCTTTTGTTTTCCTGTTCTTTTAGTCATTCTGTAGCTTTTCCGGGGTAATTCTTGAAGTCTTCAAGGGCCACACTAGCCTCCCTACTCATCCTAAACCCCTCCCATCAGCATTTTGCCTAGAAATCTCTAAGCACTATTCCTTTTCCTATATGGGTCCCCAACTCAGGAGCTCCCTCTCACTTGACCTGCAACAGGAACCCTCCTTTTCAAAAATTTAACAAAACAAAACTCGAGGCCTGAATTTTCCAACATGCCTTCCCTAAAACCCTTTCTGAATGAACCCTCCCTACCTTGAAGACACTACCTGCCTTTCTTCTCTCTTTCTTCCACCTTATTTTGTCCACAATGATTTAAAATATCTTCCTTTTTTCTTTTCTGTCCCCACTTCTCTCCCTCTTGATTGATTTTTATTGTAAATTGCCATGATGCCTTTCTGAGCTCCTAGATGGTATAGCAAATACAAGTAATAAATAAAATAAATTCATATGACATGTTTTCATACATTTGATCTAATAATCAAGTTAAATTGACTATTTTGTCCCTAAAAGGACCACCGCGAACTGAAAACCATAGTAACATGTTGAGTATTATCTCCAGGAACAAGCAGGAATGCAGTCTTCACATATGGGTGAACGTCACCGGCGAAGCCCGTGCAGGAATGCTCCCCAGCATCCAATAGGAAAGCCTTTAGGAGCATTCCACTGCGCCTGCATGCCTGCCTGCTTTCCCACCTTCCCAACTTTTCTCCTCAGTTCTTTGTATTCCGCGGAGCCAGCAGGAATATCATCCTGTCACAGCTGAAATGCTTATCTTTTTTTGTGGAACATTGTGTTTCTACCTTCCTGTTGACGCCGGTTCCATCGAAGCCAACAGTGATCCCGGTAATTTTTTCTTTTTTTCTTTTACAAATGTTTGTTTCTTTCCTCTTCATTTTCAACACAGTTTTCACCACTAAACTAGGCTTCCATAGCCTTACTTTCAATCCCGAAGAAATGGAAAAGCCAACTAGTAGCTTTAAAAAATGTACCAAGTGTGCTGGTACCATATCGGTCACTGATAAACATGACTGCTGGCTAAAATGTAGGGTCCTGAACGTCAACCCAATTCTTGTCCTTTGTGCCAGCAAATGACAAAGAGGCCTGAAGAACCGAGCCAGACAATACAGGTCACTGTTCGCCTCAGACTCGCTTTCCATTTCATCAAGGACATTGACTTCCTCTCATGGGTCTCAGGTTTCTTCAAAGTCCAAACATAAAAGTAAGTCAAATTCTCTAGCTGCTCCGAAGTCATTGGCATTAGCATTGAACACCAATACAGAGACCAGAGATCAGTCCCAGCATAAGCATCACGACTCCCCTATGGGTGCTTCCAATGAAGACCGGCCAGCCAAACAGCCCCGTTGGGAGGATCTGTCCTCCGAAGCACAAGAGCGGCTCTGAGACGTTCCTGAGGCATTGACCTCTGGAGAGCTACCAGTTCGATGTTCTGGGATGGTGGCTCAGAGCCCTGTGGGTGATTCCAACCAGACATCAGTCATCTCCCTAGACCAATGCATGCTGGCTCTTGAGAGGAGTTTGGCGGCCCTCCTGGCAGCCTCAGTACTGATAACATTAAGAGCTCCAGGAATGCAGGCTTCGACACAGATCCTACAGCCAGGTGTATCGGCTCCGATGCCGGCCCTCGAACCAGCATCGTCGGAACCGCCAGAGGCTGCTACCTTTGTTGGAACCGACTAATACCCCCAGTATCCAACAGACTCAGACTGCCATGGCTCGCAGTTCTGATACCTCCAGGCATTGGTATCGGCATCAACCTTCAATGTCCATGAAGTATCAAGGTCTAACCCAAGACCGCCAATACTTTGACTTCTTACCAGACTCTGATTTCACTTCTTCAGAATCTGACGAGGGATCACTCTATTCCCGAGAACTTCCAGACATCCCTTCGGACCCTTCGCCGCGTCAGGAACGGCATCGTTCCCCATCTGAAATGTCCTTTCAGGACTTCATATGTGACATGAAGCAGAGCTCGACATCACAGTAGCCTCGGAAAAGGAACCGAGGGAAGACGAATTGGAGATATTCCATTACCCTCCCACGCCTAAGGTGGCAGCTACATTACCGATGCATTGGATCCTGGAGGATCTTATGCTCCGAATGTGGGAGGTCCTGCTCATGGTTCCGTCTGTCAGCAAGAGGCTCAATACCATGTACCGAATACCAGAGTGCCCAGGCTTCCAAAAACCTCAGCTCCCCCACCACTCAATGTTAGTGGAATCAGTGATATGCCGAATAAAGTGCTCTAAAAACCATTAATCCATGCCATCTTTTCAGAGACTTGAGGACACTCGATGCCTTTGGGCGTGCTTCCAGGCATGCATGTTGGCCTTCAGAATCAACTCTTACATGCTGTACATGGGCATGTTTCTGAAGGATGTCACAAGGGATTTGGAGACTTTCAGACTCCTGCTTCCCGAGGATAAGTGGAGTGCATTCTATATACTCATCAAACAGGGCTAGAACACTTCTAAGTTTCTTACCAGAGCCTCTTTTGATGCCTTTGAATCAATAGGCAGGCTTCAGCAGTCTGCATTAGGGCTCGCAGAATGTCTTGGTTACAGGCATCAGATCTCGAGCAATGGGTCCAGGATAAACTGGCCAATATCCCATGTACTGGAGAAAATCTTTTTGACAAGGATTGGAGGGAAAAAGCAGGGGCGATTGAGACAGATGATCTCACCCTAAAACACCTTTCCAAGAAAACAGCTGACACATCCAAGAGGAAGGCTCTTCCCAAGAAATCTTTCTATTCTAAAAAGAAGATATACTACCTTTCTTACCCACCTTCTGCTGCCCATCAGCCTCAGACGAGACAGTGGGGCCCTCGCCAACCCAAGGATCCAAAGCCTCAACCACCTGCACAGACAAAACCTGTGCCTGGTTTTTGACTCCTTCCAAGAGAGTATTTCCAATCTGCCCCTGGAGGGGCCCCAGCCCTTTCACATAGCAGGCAGACTTTGTCACTATGCCACAGGTGCCACCTCATATCATCAGAGCAGTGAACACTCTAGATTGTCCAAGGGGGTTATCAGGTTCACTTCAAAACCTTACTCCCCACCAGATTCACAGGGGATTATCCCATGCAACACCTTCAAAGCATTCTCTTAAAAGAAGAGGTGACCACCTTTTTGTCCCAGGGTGCAAAAAGAGTTCCTTCTCCTCAAGAAAGAATGGGTTTTAATCTCCATATTTTATCATTCCAAAGAAAACAGGAGGATTCAGACCCATCTTGGATCTCAGAGACCTAAACAGGTTCATGGCCCAAATGATTTCTCTAGAAACTCTTCTACCATACCTCCAGAGATATGATTTGACTATGTTCTCTAGACCTAAAAGAGGCGTATAAGCATTTACTGATCCATCCCTTGCACAGACAGTATCTGTGCTTCATGTTTCAAGGAAATTTTATTTATTTTATTTATTTATTTAGTTAGACAGTTTTGTATACCACCTTATCCTTCAATCAAAGTGGTCGACACAATTGGGGGATACATTTTAACACGAGGGGATATGAGACACATACACTAATACTTACAGGGAACATGGGCAATGGAGGCTTAAGTGGCTTGCCCAAGACCACAAGGAGCAGCTGTGAGACTAGAAACCCCAGTCCTTCCGGCCCAAGGTTGCTGTCCTCTAGTGGGATTTGAACCATCGACCTTCCGGCCTGTGGTACCTTGCCCCAACCACTAGGCCACTCCTCCCTCATATCATTATCAATACCGAGTTCTCCCTTTCGGTCTAGCCTCTGCCCCAAGAGTCTTCATAAAATACATGTCAGTAGTCTCTGCCTACCTACAAACCTTGCGAATATTTGTCTTCCTTTACTTAGACGATTGGCTGATCAGGGGAAACTCCTCTCAGGAGGTAAGATTCTCCCTTCATCGCACCATCACAGTGCTTCAACTCCTGGAATTTGTCATAAACTTCCCAAAGCCTCACCTCACTCCAACCCAGCGACTGGAGTTCATTGAAGCACTCTTAAACACCCCCACAGGCCCGAGCTTTCCTCCTTCAAGATTGCTGTACTCACCTCATTGAGCTGGCAAGAAAGGGTACAACAGCAAAGCCGAGTAATAGCTCAAGAGATGCTGAGACTATTAGCAAACATGGCCTCCACGGTCTATGTCGTCCCGTACACTCGATTAGACATGTGACAAGCGCAGTGGACTCTGTCTTCCCAGTGGATGCAAGCAAAGGTTTGACTCGGAGACCAGATTCACATCACCCCTCAGTAATGATGTCTCCCACAGAACTTACTCATTGGGTCACCTTTTCAGATGCCTCCACCTCGTTGCACCCTGATAATGGATGCTTCCAAGCTGGGTTGGGGGTCGCATCTAAATGACCTGACCACACAGGGACTGTGGACACAACAGGAATCTACCCAGCAGATCAACCTGCTAGAACTATGTGCACTGACAAATGCTCTTCGGGTTTTTCATCCCCAACTTTAAGGTCAACCTGTTCTAGTCAGGACGGACAACCAAGTTATGTTCTACATGAACAAACAGGGAAGAATGAGGTCTCATTCCCTCTGCGAGGAAGGGATTCGTCTGTGGTCCTTTGCCATCTCACACCGCATTCACCTCAGAGCGGTGTACCTCCCAGGTGAACTCGATGTCCTTGCGGACAAGCTAAGCTATATCCTTCCTCCACACAAACGGACCTTCCATTGGGAGATGGTTACTCACATCTTCCAGACATGGGGAACCCCATTCCTAGATCTTTATGCCACTCCGCAAAATACACAGCTTCCACGCATCTGCTCCAGGGTTCCATCACTGTACCAACAGGCTCCGGATGCCTTCCTTCTCTATTGGTGACAGGGACTGCTCTACACATTCTCCAGGACCAAGCAGGAAGTCAGTCCTCACATATGGGTGACGTCGGCGCCGACGGAGCCCTCGCGGAGCAATTTTCCCCAGCTTTCAAAGAAAGCCTTTGGGAATTGCAGCACGCATGCGCGGTCCTCTTCCCGCCCAAGGGTGCCATCTTGCTCAGTCTTCTTTTTTCCGCGGAGCCCTACAGACGTTGTTTGTAATTCCCCACAGAAAAGTTGATTTTATTTATCTTTTTTCTCGGTTTCGACGCCGGTTCTTTTCCCACCCGGACCCGCGACGCCGGTTGCGAGTCCGTTCTTTATTTTTCGGGTTTTTTGTCCTTCGTGACAGATTTCGCGCCTTTTTACTTTTTCACTGGCAACCCGGTCTTTTGACCTCGCAGGGGCCCTTTTTCCCCCGATGGCTGCCAGCGGGTTTAAGAAGTGTGACCTGTGTAAGAAACTCATGTCTCTTACCGACACACATGACTTCTGCCTCCGCTGCCTCGGACCCGATCATGACCCGATGACCCGATGATCTGTGGTCCGTGTGGCAAAATGTCCTCAAAAGCGTTGAGGAGTCGGCAGCATCAGCGGGAACGTATCTTCTCTGACTCCGGCCGGGCTCGGACCTCGTCAGAGGTTTCGACGTCTCGGGACTCTGGTCCTGAGCATCGTCGAAGTTCCTCTGAAAGTGGGTCTCCTACCCGGGAACATCATCGGAAGAAGAAACCCGCGAGGGCGGGATCGGTGGACGCTCCTGGTTCCTCGAGGGCCAGGTCGCATAGCCCCGATTCCCGTCCCGGGTCCTCGGAGGTGGAGAGGCCTTCCAAACATCCTCGTCTCGAGATGGACTTGCCCGCTCACGTGAGTACTGTTGTCCTCGTGGACTCGCCTCCGAAGGAGCCGACGTCGGGCCCGACGCCATCGGGGGCTGCTGGGTCTCCTGAGCTCGGACTCAGGTTGACGGCCTTGGAGAGCAGTCTGACTGCCTTCATGGACCAGCAGCGGGCATTGATCGCTGGCCTCGCCGGTGCTTCTGCCCTGACCGCCGGGCCGTCGACCTCCAAGTCGACCCCGGAGACCGAGCCGATCCTCGAGTCCATGAGGGCTCGAGTCGATCCTCGGTTGCGGTCTCCTTCGGCCTCCCATTCGGGACCGAGGTCGTCGGGGCGGATGGCATCGATGCCCGCCCGACCGTAGCCGCTCGACTCCTCTTCCGAGGAGTCGGCCTGGGAATCCGAGGAAGAAGAGTCACCTGGTTCCTTTCGAAACTCGGTGTGTCCCATCGGACTCCCCCGAGTCCGAACCTCGGAGACGGTCCCCCCCGGAGGATACCCGGTTCTCGGACTTCGTGCGGGATATGGCCAATGCCTTGGCCTTCCCCGCGGATCCCGAGGAGGAGCCTCGAGTCGAAGAGCTCGATGCCCTCCAATATGACTCTCCCCCGAAGGAGGCCTTTATTGTACCGGTTCCTCCGATGCTGGAACGACTTCTCTTCCACATGTGGGAGAGCCCGGCGGCGTCGCCGGTGTTAAGCAAGCGGGTCGATTCCATTTATCGAGTCCGCAAGAGCCCCGGGTTCCAAAAGGCACAACTACCGCACCATTCCATGGTGGTGGAATCGGCCATGCATAGACTTAAGAGTCAAAAAATGCACTCCTCGGTGCCTCCCGGTCGGGAGGCTCGCAGCCTGGATGCCCTCGGTAGAAAGTGTTTCCAGGGCTCTATGCTTGCTTGTCGTGTCCAGACCTACCAGCTCTACATGGGCATGTATCTCCGAGACCTGGCTAAAGAAATAGCCGGGTTCTCTGCTGGTCTCTCCGACGAACCTTTGCAGAGGTTCCAAACCTTGTCAACTGGTATTCGGGAGTGTTCAAAGTTTATCTCTCGAGCAGCCTACGATGGTTTTGAGGCATCGGCTCGAGTAGCCGCAGCCGGCATCGGTGGCCGCCGCCAGGCTTGGCTTCAGATATCCGACCTCGAGCCATGGGTGCAGGACAAGTTGGTCGATGTCCCCTGCAGAGGCAAAAACCTCTTTGGCAAGCCCATGGATGAGAAGGCTGCACAGATCGAGACCGAGACTGTCACCAGGACTCGTCTCTCAAGGAAGACCTCTGCCCCTCCTCAGAAGAAGAAGGGCTCGGGGAAAAAGCCCTTTTACCCGAGGAAGGCGGCTGCCTATCAACACTACCCTCATTATCAAGCTCAGCAGCTCCCCCACAGGGTAAGCAGGCCAAGGGACGGGGTAATGGGTCCCGTAGGCAGCAAGCCCTCAAGCCTGCACCACCGGCCCCTGCTCAGCAGGGTGGGGGTTTTTGACTTCATCAGCATAGCCTCTCCCCCTCAGCTGGTTTCTCTCAGCACAGGAGGCCGGCTGGTCCACTTTGCCCACAGGTGGTCCAACATCACCACAGATACCTGGGTGCTTCACATAGTTCAAAAGGGCTATCTTCTTCACTTTCACCAGGTACCTCCCTCCTATTTTCCAGGGGAGCCTCTTCGACTCCCTCTGCACAAGGACTTACTCCTTCAGGAGTTAGCAAGTCTCCTTCAGGAACAGGCTGTGGAACCGGTACCCCACCACCTGAAGGGTCAAGGGTTTTACTCCAGGTACTTTCTGATACCAAAAAGAACAGGAGGCCTCAGACCCATCCTGGACTTGCGCAACCTCAACAAGTTCCTTGCAAAGGAAAAGTTCAAGATGCTTACCCTTGGAATCCTGCTGCCCTACCTCCAGCAGGGAGACTGGCTATGCTCCTTGGATCTAAAGGATGCGTATACTCATATCCTTATTCATCCAGACCACAGACAATATCTCAGGTTTGTTGTGGGAGGAAATCATTACCAGTACAGAGTACTGCCCTTTGGCCTATCCTCCGCCCCCAGGGTGTTCACCAAATGCCTGGCAGTGGTGGCGGCCTATCTAAGACTTCAAGGCCTTTTTGTGTTTCCATACCTGGACGACTGGCTCATCAGAGCCCAGTCTTCCCAAGAGGCCACTCAGGCCACTCATCGCACTGTGACTCTACTCCAGCACTTGGGATTTGTCATAAACTTCGCAAAGTCCACTTTGCTCCCCTCTCAAAATCTCGAATTCATCGGCACCAGGTTGGACACTCTTCAGGCGCGGGCCTTCCTGCCTCTGGACAGGGCCCAAAGGCTCATGGATCTCGCCAGCCGCTTTAACAGCAATTCCCTGGTCTCGGCCAGGCAATTTCTGAGACTGCTCGGCCATATGGCTTCCACGGTCCATGTGACCCCCAATGCCCGCCTGAACATGCGGCCTGCTCAATGGTGCCTTTCCACACAATGGCATCAGGCCACTGGGAGCCTAGCGGACTCCGTAAAGGTCTCCGACCCGCTAGTCTCTTCTCTACAATGGTGGCTTCATCTGCCAAACCTAGTACTAGGAGTGGCTTTTCAGCCCCCTCCGCCTTCTCTGGTCCTGACGACCGATGCTTCTCTCCTGGGCTGGGGAGCACATTGCCAAGGGACATGTACTCAAGGTCTCTGGACTCCTTGGGAGTCTGCTCAGCAGATAAACTTCCTGGAGCTCAGAGCCATCCGCCTGGCGCTCAAAGCCTTCTCTCACCTGATTTCTCACCAGTCGGTGCTGGTCCAGACAGACAATCAGGTTGCAGTGTTCTACGTGAACAAACAAGGTGGAACAGGCTCCTTCCTTCTCTGTCAGGAGGCGCAGAAGCTGTGCTCTTGGGCCGTCGACCGCGGCGTCATCCTCAAAGCTGTCTATCTCCCAGGTCAGGAAAATTACCTGGCAGACAAGCTAAGCAGGATCCTCCAGCCACACGAGTGGAAGTTGGATCCGTTGGTGCTTCAGCGGATCTTTCTCAAGTGGGGCCTCCCCACCATGGATCTGTTTGCCAGTCCTCTGAACCGGCAACTTCCCCGATTCTGCTCTCGACAACCGCATCCTCTCAGAATAGCAGCGGATGCTTTTCTGATTCCATGGTCCACAGGCCTATTGTATGCCTTTCCTCCCATGCCGCTGGTGTCCCAGACACTCTTCAAGGTTCTCAGGGACAAAGCCTCGATGATCCTAGTGGCTCCCCGGTGGCAGAGACAACCTTGGTTCCCGCTTCTGATGCAGCTGGCGGTGGACACTCCTCTTCCTCTGGGGTTTCAACCCGACCTCCTGTCACAGGATCAGGGGACTCTCCTGCACCCCAACCTCCGGTCCCTTCATCTGATGGCCTGGCTGCTGAAAGGGTAGTCCTTGCTCCCCTCCGGCTGCCTCCAGATGTGGAAGAAGTCGTCTTGGCCTCCAGGCGGCCCTCCACCCGGAAGTCCTACACTCTTAAGTGGCGTCGGTTCTCCGTCTGGTGTGCTCAGCAGTCTCAAGATCCCTTCTCCTGTTCAGCATCAGTGGTCTTGCAGTACTTGCTTTCCCTCTCCAATCTTGGACTTAAGTCCAACTCGGTCAGGGTCCACCTCAGTGCTCTTTCTGCGCATCACATGCCGGTGGATGGCAGACCTCTTTCCAGCCACCCTCTAGTGGCTCGTTTTCTCAGAGGCCTCCTTTTCCTTAAACCACCTTTGCGCCCACCAGCCCCGGACTGGGATCTCAATGTGGTTTTACAGCGGATTACCTGTCCGCCTTTTGAACCTATGGCTACCTGTCATCTTCGTTTTCTTTCTTGGAAAACCTTGTTCTTGGTGGCCCTCACTTCTGCTAGACGCGTTAGTGAGCTACAGGCCCTAGTATCGGATCCTCCTTACACTAGGTTCTACAAGAATAGGGTAGTCCTGCGGACTCACCCTAAGTTTCTTCCCAAGGTGGTTTCCCCTTTTCACATCAACCAGGAGGTGGTGCTTCCGACCTACTTTCCCAGGCCACACTCCAGCCGGGCTGAAATGGTCCTGCATACCCTGGACTGTAGAAGGGCGTTAACCTTCTACCTTGACCGTACGCGGGAGCACAGAAGGGCTGTTCAGCTCTTCGTCTCTTATGACCCCAATAAGTTGGGGCTCCCTGTCTCCAAGCATACTCTGTCCATCTGGATTGCTGACTGTATCGCTTGGGCTTATGAGGCAGCCGGCCTCTCGTTGGAAGGTCGAGTCACAGCTCATCGTGTTAAGGCGAAGGCTACGTCAGTGGCTTACTTCCGCTCTGTTCCATTGGCAGACATCTGCCGGGCCGCTACTTGGTCTTCGAGCCAGACTTTTGCAGCCCATTACTGCCTGGAGAGGGAGTCCCGCATGGACAGTGCTTTCGGACAGGCAGTCCTCCGTAATCTCTTTGAGGTATAGACAACTCCTACCCTCCGTCCCGGATGTTGGGCTACCGGTTGGAGGCGTATTCAGAGAAGATTCCTTCCTTCTGTGCTACTGAGCTTGAGGGAGCTCCTTTTTTTGTGCTTAGGGTCTCCGGTAGCCTTAAGCTTGGGAGTCCCATATGTGAGGACTGACTTCCTGCTTGGTCCTGGAGAAAGAGTAGTTACTCACCTGTAACAGGTGTTCTCCAGGAGCAGCAGGAATCAGTCCTCACAACCCTCCCTCCTCCCCTTGGAGTTGCAGTTCTATGCTTTCATTTTTGCTAATTTTTTGCTGTCTTTTAGCTATGTCATCAGACTGAGCAAGATGGCACCCTTGGGCGGGAAGAGGACCGCGCATGCGCGCTGCAATTCCCATAGGCTTTCTTTGAAAGCTGGGGAAAATTGCTCCGCAAGGGCTCCGTCGGCGCCGACGTCACCCATATGTGAGGACTGATTCCTGCTTCTCCTGGAGAACACCTGTTACAGGTGAGTAACTACTCTTTCCCTCACTTTCCCTTGATACTCAAGATGCTGTTCAAGCTATAGGCTGACAGGAGCTCGATGATTCTCAGCCCCCTTCTGGCCCCATCAACTGTGGTTTCCTCTGCTTTTTCGCCTTGCACAGACTCAGCCATTCAACCTGGGATGCACACCCAACCTCCTCTCGGGACCACAGGACGCTCCTCCATCCCAACTCCCTACATCTGACAGCTTGGCTGCTGAGTGGCAAGTTCTTGCCAACCTCAACCTACCACAGGCTATCAGGGATGTCCTCCTTGCATCTCATAAAGATTCCATCAGGCACTCTTATTGCCTTCAAATGGCATAGGTTTGCCCTCTGGGGTTCCCCAAAGGACATTAATCCCTTTCCTTTCCCAGTGGAGTCGCTTCTACAATATCTCCTCCACTTATCTTTGACAGGTCTTAAAACTAACTCAGTGAGAGTTCACCTTAGTGCCATTGCGGCTTCTCACAGATCTGTGGATGGACAGCTTATCTCCTCAGACCCCTTAGTAACACGCTTCATGCAGGGTCTCCTGCTGTCCAAGACATCCATTAAGCCACCTCCGGTGGCCTGGGATTTGAATGTGGTTCTGGTGCAACTTGTAAAGCCACCTTTTGAACCTTTAGCCACTACTTCACTGAAGTTCCTATCTTGGAAGGTCATCTTCCTTATTGCCCTGATTTCAGCTCACCGCATCAATGAGCTGCAGGCTCTCGTGGCAGATCCCCCCCCCCCCCCATACTCAGTTCGACCATGACAAGGTGGTTCTCCATACCCAGCCACATTTCCTCCCGAAGGTGGTTTCCTCTTTCCATCTAAACCAGTCAGTAATCCTCCCGATTTTCTTCCCTAGACCACATGCGTCTCAGGCTGAAGCAGCACTACACACGTTAGACTACAAACGAGCACTGGCTTACTACTTGGATAGAACTAAAGATCTCAGAAGATCCTCTCAGCTATTCATTTCCTTTGATCCTAGTCACCTGGGTCTACCGGTGACAAAACATACTCTATCCAGATGGATAGCAAATTGCATTTCTTTTGCTTATGCACCAGCAGGACTCCCTTTGGAGGGTCATGTCCCTGCTCACAGTGTGCGGACTATGGCAACCTCTGTTCAGTATCCATTGAGGAGATCTGCCGGACAGTTACCAGGTCCTCCATTCATACTTTTGCTGCACATTATTGTCTGGACAGAGACTCCTGTTGGGACGCTGTCTTTGACCAAGCTGTACTCCAGCACCTCTTTGGGACTTTAACTCAATTCCTAACCTCCGTTCTGAACTTCTACAAGATACCATACTATCACTGGGGGAGTATCACCTCCTGGAATCGAGTTCAATGGGTCCACTACTCTTCCAGATGCGTCGGCTACATGTTTTTTGCCTCAGGGATTACACTACTATCCCCCCATACCAGTTTGGTACCTGGGAGCTAGTGTTTCCCATTTGTGAAGACTGCATTCCTGCTTGTTCCTGGAGATAGCGTAGTTACTTTCCTGTAACAAGTGATCTCCAGGACCAGCAGGAATCAGTCTTCACAACCCGTCCTCCTCCCCTAGGAGTTGTAGGGTTCTTTTATTTTCTTCTTCTCAGCTACAAACTCAACCAAGGAGAGGAGTTCGGAAGGCAGGCATGCAGGCGCAGTGGAGTGCTCCCATAGGCTTTCCTACTGGATACTGGAGAGCATTCCTACGCGGGCTCCATTGGTGACGTACACCCATATGTGAAGAATGATTCCTGCTGTTCCCGGAGATCACCTGTTACAAGTGAGTAACTATGCTTTACTGACTGGACCCTGTAACTCTGTTTCTTTCCAGGGGGACTGTGAAGATCATGCTAACCTTTTGTGCAGCCTTCTCCTTGGATATGGGCTGGATGCATTTGTATGTATAGGGACAAAGGCCAAAGGCATTCCTCATGCATGGGTGATGACTTGTAGCACAGATGGAATAATTACATTTTGGGAGAGTTTAACCGGCCACAGGTAAACGTGAACTCTGGCGTATGTGATGAGTATGTACTTAGAATGCATGTGTGTGCGGGGGACTGTATGAAATAGAACTATGTGACTTGCCTCACATAAGTTGTGTACCCTTGGCAAGTCATGTAACAGCAGGGAAAAATCCAGTGCATACAATAAGATGGATTCCCTAGAGCAGTGTCACTCTGAGGAGAGGATGGTGCTATTATGCTTAAATAATTTTTCCTCCTGCATCCATATTATGTACAGGAAATGACAGATGAGAATGTCATTTCTACCATGAAGTACAATGTATTAGCTGCAATGAAATGCTTAAGTGAAATGAGGCACGGAAAGGAGTTGTCCATATTCCAGCCTTGTTGCTGAACAGGAAGCAGAGATTTTTTTTGTTCCCACTGTGTCGTCTTTAGCTTTTCTGGGGTAGAAGGGTGTACCTGATCTAAGCATGCTATTGTTCTCTCATTACACCCTTTCTATAGGTAGATAGGATATGACTATGTGCAATATTTTAGAAAGACATACTGTCTACCATAATGTCCATCTTTTACCATTTAGCAGTAAAATATTTAATTGGTACTTTTTGAAATGTAATTGTTTCACTGTTGCTCATGTTTTAGAAGTGGCTAGCAGGGGCAGCTCAAGACTATCTGCTGCCTGAGGTGAGGGATGAGATGACGTGCCGCCCCCCTCCCTCCCCCCCCCCGGAGCTGTGGGAGGGGGGGTGAGCTTTCTCAAAACTCCAGTCAAGAATTGAATCAAACCAAAAAGCTGATTAGATAATGTGGAGGAAATGCAAGATGTGTGCCCACAAAGGGGCAAGTGTTCTCGACTCTGCTAGATGAGTTTGTTGGTGCTAGACTATGTGCAATCCATACAATCTGACTTCACCATCAGACAGAGTTGTGAAGTATCAGACCCAAGTTGCGCCTATGGGCGAAGTCAGGCACCTCACGTCTTTCCTCGACCCCTGGCAATAATGTCCAAGTCTGTTGTTCTCTCTCACCCTGTACCATCCATCCAGAAATGAATAGGCTTTCAGATGCATCAGAAGAGACCCCCTTTCAACTCTTCACATATATTGCAAGACGCATCTTGTGTAAGAGTGGAAAGCTCACCAGTCCCGAATCCACATCTCCTTCTCAGCATTCTTAGTCCAGCTTTTCACCGTGCCACTGAAGGGCGAGCTTGATCAGGGGGAAAAAAGCGGCGAGAAGACAGTGTCAGGCCAGAAGTGGCAAAATCAGAAATAAACACAGCCTCTATTCGTTCCTCCAAGCAGGGGTGGCCCAAGGGTGTTACGGGGCCATGTGCGGAGACTAATTGTGAGGTCTAATTTGCATAAATATTTGCATATCTACTGGGCCTCATTTATATAAATCTAATTTATTTTATTTTAAAATGTAGATGCTGCCCATCTAAAAATGTAAGTGGCTTTCAAAAGAGTCCTTCACAAGCTTCTTTTTTGTCCAAACAATGACATAGGGGCGTGTTTACTAAACATTAATCTCCAGGAACAAGCAAGAATGTAGTCTTCACATATGGGTACCGACGGAGCCTGCACGGGAACACTCCCCAGCGTCCAATAGGAAAGCTTTTGAGAGCAACCCACAGCACCTGCGTGCTGCCTTCCCGCCTTTCCAACTCTCCCTCTTCAGTTCTTCGTTTTCTGCGGAGCCGACAGGATGCATACCCTGTCACCGCAGAAAATCTATTCTTATTATTTGTTTTTTTTGTGGTCGTGTCTGCCTTCATTTGATGCCTACCAGTACCGTATTCGTCACCGACACCCATGACTGGTGTCTTAAATGTTTAGGTCCTGACCATTCTCCATCGGAGTGTCTCTCCTGCAGAAAGATGACCAAGAGGGGTCTGCAGAATAGAGCTGCAAAACTCGGTACCCTTTTTGCCGCAGATACGATGTCCGTTGCATCGACGTCTTCCAGGGCTTCATCTTCCTCCCATGGATCTCAGGTAACTAAACCTAAGTCTTCTAAGACTGGCCGGTCCTCAAAGGGTAGATCTCCTTCCAAGTAACGAGATGCCACTGGCGTTGCCCTTGAGCAAAGTTCACTGGCAAAACAGCCCCGGTAGGAGGCTTCGGCTTCCAAAGCACTAACGGGGCTCCAGAATGTTCCAGAGGCTTCCACCTCTGTTCTGGGGTCGTGGCCGCTTACACTAGTACTGACACCCAAGCATTGGCAGGGGCGATGGATCAGAGAATCTTCACTATCGAACTCAGTCTAGCTGTTCTCTTAGCAGCTTCGGTACCGTTAAGACCGCTACAGATGGTTCCACAGGTATCGGTACCGACATCGATGCTGGTACCAACTGAACCTGCCTCGGCCGGTATGCTTCCCCCCATGCCAAGCCTTGAGTCTATCACAGGTATCGAAAGACTGGTACCGAGACACCCTGATACTGACTTCAAACGGTACCGGTACAGTGCGTTGCAGGAACACCCGGCACAGAGATACTTCGAATCTTCCGATTCCAATGACTCTGACAACTCTGCCGGTACTAGAGCAATGCTTCTGGAGGATCCATCTCCTCCTCCTCAGTGTAGCATGTCTCCTTCAGAAGATATGTCCTTCCAGGATTTCATACGTGATTTAGCTCAAGGTCTTGCAATCACGCTGACTCTGGAAAAGGAACCCAGAGCAGAAGAATTAGAAATTCTTCAATACATTAAGGCTCCTAAAGAGGCAGCTACTCTGCCCATTCATAGGATCTTGCATGATCATATGCTAAGAATGTGGGAAACTCCTTTAACGGTGTCTCTACACTCTCGACAACTCGATACCATGTATCGAGTTCCAAGCTGTCCTGGTTTTCAAAAGACTCAGTTACCACACCATTCAATGGTAGTGGAATCGGCAATGCGTAGGATTAAGAGTGCTAAAACGCATTCTTCCAATCCTCCAGGCTGTGAATCGAGGACACTCGATGCCTTTGGGCGTCGATGCTTTCAATCCTCCATGTTGTCAGCCAGGATCATCTCTTACATTCTCTATATGGGAATGTTCCTCAAGAAGGTTGCAGGAGACTTTGGAGCTCATGAGCCCTCTTCTTTCTGAGGACAAAAGAGGGGAATTTCTAACTCTGGTCAAACATGCTCAGGATGTTTCAAAGTTTGTAAACTGTGCAACCTTGTAAACGGGGGCGCTGGTCGTGAAAGTCCACAGTCTTGGCAAAGGCAAAATATTATTATGACTTGCAAAGGATTGTGGGGGATTCAGTTCATTCATACCAGAATCAGCCGTTCACAAAATAATGAGTTGTGATGCTCGAGTGTAAGCAAAGAAAAACAGATTTTATTCATGGGGTTAATTCTCCCACACAGATTTACTTGGTAACACAAAAGGACACTTGCTTCAAGTATTGTACTCAGGAAAAACAAAACATGTTATAAGGTAACTGAACTTCTTAAGCAATAAATCAATAAAGACCTTGATGGGAAACAGAAAAGGTCTTTTTGATGGCTCCTGCTAATGACCTTCTTAGCAGTGCTCCCAAAAGACAAAAACAAACCCAAAAGTAGAAAAAAGCTGTTCTTTACCAAGGATAACTTTCTTCTATTCACACACACAAGGAAGACGTTTCCTTCTAGAGCTCACGTGCACTTGTGCCTGGCTCAATTACTAATAATTAGCCAGCTGCAAACCCCTTTGCTGGTTCACTCTCTCTACGTGGCTCAATCCTACCCTAAAGCTTTCTTGCAGAGACTTTTCTGGGTAGATAAAATAACAAGTTACAGTTCCTTTTGGTGGTTGTTGTATTAGTGAGAAACTACTTTAAAACAGCAGCCTAGACAGAGAGCAATCCATGTATTCCAATTGATCATTTGATATATTTCCTTCTTCCTCAAATATCATGGAATCAATATCATAGTCTGGCTCAGAGGAATTCCTTAATTGATCACTCTCAGGATAATATTTGTTTCCCTGCTGTCTTCCTGATGAAGAGCTAGGGCATAGATCAAAGTTCATACCTGTGATCCCCTTGCTGTTAGGTTTCCTCTCCAGGTATCCTGGCCAGTAAGTAGTCCAGCTTTTATGTCCAGCCTTCCAATCAAGATCCCTGGACATTGGGTCTCTCTTCACATACCTTCTTGCACCGGTCTTAGGGCCCCTTCCAAATGCAGCCGTCTCCTTCAAAGGTGCCGTCTGGGAATTCCTGGCTCTATAACCCCACTCCTCTGGCTTCCTCCAGTCCAATGGAGTATGCTTGCCTCTGGAATCACTCCTAACACACGTACTGCTGTGGCCTCCTTCTTTAGACCTCCAAGATGTCTTTCTCTTCTTCCTTCTGCGTTGCTTCTGCTGTTGTAGTCCTCTCTCTTCTTTCTCCAATGGCTTCTGTTTCTGGATCTGCAGCTTCTGCTTCTCCCTGTGCTCCTTATTCTCTGAGTTCCGGTTCTCACGGTTCTGACTCTGTGTAGAATATCTTTTACTTTTAAAGTGCTTAGAGGGACACTCCACCCTAGCACAGCCCAGGTGTGCTGAATCAAGCCCTGCCCTTGGAGATGAGTGATTGGGGATTACCTCATAGCTCTCCTGATTGAACACACGTTTCCCCACTTCAGCCCTTCTAGAGGCTGTTTGAAACCTGGTGCATTCTGGGACTGGTAGTCTTTTATGAAAACATTCTGTTTTAGTATTTCTACCAGCAAAGACAGGTTGCTTGTTCAAAGCCAATTCACCTCTTTTATAGCTCCCTCCTGAACTATGATAAGCTTCCTTATCACAACCTTTGATTGCTTTGAATGCATTAGCAGAACCTCTGCTATCTCCATCGGTGCACGTCATATTACCTGGCTTCAGGCATCAGACTTAGAAATATGGGTGCAAGATAAACTAGGAAACATTTGTTGCACAGGAGAAAATCTCTTTGGTAAGGATTGGCAAGACAAGGCTAATCAGATTGAATCTGAAAATACCACTTTGAACAGACTATCAAAGTCTACAGCCAACCCAGCAAAGAAAAAGTCAGTCAAGAAACCCTTTTTCAACAAGAAAAAGAAGTTTTACCCATCTTACACCCATCAGGGTCACTATCCAGTTCATATTCCCCAAAAGGGGCAAAAACAGAACAGACAGCAGAGGAAGCCACAAGTTCCAAGAGCGCAGTCAGCTCATCAGACTCAGCCTCCTCAGGGGCTTTGACTCCTTCCTAGAGAACTTAGTCTTTCTGCCCCTGCAAGGTCCAGAACCCTCCACCATCCCCGGCAGGTTATGCCATTTTGCCAAAAGATGGCAACAAATAACATCAGAAAACTGGACTCTGTCCATTGTACGAGAGGGGTGCAAACTTCATTTTCACAGCATGCCCCCTCCTACAATCATAAAGCAGTTCAATTCTCAAGTCCCTGCCACCGATCTCTTAGGCCAAGAGGTCACATCACTTCTTGTTCAGGGAACAATAGAAGAAGTACCCATACCCCAACAGGGTACGGGGTTCTACTCCCCCCAATTTTCTCATCCCAAAGAAAACAAGAGGACACAGACCTATACTGGACCTCAGAGAATTAAACAAATATCTGTTCCCAGAAAAATTCAAGATGCTCTCCCTCAGAACACTCCTGCCATACCTTCAGGATTGGCTATGTTCTCTAGATCTAAAGGATGCATATATTCTCATCTATTCTCATCCATTCAGATCACAGGAAATTCCTTCGATTCCTTTTCCAGGGAAGACACTTCCAATACAAGGTTCTTCCCTTCGGTCTGGCTTCTGCCCCAAGAGTCTTCAAGAAATGCATGGCAGTGATAGCAGCATTCCTGAGAACTCTAGGAATATTCGTCTTCCCCTACTTAGACGACTGGCTCATTTGAGCATCGACAGCTCCAGAAGCCAGCTTTGCTCTTTCTCGCATGATGCGAATTCTTCGCTACTTGGGACTGGTCATAAACCTCCCAAAATCTCATCTCACCCCTTCTCAGTCTCTGGAATTCATAGGGGCTCGTCTGGATACCAGACAGTCAAGGGCTTTCCTACCACAGCCCCGCTGTGTTCGTATAGTGCAGCTGGCATCCCAAGCAGCTATGAAAGTCTTCCTGACTGCTTGGGAAATGCTTCAGCTTCTGGGGCATATGGCATCCACTGTCCATGTGGTTCCCTATGTTCGCCTTCACATGCGAGTAGCCCAGTGAACCCTATCCTCTCAGTGGACACAGGCCTTGGGTCGCCTATCGGACAAAATCAGAAACTCCACACGTCTCATTTCATCCCTTTAATGGTGGCAGTCACTGGAAAACCTTCTCATAGGCTCTCCTTTCCAGCAACCTCTATTCCAAGCCACCCTAACAACAGATGCGTCCAAGTTGGATTGGAGGGCTCACTTGCACGATCTCTCGACTCAGGGTCTCTGGACCCCACAAGAGGCTTGTCTTCACATAAACCTCCTAGAACTCAGAGCCTTTTTCCATGCTCTTCGAGTATTCCCAGCTCAGCTACAAGAAAGTCCGGGTCCAGACCGACAATCAGGTAGCCATGTTCTTTGTGAACAAGCAGGGCATAACGGGCTCTCTGTCGTTACGCAACAAAGCTTTGCGACTGTGGGCCCTCGCCAGAGAGCATCAAATCTACCTCCTAGTGGTATATCTTCCGGGCATTCAAAATCTTTGGGCAGACAAACTCAGTCGAATACTGCTACCACATGAATGGTCTCTTCACTCAGACCAGCTTGCTCAAGTGTTTCGAATCTGGGGAACCCCAGATATAGACCTCTTTGCAAGTCCACAGAATGACAAACTTCCCCGATTCTGTTCCAGAATTCTGGCTCAGAACTGTCAGGCAAGGGATGCTTTCCTCCTCCACTGGGGTGAGGACTTCCTCTGTGCCTTCCCACCCATTCCCCTCGTTCCCAAAACGTTGTTCAAGCTTCAGAGAGACAGAGGTCGTATGATACTCAGAGCTCCACATTGGCCACGGCAAACATGGTATCCTCTACTTCTACGTCTCTCTCAAGCCACGCCTCTGGAGTTGGGATATGCTCCAGATCTTCTTTCCCAGGAGGAAGGGACACTATTGCACCTGAATCCCCAGTCCCTGCATCTCGGGGCCTGGTTGCTGAAAGCCTAGAACTTCTGGATATCAACCTTTCCCAACAAGTAAAGGATATCCTTATGGCTTCCAGAAAACCCTCCACAAAGCGATCCTATGTCTTCAAGTGGAAAAGGTTCTCTGTATTGTGTTCTCAAAGGGGACTTAACCCCCTTTCAGTGCCTGTGGAATCACTAGTGGAGTATCTCCTCCATTTATCAAATTCTGGTCCTAAAACCAATTCAGTAAGGGTCCATCTTAGTGCCATTGCAGCTTCTTGCAAGCCTCTGGATGGACAACCTATTTCCTCTCATCCACTCGTAGCAAGATTTATGAGAGGTCTACTCTTAACATAACTTCCCATTAAGCCACTGCTGGTGGCATGAGATCTGACTCTTGTTCTCGGGCAACTCATGAAACCACCCTTTGAGCCTTTAGCCACTACAGCTCTAAAGTTTCTTTCCTGGAAGGTCCTCTTCCTAATTGCTCTCACTTCTGCAAGACGCATCAGTGAGTTACAGGCCTTAGTGGCGGATCCTCCTTATAAAAGATTTCACCATGATAAAGGTAGTTCTTAGAACTCATCCTCACTTTATGCCAAAGGTGGTCTCGCCTTTTCATTTAAACCAAACAGTTTACCTTCCTGTATTCTTTCCTAGGCCTCGTGCCTCTAATGCAGAAAGGAACCTTCATCCCTTAGATTGTAAAAGAGCCTTGGCTTTTTACCTTCAAAGAACTAAGTAACACAGAAAATCTTCTCAGCTTTTTGTTGCTTTTGATTCTAGTCATTTGGGGCTTCCAGTTTTCAAAAGAACTCTCTCTAGGTGGACTGCAAATTGCATATCCTTTGCTTATGAGAGTAAGGGACTTTCTCTCGAAGGCCATGTCACAGTTCACAATTTGAGAGCAATGGCAGCCTCTATGGCTAATCTTCGTTCTGTGTCCATTGACGACATCTGTAGAGCAGCCACTTGGGCTTCGGTACACACCTTTACAGCCCACTACTGCTTAGACAAGAACTCCCGTCGGGTTGCCTCGTTTGGCCAGACTGTTCTCCAGCATCTCTTTCAGACTTAATACAACTCCTACCTGCCGTCCCCGGTTTGGATGCCAGAGATCCATGGGAGGAAGCATGACCCATCTCACCATGGGTTTGCAGCTTCCTGGGGTCATCCCCCTGGCATCTCTCAGCTGGGGAGTCCCCATATGTGAAGACTACATTCCTGCTTGTTCCTGGAGATAGTGTAGTTATTCACCTGTAACAGGTGATCTTCGGAAACAGGAATTAAGTCTTCACAACCCACCCGCCTCCCCTAGGAGTTGTCTCTCTCTCTTTCTCTCCTTCTCTCCTTTTGTCTCAGCTATAAACTCAACTGAAGAGGGAGAGTTGGAAAGGCAGGAAGGCAGCACGCAGGTGCTGTGGGATGCTCCCAAAAGCTTTCCTATTGAACGCTGGGGAGTGTTCCCGCGCAGGCTCAGTCGGTACCGATGATACTCATATGTGAAGACTTAATTCCTGCTGTTCCCAGAGATCACCTGTTACAGGTGAGTAACTACGCTATATGTGTTGTGCCACAATACCTGTAGACATAAATGGGTGTTGCTGCACTTAACACACACTCAAATTTGTGAAAGCACATTAACCTTTAGTAAACATACCTCTTACACAGTAGCATAATATATGACTGCAGATAAAGACCATCATGGTCCATCTAGTCTGCCAGCAAGGTGGCAAGTGTAGGTGCACCTGCCGCTCCGTGCATGTCACCCCTCCCCATGCCTTTTTTTAAGGGTGTACCCATCGCTCCGTGCAGGTTACCCCTATTTGTTGAGATAGAAAGACAGTTAAGGTTATTTTGATTTTATCTTGTTGCTATAAAGAGATCCACTGAGTCTGTCCCATGCCATTTTGAATTCTGTCACTGTATTTACCCCCACCACTTCCATCGGGAGGGCATTCCAAGCATTCACCACCCTTTCAGTGAAAAAGTATTTCCTGACATTGCCTTTCATTTTACCCCCTTGCAGCTTCATGTTATGTCTTCTAGTTTTGCATTTTCCCCGTCTTTGAAAAAGGTTTGTTTGTTCATTGATAATCTTTAAGTATTTAAAGGTCTGTCCCTCCTCTTCTCTAGAGTATATTTAGGTCTTCAAGTCTCTTCTCATATGTCTTACAGTGCAGGTACCAAATTATTTTGATCGCCTTCCTCTGAACTGTTTCAATCTCTTTATATTTATTTATTTACATTCTCTTATATACCGCGCTATTCTGCATCAGTGCGGTTTACATTTAACAAACTGAAATTACATTGAACAGGGCATTATAACTATATCTTTTGCGAGTTATGGTCTCCAAAACTGAACACAATATTCCAAGTGAGGCCTCACCAAGCAACTTGTACAATGACATTAGTACCTCTTCCTTTCTGCTGGTAATTCCTCTCTGTATGCAACCTAGCATCCTTCTGGCTTTGTCACACTGTTTCGCCGCCTTGAGATCCTCAGAAACAATCACTCCGAGGTCCTCCTGGTCCGTGCACACCAACCTCTCGCCTCCTATCACATACAATTTCCTTGGATTTCTGCATCCTAAGTGTATAACACTGCACTTCTTCACATTAAATCTTAACTGCCAAGCGTTAGACCATTCTTTTTTTTTTTCAATTTAATTTTTCGTTTTTCAACAGAATCTTACAACTTTGTTCAAACCTTTGTCAGTGTTTTCCAACTTTATACATTAACATACTTAGAAAATAGTGTTACCAACTTATATCGCAATATTCCCACTTGTACCTTCCCTTCCCTCCCTCCTATCTTCCCCTTCTTGGTGCTCTTTAATTGTTTGTAACTTTTGGGTATTTATCCTTTCCCTCTATCATCCCCTCCCCTCCCCCTCCCTACCCGCTATCTTATACCCTCTTCCCATCACACTCTTTATTCCTTCCACCCTCCGATCTTCATACCAATGCCACGTGACTTTATATTTTCTTGTATTATGCCTTCTATATGCTACTACTGCACATAGGCTCCACACCTGTTCTAGAGGTGGTGTTTATGTATTGTTCCACTACCTAAGAAAAACCATTCATGCGGTTACTACGCAGTGCCCTAAAAAGGTTTCTAGGTCCTCATTTCCTCCTCCTACTTTTTCATTTAAGGTCACCATGGCTGGGGTTAACTTGAGCTGTACTTTGGTGATCTCCCCATAGAGCCCCTCTACCTCTTTCCAATACCTTTGTACTTTTGGGCAGCTCCATATCATATGTATCAGGTCCCCCCTCCTTCTGCATCCCTTCAAGCACTCACTTGAGCTTTCAGGATATATAGCAGGTATTTTTACCGGGGTCCAATACATACGTAATCACACCTTTAGGCTGTTTCTAGGTATGAAGTTCCTGATGCTATCCTGTATGCTCTTTCATATATGCCCTCCCATCGGCTTGAATCCCAGGACCCTGGTATTTTTTCCTCCCATCACTTCTGGCTTGTTGGCATTTCCCCCCTTTGGAGATTTTTTTATTTATTTATTTAGCCAGTTTTCTGTACCGCCTTATCCTCCAATCAAAGCGGTTTACATTATGTAATCACTACAAACAGGTACTGGATACCTTCTTTTGTCCCCAAAGGGCTCACAATCTTTGTGTACCTGAGGCAACGGAGGGTTAAGTGGCTTGCCCAAGACCACAAGGAGTTCTAGTCCTATAGGCAACGCCTTGTGGCCTTGGGCAAGCCACATAACCCTCCGTTGCCTCAGGTACACATAGATTGTGAGCCCTTTGGGGACAAGGGAATGTATCCAGTACCTGTTTGTAGTGATTACATTTCCCCCTTTTTTGCATTTAGCAATCTAGATAATAGGGATATCAATCCTTTTTATGAGTTCTTTTTTTCCCATTAGTTCTTCAAATGGAATGGGTTGGGCCTGTAAGATAGTCTCATCTCTTTTTGTTGTAGGAAATACCAGAATTGCACATAGGCATAGTGGTCTGTCCTGTCCAATCTATATGTCTGCTGTAATTCCTCAAATGCCTTAATTTCTCCCTCCCTTCCCACCACTTGGCCTATTCTTTTCAACCCTTTGCTTGCCCATTCCTTGTACATTTTCGTTATCTGTTTGGATAAGAACTCTCCTATTCCTCAAATGAATGTTTGTCTGCAGTATTCCTTTTTCCCCCATAAGGTATCGTTTCCATTTTTCCAAATTTTAAGAGGGAGGTCCTTATGAGGATTCTCCTCCTCCTCACCTTTTGCATGTTCCGTGAGGTCCCATATCCTCACCTCCATGTTTTCCCTCCCATCTGCTTCCATTTGCACTCACTGTGGGGTGTCTCCCCCTTCCCTCCATGAGGCTCGTATCTGTGCCGCGGCATAATAATTAGCCAAGCATGGCTCCCCCAGCTCCCCCCCCTCTTTCCTCCAATTGTACATAGTATTTCTTGCCACTTTTGGGAATTTCCCTTACCAGATAAATTGCTTTATTGTATTTTGAAGCCTTTGTATTTCTCCCTTGGGCACTTGGCACGGCAGGGACGCAAACATAAATAAGATACGTGGTAGCACATTCATTTTCATTACTGCTATACGTCTCAACCAAGTCAAGTGAAGCCCTATCCATTTAGAGAGGTCCCTCCTGATACTTTCTGTCAGTGGTTTATAATTCCATTCCTGAATATTTTCTAGGGATTTTTCTAGCTGTATACTCAGGTATCTAAAGCGTTGATCTACCCATTTAAACTCAAAGTGCTTTCTCAAGCTCTCCTCGTGACTCTTTGGTAGATTAAATCCTAAGATTTTGATCTTGCTGTAGTTTATTTTATACCCCACTATTTCTGTGAATCTCCTATTGCTCTCATCAGAATTGGTAATGTGGTTATGGGCTGCCTCAGAGTAAAGATGATATCATCAGCAAAGAGGATGATTTTTGTTTTCTGCCCTCCGACCTGCACCTCCTTTATATCTGCTTCCTATCTAACATATTCAACCAGTGGCTCAGTCGCCAGGGCAAATAAGAGTGGTGACAGTGGGCAGCCTTGTCTTGTTCCTCTTGCTAGGTCGAAACTCTCAGAATAACCTCCATTTACTCTGACCCTGGCTCATGGGTGGGTATAGAGTGCCTTTATCCATTTTAAAAATTTTACTCCGAGGCATATTCGTTTTAGCACCTGAAACATGAATTGCCACTCCACCCAGTCAAACACTTTTTCTGCGTCTACCGTTACCAATACTGACTGCTCTTCTGAATGCTAGAGGTACCATATGATGTTTAATAGTTTGCTGATGTTGTCACTCCCTTGTCTCCCCTTCACAAACCCCGTTTAATCTTTATGGACCAGTTGGGGTACTACATCTTGGAGTCAGTTAGCTAATACCTTTGCTAATATTTTAGCGTCTAAGTTAATCAGTGATATGGACCTATAAGAGCCACATACCATTTTGTCCTTGCCCGGTTTGGGTAGGCTTGTGATCAATGCTTCCTCCATTGATTTCGGGATACCCTCTCCTTGAAGTACCCTATTGAAAACTTGGGTAACGATTGGTGTTATCTGATCTCTCATTGTTCTGTAAAATTTGCCATAAAGCCGTCTAGTCCCGGGGCCTTACCTAATTTGAGGGCCTTAATCACTACTCTGACTTCCTCTGTTGATTTCCTGCCCTATTCTCTCCCTCTCCTCTGGTTCTAATCTTCTCAGATAGCGCTCATCGCAGATCTTCTCGAGGATAAGGCTGTTGAACCAGTCCCACACAATCTCAAGGGCAAGGGGTTCTACTCTAGGTACTTCCTCATGCCAAAAAGGACTGGAAGCCTAAGGCCCATCTTCAGCCTGAGCAACTTGAACAAGTTCCTGATGAGGGAGACGTTCAAGTTGCTTTCCCTTGGAACATTTATTTATTTATTTATTTATTTATTTATCTATTTCTTCTATACCGCCCCTTCCAGAGATCAGGGGCGGTTTACATGGAACAATTGCATACATTTGCATAACATTACATAGAACAAGAACTTCTTAACTTTTTACATATAACAGAACAGTAAATTGTCAGAACTATTTACAGGGTGTATACTTTTGTATACTGCTGAATTTACAGAGGAAATGTCAGCGAGCTGGCATTGCTATTTATAGAAATTATTTACAAGAATACATGATTCGCTATTCAGGTGTGTGTGTGTGTGTGTGTGTATGTATGTGTGAGTGTGTGTGTGTATAAGTGTGCGTGTGTTTGTGTGTGTATGTGAGTGGGTTTGTGTGTGATGGAATTTATTTCCATTTTTTCGTGGGTTGTTTGGGGTGTCTTTGGGGGCTGTTAGAAGAGGAGTTGTGTGTTCAGTTAATTGTGTTTCTGCGGGGGGTTTTTTTGTGTGTCTGTGGACGCTGTGTGTCTGGACTTGGAGGGTAGGGGATTCCGAAGTGCTCAGAGAATAGGTATGTCTTGAGTTCTTTTCTGAATTGGGAGAGGTCCTTTATGATTCGGATGTCTATTGGGAGGTCATTCCAAAGTGTGGGAGCGGTGAATGAGAAGGCTCTGGCACTGGTGGAGTTTTTGGTCCTCGTGAATGTTTTTGGCAGCTCTAGTGAGAGGGTTGCATTTAGTCTGCGGGCTCTTAATTCATTTGGGACGTGAAGGAGTGTGGATAGATGTGAGGGGGCAATATCGTTTAGTAGTTTGAAGGTTGTTAGTAGTATTTTGTATTTGATTCGATAATTTATGGGGAGCCAGTGTAGATCTAGCAGTATAGGGGTTACATGGTCTGTTAGGTGGGCTTTAGTGACTACTTTTGCACAAATGTTCTGTGCTCTTTGTAATAAGTAGATATTCTTTTGTGGGAGGCCGGTTAGGAGACTATTACAATAGTCAAAGTGAGGGGTTATGAGGGCACTAACGACTGATCTAAAGTCATGCGTGTCAAGGAGGAGCCTTAAGTGTTGAATAGTTTTGAGTTTGTAGAATATAGTTTTTACCGTCTGTTTTATGTGAGGTAGCATGGTGAGTGTGTGATCGATTATAACGCTTAGGTATTTTACCTCTTTTTTAACAGGTATCGTTGTGTTATTGATGGAGATTGTTGTTGGGTAGGTATCTTCAGCCACAGGTGATCTTGATACAAACATTGCCTCAGTTTTTTTGAGATTGATGCTGAGGAAGTTGGTTCCCATCCAGGATGAGGTTTCCGCCATGCATTCGGATAGAGTGTTATAATTGGGGGTTTTCGTGGTTATGGGGAGGGCGAGCATGATGTCGTCGGCATAGATAAAGTGATTGATTTTGTGTTTTTTAAATATTTTTGTGATGGGTTGCAGGTACAGGTTGAAAAGGAGAGCAGAAAGGGCTGATCCTTGTGGTATTCCTTGTCCTTGGGGGAAGGTTTCCGATGCTTCCTGGTTTAATTGAACTCGTATTAGTCTGTGTGTGATGTAGGACTTGAACCAATTAAGGACAGTCCCACCTATTCCTAAGTTTTCTAATCTATTAATCAGTGTAAGGTGGTTGATGTTGTCAAATGCAGCGGAAATGTCTATGAAAAGGAGTAGGAGGCCTTGGGTGTTATCATCTGTATGTCTTATGAGGAAGTCCATCAGAGTAATTAATAGGGTTTCTACCCCATGGAAGGGGCGGAAACCGAATTGGTGGGAGTCAAGGGAGTTGTGGTCATCTATATGTTCTTGCAATTGAAGTTGAACAGTTTTTTCTATTATTTTAGCCATAAATGGAATGCTGGCTATTGGTCTATATGAGTTTGGGTCTTTTGGGTCGAGTTTATTGTTTTTTATTATTGGGCGGATTGTTGTGAGTTTGAGGGCATCAGGCATAATGCCCTGGGAGAGGGATTGATTTACTATGTATTGAATGTTTCCAGCTAGTTCTTCTTAGTATTTTTGATCCATGATACGGGGCATGGATCGAGTGGGGAAGTTGTGGTGTTGATAATTGTTATAATCCTGAGGAGGTGTTTCCGATCTATCGTATGAAAGGTTGTCCAGCTGTTGTTATTAGTTTTGGTGTTTGTGTGGGTTAGTGTTGGTGTAGTATTAAGTTTGCATTTTAGTTTTTCTGCAAAGTGGGTTGCAAGGGCTTGTATACTTATTGCAGATTGTTTTGGTTCTGGATTTTTAACTTTTGTCAGTGTATTTACAATTGCGAATAGTTCTCTGGGGCGATTGATAGCTGAGTTTATTACCTTGGAGTGGTAATCCTTTTTTGATTTATTAATCGCATTCTTGTATTCGTTGAGTGTGTTTAAGTATTGGGATTTATTCTCAGCAGATTTAGTTTTTCTCCATTTCTTTTCTTGTTTTCTCAGTTGTTTTTTTAGGTTCACTAGTTCTTTCGTGAACCATTTTTCTGTTTTTTTTAACTGTCTATGTGTGGGTTGTGTGGGGGCAGCTGCTTTTTGAACTGTAAGGTTCCAGTGATTTACGGTGGAGTTGATGTCTGGGAGGTTTGTGTTGAGTATGGGTAGTACTTTGTCCAGGAAAGTGTCTTTGTTGAAGTGTGCAAATCGTGATATATGAGGTGTGTGGTGCGTAGAGTTCTGCATTGCTTGTATTGGGAGGTAGAGTGTGATGAGGTGATGGTCGGACCATGGTACTTCTGTTATTGTTGGAGGGGTGTGCTGCTGGTGGTTGATTGCTCAACATTGCTGCCTTACCTCCAGCAGGAAGATTGGCTATGCTTCTTGTATCTGAAGGATGCTTACACCCATATCCTCATTCACCCCAACCACAGGCAGTACCTGCGGTTTATGGTGGGGGGGTACTACCAATACAGGGTGCTGCCTTTTGGCTTGGCCTCCACCCCAAGGGTCTTCACAAAGTGCCTGACAGTCGTAGCCGCCTTTCTCCACCTCCAGGGGGTCTTTGTCTTCTATCTGGACGACTGGCTTCTGAAAGGCAGCACGGCCTCAGAGGTGCAGCAGGCCACTGCATGCACCATCCAAGTCTTGCAACACTTGGGATTTGTGTCTGGAGTTCATAGGGGCAAGACTGGACACCCTCCCGCCCTGCCCTGAATGTACAGCACCGCTCCTTGGTACCCTCCCGGCTCCTCCTGTGCCTACTCGGGCATATGGTCTCCATGGTCCATGTCACACCAGATGTCCACCTCCACATGAGGGCGCTCAGTGGTGCCTTCGGGAGAAAGTCTCAGTGACCCCCCCAGTTGGCAGACGCCCTGACCTTTTGGCAGACTCCCCAAAACCTCAAGGTGGGGATGCCTTTCCAAGCCCCGAGCCTCTTAAGGGTCCTCACCACAGATGCCTCCTTGCTCGTCTGGGGAGTTCACTGTGAGGAACTCCGCACTCAGGACAGTTGGTCGCAGGATGAGAGCAACCAGCAGATCAATCTCCCGGAGCTACAGGCCATATACTTAGCCCTCCAAGCTTTTTGTCATCGCTTAAGGCACCAGCCGGTGTTGGTCCAGACGGACAACCAGGTAGCAATGTTCTATGTGAACAAACAGGGGGGCACGGGGTCTTGTGTACTCTGCTCCTTTGCAGTTTGGCAGGGTTTACTCCTGCGGGCAGCATACCTGCTAGGCCAGAGCAACTCGCTGGCCAACAGGCTGAGCAGGGTCCTCCGGCCACACAAGTGGCTGCTGGACCCCAGTGTGGCTTTACTGACTCTTTCAGCTCTAGGAGGAACCCGAGATAGACCTATTTGCCAGTCCGGACAACTACCAGTTGCCCCGCTTCTCCTGGCTGGCCCACCCCTCCAGGGTGCGGCAGATGTGTTCATCCCTTGGTCGGGAGGCCTCATGTACGCCTTCCCGCCCACTCCCCTAATTGCCAAAACATTGTTCAGGGCCCTCTGCAACAAAGCATCGCTCATCCTGATAGCCCCTCGATGGCTCAGGCAGCCATGGTTCCTGCTACTTCTCCGGCTATTGGTGGAGACTCCCATCCCATTGGGGAATTCTCTGGGGCTCCTGTCCTAGGACGGGGGCTCTCTTCTGCACCCCAACCTGGGGTCCCTGGCGCTCACAGTGTAGCTGCTGAAAGGCTGACCCTAGCCCCTTTCAACCTCTCAGTGAAGGAGATCCTGCTGGCCTCTCGTAAGGCTTCCACTAGGAAAGTGTACGCCCTCAAATGGCGTAGGTTTTCACTCTGGTGTGCAGAGCATGGGACCGACCCATTCTCCTGCCGGTAGGACTGGTGCTACAATACCTTCTCCACCTCTCGCAATCTGGGCTTAAATCGAACTCTGTCAAGGTGCATGTCAGTGCCCTGGCGGTGCACCACCACCTGGTGGATGGCAAACCCCTCTCGGTCCAGCCACTGCTGACCCACTTCCTACGGGGTCTGCTCTTATCGAAGCCCCTGGTTCGCCCTCCCTTTGAGCTTCTGGCTACCTGCCACCTGTGCTACCTCTCATGAAAGGTGGCATTCCTGGTTGCGCTCACCTCCGCTTGCAGGGTTAGCGAGCTTCAGAACTTAGTGGCAGAGGTGCCATATACCAGGTTCTACAAGAACAGGGTGGTGCTCAGTACACACCCTAAATTCCTTCCGAAGGTGGTATCGTCCTTCCACCTCAATCAGGAGGTGGTACTTCCCACCTTCTTCCTGAGACCTCACTCCAATAGAGGAGAGATGGTCCTCCACACCCTGGGCTGTACGAGGGCTTTGTCCTTCTACATCCAGCGTACTCAGGGCCACCACAAAGCTGCTCAGTTTTTCGTCTCGTACGACCCCCAGTAGACTGGAGGAGGCAGTGACCAAATGTACACTGTTCACCTGGGTGGCGTACTGTATTGCCCTCACTTATGAGCAGGCGGGACTCCTGCTGGAAGGCAGCGTCATGGTGCACAGTATCAGGGCCATGGCAACCTCGGTGGCAAACCTGCGCCCCGTCCCAATGGTGGACATCTACTGGGCCACCACCTGGTCTTCGGTTCATAATTACCCCCGACCCTTCTGGGTTCAGGCACCGGTTTGCCAGTTTCCATCGGACACAGCGGTCTTACTGTAGTTTGTAGCTATGGACTTAATTGCTGCTGCACACGGCTCCCCTTCAGGGCGACCGTGTTTTTTCACTATGGGCTTTTGATAGCCTGTAGCTGGAGAGTCCCATATGTGAGGACTGAATTCTTGCTTGTTCCCAGAGAAAGTGTAGTTACTCACCTATAACAGGTGTTCTCCGGGGACAGCAGGAATCGGTCCTTGCAATCCTCCCGCCTCCCCTTGGAGTTGCTCCTTTACCATCTTTTATTTATTTCTGCCATCTTTTATCTATGTCGTCTGACTGAGCAAGATGGCATCCTTGGGCGGGAAGGGGACCACGCGTGGTAGCATCTCCCATAGGCTTTCTTTGAAAGCTGGGGGATGCTTCCGCAAGGGCTCCTTTGGTGCCAATGTCACCCATATGTGAGGACTGATTCTTGCTGTTCCCGGAGAATACCTGTTACAGGTGAGTAACTATGCTTTCTATCTCTGCATATTGGTCTATAGGCCTTGCAGTTTAAACCTTTTAGTAATAGACATGTAAAACATTCTAATTATATTGCCCCTTCTTCTCTTCTTCACTCAGTTTGAAATAAAGTTCTATAATCTTTTCGTCGTGGTGTTTTTGTTCAGCGTTTCGGTCTATCTATTGTGGTGATGAAGGGGCATCAGAGCCCATGGAAATAGCTGGAAAACAAACTTTTACCTGCAAGCAGAGAGATAGTTCAGAGAGCAGGGGGTTTGAAACTGCAGCCAAAGAAAAAAAACACGCACACAGAGCTGCTGAGTCCAGGCCACGCCCAAGCTCCATGGCAACCCAGGAAGGTAATAGGAAGCACCTGTGGGAGGAGTTGGAACGGGGGGAGAGCAGCTACACACATTTAAGCTCCAAGGAACAGAAAGAGGGGAGCCTACCAAGAGAAAGGAGGGAGAAGAACTCCTGAGGCAAACTGAAGGGAAAGGATCCTTCAGGGGAAAGGAAAGAGAGAGGTTTTCCAGAGACAGCCGCAGAAGGGAGTCCCCAAGGCAGCCAGCACACTGGGGACTACAGTCCAGGGAGAAGCCCATGCTGTAAAGGCATTGCAGCACGGTCTGGAGACCGGAGAGTCTATCCTGAGAGAGTTGCTGACTATAGTCCAGGTACGGGAGCAGCCCTGCATGAGTCTATGGGAGAGGTTTTACCTCTGGAAAGGTCTGTGAAGAGAAGGGTCACGAAAGACAAGATGAGCCAGTTAGAAGCCTTGTCCAGCTTGTTGAGAGATAAGGGTCTCTACAGCCATTCTAAAAACCCTGAGCACAGAGAGAAGTCCCGATGGGAAAAGGTCTTAAAACTCTTAGAGGAGATTAAGCCTACGTCCCCTCAGCCCAAGTTAAGCCAGGAGACAGCAGAGTCTGATTATGAAGACATGCAGACAGAGCCTTGTGATATGGAACAAGACTCCTTAGACTCCTTGATGGATTGTTCTTTTTGTATGAAGACAGAATGAAGAGGCTGTAGGTTTTTTTTAAAGTTGAGGAAAAAAAAAAGCCAGAAGCCATTTTACCTGAATGTCTTATGTCTTGAATGCTGGAAATGTTTAAAAGGAGAATTGCTGGTGTTTAGAGCTGAGAGGAAATGATTCAAGATTGATTTGAATGATTAAGAAACAGCTAGAAGCAAAATAAGCTTTGTTTAAAGTTTTATTCAGTTTGGAAAGGCTGATACCTTTGCTGGAAGCTAGCTGCAACCAGCTAAGCTGTTTTTCTAACTGTTGGACTTTGGGAAGAAACACTTTTGGTGTAGCAAGCTGCATGAAACAATTGTAACATTTATCACTGCCAGAATCCTGTTTGGCTGGAACTTCTTTTGTTGGAGAGTACATCCTATTTTTGTTAACATGTGTTGAGCTTCAAAGAAAGTTATTTGCAAAGGAAAAGACACAATAAATTTCCTGTGTTTGCCTTCAACCCTCAGATTTCTTTTTATTTCACACAACTACAATACCCAGAAGCACTAACTCTGGAACCCATATTAAAAAGGGACATTATATGGCACGCCCCTGCCTATAGGCCACCGCCTAGACACTAGGGAGCGCCACACTATGCAGTCTTTGCCCCTTTTCTCTCTTTGTTCTTGATAGTCTCCTCTGGTTTGGTTTGGTTCTTGTCACTGTTCCCTTCTCTGTTGCTGGCTCTCTAGCTCCTTTTCTTGCCCAGTGGGGGCCACCTTTTGGTGTATTCCTGCCTCCTGAAGTGCTGAAATGGCTTCCTCTATTGTGTGCACTCTCCATACTTTCCTTCTCTGAGTGAATGACAGTTCAAAGGGAGTGTAGCCAACAGTACTTTATTTCTTCTCCTCTAAGTGTCTGCATTATTGGTTGCATTACCCTCCACTGTAGGGTATAGGCACACAGGTCTTCATAGATGGCTTCCGGATACCCCTGCCAATTAAAAGTCCCCAGACCCCTCATTCTTGCCGCTATGTGCTCTTTAAGTTTGTATTCCGTCAGCAGATAATAATATCCCTGGGTCTGTTTCCTCTCAACAGTCCCAGTGCCCAATGCGCTCTGTCCATTGTTATTTCTCGGGGGTTTCTTCCTCCCCCCTACTTTCCTCAAGACTACAGCGCACACTGAAGCTGCTACTTTTGCACTGTCCTGGAACTCCATGTCCTCTGGCACTCCTCGGATGCGCAGATTATTCTACTGGGACCGGTTTTCCAGGTCCTCTAATTTGTATTGAATTGTGTCTTGCCATTTCTCCATTTTAGATATCCACTGGTGCATTTCCTCTTATTGCTGCTCCTGCAGCCTATTTTCATGGTCTCCAGCTTTGTGTCAGTTCTGTAATCTCCTCTTTTAAGTTTTCAATGAGTTTGCCCAGTTCCATTTTTAGTGCTTGCACTTCTGTTTTTATTTCTGTGAACCATTCTCACATTTCTGACTTTGCTAAGCCCTGAAGGATTTCTCCACCTTATTCATGGTTGTTCACTCGCATCCAGGTCTCTACACTCTCTGTACTCTCAGGCTGCCGCGTCCTGCTCGTCGCCATATTATTTTCACTGCTACTTCCGCTTGCGCCTACATATGCATACTCCCACAGGTCCACCGCCTTCCTCCTGGTTGTCGTCGTGTTGTCCTTTGCTAAGCTCCCTGGGGTTGTATTTTTGCTTATAGTTTTATGCCAGTTGGAGGTGTTTTTCTACTTTTATTCAGGGTTGGCTCCGGAGCCGATAGCTCAAGCAGCCATCATGCTGGGTGACGTCACTTCCTCCTACCACATTAGTAGACCATTCTTCCAGCTTTTGTAGATCTTTCCTCATGTTATCCACTCCCTCAGGGGAGTCCACTCTTGCAAATTTTTGTGTTATCTGCAAAAAGACAAACTTTTCCATTCAGTCCTTCAGCAGTATCACTCATAAATAACATTGAACAGTATCGGTCCCAGGACCGATCCCTGGGGCACACCACTAATCACCTTCCTTTCATCTGAGTGAGTTCTGTTTACCATCACCTTTTGTTGTCTGTCAGTCAACCAATTTCTGATCCAGTTCACCACCTTTGGACCCATCCCCAGGCTCTTCAGTTTATTGATAAGCCTCCTATGAGGAACAGTATCACAGGCTTTGCTGAAATCTAGGTAGATCGCATCCATCACATGGCCTTGATCTAGTTCTCTGGTCACCCAGTCAAAGAACTCAATCAGATTTGTTTGGCATGATCGTCCTTTGGTAAAACCATGTTGCCTTGGATAATGCAACCTATTGGTTTCGAGAAAGCCCACTAGTTCAGACACTCACTTAATGAGTGTCTGAAAACCATTTACATGTACAGTGAGTATAAAGAAAAGCTGCCATAATTCTGCATTACTGTCTTCCAGTGCCAACTACCAGGTGCAGTACTACAAAAACCTGCTCATTTAGAACCCATAGCAAGCCTGTCATATCATAACAGCACTAAAAGGACTCACACAGCACCTAACCCTATGTATCAAAAGATAGCACTACAAAATGTAAACCAATAGATCTCTTATTATGAAAAGAGAACAAGTGGGTCTACTATAGAGAAACTAGACAAACAGAATAACAGTTTTGTCATATATGCAGAATAGACTATCACCAAATACAGAACAAAGGATCACAATTTAGAAATATGATGACTATAATTGAATTGGTAACCCCAAAAGCCAAACTTTGAATGCACCACAACACTGGAAAAAGTAAACGATGAAATTAATTTCCTCTTATACCAGTGGTTCTCAACCTTTTTTCTACCGTGACCCCTTTTACCATTGGTCAACTTGTGGTGATCCCCAATGATAAAATCAAATGCGTCTCTCTTCCTTTACCGTTAACACATTGTCACTGTAATCATTTGTTGAATTATTAATATATTATAGGCCTTTGCAATATGTTTTTATTTATAAAATTTACTTATTTAAAAAACAATAATTAATCACAATAACAAGTAACAATATTTGATTTTGAAATTATTACGATTTTGTAGTCAACGGTTTTAGTATGCTTTATTCAAAAAGACTGACGAAGGGCAAAAATGTTAGCGCTGTTAAACCTAAAAAGTAGGCCTATGCTATCAGTGCGAAGGTTGTGCTTGCTTCCTTCTCGCAAGATGTGAAATTCTTGGCTCAGTCTTTGCGAGAGCACAACAAAGATCATCTTCTGCAGCAAGTCTATTTTGGTATTTTCTCTTGATAAGCAACAAGCTTGAGAAGCCGATTTCATACAGATATGTTGCTGGAAACGGAAGAAGTAGATGCAACACAATCTCAGACAGTCCAGGATAGAACTGAAAATATTTGATCCAGAATTTAATTACTGACATTGAAGAAAAATAATTTTTCGCTGCATCGCTAGTAATGCGTTCAATGAACTCTTCTTGTGCAATCTCAGGAACATCCTCAACTTTA
Organism: Ichthyophis bannanicus; assembly: GCA_033557465.1. Taxonomy (NCBI): domain Eukaryota; kingdom Metazoa; phylum Chordata; class Amphibia; order Gymnophiona; family Ichthyophiidae; genus Ichthyophis; species Ichthyophis bannanicus. Next base: position 1,369,411,409 of record CM066031.1, read on the forward strand.
ACTGTGAATGGACTTCTGGCAAGTGCAAATGGTGTGCCAGGTAAATTTGGAAAATACGCTGAAATTTCTTCTTCCAGCATTTCTAAATTCTGTTTGACAGAAATTATAATAACATTTCTTGTGTCAAGTTCAATCTCATTTTCTTCAAAGAAAGCGGATAAGTTGAGCAACATGTACGTTCTATTTCAGCTAACTTTTTCTGCCAAAGCCGGAGTTTCATTTGAAATGCTTGGATCTTTTCGGACAAATCTAGGCACGTTGCGTTTGGTCCTTGCAGTGATAAATTCAATTTGTTCAATATTGCAAAGAAATTAAACAAATAATTTTAGTCCACAAATGGGGACAAGAAAAAGGAAAACAATTATAAAGATAAGAAAAAGAGAACCCCAAGAGGCAGGTAGGGGTAGGGCACATCCCTTGACTATAAACCCACACTTCCCAGGAGTGATCAGGGCGGGTTATAGTCAAGGGATGTGGACTTGACTGAGTTCCTAGAGTTCATTTGGAGATCATCACTGGCTGAACTACCCTGATCGTATCTTCTGCTCTGGAATCAGACTGGGGTATCGTATTGTGCTTGTTTTACAGGAATACTAATGTGAGTTTTTGGGTTCAAAATTGTGAATATTTCCTGATTTTTCTCCTTAGTTTCTGTTCCAAGGAGGAGATAGTGAAGCTGTGAGGTCTCCAGCCAACCGCAGCTGCTTATCCCCCCTACCTGCCTCTTGGGTTTCTCTTTTTCTTATCTTGTAATTTTTTTCCTTTTTCTTGTCCCATTTGTGGACTAAAATTATTTATTTAATTTCTTTATGTAATTCCTTGCTCATTGTTATTTTTCTGGGATCATTCAATGTTACCTGAATGTTATGTGATAATTTGTATAAATACCTCCCCTTTTTTATAGGTAGGTGGCTGTATTATCTAAACAAAATTTTAGACAGTGCTAGAGAGAAGCTAGCTGATTGCCATTTTACATATGGGTACCAATGATATAGGAAACTGTTCATGTGAAGGACCCATGAAGCAGCTAGAGTTCCTGAAGTCTCCATACACGAATGAGATGGTGCAGAGAAGAGGGATTTAGATTTCTTAGAAACCTAGCAACATTTTGAGAAAGGGAGAGCCTCTTTCAAAAAGGGCTCCATTATAACTGGAGGTGGGACTAAGTCGCTGCAGTAATGTTTAAAAGAGAAGCTTTCAAAACTAGAACATGTGGCAACGCTGACAGCCCCTCAGGAGCATATGTTTTGAAGTATACTAGGAAACATGTAAGTAAGGACATCTTCAGCTGCAATATGCCGATCAGAGGGCAGGCTGTGGGGGAGACGTTGCGCTGGTCTTCTGATCACACCCGCTGCCGCTGGTAAAAGTAAAGCCCTTTGAAGCCTCTGGATTGGCCATGAGTGCGCTGTTCGGGGAGGAGCTTGGCTTCCCTTTCACTCACCCGACACCGATCGGGGTAACTGGGCTGGTCCGATCGTGATCTGTTTTCACGCCCGATGGCGCTTACAATTTAAAATGCAGTTCCTAGACCCTGATTGGTCTGCGATCGGCCTGCTCCAGAGGATCGGGGAGGAGCTGAGCTCACCCGCTCTATTGTAGACCGCTGATCGGGGCTCCGGTGTGGGCGGGGGAAAGTGGCTGCAGAGTTTAAATGTCCCGTCAATCAGCCTGCTCAGGAGGATCGGGTAGGAGCTGTGCTCACCCGCTTCTTTGTAGACTGCCGATCGGGGCTCCGATGCAGTAATCTGCCGCTGCCAAGAAGTGGACTCGGCAGCGGAAGCAACGTGCGACCCCTGACAAATCCTGAGGCGACCCCCGTGGGGGTCGCAACCCACAAGTTGAGAACTGCTGTCTTATACTGAACAAAGCGCAAAGACATCAGCACACATTTCCCAGAACAGACATATTCCAGTTAATAAATTCAAAATAACATAGGGTTTTTTTCTACCTTTTGTTGTTTGGGCATTATATTTTTCAGTTGCAGTTGCCTCAGTCTCTCTCTTCTGCGTATTTCGTGTTTTCTGCTAACTCTCCATTGTCTGCTGTTCATTTGTCCTTTGTTCTATTTTTTTCTATTTTCTATCTGCCTCTGACATACTGATATTTCGCTTTTCATTCTTTTCTCCATTTCTTTCTTTCTTTATTCATCTACTCAATTTCAACCTTCTCTCCTCAATCCCCTTTTGACTTTTCACCTAGCAGCTTTCCATCTACTCTTCTAACCTCCAGCCCAGCTTCCCCATTTCTCATCTCGCTCTTTTGCTAGCCTCTTATTCCCATCTGCCTCCTACATCCCTTCCGCCACCCAGTTACTTCTTAGATATTCATTAACTCTGCCTTTCCTCTTTCTTACCCCAGCATTCACTCTTATGCCCCTCTTTCAACTCTTCCCTCTGTATGACCATTTTTCTTCCCTCCCACACAAAATATCTGTTCCCCTCTCCATCTTCACTCCCCCAACTTCTTTTTTTCTCCTCAAATCCACACCCCCTTCCATGCCTCCCCCATCATCAGCTCCCTTCTAGTTCCAGCCCCTCCCAGCATCCGCTCCCTTTCAGCACCCCGGCTCACCTCTACACAGCCATGGGAGTAAAGAGCTGCCGGAACATTTTACCTTTTTCTTCCATAGCTGTGCTAGGTTGTAGCTGCCGGTGCTGCTCAGTACATAGAGGTTAAACAGGGGCACTTTCTGTCAATTAAGCTAGAAGTAGGATGGCCAGAAACTGAGAAGTTAATGGCCATCCCTTACATTTATCCATGCTGAAATATTAAGGACATGACAAAGGCCAAAACTGTTGATAATTTCAGTCATCCGCCTTCTTGGGTCCTCAGTGTTTGTATGTTATGAGGTTAGGTTTTATTAAATTATTGACCTAGGCATATTTTCAGGCAATAACCTAAAGACCCACAAAACTGCTGTATGGCATTGACAGAATGTAACCAGTTGGCAAAAGTAAAGAAAGAAAAAATAAAAAAAAATGTATAAGGTACCTGTTGGGAGCCCGAAGGTGGCTGCTGAAGCAGTTGGTTTTTATTTTTCTTTGTGTTGTTGCTTTGGGAGTTCGGCACCACTCCAGAGCTGCAGGGAGCAGTTAAGGGTTTTTTTTCCCTCTGTAGCTGCAGGGAAGGAAGAAAAAGCCAGTGCCTTTTTTTTTTAAAATAATAAAATTGCATCAGGGGTTTGCTGGTGCTCCTGTGGCTGCGATTTGCAGCCAAGTTGTTTTTTTACTTCAGGGCTCTGAGAACCAGCAGCCGCATATAAAAGAAGAGAAAAATTGATGTGGGGCCTCGGAGCTGTAGAGAGAGACATGTTGTAGTGGCATGCTCTGAGGCTGTGGTCGGGAACATTGCGTCTGACCCCAATCACAGCAGGGAGAGCAGCGGCGAAGGCCACGGATACCATGGCTCTTCCCAGGGTGGGGCGGAGGTGGAGTCAGGCCTGTTAGAGACCCTGATGAGGTTAAACAGGGGCACTTCCTTCCCTGATACTCTACTGCTATCCCTGCTGTGATCGGTGCACCATCAGTTGTTCCCAATCACAGCCCCAGACCTCCTGATGACTCCCACTCAAGCCTCAGAGCATGCTTCTTTAGCCAGTCAAGGGTGTGCGGGTCATGTGCAGGTGACATTCCTCAGGCTGGCCCTGCCTCCAAGGAATCAGCCTGATTCATCCTGAGTTTGAGCGGGGAAAAAAGCGGAGGGGGTTGCACTCCGGCAGTCGCGACTGTGTTTATTTTTTATTTTGCTGCCTCTGGCCTGCCATTGGTTTTCCATGGCCTTTTTTCTTGCTCGGATGAGCTTGAAGGGGGGGGGGGGGGTGGAAAAAGCAGGGGGAAGGCAGTGGCAGGCCAGAAGCAGCAAAATCAGAAAAACAGCTGTGACTTGCCGGAGTGCCAACTCCTTGAAAGTGCCAACTGAGGTGACAGCCATCATGGCCTAATGATAGAGCTGCCCCTGCTCGCACCTCTCACAGACTGCCCGTAACCTTTCTTCCCCATATACACATAACTTTTATATGTAGAGCATACAATAATGCATTCTGTGTAGAAAAGCATAGAGACCAAGAAAAATGATGGCAGATAAACATCATATAGCCTAGCGAGTCTGCCCTTCCATACCGATTATCCATATAACTTCCTAAAATTTGAACCTGCCCCTCCCCCAAATATCATTCAGGCTGTCAGTAGCATTTCTTTTCCTGAAAGTGTTCCATATGAGACCATAATGTTGCTAATATATTATCTCCAGGAACAAGCAGGAATGTAGTCTTCACATATGGGCAATGTTGGTACCGACGGAGCCTGCACGGGAACATTCCAAAGCGTCTAATTGGAAAGCTTTTGGGAGCACTCCACTTCATCTGCACGACTGCCTTCCTACCTTCCCAAATCCTTCTCTTCAGTTCTTTGTTTTCCACGGAGCCAGCACGAAGCAAATCCTGTCACCGCAGAAAAAGCTTCTCTTTTTGTGGATAGCGTCTGCCTTCCCGTCGACGTTGGCACAATCTGACATCACCGCTTCCCTTATTCTATTCTATTTTCTTTATATTTTAATTTATTTCCCCCCCCCCCCCCCAAAAAAAAAAACCTGGCGTGTTGGCGCCCTTTTCAGGCCTTCCTATCCATTGAAGGCATGGAGAGACCAGCTAATGGTTTCAAAAAATGTTCCAAGTGTGCCAGCACCATATCAGCAACTAATACACATGACTGGTGTCTAAAATGCCTTGGCCCAGAACCCCAGCCAACAGAATGTCCCCTCTGTCAAAAGATGACTAGAACCCAGCCTCTAAATTTGGGACACTCTTCGCCTCGGATGCGGTATTGTTGGCATCCACTTCGTCGAGGGTCTCATCCCCGTCTCCCATGGATCCCAGATATCCTTAAAGTCCAAGCACAAGTCTGGATAAAAGTCAGACAAAACCTCCAGAGGTAGATCTCACTCATGCTATTGAGATTCCTCGGGCATTGCCTCAGAGGTGGATCGGCCTACCAAACAACCCCGGCAGGAGGCCCTGACCTCCAAAGTTATCGAGAGACCCCAGGATGCTCCTGAGGCCTCAACCTCTGGAGAGCTGCTGGTGCCATTCTCTGGAACGGTAGTGCAAACACCCGCGACTGATATCCAGGCATCGGCAACCTCAATGGACCAGCGGATACAGGCCATCAAGCGGAGCTTAGCAGCTCTCCTAGCAGCCTTGGTACCTATCAAGCCATTGGCTCCAGACACGCCCTGTTGATACTGAGTCCGGTACCGACATTGACACTAGTTCCGGGCACAACATTGGGGCTGCTCCAAATGACATAGACATCGCTTCTACCCATTCCCTCCTTTGAAATTATCATTGATGCCAGTACCAAACCCAAGCGGCTCACCAAGGCTGATACCTCAGAGCATCGGTACCGGCATTTAGCTTTGGGCAAACACTGTGCCCATCGATAGTAAGAGTCCTCAGATTCCGATTCCTCCATTTCGGATGTGGAGTCACTCGATTCCCGAGGTCCCCAGGACGTTCCTTCGGACCCTTCCCTACCTCAACACTGACGTATGTCGCCTACGGAAGACATGTCCTTCCAGGAATTCATTCAAGACCTAGCTAAGAGTCTCTCTATCATGGTAGCATTGGAGAAAGAACTAAGTGTGGAGGAATTAGAAATACTCCAATACCCAACAGCACCCAAAGAGGCAGCCACTGTGCCGGTGCACCGCATCCTTCATAATCTTATGCTCCGTATGTGGAAGAATCCCCTCATGGTCTCACCTCACAGTTGACATCTCGATACCATGTATCAAGTACCAGAGTGTCCTGGCTTCCAAAAGCCACAATTTCCCCACCACTCCATGGTGGTTGAATCGGAGATGCACCGAATCAAAAGCTCAAAAACTCACTCCTCTAATTCTCTAGGTTGAGAATCGAGAACTCTCGATGCCTTTGGATATCGTTGCTTCCAGGCATCCATGCTCTCGGCTAGGATCAACTCCCTATATCCTCTACATGGGAATGTTCCTCAAAGAGGTGACCAGGGATCCCAAGGCCTCTGCTCCTCTCCTCCCAGATGACAAGAGAGCAGATTATCTTGCCCTAGTTAAGCATAGTCAAAATGTTTCGAAGTTTGTCAGTAGGGCTACCTTTGATGCTTTTGAATGAACAAGCAGGGCCTCAGCAATATGCATTGTTGTATGTAGAATTGAATGGCTTCAAACCTCAGATCTTGAACAGTGGGTTCAAGATAAGCTGAGCAACGTACCTTGCACAGGGAAAAACCTCTTTGGCAAAGACTAGCAAGATAAGACCTCTCAGAGTCTGAAAACACTACCATAAAAAGACTGTCCAGAACAACAGCTGACCCTGCTAGGAAAAGAACTCCTGCAAAGAAGTCTTTCTACAATAATAAGAAATTCTTTTATTTTATTTATTTAACAGGTTTTATATTGAAACTTAAACTTGGTCATGTACATTAAACAGGGACATTGATAACTTAGATTTTTCTGAGGCAATGGACTTGCCCAAGGCCACAAGGAGTGCTAGTGGGAATCGAACCCTGGTCTCTGTGTTCCCAAGCCAGTGTTCTTAACCATTAGGCTACTCTGTTCTTCTTATCATCCTTCTTCTCAGTACCCAGGGTCAGGCACCACAGAAGAAGCAATAGCCTCCTAAGCAACAGAAGACGACACAGGTGGTTAAATCTCAACCAGCTCCGCAGCCACAGTCTGCGCCTGCTTTTTGACTCTTTCCTAGAGAGAACACTGCCACCCTGTCTCTGGAGGACCCCCATCACCTTCACATAGCAGGCAGACTGTGTCACTATCCCCACAGATAGCACCTCAGAGCAGTGTGCATTTACCATAGTCCAGGAAGGGTACAGACTTTGTCTGCAAACTCTGCCCCCCTCCATTTTCACAAGAGAATATCAAACACAAACCCCACTCACTGCTCTCCTACAGGATGAGGTCTCTTCTCGTCTGTCTCGGGGTGCCATAGAAGATGTCCCAACATCTCAACAGGAAATGGGCTTCTATTCTCCATACTTTCTCATTCCAACGAAAACCAGAGGATACTGGCCTGTTCTGGACCTCAGAAACCTCAAGTTTCTAGTCCACGAAAAGTTCAAGATCTCTCTCGGGACTCTCTTCCCTACTTCCAGAGTCAGGACTGGCTCTGTTCTCTAGATCTGAAAGAAGCATACACACACATCTTCATTCATCCAGGACACAGGAAATATCTATGCTTCACCTTTCAAGCAAAACATTATCAATACAGAGTCCTTCCCTTTGGACTCGCCTCTGCCCCAAGAGTCTTCACAAAGTGCATGGCAGTCGTGGCTGCATACCTAAGGTCTCTGTGGATATTCATCTTCCCTTACTTAGGCGACTGGCTGATAAAAGCACACACCTTTAGGGGAAAGCCGACAGTCGCCCAAGAGCACATGGTTCGGAAGAATGTATCCTTGAAGGATACTACCAAAAGCAGAGAGGTTCCACAAAAGAGTAAAGTAGCCCAAATGCCCTCAAATATGGAGCAGACACAGCTTAAAGATCCCAAATTACCCATGTCTAACAATAGCCAAATTAATATGAATAAAATACAATCTCTAAAATGCTTGTATGCAAATGCTAGAAGTCTAAAAAATAAGATGGGAGAGTTAGAATATATAGCACTAAATGAAAGGTTAGATATGATTGGAATATCAGAGACATGGTGGAAGGAGGACAACCATTGGGACACTGTGATACCTGGGTACAAACTATATCGTAATGATAGAGCTGATCAAATTGGTGGAGGGGTTGCTCTCTGTGTTAGAGAGGGCATTGAGTCAGAAAGGATTAAAGTTTTGCAGGAAACAAAATTTGCTGTAGAATCTATATGGATTGAAATTCCATGTAAAAGGGGGAAGGCGATGGCAGTGGGGGTGTACTATCGAGCGCCTGGCCAGAATGAACAAATGGATGATGAAATGCTCAAAGAAATCAAGGAAGCTAACAAAAGTTACAGCGCAGTAATAATAATGGGTGATTTCAATTACCCCGGTATCGACTGGGTCAGTGTCACGTCAGGACATGCTAGGGAGATAAAGTTCCTAGATGAAATAAATGACTGCTTCTTGGTTCAGCTGGTTCATGAACCGACCAGAGAGGAAGCCATATTAGACCTAGTCCTTAGTGGAACACCAGATCTAGTGCAAGAGATAAGGGTGTTGGGGCCACTTGGCAATAGTGTTCATAGCATGATCGCCTTTGATTTAATTAGTGGAGGAGGGATAGTAAGGAAATCCACAGTACTACCTTTTAACTTTTGAAAGGGAGACTATGATAAAATGAGGAAAACAGTTAAGAAAAAACTAAAAGGAGCAGTTGCAAAGGTTAAAGACGTACATCAAGCTTGGGTGTTGTTGAAAAATACTATCTTGGAAGCCCAGACCAGCTGTATTCCACGCTTTAAGAAAAGTGGAAGGAAGTCCAAAAAACTGCCAGCATGGTTTAAAGGTGAGGTCAGAGAGGCGGCTGTTGCCAAAAAAGCATCTTTCAGGAAATGGAAAAAAAAAAGAGCCAAACGACGAAACCTGGAAACAGCACAAGCACTGGCAAGTCAAATGCAAGGCATTGATAAGGCAGGCAAAGGGAGAATTTGAGAGGAAGCTTGCTGCAGAAGCAAAAACACGAAATAAAGACCTTTTCAAGTACATTCGTAGCCAAAAACCTGTGAGAGAGTCAGTTGGTCCATTAGATGATAAAGGGGTTAAAGGAGCACTGAGAGGCGACAAGGCGATAGCGGAGAAACTGAATGAATTCTTTGCTTCGGTCTTTACTGAGGAAGATGTAGGGATGTTACCCATGACTGAAGTGGTATTTAAAGGTGCAGAAGAATTGAAGGAAATATCGATACATCGGGAAGATGTATTACAACTATTAGATAAACTGAAGAGTAGCAAATCACCTGGGCCGGATGGTAGACATCCAATGGTGTTGAAAGAACTGAAATATGAGATTGCAGACCTGCTATTAGTAATCTGTGAACTATCATTAAAATCATCTCTAATACCTGAAGATTGGAGGATCGCCAATGTAACGCCAATTTTTAAAAATGGTTCCAGGGGTGATCCGGGAAACTACAGACCGGTGAGCCTGACATCAGTACCGGGAAAAATGGTAGAAACCATTATAAAGAATAAAATTACTCAGCATGTAGATAGTCATGACCTAATGGGAGACAGCCAACATGGCTTTAGACAAGGAAGATCTTGTCTTACTAATCTGTTATGTTTTTTTGAAGGAGTGAATAAACAGGTGGACAAAGTTGAGTCGGTTGATATTGTGTATCTGGACTTTCAGAAAGCCTTTAACAAGGTCCCTCATCAGAGACTTTTGGAAAAACTAAAGAGTCATGGGATAGGAGGCAGTGTACTATTGTGGATCAGGAACTGGTTAAAAGATAGAAAGCAGAGGGTAGGGCTAAATGGCCAATTTTCCCAATGGAGAAAGGTGAATAGTGGTGTACCCCAGGGATCTGTGCTGGGTCCGCTGCTTTTTGACATATTCATAAATGACCTAGAAAGTGGAATAACGAGTGAGGTTATCAAATTTGCAGATGACACAAAACTATTTAAAGTTGTTAAAACCCAAGAGGATTGTGGAAAATTGCAAGAGGATCTTGATAAATTAGAAGACTGGGCATCAAAATGGCAGATGAAATTTAATGTGGACAAGTGCAAGGTTATGCACCTAGGGAAGAACAACCCAAACTATGGTTACACGAAGCAAGGTTCCACATTAGGAACCACCACCCAGGAAAAAGATTTAAGCGTCATTGTGGATACCATGTTAAAACCCTCGGCCCAGTGTGCAGCGGCGGCCAAGAGAGCAAATAGAATGCTAGGTATGATAAGGAAAGGAATGGAAAATAAAACAAAAGATATTATACTGCCTCTATATCGTTCCATGGTGAGACCGCACCTTGAATATTGTGTGCAATTCTGGTTGCCGTATCTTAAAAAGGATATAGCGATTTTAGAAAAGGTTCAGAGAAGAGCCACCAAAATGGTAAAGGGGATGGAAGGATACTCCTATGAAGAAAGGCTAAAAAGGTTAGGGCTCTTTAACCTGGAAAAGAGACGGCTGAGGGGAGATATGATAGAAGTCTATAAATTAATGAACGGAGTGGAACGGGTAAACGTAGATCGATTGTTTACCTTATCAGAATATAGAAAGACTAGGCGACATGCAATGAAGCTACAGGGTAAACTATCTAAGACTAATAAAAGAAAATATTTTTTCACTCAACGTGTAATCAAACTCTGGAATTTGTTACCGGAGGATGTAGTAAAGGCTGTTAGTGTAGCTGGGTTTAAAAAAGGTTTGGACAAGTTCCTGGAGGAAAGGTCCATAAACCATTATTAAGAAGGGACCCAGGATATCAATGCTTGACCCAGTACAAGCATTGTGGAACCTGTGTCTTTTGGGGAAACTGCTAGGTACTTGTGACCTAGATTGGCCACTGTTGGAAACAGGATACTGGGCTTGATGGACCTTGGTCTGACCCAGTATGGCATATCTTATATTCTTATATGTTCTCCCAGGAGGTAGTACTTTCCTTGCATTGTACCATCACAGTGCTACAGGATTTGGGATAAACTTTCCAAAATCCGAGCTTGCTCCAATTCAAAAGCTACAGTTCATCAGAGCCCTACTTAGTCACCCAACAGTCCAGGGCATTTCTGCTCCCGCTCTGTTGTGCCCATCTAGTAAAACTAGCATCCCAGACGCTCCTACGAGAGTGTCTGACCGCCCAAGAGATGCTGCAGCTCCTTGAGCACATGGCCTCTACAGTACATGTCGTTCCATATGTCCGACTACATATGTAGACAGCATAGTGGACTCTTGCCTCCCAGTGGAAGCCGGCCTCGGGCCGTCTCCGGGACAGGATCCAAGTCACTGCCCCTCTAACCACATCCCTTCAGTGGTGGCGTTCTCCAGAAAATCTGCTCATAGGGTCACCTTTTCAGATGCCTCCACTTCAGTGCACCCTGATGACGGATGCCTCCAAACGGTTGGGGAGCACACCTAGGCACCCTGTCCACACAGGGACTCTGGACAACGCAAGAGTCACAACTCCAAATCAATCTCCTGGAACTTCATGCTATCTCGAATGCCCTCCGCGTGTTTTAACACCACCTCAGGGCACAACAGGTCCTGGTCAGGACAGACAATCAGGTTGCCATGTTCTGTGTCAGAGGTTCCCAACTCCAGTCCTGGAGGGCCAAACACCATTCAGGTTTTCAAGCTGTCCCTAATAAATATGCATGAGATGCATTTGCATGCACTGTCCCCTTTGTATTCAAATATATCTCATGCATATTCATTAGGGACAGCCTGAAAACCTAAATGGTGTTTGGCCCTCCAGGACTGGAGTTGGGAACCTCTGTTCTATGTGAACAAACAGGGAGGAACAAGCTTATGTGCCCTCTGCGAGAAGGCTCTCCACCTTTGTTTCTTTGCCATTTCTCGTCAGATACACCTCCAAGTGATGTATCTCCTGGGGGAGTTCAATGTCTTGACAGACAAGCTGAGTTGAATCCTTCTTCCCCACGAATGGTCTCTCCATCCGGACACAACGTCCTACATCTTCCAGATCTGGGGAACTCCAGACATAGACCTTTTTTGCAGCTCCACAAAATGCCAAGCTCCCTTGCTTTCTGAATAAGAACTCAGACATCCAGCAAACATGTGGATGCCTTCCACCTACACTGGAGTCAGGTTCTGCTTTATGCTTTTTCTCCTATACCCTTCATTTCCCAGATGTTTTTCTAGCTTTAGTCCGACAAGGGTTCCATGATTCTCATTGTCTCTCATTGGCTGCAGCAACCTTGGTTTCCATTGCTTCTGCATCTGACTCAGACTCATCCTCTGCGATTGGGGTCTGAACCTGATCTCCTTTCCCAGTACAACGGCTCACTACTCCATCCCAATCCACAGTCTCTCTGTCTCACAGCTTGGCTGCTGAGGGCATAGCATTACAAGGCTTCGACCTTACACAAGTTTAAAGAGATCCTTTTGGCTTCTAGAAAGCCCTCCACCAGATTTTCATACACTTTTAAGTGGTGTAGATTCTCTGTCTGGTGTTCCCAGAAAGATCTCAATCCCTTTTCTGCCCCAGTAGAGTCACTCCTCCAGTATCTCCTTCACCTGTCCTCGACCATCTCGGTAATAGTCCACCTCAGTGCCATTGTGGGCTCTCACCACCTACTGGATGGACAGTCCATCTCCTCACAACCTCTAATAGTGTGTTTCATGAAAGGTCTCTTGCTATCCAAACTGCCCATTAAGCCACCTCTGGTGGCTTGGGACCTCAATGTTCTAGCACAGCTTCTTAAGCCACCCTTTTGAACCATTTGCCACGACCTCACTGAAGTGCCTTTCTTGGGAGGTACTCTTCCTAATTGCCCTCATCTCATCTAGGCATATTAGTGAGCTTCAGGCTTTGGTGGCGGACTCACCCTATACTCTGTTCCATCATAACAAAGTTGTTCTTCAGACTCACTCACACTTTATGCCAAAGAGGGTGTTTCCTTTCCATTTAACCAATCAATTTACCTTCTTTCTTAAACAGCATGTGTCTTGAGCTGAAGCAACCCTGCAATCTCTTGACTGCAAATGTGCATTGGCTTTCTATCTCCAAAGGACCCGAGATCATCGTAAAGCCTTGCAGTTCATCTCATTTGACCCTAGGCACCTAGGTCTACCTGTATCTAAATGTATGCTCTCCAGATTGATAGCAGACTGCATTTCATTTGCTTATGACAAAGCGGGACTCTCCCTTATTTATTTATTTAACCATTTTTCTAGTCCGCCTTATCTTAAAATCAAGGTGGTTTACAATGAACTTCAATTTACAGAAAACTTTCAATAGGAACAATTAAAAACTTTATCCCAATACAGAATAACTCCTTTGCGCCATGGTAACCTCAATGGCAAACCTACGCTCAGTAGCCATTGATGAAATTTGCAAGGCAGCAACTTGGACTTCTGTCCATACCTTCGCTGCCCATTACTATCTGGACAAGGACTCCCTCCAGGATGCCATGTTTGGTCAATCTGTACTCCAGCACTTCTTTCAGACTTAGAAGCAACTCTTACCCTCCATCCCATACTTTGAAGATACCAGAAATCCATGAGGGATCCATGGCCTCTTTGAGACTACTCCGAGGAGAATCTCCACTGGTTCTGGGTTCTCTTCATCTGGCATCTGGGAGCTAGAGAGTCCCATATGTGAAGACTACATTCCTGCTTGTTCCTGGAGATGGCGTAATTACTCAATTGTAACAGGTGATCTCCAGGAACAGCAGGAATTTAGTCTTCACAACCCACCCTCCTCCCCTAGGAGTTGTAGGGTTTCATTTACTCTTTTCTCAGCTACAAACTCAACTGAAGAGAGGGATTTGGGAAGGCAGTCATGAAGGCGGAATGGAGTGTTCCCAAAAGCTTTCCAGTCGGATGCTGGGGAGCATTTCCGTGTGGGCTCCGTTGGTACCGATGTCACCCATATGTGAAGATTAAATTCTGTACAGGTGAGTAACTATGCTTTGTGAGCTACTTAAATTACAGTTTATTGTGATTATTTTTGGTGGGCCAATTGTTTTGCAATATCAGTTATGTTTTCTTTGTGTTGGATCCCCTAGTACTTTTTCTGTAAGTGAAGACTGCATGCTACATTCCCTCAATCATCACTGACTAGAGTAGAGCTTTCCAGGGGAAATTTGATTTTGCACTGTATTAGTAGTGCTCAGGGATTATGCTTTCTTATTTTTAAATCTCTTTTACTTTTTTCAGATACATTCACAAACCCATAAATCCTGATGATCCCCCATTGGTTGAACAGCCCAAGCCACTGTATCCCTATCGTACAGTTGGCTGCGTCTTCAACCATCAGAGGTTTTTGGGTAACTGTCAGCCCTCGGATGCAGTAGAGCTCTGCACCTTTGACTTGCATGATGAATCTAAATGGAAACCCATGAGCGAAGAGGCCATTAAATCTGTGTGCAGCCCAGGATCCACAACTTCCCTGCCACCTTTTCCTCCTCTCTGTGCTTCCATGATTGACGCAGCTGCTGTGAGCAATGAGATAGAGCTACAACTGAGGGTACTAGTGTCTGAGCATAGGAAGGTAAGAATATATATTAGTTCATTATAAAACTGCTCTGATCCATTTCCTTGTTGTACATTTGAGACTAGAATCATAAAGCATGAGTTGCTTGTAACAATATGTACCAGTGATGTAAAAGAATAAATTCACTTTGATTGCATGGATAATTGCAGTATTCTGATTAAAATAAAGTGCCAGGTAAGAAATGATAAAACCTTTTTCTCCAGGACCAAGCAGGAAGTCAGTCCGCACATATGGGTGTCATCGACGCCGATGAAGCCCCCAGCGGAGCATTTCCCCAGCTTTCTATGAAAGCCTTTGGGAATGCAGGCACGCATGCGCAGTTCCCTTCCCACCTAAAGGTGCCATCTTACCGCGGTCTCTTTTTTCCGAGAAGCCCACCGGACGTGTGTCCTGTCATCCCGGATAAAAGTAGATTTTTTTTTTTTGCGATTCTCGCTGTTTTTTCTCCCAGTTCGACGCCGGTTTCCCCTCCCGCCGGGTTCGGTACATCGGTATCGAGCCCGATTCTTCTTTTTCGGTTTTTGCCCTTCGTGGCTGGCGTTCGCGCCCTTTTTTGCTTTTTCCCTGGAAGGCTGGTCCTTTGACATCGTGGGGACTCTTTTTTCCCCGATGGCTTCCAGCGGTTTCAAGAAGTGTGATCGGTGTAAGAAATTAATGTCTCTCACTGACACACACGACTGCTGCCTCCGGTGCCTCGGTCCTGATCACGACCCTAAGTCGTGTGGGCCATATGGGAAGATGTCTTCCAAGGCACTCCGAAGTTGACAGCAGCAGAAAGAAAGGCTTTTCTCGGACTCGGCCTCCGGCTGGGCCCGGACCTCGTCTGAGGCCTCGACATCTCGGGATTCAGATCCCAAGCTCCGTCGGAGCTCTTCGGACAGGGGGTCCCCCGACCGGGAGCGCAAGAGGAAGAAGCGGCTCGCGAGGGCGTCGTTGGAGGAGGTCCCTGGCTCCTCGAGGGCCAGGTCTAAGACCCCCGACCGTCGCCCCGGGCCCGTGGACCAAGAGAAGCCTGCCAAGTTCCTCGCATGGAGCCGGAGTCTGCTGGACACGTAAGGCCTGTAGTCCTCGAGGACTCTCCTCCCAGGGAGCCGACGTTGGGCCCGGCGCCGCCGGGGCCCGAGTCGGTGGCTGCTGCGTCTCCCGAGCTGAGTCTCAGGATGACAGCGTTGGAGAGCAGATTGTCTGCCTTCATGGAGCAGCAGCGGGCACTGATGGGCCAGCCTGTCTGGCGCAACTGCCCCGACCACCGGGACATCGACTTCGAAGTCAACCCCGGAGACCGAGCCGATACTCGAGTCCATCATGGCTCGAAGTCGACCTCAGTTGCGGTCTCCCTCGACACCGGTGCCTCCGGTGTAGGGGCGGGTGCTCCAGGGCCCGCGGGGTCGGACCCTGACTCCTCGTCAGACGAGTCCGCCTGGGAGACGGAGGATGAGGAGTCCCCCAATACGTTCAAGACTCGGTGCGTCCCATCGGACTCACCCGCAGTCTGAGCCCTGGAGTAGATCCCCTCCGGAGGATACTCGGTTCTTGGAGTTCGTCCGGGATATGGCCACTGCCTTGGCTATTCCGGCGGACCCCGAGAAAGAGCCTCGAGCTGAAGAGCTCGAGGCCCTGCAGTATGACTCTCCTCCGAAGGAGGCCTTAGTGTCACGGTTCCTCCGATGCTGGAACGGCTCCTCTTCCGGATGTGGGAGGCACCGGCCTCGGCGCCGGTTTTAAGCAAGCGAGTCGACTCGATCTATCGACTCAGGAAGAGCCCTGGCTTTCAGAAAGCACAGCTACCACACCATTCCATGGTTGTGGAATCAGCCATGCATCGTCTGAAGAGCCAGAAGATGCACTCCGTGGTGCCACCTGGCAGGGAGGCCCGGAACCTCGATGGCGTCGGTAGAAAGTGCTTCCACGGCTCGATGCTTGCTTGCCGTTTCCAGTCTTACTAGCTGTACATGGGCATGTACTTGCGGGACCTGGCCAAGGAGTTGGCCGGGTTCTTTGCTGGACTCTCCGGGGAACCCTTGCAGAGATTCAAGTCCTTGTCCTCGGGATTCGGGACTGCTCGAAGTTCATGTCCCGCGCCGCCTACGATGGCTTCGAGGCTTCGGCCCGGGTTGCGGCAGTCGGCATCGCGGCTCGACGCCAGGCATGGCTGCAGTCATCGGACCTCGAGCCATGGGTTCAGGACAAGTTGGTCGATGTCCCTTGCCGAGGTGAAAACCTTTTTGGCAAGCCCATGACCGAGAAGGCCGCCCAGCTCGAAACAGAGCACCTTACACGGACAAGGCTGTCTAGGAAGACCTCTGCCCCTTCTCATAAAAAGAAGGGCTCGGGTAAAAAGCCCTTTTACCCGAGGAAGGGCACTGCCTACAAACAGTACCCTCAATATCAGGCTGCCCAAGCTGCACCCCAGGGTCAGCAAGCCAAGGAGCAGGGTAATGGGCCCCGTAGGCAGAGGACCCCCAAGCCTCCGGCCCCTGTTCCCACTCAGCAGGGTGGGGGTTTTTGACTCCTTGAGCGTAGCCTCTCCATCCCTGCTCTCCCAACCCTGCACAGGAGGTCTCATCGCCCACCAGTGGCCCCTCATCACCGGGGACAGTTGGGTGTTGGACATAGTCCACAGGGGCTATGCACTACATTTTCACCAACTGCCTCCACCATACTTTCCAGGGGAGCCTCCAAAGCCTTCCCTGCACACAGACCTTCTCCTTCAGGAGCTTCAAGGTCTGTTGGTGGACAGGGCGGTGGAGCCTGTGCCTCCCCACTTGCAAGGTCACGGATTCTACTCAAGGTATTTCCTGGTGCCCAAAAGAACCGCTGGCCTTCGACCCATTCTGGACCTCAGGAACCTCAACAAGTTCCTAGAGAGGGAAAAGTTCAAGATGCTTACTCTTGGAACACTTCTGCCCTACCTCCAGCAGGGAGATTGGCTATGCTGTTTAGATCTAAAGGATGCGTACACTCACATCCTCATTCATCCAGACCACAGAAAGTACCTCAGGTTCCTTGTGGGAGGAAACCATTATCAGTACAGAGTTCTGCCTTTTGGCCTCACCTCCGCTCCCAGGGTCTTTACCAAATGCCTGGCAGTGGTGGCGGCCTACCTGAGAAATCAGGGAATCTTTGTCTTCCCCTACCTGGACGACTGGCTCATCAGGGGTCAGACATGCCAGGAGGCCAGACAAGCCACCCTCAGAACTATTGCTCTTTTTCAAAGCCTGGGGTTTGTAATAAACTTCGCAAAGTCCACTTTGCTCCCCTCCCATAACTTGGAGTTCATAGGAGCACGGCTGGACTCTCTCCTGGCAAAAGCTTTCTTGCCAGAAGACAGAGCACAAAGATTGATAGCCTTGGCAAACCAGTTTCTCAACAGGTCACTAGTCTCCGCCAGACTCTGCCTGAGGCTTCTAGGCCACATGGCCTCGACAGTGCATGTGACCCCCAATGCCAGGCTCCATATGAGGCCTGCACAGTGGTGCCTTCGAACTCAGTGGTCACAGGCCACAGGCAGCCTCAGGGAAAGGATAAGGGTGTCCAGACAATTTCTGAACTCCCTCAGCTGGTGGCTGCACCCACCCAATCTTCTAAAGGGGGTGCCTTTTCAGATTCCTGGGTACATGGTGGTACTGACCACCGACGCCTCCCTTCAGGGCTGGGGAGCTCATTGTCTAGACAAGTGCACCCAGGGCCTGTGGTCTCCTTGGGAGGCTGCTCAGCAGATCAATCTCCTAGAACTCAGAGCTATTCGCTTAGCACTCAAAGCTTTCTCTCCTACCCTGGTTCATCAATCTGTCATGGTTCAGACAGACAACCAGGTAGCCATGTTCTGTGTGAACAAGCAGGGCTGGACTGGGTCCAGACTCCTTTGTCGGGAGGCTCAGGACCTTTGTTCATTTGCCCTCAAGCAC
Source organism: Ichthyophis bannanicus (assembly GCA_033557465.1). Taxonomy (NCBI): domain Eukaryota; kingdom Metazoa; phylum Chordata; class Amphibia; order Gymnophiona; family Ichthyophiidae; genus Ichthyophis; species Ichthyophis bannanicus. The sequence goes on from CM066031.1 coordinate 1,369,429,478, forward strand.
AACATGCTCCTCAAGGCTGTATACCTTCCAGGCCAGGACAACTACCTGGCCGACAGGTTAAGCAGGATTCTGCAGCCCCACGAGTGGCAGTTGCATCCTTCAGTAGTTCAGAAGATCTTCCTAAAATGGGGTCTCACTTTGATAGATCTCTTTGCCAGCCAAACGAACAAGCAACTACCAAAGTTCTGCTCCAGGCAACCGCATCCTCTGAGAATAGCAGCGGATGCTTTTCTGATTCCCTGGTCTCAGGGCCTCCTGTATGCGTTTCCTCCCACGCCCTTGGTGGCCCGAACTCTCTTCAAGATTCTTCAGGACAAGGCCTCGGTCCTGCTGGTGGCTCCCAGGTGGCCGAGACAGCCTTGGTTTCCACTTCTGCTTCAACTGGCGGTGGATCCCCCACTGCCTCTGGGGTTGCAACCCGACCTTCTCTCACAGGAGCAGGGTTCCCTTCTGCACCCCAATCTCAAAGCTCTCAATTTGATGGCATGGAGGCTGCAAGGGTAGTTTTGGCTCCCTGGGGCCTACCTCAGGAAGTTGAGGAGGTTGTCCTAGCCTCTAGGAAACAGTCCACTAGAAAAACCTATGCTCTCAAATGGAAAAGGTTTTCTGTGTGGTGTCAGCTACATACAGAGGATCCTTTCTCCTGTACTGTGCCAGTGGTGCTTCAGTATTTATTGTACTTGTCCAATCAGGGACTGAAGTCCAATTCTGTTTGGGTCCACCTCTCAGCTCTAGCAGCTCACCACTCACTGGTGGAAGGACATTCTCTGTCGGTTCACCCCTTGGTGTCCCGCTTTCTCAGGGGCTTGCTTTTACTCAGGCCTCCAATCCGTCCTCCTGCCCCTGAGTGGGAGTTGAATGTGGTCTTGCAGCAACTGACTCGCCCACCTTTTGAGCCGATGGCTACTTGTCCACTGCGCTTCCTATCCTGGAAGACACTCTTCCTGATAGCCTTGACCTTGGCCAGGCGAGTGAGTGAGCTTCAGGCCCTGGTCTGTGATAGGCCTTACACCAGGATTTATAGGAACAGGGCAGTCCTCAGGACTCATCCAAAGTTCCTCACAAAGGTTGTCTCCTCTTTCCACCTCAATCAGGAGGTGGTTCTTCCAACATTCTTCCCTAGGCCTCATGCAAGCCAGGCTGAAGCAGTCCTGCATACCCTGGACCGTAGGAGGGCCTTATCCTTCTACCTTGACCGTACGCAGGGGCATAGAAGGGCTATTCAGCTCTTCGTATCTCTTGACCCTAATAAGTTGGGGTTGGCTGTGTCCAAGCGTACCTTGTCCATCTGGGTGGCTGACTGTATCTCCTGGGCTTACAAGGCGGCTGACCTCCCTTTGCAGGGTCGGGTTACGGCCCACCGTGTCAGGGCAATGGCTGCCTCAGTGGCTCATCTCCGCTCTGTGCCCTTGGTAGACATCTGCAGGGCTGCAACTTGGTCTTCAAGCCAGACTTTTGCGGCCCATTACTGTCTGGAGAGGGAGTCCCGTAGGGACAGTGCTTTTGGCCAAGCAGTACTCCGGAATCTCTTTGAGGTTTAGGTAACTCCTGTCCTCTGTTGGGCTACCGGTGGAGGTTGTGTCAGTGAAAGCCTTTCTTTGCTGCTGAGACTAGAGGGAGTTCTCTTGTTCAGCCTGGGTTCCTCGGTAGCCCAGAGCTAGGGAGTCACCCATATGTGAGGACTGACTTCCTGCTTGGTCCTGGAGAAAGAGTAGTTACTCACCTGTAACAGGTGTTCTCCAGGAGCAGCAGGAATCAGTCCTCACATCCTTCCCTCCTCCCCTGGGAGTTGCAGTTGTACATAGTTTAATTTTTTTCATTTTTGTGTGCTGTTCTTTAGCTATGTCATTTGACTGAGGTAAGATGGCACCTTTAGGCGGGAAGGGAACCACGCATGCGTGCCTGCATTCCCAAAGGCTTTCCTAGAAAGCTGGGGAAATGCTCCGCTAGGGCTTCATCGGAGTCTATGACACCCATATGTGAGGACTGATTCCTGCTGCTCCTGGAGAACACCTGTTACAGGTGAGTAACTACTCTACATCTTCCTCAGTAAAGACTGAAGCAAAGAATTCATTCAGTCTCTCCGCTATCGCCTAGTCGCATCTTAGTGCCCCTTTAACTCCTCTATCATCTAATGGACCAACTGACTCTCACAGGTTTTTTGCTACGAATGTACTTGAAAAAATCTATATTTCGCGTTTTGGCTTCCGCAGCAAGCTTCTTCTCAAATTCTCCCTATGCCTGCTTTATCAATGCCTTGCATTTGACTTGCCAGTGCTTGTGCTGTTTCCGGGTCGTTTGGCTCTTTTTTCCATTTCCTGAAAGATGCCTTTTTGGCAACAACAGCTTCTCTGACCTCACCTTTAAACCATGCTGGTAGTTTTTTGGACTTCCTTCCACTTTTCTTAAAGCGTGGAATACAGCTGGTCTGGACTTCCAAGATAGCATTTTTCAACAGCACCCAAGCTTGATGTAAGTCTTTAACCTTTGCAACTGCTCCTTTAAATTTTTTCTTAACTATTTTCCTCATTTTATCATAGTCTCCTTTTCGAAATTTAAAAGGTAGTACTGTGGATTTCCTTACTATCTCTCCTCCACTAATTAAATCAAAGGCGATCATGCTATGATCACTATTGCCAAGTGGCCCCAACACCCTTATCTCTTGCACTAGATCTGGTGTTCCACTAAGGACTAGGTCTAATATGGCTTCCCCTCTGGTCAGTTCATGAACCAGCTGCTCCAAGAAGCAGTCATTTATGTCATCTAGGAACTTTATCTCCCTAGCATGTCCTGCCGTGACACTGACCCAGTCGATACCGGGGTAATTGAAATCACCCATTATTATTACTGCGCTATAACTTTTGTTAGCGTCCTTGATTTCTTGAGTATTTCATCATCCATTTGTTCATTCTGGCCAGGCGGTCGATAGTACACCCCCACTGCCATCGCCTTCCCCTTTTTACATGGAATTTCAATCCATAGAGATTCTACAGCAAGTTTTGCTTCCTGCAAAACTTTAATCCTTTCTGACTCAATGCCCTCTCTAACATAGAGCGCAACCCCTCCACCAATTTGATCAGCTCTATCATTACGATATAGTTTGTATCCAGGTATCACAGTGTCCCACTGGTTGTCCTGCTTCCACCATGTCTCTGATATTCCAATCATATCTAACCTCTCATTTAGTGCTATATATTCTAACTCTCCCATCTTATTTTTTAGACTTCTAGCATTTGCATACAAGCATTTTAGAGACTGTATTTTATTCATATTAGTTTGGCTGTTGGTAGATGTGGGTAATTTGGGATCCTTAAGCTCTGTCTGCTCCATACTCAAGGGCATTTGGGCTATTTTACTCTTTTTTTGGAACCTCTCTGCTTTTGGTAGTATCCTTCAAGGATACATTCTTCCGAACCATCCACTCTAGGGCGACTGTCGGCTTTCCCCTATTATCTAGTTTAAAAGCTGCTCTTTCTCCTTTTTAAAGGTTAATGCCAGCAGCCCGGTTCCATCCCGGTTAAGGTGAAGCCCATCCCTTCGGAAGAGCCTCTCCTTTCCCCAGTTCCTAACAAATCCAAAACCCTCATCTCTGCACCATTGTCTCATCCACGCATTGAGACTCCGGAGCTCTGCCTGCCTTTTGGGTCCTGCACGTGGAACGGGAAGCATTTCTGAGAACGCTACCCTGGAAGTTCTGGATTTCAACTTCCTACGTAAAAGCCTAATTTTAGCCTCGAGAACCTCCCTACCACATTTTCCTATGTCATTGGTACATGTGTGCAAGTATGTGCGCTTGCCCGGCAAGGTGTGCACACGCGCACAGCTTAGAGGGAACAGTGTTCCACTGCACCTGCGCCACTGCCTTCCCGCCTTTCCAACTCTCCCTCTTCAGTTTTTCATTTTCCGTGGAGTCGACAGGCAGCAAACCCTGTCACCGCAGAAAATTTTCTTTTTTGTGGTCACATTTGCTTTCCCATCGACGCCTATACCAGTACCACCGGTGCCTTCTTTATTTTATTTCTTTCCTTATTAAAAAAAAAAAGACTAAGCTGCTTTTTTGAGGGTCTGTCCCCTCTTGGTGCTTAAATGCCATTTTGGACACTAGGCCCTATTTTCTTCCAAAATGAGGAAACCATCTAGTGGTTTCAAAACATTTTCAAAATGTAGCAGAACCATTTCTGCTACCGACCCCCATGATTGGTGTCTTAAATGTTTAAGTCCTGATCATTTGCCATCGGAGTGTCTCCTTTGTAGAAAGATGACCAAAAGAGGCCTGCAGAACAGAGCTGCAAAACTTTGCACCCTCTTTGCCTCGGATGCAATGTCCATTGCATTGATGTCGTCCAGGACTTCATCTTCCTCCCATGGATCTCAGGTAACCAAACCCTGGTTTTCCAAGACCAGCTGGTCCTCAAAGGGTAGATTTCCTTCTAAGCATCGAGATGCTACTAGCGTTGCCCTCGGAAAACACGCCAGCCAAACAGCCCCGGCGGGAGGTCCTTGCCTCCAAAGCATTAACCGGGGTTTCAGGATGTTCCCGAGGCTTCCATCTCTGGAGAACTCTTGGGGCCATGTTCTGGCATCATGGCCTGCTCCGCCAGTACTGACACCCAGACATTGGCAGGCTCCATGGATCAACGTATCCTGGCCATTGAGCGCAATCTTGCGGCCTTATTAGCAGCCTTGGTACCGCCAAAGTCGCTACAATCGACGCAGTTATCTGTACCGATACTGGTACCAAATGTACCTGCATCAACCAATGTGCCTCTCTCCATGCTTCTTCCCATGTCGGCCCTAGAATCGGTCTCCGGCATCGAGGGACTGGTATCAAGGCATTCCAATGCCAACTTCGATTGATACCAGCGACAAGCAATACGAGAGCATCCGATCCGTCAATAGTTTGAGTCCTCCGATTCCGATGATTACGAGGACTTTGTTGGTACCAGAGTGGTTCTTCCGGAGGATCCCTCTCCTTCACCACAGCGTCTGATGTCTCCTCCGCAGGACATGTATTTTCAGGACTTCATACGTGATATGGCACGGGGACTCTTGATCACCATGACCCCTGAGAAGGAACCGAGAGCTGAAGAATTAGAAATTCTTCAGTATCTGGCAGCTCCTAAGGAGGCTGCTACCCTTCCCATTCACCGAATTTTGCATGACCTCATGCTTAGGATGTGGGAAACAATCTTGACGGTGTCTCCACATTCTAGGAGACTCGATACAATGTACCGGGTACCAGAATGTCTCGGTTTCCAAAAAACACAATTACCACACCATTCTATGGTGATGGAATCGGCAATGCGCAGAATCAAAAGTTCCAAGACACATTCTTCCAACCCTCCAGGTCGTGAGGCAAGGACGCTCGATGCCTTTTGGCATCGATGCTTTCAATCCTTAATGCTATCGGCCAGAATAAGCTCTTACATACTGTATATGGGTATGTTTCTTCGGAAGGTTGCAAGAGATTTGGAACTCATGGCTCCACTTCTTCCCGATGATAAGAGGGCCGACTTCCTCACTCTGGTAAAATATGCCCAGAATGTTTCTAAATTCATGACTCGTGCAACCTTTGATTGCTTTGAGTGCATTAGCAGAACCTCTGTTATTTCCATCGGTGCACGTCGCATTGCCTGGTTACAAGCATCTCATTTAGAACAGTGGGTGCAAGACAAGCTGGGGAATATGCCTTGCACAGGGGAAAACCTCTTTGGTAAGGATTGGCAGGACAAAGCTGCTCAGCTTGAGTCCGAAAACACCACATTGAACAGACTATCAAGGACCACTGCCAACCCAACTAAGAAAAAGTCAGTTAAGAAACCCTTTTTCAACAAGAAAAAGAAATTCTATCCATCTTACACCCAGACTGTTCACTGCCCAGTCCATGCTCCCCAAAAGGGGCAGCAGCAACCCAAACAGAGGAAGGCCCAAGTCCCCAGAGCTCAACCAGCTCAGCAGACACAGCCTCCTCAGGGACTTTGACTCCTTCCTAGAGAACCTAGTCATCCTACCTCTAAAGGATCCAGAGCCTCTCAACATTCCAGGCAGACTTTTTGCCAAGAGGTGGCAACAGATAACATCAGAGCAGTGGACTCTTTCCACTGTAACAGAGAGGTACAAACTCCATTTCCACAATATGCCCCCTCCCACCATCACAAGACAGTTCATTTCTCGGGCCCCCTTCACCACTCTTTTGTGTCAAGAGGTCACCTCACTACTTGCTCAAGGAGCAGTAGAGGTACCTGTGTCCCAGCAGGGCATGGGTTTCTATTCCCCCTACTTCCTCATTCCAAAGAAGACAGGAGGATACAGACCCATACTGGACCTCAGGGAGATAAACAAGAATCTGTTCTGAGAAAAATTCAAGATGATCTCTCTCGGAACACTTCATCTCCAGGAACAAGCAGGAATGAGTCTTCACATATGGGTATTGTCGGTACCGACGGAGCCTGCGCGGGAATGCTCCCCAGCGTCCAAAAGGAAAGCTTTTGGGAGCATCCCACAGCGCCTGCGTGCTGCCTTCCCGCCTTTCCCAACTGCCTCTCTCCAGTTCTTCTTTTCCGCGGAGCCAGCAGGTCGTATTTCCTGTCACCGCTGAAGAATTTCTTATTTTCTTTTATTTTTCTTTAGTCGTGTGTCTGCCTTCTCGATTCCGGACCGGTACCACTGGTCTTTTTTCTTTCTTTTTAAAAAAAAAAAAAAAACTACTACTCTTTTCAGTGCATTTTTTCTTCTGGGACCTTAGGCCTACAGATATATTTTTCCTCATGGAAAAACCTGCCTCCGGGTTTAAAAAGTGCACGAAGTGCAGTAGCACTATTTCTGTCACTGACACCCATGACTGGTGTCTAAAATGTTTAGGTCCTGACCACTCCATTGCGGATTGTGAGTCCTGTTCCATGACGTCTAAGAGAGGGTTACAAAATCGGGCAGCCAAGCTCAGTACCCTGTTTCCCTCCGATGCAGCTTCTGTGGCATAGACGTCTTCCAGGGCGGCTTCTTCATCCCATGGATCTCAGGTAACCAAACTTAAATCTGGCCGGTCCTCAAAGAGTTCATCTCCCTCTAAGTATCGAGATGCCCCCGGGCTTACTCTTGAGGAATCCACACCGGCAAAATTACCCCGGCGGGAGGCTCCAGCTTCCAAAGCTCTACCTATGGGGTCACAGGTTAACATCGATGGCTCGGCCTCGACTGATCACCTGTTACAATGTTCTGGGGTACCGGCGGTTACCACCGGTACCGACATCCAGACATTGGTGGCGTCAATGGATCAGAATATTCTGACCATGCAGCGTGCCATCATGGCATTCATACAAGCTGCGACGCCTACGGTACCGCAACAAACCCCGTTGTCGGTACCTGTACCGGATCCAAAATCGGTTCCGATACCAGTACCACTTGCATCGACATCAGCATCGACGGCAGCGGTACACTATCCAGTGATACCCATCAGTACCGACTCGGTACCGATTACTCCCGATGTCGATACCTCCCGGTACGCGTATCAGGCTCTACGAGAGCATCCAGACAGTCGATACTTCGATTCCTCTGAAGACTCTGATTCTTCAGAGGCCTCAATTGAAGCATCGGGGATTCTTCCTCAGGAACCCTCTTCTCCAAAAAGGAGAATGTCTCCTCCTGAAGACTTGTCTTTTCAGGACTTCATTAGGGAGGTGGCCAAAGGCCTGTCCATCTCAGTGACTTGAAACTGAACCTAGAGCCAAAAAATTAGATATCCTACAATATCCTAAGGCTCCTAAAGAGGCAGCCACCTTACCCAATACATGAGATTCTTTATGATCACATGTTGGGCATATGGGAGACTCCTCTTTCCACCTCCCCTCATACTAGAAGGTTGGACACCATGTATCGTGTTCCTCCTTGTCCTGGGTTTCATAAGACTCAGCTTCCTCACCACTCCATTGTGGTAGAGTCTGCTATGAAAAAGATCAAGAGTACAAAAAGGCACTCCTCTGCTCCTCCAGGAAGAGAATGCAGAACCCTAGATGCCTTTGGCAGGAAAATCTTCCAGGCCAGTATGCTTGTAGCCAGAATCAACTCCTATAGTCTCTATATGGGGATGTTTCTAAAAGAAGTTACAGATCATCTACAAACCTTATTTCCTTTTATGTCAGAAGATAAGAGAGAAGAATATATCACCTGGCTTAAACATGCACAGGATGTATCCAAGTTTTCCAACCGTGCAGCCTTTGACTCTTTTGAGGGGGCCAGTAGAGCCTCGGCTATTGCCATAGGTGCACGCAGAGTTGCTTGGTTGCAAGCCTCTGATTTGGAATCCTGGGTACAGGATGGTCTAGGTATCCTTCCCTGTACAGGAGAAAACCTCTTTGGCAAAGATTGGCAAGCAAAGGCCAACCAGATGGATGCTGAAAATTCTTCTTTAGATAGACTTTCAAAGTCTACTACTGCTCCTTTTAAAAAGAGGTTGTTCAAGAAGGGATCTTTCCCAAAGAAAGGAAAATTTTCTTCTGGTTATGGTCAGGCCTCTTCTCAAGGTCGTTTTGCTACAAAGAGACAGCAACAACCAAAACAGGCCAAACCTCAGGCTGCGAGGACTGCTACGGCCCAACAGCCTCAGCCTCCTCAGGGCCTTTGACTTTCCACTAGAGAACTTAGCCTTTCTGGCTCTAGAACTTCCAGAGCCTCTCACCATCCCAGGAAGGTTAGCTCACTTTGCTCCCAGATGGGAACAAATCACAGCAGAGCAATGGACCCTCTCCATCATAAGGGAAGGATACAGACTTCATTTCTTAAACCTTCCTCCTCACACCATGGTGAAACAGTTCAATTCTCCAACATCTCTCCTCAACCTTCTAGGTCAAGAGATTGCTACCCTTCTTGCCCAAGGGGCAATAGAAGAAGTACCTCCTCTTCAACAGGGCTCAGGGTTCTACTCCCCTTATTTTCTCATCCCAAAGAAAACAGGGGGCTACAGACCCATATTAGATCTCAGAGAGTTGAACAAGTTTCTATGCAAGGAGAAATTCAAAATGACTTCTCTCGGAACTCTCCTTCCATACCTCCAGAGTCGGGACTGGCTTTGTTCTCTAGATCTCAAGGATGCGTACACCCATGTCCTCATCCATCCAACACACAGAAGGTTCCTTCGGTTCCTTTACCAAGGAAAGCACTACCAATACAAAGTGCTTCCTTTCGGTCTGGCCTCTGCTCCAAGAGTGTTCACAAAATGCATGGCAGTAGTAGCTGCATTTCTGCGCACTCTAGTAATATTCGTATTCCCATATCTGGACGACTGGCTCATCCGAGCTCCATCCCAGTCAGAGGCCCAGGCTTCCCTGGCCTGCACAAAGCGTGTTCTTCAGTATCTGGGACTGGTAATCAACATTCCAAAATCACATCTCACCCCTACTCAGTCTCTGGAGTTTATAGGGGCCTTGCTGGATACCACAACTGCAAGGGCCTATCTTCCCCAGGCCCGTTGCCTACGCTTGGTGCAGTTAGCCTCCCAGATTCAGTTAAAATCCCATTTAACTGCTCGAGAGATGTTGCAACTTTTAGGCCACATGGCATCCCCGGTGCATGTGGTTCTCTATGCTCGCCTTCACATGAGGGCAGCTCAGTGGACCCTATCCACCCAATGGACCCAGGCATCAGGTTGCCTGTCAGACAAAATAGCAACCTCCAGTCGCCTCTTTTGGTCCCTCCACTGGTGGAAGTCCACTCAAAATCTGTTGCTGGGGTCCCCCTTTCAACAGGTGTTACCCCAAGCAACCCTTACAACAGATGCCTCTCCAAAGGGTTGGGGGGCTCATCTACAAGATCTCTCGACCCAGGGCTTCTGGTCTCCACAGGAGACATCTCTTCATATCAACCTCTTAGAGCTCAGAGCAATCTTTCTGGCTCTCAGAGTCTTCCACACCCTGCTCAGCTACAAGACAGTCCTCATCCACATGGACAACCAGGTAGCCATGTTCTACGTGAACAAGCAGGGAGGGACTGGCTCTCTGTCGCTTTGCAACGATGCTCTGAGATTGTGGGCCTTCGCCAGAGAGCATCAAATCCATCTCATGGCAGTGTATCTTCCAGGGGTTCAAAACTCTTGGGCAGACAGACTCAGTGAAGTCCTGCTTCCGCACGAATGGTCCCTCCATGGGGACCAGATAGCCAGGATTTTTCAGATTTGGGGTACCCCAGACATAGACCTGTTTGCAAGTCCGTGGAATGCCAAACTTCCCCGGTTTTGTTCCAAGATCCCATGTCAGGGAGTTCAGGCCAGGGATGCCTTCCTCCTTCACTGGGGGCAAGACGTCCTCTATGCCTTTCCACCTATTCCCCTCATCCCCAAGACTCTGTTCAAGCTTCAAAGAGACAAGGGGTCTATGATCCTCATAGCACCACTTTGGCCACGCCAAGTGTGGTACCCTCTACTTCTGCATCTCTCTCAAGCTCCCTTCCTAGACCTGGGGTCTGCTCCAGATCTCCTCTCCCAGGAGGAGGGAACCTTGTGGCACCCAAATCCTCAGTCTCTTCATCTCAGGGCCTGGTTGCTGAAGGCCTAGACCTTCAGGATTTACACCTTTCTCAGCAAGTGAAGGATATCCTTCATGCTTCCAGAAAGCCTTCCACCAGACGTTCATATGCTTTTAAATGGAAAAGGTTTTCCATTTGGTGTGCATAGAAGGGTCTCAACCCTTTTGCAATACCTTTGAATTCTTTACTAGACTATTTGCTGCATTTATCCCATGCAGGCCTTAAAACAAATTCAGTCAGAGTCCATTTGAGTGCTATTGCAGCATCCCTTAAGCCTCTCAATGGACAACCTATTTCCTCTCATCCTTTTATAGCAAGATTCATGAGAGGCCTTCTTTTGACTAAACCTCCCATTAGACCGCCTCCAGTGCCATGGGACTTGAATCTGGTTCTTGGCCAGCTTATGAAGCCACCCTTTGAACCCTTAGCCACTACCTCCTTGAAATTCCTTTCCTGGAAGGTTATTTTTCTCATTGCAGTCAGCTCGCCGTATCAGTGAGTTGCAAGCTTTAGTGGCTAATCCTCCTTATACAAGGTTCCAGCATGACAAGGTAGTCCTCAGAACTAATCCACACTTTATGCCTAAAGTGGTCTCACCTTTTCATCTGAACCAGGAGGTGTATTTACCTGTCTTTTTTCCAGGACCTCATGCATCAAGTGCAGAGAGGAATCTTCATACCCTGGATTGTAAAAGAGCACTTGCTTTCTACTTACAAAGGACACAGCAACATAGAAAGTCCTCTCAACTTTTGTTGCTTTTGATCCCTCTCATTTAGGACTTCCAGTCTCTAAGAGAACTCTGTCCAATTGGATTGCTCAGTGTATTTCCTTCGCCTACCAAAGTAAGAACCTTTCTCTGGAGGGCCATGTCACAGCTCACAATGTGAGGGCCATGGCAACCTCTATGGCTCATCTAAACTCTGTGTCCATCGACCAAATCTGTCGAGCGGCCACCTGGGCATCGGTTCATACCTTCACAGCCCATTACTGCTTGGACAAGGACTCCCGCCGGGATGCCTTGTTTGGTCAGGCTGTTCTCAAACACCTGTTCCATACCTAATCAACTCCTACCCTCCATCCCTGACTGGATGCCTGAGATTCATGGGTGCAGGTGGAGCCCTTCCCAGGGACTCACAGTCTGGGTGATCTCCCAGGCATCTCTATCTGGGGAGTCCCCATATGTGAAGGCTCATTCCTGCTTGTTCCTGGAGATAGCACAGTTACTTACCTGTAACAGGTGATCTCGGGGAACAGCAGGAATAAGTCTTCACAACCCACCCACCTCCCCTAGGAGTTGTATCTCTCTATCTTTCCTTTCCTCTCTCTCTCTTTGTCTCAGCTTTAAAACTCGAACTGGAGAGAGGCAGTTGGGAAAGGCGGGAAGGCAGCGCGCAGGCGCTGTGGGATGCTCCCAAAAGCTTTCCTTTTGGACGCTGGGGAGCGTTCCCGCGCAGGCTCCGTCGGTACCGACGATACCCATATGTGAAGACTTATTCCTGCTGTTCCCCGAGATCACCTGTTAGAGGTAAGTAACTGTGCTTTCCTTACATTCAGAGTCAGGATTGGTTATGTTCTCTAGATCTAAAGGATGCATATACACATATCCTCATTCATTCAGATCAAAGGAGGTTTTTTCAATTCTTCTTTCAAGAACAGGGTTCTACCCTTTGGACTGGCTTCTGCGCCAAGAGTCTTCACAAAATGCATGACAGTAGTAGCAGCATTATTGAGAACTCTGGGGATATTCGTCTTCCCCTATTTAGACGACTAGCTCATCCGAGCATCAACAGCTCCAGAAGCCAGCTCCGCTCTCTCCTGTACAGTGCAAATCCTGCAGTACTTGGGACTGGTCATAAACCTCCCAAAATCTCATCTCACCCCTTCTCAGTCCCTAGAGTTCATAGGGGCTCTTCTAGACACAAGGCAGTCAAGGGCTTTCCTGCCACAACCTACGTTGTGCTCGAATACTCCAGCTGGCCTCTCAAGCAGCTATGACAACTTCTCTAACTGCTCAAGAAATGCTTCAGCTGCTGGGGCATATGGCATCCACGGTTCATATGGTCTCCTTTGCTCGCCTACACATGCGGGCTGCCCAGTGGACCCTAGCCTCTCAGTGGACACAGGCGTTGGGTCGCCTGCGGAACAAAATCAGAAACTCTACATGCCTCATTTCGTCCCTACAGTGGTGGCAATCGCTGAAAAACCTTCTCGTAGGGTCTCCTTTTCAGCAGCCACTACACCAAAGCCACCTTGACGACAGATGCGTCCAAGTTATGTTGGGGTGCTTACTTGGACAATCTCTCCACTCAGGGTCTCTGGACCGAGCAAGAGGCTTGTTTCACATAAACCTCCTGGAACTCAGAACCATCTTCTATGCTCTTCAAGTATTTCAGGACTGCCTGAGCTACAAGACGGTTATTGTCCAGACCGACAATCAAGTAGCCATGTTCTTTGTGAACAAGCAGGGTGGGACGGGTTCTCGGGCATTGTGCAATGAAGCTCTACGCCTCTGGGCCTTCGCCAGAGGCCTTCAAATCCACCTACTAGCGGTGTATCTTCCAGGCACACAAAATCTCTTGGCAGACAAACTCAGTCAAGTACTGCTGCCACACAAGTGCTCTCTTCATCCAGAGCAAATTGCTCAAATTTTTCGGATCTGGGGAACTCCAGATATAGACCTCTTTGAAAGTCCTCAGAATGCCAAATTTCCCTGGTTCTGTTCCAGAATTCCAGCTCAGAACTGTCAGGCAAGGGATGTCATCCATCTCCATTGGTGTCAGGACTTCCTCTATGCCTACCCACCCATTCCCCTCATTCCCAAAACTCTATTCAAGCTTCAGAGAGACAGGGGCCATATGATCCTCATAGCCCCACACTGGCCACGACAGACGTGGTATCCACTGCTTCTACGTCTCTCTCAAGCCAAGCCTCTTGAGTTAGGATGTGCTCCAGATCTTCTTTTCCAGGAGAACGGGACGCTATTGCACCCAAATCCTCAATCTTTACACCTGAGGGCGTGGCTGCTGAGAGCCTAGAATTCCAGGATATCAACCTTTCTCATCAGGTTAAGGATATCCTTTTGACTTCAAGAAAACCTTCCACAAGGCGGGCCTATGCCTTTAAGTGGAGAAGGTTCTCTATCTGGTGTTCAAAAAAGGTACTTAATTCTTTTACAGTTCCAGTGGAGGCGTTACTGGAGTATCTCCTCCATTTATCATCCTCTAAGACTAATTCAGTAAGGGTCCACCTTAGTGCCATTGCGGCTTTCCACAAGCCCTATGATGGACAACCTGTCTCCTCTCAACCGCTTGTAGCGCGGTTTATGAGAGGCCTACTCTTAACTAAACTTCCCATTAAGCTACCACCCATGGCATGGGATTTGAACCTTGTGCTCAGGCAGCTTATGAAACTGCTCTTCGAACCCTTAACCACTACATCTCTGAAGTTTTTGTCTTGGAAGGTAATCTTCCTAATTGCCCTCACTTCTGCAAGACGCATCAGTGAGCTACAAGCTTTAGTGTCTGATCCTCCTTATACAAGGTTCCACCATGATAAAGTAGTTCTTAGGACTCACCCTATGCCAAAGGTGGTTTCGCCTTTTTATTTAAACCAGTCGGTTTACCTTCCTGTATTCTTCCCTAGGCCTCACGCCTCTAGTGCAGAAAGGAATCTTCATGCTTTGGATTGTAAAAGAGCTTTAGCTTTTTACCTTCAGAGAACTAAGCAACATAGAAAGGCTTCTCAGTTTTTTGTTGCCTTTGACTCCAGTCATCTTGGATTACCAGTTTCCAAGAGAACTCTTTCTAACTGGACTGCAGATTGCATATCCTTTGCCAGCAAGGGACTTTCTTTCGAAGGTCATGTCACAGCTCACAATGTGAGAGCAATGGCAGCCTCTATGGCCAGCCTTCACTCAGTGTCCATTGACGACATTTGCAGAGCAGCGACTTGGGCTTCGGTACACACCTTTGCAGCCCACTATTGCTTAGACAAGGACTCCCGTCTGGATGCCTCATTTGGCCAGTCTGTTCTCCAGCATCTCTTTCAGACTTAGAACAACTCCTACCAGCTGTCCCGGGTTTGGATGCCAGAGATCCGTGGAAGGAAGCATGACCCATCTCTACCTGAGTTTTGCAGCTTTCTGGGGTCATCTCCCTGGCATCTCTCAGCTGGGGAGTCCCCATATGTGAAGACTGCATTCCTGCTTGTTCCTGGAGAAAGCATAGTTACTCACCTGTAACAGGTGATCTCCGGGAACAGCAGGAATTGAGTCTTCACGACCAACCCACCTCCCCTGGGAGTTGTCTCTATTCTCACTTTTTCTATCCTTCTCTCCTTTTTTCTCAGCTATAAACTCAACTGAAGAGGGAGAGTTGGGAAGGCAGTGGCGCAGGCACAGTGGGTTGCTCCCAAAAGCTTTCCTGTTGGACGCTGGGGTGCATTCCTGCGCGGGCTTCATCGGCGCCGATGATACCCATATGTGAAGACTCAATTCCTGCTGTTCCCCGAGATCACCTGTTACAGGTGAGTATCTACGCTTTACTACCCTGTTAAAAGAACTGTAGTATAATTCCCCATTTTTATTAGCTAGGGTGTAGTCCCTGGTGTACGACTGTGTTGAACTGCCTGTTTTCAGAGAAAGCCATATTGCTTATCTGTATTGTGTTCTTTGAAGAAGTAGTTCACTGGCCCTTCCTCCTGTCCTCCTGTAGCTGAGCTCATTAGCTTAAGTAGAGAACCAAAGCATGCTGTGTGAGCATGAGAATACAGGAACTACTACACATGCCGAAATTGTGATGATTACCTGGAAAGTTCTGGAAATGTCCATCAGTGTCAAATGACGATGGCCACCCATGTTTGTGATGGTGAACTGTTGTCTTCAAAGGACACCTTTTGAAAGGTAAGCAACTTCTTAATGCGGTGGTTCTCCCTCTGCTTTGTCTTAAAGGACCTGGGCCTCACCACCATTTGGGAAGACCAGCTTTCCTATCTTTTGTCACCTGCTTTGGCAGCCTATGAGATTGAACGCACAACTGGCATCTCTGCAGGGAATGAAGAGTTTCAAGATGCTATCAGGAGGGCAGTACCTGATGGACACACCTTTAAAGGATTCCCTATCCATTTTCTACATAGGAACGCAAGAAGAGCATTTGCTACCTGTCTGCGGTAATGTAACAAATGGAAAAAAATAAAGTTAGCAAATACTGTATTGGGTTTCAGGAATTTACCTGACTTCACTAAAATCTCACAAGTAGTTAAGGTTGAATAAAACCTAGCTGTAGATAAAGCATCCAATTTTTCATTAGATACTAGAGCTACAATTTATTTTGTTCAGTTCTAATTAATTTTGGTAAACTTGTTAACGCCTTTGAAAGTTGGCCAGGAATTTTTGTTTTTCACAGTGCTTCAGAAAGGGCTGTGTATGCACATTGTTTTTCATTTTTGTATTCCTCTGGATTGCTACTTGGTGAGTTTATAGACAATCAGAAGTAGGTATTCAGTGGACTAATGATTTCCTTTCTGGTCTAACCAATAGCATAACCTGCAGTAGTGGGTAAAAGGTAGAATGCTAAATCAGCTGCATGTTTCTTAAAATATCCTGAAGGGAAGCATCAGTGAGACAACCACCTATTTTTTTCAAATGTAATAATCTACAGAGTTTAAAAGATAGACATTCCTTTCCAATTTGGTGACTGTCTTCTTTGAAAGTGAAAGCATTTTTTATGTAATTCAACAAGCTGGTATAGCAGTGAGGAGATTAGTGTGTCAATTTTAAAGTTCTTATTTCTCTGTCATCACAATACAAACGAAAGTAAATCAGGGGCTTTGGAACTAGCCCTAATTGGAAGTTTTTGCAAGAATCACAATTACACCTGAAAGCAGGAATACAGCACTCATGAATGAAGAGTGGACTCTCTAGAAAGGAAAGTTTAAAAACAGAGGTCTGGCCATATTGAAAAGTGAATATGATGGGGGGCGGGAGAGGGGGGGAGGTTTCCAGGAAAGCCTGTAAACTTAAAATACATTGGAATAAGAATAGAGACTGAAGTATAAAACCAGAATAGGAAACAATAGGACCAAGAAGCAAGTGAGTAAAGCATTCAGAGCATGGCTCATGAAATTCTTACCAACCCCTCTGTGTGTGTGTGTGTGCATGCATACACACACATACAGTATGTTTGTATCTGCGTTGCCTATGTGTGTGTGTGCTAATTTATATTTGTATTGTTTCTCTGTGCGGCTGTGGTCAGGAGATGAGGTGAGGTAGATGATTGTTTGACAGACAGAGTTTTGTAATCGCTATATTCTCCAGGAACAAGCAGGAAGTCAGTCCTCACATATGGGTGATGCCGACGCAGCCAGTGTGGAGCATTTCCCCAGCTTTCAAAGAAAGCCTTTGGGATATGCTACCACCTATGCGTGGTCCCCTTCCTGCCCAAGGATGCCATTTTGCTCAGTCTCCTTTTTTCTATGGAGCCCAACGGACGTCCATTCAGTTTCCCCGGAAAAAATCCTTGCAAAATCCTTAAAAAGTAGCTGACCCTGGTTTGTGTACTGGTTCCTCTTCCCGCCTCAAGACAGCGCTAGGCCTGGCGCTGTTCTCAGCTTTTTCCTAATTTTTGATCAAGGCTTGCTTGACCAGCATTCGCTCCCTTTCTCCAGGAAGAAGCAGGAAGTCAGTCCTCACATATGGGTGACGTCGGTGCTGACGGAGCCAGTGTGGATCATTTCCCCAACTTTTAAAGAAAGCTTTTGGGAATGCTACCATATATGCATAGTCCCTTTCCTGCCCAAGAGTGCCATCTTGCTCAGTCTCCTTTTTTCCACAGAGCTCAATGGACGCTTGTCCTGTGTCCCCAGAAAAATCCTTTAAACATTATCTCGAAACTTGGTTATTCCCAGTTTGCGTACTGGTTCCTCTTCCCGCCTCGAGCTGGCGCTGTCCTCGGCTTTCCCTTCTTTTTTCATCTAGACTTGCCTTGACCGGCATTGGTGCCCTTTTTCGCCTGGGGGTCATCGACCCTGCCTGAGCGTATCCCACCATGTCTCCCAGTGGCTTCAAAAAATATGATCGCTGCAGTCAGATTATATCTGTTACGAACACCCACGACTGTTGCTTACACTGCCTCGGC
This sequence comes from Ichthyophis bannanicus, assembly GCA_033557465.1. Lineage (NCBI taxonomy): Eukaryota > Metazoa > Chordata > Amphibia > Gymnophiona > Ichthyophiidae > Ichthyophis > Ichthyophis bannanicus. The sequence continues at coordinate 1,369,447,126 of CM066031.1, forward strand.
CCGTACCACGACAGTACCACCTGTGACATGTGTACGGCCATGACTCCAAGAACCAACAGGAAAAAGTCCGAGATGCAGGAGAAGATGTTCCCGTGGTCCAGCTAAGCCCCTGCTTCCCTGATGCTGAGCCCCAAGCCGAGCAGCTCTCGTGAGGCCCGGGCATCTTCAGAGTCCCACTGTAGCTCCTCCATAAAGATGCTGGACCCTAGAAAGAAAAAGAAAAAAAATCCTCGAAGCCAGTCGAGGTTCCATCAGGGAAACCTGGTAAGGTAGCACAGATGGACTCTGGCGACCCCAAGCAGCACCCCCCCTAAGGTCTCTTGGAAGGAGTCCTCGGCCGGCGGTGACCATGCGAGGCTCCCCAAGGTCCTCATTGAGGATGCACTTGCCAGAGTGCCGGCGCCAGGCCCGAGAACCTCGGCGCTCACGCCAAAGGCTGAGGAGTCTTCTGGCATCGAGGCCAGAATGGCAGCCTTGGAGCAGAATATCTCTGCCATCCTGGCCATGCAGCAGGCAATGATGTCAGGTTCATCCGCATCATCTGCCCCAACAATCGGGCAAAGGAGGCTTTGTCAGTTCCAGTGCATCCAATCCTCGAACGGCTTCTACGGATGTGGGAAACCCCGGCCTCTGTGCCAGTGGTCAGCCGATGCCTCGACACTATCTACTGCATCAAGAAGAGCCCAGGCTTCCAAAAGTCCCAACTCCCACGCAATTCTATGGTGGTGGAGTCCTCGATGCAGAAGCTGAAGAGCCAGAAGAATTATTCTTCTGTTTCCCCCGGGTAGAGAGGCTAGAGCTCCTGACGCCCTAGGGTGTAAGTGCTTCCAGGGATCCATGCTGAGCTGCTGCATACAGGCATACGAGTTCTACACTGGCATGTACCTAAAGGGCCTTATTCAAGAGCTTGCTGGGTTCTCAGTGGGGCTTACCGGGGAACCCCTTCAGTGGTTCCAGACCCTGGTCGCCACCATCCGGAACTGCTCCAAGTTGTTGTCCCGGGCTGCCTAGAATGGTTTTGAGTCTACAGCACAGACTGCAGCTGCAGGTATCGGTGCCTGATGCCAGGCCTGGCTGCAGACCTTGGACCTCAAGCAATGGGTCCAGGAAAAGCTGCTGAATGTCCCCTGCACCGGGGAGAACCTGTGGCTGAAATAGACGCCAAGGTAGTGACCCAGCAGAGGCTCTCAAAGAAGACCTCTGCCCTTCCCCGAAAGAAAACACTGGGGAAAAGGCCACTTTTCTTGAGGAAGAAAGGGCCTTTTCACCAAAGCCTGCCAACAGCAGCAGGGTTCCCAGCCCAGGGACACGGACCCAGGAAGCCAAAAGCCCTGAAGCTCCGGCTCAGCCTGGAGGGAGCTTTTGACTCCTAGGGCATGGCCTCCCTCCCCCAGTGAGACCCTCTCCAGCCCACAAGGGGCCATCTGGCATTCTTCACCCACAAGTGGACCGAGGTCACCGCAGACTAATGGGCACTCCAGGTGGTGAGGGAAGGTTACCACCTCAGTTTCCAGCAGACACCACCGGCGTATTTTCCAGGAGAGCCAGTGCAGCCTCTCCTCCACCATACCCTCTTGCTCTTAGAGCTCATAGGCCTACTCAAGGACAAGGCGGTGGAGCCTGTACCCCAACATTTGTGGGGAAAGGGCTTCTACTCCAGATATTTCCTTGTTCCCAAAAGAAATAGGGGCCTCAGGCCTATCCTAGACCTATGAAACTTAAACAAATTTCTGGTGAGGGAGAAGTTCAAGATGCTCTCCCTTGGAACTTTGCTACCCTACCTCCACCAGGGAGACTGTCTGTGCTCCTTGGATCTAAAGGATACCTACACTCACATCCTGATCCATCCCTTTCATAGGCAATTCCTAAGATTTGTGGTCTGAGGGAGCCACTACCAGTACATGGTACTTCCCTTTGGCCTGGCCGCCTCACCAAGAGTCTTCACAAAATGCCTAGCAGTAGTAGCTGCACACCTGCGCCTACAAGGGATGTTCATCTTCCCCTATCTGGATGACTGGATCATCAGAGGCACCGCAGAGGCCAGCCAGGCCACAGAGCATACCATCCTCCTCCTGCAGCACCTAGGGTTCAACATCAACTATCCCAAATCACATCTCTCTCCAGCCCAAAACCTTGAGTTCATAGGTGCTCAGCTGGACACAGTGCAGGCCAGTGCTCTCCTTCCTCAGCACAGGGCTGAATGCCTCAAAACAGCTGGCAGGAGAGATCCAACACTTCAGAACGATGCCAGCTCGCCGCCTTTACTATCCATGCCCTAGCCTACCTGCGCATGTGCACAGCCCTGTGGTGTCTGTGCTCACAGTGGACCCAAACAACAGGCAGACTTCAAGACAGGGTCAGGATCATCTGCAGGCTGGTGAGATCCCTCTACTGATGGAAAGACTGGCACCACCTCTGGGCGGGAATGCCCTCCCTGACACCCTTGCCACAGAGGACCCTGTGCACAGATGCTTTCCTTCGGGGGTGGGGAGCTCATCGTGGAGCTCAGCGCATGCAGGGCTGCTGTTCCCAGGAGGAGTCCCTGTTACAGATTAACCTCCTGGAGCTCCGGGCAGTCTTCCTAGCCCTACGAGCATTCTGCAGCCAACTGAAAAACCGATCTGTGTTGATCTAAATGGACAACCAGGTTGCAGTGTTCTACATCAACAAGTAGGGAGGCACGGGCTCATACTCCCTCTGTCAAGAAGCGGTGGCCCTCTTCTCTTTTGCAGCGAGCAATGGCATGCTTCTGCATGCAGTCTACCTCATGGACCAGGACAACTGCCTGGTGGACAGACTCAGCAGTCCTGCAGCCGCACAAGTGGCGCCTTGACCCCACGGTGGCAGAGAGACTCTTCTGCTTTTGGGGCTGGCCCGAGATAGACCTGATTGCTTCTGCTCCTGTCAACCATACCCAAAGAGGGTAGCGGCAGATGCCTTCCTGATCTCGTGGTCCAAGGGACTACTCTATGCATTACAACCGACCCCTCTGGTTGCCAAGATTCTGTTCAAAGTCCAGAGCGAGAGGGTGTCATTGATACTGATCGCCCCCAGGTGGCCCAGGCAGCCCTGGTTCCCCCTGCTGCTCTCGTTGTCAGCTGCACTCCCAGTCCCACTGGGGAGAGCCCCAGACCTCTTGACCCAGGAGGAGGGCTGCCCCCAGTGTGGGGTCGCTGACACTGACGGCATGGCTGCTGAGAAGGGTAGCCTTGGACCCCTTCAATCTGCCAAAGGAAGTTGAAGAGATCCTACTGGCCTCTAGAAAGCCCTCCGCCTGAAAGTGGTGGAGATTTGCCGTCTGGTGCTTGAAGAGTAAGGAGAATCCTTTCTCCTGCCATGTACAGCTGGGTGCTTTTATCGCAATGGGACTGAAATCTATCTCTATCAGGGTGCACGAGCACTATAGCTGTTCACCACCACTGAAACAAGGGCCAAATCCCTCTCCAGCAAGCCCCTGGTCTCACGGTTCCTATGGGGCCTCCTGCTATCCAAGCCCCCTCTCTGTCCCCCAGCGGTGGAATTGGATCTCAATGTGGTGCTCTCCCAGCTTACCAGACCACTGTTCGAGCCCCTGGCCACATGCCACCTACAGTACATTTCCTGGAAGGTGACCTTCCTAGTGGTCCTCACTTCATCTTGCAGAGTTAGCGAGCTTCAAGCCCTGGTGGTGAACACTTCATACACCAGGTTCTTCAAAACAGAGTAGTGCTCTGCACTCACCCGAAGTTCCTTCCAAAGGTGGTATCCCTATTACTCCTCAACCAAGACGTGGTACTCCCCACCTTCTACCCGTGGCCTTACGCCGGCAAAGAGGAGCTCATACTCCACACATTGGACTGCAGATGGGCCCTGTCCTCCTATTTACAGCAGACCCAGGGGCACCGCAAAGCACCTCAACCTTTTGTGTCTTATGACCCCAGCAGACTGGCGTTGGCCTAAAAGCAGGAAATGCCCCTGGCGCTGGCACAGTGGTTAGTGCATATGTGGGATATCTATGCTATGGAGAAGGGCATTGTTTTGCGTAAGTGGGGGTCAGGCACAGTTCGACCTAATCAGGGAATCTTTTGTGCACTTGTATGGGCTGGATACTGTCGGTTTAGAGGCCTTGATAGAGTGTTTATATCTGGGAAAGGTCCCTTCCCGGGGGAGAGGAGGTTGGGGGGGGGGGTTAGATGGGGGATCCTGTACTGGTTCTACTTTGGTTAACCAAAAATATTTTTGTGAAATTGAGGCTGTTCAATTGTCCTTTTTTCTTTGCCCTTAGTAGCATTATTTGCTGTGCGAAAAGTGTTGATATGTTCCATTTGCTCCTTGCTTAATAAAGCCTTGAAATATGAAAAAAAAATATTAGGAAGCACCATAGATTCTGAACTGACTTTCACATCTCACCTCTCTGCAGTAATAAAATCATCATTCCTTACCCTCTGAAAACTCCACTCAATAAAAAGGTTTCTTAGTCATACAGCATTCCATACCCTCATCCTAACATTAATCATGTCATGTATCGATTACTGTAACGCTGTCTTCAATGGTATTACAAGCTCTAATTTTACCAGACTTCGTGTCAAAATTGCAGTTGTCAGACTTCTTCACTAAATATAATTGTCACTCCATTATTAATGAGCAAGCACTGGCTTCACATTGTCTATGGAATAAAATTCATAGTAATAGTGTTGGCGCATAAAATCTTTAAAGAATAGTGTTTCTCTAATATAACTAGGGAAGCGTTTTATATCATATTAGACTCATGGCTAACGAGGTCTCAGAAACCATAGGCTGCCACTGTTTTATGGATTTTGCAGTGGACTAATGCCTAAATGTACATCAGTGACCTCTTCCTTGAACTGTTAACCAATAGATATTCTCAAAAGTTTTGTATAAACAAATCTTCAATGTTTCTAAGTTTTAACGTTGACTTTGACAAGCCTCTTAAACATACTACTTATTTAGAATAATGAACCAGTGCTTAGCTGTGCGATGAATTCCCGACGCTTATTCATGCGCTATGAGATGCGTTTCTCCAAAAGGTTTCATCAGGGGAATTTTTCTTATCAGCACTGATATAGCACTGGTACGACTCGGTTGGGCTCTGTCAATTGCGTGTGTTCCTACCTTAAAATCTTTTACATTGGCTCTGTCAATTGCGTGTGTTCCTACCATAAAATCTTTTACATTGGCATACCACACTACCTTTCATGATTGTAGTGTACAAACAAATAATGGTCTCTTATCGTGAGAGCGATAGTATATCAGATAGGTACAATACTCCCCATTCAATCTAGAAAGTGTGCTGTATTAGTTTGTTGACTTAAACTACACACAGGGCAGTATACCATTTGGCGTTTCGGAAAAGTCAATGGAGGCCCGTAATTCTGAGACCTTGTTGCCACTGATTAAGTTTTTTGTTTTTCATTGAGAAGAGCAATTAGTTTAAGTCAACAAACATAATACAGCACACTTTCTAGATTGAATGGGGAGTATTGTACCTATCTGATATACCACACTACCTAGCAGCTCACCTAATTCATACTCATTCAGCCATACACTCTGCTCCCAAAATGCACATTGACTAATTACTACAACAAAATGCCAAGCACACCTGGAGTCCACCTGTACCTCAGCATTTTACTGACCATCCCCTCTGCTCTGGAATGCTCTCCCCCTCTTCCTCAGAGAAGAAATTTCATTTAAGAGACAGTTCAACAACACCAGTCACCATGGCAACTGCTAATTGCACCCTGGCTCCTGAGATTTGAAAGCTGTGAGAGTTCAGCTCAGCACTTCCTCTGTGCACTACAATTGGCTCTTTACAAAGAGCTCACGCGCTATAGGGAGGGAAGTACTTCCTGATCAGCAGGAACTTCCTATACCATTGGGCTCGAGCTCTTCTTAGAGAGTTGATCTCGGTGGATGGAGAGGCACAGTGTTTTGATGCAGCAAGGCAAAAATAGTAAGAGACCTGGGGTGATTCCAGGGAGGGGGATAAGAGAGAGAGATCTAGGGTGATAGCTGATGGGGGGCAATGAGAGAGAGAGAGACCCAGGGTGATGGCTAGGGGGAAGGGGAATGAGAGAGAGACCCAGAGTGCTGGCTGGGGGTGGGGGCAACGAGAGAGAGAGAAATCCAGGGTCATGTCTGGGAGGGGTGGGCTTTGAGAGAGACGCACTGGCTGATGGTTGATTGAGGGGGAGCAATGAGAGAGAGACACTGGCTGTGGGGGAGGCTATGAGAGATTTTTTTCCCTAAACATATTACCATACCATAGTGATATGTGAAGCAAAAAAGGAATTTGCCTTAGGTGCTAATAACATACTCATTGGGGTTGATGGAAGGAGGAGAAGGATTGCTGCCTTCTCTTGGCACTGTGTGATGCAAAATGTGAAAACACTAAATCTGGCCCTTAAAACAGGAGCTGCGATGCACCTGGGGGGGGAGGGGGGGAGGCACTTTGACTCAGATCTCAGCAGCCAGAAAAGCTCTTTCTGATCTTTTTATTGCAAGTCTTATAATATTTAGGTTAATAGAAGCTATATAATTTTTAAAAATTCTTAGAGGTAGTGATGTCATTTGCTGATTACAAGTGGAATATTTTTTCATATATTGGTTCTCTCCTTAGGTCTTCTTTCTGTGAAGAGATCATATGCTGTCGTGGAGATCAGATGCGCCTTGCAGTTCGTGTGCGAGCATTTCCATATCCAGAGTCTGCCTGTGCCGTATGGATAATGTTTGCCTGCAAATACCGCTCTGTGTTGTAATGCAAGTGTAGAGCCTTATAAGACATTTGAGAAGTTGGAGAACTGGATGCCATAGCGAGAACTGCTGAAGGGCAAAATGATAGTTTCTAAAATTGTATCTAAATGGATTGTATCATTTGAATCTAGATGTATGTGTTAAGGATCCATAAGGCTGTTAAATGAAAGAGAAGAACTTTCTTTTTACTTTCAGGTCTTGTGGGATTGGAGGTAGGATTGAGTTACTCCAGGGCCCTGTATTCTTTGTGGACACTTTCACACAATCTGTCTTTACTCACCCCACTGAAGTGTAATCCAGTCCTTGATGTGGCTGAATAAAGCAGTCCTTACTGTTTTCATTATAGCACAAAAGGTTAGTTGATATACAAACTCTTAGAAACTTCAGACTTCCAAAGATAAAGTCTTATCTCTTCATGGAATCAGGAAACTCCTTCCTGGTACTGAATCAGGAACCTTTCTGATCAGAAAAACAGGACTACTTTTCTCTTTTGTGGTTTCATGCCCACGCTGCTCCAACTTCTAGGCCTGCAAGGGACTTCTCAGAATCTGAAATTCATGTAACTCCTTTCTCTTCCCTACTTCTCCAGGTTTCTTGAATGCAAGGGTGTTATTTGATAGGCAAATTCCCCAAACCTGCTCTTCATTTTTGGTTCTGTAAGCCATTAGTGGTAGTGAAACAAAAATCTTAATTTTCAGGCAACTCAGCCCTATACTTTGCCCTGTGCTGGTACTCCATTCACTCTGACTCTTCTTAGGCAGGTTTTCAGAACTAGATAAAATTCTCTTAAACACTTCGGGCCTTCAACACACTAGTAGCTTTCAGAGATTTGGCAACTCTGACCTTTAGTTCCAACCCTCATCTGAACGAGGAAGAAGGAAACTTCCTATTCAGGCATTCATCCTGCCCAAGCCAAAAAAAAACCCTCCCATACTTGCTCATGACATCATCAAAGCTCAGTATCTTTACTCATAGCATTTCAAAAGGAGAAGAAGTCTACATACACACTCCTACTTTATAGCACAAACTGTCAAGGGTAAGTGCTACCCCTGCAGCATACATTTACCCACAAGCCTTAACATGCTAAATTAGTACAGGATTATTCTTACTCTCCCTTACATGTGTTAAAATTAAAAAGGGTTATTATCTCATGCTCATCACTTCAGATACTTGTGGCACTGTATGAGACGATAAAAAGGCATGCTTGTCAGATGGCAATATTACTTGTAATGCACAGTAGCTGTGCTTTGTGGAGACCCACATTTTCATGTTAATTTGAATGTAAGTATCATTGTAATTTTTACATGTTTTATTTAAAACAACTATTAAGGACAACAAAAGCTTATGTAAAAAGGTGTGAATAAATTAAGAGTGTATATTTAATATAATAAAATGCTTTGTTTACTGTATTGAGGATAAATATATTGTGTAATATATGGGTATACCTTTTATCATATCAGTCTATCAAAATCAGCCACACTTGGGCGATGCCCAATCTCCAGGAACAAGCAGGAATGTAGTTTTAACATATGGGTATCATCGATACTGATGGCCTGCGCGGGAACGCTCTCCAGCGTCCAATAGGAAAGCTTTTGGGAGCATCCCACAGTGCCTGCGTGCTGCCTTCCTGCCTTTCCAACTCTCCCTCTTCAGGTTTTTGGTTTTCTGCGGAGCCGACAGGATGCATACCCTGTCACCGCAAAAAATCTATTCTTCCTATTCGTCTCTCCGGGCCAGTCCAAGAATGTAGGGTAGTCAATCCCTTCCAGCAGCTCTGAGGACTGAAAACTGAAAACTCTTTGCTGACAGGCTCTATAGCTCCCCCTGGTGCCAGAGAGAGTCAGTCTTTCAGTCCTCAGCAGCGAAGGAGGAGGTTGACTGACAGGCTCTTCAGAGAGACGACTAGGAATTTAGTTTGTTGTTTTTTATAACTTAGGAATTTTTCCCTAAAACGGGTGCTGACTATTTGGCTCTAGCAGGGCGGATCAGCTCAGCACTCTTCCCTTTCTGCTAATTTCTAAGGCTTCGGCTGGGGGTGACAGCGCTGACTATTTGGCCCTGGCAGGGCAGATCAGCTCAGCTTCCCTTTGCTTTCTTTTGCCCGTTGGGGGGCTGCTACTTTGCGGGGGAGCCCAGAATTTGATCCTTCTCCCGGAGGGTTTGTACGGCGGTTTCCTCACTCTGTCACTCCTTGGGTACGATCTGGGAGCCCCAGATTCCTCTTCCCATACTCACAAGCGCCGGTGCTGATTACCCGCTAGCTGCGGGCAGAGGATCCGGTCAGCTTGGCCTCTTGCAGTGCGCATCTTTGGCAGGTGAGTGCCTTCTTTACTCGGGGGACAGGGCGCACGTGGTTGGCTGCCGTTTTCTCCGGGTTGGCGCCGCGTGTCGACTTTTCGCCCCTTCTCAGCGTTTTTGTGGTTTGGAGGGTTGTGCTTGTTCCCCTCGGGCTTATGGAGGCTCCTCAGGCAGCGGGGGATAACAGTTTGACCGGCCCGTCTTCAGTGGCGGTTCGCGCGGGAACGGCGGCCATGTTAGCTCAGCCGAGTTCGGTTCCCGCGCTGCCGGAGCAGACGGCGAAATCCAAGGCAAAGGGCAAATCTAAAAAACACAAGCCTCCTGCACCCGCAGATGAGTCCTTGCGTTCTGAGGCATTGGAGCAGAGTTTGTTTGAGACGTTTCTGGCTCCGGAGTTTATTTTGGCGTTTCATCGGGCCTTTTTGTTGAACAAGGCCCAGGCATCGGTCTCCCCCTCTGCTGTGACTTTGGGGGACCAGAAGCAGGGTGACATGTTGGAGCCTGACCCGTGGGAAGGGGTCTCTTCTCTACCCTCTATGTTGGAGGCCCCCGGGGGAGTCTCTGGTCTCCTGGGGGAGGGGTCTCAGGCCCCGGAAGACGGAGAGCTCTTCTCTGAAGCAGGGCTCGAGGGATGGCCCGATGACTTGGAAGAGGGGGAGCTGGGTCCTGGTGAGGATCCTAATGTGTTCCGTGTCTTTAGGAAAGAGGAACTGGGGGCCTTAATTACTCAATCTTTAGCGGCTTTGAATTTGGTGGCTCCGCAAGTTCAGCAGGAACCCTTGGAGGACCCTTTGTTGCAGGGGTTCAAGGCTCAGCAGCGCTGTTTCCCCATTCACAGAGTCATCAGGCAGATGATTGATTCTGAGTGGGAATGCCCGGAGGCTTCTTTGAGGGGTGCGCGGGCACTTTCGCGGTTGTACCCAGTTCCTCAGGAGGAGAAGGAGTTGTTGCGGATGCCCAAGGTAGACGCCGTGGTGGCGGCTGTTACCAAAAAGACTACCATCTCGGTGGAAGGAGGTACGGCTCTTAAAGATTTCGAAGATCGGCGCTTGGAAGCCCTCCTGAAGCAGACTTTTGACAACAGTGCCTTGGCCCTGCAGGCGTCGGTTTGTAGGGCGTATGTGGCGCGGGCGTCTATCCGTTGGCTTCAAGGGATAGAGAAGGCAGTGGCCTCGGCTGCAGAAGCGGCTAAGTTGGAGTCGGCTGCGGCTTATCTAGCGGATGCCTTTTATGACTTAGTGAGGATTTCCTCTAAATCTATGGCTTCGGTGATAGCGGCTAGGCGTTTTCTCTGGTTACGCAATTGGGCTGCGGATTCGTCCTCTAAGACCCGTCTCAGTAAGCTTCCCTACAAAGGTAAGCTCCTCTTTGGGGAAGCTCTGGACAAAATTGTGAAGGATTTGGGGGACTCTAAAGGCGGTCGCCTTCCCGAGGATCGCCCTAGAGCGTCCAAAGTGCCTTCGGGTCAAAAGGGGCCAGTCCGCGAGTCTCGTAAGTTCCGCGGTCCCCGTTTTTCGCCCTACCAGAGGGGTAGGTTTCCTTCTCGGGGTCAGTCCTTTCGAGGGGCCCGGGGATTTGGTAGAGGCTTCTTTCATGCTCCGCAGTCGGCAGCTAAAAAGCCGTAATGAAGGGACGCTGGTCCGGGCGGAGATCCCTGTGGGAGGTCGTTTGCAGGGGTTTGTCTCTGCCTGGGCCAACGTTACTACGGACCAGTGGGTCCTCGAAGTCATCAGGGACGGTTATGCGCTGGAGTTCGCTCATCCCCTGGGCGATGCCTTTCTGGCGTCTCCGTGCGTTTCCCGGACAAAGCGAGCTGCGGTCCGCGACACTCTGTCGCGCTTGCTGCGCTTGCAGGCCGTGGTGCCCGTTCCAACCGACCAGTGCGGCTTCGGTCGATACTCGATTTATTTTGTGGTCCCCAAGAAGGAGGGGTCCTTCCGGCCGATACTGGATCTCAAGCACGTCAATCGTTGCTTAAGAGTACCTCATTTCCGGATGGAGACCTTGCGATCGGTAATCCAGTCCGTTCGACGGGGAGAGGTCCTCACTTCCATAGATTTGACGGAGGCCTATCTTCATATTCCCATCAGGGTGGAACATCAAAAGTTCCTGCGGTTCGCAGTGCCCATGGGGCATTTTCAGTTCCGAGCGCTGCCGTTTGGCCTAGCTACGGCACCTCGCACTTTCACCAAGGTCATGGTGGTGGTGGCGGTGGCGGCGGCGCTTCGGAAGGAAGGAATTCAGGTTCACCCTTATCTCGACGACTGGTTGATTCGGGCTCCATCCATCTCGGAGTCTCGCGTGGCGACGGCTCGGGTCGTCCAGTTCCTAGAGCAGCTAGGTTGGGTCATCAACCATTCCAAGAGTCATCTGGAGCTGACAAGACAGCTGACTTATCTGGGAGCATTCTTCGATACAGAAGCGGGCTCGGTCTTTCTGCCGCCGGACAGAGTGCTGAAGCTAGAGTCGCAAATTACGGCCTTCCTTGGACAGCCGGCGCCGACGGCTTGGCGTTATTTGCAGGTCTTAGGGTCCATGGCGGCAGCATTAGACCTCGTGCCATTGTGGCTTCTGGTTCTCACAAGCAGTTGCCCAAATATCACCAATCAAAGAATTACTTAGACAACAGTTGCTTTATCTACAAAGACTTTTATTGCAGCATCATGCAGAACAGCAAGGTCTGTCTATAGAAATGGCGGGGACAGCACTTTCTCTCTCTCTCTGTAAAGGGAGAAAGCACAGCCCCCCTGATCCTCCAAAATAACCGCCTTATATACATTTCTCCTTGTCTCAAATGTCTGCTTCAAATTAGCCTCAGTGAATCCATCATAACTACGTAGGTGTCAGCAGAACCTCAGGCGTCCTGCAACATCTTTCCCCAGGGAAAAATCCCTTACATTTATACATCTGGATCTGCTTCATCTATGCATGGCCTATGACCTCTATACATCTGGATCTGCTTTTAGGTCTGCTCATCTATGCCTGGCATGTGACCTCTGACCCTTCCTGTGTTTTTCCTCCTTGGCACTAATTGAAACCGTGCAGAGCTAAAGAGAGTGCTTTTGTGCTCATTAGTTTGAATTCTTTGCTTGACCTGTACTTTTTCTTACTAGGCCCAATATTCTGCATACTCCTATACAGAATATGGTTACCCAGAATCCTCTATAGCAGGCCGCATCCATTATCTTATGGCAAGCATATACTCTCATATAGCTATTGTCTTCTTGTCTTCTGTGCCATCCATCCTCCTGTGTAGTTTCACCAGGCAAGGGTTCAGTCATATAAAGCCAATATATAAGCAGACCTAACTCAAATTTCCCAACACCGTGGGCCAGGGCGCATATGCGTCCTCTACAGCGATCGCTCCTGTCCAGATGGCCTCCGCAGGATCACCTCCTCTCCCAGCGGTTAGCGTGTCCGGATGCGGTTCGGGACAGTTTACGCTGGTGGCTGGTGCCGGCCCATTTGCAGGCGGGAATGCCCCTAGCGGATCCGACCTGGGTTTTGCTTACGACAGATGCCAGTCTGTCGGGTTGGGGCGCGCACTGTGTAGATCAGATAGCGCAAGGCGCCTGGACGGAGGAGGAACGACTGTGGTCGATCAATCGCTTGGCACTCCGGGCGGTGCGTCTAGCACTGTTGCAGTTTGCCGCTCGGCTCCGCGACCACGCGGTGCGGGTGTTTTCCGACAACTTGGTGACGGTGTCTTATATCAACAAGCAGGGAGGCACGGGGAGTGCGTACCTGCTGCAGGAGAGTCTCCTGCTGTTTCAATGGGCAGAATGGAACCTGTCAGCGATCTCGGCTGCACACGTGGCAGGAAAAGACAACATCCAAGCGGACTACCTCAGCCGGCATGCGCTGGATCCCGGAGAGTGGGAGTTGAATTGCGCGGTGTTTCACCAGCTCACGGAGCGCTGGGGGCGGCCGGTGATGGACTTGATGGCGACTCAAGCGAATGCCAAGGCGGTGCGGTTTTACAGCAGGCGCCGGGAGCATATGTCCGAGGGCCTGGACGGCCTGGTTCAAACTTGGCCGCCGGGTCAGCTCCTCTATGTGTTTCCGCCGTGGCCTCTCTCTTTTCTTCTTTTTAAAAAATAAAACAAAAAGCTATCTTTCTGAAGGATTTCTTTCTTCAGGGGCCTTTCCCCTCTCGGTGCTAGGCGCCATTTTGGGCACTAGGCCCATTTTTCTTCAAACATGGAGAAACCAGCTAGTGGTTTCAAGAAATGTTCTAAGTGTGGCGGTACCATATCCATCACCGACACCCATGACTGGTGTCTTAAATGTTTAGGTCCTGACCATTCTCCATCAGAGTGTCTCTCCTGCAGAAAGATGACCAAGAGAGGGGACTGCAGAATAGAGCTGCAAAACTCAGTACCCTTTTTGCCGCAGATACGATGTCCGCTGCATCGACGTCTTCCAGGGCTTCATCTTCCTCCCATGGATCTCAGGTAACTAAACCTAAGTCTTCTAAGACTGGCCAGTCCTCAAAGGGTAGATCTCCTTCCAAGTATCGAGATGCCACTGGCGTTACCCTTGAGGAAAGTTCACCAGCAAAACAGCCCCGGCGGGAGGCTTCGGCTTCCAAAGCATTAACGGGGCTCCAGAACGTTCCAGAGGCTTCCACCTCTGCAGAACTACTGGTGCCATGTTCTGTGGTCATGGCTGCTTCCACTGGTACCGACACCCAGGCATCAGCAGGGGCGATGGATCAGAGAATTCTCGCTATCTAATGCAGTCTAGCGGCTCTCTTAGCCGCTTCAGTACTGTTAAGACCGCTACAGACGGTTCCACAGGTATCGGTACCAACATCGATGCCGGTACCGATTGCACCTGCCTCGGCTGGTATGCTTTCCCCCATGCCGAGCCTTGAGTCTATCTCAGGTATCGAAAGACCGGTACCGAGACACCCCGATACCGACTTCGAACGGTACCAGTCCTGTGTGTTGCAGGAACACCGGCACAGAGATACTTCAAATCTTCCGATTCCGATGACTTACGACTCTGCCGGTACTAGAGCAATGCTTCTGGAGGATCCATCTCCTTCTCCTCAGCGTAAAATGTCTCCTCCAGATGATATGTCCTTCCAGGATTTCATACGTGATTTAGCTCGAGGTCTTGCAATCACGGTGACTCCAGAAAAGGAACCCAGAGCATAAGAATTAGAAATTCTTCAATACCCTAAGGCTCCTAAAGAGGCAGCTATTCTGCCCATTCATAGGATCTTGCATGATCTTATGCTAAGAATGTGGGAAACTCCTTTAACAGTGTCTCCACACTCTCGACGACTAGATACCATGTATCGAGTTCCAAGCTGTCCTGGTTTTCAAAAGACTCAGTTACCACACCATTCAATGGTAGTGGAATCGGCAATTTGTAGGATTAAGAGTGCTAAAACGCATTCTTCCAATCCTCCAGGCCGTGAATCGAGGACACGCAATGCCTTTGGGTGTCGATGCTTTCAATCCTCCATGTTGTCAGCCAGGATCAGCTCTTACATTCTCTATATGGGAATGTTCCTCAAGGAGGTTGCAGGAGACTTGGAGCTCATGAGCCCTCTTCTTCCTGAGGACAAAAGAGGGGAATTTTTAACGCTGGTCAAACATGCCCAGGATGTTTCAAAGTATGTAAACTGTGCAACCTTTGATTGCTTTGAATGTATTAGCAGAACCTCTGCTATCTCCATCGGTGCACGTCGTATTGCCTGGCTTCAGGCATCAGACTTAGAAATATGGGTTGCAAGATAAACTCGGAAATATTCCTTGCACAGGAGAAAATCTCTTTGGCAAGGATTAGCAAGACAAGGCTACTCAGATTGAATCTGAAAATACCACTTTGAACAGACTATCAAAGTCTACAGCCAACCCATCAAAGAAAAAGTCAGTCAAGAAACCCTTTTTCAACAATAAAAAGAAGTTTTACCCATCTTACACTCATCAGGGTCACTGTCCAGTTCATATTCCCCAAAAGGGGCAACAACAGAACAAACAGCAGAAGAAGCCACAAGTTCCAAGAGCTCAGCCAGCTCAGCAGACCCAGCCTCCTCAGGGGCTTTGACTTCCTAGAGAACTTAGTCTTTCTGCCCCTGCAAGGTCCAGAACCCTCCACCATCCCTGGCAGGTTATGCCATTTTGCCAAAAGATGGCAACAAATAACATCAGAAAACTGGACTCTATCCATTGTACGAGAGGGGTACAGACTTCATTTTCACAGCATGCCCCCTCCTACAATCATGAAGCAGTTCGTTTCTCAAGTCCCTGCCATAGATCTCTTAGGCCAAGAGGTCGCATCACTTCTTGCTCAGGGAGCAATAGAAGAAGTACCCATACCCCAACAGGTTACGGGGTTATACTCCCCCTATTTTCTCATCCCAAAGAAAACAGGAGGACACAGACCTACAATATACTGGACCTCAGAGAATTAAACAAATATCTGTTCCGAGCAAAATTCAAGATGATCTCCCTCGGAGCAATCCTGCCATACCTTCAGAGTTAGGATTGGCTATATTCTCTAGATCTAAAGGATGCATATATGCATATTTTCATCCATTCAGATCACAGGACATTCCTTCGATTCCTTTTCCAGGGAAGACACTTCCAATACAAGGTTCTTCCCTTCGGTCTGGCTTCTGCTCCAAGAGTCTTCATGAAATGCGTGGCAGTGATAGCAGCATTCCTGAGAACTCAAGGAATATTCGTCTTCCCCTACTTAGACAACTGGCTCATTTGAGCATCGACAGCTCCAGAAGCCAGCTTCGCTCTTTCTCGCATGATGCGAATTCTTCGCTACTTGGGACTGGTCATAAACCTCCCAAAACCTCATCTCACACCTTCTCAGTCCCTGGCATTCATAGGGACTCGTCTGGATACCAGACAGTCAAGGGCTTTCTTACCACAGCCCCGCTGTGTTCGTATAGTGCAGCTGGCATCCCAAGCAGCTATGAAAGTCTTCCTGACTGCCTGGGAAATGCTTCAGCTTCTGGGGCATATGTCATCCACTGTCCATGTGGTTCTCCTATGCTCGCCTTCACATGCCGAGCAGCCCAGTGGACCCTATCCTCTCAGTGGACACAGGCCTCGGATCGCATATCAGACAAAATCAGAAACTCCATACGTCTCAATTCGTCTCTTCAATGGTGGCAATCGCTGGAAAACCACCTCATAGGCTCTCCTTTCCAGCAGCCTCTATTCCAAGCCACCCTAACAACAGATGCGTCCAAGTTGGGTTGGGAGGCTCACTTGCATGATCTATCAACTCAGGGTCTCTGGACCCCACAGGAGGCTTGTCTTCACATAAACCTCCTAGAACTCAGAGCTATTTTCCATGCTCTTCGAGTATTCCAGGCCCAGCTCCAGCTACAAGACAGTCCGGGTCCAGACCGACAATCAGGTAGCCATGTTCTTTGTGAACAAGCAGGGCATAACGGGCTCTCTGTCGTTATGCAACGAAGCTTTGCGACTGTGGGCCCTCTCCAGAGAGCATCAAATCCACCTCCTAGTGGTATATCTTCCGGGCATTCAAAATCTTTGGGCAGACAAACTTAGTCGAATACTGCTGCCACACGAATGGTCTCTTCACTCAGACCAGCGTGCTCAAGTGTTTTGAATCTGGGGAACCCCAGATATAAACCTCTTTGCAAGTCCACAAAATGCCAAACTTCCCCGATTCTGTTCCAGAATTCCGGCTCAAAACTGTTAGGCAAGGGATGCTTTCCTCCTCCACTGTGGTCAGGACTTCCTCTATGCCTTCCCACCCATTCCCCTCATTCCCAAAACGTTGTTCAACCTTCAGAGAGACAGAGGTCATATGATACTCATAGCTCCACGTTGGCCATGGCAAACGTGGTATCCTCTGCTTCTAAGTCTCTCTCAAGCCACACCTCTGGAGTTGGGATATGCTCCAGATCATCTTTCCCAGGAGGACAGGACACTATTGCACCCGAATCCCCAGTCCCTGCATCTCAGGGCCTGGTTGCTGAAAGCCTAGAACTTCTGGATCCTCAACCTTTCTCATCAGGTACAGGACATCTTTGTGGCTTCCAGAAAACCCTCCACAAGGCGATCCTACGCCTTCAAGTGGAAAAGCTTCTCTGTATGGCGTTCTCAAAGGGGACTTAACCCCCTTTTGGTGCCTGTGGAATCGCTACTGGAGTATCTCCTCCATTTATCAAATTCTGGTCCTAAAACCAATTCAGTAAGGGTCCATCTTAGTGCCATTGCAGCTTCTTGCAAGCCTCTGGATGGACAACCTATTTCCTCTCATCCACTCGTAGCAAGATTTATGAGAGGTCCACTCTTAACAAAACCTCCCATTAAGCCACCGCTGGTGGCATGGGATC
This sequence comes from Ichthyophis bannanicus, assembly GCA_033557465.1. Classification (NCBI taxonomy): domain Eukaryota; kingdom Metazoa; phylum Chordata; class Amphibia; order Gymnophiona; family Ichthyophiidae; genus Ichthyophis; species Ichthyophis bannanicus. The sequence continues at coordinate 1,369,464,515 of CM066031.1, forward strand.
TGAATCTTGTTCTCGGACAGCTCATGAAACTGCCCTTTGAGCCTTTAGCCACTACAGCTCTAAAGTTTCTTTCCTGGAAGGTCATCTTCCTAGTTGCTCTCACTTCTGCAAGACGCATCAGGGAGTTACAGGCCTTGGTGGCGGATCCTCCTTATACAAGATTTCACCATGATAAGGTAGTTCTTAGGACTCATTCTCACTTTATGCCAAAGGTGGTCTCGCCTTTTCATTTAACCAAGCGGTTTACCTTCCTGTATTCTTTCCTAGGCCTCGTGCCTCTAATGCAGAAAGGAACCTTCATCCCTTAGATTGTAAAAGAGCCTTGGCTTTTTACCTTCAAAGAACTAAGCAACACAGAAAATCTTCTCAGCTTTTTGTTGCTTTTGATTCTAGTCATTTGGGACTTCCAGTTTCCAAAAGAACTCTCTCTAGGTTTTGTTTCGTTTGTTTTTGCTTACCCATGGTCTGTCTGATTGTTTATTGTTTGCTTTGTTCTGTGACCTCTTTGGTCTATCTTCTCTTTATTTTAATGGATTTCTTTTCCTTTTAACGCTTTTATTGTATTATTTTATTGTAAACCGCCCTCACGTTTCGACAAGGGCGGTATATTAAATGTAAATAAAGATAAAGATAAGGTGGATTGCAAATTGCATATCCTTTGCTTATGAGAGTAAGGGACTTTCTGACGAAGGCCATGTCACAGCTCACAATGTGAGAGCAATGGCAGCCTCTATGGCTAATCTTCGTTCTGTGTCCATTGACGATATCTGTAGAGCAGCCACTTGGGCTTTGGTACACACCTTTACAGCCCACTACTGCTTAGACAAGGACTCCCGTCGGGATGTCTCATTTGGCCAGGCTGTTCTCCAGCATCTCTTTCAGACTTAGTACAACTCCTACCCGCCGTCCTGGGTTTGGATGCCAGAGATCCATGGGAGGAAGCATGACCCATCTCACCATGGTTTTGCAGCTTCCTGGGGTCATCCCCCTGGCATCTCTCAGCTGGGGAGTCCCCATATGTGAAGACTATATTCCTGCTTGTTCTTGGAGATAACGTAGTTACTCACCTGTAACAGGTGATCTCCAGGAACAGCAGGAATTAAGTCTTCACAACCCACCCACCTCCCCTAGGAGTTGTCTCTCTGTTTCTCTCCTTCTCTCCTTTTATCTGAGCTATAAACTCAACTGAAGAGGGAGAGTTGGGAAGGCAGCACGCAGGCACTGTGGGATGCTCCCAAAAGCTTTTCCTATTGGACGATGGGGTGCGTTCCCGCGCAGGCTCTGTCTGTACCGACGATACCCATATGTGAAGACTTAATTCCTGCTGTTCCCGGAGATCACCTGTTACAGATGAGTAACTACGCTTTCCATAAAACATGGAAGTTTTATCCCCATCCATGTGTCAAGGTAATCTGTACTTCTTTTCAGTTTAAGTGCTGTCTGTTTTCATTATTTTCTCCCTCTTAGAGACCAATGCAGTCAAATCTATTCCAGAAGGGGAAAGAGGGCAAGAATTTTATTCCAAGTATTTCCTGGTCACAAAGATAACAGGAAGATTCCATCCCATTTTAGACCTAAGGGCCTTGAACAAACTTCTGGTTTGAAAAATGTATAACATGGTTTCTCTAGGCATCTGAAGTCCTTTCCTGAAAAAAGGAGTCTGATTATGCTCTGTGAACCTAACGGAAGCATACACCCACTCAAAATGATGTGCTTCTGACTCAGAAGCCCTTGATATGTCTTCAGGGTTAAATGTGATGAAGCATGAACAAGCCTGAACATGCTCTCAAGTGTGACTGCTAGCTTTTAGGGAGTATATGAAACACAAAAAATTAATTAAGATGTGATTAGTGAAATACTTAATTGACATTAACTCCTTACTTGTTGCTCCCTTCCCCTCCTCGCAATGGAGGAGTGGCCTAAGGTTTATGGCAGTGGGCTGAGAACCAGGAAAGCCAGGGTTCAAATCCTGCTTCTCCCACTTATGCTTCTTGTAATCTTGGGTGAGTCTCTTCATGCTCCATTGCCTCAAGCACAACTTAGTTTGTAAGCCCACTTGGGCAGGGAAATAATTATATACCTGAATTTGATTTAGCAAATGAGAATAATTAAATCTAAAATTCAAATTCATCTTTTTTCATTTTCCAAAATATTTCCAGCCCTCCTCATGGTTGCTCTTTCTTCTCTGCGAGTACTGCCAAGTCCTTGAGAGAGCTTAGAGAGCAGTTGCTCCTGTCTCTGCTTCAGTCCCTTCACCTCTTCTTCATGTTGTAGCAGATGACACATGGGGCCAATGGAAAAGCAGAGACCTGCAGTTACTATTCCACGACCTCAAGTATGACTCGGCTGCTTCAGATCTGAAAGACTAAAGCCTTGATGCAAGAGGCAGATCAGACTGCTATCTGATCGTAGGAGTACTTCTCTGTGGACAAGCAGGACAATGTCCTCACATATGGGTGTTATCACCAATGGAGCTCTGCAGGAGGACCAGCTCCCAGCAACTTCTCAAAGCTTTTGGAATGGCAGCACAGTGCCCGTGCAACTATTCTGCCTGCCACTACTGTGCAAGATACTGTGTCATCTTGCTTTCACGGAGCCCAATAAACTGCTGTCTGTGGTTCTGAAGAATTTTTGTGTGCCGTTACCTTTGGTATTTTTTTCTCCCACTATCTTTCATTGAGGTTTTTGCTCTTTCCTACTGCCACTGCTGCATGTCCTTTTTCGCTCAATAGCTTTTCCTTGGATATGTTTTTCAGCCATTAACTGTATTCTTTTTGTGTTAATACCGCTATAGGCTGCATTTAGGCCTCAGGTGCCCTGGTCAAGTGATGTTTGTCAGCACAGTCTCATTTGATTTCACTGTGGCTATTTTTCCAGACGATATGCCACCAGTGTAACAGGACCATGTCTGCCATAGATACCCTTATTGGTGCCTACTGCCATGAACCCTCTTGTGTTTTCTTTCACATATGATAAAGGGAGGTCTCAAAAGTTGAGAAGAGCAGCACAAAAGAATTTTCAATGCAGATGTCTAGTCCATCTGTATCTTTGGGCTCCAGAAGTTGTACTGGATGCTGGTGGTGCATAAATATCGAGGGGTCATTGAGCTCATACTGAGTTGAGCATTAATAGGGTCCATCGGGAATGAACATCCTAAGATTCTTACTCGAGGAGGGAGAAGGATTCGTTCTCTTCTTCATTGACATCGAAGGCCAGAAATGCTGAATGCCTGGTGGAAGCCGAGGTATGTCTGCAGCAATACTCATTGGAGCATGACGACATGAGCATCAAGGCATCAGAGAATCCAATAATCTTGAAGCAGCTCTGTCATTAGGATTCCTCATCCTTCACAGTACCAGAGGGTCTGCGACAGTCTCCACGGTACTGAGACCAGCCTGCCAAATCTCCATGACCAATTCTACAGACATCAACACTGTCTACTGCAGCCCCTCCACCATTGTCAATGGCATCCCTCAGAATGCTGTCTCAAGTTTTGAAGAGTAGATGAAAGTCATCTTTGACTGTCACAAGAAGGCTGCTTCAGCTGCATCAAAGTTAGGGCATCGGGACATCGAGCCGATTCTTGAAACTCAGGATTTGCAGATTTGCTGTTGTGAGGTCTTGAAGGACCTCCACTCCAGTGACTTTCCAGCTGATGTCCATTTTGAGTACATCGGGAGGTAATTCCTCACCAGGGTATTGACAATCATTGGTGTGTTGATGCTCTGTGCCGATCCATGCCCCAAGAGAAGCAAATGTCACTGGAATTTGTTTCTGGGTCCAAGATAAGAGTCCCAGAAGTGCTATAAATATGACTCAGAGTACTTCTCAGAGGAGAGGTCACCAGATTTACCTTCAGATCTCTCACTTCCTCACGAGAGAAGGAAACCACCTCTGGAGGAGCTGATCATCATTCATTTTGTTAGGGAAATGACTAGGTTCCTTCCATTTAAATTGGAGATGGATGAGGAACCCAGAGCCAAAGCAGTGGAAATCCTCCAGTACTGTGATCCCTCAAAGGAGGCTGTGACAGTGCGCTTTCACAGAATCCTGAAGGGCATGCAGATGAGAATGTGGGAGACCTCCCTCTATCCATGAAATCTGTGAATAAGAAGGTCAAATCAATCTACCGAATCTGGAAAGCTCCCAGACTTGAAAGGCTCCAATTGCCACACCATTCTGTGATAATCAAAGTGGCTTTCAAAAGGGCCATGAGCTCCAAGACTCACCCTTCAGTGCCTATGGGGGAGAGAGGCTCAGGCACTGGATTCTTTTGGGAGAAAGCTTTATCAAAATGCCATGCTCACTTCCTTCATAATATCCTACCCAGCTCTTCATAGGCATGGACTTGCGTAACATCATGGGCGATATCGAGGAGCTTGCTGACTCTCTTCCTCCAGAGAAAGCCAAGCAACTTTTTTTATCTAGTGGGCAAAGGGAAGGAATGTATGTTTGTTATTTCTGCAAAATATATGGTCAAATTGACTCATGATATTTTTGATATACCATTTAGAGCCTTCTCCATGCGTATTGGCACCCATTCACAGCTCTGGGCTGAAGATCTACAATATGATGACATGCTATGCTGAGAATCTATTCAGATATAAAATGTAGAAGGCTGCTACTCTTATTAAGCAGCATAGTGGCATGCTTAAGGTCCTCTCCAAGCCCACCTGATTTGGCCTCCTCTTTACAGAAGCTACTTAGTGGAGGGCATAGGAGGACCTATTACTCTCATAAATGTAGGTATTCTCCAGCCTTCAACCCAGCCCAAGCAGGTTTCTCGCTCTCAACCTCATCAGCAGAGCACCCAGGAGTCCCAATTATCTTCCCAGCCAAAAACAGGGGCAGGGTTTTGACTGGTTCCTAGAGAACATAACCAGAATTCAAGTATCAGTCCTGGACAACCTTTTATTCAAGGGGAAGGTTATGGTGTTTCACACACTAGTGGTCCCTAATCCCCCTCTGACAGTTTGGTGTTGAAAATCATCTGGTTTGGGTATAGATTTTACCCATTGGAACTCCTTCCAAATTGCCCCTAGAGTCACTGCAAGAAACTCTGTTACTGCAAATACTCTAGTAGTTATTCTCTGCCCTTCTTAAGCCATTGTGGTCAAACGTATTCTACCAGGGAAAGGAGAACAGGGATTTTACTCCAGTTATTTCCTAATCGTAAAAAAAACAGAGGATTCTGTCCCACCCTAGATCTGAGGACGCTGAACAACTATAGTTGGAGAAACGTTTGTTCTCCATGGAAAAGCAGGAAGTAAGTCCTCACTTATGGGCGACGTCACCGACGGAGCCCTGCATAGAATGCTCCCCAGCTTCTACTAGAAGCTTTTGGGAGGCACCATCGCGCATGCACACATGCCTTCCCACCTGCCGCAGTGCCATCTTTTTTTCCTCCAGGAACAAGCAGGAAGTCCTCACATATGGGTGACGTTGGCACTGATGGAGCTCTTGCGGAAGCATCCCCCCAGCTTGCAAAAAAAGCCTTTTGGAGATGCCATCACTCATGCATGGTCCCCTTCCTGCCTAAGGGTGCCATCTTGCTCAGTCTCCTTTTTTTCCGCGGAGCCCTTCAGACGTTTGTCTGGCTTGTCCCCGGAAAAAGTTGATTTTTCTCTCAGTTTAATACTCACTTTCAGTATCGCACCGGTACTCTTCCCGCCTACTGACCTCATTGCCGCAGCCTTGAGTTTGGTCTAGTTTTGTAGTTTTCATTCTTTTCTTTTCCAGGCATCTTCGCACCCTTTTTTCTCCCACTGGCAGCCCACTGAATCTTCGACCTTGCAGGGGTACCTTTTTCCCCCATGGCTAACAATGGCTTTAAGAAGTGTGATCAGTGCTCTAAAATTGTCTTTGACCGACACACACGACTGCTGTTTCCACTGCCTTGGGCCAGACCACAACCCGGCAGCCTGCAGTTTCTGCAAGAGGATTCCAGTAAGGCCCTTAAGAGCCACCAGCAGCAGCACAATAAGTTTTTCCCGGAGTCCTCTGCCTCCAAAGGCCATGGCCTAGTCTGAAGCCCCGACATCTTAGGTGGAACCTTCTGAACCCGAGCGTCATCGTGGGTCCTCAGAAAGGGGGTCTCCCTCGAGGGAACCCAGGAAGAAGAAGAAACCCTTGAAGTTCTGACTGGCCGGGTGCTCTCTGGGCCCGGTCCTGCAGTCCAAAACATTCGTCCGAAGCGTCTGAGAAGGAGCGGCCTGCGAAGGTCCCCCAAAAGGATCCGACCGCGGACCGGCCTTGGTCCCCAGACACTATCCTCGTTGAGGATTCCCCTTCAGGGGGAGCCAGTGTCGGGCCCCTCCTTGCCCATGCCGAAGGCTGTGGAGCCTTGTGGTCTGGAGTCCAGAATAGCGGCCCTGGAGCGCAGTTTGTCTACCTTCATGGACCAGCAGTGGGCGCTGCTGTCCAGCACGAACAGTTCATCCGCCCCGACCACCAAGCCCTCGACATCCAAGATGTCCCTGGAGGCTGAGCTGTTACCTCGGCCAAGGTTGTGATCTGAGTCCCACTCGACGGGACCATGGTTATCCCTGGCAAGTTTTCCAGGCACCAACTGCAAGACATCGGAGGCCCCGAGGCCCGTGGAGCAGCCCTCCTACGAGTCCTCGACTGACTACTCCGAATGGGAGACGGAGGACGAGGAGTCCCCTGATACCTGTTGCCACCGTGATGTCCCAACTGACTCTCCCATCTTGGAGTCTTGATGGCGATTCCCACCCGAGGATATGGGCTTCCTTGATTTTGTTAAGGACATATCTAAGGCCCTGGCATTCCCAACCGAGTTGGAGGAGGACCCTCTCAGAAGAATTGGAAATCCTCCAGTATGAGGCCCCTCTGCGGGAATCACTCACGGTGCCCATCCCTCCCATCCTGGAATGGCTGATGCTCCAAATGTGGGAGACAATGGCTTTGGTACCGGTGGTGAGCAAATGGCTCGACTTGATGTATTGAGTCTGCTGGAGCCTGGGCTTCCAAAAGCCACAGCTGCCGCATAACTCTATGGTGGTGCGACCCTGGACGTCCTTGACAGAAACCAGGGCTCAATGCTCATCGTCCGCATCCAGGCCTACCAAGGGCATGTACCTGAGAGGCCTGGCGAAGGAACTTGCTGGGTTCTCTGTTCTCTCTGAGGAACCCTTTCAGCAGTTCAAGAACCTGGCCAAGCCAGTCAGTGAATGCTCCAAATTCATGTCTCGAGCAGCCTATGACGGGTTCAAGTCAGCGGTTCAAGTAGCAGCTGCTGGCATCGGTGCATGCCACCAAGCTTGGCTACAGTCACCCAACTTCGAGCAGTGGGTTCAGGACAAATTGGTTGATGTCTCCTGCTAAGGAGAGAACCTCTTTGGCAAACCCATGACTGACAAGTCCTTTCACCCGAGGAAGGGAGCTGCTTACAGAAACTACCAACCTTATCAGACCTCCCCAGCTCTCCAACAGGGTCAGCAGGCCAAGGGACATGGGCATGGCCCACGTAAGCAGAAGGCTCCAAACCCCCAGGGACCAGCTCTGGCCCAGCCATGGGGGAGGTTTTGACTCCTTGAGCATAGCCCATCTACCCTAAGGAGGTCAGCGGCCCACAGGGGGACATCTGGTCCTCTGTGCCCAGAAGTGGGTGACTATATCAACACTGATTCCCAGGCACTTCGGGTATTCAGGGACAGTTACCTCCTCCAACTGACTCGGACACCTCCCCCTTATTTCCCAGGAGAGCCCCTCAGGTCTCCCCTCCACTGGGACCTTCTTCTGAAGAAGTTGTCAGGTCTTCGAGGACAAAGCAGTTGAACTAGTGCCCCACCATCTCAAGGGCAAGGGGTTCTAATCCAGGTAATTCCTTGTGCCAAAAAGGACAGGGAACCTAAGGCCCATCCTCAACCTGCAGAACCTCAACAAATTCCTGGTGAGGAAGAAGTTCAAGATGCTCTTCCTTGGAACATTACTGCCCTACCTCCAGCATAGAGATTGGCTATGCTCCTTAGACCTCAAGGGTGCTTATACCCACATCCTCATTCATCCCAACCACAGGCAGTACCCATGGTTCGGAGTGGGGGGCAGGCATTTTCAATACAGGGTGCTCCACTTCGGCTTGGCCTCTGCCCCAAGAATTTTCATAAAATGCCTGGCAGTCATGGCCACCTTCCTCCGGCTCCAGGGAGTCTTTGTCTTTCCCTACCTGGATGACTGGCTCATAAAGGGGGGCACAGCCTCAGAGGTGCAGCAGGCCACTGCACGCACCATCCAGGTTCTGCAACACTTGGGGTTTGTCATAAACTATCCCAAGTCTCACCTCCTCCCAATACAGTGTCTGGAATTCATTGAGGCAAAGATCGACACTCTCCAGTCGAAGGCATTCTTGCCCAGGGACCAAGCCAACTGTCTCGGGACATACAGTACCGTCCTTCGGTGCCTGCTCAGCTTCTCCTGCGCCTCCTTGGGCACATGTCCTCCATGGTTCAAATCACCCCTGATGCTCGCCTCCACATGAGGGCGGTGCAGTGGTGTCTTTGGTACCAGTGGTCTCAAGCTATGGGCTGCCTCTGAGACAGAGTTTCTGTAACCTGCCATTTGGCAGATCCTCTGGTCTGGTGCCAGTCTCCCCAGCATCTCGAGGCGAGCATGTCTTTTCAGGCCCCAAGCCCCTCAAGAGCACTCGCGACGGATGCCTCCCTGCTTGGCTGTTTTTTTGCTACAGATGTGCTTGAAAACGTTATGTGTTTTTGCTTTCATGGCAAGCTTTTTTTCAAATTCTCTCTTTGCCTGCCTTATCAGTGCCTTGCATCTAACTTGCCAGTGCTTATGTTGTTTCCCATTTTCATCATTTGACTCCTTTTTCCATTTCCTGAAATATGCTTTTTGGCTATAACAGTCTCTCTGACCTCACCTTTAAACCATGCTGGCATTTTTTTGTCCTTCCTTCTACTTTTCTTAAAGCATGGAATACATAGTATTTTTAAACAACACCCATACTTGATGTAAACCTTTGCAGTTGTTCTATTTAAATACAAACATAACAAAGTAGCCACGTACTACATCAACACATAGGAAGGAACAGGATCCAGTCAGAATATAGACCTGGGCAATTTTTCATAAGATCACTTTCAGGCCACCTACCTAGCAGGAGCCAAACTGAGTTATATGCTCCAACCTCACAAAAAGACGGAAAGGTGGCTCTCCACATCTTTTGGTAGTGAGGAATGTAAGGATTATCAGTAACAAATAAATTAGTCTAGGGGAAATTGCTACTTCCCTTTTTGCCTGGAGTTCTATGGGTCTATCTGTCAATGAACCATTTGAGAGAGGAGAGGCAAGTCGGTATATATATATATATATATATATATATATATATATATATATATATATATTAGACTTTATTCTGGTTAGAAAAATAAAGTAAATTTAGAATTATGAGGTAGCAAGTTAATTTATTTATTTTTATTTATTTAACTGTAAGTTAAGCAGCTCTATGATTAAAAATACAGAGATAATGAATCGCTGAGTATCAACCAAAGTCAGAGGTTTGTTCTGCATCTGGGAAAAGCACAGAAAATGAATTGTCTGTCTGTCTGACTAGACTTGCCCACGGGAAAATTAAAATCAGCATCTTTGCTTTGCCAGAAGGACAATTGTGGCTGGATCCAAGACCGTCTCTGGAACCGTATGTGGTCCTGTAGCGCTGGTTGAGCTGTACAGCATTGACTGCTTGGGGGAGCCACATGATAAAACAGTCTCGGATCTGTGGGAGAGCCTTATTACTCCTTCCTGAGGTTTGTCCTTGGTGTTGCACACTGTCTAGCTTTCCATCCAGAGACAGGCAGGCAGGAGGGCACATAAAGTGCAGACAATGGCAAAAGGCTGAAGACTGCAAAATGGCAGAGTGTGGCAGAAAATAAAAAGTGAGTCCAACGTGCATGAAGAAGTGTCTTGTGTCCCTTTGTACCCAGTGTATAATTCCTTGTCACAGCAAGGTGATTGGCTGTTCTCAGATACTGTGAGACATCTTTCAGCGAATCAAGTGCTCATTCTCCAAACTAAGGTCCATGTTGGGAGAAAGATGAAGACATGCAGATTCATACATTGTTGCAAATGTTAGGACCAGTAGAATTCTCTCTAAGAGACTGCCTCAGGAGTAAGTTCCCTTGCACATAGTTATGACTGGGAACAATAGACTTGCTTATGTGCACATAAAACTGGCAGACAATTGCTTGAAGTCAGCAGATCAGGAGCTTGAACACAGCAGAAATTATCAGGCATTCATCTTGCGTTCAGGCTTTGGTGTCTGAGCAGTGGTTCAGAACAGGCCCCAGGTACTAGCCCTACAGGAATCCCCTTGATAAATCTCTTTGCCACCCCCCCCGAACAAGCAAGAACCTCAGTTCTGCTTCAGGAAAGAGAGACACAGCCAACCAGCCTTGGATGTATTCTTCCTTGACTGGAAAGAGGATCTTCTGCACATGTAACCTCTAATACCTCTCATAGCAAGAACTCTCCTGAAACTCAGGGAGGACAGAAGTGCTATGAATCTTATGGTGCCTTACTGGCCTAAGCAGCTATGATTTCCACTTTTGCTAGAGCTGTCAGTCAGGGATCTAATTGCCCTTGGGGGACATTGTTGACTTCTAACATCAGGTCCTTGGCCCTCACAGCTTGGATGTCGAGAGACTGACTGTTTCTTTGGATCTGCCAGTTAGGTAACTTACATCCTTTTGGGTTCATGGAAAGATTCCACTAGATCATACAGTTTCAAATGGAAAAGGTTTGTCATTTGGTGTGATGGAAAGCCCTAGATCCTTTCTTCTGTCCTACACAAAAAACTGTTTGAATACCGTCTACATTTGTTAGTCTAGTCTGAAGAAAAAACTCAAGAGTTCACCTTAGTACAACTAGCACCACCAGCATGTAGTTCTTTGCTTCATGCAGAGTTTGCTTCTTAAGAAGCCTCCCACAATGTCTTGGGATTTTAGCATAGTCTTAACTCATCTGATGGAAGCTGTCTTTGAGTCACTAGATACCTGTAGACTGAAGTACCTGACCAAGACGATCTTGTTTTTTGGTGGCAGTAACTAAAGCATGCAGAGTTAGCGAGCTCGAGAATCCAGTAACTGATCCATCCTGTACTGTTTTACCACAATAAGGTGTTCTTGCGTATGCCTCCTAAATTCCTTCCTAAGGTAATGTTGGAATTCCACCTTAATCTGTCAATTGTCCTGCCAGCCTTTTTCCCAAGACCTCCTTCTCACACACAGGAAAGTTCATTGCACGTGATGGACTGTAAGAGAGCCTTGGCCTTCTATTTGGAGCAGACTAAAACCCTTATAAAGTCTACCCAATGTTTTGTTTCTTTTGACTCAAGCAAGCTGGTGGCTACCATCAACAAACATGCTTTTTTTAAATTAGCAAGCAGATCACATCTCCTTCACTTATACCCAAGTGGGTTTGACTTTTGTGGATCACGTCACAACTCACAATAACAGAAGTATAGCTGTGAGCGGTAACCTACTTGAGATTAGCCTCCATGGAGGAGGTTTGTAAGGCTGCAACATGGATTTCTGTCCATGCATTCACAACTCACTACTGTTTGGAAAGAAACTTCAGATGTGACTGTAGATTCGATCAATCTGTCCCCCTAAGCTCTTTTTGCTCAGGCTGCCTCTTACCAACAAATAAATAAATAAAAGAACAAAAGGCCTGTTGCTGCCAAAAACAATGTTATTTAACTGGAATGTTTACCAAGCTGTGCTGTCTATTAGCGTTGCAGATAGTGTGCATTATCCACTCACATTAACAGATGTGCAGCCATTTTCTGCTCTATCTGCATTTTCCATGGTCTCTGCAAGGGTTGGCATGTCCGCAAGGTGTGTCTACAATCCAAGTTGCTATTTGTGTGGGTGCAATTACCGCCACCTCAGTGTGTGTCATTAGCTGCATCCATGATGCTGCCACATTGATGGCATATCTGCTGGAGAAATGCTGTGCACGCCCCCAGCATATAGTGTATGGCTTTTGCAGCTAATCCATCTTAATAAACATGCCCATAAGTAGTTGCTAGTTGCAATACTGTTTGTTTTTTCCTTTGTGGCAGTCTGTAGCTAGGGATTTCCATACATGAGGACATTATCCTGTTTGTCAACAAAGAAAACAATTACTTACCTGTTGTGTAGCAGGTGTTCACCGAGGACAGAAGGTTAAGTCCTCACAACCCTCCCACATCCCCTTGGAAATGAATTCTATATCATCCAGTACTAAGACTGAGAAGTATTGTTTGTCAGTGGTAGGCAGGAACAAGATTTCAGAATACAATTTGCTATGACTAAGTTCAAAAATCAATAGAACAATGTTCAAGAAAAAAATATACTAGCTGCAGGGGTGGGCAATTCCGGTCCTGGAGGGCCGCAGACCAGTCAGGTTTTCATGATGTCCCTAATGAATATTCATGGCCTATTTCCATACAATGGAAGGCAGTGGATGCAAATAGATCTCATGAATATTCATTAGGGACATCATGAAACCCCGACTGGTCTGTGGCCCTCCAGGACTGGAACTGCCCACCCCTGCATGTTCTTTTTCACTTTTCTTTCTTTTTTTTTTTTTTTTTAAGAGCAGTGAATCTCCAGGAATAAGCAGGAATGTAGTCTTCACATATGGGAGACATTGGTACCGATGGAGCCCGCGCGGGAACGCTCCCCAGCATCCAATAGGAAAGCTTTTGGGAGCATACCACTGCACTTGCGTAGCTGCCTTGCTGCCTTTCCAGCTCTCCCTCCTCAGTTTTCTTTTGTTTTCTACGGAGCCAACAAGAAGCAATTCCTGTCACTGCAGAAAATTTGTCCTTTCTTATTTTTTGTGGTTGCGTATGCCTTCCCATCTACACTGGTACCGGCCCCTATCAGTGCTCTCTTTCTTTCTTTCTAAAAAAAAAAATATATATATATATCTTCTGTGAAGGAAGAAATCTTTTCTTCCTTCAGGCGCATCAATGCCATCTTAGGCTTAGGGCCTCCCCTTTTGTCACACACAAAATGGAAAAACCATCCAGTGGTTTTAAGAAGTGTTCCAAATGTGGCAGTACCATTTCGGCCACAGACACCCATGAGTGGTGTTTAAAATTTCTTAGGACCAGATCATCAACCGTCAGAATGTCCTCTCTGTAGGAAGATGACAAAGAGAGGCACCCTCTTTGCGTCCGATGCAGTATCATCAGCGTCATTGAGAGCTTCATCTTCCTCCCAAGGATCTCAGGTATCAAAACCTAGGTCTTCATCAAAGACTGGCTGGCCCTCCAAGAGTAGATCTCCTTCTAAGCATTGAGATGCCTCGGGCATTGCCCTCGAGGGGGACACACTGCTGAAACAACCCCGGTGGGAGGACCTTGCCTCCAAAGCCTTGGTGGGGTCCCAGGATGCTCCCGAGGCCTCCACCTCTGGAGAGTTCCTGGTGCCATGCTCAGAGATCGTGGCCCGCAATTCTGGTACCAATACCCAAGCATTGGCAAGCTCCATGGATCAATGTATACTGGCCATTGAGTGGAGCTTACGGCCTTACTGGCGGACTCTGTACTAATAAAGCCTTTACAGTTGATCCTTCAGGCATCAGTACCGGCTCCAGTACCGAAAGAGCCTGCATCAACTTTTTTGCCGCTTACCACACTATCGCCCATGCCGGCCCTCAAATCCGTTTCTGGTACCAGGGTGCTGGCACTGCATGTTTCAGCTACTGGGTTTGATCGGTATCGAGTACGTATAGAGTGGGAACATCCTGCCCGTCGATACTTTGAGTCTTCAGACTCCGATTCATCGGATGATGAAACAGCCGATACCCAGGAAATGAGAACTCTCTGGGAAGACCCATCTCCGTCTCCACAACATCGCATGTCCCCTCCGGAGGACATGTCTTTCCAAGACTTTATTCGGGATGTTGCTTGGGGGTCTGTCCATAACAGTGACTTCACAGAAAGAACCTAGGGCTGAAGAACTTGAAATTCTTCAATACCCTACAGCCCCGAAGGAAGCTGCTACTCTCCCTATGCATACTTCACGACCTTATGCTTCGTATGTGGAAGACACCCCTAACCATCTCTCCACATACTCGATATCATGTCTCGGGTACCGGAATGTCCTGGATTTCAAAAGACGCAATTACCGCACCATTCCATGGTGGTGGAATCTGCAATGCATCAAATAGAGTGCTAAGACACATTCCTCAAACCCTCCAGGCAGGGAATTGAGAACCCTCGACACCTTTAGTCAATGTTTTCAGGCCTCCATGTTAACGACCAGGATCAGTTCCTGCATACTCTATATGGGTATGTTCCTTAGAGAGGTGGCTAGGGATTTGGAGTTAGTGGCTCCTCTTCTCCCTAATGACAAGAGAGCAGGTATCTTACCCTTGTAAAGCATGCTCAAAATGTTTCAAAGTTTGTTAACAGGGAAACTTTTGTCTGTTTTGAGTGCAGCAGCAGAACTTCATCTATCTGCATCGGTGCACGCAAGATTGCTTGGCTCCAAGCATTTGATCTTGGACTATCGGTTCAAGATAACCTGGGTAATATCCCTTGCACCGGTGAAAACCTTTTTGGCAAGGATTTGCAGGACAAGGCCTCTCAGTTAGAATCCGAGAACACCACTCTTAATAGATTATCTAGATCTACTGCCAACCCAGCTAGGAAAAAGACAGCGAAGAAAGCTTTTTTCAATAATAAGTACTACCCTTCTTACACCCCTGCGGTACATTGTCAACACCATGCTCTCCAGAAGGGGGTAGCAGCCATCAAAACAACAAAAGAAGGCTCAGACTCCTAAGTCACAGCCAACTCAGCAGACCCAGCCTCCTCAGGGTCTTTGACTCCTTTCTGGAGAACATAGCCATTCTGCCTCTGGAAATTCCAGATCCCATCCACATTGCCAGCAGACTTTGTCACTTTGCCCACAGGTAGCATCTTTTCTCCAGGGCCAAGCAGGAAGTCAGTCCTCACATATGGGTGTCATCGACGCCGATGAAGCCCCAGCGGAGCATTTCCCCAGCTTTCTATGAAAGCCTTTGGGAATGCAGGCACGCATGCGCGGTTCCCTTCCCACCTAAAGGTGCCATCTTACCTCAGTCTCTCTTTTTCCGAGAAGCCCACCGGACGTGTGTCCTGTCATCCCGGATAAAAGTTTGATTTTTCGGCGATTTTCGCTATTTTTTCTTCCCGGTTCGACGCCGGTTCCCCTCCCGCCGGGTTCGGTACACCAGTATCGAGCCCGATTCTTCTTTTTCGGTTTTTGCCCTTCGTGGCTGGCGTTCGCGCCCTTTTTTGATTTTTCCCTGGAAGGCCGGTCCTTTGACCTCGCGGGGACTCTTTTTTTTCCCTGATGGCTTCCAGCGGTTTCAAGAAGTGTGATCGGTGCAAGAAGTTGATGTCTCTCACCGACACACACGACTGCTGCCTTCGGAGCCTCGGTCCTGATCACGACCCTAAGACGTGTGGACCATGTGGGAAGATGTCTTCCAAGGCACTCCGAAGTCGCCAGCAGCAGAAAGAAAGGCTTTTCTCGGACTCAGCCTCCAGCCGAGCCCGGACCTTGTCTGAGGCCTCGACATCTCTGAATTCGGATCCCGAGCGCCGTCAAAGCTCCTCGGACAGAGGGTCCCCCAACCAGGAACGCAAGAGGAAGAAGCGGCTCGTGAGGGCGTCCCTGGCTCCTCGAGGGCCAGGTCTAAGACCCCCGACTGTCGCCCTGGGCCCGTGGAACAAGAGAAGCCTGCAAAAGTTCCTCGCATGGAGCCGGAGTCTGCTGGACACGTAAGCCCTGTGATCCTCGAAGACTGTACTCCCAGAGAGCCGACGTCGGGCCTGGCACCGCCGGGGCCCGAGTCGGTGGCTGCTGTGTCTCCCGAGCTGAGTCTCAGGATGACAGCCTTGGAGAGCAGATTGTCTGCCTTCATGGAGCAGCAGCAGTCACTGATGGCCAGCCTGTCTGGCGCATCTGCCCCGACCACCGGGACATCGATGTCGAAGTCGACCCCGGAGACCGAGCCGATACTCGAGTCGATCATGGCTCGAAATCAACCTTGGTCGCGGTCCCCCTCGACCTCCCGTTCGGGACCGAGGGCGTCGACTTCGGGGCGGGTGCTCCAGGGCCCCACGCGGTCGGATCCTGACTCCTCGTCGGACGAGTCTGCCTGGGAGACGGAGGATGAGGAGTCCCCCGACACATTCAAGACTCTGTGCGTCCCGTCGGACTCACCGCAGTCTGAGCCCCGGAGTAGATCCCCTCCGGAGGATACCTGGTTCTCGGAGTTTGTCCGGGATATGGCCACCGCATTGGCTATCCCGGCGGACCCCGAGGAAGAGCCTCGAGCCGAAGAGCTTGAGGCCCTACAGTACGACTCTCCTCCGAAGGAGGCCTTTACTGTCCCGGTTCCTCCGATGCTGGAACGGCTCCTCTTCCGGATGTGGGAGACACCGGCCTCGGTGCCGGTTCTAAGCAAGCGAGTCGATTCGATTTATCGACTCCAGAAGAGCCCTGGCTTTCAGAAGGTGCAGCTACCACACCATTCCATGGTTGTGGAATCGGCCATGCATCGCCTGAAAAGTCAGAAGATGCACTCTGCGGTGGCCCCCGGCAGGGAGGCCCGGAGCCTCGATGGTGTTGGTCGAAAGTGCTTCCAGGGCTCGATGCTTGCTCGCCGTGTCCAGTCTTACCAGCTGGTCTCTCTGGGGAGCCCTTGCTGAAATTCAAGTCCTTGTCCTCGGGGATTCGGGACTGCTCGAAGTTTATGTCCTGCGCCGCCTACGATGGCTTCGAGGCTTCGGCCCGAGTTGCGGCAGCCAGCATCGTGGTTCGACGCCAGGCATGGCTGCAGTCATCGGACCTCGAGCCGTGGGTTCAGGACAAGTTGATCGATGTCCCTTGCCGAAGTGAGAACCTTTTTGGCAAGCCCATGGCCGAGAAGGCCGCACAGCTCGAGACTGAGCACCTTACAAGGACAAGGCTGTCTAGGAAGACCTCTGCCCCTTCTCACAAGAAGAAGGCCTCGGGTAAGAAGCCCTTTTACCCGAGGAAGGGCACTGCCTACAAACGGTACCCTCAGTATCAGGCTGCCCAAGCTGCACCCCAGGGTCAGCAAGCCAAGGGGCAGGATAATGGGCCCCGTAGGCAGAGGACCCCCAAGCCTACGGCCCCTGCTTCCACTCAGCAGGGTGGGGGTTTTTGACTCCTTGAGCGTAGCCTCTCAATCCCTGCTCTCCCAACCCTGCACAGGAGGTCGCCTCGCCCTCTTTGCCCACCAGTGGCCCCACATCACTGGGGACAGTTGGGTGTTGAACATAGTCCACAGGGTCTATGCTCTGCTTTTTCTCCAACTGCCTCCGCCATACTTTCCAGGGGAACCTCCAAGGCCTCCCCTGCACACAGACCTTCTCCTTCAAGAGCTTCCAGGTCTGTTGGTGGACAGGGCGGTGGAGCCTGTGCCTCCCCACTTGCAAGGTCACGGATTCTACTCTAGGTATTTCCTGGTGCCCAAAAGAACCGGTGGCCTTCGACCCATTCTGGACCTCAGGAACCTCAACAAGTTCCTAGAGAAGGAAAAGTTCAAGATGCTTACTCTTGGAACACTTCTGCCCTACCTCCAGCAGGGAGATTGGCTATGCTCCTTAGATCTAAAGGATGCGTACACTCACATCCTCATTCATCCAGACCACAGAAAGTACCTCAGGTTCATTGTGGGAGGAAACCATTATCAGTACAAAGTACTGCCTTTTGGCCTCACCTCCGCTCCCAGGGTCTTTACCAAATGCCTGCTGGTGGTGGCGGCCTACCTGAGAAATCAGGGAATCTTTGTCTTCCCCTATCTGGACGACTGGCTCATCAGGGGTCAGACGTGCCAGGAGGCCAGACAAGCCACCCTCAGAACTATTGCTCTTCTTCAAAGCCTGGGGTTTGTAATAAACTTCGCAAAGTCCACTTTGCTCCCCTCCCAGAACTTGGAGTTTATAGGAGCAAGGCTGGACTCTCTGCTAGCAAAGGCTTTCTTGCCAGAAGACAGAGCACAAAGACTGATAGCCTTAGCAAACCAGTTTCTCAACAGGTCACTGGTCTCCACCAAACTCTGCCTAAGGCTTCTTGGCCACATGGCTTCGACAGTACATGTGACCCCCAATGCCAGGCTCCATATGAGGCCTGCACAGTGGTGCCTTCGGACTCAGTGGTCCCAGGCCACAGGCAGCCTCAGGGACAGGATAAGGGTGTCCAGACAATTTCTGAACTCCCTCAGCTGGTGGTTGCACCCACCCAATCTACTAAAAGGGGTGCCCTTGCAGGGCTGGGGAGCTCATTATCTGAACAAGTGCACCCAGGGCCTGTGGTCTCCTTGGGAGGCTGCACAGCAGATCAATCTCCTAGAACTCGGAGATATTCGATTAGCACTCAAAGCTTTCTCTCCTACCCTGGCTCATCAATCTGTCCTGGTTCAGACAGACAACCAAGTAGCCATGTTTTATGTGAACAAACAGGGCGGGACTGGGTCCAGACTCCTCTGTCGGGAGACCCAGGACCTCTGTTCATTTGCCCTCAAGCACAACATGCTCCTCAAGGCTGTGTACCTTCCAGGCCAGGACAACTACCTGGCCGACAGGTTGAGCAGGATTCTGCAGCCCCACGAGTGGCAGCTGCATCCTTTAGTAGTTCAGAAGATCTTCCTAAAATGGGGTCTCCCTTTGATAGATTTCTTTGCCAGCCCACTGAACAAGCAACTGCTAAAGTTCTGCTCCAGGCAACCGCATCCTCTGAGAGTGGCAGCGGATGCTTTTCTGATTCCCTGGTCTCAGGGCCTCCTGTATGCGTTTCCTCCCATGACCTGGGTGGCCCGAACTCTCTTCAAGATTCTTCAGGACAAGGCCTCGATCCTGCTGGTGGCCGAGACAGCCTTGGTTTCCACTTCTTCTTCAACTGGCGGTGGATCCCCCACTGCCTCTGGGATTGCAGCCCGACCTTCTCTCACAAGAGCAGGGTTCCCTTCTGCACCCCAATCTCAAAGCTCTCAATTTGATGGCCTGGAGGCTGCAAGGGTAGTTTTGGCTCCCTGGGGCCTACCTCAGGAAGTTGAGGAGGTTGTCCTAGCCTCTAGGAAACAGTCCACTAGGAAAACCTATGCTCTCAAATGGAAAAGGTTTTCTGTGTGGTGTCAGCTACGTACAGAGGATCCTTTCTCCTGTACTGTGCCAGTTGTGCTTCAGTACTTACTGCCCTTGTCCAATCAGGGACTTAAGTCCAATTCTGTTCGGGTCCACCTCTCAGCTCTAGCAGCTCACTACTCGCTGGTGGAAGGACACTCTCTGTCAGTTCACCCCCTGGTGTCCCGCTTTCTCAGGGGCTTGCTTTTGCTCAAGCCTCCAATCCGTCCTCCTGCTCCTGAGTGGGAGCTGAATGTGGTCTTGCAGCAGCTGACTCGCGCACCCTTTGAGCCGATGGCTACTTGCCCTCTACGCTTCCTGTCCTGGAAGACACTCTTCTTGGTGGCCCTTACCTCGACTAGGCGAGTGAGTGAGTTTCAGGCCCTGGTCTGTGATAGGCGTTACACTCGCTTCTATAGGAACAGGGTAGTCCTTAGGACTCATCCAAAGTTCCTCCCCAAAGTTGTCTCCTCCTTCCACCTTAACCAAGAGGTGGTTCTTCCAACATTCTCCCCTAGGCCTCATGCAAGCCAGGCTGAAGCAGTTCTGCATACCCTGGACTGTAGGAGGGCCTTTTCCTTCTACCTTGACCGTACGCAGGGGCATAGAAGGGCTGCTCAGCTCTTCATCTCTTTTGACCCTAATAAGTTGGGGTTGGCTGTGTCCAAGCGTACCTTGTCCATCTGGGTTGCTGACTGTATCACCTGGGCTTATAGGGCGGCTGACCTTCCTTTGCAGGGTCGGGTCACGGCCCACCGTGTCAGGGCAATGGCTGCCTCAGTGGCTCATCTCCGCTCTGTGCCCTTGGTAGACATCTGCAGGGCTGCAACTTGGTCTTCAAGCCAGACTTTTGCGGCCCATTATTGTCTGGAGAGGGAGTCCCGTAGGGACAGTGCTTTTGGCCAAGCAGTACTCCGGAATCTCTTTGAGGGTTAGGCAACTCCTACCCTCTGTTGGGCTACCGGTGGAGGTTGTGTCAGTGAAAAGCCTTTCTTTGCAGCTGGGACTAGAGGGAGTTCTCTTGTTCAGCCTGGTTTCCTTGGTAGCCCAGAGCTAGGGAGTCACCCATATGTGAGGACTGACTTCCTGCTTGGTCCTGGAGAAAGAGTAGTTACTCACCTGTAACAGGTGTTCTCCAGGAGCAGCAGGAATCAGTCCTCACAACCCTCCCTCCTCCCCTTGGAGTTGCAGTTGTACATAGTTTATTTTTCGTTTTTGTATGCTGTTCTTAGCTATGTCATTTGACTGAGGTAAGATGGCACCTTTAGGCGGGAAGGGAACCGCGCATCTGTGCCTGCATTCCCAAAGGCTTTCATAGAAAGCTGGGGAAATGCTCCGCTGGGGCTTCATCGGCGTCGATGACACCCATATGTGAGGACTGATTCCTGCTGCTCCTGGAGAACACCTGTTACAGGTGAGTAACTATCACATCAGAGTAGTGGACACTATCCATAATACGGCAGAGGTACAAGCTTCATCTACGAAGTCTACCCCCAGACTCCTCCAAGAGAGTTCCGCTTTCAACCCCCTCTCACCACTCTGTTGTTGCACGAGATCACCTCCCTTCTCTCTCAGGGTGCAACAGAGGAGGTTCCACCGTCCCAGCAGGGAATGGGTTTTTATTCTCATTCCAAAGAAAACAGGAGGGTACAGGCCTATTCTGGACCTCAGAGAACTGAACAAGTACCTTCTATGTGAGAAATTCAAAATGATCTTCCTAGGCACCCTTCTTCCCTATCTCCAGAGTTAGAATTGGCTCTGTTCTCTAGTTCTAAAGGTGGCATATTCTCACATACTTATTCACTCACAGCACAGAAAGTTCCTGTGCTTCCTGTTTCAAGGGAGACATTATCAATACAGAGTCCTGCCTTTCGGCCCCAAGAGTCTTCACAAAGTGCATGGCGGTAGTAGCTGCATTCCTAAGGACTCTAGGAATATTTGTCTTCCCTTACTTAGACGACAGGCTTATTCGAGCAAGCACCTCTCTACAGGCCAGTCTTTCCCTCTCGCGCACCATGCAAGTGCTGCAACACTTGTGATTTGTAATAAATCTTCCAAAGTCCCAACTCATTCCCTCTCAAACTCTAGCGTTCATAGGGGCTCTCCTAGACATTCAACAATCAGGCATTTCTGCCCCAAGCCTGCTGTGCTCGACTCAATCAATTAGCATCTCAGGGATGGCTCAAGAACTTCCTCACTGCTCAAGAACTGCTACAACTTCAGGGTCATATGGCAGCAACAGTACATGTTGTTCCATATGCTTGTCTACATATGCGCACAGCTTAATGGACACTGGCTTCCCGGTGGTCTCAGGCATCGGGTCGCCTGGGAGACAGAATAATGGTCTCTACCCGCCTAATCTCGTCTCTCCAGTGGTGGCAATCCCCAGAAAACCACCTAGTAGGGTCACCTTTTCAGATACCAGCACATCAATGTACCCTGATGACGGATGTGTCCAAATTGGACTGGGTAGCTCATCTGGACAATCTCTCCACTCAGGGACTGGTCTCATCAGGAGTCACAACTCCACATAAATCTGCTGGAACTCAGAACCATTTACAATGCTCTCAAAGTGTTCCAGGACCATCTTCAGTTCCACATAGTTCTAGTCCAGATGGACAATCAAGTAGCTATGTTCTACTTGAACAAGCAGGGCAGAACAGGCTCTTGGTCCCTTTGTAGCGAAGCCCTGCACCTGTGGTCCTTTTGCCATACAGCAGCACGTTCAGCTACTTGCGGTGTATCTTCCAGGCAAACACAATGTCTTGGTGGACAAACTGAGTCGAGTCCTTCTACTCCATGAGTGGTCTCTCCATGCAGAGAAGGTCGCTCATATTTTTCATATCTTGGGAACCCCAGAGATAGACCTGTTCGTAAGTCCTCAGAATGCCAAGCTGCCTCGCTTCTGCTCCAGGACGCCTGCACAGGACAGCCAGCAGGTAGATGCTTTTCACCTTCACTGGGGTCAAGGCTTCTTATATGCCTTCCCTCCCATTTCCCTCATTCCCAAGACTTTTCAAACTCCAGAGAGACAGGAGCAACATGATATTCATAGCCTCATGTTGGCCTTGACAACCGTGGTATCCTCTCCTTCTACATCGCTCTGAAGCTCAGCCTGTAGATCTAGGGTCTACCCCAGATCTCCTCTTGCAGGAGGAGGGGATGCTGCTGCATCCCAATCCGCATTCCCTCCATCTTACAGCATGGCTGTTGAAGGCATAGCCTTCCAGGACATTACCCTCTCTCAACAGGTTAAGGATATCCTTTAATCTTCTAGGAAGCCTTCCACCAGGCGCTCCTACGCCTTCAAGTGATGTAGATTTTCTCTCTGATGTTCGCAGAGGGCGCTTAACCACTTCTCAGCTGTGGTGGATGCATTACTTGAATGTCGTCTCCACCTGTCTTCTTCTGGACCCAAAACCAATTCGGTAAGAGTACACCTAAGTGCAATTGTGGCCTCACACATGACTTTAGATGGTCAGTCCATCTCTTCTCAGCTGCTTGTAGCACGCTTTATGAGGGGTCTTCTATTAACTAAACCTCCCATTAAGCCCCCTCCAGTGACACAAGGTCTTAATGTTGTTTTAGGACAGCTTCTCAAGCCGCCCTTTGAACCTCTAGCCACTACTTCTCTGAGGTTTCTCACCTGGAAGATCACTTTCCTTATTGCCCTCACTTCAGCAAGACGCATTAGTGAGTTCCAGGCTTTAGTGACTGATCCTCCTTATACACGATTTCACCCTGATAAGGTATTCCTTAGGACTCATCTCCACTTTATGCCAAAGGTGGTCTCGCCCTTCCATTTAAACCAGTCAGTTTACCTCCCTGTATTTTTCCCTAGACCTCATTCCTCTAGGGCAGAAGCAACCCTTCACAATCTAGATTGCAAACGTGCTTTAGCTTTTTATCTCCAGAGAACTCCATAGCATAGAAAAGCTTCCCAACTTTTCATCGCCTTTGACTCGCGTCACCTGGGATTGCCAGTATCCAAGCGAACTCTCTCCAGATGGATAGCGGATTGCATCTCCTTTGCTTATGAAAGTGCAGGACTCTCTCTCTCGAGGGTCATGTCACTGCACATAATGTTCGGGTCATGGCTACCTCTATGGCACATCTATGCTCTGTAGTGATTGATGAAATATGCAAAGTAGCAACTTGGTCTTATGTCCACACTTTTGCTGCTCACTGTTGCCTAGACAAGGACTCCTGCTGGGATGCCTTGTTTGGCCAAGCTGTTCTCCGGCATCTCTTTCAGACTTAGATCAACTCCTACCCTCCGTCCTGGGTTTCGATACCAGACATCCTTGGAGGATATATAACCTACTTAGTTATGCCTGTGCTCCACAGCTCACAGGTCATCTCTCTGGCATCTCCGAGCTAGGGAGTCCCATATGTGAAGACTACATTCCTGCTTGTTCCTGGAGATATCATAGTTACTTGTAACAGGTGATCTCCGGGAACAGTAGGAATTTAGTCTTCACAACTCACCCTCCTCCCCTAGGAGTTGTACTTTTTCCTCTTCTTCTGCTTTTCTCCTTTTATATCAGCTACAAACTCAACTGAGGAGGGAGAACTGGAAAGGCAGGAAGGCAGCTACACAAGCGTAGTGGGATACTCCCAAAAACTTTCCTATTAGACGCTGGGGAGCGTTCCTATGCGGGCTCTATTGGTACTGACGTCACCATATGTGAAGATTAAATTCCTGCTGTTCCCGGAGATCACCTGTTACAAGTGAGTAACTACACTTTCTCAACCGTTTTTCTATTCAGCTGAAGGATGATGCTCATCTATGTTACACATAGCATATTGATCCTCATAGACCTTTGGCCTGACAGTACAATAGTTGAATATAAAAATCTTATGCATCCATAAAAATTCTACCTTCCCCTCACCCTCCCCCACCCCACAATAACAGATGCAGATTAGAGCTAGGAAACTAAGACATTTCTCTATGGATATCATCATACAAAAAATATTCTGATTCGCGCATCATCCTAGCTTGCACAGCCCCCCTCAGAAAACCACACATCTTCCTAGGAGATCTTAACCTACCATCTCTCAACCCCTCCCACACCACCACCTTCCTCGACGCAATGGACGACATGGGGTATCAACAAATTATAAAACTTTCCACACACAGAAAGGGAAACGCCTTTGACCTTGTCTTTCTCCCAGCCTCCATTGAAAACCACCCAGGACACACACCCCCTCTACCACAGAGGTCCCCTGGTCAGACCACCACCTGGTAACTTTCCATATCCCATTTAATATACCCCCCATCGCCACCCAGCCTTATCCACCTTGAACCAGGCAATTCACATGATTCGACAAAGAAACCTTTCTAGAAAGCGTACTACCCAACCTTACAATCGACTCCTTGGATCCCAACACGTCATTAAACATCTGGAACAGCACCATACAAAAAGTAGCATCACCCCCCAGTAAACCCACCAGGCAACCACCCAGACGATCAGAAAAAATGGTACACCCCAGAGCTAGCAAACCTGAAATAAGAAAGCTAGAAAAGAAATGGAGATCAACCAAATTATTAGAGCACAAACAACAATACCTCACCCATCTCACCACTTACAAAGAAACAATCAACAAGGCTAAAAAAGACTACCACACCAGGATTCTAAACTAGGCCCTCAACTGCCTGTGAGAACTGTTTGCTATTGTCAGATCACTAACCAAAAACAGCCACCATCAATCAGAAACCTGCACCCTAGAGCCCCAAATACTTGCGGACTACTTTGCAGACAAGTTAAAAAACAAAAACATTACTAACATCCCCTCCCTCCTAGACCTCCTCACAAACCCCACAGCATGGGAAAAATTCCACTAAATAGACCTAAGACACCTATTAAACACAATATCAAGCATCAACACTACTACATCCCCTTTAGACCCATGTCCGGTCTCCTGGATTAAGTCAGCAAAAACCGAGCTAGCCCCATACCTCCTCCACATAATAAACCATTTCTTTTCTCAAGGCATCATACCCACAGAGCTCAAGATGTCATCCATACACCCAATTCTAAAGAGCAAGACACTCAACACAAATGAACCAAGCTCCTACATTCCAATAGTAAGCATCCCCTTTGTTGCCAAAACCATTGAAAAAATCATCCAAATCCAACTGCAAGACTACATTGATCTCAATGCCCCCCCATATGAGCAACAGTTTGTTTTTTGCCCTTTCCATGGAGTCAAAACCCTCCTCATAGCCCTGTTTGATCACCTTATCTGAGGCATAGACAACCCTACACTTGCTTATCTTCATAGATATAGCTTCGGCATTTGACAACATTAACATCAACACCCTCATATTGAGACTGGCACAAATTGGTCTAGCTGGAACGGTTTTGCAATGGTTTAAATCTTACATCTCTAACCGTAAATTACGTATCCAAAGAGACAATGAACCCTCAGTTACATTCGCACAGGATCAAGGGATACCCCTGGGTCTACCCTCTCAGCCCTCCTATTCAATCTCTACCTACAGCCAATCACCAATGTATTAAAAAAATTTAACATTAGGGCATTAGATCTATGCCATCGACATTATGTTGTCCCTCCCCATAGACATAAACAACCCTACCTTTAAAAACGTATCCGACTGCATCAGGGAAGATGAATCTTAGCTAAACACCAACAACCTCACCATCAATTAAAAAAAAAAAACAGAAGCCATGTACATCACAAAGAACCAAGATGCAAGGCCGCATGAGAACTGCTATACAGGCACAGGAAGCCAAGTTGGATGACCTTGAGAACAGGTCCTGATGCAACATCCTGCACTTCTTGGGTGTCCCAGAAAGCATTTTGGACCGCGATTTAAAGTCCCACCTGGAGACGTTGGTGAGGAAGCTATTGGAGAGTGGAACAGAGGGGGACCCATTCCAAATCGAGAGAGTGCACAGAGTGGGACCCAGACAGCCTAAAGATGGCCAACCGCGTGTGGTACTGGCAAAGTTCCTGCGATTCCCAAAGAAGGAGGCAGTGCTGCGGACCACACGAAAGCAGGGACCGATGGTGCAGGACAATTTCAAGCTGCAGATTGTGCAGGATTATTCTGCTGCCCTGGGGCTGCGCAGACGGGCCTATGGACCATTGTGTCAAAAGTTGATTGACGCTAATATTCCCTTTGTGGTACAGTATCCTGCCTGCCTGCTTGTGACACATGACGGTAGGCACAGAGCCTTTGAATCAGCCACGGCAGCGGCCCCATACGTGGAAGAAGTGATGCGGTGAGAAACAACGTTGCTGGGGGATTGCCCCACTAATTCAGAGATGGCGACATAAGGGAACCAAGAAGAAGAGGAACCATCTACAATGGGGAGCTGCATGTGGGACAGTAGTCTAAGCACATGGAGAAAAGATTAACTCTGGGGGCTGGATTCTCCTGTGACCCTGGATTATGACGGTTGGCTAAAAAGCCCTAGAAATGTTAATCAGTTAAGATTGCTTGTTTGAGAGTGCATCGTTCATGGAATGTTATGTAGGGCAAAAGGGGTAGTTTAAGGGGGCTAGTAAAGCTGATGTTAGAAGTGGAGGTTTTGGTGAAGGGGCAAGGAAGGAGGAGGGGGGGCCACTTGCAAATCTGGGTGACTTCATAGAACTGGAGGAAAGGGGTAAGGAAGAAGGAGAGGGGAAGGGAAGGGGAGGGGAAGAGTAGGGGGGAGAAGGGGTGGGGGAGGGGAGGGGAGGGGGCGGAGGGGGAAGGGAAGAGAGAGGGGGTGGGGCTACAAAAGGGGAGAGTGGGAAGGGGGATGGAGAACCAGGAGGGGCGAGACAGGAACTTAATTCAACAGGAGCGAGAGCTACAGGGAGGGCTTCAGGCTGGGGGGGGGCCTTCTCGGGGGTAATATTGTGTACTGAGAGTTCAGAGCCTGAAATAGACCTACCCCCCTGAAGATCATTTCGTGGAATGTATTTATTTATTTAGCTGTATTTATATCCCGCTTTTCACCGGGTCAAAGCGGTCAATTGGGGGATACATTTAACACGAGGGGATATGAGACACATATGCTAATACTTACAGGGATCATGGGCAATGGAGGGTTAAGTGGCTTGCCCAAGACCACAAGGAGTGCCTATAGGACTAGAAATCCCAGTCCCTGTGGCCTGAGAT
This sequence comes from Ichthyophis bannanicus, assembly GCA_033557465.1. Lineage (NCBI taxonomy): Eukaryota > Metazoa > Chordata > Amphibia > Gymnophiona > Ichthyophiidae > Ichthyophis > Ichthyophis bannanicus. The sequence continues at coordinate 1,369,491,811 of CM066031.1, forward strand.
TGCTGTCCACAGGTGGGACTTGAACCCCCGGCCCTCCGGCCTGAGGTACCTTGTCCTAACCACTAGACCACTCCTCCCTCGGTATGGGGGATAGGGTTTCCGATTAAGAAATACAAAGTGTTGAAGGCGTTAGCCAGGCAGAAATGTGATATTGCTATGCTGCAGGAAACCCACCAGACAGAGGCAGAGCGCCAGAATTTACAGAGAGACTGGGTGGGGCAAGGGTGAGGGGCTCAGGCCCAAGGGAAGAAGGGGGGGTGGTCATCTTGATCCACCGATGAGTGCGATTTGTGATGGAGCAGGAATATCATGACCCCAACGGTAGATATGTACTAGTGTATGGACATATGGAGGGGAAGCCCGTTGTACTGGGGAATCTTTATAGCCCAAACAACCTGGATAGGGCACTGTATATGAGGTTGGCATCGCGAGTGGAACAGCTACCAGAGGCCCCTTTGATTCTGGGTGAGGATTTTAATGGGGTGATGGATGTGGAGTTGGATACGACGAGAGGGGGGGATAGCGGACGGGCGCAAACCACTAAAGCATTGCTTGGGCTACGCCGGAGGCTAGGGGCGATAGACCCGTGGCGCCTGTTACACCCGATGGATAGAGGTTTTACCCATCAGTTATGGTCACATGGGTCCAGTGCACGCATAGACTATATTCTGACTTCTGAAAGACTTTTTGCCCATGTTTCAGATGCACAGATAGGCCCGATAGAGATTTCAGACCATGCCCTCATTTGGATACACCTAGAATGGCAAGGGAGTAGTGAGCAGACGAGATTGTGGAGATTTTCGCTGGAGTTATATAAGGATTTGGCTTTCCACCTTTATTTGAAACAGAAATGGCAGGACTTTGCGCTTTATAACCAGGAGCATCAAAGTGACCCGGAGTTATACTGGGAAACGGCTAAAGTGGTGCTGAGAGGAGACATCATTGGGTATGCGGCGCGGAAAAGGTGTTTGGCCTCTGAGCACATCATTCGTCTGGAAAGGCAGTTCATGAGAGAAAGGTGGAGAAGCGCGAACTGTCCCAGTGCAGGAAATAAAAAGCGAGTGTGGGAAATGCAAACGGTCGGGTCTTGATGAGCTGCTCCATAGCAGAGCAAAGAAATCCTTTCTATATTATTGGTACCAGCTCTATAGATTTGGGGATAGGCCAGGAAAACTGTTGGTGCGGTGTCTTCAGGGGAGTAGGGGATCTAGAGTGGTGGCAGCCTTGAGGGATGACCACGGTACCTTGCACAAAGAGAGCAGAGCAATAGCCCAAATATTTCGTACCTTTTATCAGAAGTTATACTCGGCAGAGGGGGAGAGAGGGCTCACATGGAGGACTATTTTAGGGCGTTTAAACTGCCACGGCTCGGGGAGGAGCAGAGAGCCCAACTAGATGGGCCCATAACATTAGAAGAAGTGCAGCAGGTCATTCAGAAGGCTAGTTGCTACAAGTCGCCCGGACCTGATGGCTATGGGGCGTAGTTTTATAAGCTATTGAGCAACCTAGTGGCGCCGGCCATGCTTGCGGTATACCACAAGAGAGTGGAATAAGGCCATGTTCGTTGGGGGGGAATCATGCACATATTATTTTGATACCTAAGCCAGGAAAAGACCCGCTTCAAGCAGCCTCATATAGGCCCATATCACTGCTAAATTATGATTGGAAGATACTTTCTAAGATCTTAGTGGAGCGGTTGGCGTCGGTTTTGGAGGAGTTGATTCACGGAGCACATGTGGGTTTTGTGAGGGGCAGGTATGCAGTGCGAAACTTGTGGAAAATCTTAGCATCACTGGAGTGGGTTGGTGGGAAACAACTTCAATCGTTGGTAGTTAGCTTTGATGCTGAGAAAACCTTCGATCGGGTGAGTTGGCAGTTCTTGCAGTATCTCTTGCCAAGGTATGGCCTGGGAGGCTCCTTCTATAGAATGGTGGAGGTATTATACACAAACCCCACGGCGGGGGTGTTGTGTAATGGAGTGATGTCTGAACCATTTGCCTTGAAGAGGGGCACTCGTCAGGGATGCCCGCTCTCCCCGTTGCTATTTGTGTTGACTTTGGATCCGCTGGTGCGGGCAGTAGAGGCGTCCCAAGAGATACAGGGGGTGCAGATTGGGAACCAGGGTTCAAGATGGCCGCATTTGCTGATGACATGTTGGTACATCTGCTTTCCCCGCAACAGTCACTGCCCCGATTGCTAGAGGAGTTGGAGAGATTTGGAAGTTTTGCCGGATTGAAAATTAACAGGGACAAATCTGAAGCTTTAGATGTGTCGAGTAAACTCCAGGGGAGTTGGGGGGGGGGGCTCCTTTCCGCTTAAATGGGCAGCTGACTCCTTCCGTTATTTAGGGATTCTCCTGACTCGGAATCCGATGGACTTATATAAGCGGAATTTTGAGAGAGTTCTTTTCAAACTCCGTACGCAGATACAGGTGTGGAGTTCACTCCCTTTGTCATTGCTGGGTAGAGCAGCAACATTGGGGATGGTAGTTTTGCCCCGAGTGTTATATTGGTTGCAAACCCTCCCAGTCTGGTTACTGCAGATGGACTTGAGAAAGCTGGAGAGGGAGATGCGGGTTTTTATGTGGAAAGGAGCCCGCACTCGGATTCAGCTGAGCCGCTTACAAGGGGGCTGGAGGAGGGGGGCATCGGCGTCCCTAATCTGCGACTAGACATGTTGGCTTGCCAGGTACGACACATTGGGGATTGGCTGGGAGGGATGGAGATATACACCCCTAGGGCATTAGAGGAAGCGATGGTAGCACCGCAGACATTGTTGGCGGTCTTACACTTGGAGTCTTCTCTGCTCCAGAAGGGGGTGGGTGAAAATGGATTAATGCAGCCAGTGTGGCTTACGTGGCAACAGCTGAATAGATATTGGGGGAGGTCGCTGGCTGTATCCAGTTGGCTGCCGTTGCAGGGTAATGTAATATTTACACCAGGCTCGGAAACGGCTGTCTTTCGGGTGTGGTATCAATTGGGTATTAGAACGCTGGGGCATGTAGTGGATCTCGAGGGGAAATGTAAATCCCTTGGGGTTTTAGGTAGGGAATACGGTGTGAGTAGTGGTCATTACTTTGCTTATGCAAAGCTTTCCCATTATGTGGCTTCTCTCTCTATGAGGGAGCTGACGGGAGACCGGTCTGCGCAATTGCTGGAATTTTTCTCACTGGCTGGGGAGTCACCGCCGACGATCTCTAGTCTGAGGAAGAGGTTAGACCAATATCGTGTGAGTCCGGATTACTCAAAGGAGGAGGCTAAGTGTGCGGAGGAACTCAGGGGGTGGCCCCGGGGTCAGTGGGTAGAGCCCTATGCCATATCGCAGGCTTGGTAGAGGGAGCACATTGGAGAGAGGTGCAGTTTAAATGCGTTATTCGTGCACATTTTTCTCCAAGGAGGGCTCTGCGGAGTCATCTCATGTTGGACGGTAGTTGTCCGAAATGTTCCGGTCCCATGGCAGATTTGGGTCATATGTGGTGGAGTTGTCCAACAATTCAGCGCTATTGGGCGCGAATCAGTGCATATCTAGGTAGCCTGCTCTGGCAACAGGTTGCGTGGTCAGGGGCTTTAGTAGTCTTGGATCAACTTGGACCACTCCACCCTAAAGGAAGATGGGAGCGCATTTTGGTGAGAAAGGCCTGTCTGGTGGGTAAAGGGCCGATACTTCATAGGTGGAGAGAATAAATCCCCCCTACTTTCTGGGAATGGCATAATAGCTTCCATCAATTGATGCTTTTTGAGAGAAGAGGGGCGAGGGGGAGTGGTTCAAGGTGGTCTTCCTTTTGGCTGATATGTGAGCCTTACATACAAACGATACAACCCCGGCTACGTAATGAAATTCTGCGAGAGGGGTAGGAGGAGATTAGATTAGAGCCCAAAAAGGGGACTGGAGGGTCCCTAGGGCCTCGGGATATGGGGGAGCCGGGTAAGGAGAGGCAGAGAGCCGAGTCACTCCTGGAAGGGTAGTATAAAGTGGGAGGGGGAGGTGTGAGGGGGCTAAGAGGGGGTACAGCGTGTTATTACTGAAGAGCTGAGTGATCTCCCCGGCGGAGGATAAGAGTTCATCTCGCCGGGTGATGTGTTTTATATTGGTTATTTGTTCTGATATGTAATGTGATGTGTGTGTATTAATATACAGATTTAAAAAAAAAAAAAAAAGAACCAAGATGCAACCCTCCCCTCAAACTATCGACATCAATAGTGTTATCCTTCCAATCAAACAAGAAGTTAGATACCTTGGCATAATTCTTGATCAGCCCCTCACCATGATCCCCCACCTAAAACAAACAGTCAAAACAATCTTCTACAAACTAAAGACCATTCAGCACATAAGACCATTTCTCGAGTCACATGACTTCAGATCAATAATCCAAGCCATTATCACCCCCCATTTTGATTACTGTTACAGTCTGTTACAAGGTCTACCAGCCAAAAATCTCAATATCCTCCAAAGAGTACAAAACGTTACAGCAAGAGTCATGTGCAGGGCCCCTCTAACCAGTACTATCACACACATTCTATATAACCTCCACTGGCTCCCAATACTGAGCTGCATAAAATACAAGACTCTCATGACAACCTTTAAACTGGTCAACAATATAGTGCCATCTACCCTCTCGACACTCCTTCAGACCCCACCACCAACTAGATCTCGAAGGGAAAATGCACTACACTCCCTTGAGATCCCCAGCTCTATTCGCAAAACGAAACAGACCACAAGCTCCAGAGCTTTCACCTTCACTGCCCCTAACCTATGGAACTCCCTCCCACCCTCAATCTGAGCAATTAAAGACCTTCAGATTTTCAGAAAAACCCTCAAAACCTATGGAGTTGGCAATACCTGCTTAAACTCACAAATAACTTAGCCACACACGTAATGACAGCACCTATACACCTAACCCCCCTTCCGACACACTGAATCCCATTCTCATAAGCCCGGTTAACATGTATTTATAGTTATATGTATATAGTTTCTCTGGTTAAGTTAAGTCTTTGACTAATAATGTTATAATGTAAAAAGTTCAAACCCTGTTATATGTAACATGTTGGTTCCTTGTAAACCGCCCCTGAAATCTGGAAGGGGCAGTATAGAAATGGGTAATAAATAAAAATAATTAAATCATTTAAGTAACAGCAACATAAATCTCTCCACTACAGGCACATTGTGAAAGAACACAAAATCTGAAAAAAATCACCACTCACATGTATAGCAAATGTGCCATAGCATAGCAACACTAATTCCTATGTTTCAAACAATAGCAGCAGTAAAAGTATTACATTGGACTGTGGAACACCTGTACACCTAGTACTGATAAAAGAGAACAAGATGAACTCCTACAGATTTTTACACAGGAACTATACACTAATGCCACTGTATTTTGGTCACACACAAAACACCAACTATAGCACAAAAATGCAATGCATGCCTTCAAGTCATTGCTGACTTCTGGGTTTTCTTATAAGACAATGGAGGAAGTGACTTGCCCAAGGCCACAAGGAGTGCTAGTGGGAATTGAACCCTGGTCTCTTGGTTACCAAGCCAGTGTGCTAACCACTAAGCTACTCCTCCACTCCTAAATTATAGCACAAGGCAGGGTCCTGAAGACAAAAACTGAACTGGGTACACCATGAAGTCAAATTTGGCAGGTACTGCAACACTGGAAAACTAAAAACAAATGTATTTCCTCTTTTACTGAGAAAAATACAAAAACATCTGCAATGCACATCTCTCAATGCTAACATATTACAGTTTGCTCTCAAAGCTAACATATTCCAGTTAGTTAAGTCAAAATAAATACTTTTTTTCGATTAGGATTAGAACCATCTAATGTAATTGTTTTTATGATTTATGTGTTATCATTTGTTTTGTGATATTTGATTTTTTGTTTTATAAAATATATGCATTAACCGTGCATTGCAAAGAGGAAAGTAATATTCAATTAAGTTATTTGAAAAATAAAGGGAGAACCAACAAAGGGAAAAAAATATACAGGCCTGATATCATATTGCTATAATCACCAGAGAGATATAACATTTTTTTTAGTGCCATTATGATCAGAATATATACAAATTCAATGCACCCCCACGCCCTTCAAACAATTGTATCATTACTAGTTACAGTAAACTTCTTAAAGAAACATTGTAATTGAGATGGCTCAAAAGTCCATAGAAGAGCATGTTTACTAATGTGCTGAAAGTAGAGTGGGAGTAATGCATGGTTAATGTGTGTTTCTACTGTGGCAGGCGTGGAGGGGGTTAGGCCTCAGCAGAGAAGGAATGCGGTAGGTGCGGTAGTAGATGCATGCGATGTATGTCCAACAATTGTGTGCTACCCCCCCAAACAGAAGTATGGCATTGGAACTATAGAACAATGCTGTGCGGAGGGTGGGAGCACATGTCCCCATGATCCAAAAGCACCCTGTCAACATGTGAGGAAGTTGCCAACTACATCCCAGCAGAGAGCAGACAACAATACATGACCCCAACGCCACCAACAGAGCACAGTGCAAGTGGCTAGCAAAGGATAGTGAAAGCTGATTAAAGAATAAGTATACCCTGCTATGCAGCATAATGATATGGGCCAAAATCCAAAGGGCAGGACATGCAAATCAGGGAAGCAAATCCATAGTTGGAGACTAAGCTGTGGTCACTTCTGTGGGAGTATAAATACTGCATCCACATGTGTAAGGGGCCCCATCCTAGTGACTGCATACTCACAGTGATGCCCAGCATATGGGCTCTGAAGCATGTGACCCTCCCACCCTGAGACTTCCATGGAGAGGTGGCCAAGCCTTTGTTGGGAGTTTGGGACCCTTCTCTGTCATTCTCCTCATATACCTGGTACTGAGCCTTTGCTAGGGAGGCATGTGGATTCCCCTCATGTGGATGAATGGAGGGCACCATGGCTTGATACCACTGTTCCCTCTAAGCTGTGCGCGTGTGTGCGCGCACACACCTCGCCGAGTGAGCGCACATACTTTATAACAGAGCACACAAAAATTACGGTTCTGATTCTGATAGAAAACAACACAAACATCTTAAAATTTAAAAGTTGTTGTGTATTTACGGTTTTCACAAGTTCTACAATATTATCTAGTGCAATCAATGTGGTGTACATACTGTATTCTGACATGTAGTCAAATTTTAAAGTATATAACTCCGAGTGTCATTATGTGCCGCACAAAAATTTAACTTTCCTTCAAAAGCTGCACAGCTGATATTTTATGCGCACACAGCCTACAGAAAATTAGAGGGAACATTGCTTGATACATAGATGAGCTGCTCCAATGCAAAGACCACACAGATATGGGGTGTATCTGACATCCACACCTTCCACCTATAGGGGCATTGGCTATCCAGACATAGCCCCTAGGATAGGCATATAGGCCACCCACCCCAAAAACTGGTGTTCCTAGGATGGGAGGCACTCCACAGTAGCCACACATGCTCCACAACTCATACACCACCATGGAGCAGGGCATCCCCCAATTAGTACCAAGCCCAAGCACACCAGCATTCAGGAAACTGAGTGCTTCCAAGCCCTATTGAACCTGCACATGCTCCCCAGGGTATGTGGAACATCTCATCCTCTCTGAAACATGCCTGGTTGGGGGGCACTGACCAGGGAATTCCAATGAAGCTAGTCCTCCTTCAGTGGTTTACATGTAAGCTTGTGCGCTGAGCCAGTGAACACAGACATGCCCTCCTGTGGTCAGAGTGAGTGGCCATGTGCCCATGGAAACACATGGTTCCCCAGGTGGATGTGTGTACCAATATGTGCTCTCCCCCATACAGGGGAGACAGTGGTCAGTCTACACCTTTCTGTGCAGGGCCGGCCCGTCCATTGAGCGAGCATGTTTTTTGCACAGGGTCCCACGTTTCAGGGGGCCCCGCACAAAGAATATTATGCATAGGTAAATTTAAAAACAAAAAAAACCTGGCTGCTGCTGCTGTGGCAGCAACAGGATCGAGTGTCCGTGGGGGCCTCCCCTGCCCAACAGAACCCTCCCACCCTGCATCAGCTCCCTCTCGTGCTGGCTTTCAGAACCGCGAAGGGAGAGTTTCCCTTTCGTGGCTCTGTTAAGCCTGCCGGGGCCTGGGGCTGATGGGAAACAGGAAATGCCTGTTTCCCATCTGCCCCAGTGGGCTTAACAGAGCCGCGAGGGAGAAACTCTCCCCTTCGCGGCTCTGAAAGCCAGCGTGAGGGGGAACGGATGCAGAGAGGGAGGACTCTGCTGGGCAGGGGGGCCCCATGGACACTCGATCCTGCTGCTGCTATGGCGGCAGCAGCCAGCTTTTTTTTTTTTTTTTGTTTCACTTTGCTGATGGGGGAAGGGGGGTTAGGACTGTTAATGGGCTATGGGGGTGGGCTAAAACTGAAAATGGAGTAATGGGGGAGGGGTAGGACTGGTAATGGGCTATGGGGAGGGGCTAAAATTGAAAATGGGGTGATCGGGGGTTAGGACTGGTAATGGGCTATGGGGGGGGGTAGGACTGGTAATGGACTATGGGGGGCTAAAACTGAAAATGGAGTGAATGGGGGGTTAGGACTGGTAATGGGCTATGGGGGGGGGCTAAAACTGAAAATGTAGTGAATGGGGGTTAGGACTTGTAATGGGCTATGGGGGGACTAACACTGAAAATGGGGTGATGGGGATTAGGACTGGAAGTGGGCTGATGGGGGGTTAGGATTGGCAATGGGCTATGGGGGGGGCTAGGACTGGAAATGGGCTGATGGGGTTAGGACTGGAAGTGGGCTGATCGGACTGGTACTGGGCTATTGGGGGGCGAAGAATGAAAATGGGGTGATAGGGGGATTAGGACTGGAAGTGGGCTGATGGGGGGCTTAGGACTGTAATGGGTTGGGGGGGTTGCTAGGACTGGAAAAGGGCTGAGTGGAAGGGGAGGCTTGAACTGCAAATAGCTGATGGGTACGGGGGCTTGGAATGGAAATGGGCTGAGTGGAGGGGAGCTAGGATTTGACATGGGCTGATGGTGGGGCTGGGAAAGGACTAGAAATGGGCTAATGGGGGGGCTGGGATTGGAAATGAGCTGATGGAGGGACTTGGATAGGACTGGAAATGGATGGGGGAGCTAGGACTGGAAATGGGCTGATGGGGGGGCTAGGACTGGAAATGGGCTGATGGGGGGGCTAGAAGGGAGCGGATGCTTGGTGGGGCTGGAACTAGAAGGGAGCTGATGTTGGGGGAGGATTAGAATGGGATGGGGCTGGGAGAGTGAAATGGAGAGGGGAAAATATTTTGTGTGGGAGGGAAGAAAAATCTACAATTGGCCGGGTATTGGGAGAGTAAGTGGGGATCGAGGATGGAGGGGTAAAATTTGAGTGGATGAAATAGGAATGAGGAAAGAGCAAAAGGAGAAAGATTAGTATGTTAAAGCAGATGTAGAGAGAGAATGGAAAAAAACTAGAAGAGAGAAGAAAGGACAAATGGACAGCAGACGATGGAGAGTTAGCAGAAGACACGAAGAAACCAGAAGAAAGTGGCTGAAGCAATTGCAACTGAAAAAAAATGCACAAAAGGTAGAAAGATATCTCTTTATTTTGAATTTATTAACTGGAATATGTCAGCTCTGGGAAATGTGCATCATTAACATCTGCGCTTTGTTTAGTACAAGAGGAAATTAATTTATAGTTTTATTTCTACAGTGTTGTTATACATTCCAGGTTTGGCTTTTGGGGTTTCCAGTTTAATTATTGTCTTCCTGTTTCTAAATTGTAATTCCTTGTTTGGTGATGGTTTTTGTTCTGCATGTGTAACTGAGCTGAGGTATTCTGTTTATGTAATTCCTATTTGACATTGCCACTTGTTCTCTTTCCCCAGTTGGTCATGTATTGTTTTTCTCTGAAATGTATTAGTTTAATATTTATTTATTTATTTAGACAGTTTTGTACACCGCCTTATCCTTCAATCAAAGCGGTCACAACACAAGTGGGGGATACATTTAACACGTGGGGATATGAGACACACACACTAATACTTACAGGGAACATGGGCAATGTAGGGTTAAGTGGCTTGCCCAAGACCACAAGGAGCACCTGTGGGACTAGAAACCCCAGTCCTTCCGGCCCAAGGTTGCTGTCCTCTAGTGGGATTTGAACCCCCAACCTTCCGGCCTGAAGTACCTTGCCCCAACCACTAGGCTACTCCTCCCAGTGTTGCCTTTTGATAGGTAGGGTCTGGTGCTTTGTGAGTCCTGGTAGTGCTGTTACGATACAGTGGGTTTGCTATGGGTTCTAAATGGGCAGTGTTTGTAGTAGTTCCTAATGTGCCTGGCGGTTGGCACTGGATTATAGTAATGTAGAAATCTTTTAGTCTTTCTTTATCCATACACTCATTAAGAGGCATGTTTACTAAAAGTTAGTGTATGGTAACATTATGCAAATGTTTATGCAAATGAGGCCCCGCACCGATTCTCCGCACATGCCCCTGCACCCCCCTTGGGCCGCCCCTGTTTCTGTGCTTTATTTGCTTACCACCCCCAACTGTGTTCAACCATCTCCAGCCCTGACTGAGTGGCCCACTTTGGTAGATTCACAGAGCACATACCCTACCTCCCTACCCTTCCCCAGCTTATCACAGCAACTGCCCTCACATTTTGCCAGTGTATATGCAGATCTGAACATCATACATCAGACTACTGTTGCTTAGTAGACAGGGCCAGACCCAGAATTGGTTCAAGGTGTTGGTGCCCTCGGCAAACCTTAAGCCTTATGCCTGCCCCCAGCTGTTAGAAACTATTGTTTAGCTTTGAATGCCTTACTCTTCACTGCCCCCCCCCCCCCCAGTGGCTGCTACCTGCCTAGTTTGCTTGGTGGTTAGCCCATCTCTGTTAATAGGTATATGTGTGCATGCTCTCCCAGCAGGTACACTCCTCTGCTGGTGCTTCTGGTTTTTGTGTCTGGCAGGGCCATTTGTATTGAGGTTCTGTTTGCTGCACATTGATAACCCCAATTGCCACTGCACTAGGTGACCACCCAATTTGCCTCGGTAGAGTACCAGTCATGGGTGCCTATTCTACGTGTGGGGTGGCTCTGGGCTGTACCTGTATGGACATCATGTCTGTACTACATTGGCAAGGCAGGTACAACTAGCATCAGGCCAGAGGCTGGTATTAGTAGTACTCATGTTAGTGGCATCTTTCATGGTCTGCAGCGGCACTAGCATGGCTGCACTAGCTGTGCATGGTTGTTCTTGCCCACTATCCATCCAAACTCCGCCCTAGTCCCACCTTTTTGCATGGTATGCAGCTGTCTTGTTGCTGTGAGCTCCCAGCTACTGCAGGACTGGGATGTGCGCCTTAGTAAACATGGCCCAGAGTGTCTTGTAAAAATCTTCACACCCTTGTACATTTTTCACATTTTTTATCTAAAAAAAAAAAACAGAATTCCAAATGCATCACAATAGGAATTAGTTTCATTGATCCACATAACATAGACTATGCCTTCAACATGAAACAAATTTATACATATTCTAAAACCAATTTAAAAAAATCAAAAAGTCTTCATTGCACAAGTCTTCACAGCCCTTGATACAATAGCAGCCATGAATCATTCAGGATACATATCCGTCAAGTTTACATCATAGGATGGTACCATTTTTGCCCATTTTTTTGGCAGAATAGCTTAAGCTCTGTCAAGTTGGCTGGGGATCATACGTGGACTACTATCTTCCAAGTCTTGCCACAGATTTCTATTGGATTCAGATATGGGCTTTGACTTGGGCCATTCACCTTCTCCTTGCTGAGACACTTTTGTTTTGCTTTGTGCTTACGATCATTGTTGTTTAGAAAGATGAATCTCCCCCATACCCAAGTCTGTGGTAGACTATAAGAGATTTTTTTCCAATATCTGCCTGTACTTTGCACCATCCATCTTTCCCTCAATTTTCACAAGCCTCCCTGCCTCAAAACACTGTAAAGTATTCCCACAACATAATATTGTCACCACCAAGACAGTACCAAGCTAGAAATGTACCCTATGTAACTAACAAATTTGGTGCCTCCCTCTGCCCCAGCCACATGCAGTAACTCACTCCTTTTGAGCTTCTTGGAAGCCCGGTGATGATATCAGCGCCCTTTCTGTACTTGCACACTGTACATCTGCAGTGTTCGCACAGCCCTTGGTACAGCCCTGCCACCACTAGGCTTTACTGTAAGTATGGTGTTAGGGTGATGTGCTCCACATGCTTCTTAGCACTGAGACCAAAAGGTTGTATTTTGGTCTCATCAGACAAGACCTTCATCCACACATGTGCGTACCAGTTACTTGAAGGATCCATATTCTTTAGGGTAAATTCCTCTGACCCTTATATCTTTCAGGCACCTCTGTCAAGATTCAAAGAATAGGCTGAAAAGTGTGAATCGAATACTAGAATGTAACAACCCAGGTAAGTAGTTGACCACCAGTTTGTGTGATAGTCTTCTAAGATCTTCTGTTTTCAATCTCTCCTGTTGTTATTGTAGTTCCTTTCTGTGGTCTTGCTTTGTGCTTGATTTTAGAATTGCAAACTGCATTGGTACCTCATGGCAGAAAGCAATATAGCAAGCTTTTAAATAAACATAAACATAGGACCCGATTTTGAAGTAGCCTGCCCACCGACCCCCTTAACCCGGATTTTCACTTCTGTGGTGGTGGAAGTGAAAATCTGGGTTAGCCTCTGCAGCTGCCGGGGCATCTAGGCTATCTTTAAGGTACAGAGGGCTACGTGGTTGGCATCGAAAATCTCTGCTACCCGTGTAACCTCTTCCTCCACCCCTGCTTTGCCCCGGAATGCCCCTAACACGCCCTTATGCTATGAGGATAGCATCGGGGTGCATTAGGGATTTAGCCGGGATTTTCAAAGGGCACTACCCGTGTAGGCGCACTTCGAAAGTCCCGGATAAGGCCTTTACACGGATAACTAAGGAAGTTACCCATGTAAAGGCCTTTAAAAATCAGGCCCATAGTGTTTTATCCTTATGAAGAAAACTAAAACCCTGAGATTACCCAAAATGCTTACCGTACCGAAGTATTACCTCAGATCAATTAAGTGAAATGTTCTGGCATGTGTATCTGTGTTGAATCAGTGTCCTACAATGCAAGGACATAAGCACATACCGATTGTCTCAGCTTCTATGCTGTGGGCTAACATGCCCTCCTATTCTTAATGTAAATAGCCCTAGTAAATTAACAAGAAAACCCCCTCTCTGGACTCAAATGGCAGACCTCACCATCTTCAAAGTCACATGAATGTATGCCTGCCCTGGGTGGATGCACTATACCATTCTGTCTCACTGCACTGGAAATTAAAATAAAGTTTTCTGTCTGACACTATTGATTCTCCTTTCTTTTGGTCACTCTACAGCAGAGGTTTGGATCCATGCTTTTGGAGTTAAAGGCTCTGCCACTTAAACATCTGCATGGGATGTCTTATTTTGTAAATATATCCTGAGTTGTAACAGCAGGCTCTGCCAGTTCCAATTAAAAAAAATCCTAAGGGGAGGAGTGGATATATATAATAATTATTACTACTACTACTACTGAACATTTCTGTAGTGATACAAGATGTACACAGGGCTGCACAGATGCATGTAAAAGACAGTCCCTGCTCATCAGAGCTTATAATCTACTCAAGACAGACAACACAATAGCTGTAGACATGGGGTACAGCTAAGGGGAATGGTAAGGAAACACAAAGGAGATCAGATGAGTCATGATCCGAAAGCAGCAGCGAAGAGGTGAGTTTTCAGCCTGGATTTGAAAAAGGTCATCGAAGGTGCCTGACGTACAGACTCAGGTAGTCTGTTCCAGGCATAAGGAGCAGTAAGATGAAAGGAGTGAAGTCTGGAGTTAGCAAAAGAAGAGAAGGGCACAGATAGAAGTGATCTACCAGAAGAGCGGAGTTCTTGAGGAGGGGTGTAGTGAGAGATAATAGAGGAAAGGTAGTGAGGAGCTGCAGAGTGAATAAATCGGCAGGAAAAGTTTGAATTGGAAGTGGTAACAGATAGGGAGTCAATGAAGTGACTTGCGAAGAGGAGTAATATGAGCATGATGAGACTGGTGGAAGATTAGCTGCTCAGCAGAGTGTTGAACAGATTGAAGGGGAGAGAGATTATTCAGAGGGAAACCAGCAAGGATTAGGTTACAATAGTCTAGGCGGGAGGTGACTAATGAGTGGATAAGTGTCTTAAAACGGAGTTACTTACCTGTAACAGGAGTTCTCCGAGGACAGCAGGATAAGTCAGCCACACCTGGTGACATCATCCGACGGCGCCGAGACGGAAGTACTCTCCATAGCTCAGAAGGGCTTTTCGCCCTTCTGAGCATGGGCCAACTGGCCCTGCCCCCTGTCCTGCCCCTAGCTAGCCAGTTCGTCACTAGCTGAGCCTTAGCCGCTAGGAGGCGGGTACTTGGACCGAGGCCGAGACCTTTTCCAGGGGAGGAGGGCGGGTATGTGTGGCTGACTTATCCTGCTGTCCTCGGATAACTCCTGTTACAGGTAAGTAACTCCGTTTTCTCCAAGGACAAGCAGGATGAGTCAGCCACACCTGGTGCCTCCCAAGCTGTAATGCGATGCGGTGGAAAGGGGGAGGCCGATATAGGTTCTGAGACACGATATCAGGGCTGGAAGTTTAAGATTTGCCCTAAATACCTGGTGGTGGCGTCAGTGCGCCATGTGCCAACCTGCACTGTGTACGCGCACCGGACAATGCGCAGTGTGCAGTGCTAATGGGTGTGCGCCCATGAGAAGTGAGCTTATAGCAATACTGCGCGTGTGGCCGCTGGGTGTGAATGTGCCGTCACACTTGGTTGTGAGGGTCTATGGTCTGATGAGCAGCTGCCGAGAAGGTCTAACGGCAGAGATGCCAGCAGGTCCTCAATGTGAGTTACCCACTGCGTGCGGGGATAACGACCGTATCAACGCTGGAAGCGTGCGGCAAGGCCCGGGCATGAGACGTGACTAAGTTCATGACTTGGTTAGGAGTGCCCGGGTCGCAGCCTAGACCTTAAGACTGCTAGGCGACGCATTTGTCCATGTGGTATGCCGCTTGCAAGTGTCCCTGCCAAGGCATGGGACACAGGTTGTGGATGCATCCTTGACAGGTTGTCGATGGATCCTTTGGCACAGTTAAGTCCTGTGCTTGCCTTTGGCCTGGTTTGGGCCTCTGCGTATGGCCATGACCGTTCCATCCTATGGCGGAGCATGCGGGATTTCAATTGCTAGGCGACACCATGACCGGTTGGTCAGATTTAATGAAGGACGAGTTGGGCCCTTTTACTGATCCTGGGCAAGAGCTCCAGAGGTGCGTAAGCGCGACCGCTCTGACCGTGCCCTGCGGCTTGTGTAAGCCTTGCAGGAGAGACTGAAGGGCAGATTCAACAATGATGGATTGGTGGCAGGAGTCACAGCTGGGACTGAACCTGTGACCTTCTGCTCCTGAGCACACTGTCTGTGTTGCCACGGTGGTTGTTGCTTGTCGAATCCAGGCATGATTTTAACGACATACTTAGAGTCCAATTTGCGTGGGCAGGAGTGTTTGGATGCTGGTGTCTGCCGCGTCTTTGGGGCTGTCCCGGAGGAGCTGATGGACGGGTAGAGCGGAGATGGTGGAGGACGAGACTGGTGCGCCGCAATCCTGACATCCAGCATGGTTCTTAGATGAAGACGCTTTGCAACCTCATCGAGGAGCTTACTGTCCTTGTCTAGAGGTGCATAACTCCAGTCGCCATTCTAACTACCTAACCCAGTCGGGCCCAGTCCTCCCCGACTCAGGGCAAGACCAAGTTTAAGTTTCCTGTTATAATGTAAGCACCCCATTGTCCTCTGAATGTGCAACCTTTGTTATATGTAAACCGCTCTGACAACAAATAGCGCGGTATATAAAAGATGTTAAATAAATCAATAAATAAATAAGTTAGGAGAGAAACAAAGCACGCAGGTGCGGATGGCCTGGCTCTGACTGTATGAAACAGTTGCCCTTCCTGCTCCCCGCGAGGTGGGCAGGGCGCTTTGTGGTCAGCCCACCGATGGGAGAGGAGATCTGTTGCGAGTTCCTACCTGCAGGTGGTAAAGAAGGTTTATGTGTCCAAGTGCCCAAGGGTCTTCGTGGGGAATGGACCCATGTCTCTTACTACAAGGCTACTCCTCCACTCTTGCAGTCAAGTCGGAGGTCTGCCTGGAAGGGTGGGTTTGAGTCCTTCTTGTGGAGAAGAGGGAACCTGTTCCCTTTCTGTGAAGGGGTGAGACTACGGCCGGGCCTGTAGTCAGGTATTGAATATGTGATCTTATGTGCAATGTGGTCCCATGAGCGGTTTCGACCTCACCACCCTGCACTTATGCCCACAGAACTGGGTTTAGTGCCGCAGGGCTCTGTCACCGTGCACTATGGGGCAAACAAAGAAAAAAGGAGCGGTGTTCTTGCAATAGTCCACCAGGAGCCACAAAAAGCAAGAAGCCAAGACGTCAGGACGATTCAAATCAAGTTTATTAATACAGACCCCAACGCGTTTCGGCAATCAATGCCTTCATCAGGGGGTAGCAGCTACAATACAAATATAAGTAATATAAACATAAAAACATAAAAAGAAAAAATCAAAATCATAAACAATGACATATATAATCTTATGTAATCGAGAAGGACTGGTGAAATTCTTACCAATGTAGTTAACAAACAGATGTATATGAACGCAGGACACACAAATGTAATGAAAAATAATAATTAATAATATTTAAAATGACAGCATAAATATTCTAAAAAAGTTATGAAAAGATATTATATAAATATTAGTCAATAATTTTTAAAGAACTACAGCATAAGTCTTCTAAAAAGGTTGTAGAAAAATCTTGTATAAATGTAAACATGAATAAAACAATCAGAACTATTATACTTGCATGTAACCCTATTTATGGACTGTTAGTGTAATCTTAAGTCCAGGGTTGGGCGTATTCTGTCTCCTTTATAGCAAATTAATAGGAAGTATCATTTTACAGTGATCGGTTCCTTTGTTTAATATAAATACCTATTAACTAACAATTACACTTATTAGTTCATTATTTAGACTATTTTATGTTATCTTCATACTCATGGCGTGAAATGTGTATATGTACAATTTGTTTTATTCTACTTTATTGCTTTACTTCATTTATTTCATATATATATATATATTTCATATATATATATCTTTATTCTCTTATGTATTTTTCATCATTGAAATAATTATTACAATTTCTTTGGCTTGATTCATTGGTTTGATGAAGATTCTCAATCTGTGATTCATTGGCTATTATTTATAATTTCAACATTTCTGTGTATTTAGATTTTTATACTTGGTTTGCTATTCAGCAGATACCCATAATATAATAAGGCATAAGATTTGTTGATGAATCTAGTTTCTACACGTTTTTTAATCATAAGTCTTTACAATATTTATATGTATAAATCCATAGCTCTATACAATTATATATTTATTTTATAGTCTATTATTATTATCCATTCATTTCCTTATGTGTCATCATCCATTATGCATAATCTATCCTACATGATTGATTCTAACTCAATCTTACGCTCCTCTTTGTGATTATCTCTAGTTGTTTTATATTTACAGTCTAAGACAGGCGATACCAAGTCTCTTTAATATTGTGAGACAGAATACGCCCAACCCTGGACTTAAGATTACACTAACAGTCCATAAATAGGGTTACATGTAAGTATAATAGTTCTGATTGTTTTATTCATGTTTACATTTATACAAGATTTTTCTACAACCTTTTTAGAAGACTTATGCTGTAGTTCTTTAAAAATTATTGACTAATATTTATATAATATCTTTTTATAACTTTTTTAGAATATTTATGCTGTCATTTTAAATATTATTAATTATTATTTTTCATTACATTTGTGTGTCCTGCGTTCATATACATCTGTTTGTTAACTACCGTGCACTATGGGCCATAGTGACCTGGTTTCGGTGCCATAGGACTCTTGGGTTCAGGGCCACAGATGTCGCTGATGGGGCCTGTGTAGTGCAGTGTTTCCTTCTGCAAGGGAAGCAGGTGGTGGCAAGCAGCCCGGAGGGCTTGAGCCATAGCCTGGAGCTCTGGGGTTCATTTGCTGGGCGTTCTTCGCTGGCACCCAGCTGTCCTGAGTGCAGGGGTCACCACCATGGGCCCCCTCCACCAATGTGGAGGCACCCGTTTCGGGGATCCCCCACGGTGTAGGTGTCTGGAAGGGCGTTCCAGCCCATAGATGCGGGAGGGTGTCGATGCAGCCGAGTGCTATTTGTTGTAGGCTACGGAACTGGAGACAATCATCCTGTCTGGCAGGGAGCCTGTGGTCTGACCACTGAGAGCAGAGCGCCGACTGCACTTCCCGCATGGGAAGACGTCTGGGTTGATGTTTACCTTGATGCTATACGTCCCAGTAGAAGAGCATGTGCTGGGCAGATGCTGGGCGGCAGTGCACTCTGCAAGTGCCTAGAGTGCACTCTGCAAGCACCTGGAGATGCAGGGCTCTGTCCCAAATAAGAAAACCTTGGTCTTGATGGTGTCCAGCTGCCCTTACGAACTCCATGTTTTGGGTTGGCTGGAGATGAGACCTTGGGTAGTTGACTAAGAACCCGAAGTGTTCTAGCACAGGGATAGTGCGTCCTGTCACTTGCTGTGGCTTTGGCGGCTGTGTTGGCCATTACCGGTGATCCAGATAGGGGAGATGAGGCCCCCTTGCCACTGTCCTTGATACATTAGCCCGAGGACAAGCGGTGATCCATTCATGAGTAGGAGCAGTAGCGAACTGAGGAGGGGGCCTGCAAGCCCACTGGCACTGCACCCTGCCATATCGGGTCGCAGAATTTTCAGTCGGTGACTTGCTACTACTGCTGCTCCTCAGGATCGTTCTAAGGGTGAACCTCAGACAGCCTTAATAGTAACCACACTGGGGAATCACTAGTGACTCCTGGTTTAGCAATGTATAACCATAGTGCTACATCTCTCCTCACGAGGAGTGGGTTGGGGAGCAGGTCTGCCTCGAAATCGAGGAGTGGGTTTCGTTGTAAGGACAGCTAGCTAATAGCACTCTGGGCAGGAGGTACCCATGTAGACCGATCTGGGTGGAGGGCAGAACCAGCTGGCGGTGCCATTCAGGTCTCCCGTGGAGACTTGTTTTTCGGGATGGCCGAAAGAACATCAGGAACTGCCTCTGGCCTCACTGCTTACGGAGTACCAAGGTTGCTAGGGTCAACGACCAGCGCAAGCTGCAAGAGAGCAATAGGCACCAAGGGGGACAGTGAACTCGATCCTTAAAGCGATTTCCGATCTGGCCTTTCCTACGCAATGGATCTCTCTGACCGAAGAATGACAGGGAGAGAGTTGGAGATCGCACCTAGCAGCTTTTCACCTCAGTGTATGCAATGCCTCAGCCAAACTTGTTCATTTGGCACTGTGGGGGATTGACCCCTGATCCCTGCATCATTGGTCAGGATCTTAACCCTTGTATGGGGACTGGGTTGGCAGGGGCCCCCTGCTGGGATTTGAACCTGAGACCTTCTGGTCCTACAGGCACTGGCGAGCACTTTACGTTCTCGCAGCTTCTCATCGCTGCTTACATAAAGGACGCCGAGCATAAGGATGCTCCTGAACACACAGATTGTGTGTACTGCACCCCACTGTGGCCACTGGAGTAACACGCTGGTCAGTACTAGGATTTACGTGCAAGCGCCGCAAGAGACTGGTAACAGTCCGGGAGCCTACGGAGCTCAGCGGTCAGTGGCTACTGGGCTTAGCCTCCTCAGCATGGGGGATCTGGAGAGAGACTGGATAGGCACCACCAGTGCTCTGTCAAGCACCCAAGCCCAGTGGTGGGACAAGGAACTGCTACAGTAGAGTGGAGTGTAGCTGTATCAGCTCAGCCAGACACTCCCACCAGCTCCGGGTTTGCCTTGACATGTGGATGCGAAGTTCTGACTTCTACTGGGATCAGACTTACACTTCCATGCAAGGGAGGGACTCAGCGTGGAGTGCATCAATGAGCACTTAGGGAGGAGGGCTAAGGCAATATTACCCATAACAGTTAATGCCTCAGCCAGCCTATTCATTAGGCGGGTGGGGATTGGCCCCATGACTCCTGCATCATCGGCCGGTGTCTTAACCATTGGACTGCCGCTCTGTTCCACTGGAGGCAGCTAGGTCCTGGAGCCGTGCGAGGAGGGGCCGCACCACGCAGCGCACTGCCTCTCCTCCCCGGCACATTTTGTCCCTGAATCTCTGCTTGCCCCCGTAGGTGCTGCGCGATAGGCGTCGAGGCAGAGTCACAGGTACGGCTGGCGTGCCGGCGCCAACGGAGTCGTGAGAAAGGGAGAGACCAAGACGGGCTCCAAATGCTATGGCAGGTAGTGCCTCAGCAGTCTTATTCATTGGGCATAGAGGGGAATAGAACCCATGACCCCTGCACCATCAGTCAGTGCCTTCACCATTGCTACACTGCTGTTTTTCCGGTGAGCAAAGGGCTTCCCTGTTGCCCCTCCGCTCATAGACAATGAGCTCCCCACCGTGATGAGTGCCGCAAGGAGGGAGGGAGGGACTGCTGCAAAACTGCAGTATTAGTGGCTGCGCCGTGCACATCAATCTCACGGGGGGGCCGTCGGTGATTCCTCTCCACGCCGCCGGCGGGCCGGTGCTGTTTCTCGGCACGGTGAAGGCTCCAGCGCCATCTCTGCGGCAGCCAAAGGGGCCAAGGGTGAGCATGACCCTATGCTCAGCCAAGGCGCCACGGACAGGATCGACGGCGCCAGCCAATGGCGCTGCCGGGGTGCCGAACAATACAGACCAATCCTGCAGAGGGGTGTGTCTGTAACATTGCCCAATCATGTAGCTGGGGGCGGTGGCATGCAAAGCAGCCTGGCTGGGCAAGATGGCCGCCCCCATGGATTACACGAGGGTTAGGCCTGTCCCACGACCTAGTGCTGTTGCCTCACCTCTGGAGAAGAATTCTGGGATCCGGCGTGGAGACGCCTCCCGTGGGAGGCAGCATCACAACAGCAACAGCGAGCCGTGGGGCGGCAGAGATCGGGAGCATTTTTCTGCCGGGCCAGACTGAGGAGGCCGTAAGTAAACTACGGGAAAGGCGTGCCTGTTATGCTTACGGCCATGCAGCCCACACTGCAGAAGACGCCGAGCACATGGCGGAGGCCTTATTTAGGGATCCGTTGTTTCTGCCGACCAGGGGAGAGAGGCAGGAGGCTGGCCGGGGACGGAGGCCTTACTTAGGCACGTCCTGGGCTGCTGCGTTCTCCGGGATCCGTTGTATCTGCCGACCTGGGGAGAGGCAGGAGGCAGGCCGGGGATGGAGGCCTTAATTAGGCACGTCCTGGGCTGCTGCGTTCTCCGGGATCCGTTGTATCTGCCGACCTGGGGAGAGAGGCAGGAGGCTGGCCGGGGACGGAGGCCTTATTTAGGCACGTCCTGGGCTGCCATGGGTACCGGAGGCTTTCTTCTCAAGCCCATTCTATTCAGAGTCCTCTGCTTCTAGGCTACTGCTGCCTGGAAGATTTCCTCTCAAGCCCATTCTTTTTCGAATCCTCTGCTTCTGCGCTGGAGAAAAGGTTCATCCCGGATCAGGAGGATTTGTATGTTTCTGATGATATATAACTTAGGAATCTAGAAGGATTATGTGTATTTCAGTTGGAGAGTGGAGAGGTCCGTCTTGCTGGCAAGGCGGAAGAACTGAAACTGGCTAGCTAGGGGCGGGACGGGGGCAGGGCCAGTTGGCCCATGCTCAGAAGGGCGAAAGCCCTTCTGAGCTATGGAGAGTACTTCCGTCTCGGCGCCGTCGGATGACGTCACCAGGTGTGGCTGACTCATCCTGCTTGTCCTTGGAGAATAGTGTGTTCAGAAAGGAATGGGTGAATTTTATTGATGTTGTAGAGGAAGAAATGGCAGGTCTTAGCTGTTAGAAGGATATGTGTGGAGAAAGAGAGAGAGGAGTCAAAGCAACCCCCAGATTGCAGGCTGAGGAAACAGGAAGGAGTACAGAGTTAAGGGGAGAAAGATGATTCAAAGGGAGACCAGCCAGGAGTAGGTTACAGTAGTCGGGAGGTGATTAAGGAGTGGATAAGCGTTTTAGTAGTGTGTTCAGAAAGGAAGGGGTGGATTTTGCTAATGTTATAGAGAAAGAAACGGCAGGTCTTAGCTACGAGATGGATGTGTGTGGAGAAAGAGAGAGAGAGGAGTCAGACAACCCCCAGATTGCGGGCTGAGGAAACAGGAAGGAGTACAGAGTTATCCACAGAGACTGAGAAAGGAGGAAGAGGAGGGGAGGTTTTAGGGGGAAAGATAAGACGTTCTCCAGGAACAAGCAGGAAGTCAGTCCTCACATATGGGTGACGTCGGTGCTGATGGAGCCCTCGTGCAGAGCAATTTCCCAGCTTTCTAAGAAAGCCTTTCGGATTGCATCACGCATGCGTGGTCCCCTTCCCACCCAAGGGTGCCATCCTGCTCAATCTTCTTTTTTCCGCGGAGCCCAACAGACGTGGTCCGATTTTCACCGTGGAAAAAGTAGAAAAGTTGCTTTATTTTTTTCAGCTTCCCGGTTTGACACCGGTTCCCCTTCCTGCCTTCGGCTTGGTACACCAGTACCGAGTCCAGTCAGTTTTCGTTTTTGTCCTTCGTGACTAGCATTCGCGCTCTTTTTATTTTTCACTGGCAGCCCGTTGTTGATCTCGCAGGGGCCCTTTTTTCCCCGATGGCTGCCAGCGGGTTTAAGAAGTGTGATCGGTGTAAGAAGTTGATGTCTCTCACTGACACACACGACTGCTGCCTCCGACGCCTCGGCCCTGACCATGACCCGGTGGTCTGTGGACCGTGTGGTAAGATGTCTTCGAAGTCTTTGAAGAACAGGCATCAGCATGACAGGATTTTTCCTGAGTCTGCAACTGCCCGAGCCCTGAGCTCGTCAGAAGCCTCGACATCTCAGGAATCTGAGCCCGAGCACTGTCGTGGGTCTTCTGAGCGGGGGTCTCCCTCCAGGGAACACCGGAGGAAGAAGAAGCTCGTGAAGGCGGCATCGCTGGACGCCTCTGATCGGCTTGGGCCCTCGGGTTCCAGGCTGCAGAGCCCAGACTGCTGCCCCGGGTCCTTGGAGTCGGAGCGGCCGGCTAAACAACCTTGCAAGGAGCCGGAGATGTTGGACAAGGTAACTTCTGTTGTCCTAATGGACTCTCCTCCGGGAGAGCCGACGTCGGGACCCGAGCCGGGAGCTGCAGAGCCTTCTGAGCTCGGTTTCAGGTTGGCAGCCCTGGAGAGCAGCATGGCTGCCTTCATGGAGCAGCAGCGGGTGCTGATGGCCGGTCTCGCTGGTCCGTCCGCCCCGACCACTGGGACGTTGACGTCAAAGTCGACGCCAGAGGCCGAGCCGATCCTCGAGTCAATCAGGTCTTGAATCGATCCTCGGCCAAGGTCCCCCTCGACCTCCCGTTCGGGACTGAGGTTGTCGACGCCGGTGCCCTCGGCGTCAGAGCGGTCGGGCTCGAAGCCCTCGAGGCCAGAGCCCATCAAGTCCTCCTCGGAGGACTCGGCATGGGAGATGGAGGAGGAAGACTCCCCAGACACCTTCTGGACCCGGTGTATCCCGTCGGACTCACCGGGTTCGAAGCCTCGGAATAAGTCCCCTCTGGAGGACACTCGGTTCTTGGACTTCATCAGGGACATGGCCAAGGCTTTGGTATTCCCTGCAGATGCCGAGGAGGAGCCTCAAGCCGAGCAGCCCGATGCCCTCCAGTATGACTCTCCCCTGAAGGAGGCCCTTACTGTACCAGTGCCTCTGATGTTGGAATGGCTGATGCTTCGCATGTGGGAGTCCCCGGCCTCGATGCTGGTGCTCAGCAAGTGGGTCGATTCCATCTATCGAGTCTGCAAAAGTCCTGGGTTCCAGAAAGCGCAGCTGCCTCACAACTCCATGGTTGTGGAATCGGCCATGCAACGGCTGAAAAGCCAAAAAACGCACTCCTAGGTGCCTCCTGGTCGGGAGGCCCGGAACCTGGACGCCCTCAACAGAAAGTGCTATCAGGGCTCGATGCTTTCATGCCATGTCCAAACTTACAGCTGTACATGGGCATGTACTTGCGGGACCTGGCAAAGGAGATTGCCGGGTTCTTGGCTGGCCTATCCGAGGAACCCTTGCAGTGCTTCAAAGCCCTGTCCACGGGGATCAGAGAGTGCTCCAAGTTCATGTCTCGAGCAGCTTACGACAGCTTCGAGGCCTCAGCCCGAGTAGCCGCGGTTGGCATCGGTGCACGCCGTCAGGCCTGGCTTATGTCGTCGGACCTGGAGCCATGGGTTCAGGACAAGTTGATCAATGTCCCGTGCCGAGGAGACAACTTCTTTGGCAAACCCATGACTGAGAAAGCTGTAGAAATCGAGTCCGAGTACTTGACCCGGACAGGGTTGTCGAAGAAGACATCTGCACCTTCTCACAAGAAGGCCTTGGGGAAGAAGCCCTTTTTCCCGAGGAAGGGTACGGCTTACAGAAACTACCCCACTTACCAGGCCGCCCCAGCTCCCCCAACAGGGGCAGCAGGCCAGAGGACAGGGGCATGGCCCACGTAAGCTGAAGACCCCCAAGCCTCCAGCTCCGGCTCCTACCCAGCCAGGAGGGG
Source organism: Ichthyophis bannanicus (assembly GCA_033557465.1). Taxonomy (NCBI): domain Eukaryota; kingdom Metazoa; phylum Chordata; class Amphibia; order Gymnophiona; family Ichthyophiidae; genus Ichthyophis; species Ichthyophis bannanicus. Next base: position 1,369,516,456 of record CM066031.1, read on the forward strand.
GTTTTGAATCCCAGTGCATAGCTCCTCTCCCACCAGTGGTTTGGCCCTGCACAGGAGGGAGGCTGGCCCTGTATGCTCACAGGTGGCCAGCCATTACTACCGACGCCTGGGTTTTGCAAGTAGTCCAGTAGAGCTACTTACTTCACTTCCACCAGGTGCCCACCTCCTTTTTCCCAGGAGAGCCTCTCAGGCCCCCTCTTCACAGGAACGTCCTCCTGCAGGAGTTGGCAGGTCTGCTAAAGGATCAGGCAGTGGAACTGGTGCTCCACCACCTGCAGGGGCAAGGCTTCTACTCCAGGTATTTCCTCATACCAAAAAGAAAAGGAGGCCTTCTCCCCATCCTGGACTTGCGAAATCTGAACAAGTTCCTGGTGAGGGAAAAGTTCAAGATGCTCTCCCTTGGGATCCTACTGCCTTACCTCCACCTGGGAGACTGACTATGCTCCTTAGATTTAAAGGATGCTTATACTCACATCCTCATACACCCAGACCACAGACAGTACCTCAGGTTTGTGGTCGGAGGAAACCACTTCCAGTACAAAGTGCTTCCCTTTGGTCTAGCTTCCGCTCCCAGAGTATTTACCAAATGCCTAGCAGTGGTGGCGGCCTTCCTCAGAAGCCAGGGAGTCTTCGTCTTTCCATACCTGGATGACTGGCTCATCAGGGGCCAATCAGCACAGGAGGCATGGCAGGCCACTGCTCGCACAGTCAACCTGCTCCAGCACCTAGGCTTCGTTATAAATCACGAAAAGTCCACTTTACTCCCCACTCAGAACTTGGAGTTCATAGGGGCAAGACTGGACACACTTTAGGCAAAGGCTTACCTACCGCTGGACAGGGCAAGGCGGTTGCTAGACTTGGTACAACAGGTCCAGCACAGACCTCAGGTCTCCGCAAGGGTCTTCCTCTGCTTCCTGGGCCACATGGCTTCCATGCTGCATTGGACTCCCTATGCTCGTTTCCTCATGCGCACAGCTCGATGGAGCCTCAAAGACTAGTGGACACAAGCCACTGGCCACCTCAGAGACAGAGTAGCAATTTCCAAGCTACTAGTGTCAGCCTTGCAATGGTGGCTTCACCCCCCCCCCCAACTTGCTTCAGGGAGTACCATTCCAACCTCCCTCTCACACCAGAGTGCTGTCAACAGATGCCTCCTTGCTGGGCTGGGGTGCCCATTGCCAGGGTTCATGCACTCAGGGTCTGTGGTCCTCGCGAGAGGCCACACTTCAGATCAATCTTCTAGAGCTTCGAGCCATCCGCCTAGCTCTTTAAGCCTTCTGTCATCTTCTTGCACATCAGTCGGTGCTGATACAGACAGACAATCAAGTAGCGATGTTCTACATCAACAAACAAGGGGGGGGCACAGGATCTCGCATCCTATGCCAGGAGACTCTGGACCTCTGCTCTTTTGCAGTGGCACATCACATGTCCCTAAAGGCAGTTTATCTGACAGGTCAGGAGAACCTCCTGGCTGACAAGTTGAGCAGGATTCTTCAGCCTCACGAATGGCAACTGGCCCGGGATGTAGCCCAGCGGATCTTCAACCATTGGGGTCTCCCATCCATGAATCTCTTTGCCAGTCTGCAAAACCATAAGTTGCCCCGGTTCTGCTCGAGGCAGCTGCAGCCGCATCTGCTGAGCGTGGTGGCGGATGCTTTCCTGATCTCATGGGCACAGGGCCTTCTCTATGCGTTCCCACCCATGCCCCTGATGGCACGCACTCTGTTCAAGATTCTTCAGGACAAGGCCTCGGTCATCCTGGTAGCCCCCAGGTGGCCCAGACAGCCTTGGTTCCCTCTTCTCCTTCAACTGGCGGTCGAAACTCCACTCCCACTGGGAGTGCAGTCCGACCTCTTGACCCAGAAACAGGGTTCCTTGCTACACCCCAATCTCAGATCCCTCAACTTAATGGCCTGGCTGCTGAGAGGATAGGACTTGCTCCTCTACTCCTTCCCAAGGAGGTTCAGGAAGTGTTACTGGCCTCTAGGAGGCCATCCACTAGAAAATCCTACGTGTTCAAGTGGCGTAGATTTGAGGGGTGGTGTACCCAGAATAAGGAGAACCCGTTCACTTGTCAAGTACCTCAGGTATTACGGTACTTGCTCCACCTCTCGGAGTTAGGCTTCAAGTCTAACTCTGTTAGAGTCCACCTTAGTGCGTTATAAGCTAACCACTCTCCAGTGGATGGGCAACCTCTGTCAGCTCATCCTTTGGTATCCCGATTCCTCAGAGGCCTCCTACTCTTGAAGCCTCCAATTCACCCACCGGCAACAGAGTGTGACTTAAAAGTGGTCTTGCAGCGGCTTACTTGCCCACCTTTTGAACCAATGTCCACCTGTCCTCTCCGCTTCCTTTCCTGGAAGGCACTCTTCCTGATGGCACTCACGTCTGCCCGCCGTGTGAGCGAGCTGCAAACTTTAGTATCGGATAGACCGTACACACGGTTTTATAACAACAGGGTGGTACTACGTACTCGCCCCAAGTTCCTTCCAAAAGTGGTTTCCTCGTTTCACCTCAACCAAGAGGTGGTTCTTCCAACCTTCTTTCCCAGGCCGCATACCTGCAGGGCAGAAGCAGTTCTGCATACCCTGGACTGTAAGAGGGTGCTCACCTTCTACCTGGAGCATACGCGGGGACATCGGAGAGCTTCTCAGCTCTTCGTCTCTTATGACCCTAGTAAACTGGGTCTCCCTGTCTCCAAGCGCACGTTATCCACCTGGGTGGCGGACTGCATCGCCTGGGCATATAGGGCAGCTGACCTTCAGCTTCAGGGCTGAATCACAGCCCACTTGATCAGGGCTAAGGCCGCCTCAGTGGCTAATCACCACTCTGTTCCATTGGCAGACATCTGCCGGGCCACAACTTGGTCTTCAAGCCAAACCTTTGCAGCCCACTACTGCCTGGAGAGAGAGTCCCGGCAGGACAGTGTTTTTGGTCAGGTGGTACTCCGTAACCTATTCGAGGTTTAGGCAACTCCTACCCTCCGACCCTTTGGTGTCAGGCTACCGTGGGGGTTGTGTTCTCGAAGAAAAATCCTATCATTGCTGCTGTGGCTCTTCTAGAGGAAGCCATTTTTCAGCTATGGGTTCTCGGTAGCCTATAGCTAGGGAGTCCCATATGTGAGGACTGACTTCCTGCTTGTTCCTGGAGAAAGTGTAGTTACTCACCTGTAACAGGTGTTCTCCAGGGACAGCAGGAATCAGTCCTCATGGCCCTCCCTCCTCCCCTGGAGTTGCAGTCCTTGATTCATTTTTTCTCTTTTTGCCGTCTTTTTAGCTAACCAAAGCAAACCCCCAAGATACAAAGATATTTTTTTGTCGGATGTTTTCAGGAAAGGAACATGGTATCCACCTATGTCCACCACACAGTCACATCCATTTTATTATAATATTAAGAATTTTTCCACTTAGCTGAATCGTAGATTAGTGAGGCACACTCAAGCACGTCGTGCTTGAGTGTGCCTCACTAATCTACGATTCAGCTAAGTGGAAAAATTCTTAATATTATAATAAAATGGATGTGACTGTGTGGTGGACATAGGTGGATACCATGTTCCTTTCCTGAAAACATCCGACAAAAAAATATCTTTGTATCTTGGGGGTTTGCTTTGGTGATTTTTTGAGTAGTTTATTTGTCACCGAAGGGATAGGGTTTTTGTTTGGTCTTTTTAGCTAAGTCATCTGACTGAGCAAGATGGCACCCTTGGACGGGAAGGGGACCACGCATGCGTGATGCAATCCCAAAGGCTTTCTTAGAAAGCTGGGGAATTGCTCCGCACGAGGGCTCCGTTGGCGCCGACGTCACCCATATGTGATGACTGATTCCTGCTGTCCCTGGAGAACACCTGTTACAAGTGAGTAACTACGCTTTCAGTATTAGCCATGTTCAATTTCAAGCGGTGGTGAGATAACCAGGCAGCAATGTCAGAGAGGCAGGCAGAGATCTGGGTCTGGATTGCTGAAGAGATTTCAGGCGTAGAGAGGTAGATATGGGAGTCATCAGCATAAAAATGGTACTGAAAGCCATGGGAAAAGATGAGTGCACCGAGGGACTGGGTATAGAGAGAGAAAAGGAGTGGACCCAAGACAGATCCTTGGGGTACACCAACTGAGAGCAGGATAGCAGTAGAGAAGGATCCACCAGAACAAATTGTCCAGTGGCCAATTTGTACTTTTTGTCAAAAATGATTGAGGGGATAGTTATGTGCCAATTGCAAGTCTGTTTGGTAGAGAATGCAGTACGGAATCTTTGTCAATTAGATTTCAGATGGAGGTACAATTGTGGCTGTCATTTTGAATGACCTGAAATCTACTTTAGATAGAAATAACAAAGGATGTTTAATCAAGCTTGACTTGTCTGTAGCATTCAACCTTGTAAATCCTTCTTTTTCTATGGAGAGGTGGAGTGCTACAGACACAGCTGGAAATGTGCTAATCTGGTTTAAATAATTCCTTTGTCACTGATATCAGAAGTTTAAAGCTCATGATAAATTTTTGGTTTCTTGGGCAATGGACTGCAGAATCCCTCAAGGGTCTCTGCTTCTTTCAATTCTTTTTAATGTGTCTGAAACCACTGGGGATGTATTTAAGGTAATTAGGGTTAGCGCACTACTGTTATGCAGATGATGTACAAATATTTGTATATATTTTGAAAAGATCAGTTGAGTGAATGTCTGATTTTATAGGTAGCTGTTTCAGAAAGATTGATGGATGACAAAAAACTTGTTGAAAATTAATTAATAGATACATGTATCATCAATTCAGATAAAGGTCCTCCTGAGAAAATCTGGAACTTGCTGCCAGGACTATTAAGCTCCAAACCCAAATTCGTAGTCTAGGGGAAATATTTACTAAAGGTTAACATGCGTTAAATAAAGTTAACACGTATTAAGTACTGCCACTGCCCATTTCTATGGGCTGTTGCAGCACTTAACGTACATTAACCTTTAGTAAACATGCCCCTAGGAGTCATAATTGATTTAGTAGTCATAATGGAAGCTCAGGTTAATTATGTGGTAAAGAAAGCATTTATTAAATTGTGCCTTTTAAAGTAAGTTCAACCATATCCTGGACCACTCTGATTTAAGGAAGGTAATGCAGGTGGTGGTCCTGTCCTATCTCAATTATTGCAACATGAGTTATTTGAATTTGCCACAGAAAACTCTGGCCCACTTACAATTGTTGCAAAATACAGTGACCAGGTTGATAATGGAGTTGTTATTTTACATTGGCTGCCAATTAAACATTGGATATTATTTAAACTTTTGACATGGTTTTTAAAGTTTTAATGGGGTTGGTTCTACATATTTATAAATTCATGTTCAAAAAATACTGCCCAACATGGGTATTAAGCTCTCAAATAGATTGTCATTTGGTGCTCCCCTCAGTCAAGGCTTTCAGATCAGTGGTTATTTGAAATAGTACAATTTGAGAAAGAACTCCTGCCATGTGGAACTCAATGAATGAAGTAAAACGTGTAAACATAGATTGGTTGTTTACTCCTTCAAAAAGTAGAAAGACTAGGGAATGCATAATGAAACTACATTGTAGCACATTTAAGACAAATCGGAGAAAATATTTTTTCACTCAACGCGTAATCAAACTCTGGAATTCATTTCCAGAGGATGCAGTAAAAATTGTTAGTGTAGCTGGGTTTAAAAGAGGTTTGGATGAGTTTCTGGAGGAAAAGTCTATAAACATTATTAAAGTGGACTGAGGAAATCCACTGCTTACCCCTGGGATAAGCAATGTGGAATCTGTGTACCTTTTGGGAACATGACATGTACTTTGACCTGGATTGGCCACTGTTGGAAACAGAATACTGGTCTTGATGGGCCCTTGGTCTGACCCAGTATGGCATATCTTATGTTCTTATTACCCTCTGAACTCAAAGGAGAGACTATACAGTTATGGATCAAAAAATGTAATGTGGCTGTCTAATCTTTGGTTGAAAGAGGGAGCATGAGAGTCTGTTGTGGGGATTTTATTTTATTTAATTGACTGTATTTTGTTTCATATTAGGTAATTTCATGTATAGATAGAATTGAATTGTTATATTTTATATAACGCCTCGAACCAGGTAACTGGCTGAAGTGGTATAAAATGCCATATTAAATTAAATCTCAAAGGGCTCTGTGCTGGCTTCGGTGCAGCTTCTCTGTGTCTTTCATCAGCTAGTCTCCCTTCGCTGATTGCATTTCTTTGATATGGATGCTCTCACCTCTCTGGGCACTCAGGACTCCATGGCCTCTAGGTCTCTTTGTTGTGTTTCTCAGCAACCTGGCTTCCCTTTAGAACTCTCCACTGGCCATCATCATCAATCTGTCTCTCAACAACCATTTTCTCTCCTCTGGCTTATGTAGCTCTTTTACTTCTGAATCTCTCTCTGCTCACAGTTATCCCTCTAAGCTACTCTTTCTAGATATGCTCTCCTCTCTTCTTTCTCTACTTTCCAGGGATCTTCCATGTGTCTCAGCTGCTCCGGTCCTCTCCTTTTTTGCTTTCTTTAGACCTTCACATGGCTCAGACTCCCTCACCTCCAAGCTCAGCAGCGCAGGCTCTTGCTGCAGCTCAGGTCTTCCAGCACAGCTCCTTCTTCCTTGCAGCCCTGTCCTGGACTCTGCTTCCTCAACAGCTTCTTCAGCTTTTCTTGACAGCACATGGCTCTATGGGATTCTTGCTTTTTCCTTTCTTCCTGATCCTGTTTCAGAAGTTCTCCCTAGGACGGGGAGAAATCTTTTCCTACCCTTATGCAGGCTTCTAGCAGTTTCTGCTGGTGTCCTTGTGACTGATGAACCTCTTCATTAATGAAGTAGCTGTTTCTCTACAATCCCATAGACCACCTCTTGCTGATAAAACTGAAATCCAGCTTTTCCCATGGCTCAATGATGCTGCTGCAACTTCCAAGCATGGGGGTAAATACATTACTCACTGGCTACATTCACTTATTATGGTACCAGTTAAGGCAGTTTTAAGAAAGACAGCTAATTTGGGGTTGCTCAGACAAAGGATGTAATGACTTCTGCAATCAAGACTTTCTGCTTTCTTATTCCTAATTACTTTTTGGAATAGAAACGTAAAATGGTGGCAGAAAAAGACAATTCTATCTATCCACTCTGAGCATCCAAATGGATGTCAGTTTTTACAACCCCATCTCCCTCAGAGATCCAATGTGCGTGTCCTCTGCTTTCCTGAATTCAGATGCTGTTCTCATCTCCTCTACTTCCAGGAAAAAAAGGAACATAAGAACATAAGATATGCCATACTGGGTCAGACCAAGGTCCATCAAGCCCAGTATCCTGTTTCCAACAGTGGCCAATCTAGGTCATAAGTACCTAGCAGTCTTTCCAAAAGACACAGGTTCCTCAATGCTTGTATTGGGTTAAGTAGTGATATTCTGGGTCCCTTTTAATAATGATTTATGGACCTTTCCTCCAGGAACTTGTCCAAACCTTTTTTAAAGCCAACTACACTAACAGCTTTTACTACATCCTCCAGTAACAACTTCCAGAGTTTGATTACACATTGAGTGAAAAAATATTTTCTCTTATTAGTCTTCAATAGGTTACCCAGTAGCTTCATGGCATGCCCCCTAGTCTTTTTATATTTTGATGACGTAAACAATCGATCTACATTTACCCATTCCACTCCATTAATTAATTTGTAGACCTCAATCATATCTCCCCTCAGCCGTCTCTTTTCCAGGTTGAAGAGCCCTAACCTTTTTAGCCTTTCTTCATAGGAGTATCCTTCCATCCCCTTTACCATTTTGGTGGCTCTTCTCTGTACCTTTTTAAATAACATTATATCCTTTTTAAGATAAGGCTACCAAAATTGCACACAATATTCAAGGTGCGGTCGCACCATGGAACAATAGATTATAATATCCTTTGTTTTATTTTCCATTCCTTTCCTTATGATACCTAGCATTCTATTTACTCTCTTGGCTGCCACTGCACACTGGGCAGAGGGTTTTAACATGTTATCCACGATGACGCCTAAATCTTTTTTCTGGGTGGTGGTTCCCAGTGTGGAACCTTACATCGTGTAACCATAGTTTGGGTTGTTCTTTCCTAGGTGCATAACTTTGCACTTGTCCACATTAAATTTCATTTGCTATTTGGATGCCCAGTCTTCCAATTTATCAAGATCCTCTTGCAATTTTCCACAATCCTCTTGGGTTTTAACAACTTTAAATAGTTTTGTGTCATCTGCAAATTTGATAACCTCACTTGTTATTCCCTTTTCCAGGTCATTTATAAATATGTCAAAAAGCAGCGGACCCAGCATACATCCCTGCGGTACTCCACTATTCACCTTTTTCCATTCGGAAAATTGGCCATTTAGCTCTATCCTCTGCTTTCTATCTTTTAACCAGTTCCTGATCCACAATAGTACACTGCCTCCTATCCCATGACTTTTTAGTTTTGCCAAAGGTTTCTGATGAGGGACCTTGTCAAAGGCTTTCTGAAAGTCCAGATACACTATATCAACCGACTCACCTTTATCTGTTTGTTCACACCTTCAAAAAAACATAACAGATTAGTAACAAGATCTTCCTTGTCTAAAGCCACGTTGGCTGTCTCCCATTAAGCCATGACTATCTACATGTTGAGTAATTTTGTTCTTTATGATGGTTTCTACCATTTTTCCCAGTACGGACGTCAGGCTCACCGGTCTGTAGTTTCCCGGATCACCCCTGGAACCCTTTTTAAAAATTGGCGTTACATTGGCAATCCTCCAATCTTCAGGTATTACAGATGATTTTAATGATAGTTCACAGATTACTAATAGCAGGTCTGCAATCTCATATTTCAGTTATTTCAACACCCTTAGATGTATACCATCCAGTCCATGAGATTTGCTACTATTCAGTTTATCAAATAGTTTTTATTTATTTATTTATTTAACATCTTTTATATACCGCTCTATTTATAATCAGCGCGGTTTACATAGAACAAGAAAACATCAGATAAGGTACATGTTATCTGTTTTTTACATAGAACAAGGAACAAAAACTTGGATAACCGGGGCAATTATTTACAATGAATACAACACATTGGCTATTTACATATGAACGGAATAAAGCCTAAAAGAATGTAATACATCTTCCCGGTGTATCGATATTTCTTTCAATTCTTCCGCAGTATCACCTTTAAACACCACTTCAGTCATGTGTAACATCTCTACATCTTCCGCAGTAAAGATTGAAGCAAAGAATTCATTCAGTCTCTCCACTATAGCCTTGTCCCCTCTTACTGCCTCTTTTACCCCTCTATCATCTAATGGTCCAACTGACTCTCTCACTGTTTTTTTGCTACAAATGTACTTGAAAAAGTCTTTATTATGCGTTTTTGCTTCCACAGCAAGTTTCTTCTCAAATTCTCTCTTTGCCTGCCTTATCAATGCCTTGCATTTAACTTGCCAGTGCTTGTGCTGTTTCTTGTTTTTGTCATTTGGCTCTTTTTTCCATTTCCTGAAAGATGCTTTTTTGGCAACAACAGCCTCACTGACCTCACCTTTAAACCATGCTGGCAGGTTTTTGGACTTCCTTCCACTTTTCTTAAAGCATGGAATACAGCTGGTCTGGGCTTCCAAGATAGTATTTTTAAACAACACACAAGCTTGATGTAAGTCTTTAACCTTTGCAACTGCTCCTTTTAGTTTTTTCTTAACTATTTTCCTCATTTTATCATAGTCTCCCTTTTGAAAGTTAAAAGGTAGTACTGTGGATTTCCTTACCATCCCTCCTCCATTAATTAAATCAAATGTGATCATGCTGTGATCACTATTGACAAGTGGCCCCAACACCCCTATATCTTGCACCAGATCTGGTGTTCCACTAAGGACTAGGTCCAAAATGGCTTCCCCTCTGGTCGGTTCATGAACCAGCTGCTCCAAGAAGCAGTCATTTATTTCATCTAGAAACTTTATCTCTCTAGCATGTCCTGCCGTGACACTGACCCAGTCAATACCGGGGTAATTGAAATCACCCATTATTAATACTGTGCTGTAACCTTTGTTAGCTTCCCTGATTTCTTTGAGCATTTCATCATCCATTTGTTCATTCTGGCCAGGCGGTCGATAGTACAACCCCACTGCCATCGCCTTCCCCTTTTTACATGTAATTTCAATCCATAGAGATTCTACAGTGAATTTTGTTTCCTGCAAAACATTAATCCTGTGTGACTCAATGCCCTCTCTAACATAGAGCGCAACCCCTCCACCAATTTGATCAGCTCTATCATTATGATATAGTTTGTACCCAGGTATCAGTGTCCCACTGGTTGTCCTCCTTCCACTATGTCTCTGAGATACCAATCATATCTAACTTCTCATTTAGTGCTATATATTCTAACTCTCCCATCTTATTTTTTAGACTTCTAGCATTTGCATGCAAGCATTTTAGAGACTGTATTTTATTTATATTAATCTGGTTATCAGTAGGCAGGGGTAATTTGGAATCTTTAAGCTCTGTCTGCTCCGTACTCAAGGGCATTTGGGCTACCTTTGTCTTTATTGGAACCTCTCTGCTGATGTGCCCTAACTTCATTTTTTTGGTAGTATCCTTCAAGGATACATTGTTCTAAACCATGCGCTCTTGGGCGACTGTCGGCTCTCCCCTATTATCTAGTTTAAAAGCTGCTCTATCTTCTTTTTAAATATTAATGCCAGCAGCCTGGTCCCATCCCGGTTAAGGTGAAGCCCATCCCTTCGGAAGAGCCCCTCCTTTCCCCAGAATGTTCCCCAGTTCCTAACAAATCCAAACCCCTCATCTTTGCACCATTGTCTCATCCATGCATTGAGACTCTGGAGCTCTGCCTGTCTTTTGGGTCCGGCACTTGGAACGGGAAGCATTTCGGAGAATGCTACCCTGAAAGTTCTGGATTTCAACTTCCTACCTAAAAGTCTAAATTTAGCCTCCAGAACCTCCCTACCACATTTTTCTATGTCATTGGTACGAACATGTACCAAGACAGCAGACTCTTCCCCAGCACTATCTAAGACCTTGTCTAGGTGGCGCATGAGGTCTGCTACCTTCGCACCAGGCAGGCATATTATTTATTTATTTATTATTTTATTTTACATTTCTTATATACCGCACTATTTGACATCAGCGCGGTTTACATCGAACACAAAAATTCAGCACAAAAACAAGTGTCTGAGTTACAGTAAACAAAGTCAATAAACTTGGATAACAAGGTAGTTATGAATCACAGGAGGGTAAACTTGGCTTGCAAAGTAAACTATTTACATCTTTAATTATAGTACAAATGAAACGTCAATAATGATCGGTGGGTCCTTATACTTAATGGTCAGTGGACCATACTATGTGGGGAATTCTAGGTCACTAGGTGATTCAGAGTTCCTGTAACTAATGGAGAGGGGACATGCTTCTGCACTCACCGGGAAGTATTTAAGGAATAAGTAATGTTTGAGGGCCTTTCTAAAATGAAGTAGGTTGGTGGTTGCCCTGATATCTGGTGGCAATGTATTCCAGAGTTTTGGGGCACGGAGACTGAAAGCCCTGTTTGCTGTTGATGAGGTGCTTCTTGTAAGTTCACGAGGAACCCTTAGCATATTTAATGCAGTTGATCTTCTTGATCTATTTGGGGTTATGGGTTTGATGAGTTTGGTTAATGATGTGGAGGAGAGACTATTTACCGCTTTGAAGGTAAGTAGTAATGTCTTGAAAATGATCCTGGCATGTATAGGAAGCCAGTGTAACTGCATCAGTAAGGGTGACACATGCTCACTCCTAGATGCCCCATAGAGAACGCTCGCAGCGCTATTCATTGCAAGCTGTAAGGGGTTCAAGGTGGATTGAGGGAGGCCTAGCAAAATGACATTAGCATAGTCAAAGTGAGGCATGATCAGAGACTGGTAGATGGTACGGAAATCCTCAGGTTCAAGCAGGGGGCGAAGATGTCTTAGTGACTGGATTTTGTAGTATATGGCTCTTACAGTGTTGGCTATATGTGCCTTCATGTTCAGGTTATGATCGAGTGTAACACCCAGATAGCGTATTTTGGGTTTTGATTGTAGCTCAGCATCTTTCACCTTCAGGAATTGCGGAGGGGTAAAGTTTGGGTTCTTTGACATGAAGAGCACCTCTGTCTTCTTATGTTGAATCCTAAGGTTTTGTGACAAGAGCCATTCCGATATGGCATCAAAGCAGTTACTAAGAGGGGATAGGTCGAATTTGTCTATATTGAAAGGCATATAAAGCAGGACATCATCCGCATATACCATGCAACTTACATTGAAAGACCGGATGATCTTACAAATAGGTTGCATATAAATATTGAACAACAAAGCAGAGAGGGAGGAACCTTGTGGGACCCCCTGACCTTGGTGAAATGGATCAGACATCGTTCCACCAGCACGAACGTTTTGCCATCTTTCGGATAAGTACGATCTGCACCATTCTAGGGCAGTTCCGCCAACTCCTTTCTCTTTTAGCCGTATTAGGAGGAGGTCATGGTTCACAGAGTCAAAAGCTGCGGCTATGTCCAGGAACACAAGTGCAAAACCCTGCCGGATGTTGTTGATACCAGAAATTATGTTATTGAGAAGCAATGTAAGGAGTGTTTCTACACCATGTGACTCTCTGAAGCCATGTTGGCAAGGATGCAGGGGAGCAGCGGCATCGATGTGGTCTTGCAATTGACATTGAACCTCCTTTTCTATTAACTTCGCGAGAAAAGGAATACTTGAGATGGGTCTGTAAGAGTCTACCTTTTGAGGATCTAACTTACAATTTTTTAGGAGTGGTCTGATAGATGTTTGCTTGAGGGCAGAGGGGAATGTACCAGAGTTGAAAGACAGGTTTATTATTTTAGTTATTATTGGGCTGAATTCACAACACAATTCCTTTATCCAGAAAGCTGGGCAAGGGTCCGTCTGAGCAGTTGTGTAATTAAGAGACATGATCAGATCTTCAATTCGCTTCTTGGAGGGTGTAGAGAAAATGGTTAGAGCTGTTGGGCAATCTTGAGCGGTGTGGGCAAATTCTAATGGAGGTTTATTTGTTTGTGTAAGCTTGGATTGTAGGTAGACTGCAAAGTCCTGAGGATGGATCTCGCATTGCTTTTCAGGGGCTGGTTCTTTAGATAAGTTCTTTACCAGGTTAAACAAATCATGAGGTTTGTTTAAGGCACGCTTCAAGGTGTCCGTGTGGTACCGCTTCATTTTCTCTGAGAAGGCCTTGTGGTGGATGGATAGATGATTGAGGTAGGCTGCCTGGTCTACTGTGGAGCGAGACCGACGCCAGCGCTTCTCAAGGCTACGTAGTCGGGATAGTGATAGTGTCAGTTCGTCTGTGTACCACGGTGCAGAAGCTCTTTTTCTAGGCGGCCTGTTAAGTGGAGGTCATAGTGCAATCGCGTTAAGACTGCTGTTCCAGCAGCTGATTAGATCTTCTATTTTTAAGGAGGTCTCGTTACGAAGTGAGCACGTTCCAGCAAGGATGCGGTCTCTGTTGAAAGGAAAAAAGCTCCTAGCCAGAGATTTAGAGCTGTTATTTGGAGCACTAATGGAGTGTGAATGACTCTTGTGAGTAGGAATCTGGAAAGTAATGAGTTTATGATCTGACCACGGTACAGCAGTTATAGATAACGCAGTATTGGATGATTGGACATATACAGACTGTGGGGCAAAGATAAGGTCAAGTGTGTTTCCCTTCACATGGGTAGGTTCGTGAACTAGTTGTTGGTATTTATTTATTTATTTATTTAGTATACATTTGTATACCGCTACTTCCAGCGATCAGCAGCGGTTTTTGATTTACAGATTGGAAATTGTCAAATCATGACAGGAAATTTTTGAGGTATAAACACATTGATTAGACAGGAAAGCACAGCACACAGAGAACTATTTTACAGGGAACATGGGCTATGGAGGGTTAAGTGGCTTGCCCAAGACCACAAGGAGCACCTGTGGGACTAGAAACCCCAGTCCTTCCGGCCCAAGGTTGCTGTCCTCTAGTGGGATTTGAACCCCCGACCTTCCGGCCTGAAGTACCTTGACCCAACCACTAGGCTACTCCTCCACTCCACAATCCCAGGGATTCAAGTGCTTCGAGGAAGGCGGATGAATGGCTATCTTGGAGAGCTGGCAGGTTAAAATCACCAGCAATCCAAGCTGGGGTATTAGGATTCAGGACGTTGGATGCCAGATCTATAATGGTTGGAAGGACGTCTGGGGAGGCTGAAGGTGCTCTGTATAGAAGGGTTATAGCGCATAACTTGTTGGAGATAGAGACTAACTCTAGGTGGTCGAAGCTAGGAGCATCTATCAGCTGGAACTGAAGGTCTGATCTGGAGAGTATGAGCACGCCTCCTCCTCGCTTGTTATGTCTGTGACTGGTAAACACTGAGAAATTTGGTGGAAGGAGCTGGTTAAGTAGTACATTGTCTTCTGCGGAAAGCCATGTTTCAGTAACCATGAGAATATCAAGGTTATAGAGGGAAATTGTGTCTGCAATCACCGGCCATTTCTTATGAATTGAGCGGGCGTTGATGAGGGCACATTTTAAACTATGTGAGTAGAGGCTTTCTTCCTGTTTGGCTCTCATAGAGTGTTGGAGTGGAACGTATATTAGATGCTTGTGATGTGGATGAGGGTTCCAATTATAACTGAACTTGGGTATCCCTGTCCATCTTTTTCCTTGGCTATGTAAAATAGGTATCCGGTTGACCTCAAGGGATAGAGCTCGGGAGAATGAGAGGCAGAAGGAGAAGAGTAGGTAGCAGCCAGTTAAGGTGAAAGGGGAACCCATCTTATTCAACTCTGAATGTAATCACAGAGACAGACTAGTGAGAGAGGGAGATTTGGGAGAATTCAGTAGGGCTGTTTATCAATGGTAGCAAAAACAAGCAAAACCTATTATGCTAGGTATAGATTGGTTATGGGATGCAGATCTATTATCCCAAGTAACACAGTTTAGACATACAAGTTGTAAATTAGCAGACTAGACTGATTGAGATTGTTTACAAGGTTACCTGCAGGCATGCAAAGTGAAGGATCTATTCAAAGTGGAGATAATGTTACCAGATCAGTACATATAGTAATACAAAGTTACCATCTTGTAGTCAGGACATAGCATTCATCGATGTTCTCTGGTCGATTAGGGTCGGCATAGGACAAGAAGGATTAGCACAAGTTGGCAGCTGCTCTTCGCTGTTCAGTCGGCTCTTGCAAAAGACTTGAGAAGCTCCTCAGTGTTCATTTAGGGGTTTCTGAGCGACGATGTAGTCGGCGAGGGTGGCGATTGTAGATGGTGATGAAAAGTGCTTGACGGGCATCATAAAAGAACTCCACTGCAGCTGCAGAAATGGACCCACGGACCTCGCCTAAGGGCCACGCCAAAGGGCCCTCTGGCGAGGCCCTCAGGCGCGGGCGCCCTTGTTCGGCGCTCCTTTAAATGTGCCGCCGCCTGCCCCGATTGGGCAGTGCTTCCTGGTGGGGGTGGTTTGAAGCTCCGGCCTGCTCGATCCCCGCCGGGAGAGCCGCTGAAGAGGCTGGAGTGCTGGAAAGGGCGATTCTCACGTCCACCAGCCACCCAGCTATCTACATGCCTAATGATCGAATCACCAACTATAACAGCTGTAGCAGTTGGTATGGAAGGGCAGACTGGATAGGCCGTATGGTCATTATCTGCCATCATACTTCTGTGTTTTAATGTGGTTGTTCCAAACATCCACTATCCTTTTGGTAAATATTTGCACAGATAAATCCTCTGTCAGTCCCCCCTTTACCTTCTTCCTATGACCCCCAACATAAGTATAGTTTGGGATGAACATGGAGGGGGGGAAGGGGCAGTGCCCCCTCCCCGAACATTGCAAAAATCAATACTGAACTGGTCCTTTCCTCCCCATTGCCAGATCAGGATGACTTCTTTATCCTTTGCTCTCCAAAGTAATTACACAAACACATATGGACCCTTTGTTCCAGAGCCTCCCTTTTTTGAAAAAAGCCTGACTCCTGTGTTTAAATGTTTCTATTACTTTTTCCTTCTATAACTGTTCTTTTACATTGAAAGTGTAGAGCATAGTCCTCCTTTAATATAATTTGAATTGTATTTGTTAGCAGAAAGTGGAAAACCTGCAAGGATGTGAAGACTTTTACAAGGCACTATCTGTTATATTTCTCGGACATCTGACTAAGGGTTTGATTTTGCTAAAGTCTTTTTCCCATGCTGTCTGTATAGAACAACAAAAAAGCCTTACTAAATCAAATCTTAAGGGATGGCTCTATCATTAGGCAGGGTAAGGCAGTCGCTTCAGATGATACAATAATCCCTCCAAAACATCCCCGTTGCAGCCACCTCACCTTGCCTTAAAAAAAAATTACACTATTGTCACTTTTCAGAGCTTTAATGCTGAATAGCTACAAATATTAAATATTACTCATGTGGTCTATGGCATAATCTGCCCATGTTCATTGCTATACATCGGAAAAACCATTCGGGAATTTCATATAAGAATGAAAGAATATCGCAGTAGATTGCACTGCAAGGTATTACAAGCACCGATAGTGTCCCACTGCATAGAAAAAAAACATTCTTTTACAACACTAAATAGTTTCTGCATTGATCATATTATTCAAGGGCAAAAAGGTAAATCTAAAGAACAAACGTTGCTACTTCGTGAGCAAAAATGGATCTTTCAGTTAGACACCTTAAGCCCTAAAGGTCTCAATACATCCATAGAATGGGGAGTTTGCCAGTGACAGCTCACCAATGATTGCATAGAGCAACTCACACATGATTTGGGTCACAACAGTTTAAATTCCCGTATGAAGTTTACTCCGCATGCGCGACGTTTTTTAAGAGTTTGTAAACGGGGGCGCTGGGTGTGAATGTCCACAGTCTTGGCAAAGGCAAAATACTATTATGACTTGCAAAGGATTGTGGGGAATGTAGTCCATTCATACCAGAATCAGCCGTTCACAAAATAATGAGTTGTGTTGCTCGAGTGTAAGCAAAGAAAATTTATTTTATTCATGGGGTTAATTCTCCCACACAGATTTACTTGGTAACACAAAAGGATACTTGCTTTCAGTATTGTACTTAGGAAAAACAAATCATGATATCAGCAACTGAACTTCTTAAGCAATCAATCAAACAATAAAGACCTTGATGGGAAACAGAAAAGGTCTTTCTGAGGGCTCCTGCTAATACCTTTTAGCAGTGCTCCAAAAGCAAAAACAAAACCCAAAAGTAACCAAAAACTGTTCTTTTTTCAAGGATAACTTTCTTCTATTTTCACACACAAACAGTAGTTTCCTTTCAGAGCTCACGTGCAACTGTGCATGGCTTAATTACCAATAATTAGCCAGCTGCAAACCCCTTTGCTGGTTCACTTTCTCTACGTGGCTCAAATCCTACCCTAAAGCTTTCTTGTAAACTTTTCTGGGTAGATAAAAGAACAAGTTATATTTCCTTTTGATGGTTGTTGTATTTGTGAAAGTATTTTACCACAGCAGCCTAGACAGAGAGCAATCCATGTATTCATTCGGATCATTTAAAATATCTCCTTCTTCTTCAAATATCATAGAATCAATATCATGGTCTGGCTCAGAGGAATTCCTTAATGGAACACTCTCAGGATAATGTTTGATTCCCTGCTGTCTCCCAGGTGAAGAGCTAGGGCATAGATCAGTGTTCATACCTGAGCTTCCTTTGCTGTTAGGTTTCCTCTCCAGATATCCTGGCCAATAAGTAGTCCAGCTTTTATGTCTAGCCTTCCAATCAAGATCCCTGGACACTGGGTCTCTCTTCACATACCTTCTTGCACTGGTCTTAGGGCCCCTTCCAAATGCAGCCGTCTCCTTCACAGGTGCCGTCCGGGAATTCCTGGCTTTGTAACCGCACTCCTCTGGCTTCCTCCAGTCCAATGGAGTATGCTTGCCTCTGGAATGACTCCCAACACACGTACTGCTATGGGCTCCTTCTTTATACCTCCAAGATGTTTTCCTCTTCTTCCTTCCACGTTGATGCTGCTGCTTCCTCTCTCTGTCCTTGAGCTCTGAGTTCCTCCACTCCATCTGATTCTGTGTAGAATATGTTTTACTTTTAACTTGTTTAGAGGGATGCTCCACCCTAGCACAGCTCAGCTGTGCTGAATCAAGCCCTGCCCTTGGAGATGAGTGATTGGGGATTACCTCATAGCTCTCCTGATTGAACACATGTTTCCCCACTTCAGCTCTTCTAGAGGCTGTTTGAAACCTGGTGCATTCTGGGACTGGTAGTCTTTTATGAAAACATTCTGTTTTAGTATTTCTACCAGCTAAGACAGGTTGCTTGTTCAGAGCCAATTCACCTCTATTACAGCTCCTTCCTGAACTATGATAAGCTTCCTTATCACAAGTTAGATCACCATCGGATAGAGCCGTATCTCTTTTCTTCCATCCATTGGAGAGCATTGTGACTGATTTATACTTTACTTCAAATTCAAACCAAGGTAAATGCTTTTATATTTATTTTTATTAAGGCATTCCCCTGAAGAAACAACTATTTGTGAAACGCTACGGCGCCAAGAAAATGCATTGGGAGCAGGAGTCGTATACACCGCTTGAGAGCAGCAATTGAGAGAGCTGCCTATACAGTGATTGCATGAAGATTTTAATAAGAGGTTGCAACACTGCTTGCGGTAGAGCTGTTTACATTGTAACCGAATCGTAAGAAATCTGTGCTGAGAAGTTGTTAATAGAAGTTGGTAATACTATCGAGGCACAGGAGTGGAAACGTCCAATTGCAGGAAGATAAAAAGGAGATGTTCCGCTACCGAGTCACTGACCCGATACTGGAGGTCCCATAGGGTTAACAACGACCTAAAATGATTCAAATCTACAGACATTAAAAACAAGGTTACTATCAACAGTTTTGATAAGATAAGCCAAAGAGGAAAGCATAATAAACCTCTGGTTAAATAATTAAAACTAAAAAACAAAAAAGTAGCGATATTTACAGGTCATTGATATATGAACGGCGTTTTTCACTGCGTCATACAAGCAGATCCAGTGAGTAGCCGAACTCTGAGACCTGATCGCTAATTAAATTAAAGTAACATTAGTCAAAAACTGTAGGATGAGTTGGTCACAATAATTTAGGGTAAATAGTAGAGCTTAACTAATATTTAAAAAAAAAAAATTGGCAAGCATCTCCCCTGGCTCCACCACTTCTTAGCAGGTCTACAGTGGTGGCACACAGCAAACAATAAAAAAGAAAAGTACAGGAAGAGTCTTTGTGACTCCTGCACATAGCGAAGACCTTCCCAATCCCACCTCTCTCTGATGCAGGGGTGGGGGGGGGGGGCTTTGAAGCATGCAGGAGTCACAAAGATTCATGTGCTTTTTGTGTTTTAATTGCTGCCATTGCTGCAGATGTTGGGAGATGTGGTGGCGGTGGTAGTGATAGTCCCTGGGGGAGTGTTATGACAGGAATGAGACAGAAGGTGGACATAGGATAGGAGGGCAAAGGGTTGATGCTGGACATGGGGTAGGGGGAAATGGAGTTTGGTGGGTAGATGCTGGACAGGGTGGATGCTGGACATGAAGCAGATACTATACATGAAGAGGGTATAGAAGATGGACACAGGGTGGGCGGGGTGAAGGACAGATTCTGGACATGGTGTATGGCAGAGGTACTCAAATCCAGTCCTGGAGGGCCGCCAACCAGTCAGGTTTTTGGGATATCCCTAATGAATATGCATGAGATAGATTCAAATACAATGGAGGCAGTGCATGCAAATATATCTCATGCATATTCATTAGGGATATCCCAAAAAACTGACTGGTTGGCGGCCCTCCAGGACTGGATTTGAGTATCTCTGGTGTATGGACTATAGAGGATAGATGTTGGACAAGGGAGGATGGAGGCAGAGGATGGATGCAAGACATGGGGTTGAAGGGAAAGTGCAGACACAGGGTGGGTTGGGGTGGAGGAAAGATGCAGGACATGGGGTAAGGTGGCATAGGGGGATAGAGGGTAGATGCTGGACAGGAGTAGGTGGGAGTGGATGGTAGATTTTGGACGTGGCATAAGAGGACAGATGCTAAACATGGGGTAGGGGGATATAGATGATGGAGAGTAGATGCTGTACACAGGGTGGGTGTGGGTGGAGCACAGATGTTGGACTTAGAGTAGGAGAACAAGGGGCAGATGCTGTCACAGAGTTGAAGGGTACAGAATATAGAAGGCAGATGCTGGACATCGGATAGGAGGGCAGATGCTGGACATGAGTGGGGGGTATAGGGGATGGGGCAGATGCTGGACATGGAGGGGCAGGAGCAAATGGTGGACATAGGGGGTAGACGCAGAGGGCAGATCATGGGCATGGGGCATAAAGGTAGATAATGGATATGGGGTAGGGGAGAATTGGAGGATAAAGGGCAGAGGGCAGAGGCTGGACATGGGATGGATGGGTGGTGGGAGTCACAAAGCAGAGGCTAGACACTAAGTAGGGGGTATAGGGGGCATGGAGGGCAGATGCTGGACACAGGTTAGGCGTGCAAAAGCTAATGCTGGACATGGGGTAGGATGGTAGTGGGCAGACACTGGATATGGTGTAAAGGTATGAAGGGTAGATGCTAGACAGAGGGTGAGTGGTGGGGAGGGGGGGGGTTGAAAGCCAGATGCTGGACACAAGGATGGGGTACAGAGGGAAGATTCTGAACATGGGAGGGAGAGTTAGTTAAAGACTTGGGAAAAAAAAGGGCCCTGTTGAGGGTTGAAAAGTAGTATGTAGATGGAGTAAAAAGAGGGAGATTGAGGACTGGATAGTAAGGGGTAAAATCTGAGTTGATAGAGGCTCAGCTTTCTTCCATTTATTTTCTAAAAGTAAAAGGTCAATGTCAGAAATGGAAGGAAAAGAAGAAGATAGGAGGTGAGAGAAGCGCCAGTCAAGTTAAAAGAAGACAATGGAAAGCAGAAACCAGACACTGGTGTCAACACATTTAGAGAATAAAATGGCCAGAGAATAAAGATAGAAAAATCATTTTATTTTCAAATAAATTGAATATGGTAGTCTTTGGAATTTACATTTTCTTTCTTTTTGTTCTACATTGTGCAGAGGCATCTATATTTCTGTACAGCATGCAGAGTCTGGCATTTTGGAGTTTCAATTTAATATTTGTCTACATATTTCTAGTTTTAGTTTGTGGTTACTTATTCTATACCTCGTATTTGATAAGGGTCTGTTTATGCTCTGTATTTGTGACTGAGGCCAGGTCTCCTGTTCGGATGAAGTTTCTATTTAGGAGTCTGCACTTTTTTTAGTTTGTTCAGTTTTCTGAATAGGTTTATGGATGTTCTAGGGCCCACTGCAAAAAGTGCAGTTTCTATTAACAAAATAAAATTATTTCTAATAATTCAGTTAGTTCAAATCTTTTTATTAACAAAAACACCACCACCACTCCCAGTGTGCAGGCACTCTTATACATCACCGGAAGTATAAAAGAGTACAAAAAGCCATCTTTTACGTTTCTACATTTTCACCCCACCCATCCCCCCTCCCTCCCTTCGACCGTGTATATTTTATTTATTTATTTATTTAGACAGTTTTTTGTATACCGCCTTATCCTTCAATCAAAGCGGTCACAACACAATTGGGGGATACATTTAACACGCGGGGATATGAGACACATACACTAATACTTACATTCATTAATCAAAATCTTGCACACTCCTGGGGCAGCAAACAACCTCAAAGCAATAAACAATACACTGCTCCCCAAGCTCCTAATCTCACCTCCACCCATTATCAGTACCCCATCTAAGGAAGCTATCAAAAAAAAAAAAAAAAAAAAAGCAGAGGCCTAGGTGACTTGTCTCCCTTGAAACATAAAAAGAATAAGATCACCTCCACTCCTATATACATAGAAGGAAGCAGAGTCGTTCCCCAACAACACCCATCCAACATCTGTCAACAGCCAATCTGCACTCACAGTCATTCTCTGTGAACAAGCAGGAAGATGTCCTCACATATGGTTGACATCCCTGGTGGAGCCCCGCACAGGAACATTCCCCAGCTTCCATTGCAAGTTTCTGGAAGCCTCCATCGTGCATGTGTGCCTGCCTTCTTGCCTGCCATGGCGCCATCTTATCTCCAGTCTTTTTTTTCTGTGGAGCCCTAGGACGTGTTCCTGTTCGTTGCTGGAAAAAGTTGAGCATTTCGGGCTTTTCGGGGTTCTTTTTTTGTTTTTCTAGTGCCTACTACCTGTCGTCGGGTGCACAAGATCCTGCCAGCACTGAACTTCAAATTTTTTTCGAGTTCTGCATTTTGGGTTTTTTCTTTTTCCCCATGTGGGTTTTTGCTGACTGGAGACATTGAACCATTTGATTTGGCAGTGGCTGTTTTTCTGGTCATGTCTAAACCAACCAGCAGATTCAAGAAGTGCACTCGGAATGCATGTATCATCTTAATCACTGACTGTCATATTTGGTGCCTTCAGTGCCTTGGCCCTGACCACAAGCCCTCCTCCTGTTATCTCTGTTTGCAGATGACCAGGAAGGGCCTCATGAGCTGGGAGAAGCAGCATGAGTCCCCTCTTTGTGCTGTTGGACTTGGTGTTCTCGGCCTGGCATCGACATCAGTGTTGACACCCTCGAGGCCTTGGTATTGCATGGTGCCCATGCTCACTCGGATCCGAGGGGCAGCAGTTCCATGAAATGGAGACTCTCCATCGACCTCCAGTCAGAGCCACAGATCCGCCCCATTGACATTGAATGTGATGGCTGAGAACTAGGCCAAGGGCCACAAACATTGATACTGGAGCCCTTCTCAAAGCAGTGTCGAGGGCGATAGCCAGGAGTGACTTGCAAAGATTCCCCGGCGGGAGGAGTCGACTCCTAAAGCCATGGAGGGCCACTGGCAGTCTCCCGATGCCCTAACCATTGTGGAGTCCCGGGACAAATGCCAGAATCGGTGGCTGAAGTTGTTGTACCGGCTCCAATGACCTCAGAGACTGCAGTGCTAATGGAGCACCTTCAGGCCCTTGAAGTAGGAATGGCAGCTCTCTTGGCTGCACAGGCTCCGGTCCCCATTGCCCTTGGTGGCATCGCCACATGCCGTGCAGTTGATCCTCGAGACCCATGCACTCCCTGCTGAGGTGGGGATGTTGGGTCAGCAGTCGAAGTCCACACCGGTCCCAACTGCCATCCATTGTCTCGGGCTCTGATGCCCTGATGCCCTTTGGAGGACCACCATCTGTCCCATTGGTACCCGCCTTCTCTGTAGGAATGGTGGTGGTGCTGCTGAGGGAAGACCTGGTGCTATTTCAATTTCCTCTTAGAGTCAGACTCTGAGGGATGAGAGACAGAGGAGGAATCACCGGTCTCCAAGCAGGAGTCTCTGGACCTTCCCTCTGACCCATCTCCTCTGTATGAGAATCGGAAGTCATCTCCCCAGGAGGACATGTCCTTCCAGGACTTTGGGACATAGCGATGGCCATCCTGTTCTCCCTCAAGGCAGAAGACAAGTCAAGGGCAGCGGAGTTGGAGATATTTCAATACTTCTCAGCTCCCAAGGAGGCCGTCATGATGCCCTTGCAGAGGATCCTGCAGCCGCTACTGCTTAAGATGTGGGAAAACCCCCTAACAGTGCCAGCCATCAGCCGAAGATTCGATTCCATGTATCAGGTGCAGAAGGTCCCCAGCTTCAAGAAACCTCAGCTGTCCCATCACTTCTTGGTAGTGGAATCCATCATGAGATGGGTTAAGAGCTCGAAGACCTACTTATCAGCACCACTGTTCCCTCTAAGCTGTGCGCGCGCACACACCTCACCGAGCGAGCGCACATACTTTACAACAGAGCGCACAAAAATTACGGTTCTGATTCTGATAGAAAAAAACACAGATGTCTTAAAATGTAAAAGTTGTGATTGTAATTGCTAGAAATTTTCCGCTTCATTTAGTAATCATCTATTTTCATTTAATTAGATTAAAATCAATGTGGTGTACATACTGTATTCTGACCTGTAGTCAAATTTTAAAGTATATAACTCCGAGTGTCATTATGTGGCGCACAAAAATTTAACCTTCCTTCAAAAGCTGCACAGCTGATATTTTATGCGCACGCAGCCTACAGAAAATTAGAGGGAACATTGATCAGCACCACTCTCCTGATTGAGTCCAAATGGATGTAAACTGTTAAAATTATAAATAAACCGTTGTTCCAACTTAAGTAAAGTGAGGTTGATATCACCACCACGCCAGTGTGGTATAGCAGTTTTGATCACCAAAAACTTGAGATCGCTGACAGTATGTCCCTTCTCTACCCAATGTGAAACCAATGGTTTATCTGTAAGTTGTCTTTGAATATTGCTCCTATGTTCTATAATTTTAACAGTTTACATCCATTTGGACTCAATCAGGAGAGTGATCTTTCAGTCTTTTTACATTAATATTTTTCAGAATCATTCCCCTCATAACTATACTTTTATAAATATCAATTTTAATAATGGATTCATACTTGCACTGTTATTTAAGAACCTTTTGTATTTATTTATTTTATTACAATTTGTTCCATATTTTCTTGTACATAGGATTTAATATGGTTGTTAATCTTTCATTCATCATTCTCTTTGTTTCTTCTTATATTTATATATTCAATCATATATACATTTTTATATATTTTTACAGTCTTCCACTTTCAATTTCTTTTCTTTTTTAATGTATATTCAATTATCTTCAGCTTCATCACCAGCTTTACTACTTGCTCAGTTTATCATTTCATGATATTTTTTACAATGTTATCTGCATCTAATTTATTGTTCTTAACAGTCTTGACTATTTTATTTTATAGTTCATTTTTACACACACAGCAGAAACTGATACTCTATAACACACATTAGTTGATGATACAATTTCCCAAAACATACAAAATTTCTTTTTTATATAGTTGTTGCACTAACTCTCTCTAAGCTCCGCCCAATTGTGACGTCTTTCCTAAAAAAAGGCGCGAAACTTGGCGTCTATAAAATAACTGTCACACAGTTGTAGCTCCTGATGCTATTGTGTACAAGATTCGACACGTTGGTCTTTTGGAATCTTCCCATTTGGCTATATTCTATGTTTACATTTGCCCGCCTCAACAGTAAGTAAGATACATATTTATATCTTTGTTGTGGTTTCAGTTCGGGTCCTGCTGAGTCATCTTTCATTTCGCTTATATTATCCTTATCTTTTAGCTCAATACTTTCATTCCGTTCCGTATACTCCGATTCACTCTGTCCTATTTATCAGGTCATGGTCTTCACTCATGTGCTTACAATACGAGGTAAATCATTCACTCACTATCCACTACCCATGCCAATACTTTTCTTTATATCTATTCGTGAAAATCAGTTTAGCGATTAAATTTTATGCATTAGCATATAGAAGACCTCCATGTGTACATTCCTTTGTTTGCCAATGTATACACCACGGCAATATATGTCATTATGCTAGTTTACTGTTCTAACTTATACTAAACATTCAGCATTTCAATGACATCTTGTATGGTTTAATTATTTCGCGATAATCTCTTCTTCCTTAGGATTTTCCCCTCCGCAGTGAAAGCGCATTGATACCATCTAACTCCCCCTGTCCTTTTACGAATTATAAAGTTGTTGACTCACTACATTTTAGCAGTTTATTTCATTATGCTCTGTAGTTTCCCTTGCAGCTTCAATCGACATAATATATGAATGCTTTTTATGGATCGGTTTATTTATAGTTCTCTTTGATTAATATTGTTTTCATTTATTCATGTTTTTATTATATTATAGTCCACTCTAATTTATTATTATATTACATACAACATTTTTACTTAGTTCATCATGAGACTATATCTTGTTAGGTAGGGATATTCTTCAATAAAGCTTTTTGGTTAAATGTCAACTGCATTTAATAAATACGCGTAGAATCAATTCAACCTATATTGATGTAACTAGCATATAGAACACTTCCTCATGCATACCCTTTAACTCACAAGCACATACAATAATAGAATATGTCGCTATGGTAATTTACTGCTTTAAACTCATTTCCCACATTCAGCACTTTTACCCTTTGACAGAATATATTTCCCCTCCGTGCTTCCCTCTCATGGTGATACTTCCATTTTGATCATTGCAATCCCTCCTTCCTCCCTAGTGTTAACACAAGACTTATATTCACCATATATTCGCAGCTGATTATACCATTATCTTGGTCCTCTTTGCAGAATACATGTTCTGTTTATAGATTCATTCATGTAGAGGTCTTCTCTTTCTTTTAAATTTTACATTTAATATTAATATATATATATATTTATTATCATTTTATTATTTCTCTGTATTCATTGTTGTATTTTTTATAATACATATTTTTAAGTATATTTTTAAATATATTTTTAATATATTATTGTTATACAAGCATTTTATTTTGATGGTACGTTTTAAGTTTATCCAACATCTCACGATTCACAAACTTAGAATTAAGTATTCCAACATTCTCTTATTTATAGATATATTTATCATTATTATCAATATTTTTATCATTATTAATTTTATTACCCATTTTATCCATTTTTATGGATTACTTAATTATTTATTATTTTTGGTACATTTGATGTTTGGCTTTTCATGTATTATTTGGTCTAATGAGTGATTATATAGTTTTTCCTTTTATAGCTATTACATAGTGCTACGACTCAATTGTCCTTAAGAGACAACCTCATCAATTACGGCGCTATCAATACATAGTGCTTTTTTACCCAATTGTCTTTATGAGACATCTCAACCTGTACAACACTGGTATGTCACCATTTATTTTATTATATTTATTTATGTATATATATATTTTTTTATATATATTTTATATATATATTTTATATATTTATTTAATTGTTCATCATTATTATTTTGATTTTTATTTATTTGTTCAATACATATTTTTACTTCTGTTATTTATATGTATACATGTACAGAATTGTATTCATGTGGATTATCAACTAGTTCTAATTTAATTTGCTTTTCACAATATCTTAGTCCTCTGTCTCGGCCCTCGTTGTTTTAATTTATTCAGTAAGATGTAGTTCATTTGTTTTTAACTTTATTGCCATTATATATTTTGTTTTATTGATTTTTCACCCTCTGTTTGTTCCTCTGGTTGGTTTAAATGTTACATTTTTTCACACATAATATATTAGTCATTTTATTGTCTTAATATATTTTTCTATATATATATTTATTTATTTGTTCTTATTTATACCTCACATTATTTATTGGATTTGATGTTATATATGTCCATTATTATAACATTGTTTGTTTTATCCATGGTAGCTGTATGTCCCCCGAAGAAGGCGTAAGCCGAAACGCGTAGGGATATTCTTCAATAAAGCAGTCTGGTCCAAACCTACTTTCGTCTCTTGCTCCGTTTGTTCCCTTGTGCTTCTGCAAGAGTTACGCTCCTTCTCTGTATCTCAATGGCCAACTCAGCCAACAGGGCGACGACGTCTGCCTGGAGAAAGCCATGATGGTGTGGATCTAGAGGGTACTCTCTTGGGAAGAAGTGAGGTGGCAGCCGAGCAAAATGCAGCAGGTACCTGCTTTGGACAATCTGCAGCACCCAGGTGTCCATGGTGATGAGAGGCCACCTGTGTGCAAAGTGGATGAAGCAGACACGCCACATGAGGGGACACCCTGTCAGGATGCAAGTGATTGGCTACGCTCCTGAGGAACCAGTCAGAAACCCGTCCCTTGCTGCAGCTGGGGCCAGGGTTGGGCCTTCTGTGGCTTAGTGTGCCACTACTGGTGCAGGGCCTGTGCCTTTGGCTGAGCACTCTGAGGGCTCTGGTAGTACCAGCGCTTCTGTTCATAAAAGGATTTCTTCCCCTGGTATTTCTTTTTCAAAGAGTCAGCAGTCTTACGCAAGAGTCTGGAAATTGTAACCTGCTCCTTCTCAATCTCCAAAGAAGTTCTCCCCTTGGCAAGGCATGTCTGCCAGCTTGTCCTGGACCCACTGTTTCAGGAGTGAGGACTGAAACCAAGCAAGGCATCATGTCCACTGCCGCCACCTGGCCAATAGACTCAAATGTGTCATAGCAGGCACGGACCATGTACTTGGAGCAGTCCTTTCTATTGCCCACCAGTGCATGGAAGGAGTCAAAGCATTCCACTGGTATGAAGGAACTAAACTTGTTAACGTCCCCCATGATGTCCCTCAGGAACATACCCATGTACTGTAGAGCTGGTAGGAAAGAATGCGGGCAACCAGCATGGAGCCCTGAAAGCACCTCCTCCCAAAGCCATCAAGGGTCCTGGCCTCCTTAACTACAAGCTCTCTGCTGGATTCTAAATTTAACCAGAAAGCTCTCTTCTGTGTTTTAATTTGAAACTAAAAGTACTTTGCTGATGCTAGGCCCTGAGTGACTATGAAATTTAAACTACAGCTGGAATGGGGACAACAGCCTGGTACCTGTTAAAACAAATCAGAGAGATCTGCCAAAATTCCCAACTTTTCCTCAGAGAAAAAGCAGCTAGCCTCTTTTATGTGTGTTCTAACAGCTCTGTTCTAAGTAGTTCTGCTAGCTTGCTAAACAGCTATTATTTTACACCACTAAATTCTGATATTTTGTGTTTGAGGTACATCGTTTAATGCGTTCCCTTTGTAAAGTTACCTCATCAAAGCTGCTTCAAGAATATTAGTGTACTTTTAGTAGATATCCAAACCTGGAACTATTTAATTCCTAGATTTTCCCTACCAACACCTGAGAAATGCAGTGTCTTCACTGAAGGCTAGAGGGGAAGGAAAAAAAGCTATAGCACCAGAAAAATGCTTTGCTTAGTATAACATAGATTGCTTGGCTCAGGCATGGAGAAGGGTATGGTATTTTCACTTTGCCCAGCCAAATATGTAGCCCGAGTTTCATCCGTGTCCTGACAAATCATCCAGCCTTGCAGGACTTTGTTGGTTGCCTATATTAATGAGGCCAACCCACCTCCTTCTGCTAACATATCCAATAATAACACACCTCAAAAATCCCTAGCCGTCGCCCAAAATAAAGCCAGAACAGTTTTATGTTCACTGTTAGTATTTTCTAACAGTTCCCATTGATCTCATAGTAACCTTTTAAAGCCCTTGTCTCCATATGGGAAAAAAGGGGAAAAGCTAGTTCTAATCATTTAATGTTGGCGTAGGCGAGAAGCACAACTCTGTTTTATTTCTATTTTTGTTCCTTGGTAAACAAGCACCTTGCATGTTTTTTTCCAGAATATATAATCTCATGCAATACCATACCAGTCCACTGTGCACTGGCAGGCGTTGGTGTGTTGTATAGGAGAGTCCCAGGTCGTTTATGAATATGTTAAAAAGCAGTGGATCCAGCACAGATCCCTGGGGTTACTCCACTATTCACTTTCTCCATTGGGAAAATTGGCCATTTAGCCCTATCCTCTACTGTCTATCTTTTAACTAGTTCCTGATCCACAATAGTACACTGTCTCCTATCCCATGGAGCCTGGGCCTAAGCTGTTTTCTTTTTTCGTGGGTAACCTACTGCCTGATGCTCTGAGGAAGGGGGCCATCTCCTCTCTTCCTAGAACTCTGTGGAGCCTCCTCAATTTGGGTGCTTGCCAGCAGGGCTGGCCCGTCCATTGAGCAAGAATGTTTTTTGCACAGGGCCCCGCGCAAAGAACATTCTGCTTTTTTAAAAATTAAATTTAAAAAAAAAAAAAAAGCTGACTGCTGCTGCCGCCGCAGCAGCAGCAGAATGGAGCGTCCCACGGGGCCCCCTCTGCCCGGCTGAGCCCCTCTGCGACGGCTTTCAGATCTGCGAAGGGAGAGTGTCTCCCTCGCGTCTCTGTTAAGCCCACAGGGGCTGATGGGAAATTTCCCATCTGCCCCTGCAGGCTTAACAGAGACACGAGGGAGACACTCTCACTTCGCAGATCTGAAAGCCATCGCAGAGGGGCTCAGCCGGGCAGGGAGAGCTCAGCTGGGCAGAGGGGGCCCCGCGGGACACTCCATTCTGCCACTGCTGCGGCTGCAGCAGCAGCAGCAGCCAGCTTTCTTTTTTATTTTTTATATTTCCTGAGCCGAGGTGGGGGGGTGAGGACTGGTCATGGGCTATGGAGGGGGTTAGGACTTGACTTGAGGTGGGCTGTGGGTTGATGGGGGGGGGGGGGTTAGGACTGGTAATGGGCTATGGGGGGGGGGGCTAGGACTGGAAATGGGCTGATGGGGAGGGGTTAGGACTTGAGGTGGGCTGTTGAGGGGGGTTAGGACTGGTAATGGGCTGTTGGCTGTTGGGGGGGGGGGTTAGGACTGGTAATGGGCTATGGGGGGCTAGGACAGGAAATGGGCTGATGGGGAGGGGTTAGGACTTGAGGTGGGCTGTTGGGGGGGGGGTTAGGACTGGTAATGGGCTATGGGGGGTAGGACTGGTAATGGGCTGTGGGCTGATGGGGGGTTAGGACTGATAATGGGCTATGGGGGGAGGGGCTAGGACAGGAAATGGGCTGATGGGGAGGGGTTAGGACTTGAGGTGGGCTGATGGGGTTAGGACTGGTAATGGACTGTGGGCTGTTGGGGGGGGGTAGAACTGTTAATGGGCTATGAGAGGGGGATAAGACTGGTAATGGGCTGTTGGCTGAGGGGGCCTGTCTGGAAATGGGGTGTTGGGGGGTTAGGACTGGTAATGGGCTATGGGGGGGGGGTTAGGACTGGTAATGGACTATGGGGGGGCTAGGGCAGGAAATGGGCTGATGGGGAGCGGTTAGGACTTTAGGTGGGCTTTTGGCGGGGTTAGGACTGGTAATGGGCTATGGGGGGTTAAGACTGATAATGGGCTATGGGGGGAGGGGCTAGGACAGGAAATGGGCTGATGGGGAGGGGTTAGGACTTGAGGTGGGCTGATGGGGTTAGGACTGGTAATGGGCTGTGGGCTGATGGGGGGGTTAGGACTGGCAATGGGCTATGGCGGGCTGACTGGAAATGGGCTGATGGGGTTAGGACTGGAAGTGGGCTGATGGGGGGTTAGGACTGGTAATGGGTTATAGGGGGGGGCTTAAACTGAAAATGGGGTGATGGGGGTTAGGACTGGAAGTGGGTTGATGGGGGCTAGGACTGGTAATGGGTTGATGCGGGGCTAGGACTGGTACTGGGTTGGGGGGTGGCTAGGACTGGAAATGGGCTGAGTGGAAGGGGAGGCTTGAACTGCAAATAGCTGATGGGGACGGGGACTTGGAATGGAAATGGGCTGAGTGGAAGGGGGGGGGCTTGACCTGCAAATAGCTGATGGGGAGCGGGCTTGGAATGGAAATGGGCTGTGAGGGAAGGGAGCTAGGACTGGAAATGGGCTGATGGAGCAGCTAGGATAGGACTGGAAATGGGCTGTTGGGGGGAGCTAAGATTGGAAATGGGCTGTGGTGGGGGCTTGGATTGAAATGGACTCATGGAGGGGCTAGAACTGGAAGTAGGCTCATGGGGGGGCTTGGACTGGAATTTGGCTGAGTGGAGGGGAGCTAGGATTTGACATGGGCTGATGGTGGCGCTAGGAAATGACTAGAAATGGGCTGATGGGGGGGCTAGGATTGGAAATGAGCTGATGAAGGGACTCGGATAGGACTGGAAATGGATGGGGGAGCTAGGACTGGAAATGGGCTGATGCAGGGACTAGAAGGGAATGGATGCTGGGTGTGGCTGGAACTAGAAGGGAGCTGATGGGGGAGGATTAGAATGGGATGGGGCTGGGAGAGTAAAATGGAGAGGGGAAAATATTTTGTGTGGGAGGGATGAAAAATCTACAATTGGCTGGGTATTGGGAGAGTAAGTGGGGATTGAGGATGGAGGGGTAAAATTTGAGTGGATGAAGTAGGAATGAGGAAAGAGCAAAAGGAGAAAGATTAGTATGTTAAAGCAGATGTAGAGAGAGAGAGAGAATGGAAAAAAACTAGAAGAGAGAAGAAAAGACAAATGGACAGCAGACGATGGAGAGTTAACAGAAAACATGAAGAAACCAGAAGAAAGTGGCTGGAGCAATTGCAACTGAAAAAAAATGCACAAAAAGGTAGAAAGATATCTCTTTATTTTGAATTTATTAACTGAAATATGAAAGCTCTGGGAAATGTGCATCATTAACGTCTGCGCTTTGTTTGGTACAAGAGGAAATTAATTTATAGTTTTATTTCTACAGTGTTGTTGTACATTTCAAGTTTGACTTTTGGGGTTCCCAGTTTAATTATTGCCTTCTTGTTTCTAAATTGTGATTCCTTGTTTGGTGATGGTCTATGTTCTGCATGTGTAACTGAGCTGAGGTATTCTGTTTATGTAATTCCTATTTGACATTTCCACTTGTTCTCTTTCCCCAGTATTCTCTGAAATGTATTGGTTTAATATTTGCAGTGTTTCCTTTTGATAGGTAGGGTATGGTGCTTTGTGAGTCCTGGTAATGCTGTCAGGATACAGAGGGTTTGCTATGGGTTCTAATTGGGCTGCGTTTGTAGTAGTTCCTAATGTGCCTGGCGGTTGGCACTGGAATATAGTAATGTAGAAATCTTTTAGTCTTTCTTTATCCATACACTCATTAAGAGACATGTTGACTAAATGTTAGTGTATGGTAACATTATGCAAATATTTATGCAAAATAAGGCCACTTATGCAAATGAGGCCCTGCACTGAGTCTCCGCCCATGGCCCTGCACCCCCCTTGGGCTGCCCCTGCTTGCCAGGGTTGGTCCTACTGGGTGTTCACGAGTGCAGCAGTTAAGAGAGGCAGCTGTCAGATTAAAAGAATAAGTCCTGTTAGTCAATGGCATATACATATCTCCAGGAACAAGCAGGAATAAGTCATCACATATGGGTACGTCGGTACCGACGGAGCCCGCGCGGGAAAGCTCCCCAGCTTTTCAGATTAAAAGCTTTTGGGGCCTCCCACTGCACATGCGCGCTGCCTTCCCGCCTTCCTGACCAGCTC
Source organism: Ichthyophis bannanicus (assembly GCA_033557465.1). Classification (NCBI taxonomy): domain Eukaryota; kingdom Metazoa; phylum Chordata; class Amphibia; order Gymnophiona; family Ichthyophiidae; genus Ichthyophis; species Ichthyophis bannanicus. The sequence goes on from CM066031.1 coordinate 1,369,549,393, forward strand.
TCGTCAGTTTCTTTTTTTCCGTGGAGCCAGCAGGTCGTGTTCCTGTCACCGCTGAAGAAATTGTTAATTTTATTGTTTTCTTTAGACCGCGTACCTGCCTTCCCCATTCTGAAACCGGTACTGCCGGTCTCTCTTTCTTTCTTTTGAAAAAAAAAAATATATTTTTTTTTCTTTTCTTCAGCACAGCTTGGTACTTTGTTAGGCCTTCAGGCCTACACAAATTCTCCTCATGGAGAAGCCAGTTCCTGGTTTTAAAAAGTGTACCAAGTGCAGTGCTGTCATTCCTCTTACAGACACCCATGAATGGTGTCTTAAATGTTTAGGACCTGACCATTCCATACCGGACTGCCCATCCTGCTCCCAGATGTCGAAACGTGGATTGCAGAACCGGGCCAACAAGTTCCATGTGCTGTTTCCTTCAGAAGCATCACAGTCATCCAGGTCTTCCTCTCCGGATGGATCTCAGGTAACCAAAACTCCAGTGGGCAAATCCTCTAAAAGCAAATCTCTTTCTAAAGATCGAGAGGCTCTCAATTCTGAGTTCGAGGATTCTGCCCAGGCCAAAAAACCCCGGCGGGAGGCTCCGGCCTCCAAAGCAATCATGGGGTCACAGGTTGACATCGATGGCGCGGCCTCGACAGATCACCTGTTGTACTGCTCTGGGGTACCGGCCCATACCGGTACCGACATCCAGGCAGCAGTGGCGTCTATGGGCAATACTGTCCAAGTCATGCAGCAGGCCATTCTGGCTTTTATTAATGCTGCTACGCCCTCGGTACCGCAGCCAGCGGTACCGGGTCCGGTTCCGGTAATGGCTTCCATACCGGAACCGAGGCCATCGTCTTCCAAACGCAGATCGGTTCCGCATGCCGGATCCGGGCTTTTGCCCGGTACCGATCCCATACCCGGTACGCCCGATGTCGATACCGAACGGTATGCGTATCGTGCGTTGGAAGCACATAGAGGATACTCTGCTTCTTCAGAGGATTTTAACTCCTCTGATGATTCTGATGAGTTCTCCCTTGATCTTCCTGAGGAGCCTTCTTCTCCTAACAGGAGAATGTCTCCACCAGAGGATTTGTCCTTTCAGGACTTCATCATAGAAATGGCTAAAGGTCTTTCTATTGCTTCATCCTCTGAAAAGGAACCCAGATCAAAGAAACTGGATATTTTAGGATACTCTAAGTCTCCTAAAGAGGCAGTCACCCTGCCTATCCATGAAATCCTTCAAGAACACTTGATGGACTTATGGGAGGCTCCTCTAACATTGTCTCCTTCTCGCAGGTTGGACACCATGTACCGTGTCCCCCCTTCTCCTGGTTTCCAAAAAACTCAGTTGCCTCACCATTCTATTGTGGTGAAGTCTGCAATGAAGAAGATAAAGAGTACCAAAAGGCACTCTTCTACTCCTCCAGGGCGAGAATGTAAGACTCTAGACTCTTTTGGCAGGAAAATTTTCCAGGCTACTATGCTTATAGCCAGGATTAATTCCTATAGTCTTTACATGGGCATGTTTCTCAGTGAAATCGCTCTAAAGGTTCGGCATTTTGCCCCTTTATCCCCGAGGATAAGAGGGAGCAGTTCATTTCCTTAGTGAAACACCTTTTGGATATTTCAAAGTTCTCCAACAGGGCAGCTTTTGATTCCTTTGAGGGTGCTGGTAGGGCTTCGGGCATTGCTATAGCAGCCCGACGTCTTGCTTGGCTCCAGGCTTCTGATCTAGAACCTTGGGTCCTAGATGGCTTACGAAATCTGCCCTGTACAGGTGAGAACTTATTTGGTGAGGAGTGGCAAATTAAGGCCACTCAAATGGACGCAGAAAATGCCACCTTAGATAGACTTTCTAAGTCTACCTCCACTCCTGCCAAGAAGAAGTCTTTTAAGAGGCCTTATTACAAGAAGTCCAGATTTTCCACAAATACTGGCCAACAATCCTCTCAGCCTCGTTTTGCTGCTAAACGTCAGCAACCTAAACAGGCAAGGTCAAAGCCTGCGGCGTCTGCTACGCCTCAGCAGGCTCCACCCCCTCAGGGGTTTTGACTTGCCCCTAGAGAACTTAACTTTTCTGGCTCTAGAACAACCAGAGCCCCTCACCATACCCGGAAGGTTAGCTCACTTTGCTCCCAGATGGGAGCAAATTACATCAGAGCAATGGACCCTCTCTATCATCAGAGAGGGTTACAAACTCCATTTTTCCGACCTTCCTCCTTATACTATGGTGAGGCAGTTCAATTCTCCCCCATCTCTCCTGGCCCTCTTGGGTCAGGAAGTCTCCTCCCTCCTTGCCCAGGGGGCAATAGAGGAGGTCCCTCTTCTTCAACAGGGGACGGGATTCTACTCCCCTTATTTTCTAATACCAAAGAAGACAGAGGGCTTCAGACCAATTCTGGATCTGAGAGAATTGAACAAATTTCTTTCAAGGAGAAATTCAAAATGCTTTCTCTGGGCATTCTCCTTCCATACCTTCAGAGTCAGGATTGGCTTTGTTCTCTAGACCTAAAGGATGCGTATACACACATACTCATCCACCCATCCCACAGAAAATACCTTCGATTTCTGTTTCAGGGAAAACATTTCCAGTACAGAGTACTCCCCTTCGGTCTAGCCTCTGCTCCAAGAGTGTTCACCAACTGCATGGCAGTCGTAGCTGCCTTTCTAAGAGGCCTGGGAATTTTCATATTCCCATACCTGGACGACTGGCTCATCCGAGCTCCCTCTCAGTCCCAGGCCCAAATTTCCCTGGACCGCACAAGGCGTCTTCTGCAGTATCTAGGACTGGTAGTAAACCTTCCCAAGTCTCAACTAATCCCTACTCAGTCTCTCGAGTTCATAGGGGCCCAGTTAGACACCATCACTGCAAGGGCCTATAAATAAGAGGTCTATAAATTAATGAATGGAGTGGAACGGATAAACGTGGATCAATTGTTTACGCTAGCAGAATATAGAAAGACTAGGGGACATGTAATGAAACTACAGGGTAAACTATTTAAGACAAATAAGAGAAAATATTTTTTCACTCAACGTGTAATCAAACTCTGGAATCTGTTACCGGAGGATGTAGTAAGGGCTGTTAGTATAGCTGGGTTTAAAAAAGGTTTGGACAAGTTCCTGGAGGAAAGGTCCATAAACCACTATTAAAAAGGGACCCAGGATATCAATGCTTGACCCAGTATAAGCATTGTGGAACCTGTGGTCTTTTGGGGATATTGCTAGGTGTGTAGGACCTAGATTGGCCACTGTTGGAAACAGGATACTGGGCTTGATGGACCTCGGTCTGACCCAGTATGGCATGTCTTATGTTCTTATGTTCTTAGGGCCCAACGCCTGCTGAGTTTGGCCTCCCAAGCTCAGTCCAGCAGTCATTTGACAGCCCGGGAAATGCTGCGACTTCTGGGCCACATGGCCTCCACGGTACATGTGGTGCCCTACGCTCGTCTGCATATGAGAGCAGCTCAATGGACCTTGGCCACCCAGTGGACTCAAGCATCTGGAGCGCTCTCCGACCAAATACTCACCTCAAGCCGTCTATTTTGGTCCCTCCAATGGTGGACATCCACCAAGAATCTGTTGTTGGGGGCCCCCTTCCAACCTTTGTTGCCCCAAGCAACCCTCACAACAGATGCCTCCCAGACAGGGTGGGGAGCTCATCTTCAGAACCTCTCCACTCAGGGCACTTGGTCTCCACAGGAGGCCACCCTTCATATCAACCTCCTGGAACTGCGAGCAATTTACCTTGCCCTCAAGGTCTTCTATACCCTCCTTGTCAAGCTGACTGTCCTAGTTCAGACAGACAATCAGGTAGCCATGTTCTATATAAACAAACAAGGAGGGACAGGCTCTCTGTCGCTTTGCAACGAAGCTCTCAGATTATGGGCCTTCGCCAGAGAGCATCAAATTCACCTTCTTGCAGTGTATCTTCCAGGAGTTCAAAACTCTTGTGCAGACAGACTCAGTCGAGTTCTGCTTCCACACGAATGGTCCCTACATATGGACCAGATACGCAGAATCTTTCAGGAATGGGGGACCCCGGACATAGACCTCTTTGCAAGTCCGTGGAATGCCAAACTTCCCCGGTTCTGTTCCAGAACTCAGTGTCAGGGAGCTCAGGCCCACGATGCCTTCCTCCTGCATTGGGGTCAGGAATTCCTCTATGCCTTTCCACCCATTCCTCTAATATCCAAGACTCTGTTCAAGCTCCAGAGGGATCACGGGACTATGATCCTCATAGCTCCCCGCTGGCCACGCCAGGTGTGGTTCCCTCTACTTCTGCATCTCTCCCAGGGATCCTCCCTGGACCTGGGAGCTGCGCCAGACCTTCTGTCTCAGGAGGAGGGGACTTTGTGGCACCCAAACCCCAAATCCCTACATCTCAGAGCTTGGTTACTGAAGGCCTAAGTCTTCAAGACTTTAATCTTTCTCAACCTGTGACAGATATCCTTCATGCCTCTAGGAAACCTTCCACGAGGCGTTCTTATGCTTTCAAATGGAAACGTTTTTCCATTTGGTGTGCTCAGCAGGGTCTTGACCCTCTAGCACTTCCTTTGAATTCCCTCTTGGACTATCTCCTGCATCTTTCAAATGCAGGCCTTAAGACGAATTCAGTAAGGGTCCATTTGAGTGCTATTGCAGCATCCTTAAAACCTATAAATGGACAACCTGTCTCCTCTCATCCTCTTGTTGCACGTTTCATGAGAGGCCTGACTCTAACTAAACCTCCCATCCGACCTCCTCCGGTAGCATGGGATTTGAACCTAGTTCTAGGTCAGCTTATGAAGCCACCTTTTGAGCCTTTGGACTCTACCTCCTTCAAATTTCTTTCCTGGAAGGTTGTTTTCCTTATTGCAGTCACTTCGGCTCGCCGCATCAGTGAACTGCAGGCTTTAGTGGCTCATCCACCTTATACTAGGTTTCATCATGATAAGGTGGTCCTTAGGACGAATCCCCACTTTATGCCCAAAGTGGTCTCGCCTTTTCATCTTAATCAAGAGGTATATCTACCTGTCTTTTTCCCGGCTCCTCATGCATCCAGTGCAGAGAGGAACCTTCATACTCTGGATTGTAAAAGAGCTCTTGCCTTTTACCTCAACAGGACTCAAGCACATCGAAAGTCTTCCCAACTTTTCGTGGCTTTTGATCCTTCTCATTTGGGACTTCCAGTCACCAAGCGTACACTTTCCAATTGGATCGCTCAGTGTATTTCTTTTGCTTACCAGAGTAAGAACATTTCTCTGGAGGGCCATGTCACAGCTCACAATGTGAGAGCCATGGCCACTTCTATGGCTCATCTTCACTCTGTGTCCATAGATCAGATCTGTTGAGCAGCCACTTGGGCCTCGGTTCATACCTTCACAGCCCATTACTGCTTGGACAAGGACTCCCGCCGGGATGCCTTGTTTGGTCAGGCTGTCCTCAAACACCTGTTCCATACTTAAACAACTCCTGCCCACCTTCCCTGGATGGATGCCTGAGATCCATGCGAAGATGGTTTACCCTTGGAGGGGGATCTCCCAGGCATCTTAGCTAGGGAGTCCCCATATGTGATGACTTATTCCTGCTTGTTCCTGGAGATAGCACAGTTACTTACCTGTAACAGGTGATCTCTGGGAACAGCAGGAATTAGTCATCACAACCCACCCACCTCCCGTAGGAGTTGTATCTCTATCTATCTATCTTCCTGTCCTCTCTCTCTATTGTCTCAGCTTTAAACTCGAACTGACGAGAGCTGGTCAGGAAGGCGGGAAGGCAGCGCGCATGTGCAGTGGGAGGCCCCAAAAGCTTTTAATCTGAAAAGCTGGGGAGCTTTCCCGCGCGGGCTCCGTCGGTACCGACGTACCCATATGTGATGACTAATTCCTGCTGTTCCCAGAGATCACCTGTTACAGGTCAGTAACTGTGCTTTACCTGTAGGGAGAGTGTGCACACCTATACAGAACAACCTTAAACAGCTGAAAGTATGTTATTCAATGATGCATTTTTACAGAAGTGTTGGTGAAAGTTTGGTGTTGGGATGGGATAATCATGAGTATTGAATTTTATTAAATAAAATCTTAAGTAAGCCTAACTTAAGGCTGGAATTTTACATAAGGCGCCTAATATACTTGCTTCACCCCTGGTGGGGTGTGCCACATTATCTGTTGGCTCTAGGCAGCAGAAAGCTTTGAGCTGTCCCTGGTGTTAAACATAGCAGCATTAATAGGTCTCACATCAACAGCTAGCTCTTTTTCACGGAATTGCCGTTGCTGTACGAACAGAGAGAGCTTAGAGACCGCCGTACGGTCAGAGCTGCCGACACAGGTCCGCCCTCTACCTTCACAGAGGACTTGCTTGCATCCAGCACAGCGTGGCGCTGCGAGCCCGGGAGTGAGCCGGATGGGAGGAGGGGCGCGGTGTTGTTAAGCTGCTCGTGCCACGGTCACCGCTTCGCTGGCTCGCTGTGACGGGCGCGCGCCCTACTCGCTCTCTCATTGTGACGGGAGAACGGCGGCTGTGCTCGCGCCCTGCTCGCTCTCTCATTGTGACGAGGGAACGGCGGCTGCACTCACGCCCAACTTCTCTCATTGTGACTGCTCAACGGTGGCGAGGGGGGGATCCCGGGGGATGCTGCCGCCGTCTAGCAGCTACCGGAGCCCGTGGGGGAGGATGCCTGCGCTGCGGGGAGTGTCGGCGGGGCGCTGAGGACCGGCTGCCAGGCTCTCGCCATGGCGCACACTGCCCGAGCGCTTCGCGACGCTGAAAGGGCGGCGACGGCGGCTCTGGCTGCCGGCTCGGACTCTGTGGCCAGCGGAAAGGACGAGGAAGAAGAAACGGGGGTCCCGGGAGAGGACTCGCTCTCTCTGGAAGAGATTCTGCGTCTGTACAACCAGCCCATCAACGAGGAGCAGGCTTGGGCTGTGTGCTACCAATGTTGCGGAGCAATGAACGCCCGCGGGGGGCAGCAGCGGGGCGAGAGGCTGGTGGGAGCGGCCGACATCCGCATCCTACGGGATGGCAGCGTCAGCACCGGAGCCTCCGCCGCAGGTGAGTTGCCTGCTTGTACGTATATAAATGTGCGCGTTCTGGTAGGCAGAGCTTATGTTCCCTAAATGCTGAAGATTCTTATGGTTTTCACCATTCGTTTGTTTGTATATGTTCTGTAGGTAAATACAATATATCTGCACTGTCCTCCTCCCTAGAATAAATAAAATCGACGCCCTGCAACATTGTTAATGGCAAAAGGCTTTAGCATGAATCACTGGAGTGGTTGCGGTGGATCCCATCAGGATGTCCATCCGCCTGCTTTTAGGTTGGGATGGAGGGACCTCCCGGTGGTGGGGTTGCGGGATAATGGGATCATCGGGGGATGAAAGGAGTCTCCAGAAGGGAACGTTGGGGTAGCTGCTGGCGATCTTATGCGATGAAACATAGTAACATAGTATATAACGGCAGATAAAGAGCAGTATGGTCCATTTAGTCCGCCCAGCAAGGTGGCAAGAGGAACGGTACTTTTTGGTTCCTATCTTCTGCGGCTCGGAATCGGTTCAGTTCTTTTCTCTTAAAGCTGACCGGTGGGGAACGGGGCAAAGTACATAGATGCAGACTTGCAGAGAAGTCCGTCAAATGCAAGTAAGCAGTATCTCTGAGATGAGTGGATGTATACAAAAGAATATCCTTGAGGTTTTAAGGAGAAGCGGGCTATAAATAAATTGAAAAACCCGCGATAACAGAATTTTACAGTGGGAAGTACAGGGCGTATGGAGGATGGCAGGGCAAAGGTAAACGATACAAAATAGATAGGCTGTGTGATCTTTTTTGCAGTCATGTTTCTGTTATGTTTCTATCTAGCCTGCCCTTCCATATCAACTATAAAGCCCCCTTTTTTTCCTTTAGAGATTTTCTGTGTATGTCCCATGGTTTTTTGATTACAGATATTGGCCTCATCTCCACTGGAAGACTATTCCATGCACTCTTTCTTTCCATAAAGAAATATTTCTGCATATCACTCCTGAGTCTACCTCCTTTCACTCTCATCCTATGTCCCCTCTTAGCAGAGCTTGCTTTCAATCAAAAGAGGCTCTCTTGCATTTATGCTGCGGAGGTAGATGTAGGCACCAGGAGCGGCCCAAGGGTGGTGTGGGGCCTCATTTGCATATCCATAGGACCTCATTTGCATACATTTTATTTATTTTAAAATGTATATGTTGCCCACCTAAAATTTTAGACGGTTTTCAAAGGAGCCCTTCACAAGCCTCTTTTATTCTCTCGGCAATGACTTAGGGCCATGTTTACAAAATATTAATGTGCATAAAGTGCCACTGTGCCAATATAAATAAATAGGTGTTCTGCACTTGATGCACATTAACATTTTTAAATGTGTATTAACTTTTAGCAAACACGCTTCTTAATGGGTGTCTGAATACCATTTGCATGGGCAGTGAGGATAAAGAAAGACTACCAGATTTTTACATTACTGTACTCCAGGGCCAACTGTCAGGCACATTAGGAAGTGCTATAAACCCTGCCCATTTAGAAGCCATAGCAAACCCTCCGTATCATAACAGTACTACCAGGACTCACAAAGCACCACGCCCTACCTATCAAAAGGCACCACTGCAAATATTAAACCAATTTATTTCCTTCTGGGGAAAGAAAACAAGTGAGACTGTCACATAGAAACTACATGAACAGAATACTGCAGCTCGACCATTACCAAACATAGAACAAGGGATCAATTTAGAAATATGAAGACAATAATTCAACTGGGAACCCTAAAAGCCAAACTTGGAATGTACAACAACACTGAAGAAATAAAACTATAAATTAATTTCCTTTTATACTAAACAAAACGCCAAGACATTAGCGATGCACATTTCCCAGAGCTGACATATTCCAGTTACTTTTTTTATTTTAAATTTATTATTTTTCTACCTTTTGTTGTTTGGGCATTTTATTTTTCAGTCGCAATTGCTCCAGTTACTTCTGGTTTCTTCATGTTTTTTGCTAACTCTCCATTGTCTGCTGTCCATTTGTCCTTTTCTTCTCTCCTAGTTTTTTTTCAGTCTCTCCCTACATCAGCTCTAACATACTGATCTTTCCTCCATTTCTTTCTTTATTCCTTTTTTACCCACTCAAATTCCACCCCTCCATCCTCAATCCCCCCTTACTCTCCCAATACCCGGCCAATTGTAGATTTTTCTTACTGCTCACACAAAATATCTTTTCCCCTCTCCATCCTCACTTCCTCAGCTTCTATTCTCTCACCTGTCCCATCCCCTTCCAGTCCTCCCTCAACATCAGCTCCTTTCTAATTCCATCATCCACTCTTTTTCAGTTCCATTCTCCCATCCCTCCTGCTTCATCCCATTTGCAGTCCTAGCCCTCAGTTTTCTTCCAGGGACAGCAGCTCTCTCCTCCCCCCCATCAGTCCATTTTCAGTGCTAGCCCCCCCCCCCCATCAGCCCATTTCCAGTGCTCTAGTCCTCCTGATAAGCCCACTTCTAGTCCTGAAGCCAGGTGCCCTGGCACACTCTGCAGAGCCTCAAGAAAAAACAATATTTTCCTTCTTTCCTGTGGCTCTGTTAAAGTTGAGCCGGCCGGCATGCTGAGTGTTGGGAGATTAAATGGGGCATTCCTGACTCGCATGAGACGGGAAATGCCCCCATTTAATCTCCCGGCACTCAGTGCGCTGGCGGGCTCAACTTTAACAGAGCCATCGGAAAGAAGGAAAACTCTATTCTTTTCTCCAGCGGCTCTGCAGAGGTGTGCCGGGTTCAGGCCTCCCCGACTCCCTCTGAAGTCGGTCAGGCAGGTGCGGGGCCATGTGCGGGCAACATGTCTGCATAATGAATGGGGCCGGCCCTGGTAGGCACGTCTCTTTTTTGCTTGCTTAAAAAATGCAGTAGCAAATAGAGGTGTAACTTGGGACATGGGTAGTATAACTAGAATAAATTATTGACATTTATACATAAGTACATGCAGATTCATTAATTTGTGTGTTATTGCAGAGCTGATGCAAATTGTGTTGTCAATATACCTTTTAAAATCTGATTTCTTGTAAGGTCTTAAAAGATCAGTTTGTCTGTCTGCTTCTCCTCTAGATGTGCACCAAAAGTAGTAGTAGTAATTTTTCTTTGACTTGGCAGTTTAATTCAATTTCTTTGGCTTTGTCTCATCCAGAAATGGCCTTTAGTGGGCTATGGTGCCAAGCATAGGTGTAGTTTGACTGCTTCATTTGGGGGGAGCAAAGGGTGAGGTGACATATTTTCATATTCATTACAGTTATCTCAAGAAAAACACTAGACCGATAGGAAGCCAGTATATCAAATAGGTGAGATATGAGCTGGCACCCCCAACATACTCAAGAGGTTCTCATTCATTGGCTTTGCTAAAAAAAAAACAAACAGGAAAGCAACATATTCCCAGGCTATATAATTAAAAGCAGCAAAACTTGTAGCTGTTAATTATTTAACCTGGCTCTCTAATATTAACCCCCCCGACACCTGTAAATATATATTCTGCAGAAAACAATGGAGATGTAGGGAACTCACACGCTAAGGGACAAAAAGAAAAAAAAGAGAGCCATAGTGCAGTTTCTAACGCCAAAAAAATCAGTTCTAAGTTGCACTATGGTTCTCTCTCTTTCTTTCTTTTTGAACATCTATTTTGCATTCAACAAAACCCCCTTCTCAAACAGTAGGTGCAGAGCAGAATTAGGATATTTCACCATAAAATCCAACATACAAGAAAAAGAAATCTGATTCTGGTGTCCTCTCATTAACAACCTCTCCAGTGCCAGGCAGATTGTGAACTAACACAAAACCCTACAAAGTCACTGAAGACCTAAAATGCAAATCTACCATACCATAACACCAGTTTCTAAAATTAACACAATAAGAGCCTACCCAGAAAAGAGCAGCACCATAAATATTGCAGTGGGCCTTAGAACATTCTTACACCTATATGGAAAACTGAACAAGCCAGATTACTACAGAACCTACATGGAAACACTAAACACCACTGTCCCTGGAAAGCACTGGGATCATGGCCCTAAGCGAATTACAGAGAACAAAGAGATTATGATCATCTGGGATCTTCCCATCGGATGTGACAAAACCCGACATAGTGGTAAAGGAGAAAAACATCAGAACGGCATTGATAATAGAGGTGTCGGTTCCCAGTGATTATTCTGTGACTTGTGTGGCAGGCAGAATATCTAAAGCACCAAGAAATGCAGTCAGAGACCAAGAAAATGTGGCAGAAAGATACAGAAATATTTCTCATTGTATTCAGATCACAGGCTTGATAAAGAAGAATTTCCAAGCACATCTTGACAAACTTACCTATACATGTTACATCGTACAAACTTCAGAAGGAGGCTCTCTTTAGCATGATGCAAATACTACGCCGAGCATTAGCAGTAAATTTAAGAGACTGAGATCATACTCCACATACCGTGGCTTAGAAGTGAGGTTTATGACTATCATGGTATGCACAAAACTAATCCATTTGGAGAAACTGCCCTGAGACAAATTACCATGCTAACAGAACACTTGGTCTCAGTCACACAAGTTAGACCTTCACCAAGTACAGAATAAACTATAACAAGCTTAAAGTATAAATATGTAGACAAATTTAAATTGAAACCCCCAAAAAACAGACTGTATGCAGTGCAACATAAGAAGAAATAGAGGAGGTGGGCAATACTTTACCTCATCTTTGCTGAACAGTTGCATGAGATGTACAGACCTCTATGATCCTACGTGCAGACGGTGCAGCCTCTCCCCAGAATCTTCCCCCCATTGATCTTAGTGCCTCTTGCTCAGAGGCTGTCGTGCCTGCATTTGGGATCAGAGAGAACTGTGTCTTATGTTAAAGCTCAGCAAACAAAAAGCAGCAGCTAACAGAGAGGTACAGATAGCGACGGGACTTTTATTTGTGCAGCTGTGCAGCCTATAACTGGTACCAAAATTCCAAATGTGCTGTGCCTCCATTGCAGGCCTTGGCAAATTTTGTGTGGATTTAGGAGCCAAGAAAAATTTAGAACCATTGCTTGTGAACTCCTGGAACCCCCTCCTCCCCACCATTGTCTCTTGTAGTCTCATGTTTTCAAGCCTCACAAGACAGCACCAGTGTTCCTATACTGCGCAACGTCTTTAGGTTGCAATACAGATAAGTTATAGCCTCCAATATTATGTGTGGTGCAATGGTAGTGTGTCTCTCTCTGCTTGGGATGTGGCGGTGGGTGTCTGTGTGTGGGTGGAGTGTGGGGCTGTGATGAAGGTGTGGAGGTGAGGTGACGTGTGGGTGGAGGTGAGGTGATGTGTGTGTGGTGTGGAGGTGTGAGGTGCCTGTGTGTGCTCTTTTTTTTTTTTTTTCTGGGGAGAAAGGAATGTCCCTTTTGGCAACACCTTGCACTTTTTCCTTGCTATCTAACCCCTCTCCTGCTGGCTGCTCTCCTCTGTTACCCTCCAGACTCTCTCCCCTTCACCATCCTCCCTAGCATTCCCATCCCCTGTCCTCAAATCCTCACCATCCTTCTTTTTTTTTTTTTTTAAATAGGCCCACTGCCCCTTTAAATTTTCCCTGCCTTTTCTACCTCACTTCCTCACCTCTCCCCCCCCCCCCCATCTTTTTTTTCTTGAAGGCTGCCTGATAATCCCATTCCCCACGGACAAAAAAAAGAAGAGTATGGCCCTGATTGCGGCAAAGACCCCACTAATTTGACCGCGGGAGCTTGAATCCCCGTGGGCAGAGAGAAGGGGGAGGCTGTGATTGCGACCTCACTATAGCCTGTCTGTTCGTGGGGGTCTGATCTTCCATGGGCAGACTGAAGGGGTCTTTCCTCTTCTTTTCTGCCTGACTGAATTGGATCCCCATGGACAGACAGAAGAGACCTTGACCGCAATCACGGCGGTGCTGTTCTTCTCTGCCCATGGGAGATGGGATCCCCGTGGGCAGACAAGGGATCACAGCCATCAGAGCTTCTCGTTTGGGGAGGTAATGCCCTCCCAAATTATGCCCATGGTACCAAGATCCAACATTGATAGCATCAGAACAACCATGCTGGGTCCATAGAGCCCGATACCTTGTCTCTGACAATGTCCAGTTTCTTGTCAGTAGCAAGGACCTTGAAGATGCTAATGAGTGGATCTATTTCTTGCTGCTCTCTCCTATTAAGCAAAGCATGGCAGTTCCAAGTCTAACAATTTTCCAAACCTTTTTATCTGACTATTCTGGTAACCAGTTCCACAAATGAACTTTTTTGTTCTAAATATGCTGCCAGTTAGTTTAAATCCCCCAGTCCTAGTCTTGTTTGAATTTAGGGGCATGTTTACTAAGCCCCCATGCTAGTAATGCGTGTTTGGGATGCATTACTAGTGTGGGGTACTGCACTAGATGCTGGGGGAGGGGGGGAGGGAGGGTGGTGGAGACAGTTCTCCTGAATTTAGCGCAGCTTGTGGCGTTAGTGTCGTGGGGAGCAACTACTGCTACCCATTGTGCTGGCGGTAGCTGCTGCAGCGTGGGCTTTCAGGGCCTGTGCTAGCGGTGCTGCGGTAGGAGTACCCATGCCCCGCCCAGGCACCACCCAAACGCATGCTGCCTAGGTAGCACAGCTCCAAAGATGCATGATAATCCCATGCTACCCAGGTGCCATGCTTTAGTAAACATACTTTAGCTTTTCTTTATAAAAGTATCATTCCAGCTCCTTTTATCATTTTGGTTGCCCTTCTCTGTACCTTTTCGTAAATGGGTTATGAAAAATGAGAATCTTGACGTAAATATTTTTAAAATTGTTTTTAAATATCGGAACACTTAGTATATGTTTTCCAGCTTCTTAAACATCAGTAATATGGCTTCAGAAGTATCCTACTGTAGTTCTGAATACTCTTAAAGTATGTATGCTTCAGCAGTGATGGTGGAATAATGGTCAGGACGCTCCTGTACTTCTATCCCTCTGGCCCTGAGACGCCCAAACTCTCTTTGTCCCTTGTTTTCTTCTATTAGCAGCTTCCATTTTTCTACTCTTCATTGGCATCACTTTTAGCTCCTTCATAACTTATATCAGTTTTTCAGCTCTCTCCTTTTCCTTTAATTTTTTTCTTTCATTTCCATTTTCTGTGCTGCTACTTCTTATTCTTCCCTCATTGCATCATCGTTACGCCTTTCTCATTATTATCCCTTGCCTCCACCGCCTCTCCATTTCTTTCTTGCCAAACATCCATTCCCCCTGCTTCCCCCCATCTTCCCATCTGTGTCTGGTAAGCTAACTGAGAAGAAGGAGCCTCTCCAGGGCTGTTGACCACTGTGCCAGCCCACAAACATTTTCAAAACTCACAAGTCCACAGTTTGTGGCTGCTGCTGGTCATTTGCATTGCAAGATCAGTGTAGTATCTGTGTTTTTTAGAAATCAGAATTGGGGCTTGAAAGCAAACTAAACAGACATTAACACAGACAGTGCAGCTTACTGTTAGGGTAGTTGCTGTCATGCATTCTTAATCGACTTGTGTGTGGGGTCTGGTCTTCCTGGCAGCTTGGTCATTCTGTTCCCGCCCTGGAGAACAAGCCGAACTTAATTAGTAAGAAGCACAAATAATTTCTGCCCACCCCTACTAGCCATTATAATCAGAAGCCAGGAAGTGCTGGCTTCTGAATATTATGAATGTTGAAAATGCTTGCATTATTGGTGAAGACAGTATACAGCAAGCTGCAGTCAAACATGCTCCTACTGCTTTTGCTAGACGCTGAATGGTGACGGTGTAGCCATCAGTATGGCACTATGGCAAGGCATACAGCATGGACAGCCTCTGGAGATCTGTGTTGTGGACTTGCACACTTAAGGGAACTTTTGCTAGGAGACTAGCACAGAAAAAAGTTAAGTACTAGAGGCTGGACCTCTGTCTGACCAATTCAGGGGACCATATAGGAAGCATAAAATAAATGAATTGTTATGCAAATCAGAATTAGAAGTCATCAAGCAAATAATTCTGCTCCAGAATTACTTACAAATAATTATGATCTGATTTCTCAGAAAATTATTCAGAATTTCCAGATGTCCACAGCTCGAAATGCTTGTTAACATAGCAAACAAATGATGAAAGTTTCTTCCATGTGCCATTTTGAGATTTCAGTAAGAAATTTAAAACTAATGGTTTCTCTAAAATTAAAATTCATGGTATGATTTACTTACCTTGCAGAAGCAATTTTAACTGGAATCTGTGTCAAACGTGGCTCTCCTTTGTTAAAACAATAGATTGGCATAATCTATGACTCATTTTACATAAGCACTTTTTTAATTTTATGACATTTCTTTTAATATGACTAGTTTTGTGTCCCTTATGTCTTCATAATTTGTTGAAGGAAAAAATATTTCAAAAATGTCTGTATACATCATGCACTATATTGCTATTCAGGTGGAATTGTTGGTTTCCTTTCTTCCTCTTTTTCTATTTTTCCCCCCTCAATTAAAAAATGATGAGAAATTTACATTTTTAGTTATTATTGCATACAAATTTCTGCATCAAAGTATGATATAAAATGTCATGAAATGTTTGCATTCCTTTCCACAAAACAAGGAAAGGTACAGTCAGGGAGATCGCTCTACACTCCATCAGAAGAAAACGAACAGTGCATGTGCACTGTCCTGCTCTCATGAAACATGCATTTAGAATGTCCTTGTTCTCCAAAAGTAGCACATATTTCCAAACTCTTTAAAATATGGAGAGTTAAATATTACAAAAATACAGATCATAAAATTAGTAAATGTTTATCTTCTTATATCAGAAAGAAAATGAGCGTGAAGTTTGCGTTCACTGAATGTGGTGAATATATATATTTAACATTAAAGAAGGTTGCTTTTAGACTAGAGTAGGCTCTGGCAATCATGAAATGTGGGGCTTTCTAAAGGACAGGACCTCCCAAACCTTTTTGGGGCACCTCACAGTTGGTTGGGTTTTCAGGATATCATAAGAACATAAGATATGCCATGCTGGGTCACACCAAAGGTCCATCTAACCCAGTATTATCTTTCCAACAGTGGCCAATCCAGGTCAAAGGTACTTGTCGGGTTCCTAAAAGACAGACAGATTCCATGCTGTTTATCCCAGGGGTAAGCAGTTGATTTTCTAAGTCCACTTTAATAATGGTTTCTAGGACTTTTCCTCCAGGAACTTGTCCAAACCTCTTTTAAACCCATCTGCATTTATAAATGTTACTACATCCTCGAGCAGGAAATTCCAGAGTTTGATTACACGTTGAGTGAAAAATTATTTTTCCAATTAGTCTTGAATGCACTACATTGTAGCTTCATTGCGTATCTTCTAGTCTTTCTACATTTTGAAGGAGTAAACCGATCTATGTTTACCTGTTCGCTCCACTCCACTTCTTTTTTTTATTGACCTTTATCATGTCTCCCCTTAGCTACCTCTTTCCAAACTGAAGAACTCTAACCCTTTAAGCCTTTCCTCATAGGGGTATCCATCCATCCCCTTTATCATTTTAGTTGCCCTTCCTTATGCCTTTCCTAATTCCGCTATTTCCTTTTTTTAGATATGGCGACCAGAACTGTATACAGTATTCAAGATGTGGTCGCACCATGTAGCGATAGAGAGGCCTTATAATATCCTTGGTTTTATTCTCCATTTCTTTTCTCATGATTCCTAGCATTTTATTTGCTTTCTTGGCTGCCGCCTCACACTGAACAGAGGGTTTCAACTATTATCCATGATGAGACACAAATCTCTTTCCGGGGTGTGATTCCTAATGTGGAACCTTTGCAGGGTGTAACTGTAGTTTGGGTTAATCTTCCCTAAGGGCATAACTTTGCACTTGTCAACATTAAATTTAATCTGCCATTTTCTCAAGATCCACTTGTGATTTTAACAGTTTTTAATAATTTTTTGTCATCTGCAAATTTGATAACCTCGCTCTTTCCATTTCCAGGTCATTTGTGAATCCTAAAAAGCAGCAGGCCCAGCACATCTCCCTGGAATACTCCACCATTCAACTTTTTCCATTGAGAAAATCGGCCATTTAGCCTACTCTCTGTTTTCTATCTTTCAACCAGTTCCCAAGCCACAGTAGTACACTACCTCCTGTTCCATGACTTTTTAATTTCCCCAAGAGTTTCTCATGAGGAACCTTGTTGCAAATCTTTTTGATATAGCGTTTATGGATTTTCAGAAAGACTTTAAGATTACAAGGAGTAGCAGTAGAATTTGAACCTTGGCTTCCTTAGGTATTGGTCCGCTGCTCCTAACCATTAGGCTGCTCCTCCATCCACAGTGAATATGCAGGAAATAAATATAAGAACATTAAGATATACCATACTGGGTCAGACCAAGGTCCATCAAGCCCAGTATCCTGTTTCCAACAGTGGCCAATCTAGGTCATACGTACCTAGCAGTTTCCCCAAAAGACACAGGTTCCACAATGCTTGTACAGGGTCAAGCATTGATATCCTGGGTCCCTTCTTAATAATGGTTTATGGACCTTTCCTCCAGGAACTTGTTCAAACCTTTTTTAAACCCATCTACACCAACAGCCTTTACTGCACTATTCCAAGAATTCCTCGGACCAGAAACAAGCACCCACCTTTGACTCCCTCCCAACCACCCTATTTCATCCCCCTGAACATATGTCCTATGTAACCATGTCTATGACTATGTCCCAATTAATTGTTAAAATCATTATTGTGGGCCACCTGGTGACGGCCCCAAACCCTTGTAATTGATTATTGTATGTTCCACCGCTTTGACCCGGTGAAAAGCGGGATATAAATACAGCTAAATAAATAAATAAATACTACATCCTCTGTTAACAAATTCCAGAGTTTGATTACACGTTGAGTGAAAAAATATTTTCTTTTATTAGTCTTAAATAGTTTACTCTGTAGCTTCATTGCATGTCCCCTAGTCTTTCTATATTCTGATAATGTAAACAATCGATCTACGTTTACCCGTTCCACTCCGTTCATTTATTTATAGACTTCTATCATATCTCCCCTCAGCCGTCTATTTTCCAGGTTAAAGAGCCCTAACCTTTTTAGCCTTTCTTCATAGAGGTATCCTTCCATCCCCTTTACCATTTTGGTGGCTCTTCTCTGAACCTTTTCTAATGCTATATCCTTTTTTAAGATACGGCGGCCAGAAATGCACACAATATTCAAGGTGTGGTCTCACCATGGAACGATATAGAGGCATTATTATATCTTTTGTTTTATTTTCCATTCCTTTCCTTATGATACCTAGCATTCTATTTGCTCTCTTGGCCGCCGCTGCACACTGGGCCGAGGGTTTTAACATGTTATCCACAATGATGCCTAAATCTTTTTCTTGGGTGGTGGTTCCTAATGTGGAACCTTGCATTGTGTAACCATAGTTTGGGTTGTTCTTCCCTAGGTGCATAACTTTGCACTTGTCCATATTTAAAGTTCATCTGCCATTTTGATGCCCAGTCTTCCAATTTATCAAGATCCTCTTGCAGTTTTCCACAATCCTCTTGGGTTTTCATTAATTTTAAATAGTTTTGTGTCATCTGCAAATTTGATAACCTCACTCGTTATTCCCTTTTCCAGGTCATTTATGAATATGTCAAAAAGCAGCGGACCCAGCACAGATCCCTGGGGTACACCACTATTCACCTTTCTCCATTGGGAAAATTGGCCATTTAGCCCTACCCTCTGCTTTCTATCTTTAACCAGTTCCTGATCCACAATAGTACACTACCTCCTATCCCATGACTCTTTAGTTTTGCCAAAAGTCTCTGATGAGGGACCTTGTCAAAGGCTTTCTGAAAGTCCAGATACACTATATCAACCAATTCACCTTTGTCCACCTGTTTATTCACACCTTCAAAAAAAATAACAGATTAGTAAAATAAGATCTTCCTTGTCTAAAGCCATGTTGGCTGTCTCCCATTAGGCCATGACTATCTACCTGCTGAGCAATTTTGTTCTTTATGATGGTTTCAACCATTTTTCCGGGTACTGACGTCAGGCTCACCGGTCTGTAGTTTCCTGGATCACCCTCGAACCCTTTTTAAAAATTGGCGTTACAATGGCGATCCTCCAATCTTCAGGTATTACAGATGATTTTAATGATAATTCACAGATTACTAATAGCAGGTCTGAAATCTCATATTTCAGTTCTTTCAACACTCTCGGATGTATACCATCTGGCCCAGGTGATTTGCTACTCTTCAGTTTATCTAATAGTTGTAATACATATTCCCGATGTATTGATATTTCCTTCAATTCTTCCGCACCTTTAAATACCACTTCAGTCATGGGTAACATCCCTACATCTTCCTCAGTAAAGACCAAAGCAAAGAATTCATTCAGTCTCTCTGCTATGGCCTTGTTGCTTCTTAGTGCCCCTTTAACCCCTCTATCATCTAATGGACCAACTGACTCTCTCACAGGTTTTTTGCTACAAATGTATTTGAAAAAGTCTTTATTTCGCGTTTTTGCTTCCGCAGCAAGCTTCTTCTCAAATTCTCCCTTTGCCTGCCTTATCAATGCCTTGCATATGCACTGCAAACTTGTGGCCCAATACTGAGTTGTTGCGATAGTTTTTGTTTTTTTAAATTTATATTTAAATAGTGGCTGGCGTTCAGAATCTGCATAATGTAGTTTTGGTAGTGGTGATATTCAGCCCACTATCTGTATAACTATCCAGATAAAGTTATTACAGCCTATAGACCTCCCTGGCACTAGCTGGATAGTGCAGAGATGGCCTGTTAGATAGTGCTGTTGAATATTTCTGGGTAACCCCAGCCAATGGCACCTATCTGGACAGCAAGTACTGCTGTCTGAATAATTGCTTCTGAATATGTACCCTTTACTATATGAATTCCTCTCTAATATATTCTTTTTTATAATTTTAACATTTATTGAACAATAACTAAACACGCAGTACAACAAACTCCATTTTTATCTGCCATCTTACAAGGCACAACATAGCACAAGAAGCATTTTTCTCGTAAAGGTACAATAAAGAAGGCATCCCCAGTCCCTCCCCAACTCCCCCCTCCCTCCCCTATCAGGGAATAGCATCAAAGAATCACTAAGAAATGAAACCAGTGATCACAGCTGGTTCCAGCAAACACCAAATCCCACAACACTACTACTACTACTCAGCATTTGTATAGCGCTACCAGTCATACGCAGCACTGCACAGGCATGTAAGAGACAATCCCTGTTCATCAGAGCTTAGTCTAGTCAAGACACAACAAAAAACACAGAAGGTGTAGGCAGGGTAAAACAGGGAGAGAAAAAGGAGATCAGGTGAGTCAAGATCCAAAAGCAGCAGCGAAGAGGTGAGCTTTCAGCCTGGATTTGAAGAGGGTCAGAAGGTGACTGGCGTACAGACACAGGTAGTTTGTTCCAGGCGTAAGGTGCAGCAAGGTGAAAGGAGCGAAGTCTGGAGTTAGCAGTAAGAGAGAAGGGCATAGATGGGAACTCCGCTCTTCTAGCAAACTGCTTCTGAGAGGGTTTATAAGGAGAGATAAGAGATGAAAGGTACTGAGGAGCTGCAGAGTGAATGCATTTATACGTCAGCAGGAGAAGTTTGAACTGGATGCGGAAATGGATGGGGAGCCAGTGAAGTGACTTGAGAAGAGGAGTGATATGGGCATGATGAGGATGGTGGAAGATTAGCCGCGCAGCAGAGTGTTGAACAGATTGAAGGGGAGAGAGATGATTCAAAGGGAGACCAGCGAGGAGTAGGTTACAGTAGTCAAGACGGGAGGTGATTAAGGAGTGGCTAAGCGTTTTAGTAGTGTGTTCAGAAAGGAAGGGGTGGATTTTGCTAATGTTATAAAGAAAGAAACGGCAGGTCTTAGCTATCAGATGGATGTGTGTGGAGAGAGAGAGAGGAGTCTGACAACCCCCAGATTGCGGGCCGAGGAAACAGGAAGGAGTACAGAGTTATCCACAGAGACTTAGAAAGGAGGAAGAGGAGGGGAGGTTTTAGGGGGAAAGATAAGACGTTCAGTCTTGGCCATGTTCAATTTCAAGCGGCGGTGAGACATCCAGGCAGCAATGTCAGAAAGGCAGGCAGAGATCCGGGTCTGGATTGCCGGAGAGAGTTCAGGCGTAGAGAGGTAAATCTGGGAGTCATCAGCATACAGATGGTATTGAAAGCCATGGGAAGAGATGAGTGCACCAAGGGACTGGGTATAGAGAGAAAAGGAGCGGACCCAAGACAGATCCTTGGGGTACACCAACTGGGAGCAGGGTAGCAGAGGAGGAGGAGCCACCAGAACACATACTGAAAGAGCGATAGGAGAGATATGAGGAGAACCGGGATAGTACTGAGCCCTTGAAACCAAGCGAGGACAGGGTATCGGGGAGAAGGTGGTGGTCAACAGTGTCAAAAGCAGCAGAGAGGTCAAGAAGGATGAGGACAAGAGTACAGGCCCTTGGATTTTGCCAGGAACAAGTCACTGGAGACTTTGACAAGAGCCGTTTCAGTAGAGTGTAAAGGACGAAAGCCAGACTGTAAGGGATCCAGAAGGGCATGAGAGGAGAGGAATTTGAGGCAGCAGTGGTGAACCGCACATTCAAGTAGTTTGGAGATGAAGGGAAGGAGAGAGATGGGTCGATAATTGGAAGGACAGGTGGGATCAAGTGAGGGTTTCTTGAGGAGAGGTGTGACCACAGCATGCTTGAAGTCTGCAGGGACAGTTGCAGTGGAGAGCGATAGGTTGAGAATATGAGAGATGGAGGGGACAACGGTGGAGGAGATGGGGCTTAGGAGACGGGTGGGGATAGGATCAGAGGAGCAGGTGGTGAGTTTGGAGGAGGAAAGAAGGTGTGCGGTGTACTCTTCAGAGATCACAGGAAAGGAAGAGAGGGTAGCAAGGGTAGGGGGGGAGAGTTGGGGGAGGAGGGGAAGTAGCTGACTTTGTGGGGAATTGGAGGGTGATCTTGTGGATTTTGTCATGGAAATAGTCAGCCAGGGTTTGGGCAGAAAGGGAGGGAGAGATAAGAGGTGGAGGCACCTTGAGGAGAGAGCTGAGAGTAGTAAAGAGACAGCGATGATCAGAGGCAAGAGAGTTAGTCAGATGTACATAGTAGTCTTGTTTGGCAAGAGCTAAGGCTGACTGGAAAGAGACAAGCATGAATTTGAAATGTAAGAGGTCAGCACGGGAGCGGGATTTGAGCCAAGCACGCTCAGCAGAACGGGCACAGGAACGTAGATAGCGGGTAGTGGATGAAAGCCAGGGCTGGGGTGTAGAACGTCTCACAGGACATGGGATGGGTGGAGCAAGAGCATCCAGAGCCGGGGAGAGTGCAGCATTATAGGAGGTTACTGCCTCATCAACTGATTTTAGATGACAAAGTGGAAGAAAGAGGTGAAGAAATGGTGGAAGAGAGAGCCAAGGGATCAATAGCATGAAGGTTTCTAAATAGGTTGGAGGAGACAGGACGAGGCTGAGGCAGCGGATGATGAGATAAGGGAAGAACTGAGTTACACCCACCATGAGACCCACTCCCGTCAGCTATAAGCTCCACCTTGCTACTCTCCCTTGCCGCACACTGTCTTTCAAAGGGTTCCCACAACTCACAAAATTTAGGTAGCCGCTGCTGTCTCATGGAGGGAGGAGTAGCCTAGTGGCTGGGGCAAGTTATCTCAGGCCGGAAGGTCGGGGGTTCATATCCCACTAGAGGACAGCAACCTTGGGCCGGAAGGACTGGGGTTTCTAGTCCCACGGGTGCTCCTTGTGGTCTTGGGCAAGCCACTTAACCCTCCATTTCCCATGTTCCCTGTAAAATAGTTATCTCCAAGTTATAATGCCCTGTTCAATGTAATTTCAGTTTGTTCAATGTAAACCGCCTTGATATCATGAAAGGCGGTATATAAGAAATGTTAAATAAAAATAAAATATGGTCCTAAGCTTCGCCATCCCATACAAGTACTTAACTTTCGTCACCACCAGCTCCAGCTGGGGATGCTCCGCCCTCTTCCAGTACTGTGCCAGAGATATCTGGTAACAGGACCAACTCGGTTCCCATACCTGAAGCTCCCCTTCTCCATGATTCAGCAAAGCTAATGACAATGAGGGGAGCAACCCCTTTTTTCAGAACCTGAGATAACAGTCCAAACACCTGTGCCCAATAATCTTGGACACGTGGATAATCCCCACAACCACGCCAACACCTCCCATCACCCAGCTCCAGTCTGCAGCCTATGAGGAGTGTAGTACCAACGATAAAAACAACATCTTGTAATTATTTTCAATTAAATAGGTCACCTGCAAGCCCATTATAGAGCCTCTGTATCACTGGTGCCCAATCCTGGGTTTCCCTGCCACCCTAAGGTCTGCCTCCCAATAGACTTGGTGTAAAGGCTTAGGGGTCTGCCTTCCACCCAACGCCTTATATACCAGGGGTAAGCACCTCTTCATAGTTCTTGCCAAGGACGTGGGTTCCAGGCAACCAGAATCCAGCCCTCCCCAATGCCTAAATCACCTCTTTGAGAAAGTGACACACCCTGGTAGTATTGAAAATGATCCCGTTCCTCCAAGCTGAACTCTTGTTTTAATACAGCAAAGGATTGCAAGCCACCCTCCCCTCCCTAGAACTGCCCCAAAGTCCCAAAGCCTCCCACCTCCTGTATATCAGATCCAGAAGACCTGGTGGGACCAGCAGATTAAAGCAAATGGGAGACCATATAAAAATCTTCTGCTCCCCATATAGCCGCCTTTGCTGCCTCTCCGTACTCTGAATGTGAGTCCCGCCCTTCGGTTTGTCTCCAACAGCCTCCCAATGGAGCTACCTCCTCCCCACAAGATATACCACAAAGGGCAGGCGCCTACTGCCTCCTGCTCTAGATGTATTTACTCTTTCCACAGTCAAATGTGCCACTCCACTGCTACTCTAATTTGTGCCGCCTCATAGTATGTGTAAATCAGGAACACCTAGTCCCCTATCTACTGTACGCTACTCACCACCTTGGGTCGCTTGTAATCCCAATAAAGTCCTCTAAGGTCTGTTGCCACCTCCGAAAAAGGGATCCCAAGGGGCAGTAAAAAGGTAAAGAAACCTGGGTAAAACCATTATTTTAAGGCTGTTGACCCTCCCAAACCAAGACAAGCTCATCGTTTTTCCATTGCTGAAAGTCAGAAATAATCGTTTTCCATAAAGGATCAAAGTTCAAGGAAATCAGTTTAGTACAATCTGCTAGGACGTTCACTCCTAAGTATAGAATATGAGATGGCGCCCACTTAAAAGGGAAGGCACTTCTAATCCTCTGCCTCTCTGAAGAGTGCAGGGACAACTCAAGCAGTTCAGATTTGCTAGCATTCATTTTAAACCTCGAGACTGTCTTTGAGAGAAACTTCACAATTGAGATCTTTCTCCTCAACAATGCTGTCTGTTTCAAGATGGCCTTTAGAATTGGGGTTACTTTACTAGGTGAAGAGCTTCATTCTAAAGGTCCAACCAATCCAGCTGGCCTATCCAGTAATTTAGACACCCCAAATGAGGATCTTTTACCTTGAGAGGCAAAGAAAGCCATTGGAGGTTGTGGGGTGAGCCAACTCCCAGAACATAATGAAGCCCTAGAACCAGAGTCTAACTTGGTTATAGATAAATTACCAAGTTCCACATTTCAGGCTACTAAACAAAATTAAACAGAGATATTCTCAGAAAATTTGAAATTTCCTTGAATCTGAACTGACAAAATATTTTAAATTTCACTCTGGCAGCATGAAGAATGCAAAACTGCAAATCTCAAAAACACTACATATTCCAGTACCTCCCCTCAATCAACACCCTACAGTTGACCTCACAAAGAACTCGGAGTACAGGATCCATAGAGCAAATCTACTATTCCAGCACTAACTTCCAAACTCACACAACATGGAGTGTACCCAGAAAAGGGCAACACCATAAATATTGCAGCAGGCTCTAAAACGTCCAGCTGAACAAGCCAAATTACTACAGTATAGTATAGATCCCTATGTACAAACTCCATTTTAACAGAATACCTGGCCTCAGTCACACACTCAGAACACAGACCCTCACCAAGTACAGAATAAGTGATGTCAGACGGCTGCCTGGGTGAGAATCTTCACAGTCTTGACAATGCATATATTTATATGATTTTTGCAAGGTATTGTGGGTAATGTAGTTCATTCACACCAGACACAGCTGCTGACAATAATTTAGTTGTGCACAAGTGTTAAAGCCAATAAGATACTTCTTTATTTATGGGGTTATTTCTCCCAGCACAGATATGCTTGGTAGCACATAAATTAGGTTACTTGCTTGCAGTGTTTAACTTGGTAAAACAAAGTCAAAAATCAAAATCAGGAAAACAACCTTCAAACTTGTCAGGCAATTAGCTAATGTTTTCTTAGCATATCTCTAACAAACGAAAAGCCACAAAGAAATAAATAAACTGTTCTTGTAAGGTTAACTTCTGATTACTTTCCACACAGATCCAGAAGTAATTCTCTCCTAGCTCACAAGCAATTAGGTGCAGCTCAATTGCTATCAGTTATCCAGCTGAAATCCTTTAGCAGGCTGACTTTCTACTGTGTGAGTCAAATCCTGCTTCAGGAGCTTTTCTTAGTGGAATAAAGAACAAATTTATAATTTCTTTGTGATGGCTGCTGTGCTTTATCACAGAAAGTTACCAACGGAGTTTGGATAGAGAGCAGTCCATATAAACAATATCTTGATCTGCTATTATTTACCCTTCATCAACAAGCATAGGGTCACTATCATGAATTGGCACAGATGAATCTTTCAATGGAGCACTTTCAGGAGAACACTTATTTCCCTGCTGTCTTTCAAGGTTATAGCTAGGGCATAGATCAGTGTTCATACCTGAGCTTCCATTGTTGCTATAGTTCCTCTCTATATAGCCTGGCCAGTATGTAGTCCAGTTCTTATGTCCAGCCTTCCAGTCCTGATCCCTGGACACTGGATCTCTCTTCACATACCTTCTGGCATAGGTCTTAGAGTCCCTTCCACGTGCAGCCGTCTCCCTCACAGGTAGCCTCTGGTGATTCCTTGTTCTGCAGCACCATTCCACTGGCTTTCCCCAGTCCAATGGTCTATGCTGGCCCTTGGAATACCTCCCAGTATACGTACTGCCTTGGACTCTTCTAGACCTCTCAAAGGCTTTTCTCCTCTTCCTTCCAGAGGGTTTCTTTCCTTCTCTATCCGTCCGGTTTGGCTTCTGCTTCTGCTGATTCTTCAGATGAAACTGATGATCCTTCTCTGCATATCCAAGGTGATCATGAAGATGGTCATGGAGCTGATGCTTGTCATCTGTAGAACAAACTCTATTCTTATTCTGCCTTGATGAGTGCTCCTCCCTAATACAGCGCAGCTGTGCTGAATCAGGCCCTGCCCTTTGAGATGAGTGCTTAGGGATTACCTCATAGCCCTCCTGATTGAACACACGTTTCCCCACTTCAGCTCCTCTAATGGCTGTTGGAAACCTGGTGCATTCTGGGACTGGTAGTCTTTTATGGGAAAATTCTGTTTTCTTATTTCTACCAGAACTGACAGGTTGCTTGTTCAGAGTCACTTCACCTTTTCTATAGCTCCTTCCTGAGCTATGATAAGCTTCCTTATCACAGTGACCACAACCTAAAATAAAAATATGTAGACAAAAATTAAACACAAACCCCAAGAAGACAGACTCCACATGCAGTGCAACATCAGATAGAAATACAATTCCCCATACTGTGTAAAATATAAAGATAGCACAAATGCCAATCACTAAAATGAAAATAAAATTATTTTTTCTACCTTTGTTGTCTGACCATTTTATTCTCTGATCATGCTGGTCCTGATCTCAGCTGCTTCTTTCCTGTCTTCTCTTGGCTCTCTTTCTATGGTCTATAGTCCATCTGCTATTTCTTATCTCTTGTCATCTTCATTTCCTTCCATCAGCCTATTTCCAGGTCCAGTAACCCTTCCTAGTATCAGCCCCTTTCCAGTCCTCCCTCCCAGTACCTTCCATTGTCAACTTGCATTCCCATGGCTGCCACTGGTATCTGTTCCCTTCCATTCCCCCTCCTTCCCCAGTGTCCAGCCCCTTCTAGTCCAAATACCATGGCAGCCCCTCTCAGCATCTACTCCCTTCCAGTTCCATTCTCCCATCCCCCCGCCATCAGCCAACTTCCAGTTCTAGCCCCCCCAGTCTTCTTCCAGGGCCAGCAGCTCCCTCTCCCCCATCAGCCCATTTCCAGTGCTAGTCCCCCTTCAGCACCATTACCAGTGCTAGCCTCCCCTGATCAGTCCATTTCCAGTGCTAGTCCCCCATCAGTCCATTACCAGTTCTTACCCCCCCCATCAGCCCATTATCAGTCCTAGCCCCCCCCCCCCCGATCGGCCCATTCCCAGTCCTAGCTTTCCCTAATCAACTCATTACCAGTCCTAGCCCCCCCAATCTGCCCATTTTAAGTCCTAGCCGCCCCCAAATGAGGCCCTGCACTTGCCTAATGGTTGGCGAACCTGGCTCTCCAGAGCCGCAAGAAAGAACTGCCTTTCCTTTCTTTCCCGAGGCTCTGTTAAAGTTGAGCCTGGTGGCGCCACTGAGGGTAAACAGCATTTCCTGGTGGCCCCTGCTTGTCACAGGAAATGCGGCTCCGCCAGGCTCAACTTTAATAGAGCCGTGGGAAAGAAAGGAAAGGCAGTTCTTTCTTGCAGCTTTGGAAAGCCAGGGCCACCGACCGTCAGGCAAGTGCAGGGCCTCCCATGGGGGCAAGGGGGGGCAGGGGCAGGGGTTGAATCTGCAGCTGCCGAGCAGCAGCAGCAGCTTTCCACTTTTTTTTTTTTTTTTTTTTAAAGTTTAAAGGTGGAGTGAGGCGGCTGTTTTGGGGTCATTTGTTGTCACCCCCAAAACTTTGCCTCCTGAGGTGACCGCCTCATTATAGAGCCTCCCCTGCCCACACCACTCTCTCTGGTGGTGGAGCTGCCCTGAAGAGAATCAGAAGCAATAAGACTCGCTCCTCGATGCCCCTGGGTAGGGAGGCGTGGACTTTAGATTTCTTTGGCAAGCATTGCTTCCAGAGCTCCATGCTGGTGGCCAGAGTCCTATTGTACCAGGGGGATGTAGCTAGTAGATTCGTTGGATGAAACTTACAGATAGTGGGAGCAGTGCAGATCAGGCTGCCATCATGTTGGTGATGTGTCCGGAACCGTCCCCACAATTTTCTAGGTATTTTTCTACCTCTTGATGTGACAAAAAGACATGTAAATACTGTGAGACTATATGTACAAAGGCAAGCATTGTACAAAGTGAACATTGTGAGCTGCCATGTGCTTACGTCCCCATGGTGGCCCCTCTCCCATAGTTTTCTAGCTTTTTCACTATCTGACTCATGTTATCTTTAAAAAAAAAAAAAATCTATAGTAATCATGAGTGGGCAAAACAAAATAAAATGGCAGTAAATTAAAGCTCCCTAAGATAGTGAAAAGGGTAAAAACATTCTAAACTGATAAATCTTTGCTTCAGTGTACTTAAATGTGCTCTCGAGACACAAGATATTTAGGGGATAATAATTTTATAAAGCATTTGCCACATGTAAAGCCTGCTTTACATGCAGAAAAGGGTTTTTATGAAATTGTGCAATTACATAGGCACATAAAAAGATACACTCTCACAAAAAGTGTGCACCTACCTTTATGTATTCCTGGGGGTATAGTTTAGGTGGCATTGTGATATATGCTTGTATTTTATAAAATTTGCATTGACATACTGTATATGTAGAGTACTTGCACGTATTTACACCTTTGGAGCAGGTATAAATTTGTGCATTAGCATTTGTACACTATTGGGGTTGGATCTGGGAGCATTTTGTATAAAGGTATATAGGTATCTGTTGCCTTTATAAAATAGTTTTAAAATAGGCATCTTTTGGGCTTCTATTTATATAGGGATTTTGTTCTAAAAGTATGTGCATAAATGATACCAGTTTTCTATGGGAAAGTGTGCACATACTTTTCCCTTTGAAAATTAGCCTATGGAAAGCACTCATAACATTTACACCTGCTACTTATTATGCATAACCTCTCTGGTTTACTTTATGTGCATATTTTATAACGTTTTTGCATAAGCACTAACCCCTCCCCCAAACTTACCTTTTCTCTCCAAAGTGACAGAAAAACTAGTTTTCATGCAGCTATTGGCCACCTTGAGCGTAAACCAACTCCCTATACCCCCAGCAATCAGGGATTTGCTCTGGACACAGCATGGAAACAGTTATAGTGTCCCATCTAAATGAGTTTTATGCATTCTTAGACTGTGGAAACATCACACTCGTCGTTTCTCTGCATTTGACACATTTCACTACTCAATTTTTCTTTGCTGTTTGATGGAAATAGGAATTTCTGACCCTGAGCTTGATTGGTTTTTATCATTTCTCTCTCGTTGTTCCTTTCAGGTACTCATCAATGACATTTGCTCTAAACTGCTACCTCTCTCCTGCGGAGTCCCATAGGGTTCTATCTTGGCTTCAATGCTCTTTAATATTTTTTCTCAATCCCCTTACCACTTTGGTCCAGGATCTTATGTCAGTGCCTGCTATTACGCTGACGACATCCTACTCCTCTACCGTTTAGATTCTCTTGCACCTGACTTTCTTTTCATTAACCACACACTTACTGTCATTGCCTCTTGGTTTAGCACCAGGCATCTTAAACTGAATTTCAAGAAAACAGCCATTTGGTTCACTTGTGGTTCTGCACTCCCATCATATGTTTCTTGCATTGGGAGTCGCTTATCCAAGTTGTTTCCACTTTAAAATATCTTGGTATCATCCTTGATTCTGACTTGTCTTTCACGCAGCACATTAATGCAGTAGTTAAGAAGTTCTTTTTCACCCTGCACAAATGTCGCGCTGTCCGTCCATTTCTCAATTCTTCTGCTCTGACCTCCCTGTTGCTCAGTTGCATTATCACTTGTCTTGACTACTGCAACTTTATATATGCTGGACTATCTCTCTCCTCACTAAAGCACCTTCAAGCAGTTCAAAATACATCCATTCGTTTATTATCGTATGCGAGAAAATTTGACTATGTTACATCACTCCTGAAATCCCACCACTGGTTGCCAGTTTTAGCCCGGATCCAATACAAACTGCTGACTTTAGCACACAAGTTCCTCTATATTAGTTCCCCTGCTTACCTGTTCTCCTATTCCTTCAGGATAATAGACTTCATATCCTGTCCCCCAACAAAGCATAACCTGTTGTTCGGCCTTCTTTTTCTGTGTTCCCACTCTTTTGACATTCTCTGCTCCAGTTGCTCTGTCACTAACCCTCCTACTCATCATTCAAAACTTAGCTTAAAATGCATGTCTTCTCATAGGCCTTTGAAACCTAGGCTGCCTGGGACATAGAACAAACCTCCTTCCCTCTCTTCCTCTCATCCCCTGCCTGCTACAGCGTTTTGTTCTATCCTCTTTCCCATCTATCTTTATTAACTGATGGTGGTCTTTTCTAATTTTATCAAGTGCAAACCACCTTGCCTCCAAACAGAAAAGTGGTATAGAACATTTA
This sequence comes from Ichthyophis bannanicus, assembly GCA_033557465.1. Classification (NCBI taxonomy): domain Eukaryota; kingdom Metazoa; phylum Chordata; class Amphibia; order Gymnophiona; family Ichthyophiidae; genus Ichthyophis; species Ichthyophis bannanicus. Next base: position 1,369,579,891 of record CM066031.1, read on the forward strand.
AAATAAACATAAACCTCACCCCTGGAGATACATCTGCTCAGTGTATTCCCACACTATGCATAAGTTAAATATATTTTGGGCTATTTCTCACCGAAATGCCTTTTAAAATTACCCTTTTAGTTAAGCTGCTGTACAGATCTTATTGGTGCAACCTAATGGAGAAATATGATTAGTGGAAAATTAAACTAAACAAAACAAAACACCAAAATTGCCAAAAATAGTCAAACCAAGCATCAAATAAATTCTTTCCTAACCTGTACAGTAGGGGTGGTCCATAAAAATGAATTCCTGAATTCCTTTGCTCCCTGGCCTGATTCTGGTTCCATTTAGGTAGAAAACACTGTGTACAAAGTTTAAAGCCAATCAAATAATATTTAGGGGTGGCTCAACAAGTCTTGAGATTTCCCCCTGGGAGCAGATGACGAAATGTTGCATCATCTTGTATCATCCACTCAGTTCCACGCTGATTACATTTGATTGCGTCATATTTGAACTAATCTCGTCTCTGAGAGGTGGCAAAGACATTGTACTATTATCTTTTGTATCTTTATTCTTTTCAGATGGCGAAAAAACGTGGTTTTTATCTCATTGAAGAAATGTCCACCACAATTCTGGGGGCCAAGCTCCCCAGCAAGGAGCAAGTATTAAGTGTATTTTTACATCACCATATGACATTAAATAAAGGCGTTAGTGAAAGTGCATCTATTGTAACAAGTGAAGTAGAAGCTTACTGGGAAAAGGCCAGGCTTCCTGTTCAAAGAAATGACAAAATTCAAGAAAAAGTAAAGAAATTGTTCAATTGGTGGAAACTTTTGAAGAAAAACAAAGGGAGAGGAGGGAAACAAGAGGCAAATGAAAAAGAATTTTATTTATTTATTTATTTATTTATTTTATTTATTTAACTATTTCTTTTATACCGCCCCTTCCAGAGATCAAGGGCGGTTTACATATAACAGGTTAACAGTCTTGTACACAGTTTGTATACATTTTACATAGAACAATAGAAATCAACTATTTACATTGAACAGTAATATAAACTTTGTAGGTATTAAAGGAAAAACAAAAAGCAGAAACATCTTTTAGGTATTAAAGCAAGAATTCCAGGTTGCAATGAAAAACCTATTTGATGTGGCGCATGCCAATGCAATGTCTTTAATTCATATTCAAGAAGACAAAGAATTCTTAATAGCGCAACGAGAACCAGGGCGCCGCGGCTCAATGTGCACGATGGACAAGAAACTGGCCAACACGGAAGCAAGATCGCAACAGCGAGAAGAAGAACTGAAAAGGCGCAGACAAAAACATGTTGCCGAGGCAACTACAAGCCAAGTTCAGCTGGAAGGATCTTCTTCCTCAGCAGAGTCAGGTGAAGACTCGTCGACATCTGCGGATTCAGATAACGGACAGAAGAAAGCAACTCCACAGACGAAGCAGTTTCGACCTAACAATGTCTGGACCCCAGAGCTTACAGCAGCCTGGATCGGACAGGGACAATGGATCGCAATGCTCTGTTTGTGGTAGCTGAAACCGCCAGAAGTCTGGGACATTATCCTGGGGAGCTCAATATCAGCCGCTCCAGCGTCAAGCGCCATAGAGAAAAGCACTGTCAGCAACAATGGACGGACCTGCACAACACATTCAAAGCCGAAGGCAAAACATGCATTGGGATAGCAAGTTATTGCCATCTCTCCTCTGTTCAACCACATCCGTTGACCACCTTCCAGTTTTGATAACGGCTGTCTCCACTGGAGAAACACAACTTCTTGGTGTACCAAAACTGACATCAGGAACGGGCGAGAATCAAGCTGCAGCAGTTTATGAACTGTTACAGGAATGGTGTTTGGATGAAAAGGTTGCAGGCTTCTGCTTTGATACAACTGCATCGAACACGGGACGTCGATTAGGAGCGTGCATTCTTCTAGAACAGAGACTCCGTCGCACAGTCCTTCATTTGGCATGCCACCATCACATTTACGAAATAATTCTTGGTGCAGTATTCTCTACATGCTCTGGAGCTTCATCGGGTCCCAATGTCCAACTCTTTCGCCGGTTCCAAAAGAATTGGGGCTCCCTTGACAAGTCCAACTATCAAACTGGAAAAGACTTGGAGGTGCTGCAACCTGACAGGGATCGCATCGTGAAGTTTGCGGAATCCAAGTTGGCACAGGGCAATCACCGAGATGATTACCTGGAATTCTTGGAGTTAACGATTGTCTGCCTTGGAGGGAATCTTCCTAGTTTCAATTTCAAGAAACCCGGAGCTTTCCATCATGCCAGATGGATGGCAAAAGTCTTGTACTGTCTCAAGATTTGGATGTTCCGAGGACAACTCAAAGATCTTATCCAACGGGAGGAGTCCTGTGTTCGTGATGTGAGCATTTTCTCCATCCTGATTCATGTGGAAGCCTGGTTTTCTGCCCCTGATGCCGCAGTTGCTCCTCGAACAGATTTGGAGATGCTGAAGAAACTACACTCTTACCACAATGACCGTGTTGGAAGAGCGGCCAGAGACAAACTGCAACAGCATCTGTGGTATGTGTCAGAGGAGCTTGTGGCACTGTCACTGTTCGATGAAGCTGTTTCAGCACCGACAAAGCGGGCCATAGTGTCGGCCATGATCCCGGCAGAATCAGATGAAAGCGATGAGGATGAAGACGAAGATCCCCCAAAGCGGGTCGAATTGAAAAGTTCCATGATTCCACCACTTGAATCGACATCAACAGTGATTTTCTTAATGCAGACCCAGAAGACTGGGAAGAGAATGCATCGTTCAAAGACGGTCTGAAGAAAGTAAAAAATCTTCCAGTGATCAACGATGTGGGTGAGCGAGGGGTCAAACTCATTGAGGAGTTCAACGGCCGACACACCACAAAAGAAGAGCAACTCCAGTTCGTTCTGAGTGTTGTCTCGCAACACCTTAAGATGTTCCCCACATCGTCAAAGTCCTTACTAGCATCTGGACCACATTGAGTGCTTGGCAAGCATGATACCCCCATCTATGAGCGGATAATACCCAGTGATCTGACGAACCCTGGGGGGGATACAGGGGCCTGATAGATAGGGACCTTGAGCCACCCCTAAATATTATTTGATTGGCTTCAAACTTTGCACACATTGTTTTCTACATAAATGGAACCAGAATCAGGCCAGGGAGCAAAGAAATTCCTACTTTTAGTTTTTCCCCTATGGCAGTGGACCACCAGGTTTCGATAATATAGAAGTTACCTGTGTCAAGGGATACAGACTATGCCCCAGGGAATTATGCCTTAAAAAAGTAGCATAATTATGCAAAAGTAAATACTTTGTCTTTCACATAATACATTAACTGTAAAATACTTAAAAATTCTGCATTGTACTGTGGCAAGCATTAAGATCAAATTTGAAAGATTGAGATCATATTTCATATACTTTGGTTTAGGAGTGAGGTTCATTATTGTCATGGTGTGGGTGAAACACCCATTTGGAGATATTGACCCCAAAAGAAACTAACGGGGGCGTTTACTAAATGGTGTAGCGGACTCTGTGCGATATTGGAGCCGTGGCCTCATTGAAATTGTACTGACCCTTAATTGCCTCAGATACATACTTAGATTGTAAGTCCTCTGGTGACAGGAAAAGAGCTGCTATACCTGAATGCAATATGCCTTGAACTGTTACTGGTAAGGCATGGGCTAACTATGAATACACTGGGCACCAACAGCCTGATTACAAAATTTCCAAGCACATTTTGACATTGCTGTGTATGTTACAATTTGTGATCTCTAGAAGGAGGGCTTTCTTTGGAACAATACAATTATTGACATAACCATTAGTAGTGAATCCGAGAGACCGAGATAATCTCTAACTTACCCTGGCATAGGGTAACGTTTATTCTTGTCCTGGTATGAAGAAAATTAACCTTTTTGGAGACATTATCCTGCTAGATACATTCCTTCTGTTCACTCCAGGAGAAGACTAATAGCTTTGCCCAAGTTTACCAGTCTAACAATTATTTATGGACTTATCGGCTCCCCATCTGTTTCCACATCCAGTTCAAACATCTACTGACCTATAACTGCATTCATTCTGTAGCTCCTCACTACCCTTCCTCTCTCATCTCTCTCTACGCCCCACCTCGGGAACTCCGCTCTTCTGGCAGATCCCTTTTATCTGTGCCCTTCTCTGCTACAGCCAACTGCAGACTTTGTTCATTCCACTTTGCTGCTCCATATTCCTGGAAGAAATTACCCAAGTCAATATGTCAGGCTCCTTCTCTGGCCCTATTCAAATCCAGGCTAAAACACACCTCTTCAAGGCTAATTTTGGATCCTGATCTCCTGTTCACCAATTAAGTATATCTTTACCATTTCCCTAGATTTCTCCTAGTCCCCAGTTTGTGGTGTTGTCTGTCTTTATTAGACTGTATGCTTTGTTGAGCCAGGACTGTCCTCTTATATGTATATGCCTTGTAGCGCTATACAAATGATGATTAGTAGTAATGGTGTTCCATGCAAGTCAGCTCCATGATTTTGAGGGCCTTGATGCAATCTGCTTTTTAGGGTCATAACTGCCATGGAGGATATCTCTAAATTTGTTTCATTTTCATCATGTGTTCAGTACACATGTACATATTTTTCTGTGTCTGTGGGAGAAGGGCTTTATTCAGCCATGATTATATATGATATTCAGTGCAACAAGTTTTGATGTAGCCTAGAAGCTATCTCTATGGGATTAAGGTTAGTGATTGGCCCATTACATGTATATGAAGAGATACAATATAGATTGAAATGATGATCAAAAGAACTTAAAAAAAAATTACAGATACTGAAGTTGAAAGAGCAATGATGAATATAAAGTTGATATAGGTAGTAATTACATTGTGAAGATATTTGAGTTCTATTTTTATTAAATCAGTGGTTGAAGAGCGATAAAGGTATGGTTTCTATATATGAACTGTCCTTGCTTTTGTTGAGGTAGAAGAATGCTTAGTACACCTGGCCCTTTGTGAGGTCTTAGCTGTCACTGTTCCTTAAGCTGCCCTCCACTGTGACACCTTTGTTGATCTGTTTCTCTAGAATCAACTCCTGAAATGTCCAGTTTGCTCTATCATTCTTTCATTCTCATCATGCATGCATTGATTAATTAATTAGTATTTAGCTCACACCTTTCCAGTGGTAGTTACATTCAGGTACATAAATATTTCCCTGTTCCAGAGGGCTTACAGTCTAAGCTTTTGTCCTGATTGATTGATTAACTAGGCTTATATACCACTTTTCTACAAGTCAAAGCGGTGTACATTCAGGTACTGTGTATATATATTTCTCTTGTCCCCGAAGGGCTCACAATCTATTTTTGTACTTGAGGCAATGGAGGGTTAAGTAACTTGCCCAAGGCCACAAACAGCACCTGTGGGACTAGAAACCCCAGTCCTTCTGGCCCAAGGTTGCTGTCCTCTAGTGGGATTCGAACCCCTGGCCCTCTGGCCTGTGGTAACTTGCCCCAACCACTAGGCTACTCCTCCCAATACATACTTAAATGTATGTATTGCCACTATCACATGGGCTTGGGGCGATTACAGCATTTAACTTAAGAGAAAATATAAAACCAAACAGCAGCCCCTAATAGACCAAGAAGATCCACAGCAATAAATATGCTAACAATGCCAAGAGAATTAACAAGATGCACCTCGGCAACTGCAAACAGGTCCTTCAGACTCTGCGCCCCAAGACTCTGGAACTCCTTACCAACAAGCATCAGGGCAATCACCAACCTAATCCAGTTTAGGAAGGCTCTTAAACACTTCCTTTTCCTCAAATACTTCCCAGAGAACAATGAATCACATCCCCACTCAATTACTTACAACTGTACCAACACACCTTGTCAGTTAGGAGACCACACCATGCAAGGGGTCCTTGACCATTAAATCTCATTCTATGTTTTTCTATGACACCGTTTTGTAAATAGTTATCTTTGGTTATCCAAGTTGGTTCTCCTGTTAATTGTAAACTCAGACTTATGTATCCTGTCTGATTGTTAGGTTCCATGTAAACCGCGCTGATGCTGAATAGTGCGGTATAGAAGAAATTGTAAATAAATAAAATAAATAAATAAATAAAATCATATAATTTTACAGTCTACTCTCCCACCCCATAAACACACAAAACAGAACCCATTTACAGCAATTAGCACATCCCTCCTAAACTCTGCATCTGTCAGCACTCTTAACACAGTCCCTGCTATCCAGCCATATGCCTGCCTCAAAAGCCATTGCTTGACTAGTTTGACATTTCAAATAATCACAGATGGGTAAGGGTGACAGATTGCACAAGGTTGGCACTATCACCGAGAAGGCTTTTTCATATCCACTGTAACCATGCTTCTTTCACAGTATGCATCTTTAGTACCTTGTCCTGCGCTGACGTAAGGATCAAGTCGGGTGTACATGCAACAGCCCTCCAAATAAGGGAGGCTCAAACTATGCTGTACCTCAAAACACAAGGTCAATATCCTTAAACCAATTCCGTAGCACAATAGGTAGCCAATGCAATTCTTGCAGCATGGGAATAAAATGTTCTGTCATTTCTAGCCCACTGTTATGCCATGATACTTTGTAAAATCTGAATCCACTGCAACAATTTCTTTGGCAAACATATGTGCAATACATTTGCATAATTCAACTTATTTATGCTAAAGCCTGTACTACCTGGCCAACTGATCTATACCTACAGAAGGTTTAAATAGTTTAATAACTCACGATAAAATATTCCCTGCATCAACTTAATATCACCTTCTAAAGTCTGCCCTGAATTGGTGAGGAAGTAACTAACATCACAAAGGGTGAAGGCTGGTTGAAAATAGGTTCTGCCTGGAATCAGCAAAAAATTAGCATTTCACTAGTCTACTGACAACTCACCCAATACAGCTTGACTGTGAAGCAGTGGTGAAAATATCAAGATCTATATGGCAGAAACTACAGACTTTCAGATACTCCTCAGACAACTGTGATTGCTCCAGTGGGAAGGAGACATGTGCCCTGCATGAGGAAGGCAATATGGTGGTGGTGAACTCCAATTCAGAAGGAGAGGTCATTGTAAATGACTGTGTGAAGGAGCCGCTGTGTTATGATACTATGGTTGGCCGAGCTCCAAAGTGACATTTTGTCTGTTTATAACAGAGGACACTGTAGTAGATTTAATGCAAGCTGTAAGTGATCCGACCTGGCATTTGGAGGAGCTAGATAAAACTGAGAGACATGATGAAGCAGTGTTAGAGCTAGAGACAGAGAGAGCAGTCACAGATGTCGCAGATGGGGAGGGCGGACAAAATCAAGGATCTACAATCGCTCACACTTAAACATCAACATCCTATTTCAGATAATGATAAGATCTCTGTATTTAAGGAATATTTTAAAAATAGAACTGTTTCCTTTTGTGGTGCCCCCATACAATTGTTTCCGGACGTGTCTAGAGCCACATAAGCACGGCGGAAGGCCTTTTTGGCCCTTAGGCCTCGCGTGTTGGCTTTAGGTGCTCACTTTTTCATGAGATATCCTTGTAAGTGTTTAATATCTTATCAGGGGGTCAGATACGTTTTCTTTGATTCACTACAGCTAGAGAGTTTTCTGTTTAGCAAGGAGATCACGGCTTCATGAGGTTGGTGAGGGTGGGTTAATTGGTTTTTTTTTGTCTGTTATATGGAGATTATTCTCCTTGTGATTACCTTATTTTGTATTTTTCTATATATTTAGTGCCTCTCCTATGGTGGACTATATCGTTGTATTTGTGTTTTCTTATGATGTTAATAATTCTAGATCATTTATTTTGATTTTCTTTGATTTCTTGTAATGATGAAACATTTTGGAAACCAAATAAAAAAGATTATACCTAACAACAACATCCTGTTTCAGAAGTGTGTCTGAAACAGAGTCCTTTATTAGCACAGAAACTGTACAAGTATTTTGCAAGCCTATACTAGGGGATGAAGAGGGCTGATGAGAGGATGAGTGGTCTCATAGATATTGATCATGCACACAGAAATCTGGAGTGAGACGACAACTAGTCCTGGAACATTATTGCCAATCTACTGCCCTCCACACCTGAAAAAAGAGAGACTGGGGCCATAACTCCAAAGAATAATCCTTAGCTAAATCCTCAAATTCTCGGCGTGCCTCACCAATGCCCAATTGCCATAGAAATCTCAGCCCCTGGACTTCCCAATGACTCGTCTCTGGGTAAAATGTACAGTATGCCAATTTAGGGTTCTTACTAGAAGGAGCAATGGAGGACATTTCTTACTCTGGGATATGCAAGTGCTGACAGACCCAGTGCCAGATCCACATTGCATGCACCATAAGAACATAAGATATGCCATACTGGGTCAGACCAAGGTCCATCAAGTCCAGTATTCTGTTTCCAACAGTGGCCAATCTAGGTCACATGTACCTAGCAGTTTCCCCAAGAGACACAAGTTCCACAATGCTTGTACTGGGTCAAGCATTGATATCTTCGGTCACTTCTTAATAATGGTTTATGGACCTTTCCTCCAGGAACTTGTCCAAACCTTTTTTAAACCCAGTTACACTAACAGCCTTTACTACATCCTCCGGTAACAAATTCCAGAGTTTGATTACACGTTGAGTGAAAAAATATTTTCTTTTATTAGTCTTAAATAGTTTACCCTGTAGCTTCATTGCATGTCCCCTAGTCTTTCTATATTCTGATAAGGTAAACAATCGATCTACGTTTACCCGTTCCACTCCGTTCATTAATTTATAGACTTCTATCATATCTCCCCTCAGCCGTCTCTTTTCCAGGTTAAAGAGCCCTAACCTTTTTAGCCTTTCTTCATAGGAGTATCCTTCCATCCCCTTTACCATTTTGGTGGCTCTTCTCTGTACCTTTTCTAAAATCGCTATATCCTTTTTAAGATACGGCGACCAGAATTGCACACAATATTCAAGGTGCGGTCTCACCATGGAACGATATAGAGGCATTATAATATCTTTTGTTTTATTTTCCATTCCTTTCCTTATCATACCTAGCATTCTATTTGCTCTCTTGGCCGCCGCTGCACACTGGGCCGAGGGTTTTAACATGGTATCCACAATGACGCCTAAATCTTTTTCCTGGGTGGTGGTTCCTAATGTGGGTTTGGGTTATTCTTCCCTAGGTGCATAACCTTGCACTTGTCCACATTAAATTTCATCTGCCATTTTGATGCCCAGTCTTCCAATTTATCAAGATCCTTTTGCAATTTTTCACAATCCTCTTGGGTTTTAACAACTTTAAATAGTTTTGTGTCATCTGCAAATTTGATAACCTCACTCGTTATTCCACTTTCCAGGTCATTTATGAATATGTTAAAAAGCATCGGACCCAGCACAGATCCCTGGGGTACACCACTATTCACCTTTCTCCATTGGGAAAATTGGCCATTTAGCCCTACCCTCTGCTTTCTATCTTTTAACCAGTTCCTGATCCACAATAGTACACTGCCTCCTATCCCATGACTCTTTAGTTTTGCCAAAATAACATTCTGTCAAAGAACATAGTACACCACCAAACTGGTCCTATTCATTACCAACAAAAGAGGCAAAAAGAGACCCTCTATCTACGTCTTATCCAGTAGTAAACTAGTTTCATAGAGGTCTCCACAAAGCCAATACTTGACAGCCACTAATCTCAAAGTTCAATAATAGGCCTCCAAGTTAGGAAATTCGATACCCCCTCCCCCATGAGCTGATATAACGTAGTAAAAGAAATACAAGGACTCTGAGTCAAATAAAACTAGAAAGTCGCCCATTAAGCCTACGAAAAATCACCCCTGAAATCATACACGGAAAGGCCGACAAAGATATAACAGGTGAGAGAAAATATTCAATTTCATTAAATTAATCCGCCATCCTCACGACACAGGCAAATCCATCCGTAGATGCACATCCTGCTTTATTCGAGAAACATAGTTGGTCTTATATAGATCACTTAATCACGATGGTATCTCAAGTCACAAATATTCAAAATTAAGGACTCTCCAAAAACGCTGGAACATGGGAGTGAAGTTACTCCGCGAACCCAACACTTGCAGCTTAGATTTCTTCCAGTTGACCTGGTACCCAGCCACTGCACTGAAGTCCATAAGCAATTGCCACAGCTCTGGTCCCGAGGAGTCAAGCCCCCCCCCCTAAAAACAGCAACACATTGTCTGCATAAAGAGACATTTGGGCCCCTTTTACTAACACCTAGATCAAGCTACCTGCCACACAGCCCATAGGAATAACTTGAGCTATCTGATACATGCACATTTTAAGTGTTAGTAAAAGGATCCCTTTATGTTCTATCCCGTTTACTCAATGCCCCACAGTCTTACAGGAAATGCGTATAAAACAACCCAAAAGCTCCAAGATGAGATCAAATAGTGTCGGTGGCAGGAGACAGCCCTGCCGGGTACCACTTTGGATTGGAAAAAAGGCAGACTGCATAGTATCCACGAGAAGATGAGTACTCTGCTTCAAGTGTTATCGTGGAAGGCTGTTGGATAAGGTTTGCTTCTTTGCAGATGATACCAAGATCTGCAATAGACACGACACCCAGGAAGGAGTAGGTAACATTAGGAGGGATCTAGTTAAGTGTAAAGAATGGTTCAGAATTTGGCAGCTGAGATTTAATGCTAAAAAAATGCATGTTCACGCATTTGGGCTGCCAAAATTCAAGGAAGCAGTACAATATAAGGGGTGAAGTAGTTCACTAAAGAAGAGTGAGACCTGGATATGATTGTTTCTGATGATCTTAAAGTGGCTAAACAGGTAGAAAAGGCGATGGCTAAAACCAGAAGGATGTTTGGGTGTATAGGGAGAGAATTGGCTAACAGAACAAAGGAGGTGATAGTGCCTCTGCATAAGTCTTTGGTGAGACGACATTTGAAGTATTGTGTGCAATTGTGGAGATCACACCTTCAAAAGGATATAAACAGGATGGAGTTGGTGCAGAGGGAGGCCATCAAAATGGATAGTGATCTTCCTTATAAACCATATGGGAACAGACTTAAAGATCTCAATATCTATACTTTAGATGAAAGGCGGGATAGAGGAGATATGATAGACATTTAAATACCTCCTGGTATAAAGGAGAGAGCCTCTTTCAATTGAAAGTAAGCTCTGCAAAGAGGGGACATAGGATTAGGGTGAAAGGGGATAGAGTTGTGAGTAATATGTGGAAATATTTATTTATGGAAAGAGTGCTAGATGCGTGACATAGTT